>OY728134.1:371935614-373269640 GCA_963277665.1 Viscum album
GTCAATATCCATCATTATTCTTGATTGAGGTTAATATGATACAATAAAATCTACCATATTGTATCGAATGAGTTATTCTTGACTGTGGATGTGATATTTTTATACCATTCATGGTTTGTGGATAAAGTATTGACATTTCGAATGCTAGTTTTAATAATATTGTTTATGTTATGTTTAATACATTTCATATGAGGAATGCATTGGTCTTATTAAGTGATGAGTGGATCCCACTATAGCTCCATGATGCATAGGTAGGTCTCATGAGGCAAACTAGTGTCTTGGAACAAGTCCTTTGAAAAATCTTATTTGTAGTTTTGGCACGAGGCCTTGGCTATGTGGTTATGATAGTCTGGAATTCTGAATTCCATCATTATAAAAGTGGTTATTGATATTGCATGTGATCATTTGACTAGTAGAATATCGATGTGAATAAGTAAATGGAACTATTTCATTTTTATATTTTCCATTTTATGCTGAAGTTCAAGTTTAAAAGGCTTTTGTTTTAGTTATAAATTGCCTTAATTGTTTATTCTTATCAATGAAAGATTCTTCTATAATGTTATCCTTACTGAGCATCTGAGCTCACCCCTTTCAATGTTTTATTTTTCCCAGGATAATGAAGAAGTAATTTATGAATGACCTGCAGGGATAATATGAGGAGATATGAAGACAAGATGTATTTTTATGTAATGTAAAACATTCTGATTGTATCTAGTGTTTCCATGGCTACTAAACTAATCGGTATTTCGAGACTTGATCTTTATTGTGATCATGCCAATGTTATGTAATAATGCACCGACTCTGGGTAACTGGGGTTGGGTTTTTACAGTTGGTATCAGAGAAAGTTTAGTACAAACCTTGGAAGCTATATTTAGATAAACTCTGATTAGAACACGTAGACCTAAGATGAACATTGATGACCAGTATAGAATAACTTTCTAGAATTTTGGTATTGTAGATATTTTGTGAGTTTTTCGAGCAATACATCCCTATCTGGATAAGAGCACGTAGAGGTGGCTCTGGCACATATGTACGTAGGGGTAAAACCCGAAAACACCACTTTGAGCTAAACTCGAACGGGAACTAGTGCACGACAACGGGCCATGCTGCACTCTTGGTTACAACATCCCGGGGGATATTCTTAAGATAATTTACATTTTCATTACAAACTGATTTGAAGTATTATATATATAAGATGAGAGTAAATGACTTTTTTTAATCCTAATGTATTTCAAATTGAGAATATGGTGACGTCTTAATCTCTATATGATTTTATGACTACTGTTACTCACATAATACTTTCTGGTTTTAGTCAATGGCTGGATTCCAAAGAAGTAATAGTGACTTTGAGAATGATGTACAAGGTGGGAACGGTGGTGGCAATGAGAAACAAAATGGAATGTTGATAGGTGTAAAAGATATCGTCTTTATGTCAAATCAATTTTCCAAAAATATGATCAAAAAAATATATATTAACCAACTACCAGACTCAACAAGGAAGAGAAAGGTGATGAATGATAAGAGCTCCAGCAATGGAGACCATGGAGAAAAGAATCCTCAATTTCCATCATGCAGGAAATGTGGAAGGAGACACCCAGGAAAGTGTCTCAATGGGACCAAGAAATGCTTTACGTGTGGGAAGGAAGAACATAAAGTGAAGAATTGCTGAAAAAAATTCAGATTACTATGGAAGAAGATAAAAATGGTCCCAAGAGTCCATTTACTATAATTTTTCATAAATGTAGGGGACCTGGCCATTACCTGAGTGAATGACCTATTCTATAAGATATATTCTTGGTCAAAGAAGAAGCTATGTGGAAATAAATGGTTGGAGAAATGTTTAAAATGTATTAGTGCTCCTTGTTCATGGGTTTACATTGGAATAATTTTCTCTTGTATTTGTAACCCCGCAGTTTTCCATGTGGGAATGATATTTTAGGAAGAATTATCTCTTCTCTTGTGGATATAGGTATAAATAACCATTTGGTTTTATATTATCATTGGTCTTTGAGTGAATTATATGTTATTATAATTTGGGATGAAAACGCAGGGTATGATATAAATTTTGTGGTTAAATTATGTTATGGTATTTTGAGGAATTTATCTCATTTTGGTAATATTATAAAATATCGTTTTTGAAAAAGGACAACACATAGGCCGTGTGACAACCCGTTGCGTCAGACAAAGCTATGAGAATCGAACCCACAACCAAAGTGTGATTGGGATTTATCTCCTACCACTCGACTACGTGAATTCCTTGGATAGTGTGACTAATTATTTTTAGTTAGATAATTTTATTGATCAATAATAAGTTTATTTGGGTTCTTATGTCTTATCAAATGAATACCCTTTGTATAGGAAAATTATTTGGTTATTTAGTGATAAATTTAATTTTGGAAGATGTTCGCTTTGTTGGAAACTCTATATTCCCTAGGAAAATAGAATACTATGGGGTTTTATTTGTGGAGTAATGGTAGATTTTTATCTACGTGTTTATTGTGGATTTATAGTGATTTGGGTTATTTATTGAAATGATTAACCTATAATAGATAATATGTGATGAGGTTAATTACTTTAAAGTCTGTGAATTTAAGAGTATTTGATGTCATTTGGAGATAAAATTTTACATGGGAGACTACATAATCAAATTCTTCTATGTTTTTGGTTTCAATATTAGTTTGGATTATATCAATGGATTTTAAGGACAATTGATTATTGAATGGTAATTATTTAAATGTGGGGTATTGTTGGTTTAATTTTAGAAATTAAGATTAGTTTTTATTTCTATCAAGGAATATCCTATTGGGGATCATTAGGTCTTGTACTAACCATTTTGGTTTTGATTAATCTCTAAAGGCAATGTAAATATATAGTTCATCCTGCATGGATCATGTGATTCTATAGAAGTTAATTCTAGCTCTTCCAGTGTGAACAAGTCTTCTTGAATAATCATCGTTTAAAAAAAATGAGTTAGTGGTGGAAATTTATTAAATAGTGAAACTCTACTTAAAAATTAAGTATATATCTTTATATTCATAGTCAATATCATAAATTAATTCCTCATCCTTATGTAATGTAACTTAAAACAAAAAAATGTTTTCCTTTTACTTGTCCTACTAGGAGATTAATGATCGTTTGTCCCAAAACATGTTTGTGGTTTTCTTATTGTTAACTTTAATCTGATCATGATTTCTATCCCTCTCCATCATAACTTCATACTTTGTTTATCATCCATATCCATGTTTTCCTACCTGGAATCCTAGTATTAGTTATCTTGGGTGACCTTTATACCTAACATTCTTTCATTTATTGTAATTGTTTTATTGACTCTTTTTCTGACGTGGGACTTTCCATTATATTCCCAAGATCAATTTTAAAAATTGAGAGGACACAATTTATTTAAGGAGGGGTGAGTGCAACACCCCAATCTTCCACGGTACACTTCTCTTTGAATAATACAATAGCGTGTGTTGTACCCAACACTGAGGTCAAGTACACCACGACTTACCAAACTAGCCGTTCAAAAGAGGTTATGAATAGTATTAACTAAATTTTAAATATTATATTATACTTATAATTTTAATCCATATTATGAGTTTCTAAGACATGATTTATGAACAAATTCATTTTTCAAAAAATGAAATTTTACCGCCGTTTAATGGAGAAGCCTTTTAAAAACAAATATTTGAAACGCTTATATGTTATATTTGGAAAAATGAAATTCTTCTTTAGAATCAGGACATATGAACAAAGTATCAATAATGTTTTGGTGTCTTTCTTATAACATTCATATTTGGGTTAATAGAGAAAAATTACTAAATTTTAACAGAAAACAACTTTTTTAATTGAAATAATTAATAGTGATAAATTATGAATTTGGGTGGTTTTAAATTATATTTAAAGTATATTTTTACCATGTAATACAATGTGGGTCATTGAACATAATTTTACATTTAATCCAGACATAAACAAGTCCCAATCTTTTGATAGTTATTATCTCTTAAAAACACGTTTTTTGTTTTAACAACGAGAAATAATTTTAAATTAATTTCTGCCACTTCTGTGTTTTGAATTTGGAAAAATGGATACCATATTAGGAATCAGAATGTTCAAATTATGTAAATAGGTAACTTTTATTTTTAGACATTTTGGATAATTACTTCGGTAAATATTTTATTTAACATGGTTAAAAGGTAAATCTGGTAAACAAGGGTTAAATAATAATATTATAATAATACTAAATTACCCTAAAACGTGTCTTAACCCTATTTGTTGATACATTGTTGACCATGGGAATATTTGGGTCGATTTTGGGACCCCATGGATCCACTTGTAAGTGATAGGGACACTTTATTTTAATTAAGTTAAAATGAATGCAAAAATGACACAAGCATATATCTTTTAGCCAAACAATTTTTACATAGAGTTATATATGTTGGATTTTAGACTATAAATATTAATTAGAAAGATAAAACTATTTCCTACAGAATTATATTTTATTTATAATTTTTTTAGTTTATATAAATTAATTTATTTATGACACAATGGTGATGTTGTAATTACAATAATAGTGAAAAATTAGAATAATTGATATTATAAATACACAAATAAATATAATTTTATAATTTTATTGAATTAAACTAATTTTATAGATTAATATGACATATTATAATTGATTTAATTTACTTTTTTATAAGTAATAATTAGGTTATGAGTTTCACAAAAATCAACTATTGAATAGTGTCAAAATTGACATAAAAGTGTTTTTTAAAACAAATATTATATTATTAATTGACATTAAATTCATAAAAAAGTACGGTTGGTCCATGAGACTTATATAATGATAGGTGTTTCATTAATGTACCACTTGGGGGTCTCTTGGATGTTTATGGTATGTTTATTAACCATATAATATAAAAATACAAAGAGACATTGTAGAAGTGAAACTAATTAACTAAGGGTTAAAACTAAAAGATATGGTTAATATAATGACCCAAAACTGTATAAATTATATTGGTTGAATGGATTTAGACATATACCCACCTTAACCTTTAAATAATAATATTTGGAGCCATTATAAACCGAATATGAATTTATTATAAATTAATATTTCTAGCTTTTCCAAGGGTGCCCCTCACCCCTCTTATAAAAGGGCACTCCTCCTTCTAATTTCTTCACACCTTCAAATCCTTTTTTTTCGGCATACCCCTACCCAAATAATCTATCAGATTTCCTCACTACAACCTAGTGGAATTAGTTTGATCAGAAAGCCATCCTATGGAGCCCTTTTGATCAAATCAAAAGGAAGAACCCGAAGAAGAGGTAATTTTTTCACCACCCCTTTTCAAGTTACTTTCTTCTTCCACATCTTCTTTCTTTGTTATTACCATTCTAAAATAATAACTCCAGTATCATATATATACTGTGATATTATTATAAATATGGTACAACCATATTCAGTATTCTATCCACCCTTTGAATAACATGTCACCAAACGTGCGTACGTACAGCTTACCGTCTCCATGTCTTGGTGTAATTTTTATTCAATAAATTATTATTTGGATGAGAATAATAATGATGTGTAACTAATTTAAATAATAAATATAACATGATAATGATTATGTATATATGATATAACATCCAATTATATATTATTTTAATATCAAACGAATGATATTGTCGCTCGTTCGTACGTACGGACTAGCGTCTTCACGAACGCGATGAGATTCATTATCCATCAAATCCATTCAAGTATAATTATAATTTGATGATTTAAAAATAGTATCTAAGGAATTTATATCATTCTAGATAAGAATAATATACATCCCATTAAAAAAATATGGCTCACATAAAAAAGAATATAATGTAAAATGAACCCGTTAACACCCGAAATGACGATAATTCTAAGATATTGTTAACAAATAAATGTTAGAAGATCATATATGATATCATATTAATGTAAATGATTCTTTTATTATTCAATAACAATTATTTGACCATTACACAGGAGGTTAACCTACTGTCGAACAAGCAAAAAGTACAAAGTAAGGGGTTTCTTATCTCACTTTTAATTCCGTGAGAATTCCATTGTTCACCACTTATTTATTACATGTGGTGTATGTTTACTACCCATGATTGTATTCATTGTGTAATATACATTAATTTAAGGGTATTTACATCATCATTGTACAATCCTTCTTTCATTGGTGTATTTTTTATAAGTTTTGAAATCGATAAGGGAAATTGAAAATTCAATTCCCATTTTTTTGGCTTTACACAAACTCCATTGATTATTTTACTCCGAGATTATGTGTGGAATTACTATTCATTTGCTTATTTCATAATTTCCACTCCCATTTTCTATGGATATACTTTTGATACACATAATCACTTCATTTATAATTTCTCAAGTCATCGATATGAATTTGATAAGAGTAAGTTTAACTCATTCTCCATTTGTTGAGTTAAACATCCAATTCATTGGTGTTGTTTTTACAAGATTATGTGTGAATGTATTTTGATTGTTTTTCACTGAATATACAATCAAATTTAGTGTATTTATATTTTTCATACATAACTATGTCGTTGATTTATCCTTAAACTAAGGGTACTACCTTTATGAGAGATTTCATCTCAATTTACAATCCATTGAGACATCTTTGTTGATATACACAAAATCACTTTTATGTGGTGTATATAATGTACTTTGACATAGTATATAATGAATCCCATTATTCTCATGATATTATAATTTTTTTATTACCTCAATTATTTGTATTAAAGTGTCTATCTTTTGGTTAGAAACTCTAACTAAAATACCATATTTAGATGTTTTAAAGACTTATTCTTCTAAATCTTTCTCATTAATGTCCATGTTTTAAAAATGGTTTTAAGGATTTATTTATATGGATAATAAAGTTTTCAAATCAAAAATCCTTTTCAAAGTTTCAAAATGGTATGGGACACTTTGATTCAAAAATCTATTTTTAAATGGCTTCTTGACAAATAGTGTGACTTTTAAATGATTTCAAGAAAAGGGGGATATTTATCTCAAATAGTTTTGATGATTATTTTAATCTATGTCAATATCCTTCATTATTCTCTATTGAGGTTAATATGATACAATACAATCTTCCATATTATATAGAATGAGTTTTGTTTGACTGTGGATGTGATATTTTTATACCATTCATGGTTTGTGGATAAAGTATTGACATTTCGTATGCTAGTTTCAATACGAATGTTTATGTTATGTTTAATACTTTTCATATGAGGAATGCATTGGACTTAGTAAGTGATGGGTGGAGCCCGCTATAGCTCCTCGATGCATCGGTGGGTCTCATGAGACAAACTACTGTCTTGGCACAAAGCCTTGGCACAATCTTATTTGTAGTCTTGGCACGAGGCCTTGGCTATGTGGTTATGATAGTCTAGAATTATGCATTCCATCATTATGAAAGTGGTTATTGATATTTCATGTGATCATCCGACTAGTTGAATATCCATGTGAATAATTAAATGGCATTATTTCATTTTTACCTTTTCCATTTTATGCTGAAGTTCAGGATTAAAAGGATTTTGTTTTAGTTATAAATTGCCTTTATTGTTTATGCTTATCTATGAAAGTTTTTGCTAGAATGTTATCCTTACTGAGCATCTGAGCTCACCCCTTTCAATGTTTTATTTTTCCCAGGATTATGAAAAAGTAATTTATGAATGACCTGCAGGGATAGTATGAGGAGATATTAAGACAAGATGTTTTTTTATGTAATTTAATACTTTATGATTGTATCTAGTGTTTCCAAGGCTACTAAACTAATTGGTCTTTCGAGACTTGATTTTTCTTGTGATCATGCCAATGTTATGTAATAAAGCAGCAACTCTGGGTAACTGGGGTTGGGGCGTTACAATCATTCACCAGCCATCTTTTCAATTCATGAATTCAATTATCAAATTTTTGTCCCAAATGAACATAACTCCTTTTCAAGTTAACATAGTCAGTGGTCTAGATAAACATGAAAAATTTTCAACAATCCACTAGTAATAACCTGCTAAACCATGAAAACTATGGATCTCAGTTCTATTTTTTTTGTCTTGGACATTCGTTAACAACTTTTGTTTTAGCAAGATCCACAGTTATGCCATTTTTTTGAAAAAATGTGACCAAGGAATGTTATTTTTTGTAACTAAAACTCACAAATACTGAATTTCCCATATTGTTTATTTTATATTATGGTTTTCAAGACAATATTAAAATAATTTTCATTCTCCTCATTACTTTTATAATAAACCAAAATATCATAAATGAACGCAACCACAAACATATCCATGAACTCATGTAAAATTTTATTCATAGGATCCATGAATATAGAATGTGCATTAGTAATCCCAAATGGCCTTACCACAAATTCATGACTTCCATATCTAGTATGAAACACGGTCTTCGGAATTCCTGTTTCTTTTACATTCATCTAATGGTACCCCGAACACATGTCAATCATCAGAAAATACTGATCTCCATGGAGCTGATCAAACAAGTCACCGAAATGAGGAACGGGATACTTTTTCTTAGCAGTGATGTTATTAAATTCTCTATAATCAATGAAAAGTCTCATTGAACCATATTTTTTTAACAAACAAGATAAAATAACCCCATGGTGGTGTCCTCTGTTGAATGAATCCTTTATATAATAACTCTAGCAATTTCTTCATTAACTCTAAATGATAAATTTGAGACATTCAATTAGGGGGTTTTGAAATTGGATTAGCATCCTGAACTAATTCAATAGTAAATTAAATCTCCTGATTATGTATTATACCAAGAAACACATCAATATAAACATCAAGATACTCATTTACCACTTGCACATCATTAATCTGAACTGTTCTTTTGTTTCCAACAATATGTGAAAGGTAAAAATAATATTTATTTTATACTATTTCATCAACTTCCAGATATGTTATCAAAATTAAGAGTTCATTATTGTACAAAAACTGAAATTATTTCAAAGTAGAAACCTCTGTAGCTATACAGTCAATTGTAACATGATACACATAAATCCATTCCATACCCAAAATAACATCAAACTTATTAGAGGAAAAACAATAAGGTTTGCAGGTAGATTCTTTCTGCACACAAGGAAAGAAATGTTTTTCTAATTTATTTTTTTCTCAACATTTCCTCCTGGTGGTTTTACCATTAGTTAATGATTACTATATTGAGACGGAATTACCAATTTTCTAGAAAACATAGTAGAAATTAAAGAATTTTTTGACCCTGTATAAGACAACACATTGGCATAATTTGAATGAACAAACAGTGTACCTGATAATACTTCATTCGATGGCCCAACATCTGATGAAGTAGTTATAAAGGATTTCACCACACCTTTCTACTTGTATTCTACCTGATTTCCCTCAGTAGAGTTATATTTTGTACACTAATTTTTCTAATGAACCATTTCATTAAACATAAATGTTTTTACTTATTGTAAATAAAATTTTGTCTTATAATTACCCTGATCTTTTTCAGTGCAATTACAAACCTTAGGTCCCATTTTACCACATCAGTAGAACTTACCATAATTCAAATGAAATTCCCCATTGTTCATAGTAAAAAAATTTTCACAAACAATAAACTTAATGTTTTTAGCATCATTCCTTTTTTGAAGAGTTCTTCCCTTTTATCGTCCACCTCTACCTCTTATAATGTTCTTTGTCAAAGAACACCAGATAATCAACAAAAATCCATTTCCACCTTCTTCGCACATCGAAAAAAATTTTCATAACTTTTGAACTCATGAGAAGTTTAATCCCTTTGATACATTTTCTATAATCGTGGGTCAGAATGATTGATTTTACTATCATGATCTCGTATGAGATTTGGAGAAAAACATTCCAGTCGACTGATTTTTTTTCATAAGAAACGACTGAGTCATCCTCGTCCCTAAATTCTAGGAATTTTTTTTCCATCCTAAGATGAACCACCTTAGGAAAATATTTTTAAAAACACATACATTTGAATTCATCCCAATAAATAGACTCAATCTCCTCATTATCCTCGATATTTTTAACCATCGACCGCCATTTATTGGCTTCACCTTCAAAATGGTAATCAACGAGACTAACCATTTGATGTTTTGAACATCCCATGACATAAAAAATATTATCCAATTCTTTAATTCAGCCTTTATCTAGCATAGGGTCAGATGATCCTCTGGATGAAATGGGATGTTTTCTAATGAAATTCTCCACTACTTTCATATTCCTCTATGGTCGATCTGGCTGATCTTGTGCATGGATAACACCACCATTTATATCTAGAGTCAATTGTTCCATCACGGAAACAAACTATTCAATGCCCATTCCAACCATCTCAGGTTGCTGATTTGGAAGGTCTTCTTCCTCCTAATGAAGTCCAATCATAGCTTCCTTATTTCCTATGAAGAAAACCATTCTGAACACAGAAATATCATAGGTGAAGCAACACGGTAATCAATAAATTCTATATCATTTCAAACATACCATAAATTAATTTATGGATGATAATTTAAGAATATCCCAAATCCTAAATTTTTCTAAACTGTCCTTTGATACCAACTATAAGTCCTTAACCTTAAACATTACATAATCTTGAATAAAGTTAATAATCTTGTTGAGAATGTTTTTAGATTTAGTGTTTTATAGAATTAGGAAATAACTATTACATTACATATTAAATATAAAAAAGTAACACGTCTACTCAGTATCCATTTTTTTCATAAAATAAAAACTCTTAAAAGAAAACACGAATTATTTTATTGATATAAATCTTCTTGAAATCTTCATTTCTATTACTAATCCTTATACCCTGTGAATAAATTTAAAAAACATGAGATTGGTCATAAAAAGATTAGTAAGGGTTATAAAATAAATAATGAAAACATTAGTCCATCAGTACCTACAAAACATAATCTCTTTAACATACCTCATGAAATCATAAGTTTTGTGAATAACACATAGAAATCATAAATCATAATTATAACTTGTGTCATCCATATCATACTTACATTGTTGCTTTCACTACTATGTAGGGAGTTACAAATAGAATACCAATCATAGTATATTTCCTAATTTTATTAAGAGAAACATTAATGTTTACCTCTGTCATGTGACCCAATCCATTGGAGAGCTATATCATGCTCACCTGCCCTAGGGTTATAATAGAACTACCCATATCCGTAAAAAATTCCCAAGAACTATAACATAATCATAACATATAACACAAGCATAAAGGAAATATAACATTTTCACATTTCAGTCACAATATATCATTTGACATAATCAATCCACTATAAAAACCATTTTCAATAACAAAATATGTAAAAAGTGTATATGTTATTTATTTTTCTATTAAAAAAATTACTACTTGTTAAGGAATCCAAATATCAAATAATTCTCGCAGTGCCAGATAGGTCATTGTCACCGCATACGTAAAAAATGAATAATTTCATTTTTTTGTAAAACTATTCGTAGAAAAAATATTACCATTGAATGGAATTAACATTCAAAGGGTTTTTTACACCATATAAGGAAAATTCGTGTACAAATCCAAGTATGTCTCCATGAAAGTAGGTTGAGACGAAGTCCCTTACCTCATGTCCAACATGATTTGTTCGTTCTTTAATATCATGAATAATAAACTAACAAAAATTTACACTTACATAAGAACCTTTTTCAAGTTTATTATTCACTTCATATATCTTACTACCACCTTATAAACATTACATAATCATTTATGTTAATAATGGTTGTCTTTTCGATATTTTGTAGTTGAGTAAAAAATGAACTTCTTATAATTAAAAGTTGTCAATGTTGTCAAAATTATAGTATATCCATAATTATATTCATGATTTATATATCATATATATCATATATATCCAATATTTATATGTATTTATAATAGTACGTAACATTTGGAGATATGAAATGAAATGCACCGTCAATGGAGACGGTAAGTCGTACGTACGCCTGGATGCTACATTCATTTAAATTTCATATTTAATGGAATTAAAACACAATGATACAAAAGTATATTATAATTCCAGCATAATATCATATATAATTTCATTAATCGCATCCTTTATATGTTCCACAAATGGAATGAATGAGTCAAATCACATTGAGGGGGCGGTAGTCCACACTTCCTGAAATGAAATTATCGTATATAACCATTATGGAAACAATAATGGTATGATATAAATGAAAAAAAATAATCATAAATATAATATAAATATAATATATATCACATATAAATACAGTTCCACTATAATGTCCACCACGAGAAGCAGTAGGAGATAATTGAACAATCATTGTTTTGTGAGGCAGTAGTTCTCAATCCACATAAATAGTACATTCGTATCCATTAGATGAAGGTGTGTGGAATTGTAGTTAGAATACTCCTAAAAAAATCCACCTAGATTATTGAAGATACTAGGGTTGTAATAAATGAATTTAATAAAGTCATTTAGGGGGTTGGAGATGGAAAATAAAAGAAATGAACTTGGTAGAAGATACTATCTTTAAATTGTGTAACTCCATTTGGTTTGAACAAATTTTTTTTTGAATTTCCTTCTACCTAGGGGAAGTATTCTAAGAGGAAGTGTGGGATTTTGAGAGATTCTTGGATAAGATTTTTTACGAGCCAAGGGGCTTGAGAGGTGTGTGTAATGGGATAGAGGTGGTGGCATTTTATAAGAGGGAGGATGGGCTCTTTAAGAAGGTTTTAAAGTATTATTTTATTTCCAAATAATTGTCAATTTCAAAAGGTCCAAAAATTATTTAAATCTAATATAAGGTGAATATATATAGAAATAAAATCATCTAATAAGAAATGGATAGGTTTTGTATATTTTTTAATCCTAATATTTTTTATTTAAACCTTTTTAGTCTTGCAATTTTATAAAAAATGTTACACTTTGAGAATAAAATAGTTACCAAAACATGAAAAATATATAGAATTTAAGAGTCAATAAATTTTATTTAGACTTATGATAACTATTTGGACGAATCATATATTTTTAAGATTATTTTATCATTTAATATATATTTTTTTAAAAAAACTCATTTATGTCATTTTATAAACTATTCATATCAAGACTTTTAAAAAACACTATAAGAATTTGATTCTTTCTAAAAAACATCATTAATTAATATACAACTAGTCATTATTATCCCTAAAATTCATGGATTTCATAAAAAGTTTAAAAATATATTTATTTTAATATTTATAATTTCATTTATTTTAATCCAATATTAATGAAGCAATTACTACATCACCATTGTGTCAAAATTAAATTTATTTTTTAATGACAAAAAATTATAAATAAAATATCATAATGTAGAACATATTTTTATATTTTTAATTAATATTTATAGTCAAAATTATCACTTATATAACCCATGATACAAATTGATTTACTGAGAGATATATGTTTAGGTTACATTTTCCATAACTTTAAATTAAATTTTATAATGTGTCATTTTCACTAACAGGGGGCTCTATGAGGTTCCAAAATCGACCTATGAATTCCCTTGACAATTAAAAACAATAATAGATAATGATTTTACCCAACCTAATGAAAAAAATACTTATTTATACAAGTATTAAAGGAAAAATAGAATATTAAAACAAGAAATACATTTCATAGAAAAAAGAAAATGGATGAAGTGATATAACTAAAATGTAGCTGAACATTCTCCAAGATAAAAGAAGAATAGTAAAGGTAAACAAAAACTAAAACAGATACTCCATTTGATAACATGATAAAACTCACACTATCTCACCACCATCTTCCCAGAAATAGAAAATAGAAACCTCACTACCTCACTGTGCCACCTTACCATTAAATGCATTGAAATACATAAAAAGGTCAATGCACTAATGAATGGGTGCATCAAGTGTGAGATAAATAGTATTGGTGGGATCACACCCAGGTGTTACATATCATGTCTTTGTACAATAATCCTAATAATGATAAACATTAAAGAAAATAAGGCACGATAATCAACTAAACATTTTTTTATCAAAATCATGTAAATAAATCCACTTTTCCATTTTTATAAATAATCGTAGTAAAAATGTTACAAATCATATCAAATAAATCGATGTAGTGAAATCATATATCACATATTATATCAAATCCAAATTAGTACATAAAACAATCATAGGTAAATTGCACTGAGGATCATTATATGCTAATCTAGCCAGAACACTCATACCCGAACATAGACTATCACATTCAACAAAAATCTAGATATATGTGTTGAATATATAGTATAGAGTACACCCTATCAAGTTAACCTCCCAACATGTCTAATAAGTCCTTAGAACAACATGCCCTGGGAGTATAGGAACACCCCATGAGTGAACCACTATATATTATCAACAAACATGTCCTATCATTACACCATCCACATAAGTAACCAAGGGTTTTCATGTGATACATTTTTGAACTCATTTCATCCAAACCATGAATTAAAAAACAATTAATAAATCCATTTCAGAATGCTTTAGAAATACATTTTCCTTTTTCCAAATTAAAAGGAACACCATGATTTTCTAAAACCCTATTTTCACATACACAAACAAAATAATCAATCAAAAATACCATTTTATTTATAAAACAACGTATTAAAATTTGATAAATTAAGATTCATCGAATGTAGTATTGAGATGAAACTGCCTACCTCAAACATGGGTCACACATGCCCACAATGAGATTCACTAAATGTAAGATTGAAAATACAATATGAGAGGCCATAGAAATAATCCTTTCATTATATATTTAATAAAATAAGGATAATGGTCTGTAGGTATGATAAAAAAAGACATAACTCTTGAATATATCATGCCACACTCCAACCAACACAATGGTTTGCCTCTAGAGGAAGATCACAGAATTGATATAGAAAGGATCCATAATGATTAAAACCACAAGACAAAATGATTTATAAATATAGAAAAATGGTGCTACTGCATCCAAAAAAATGAAGAACTAAAAAGATCTCTTACCTAGATAAGTGCTATGAAACTATATTAAAGATCAACTTTCAAATAAAATGATCTGAAAATAGAGGATATACCCAAAATAAACTGGTAGATATTATAGGATTTGATATAGGATCCTTAATTTCTAATGAAAAATAATTACTTGTGTAGAGAACAAAACCCTATAATCCATGAAAATTACAATACATGAATCATGGGTTCAAAAAAAAATTGATTCTTGGGTTCACAACATGAAATCCACAGAAATCATATTGACTAAAAAGGCATTTCCTCTATTAAAAAAACAAGTATTAACCTTTTTAGAATTTGAACCATTTCACATTATTTTAAATATTAATTGTCTACAATAGTTCATGAAATCATCAATGAAACAGTTTCATGTTTTTTTCCATTTTGGGATATGAAAATTTCCATAAGTAATATTCTATAGTAGTATATAGAATAATCCCACATGTCAACCTAAACCATAAACAACATTCCCATTATACTTTTTAATTTTTTTATATTGGATCCATTAATTCCAATAAACACACATCCCTAAACATTAGTTTATTTCCACCTGAAAACTCTATCTGTCCTCAGAAGACCCAAAATTAACCCAAATAAAGATTGAAATGACAAGAGAGATGACAAATAATTGAAAGAAGGTAAATGGAGGTTACAAACTTCATACTATAAGACTATAATTCCATAGGAAGCCATAAAGAAAAATGTTTTTTTGGAAAAAGGTGGGTCTATTACTCCCTTATTGACAACCCATGCTCCTAGGTCTCATCAGAATCTGATCCATGCCACCATAATACACAGTCCAATGAAATCAAATTCCCATGTAATAATTTTCCCTAAGAGTTAATGATCTCAACTGGTTGCTGTAAAATAGAAACATCTAGCTCCAACATTATTTCTTCTTAACATATAATGTTGGAGAGATCATGATTGTAATTCCTCATCTGTGATATGTAGAAAACATCATGAAAACCCATACCCTGAACTAGAAATTTCAACTAATAAACAACCTTCCCAAGCACCTTAGTGAGCTATAAAAGGACCAACATATATTGAATCCAAATTTCCATATTGTTTAGCTGACTATTACCTATATTAAGATAGAATATTAATAAAACATGATCGCAAATTTTAAAATCCAATGGATGATGCCAAATTTCCATATACAATTTACAATGACATTGATCTATAAGTAGAGGATGATGTATATCTGGATTCCTTGGTAATGTCTTCTGAACAAGACTCAGTCCTACCAAAGTGGCCTCTCCAACCTCATCCCAACACAGAGGTGACCTACATGGGTGACCATACAAATCCTAAAAAGGATCCATTCTAACCAATGAATAATAATTTTTTTATAATAAAATTCAACCATTCCAATATGGATATCACATGATCCACCAAAATCTAATACACATGCACGAAGTACACACGTTGTAATTTAAATAACATGATATGTCTATCCATATTTATGTGGATAGTGAGTTTACTCAACCTAATGTGAGACCCCATCACCTCCTAAGGAATATTTTAGAACCATGATGTAAACCTAGGATCCCTTTCCAAAACAACAACATGGTAACCCCATGTAAACACATAACCTCTTATATATACAACTTACCCATGTCATTAAAATAATTGGTGTCCCTGATTATATTGAAGTGAACTAACTTTTTTAATTGATAAATCAACACATTGATATTATTCCTCCATCATGGAGTCTGTAGTATTCTGAATATAAAGTTCATATAAACCTATTAACATTTTCAAACCGGCACCAGATGTGGTTGGATAAAACCATAAGGGTTTATATTCTCTATCATTACTTGTTTGTAGGTGTAACCTTGGGACACATAATTTTTAATTTGAAACATCATACCCAAACACCAAAATCATCATCTCATGTCACAATCCAAAATTTTTAGTTCCTATATGAATGTCCCATGATGAACTATGACAGTCAATCAAAAATGATCTTTTCACAAATGCTGGGTTGAGAAACAAATGAGAATCGTGAAGAATTATTTTCGATGAGAGAGACTAACCAAAAATGCTCTCCACAGCATATAGGGTTTCTCAAATTTTTCTGAATTCATCATCCAATTGGTGATCCTATATAATAGACTCAATACGAGATGATTAATAATTATGAAAAATTGTAAAACCCATAACTAAAACATCATCCTGAGTTTCTATGTGAAATTAAGTGATGATCCCTATATATTTCCAATACTCCATTGATTCCAAAATATAATGGGATAGAAAATACATACCAAGGGTTTCTACAACAACATTAACCTTCTTTGTGGTATAGGTTATTTTTATGTTAAATGATTAAATGTACTCCACACACGACCTATGTATAAGATTCACATGTTTTTATGAAAATATATAGCTTATATTGTTATGGTCCAAATGTTTTGAGAACCTCTCCACAAAAAATGGTTCATCCGTAATTTAAGAAAATTCATATCCATAGAAAAATAAAAATCATGAGTGTGGTATTTATTCTCATAAGGTTGATGCTAGGAAGATCCATAATCCAACACTTGATTGTCTTATATAATCACACAACCCAAGCCACCATCAGAATCATAATAGAAAACCATATACCGTTTACTAAGGTCAGGTAAGATCAGAATAGGTGATGATGTCATAAGTAATTTCATTTCATTTAATAAAAAATAACACATTTCATCCCATATTATTTTCACACTTTTCCTTGTAAGAACCGTCAATGGATACACCAACTTGAATAAATCACTGATGAACCATTTATAGTACCCAATAAGTCAAATGAATATCTGAATCACAATGAAATTTCATGGATCTTCCCATTAAAAGAGAACCATCACCTATAAGTAACAACTCACAAGACATTCTGAAAAATCTTGTTCCATATGATCATTACTTATTCAATCAATAAACCATATTTCAAATATATTACATACAAGCTGTGAATCCTCATTATTTTCAGGACAAAAAAATGCTTCTTGTTATCATACTTGGATCTTGAATAAACCAAAAATAGCGTCAATGAACACTTAAAATGTTCCAAGATACTCATGTAATATCTAATTTATTAAATAAATAAAAACTGTAGGATCATTTGTAAAGGAAAACAATCTCACAAGATATTCATAATGGCCATACCTAATCATAAATTCCATAATTGGTATATTAGAATCCCAAAATATGAGAAGAGGATAACTTGGCCTATGATTGATCTTTAAAAACCTTCCCCATTTAAATAGTCAAAAAAATAATCCATACAAGTCAAAGAATAATTATTATTAACCATTACTCTGTTCAGCTTCTGATAATACACACAGAAACAAATTGAACTATATGTCTTCTTGGAAAGGGGCATTAGGGTTTCCCAAAGTGAACAAGTATGGAAAAAACATTTCATCATTAAATCATATAACTTAATCTTGAGCTCTATCAACTTCACTGACACCATATAATAAGATGGTATCAATATCAGCTGCATATATGACACCGGATCAATCATCACCTATATATCCCTCTTTATAGGAAGACAAAATAAATCATTTGTGAAAGAACACAGAAATTACCTAATAATCATTATATTATTACCAACATAATAAACATTATTAGGATAAACTATAATAGGAGAAAATTAACTCCTATTATCTTAGTGATAATATCCTGCATGACTTGGCCACGAATACAACTCTTCTTGAAACACCTGAGAGCTTCCATCAATCATAAGGAATATGACCCATCGATACTAACAATCAACATCAGCATGAAGAGTGATAATATAATTCATATAGATAATGAAATTAAATACATCTAGATCACAAATGAGGAAAATCCATACTAACACTTCAATGTATATCAACAACAAGTAAGAAGGAAACCAAAACCCCCTACACATTTCTTTATCTAATTGGTATCTCAAAATCCATTAAAATCGATATGAGTTCCATTGGATGTTTAGGAATATCCAAAAAATTGGATGATATAAATTACTTGGAGGAACATATATCAAATAAAACATTCGATATTGATGATACAATAAATATTTTACCTCTCACTATCACTAGACCCAAATTTACCTCTGATGGAAACTCATCCACTAATTAAAGGTGAGTTAATATTGAGGTTTGTGGCTAGAGCTCTATAGACATTGAAGCATCTGATTACACCATAGTATCCTTTGGGGATGATAACCATTGAACATAAATAGGAATATGAATATACTGATATAAACACCATAGATGGTCATAAAGTCCATAGCTGTTTTACATCATCACAAGTGCGGAATAATAACGTCGTGTCATACCAACCTTGAGACACTGGTAGAAAGTCAAGGAATACTAATGTATATAACTAAATGTGTAGAGGATGCTCACTATAGAGAATAGTCCCCATGAATACTATGATCACTTCCTTTTCCTTCGCTGCATTCCACTGAAGCTAATACTAGGTGTAAGAGAAGGGGAAGGGTATCAAACATTTTCTCGAATATCCATCCCTTAAATCATTTCATTGTAATATATCTCCGCATAGTTATAATGATTCATCATAAATACATGTTATCTGATTTCTGGTTGAAAACCATGAAGGTACTTCTGAACCATTATAGGGGAATTCTTTACTTACATGAAGCAAAACAAACTAGCATCACATACTGATTGTTGTATGCTGACATCGAATGATTTCCTTATTGTGAGGAGATGAAATCTAGTGGATTAGATATCAATAGTGAATCTGGAAGATCCAACTAAAATTAGTGGGTCTCGAAACTCATCCAGTCCAAACCCATGTGTTTATCCACCTATATGATGGAATCCCAACATTGCTTACTGGGACCTTCATGTCTGAACGCCGAAAAATTCACCTTGACATTATCAAGTGTATCAAGGAAGTCAAATATATGATAAATCATGTCCAGAAAATCTTCCACATAATGGGGCTCACTCGTATTAAACGATGGTGGATTATCATTTATGAACTCTCATGATTAATCCATTCTCCTCTAGCTCCTAGCTATAGATAAAAATAATTAATAAGGAATTGAAGTACATTTTGGTCTATAATAAAGAATACCCATTAGATAAATATTATAAGACTATGATCTATAAGTGGATTCTATTGAGGAGCAGTTGCTTCCATCTCTAGATGAACTAATGGGATAATTCATGGAAGTCTACCACTATACACTGAAAAAGAAGAGATGACCAAACAATAGGATAATAATAGTTCAAACCAAAAAAACATAAGAAAAAATTGGGAATAAGATCAGTAACTCCAAACATGATACATTCATCCCAAAATCTAATGGTAACATGTCTCTCTTCATAATAATAGCCAACCAAAAAATCACCTCAACCTATATATCAAGTAATATGAATCCAATCTCCAGTCAACCATTTTCTAAAAAAATAGCATGACTACCTATGATATGAATCAATATTGAAATTATCTACATACCCTCACAACCAAAATCCCTACTAAACCTGAAACAAAACCAAAGGAAATTTTTGATCCCCACAGGATATCGATTAGTACCTACGCATTAAAAAACTGTAGATAAAATTTCACCCAACCTGAAATATAAAACAAAAAATATATATACATTACATGAATAAACAATATAAGAGTAAAACAATAAATAAATTTCATAGAAAAAAGTAAATGTTTGAAGTGATTAAACTCGTAATTAGATAATCAATCTCCATGTTACAAGTAAGCATCCAAGTAAAACCAAAAAAGAAACAACTAAACCATGTTTATTCTTAGGAAAACTCCCACAATCTCACCACCAACTATCCAGAAAAAAACTAACAAAAATCACATTGCCTTATTGTGGTGCCTTGAAATTTCATCTATTGAAATACATAACAAGGTATATGCATCACCAAATGGGCATAAGGAGTGAGCTAAATAAGATTAATTGTATCCCACCCAGGTGTTTCTAAACAAGTCAATATATAAAAATCTAAATAATTCAAATCTTAAATGAAAATAATTCATGATAATAAGTTATAATATTTCTATATTGAAATCATGGTAAATAAATACCCCATTTTCACATTTCAAAATAATATATGTAAATCAGTTTTAAATATTATCACATACATTAACGTAGTAAAATCATTTATCACATATCATATCAAATCCAAAGATGTAAAAACCCCAGGCATAGGTGAATAACATAAAGGATCACTAAATTTTATGCTAGATTTAACTCCCATAAGAAAATACATAAAATCACACGTATCATGTCTATGGATATATGAATTAAATATAGATTGTAGAGGAAATCCCACCATGTGATGCTCCTGATAGGTCTGACACATCTCAGGAATTACATGCATTGGGAGCAGAGAAATACATCATTTGTGAACCCCCTGGAAATATCAATGAATGATGCTTATCACTACACCATCCACTTAAGATCCCAAGGCATTACATATGCTACATTTTCCAAACCACTTCCTCAAGACCATGTTTTAAAAAATATTCCATATATCCATTTTACAATTCATTGAAATTACCTTTTCCTTTTTCCGAATCAAGGATAATACAATATTTTCACAATAACCCATTTTCACACACACACACAATTCAATCAATCAAAAATTCCTTTTATTTATACAAAAATAGTTTCAAAACCAAATAAATCAAGGTTCAGGAAACCATGTATTGTGATAGAACCACCTACGTCAATCTTGTGATACACATGTCCACAATGACATTGACCAACATGGAAGAAGAAATAGTTAATAACATGGTACCTAGAATAAACACATCCCTATAAAAATCAATTCAATAAGTAGAATGGATGATAAAGAATGTAAAACAACACATACATAACAGAACTAACACACGTCACCCCAAAAAACATAAAGGTTAGCCTCTAGAGGAAGATCACACCACACATCTAAAGGAATCAATAATGATCAACATGACAGGACCACTCAATTTGAAAAAATTGTGCAACAATGATGCAATGACCAATGAAAAAGTGGAATAAGAATTATTACTTACTCTGAGTGATGTAGTGAAACAAAAATAAGATCAATCATTGAATGAAATGAATCATAAAGAGATATGATCCCCAAAATCATATGGGAGATATCAAATGTTATAAGAGAGGTGCGTGCACATAGAATAAAAACTAATTAAATTCATTTCACATAAAATCAAGAATGAGGAACACATTCCATGAAATGAATATTGGGTTCCTGACATGAAATCCAATGAAAGCACATACATAAAAATGTCATTATATCAGTTAAGAAAATACACCAAAAAACCATTTCATGTCATGTACTAGTTTCTTTTCTTGTAAAATATTCATGCTCTGCTCTAGTTCACGACATCATCCTGGAAAACATTACACTTCATGTGACCAGAACACTATGTGGAATATCCCAAAAGAAATATTCTCTAGAAGAATTTAAAAAATTACCTAATGTAAACTAAGAACCCAAAGAATATCCTCTATATCATTTTTCACATTTATACCCCAACTATATTAATTATAAAAAACATTAATCCTTGATCCTTATATCATTTTTCCAAAAAAAATTATTTCCATTTTGAGAAGGACCAGAACTCAAACAAACAAAGAGGAAAACAAAAATAGATATTAGAAATACCTAAAAGAACGTAATAGGATGTTACTTATATTATATTTATTTTCTACTAAGTGCAGTAAAGATCAACATATGGACATTTCTTAAGGTATAATGTGTATAAATTTATATAGATTTTTTATTTTATAAAGCACACTGATGTATGTTTAATATTATTTTCATGCTATTAATTTTTTAGATATTAAAATGTTATCTTAATAACAATTTTTTTTCTAATTTATGAATTGTTTTTAGATTTATCATTTCAGTTTACATGGACCCCACATGTTGGATTTTTCTATGAACTACTTCCACCATTCTAAACATCTATGGTTGCAGACCCTGGTGCAGTGGTATAACTCATCCATTTCCACATTATTAAGTGGAACCATCCTGATCGATTGATGGGATAGTTTTTCTATATACAACATATTATTATTACACCATGATAAAATGATGGGTTACATTTTTTTATGCTTATTGGTAGACAAGAGATGATTTTACACAGTATCATTCACATACATTGAGTGTTGGGACATGATTTACCAGTACAATATCTCACAACATGTATATCTAAAAGTTAGATTCTAGTTAGCGGATCAAGGAGATTATTAAAATTAGTACTGTTGAAAAACTATCATGTATCATACATTCCATGAGATAGAATGTGAAATGAATGTATTTTTATTTACATTTATTGTATTTTTGGGTCATGTATAATATCAATTTGAATTTTATTTAATTTACAGTTATAAAAACATGATCATATTGAACATATTAATGATTCTTAAGAAGAGGAATTTATTAGGTAATATGTGGTTCACCTAGATGTGATGTCTCTTCGATATCCTCTACATTTCATATATTAGGGTTTCTATGAAGAGGAGCCACAACAATATCCTAATGCACATGCTTTGAATGAGGAACATATGGATGATGATGTGCCCATTGTTCCCACTGAGGGTAAAACACCTCCATCATTATAAAAAACTAAAGGATATAGACACAAACATGTGAAAGGGTAAAGGTGACGATAGAGATATAGAGTGAAACTTGAGAGACTCTCCTAAATATTTTTTTGTGTCATAGATAAGGGATCCTACAAAAAATAGATTATCTTGTACTTTTGGAAGAGGGTTATGTTCTACATATGTCTATGCATGAATCATAAATATGTTCATCTCAATTACATCCATCATTAGGATTCTGTTTAACGTTAATGAGGTTGAACTTGGATATGATATCATAGATTTTCCAGATCTCAGGCGACACATCTTTCTGTAGTGATTTCCATGATAGAAAATTTTTGTTATCTCCAAGTTCTCCATTTTTTCCTCTAAAAAATTTCCATATAGCCCCACATAACATGTTTGGAGTTATTCTACATAATGGTATGAGGAATAACTTATAGCATTGAATATTAAGCTTCCAAAATCATTAGAGTTATACACAATAGTATCATCACCACAACCATTTATACACTTGGTTTAGTTTGGGATACAACATGAAGAGGATCCCAAAACAATAGTTACGACACGAGAATGGAAAAAATATCAGAGATGGAGTGGAAGATAGGTTCATATGTCTGGTTGTGCTACTCGGGTACGTTGATGTTGATTTGTTCTAGAGTTACACAATGTATGTATGTCAAAATATATTTAGTGAGAAAATAAACTTCTATTTTTAAATATTTATTTATATATAAATAATCATTATAACACATCCAGGTTTCTTCTTTATTCCTGAGAATGTTTTTTTCTCAAGGTACAAACCATAAAATGTTCAATATATACCTCTATAATGACATTGAATATAGTTAACCATTATTATATAATACAATATATTTGAACAAAAATAACTCATTAAAACCAATATTTAATTAAAACTAACCAAAACCAAGTGAATTAAATTTAATAGAAACTTTTTTATCATCCTTAATATTATTTTAAACTAACAAAAGATAGTTTTATCCTTACTTAATATTTTTTTACACCTAAATAACATCATATTACCCTTAACAAACATTTATTTACTCTTACATAACATAAGTTTACCTTTATATAAAATTATTTCACCCTTTAATAACATTAATTTACCAATAGTTAACCTATACATGTTTCTTTTTACATTAATATAACATTTTTCCCTTACATAACTTATATATACCCTTACATAATTTTTTTTTCACCAATACCTAACATTAGATTAACCTTACATAACTTCTTTTAACCCTTAAATAACATTATATTAAGCTTAAAAATAATTTTTTTCTTTTACATAACCATTTTTACACTTATTTATCTTCTATTTATTATTAATTAAAATTATAATTCCCTCACTTAACTTTTTTTTACCCTTAAAGAACATCAGTTTACCCTTTCTTCAATATTTATTACTCTTAATTATCTTTTTTACCCTTACATTACATTATATCATTATTACATAACATCTTTTTATCCTTATATTACATTAGTTTTTTGTTTCACAACTTGTTCTTACCATTACATTAAATTATTTTGCCCACACATAAGTTTGTTTTACAATTATTTAACTTTGTTTTATACTTAAATACCTTTTGTTTACCCTTAAAGAACATATTTTTACACTTAATTAACTACGATTTAACCATACATTACACCATCTTATAGTTACATAACATTGTTTTACGCATAAATAACTTCGATTTACCCTTAATTAACGTTTTTACACTTAAATTATTTCAATATTCCTATAAATATGAAGTTCACCTTACATAACATTAAGTTTCCATTAAATTAATCTGTTATAACCTTAATTAAATTTGTTTTTCACTTATATAAATTGCTTTTACCCAAACATAACTTTAACTTGACATTTCATAACTTTTGTTTTATCTTTACTTAACATACTTAACTTTGATTTTTCTTGACCTAACTTTATTTTACCCATATGTTTAGTTAACACTTATATTAAATTTTTTAACCCTTAAATAACTTTATTTGACCCTTGATTAAGTTTATTTTACCCTTACATAACTTTGTTTTACCCTTACACATGTTTTGTTTAACCTTACATAACATTGTTTTACTCTTAATTAATTTTAGTTTTCTCTTATATAATTATTTTTACCCTTAATTTTTTTATTACATTCACTTAACATTTATTTACATTACTTAACATTATTTTACTAATGATGAAATTTTGTATACCATTAAATGAACATGTTTTACTATGACTTAACATTAGTGTACCATTGCACCACTTTGTTATACCCATAATTAACTTTAATTCTCCCATTCCAAACTTTGTTTTTCCTTTTATTATTTTTAATTTACGCTAACATAACATTGTTTTATAGTTACATACAATTTTTTCACCCTTAATTTACAATATTTTACCTTACATAACATTGTTGCACGCTTAATTAAACTCTGTTTACCATTACATTACCATACATAACCTATACAAATTTTTTACCCATACATAAAATTTTTCCCTTACATAACATTAGTTCACCCTTATATTTACCTTATCCTTACCGAGTTTTTTTAACATTAAATATAATTTTTTTAGAATTGATTTAATCAATTTATAATTGTATAATTAAATAATTTTATTTATTTATCTATAATTATATTTAATTATATTTATTTATAACTATATCTATAAATACATAATTATAATTATTTAAATATATTTATAATTATATAAGTTTTTATTAATAATTATTTATTTATAAAGATTTATTTATAATTATATATATCTATATTCATTTATCTATTGAGGTGTGCCTCAGTGGTTGAGGTGCCTCATAATTCTTCATTTTTACTAGACATCTGGGATACTATCCTATAATGTGCATGATTTTATTCATTTATATTCAGTGTTGGTATGTTTTTTGGACCTGCTTAATGTGTTTGATACAAGAGGAACCACCACACAAAAATGGGTGTAGTTTCATCTGATGGTTGACACCACAATTGGGCTGGATCATTGATCAGTTTTCCTAGATGTCCAACTCCAAGAATATCGGTTATGGAAGCCAGCCTATACCCAATGTTCACCAAGGATGTATTTGATCATAATTATCAATAATATTTTAATCTTACTGACTAGAACAAATTACTATATAGGTGTATTTTTGAGGACTCTAATTCAGGGGCCTTTCATATTAGGGAATTCCGAATGGAGACGATCGCTCAAGAACAAACTATTTTCTAGAGAGAAACACTATTGTGTTATATTATTCTTGCTATGTAAAATTATATTTTTTGGAGAATAAATATCCATGTGTTACCTACTAATAAAAATATCAAAAAACATAGCATCTACCAATCATCAAGGTGTCCATGTTGCAGGTAGTATCTAAAGGAGTGGTCAAACAATATTTTATTTCAATGGTGATTAGGACTAGACGACATGGATATGTTTTGATGAATTTACTGCCTTATCTTCTCAATAGTTCCTTAGGGTCCCTTTCATGGACTGAAGGATTCACAGTGCAAGTGATGTGGTCCCGAAAAGGATGTCACTAGAAATCGTGATTATCAGTGGTTACTGGTGTACATGGAATGTAAGAAACAAGTCTCATCATGAATTTGGTTTTTTAAGGAGGAAATATCTTATCATCATTATAAGGAACTGACTTTTATAAATGGTAATATTTTTTATGAACTATTTTGATGCTCCCACTTAGTGACCACTATAGGAGACCAACCTTCATGACCACTCCATCGGCTATAATTTCTAGGGCACTAGGTTCGATGGTGTCCACCCCTTTTTGGTCTGAAATATAACACAGATGGTTCTTACATTCTGGGTCACATGTGGGGAGGGGGTTTCTTTCAAGACCCTGTGGGATATATTATTCTGGATTTTATGGTATTTTTTGGTAGTAGCCAATCCCTCTAGGATGAATCCATGGATATTCTCATTGGATTATGCTTATGTTTTTAATAGAATATAGAACTAGAAGAAGCGGAAAGAGACTCTATTGTTTTTAAAAATTATTTTCACGAAACCTGTATGATCACATTGTCGATTTCATAAATTATCAGAAGGTTCTTAAGTCTCCTCAATTGAAATATTTGTGTACTCAAAACTTGGAATGAGGGAATCATGGTTGCAGATCACCTTGAATTTATGGAAGACCACTGATCTATTGTCACATGTTTCCAATTCATGAACATCTTGAGGCCTAAGGGGGGGGGGGAACCTAGTAACAGGTGATTCACTTTGACTCCTATTTCAGGCCTCCCTAGTCCCGGGTTTTGAATTTGATTCTCTTGTTTCTATTCTCACAAACTTTTTGAATGAATAAATGACGATGACGATGAAAAAATTGTTATAAATATATGTATTCATAATATATACATATTTGTATAATTTTATAATTATATAAATTTATTTATAATTTTATAAATGTTTCATCATAAATATATTTATGTATAATTGTAATTATAAAAATATATTTAAGTATAATTATAATTATTTATCTATATTTACAATATTAATAATATATGTATAAATATAATTATATAATTATAAAATTATATTTATTTTTTAAATATAGTAAATATACATTTATAAATATATATATATTAATATATAAATAGTTATAATTCTAAATATATGTATACTGATATAATAAAATTACATTTATTAAAATATAAATAGTTTTAAAAATATGTATTAATAAATTAATATATATATTTATATATATAAATCAATAACTATATTAATTTATTTATAATTATATAAATATGTCATCATAAATGTTGCAGCATCCCATTACCGATCTGATAGGAACATATTTAATCATTTCTTGGTTTTTTCTTTTTATTAACTAAGTAGGGATGGGAATGAATTGGGAGTATACCTATGATGGTGAAGTCATAAATTTTATGAGTTTTCAGTTTTAACCTGTCATTTCTATAGCCTACTAGAATTATAAGGTGTTTAATATGTTTACATATTATATAAATCATAAATGAAAATAATTTTTTTTTCTAGAAAAGGGGACACATTTTTTGAAGAGTGTGAGATTTAGCTATTTCATGAATTGTAATGGGGTTACACATCATGTAATTCCCCATGTTCTAGTTTTTACATGTAGACCAACTGAAATTATTATTTTTCCTTTATCCAGTTTGGTTACTCTTGACCCAAATCCTTTCCTAGGTGATCTTGGAGCCCTCCAACCCTTTTGGGTCATTTTGTTTGCCGATTGATCGTCGTTCCGTTGGCCGTGTGATTTCCCGGGTTAGTGTTATCCATGTTTCTTCATCTATTTCTCTCTTCATTCCTTGATAGTTTATTGATCATCTTGTTTCTGATGAATCTATATTTTTTTGTTGGATCTTTATTATTGGTTGAGTTTCTAGACATTATGCGTCCTCATTGTCAATGATGGGTTTCGTTGCGGTTGATGTGTTTCAGGAAAAAAGGTAGGTGTTTTTTTTCTGATTGAACAAATTGATTAACCTTAATGTTATTGATTTATTTAATTTGTTTATTTAAATTCAATTTTTTGAAAGAGATTTCAATTTTTTTCTATTAAATCCCAATTCTAATGTGTTTGGTTGTTTGAAATTCTTTTGGAATAAAATTGGGAAAACCCTCAATTCCGTTGAATTGGGGTTTGTTTGAAAATGGATAGGAATGGTTTAAATTTAATTGATAAATTTATTTACTGAAAAAAAAAGTTGGAATTTTTTGTAATTTATTTGAAATTAATAAAT
Organism: Viscum album; assembly: GCA_963277665.1. Taxonomy (NCBI): domain Eukaryota; kingdom Viridiplantae; phylum Streptophyta; class Magnoliopsida; order Santalales; family Viscaceae; genus Viscum; species Viscum album. Next base: position 371,965,002 of record OY728134.1, read on the forward strand.
TGTGAAAATGGATTAAAATGTTTTGATAGGAAATCAGTGATTTTATCTTGGTAAAAGGCATGTTTTTTATTTAAACCTGTTTTGGTTTTAAATGTAAATGGGAATTAGGAATGGAAGAATGGGATTTAATTTTATTTTAAAATGTGTTAAAATAAATTTCGCATCATTTATAGTGTTAGAGAACATGCAATCCTTAGGTAGTTTGTGAGATATTTGGACAAGATCTATGATTTTAAAATTTTCTAAATCATAAATTCATAATGTCACATCCCATTGGAGATGGCGATGAGTCATCATTGACAAGTGTTTGGGGGAAATGTGTGTAAACATATTTCTATAATCAATTATAGTGTGTTGAATCCTATATCATGGAACTTTCATACCAAATTGAGAGATGACCAAGATACTCAATTGTTTATATTAGATATATTAATATATGACATTTTTTTTAAAATTATTTTGAATTCCTTATCAATTTATATAAAATGTTTTAAATAATTTTTAATCCATTATATTAGAAATATTCCGTCATTTATAATGTAAATATTTTTCTTAATGTATTTTCAATAATTTGATTTGTATACAAAGGATTTTTATAAATATAATTTTAAATTTCAAATGTATTTATTTAAAATTGTTTTCATACCATTGGTTAATTTATTATTGGAATATATTATGGAGTCCTTGATGAGACCCTACTGGGATTTTTAGCTCATACCCAACTTGTGCCTTCAGGTGTGTGCAGATTATCTCCTTCCAGGTTTGAGAAGTGGTAATGAAAAAATTTGAGGTTGTTCTAACTATTGATCTATAGATATGGTGAGTGTGTCTATTGGATCTTGGGTGGTTTTTTTCTGGTTTTTCTGGTACCTTGATGTAGTACACTGGGTTATGATACTTTTATATTTTTGGCACACCAATTCCATTGGATATTTCTTAAATATGCATGCTTTATTATTTATATTCTTCCATTTTGTTTGTGGAAAATTCAGTCCCCCTTCCATATTTAATGATTCCATGTGTATTTCACTGACCCGTGGGGTTCTGGAATTCCCTTCAGGTCATGTTAGAGCTATCTCAGTTATCGAGTTACCAGGGTAACTGTGATGGTTTGTGAAAAAGTGCTATAAATATTGAAGGTTACACATCATGCCTTGAAGTTAGTCTAAAGTTGAGTATTCTTGTATGGAAGTAGAAGTTAGTTGCAATTGTGTTCCTTACTAGATCTCACCGTAATGAACTTTATGTCACTAGGGGTGGTTTCAGAAATATGTCTTGTGGATTAGTTCTGTCATTTTCTTATCTTTTGATTTGAATAGATTGAAATCAAAATCATTTTTTCTATCTGTTGGGAATAATTCATTTTTTTCTCACATTGAGTGTTATTCTGATGTCTTCCTAATTGTCTAATGATGTTGTACATCATCATGCCTCTGAGAAGAAATGTTAATCAAATATAAGATGAAGTAGCTTCTGAACCTTAGGGAGAAAATCATATTGGATATTCGAATATGGTTGAGGTGACCGTGCTTACTATCCATGATATGGGACATGTTCCACAACTAGTACCCATTTAGGCTCCAACTATGGATCCTCAGGTGGATATTATTTAAATTAATTCCCAAGCATCCCTTCACCAGAGGCCACCTATTTTCAATGTCTCCACTATTCCTCAACATGCTGAGGAATGGTTGGGCAGAATAGAAAATCTTTTTGAGTTCTTGGAGACACTAGAATAGATCAAGGTAAAGTGTACCAACTTCATGCTAGAGGTATTGAGTGAGAGATTTTGGGACATGATGGTGATTATGAAGAAAAACGAGCTCTTAATGTGGAAATAATTCATGTTTATCTTCACCGAGCAGTTCTATCTAATGTCAATGGTGTTGTCCAAGGATTTAGAGTTTTTCAAGATTGAGAAGGCCTACAGAACAACAAATGAGTATTAAAATCACATTTCTGAGATTATAAAGTGTGTGGCTGAGATTGTATCTAATGATATTGTGAAGGCTCAACGGTTTCAGTTGGGACATCAATCAGATATCTATTATCATGATTTCTTTCTAAAGCCGCCCACTAATACTGATGTGCTAAATAGGGTGGTAATGGTCATGATGGACCATCTGGTATTTCTGGGTTGAAGAGAGTTCCTTTTTCTCATGCTGGAAGCATGAGTTCATTTATAGTAAATAGAAATCATGATGAATCTCATAGTGGATCTCGATAGCAAGGTTGTTTTATACCTCTTGCAGTTCCTATCAGATGCCCTTTGATATACTACCAGTGTGGTCAGGCAAGGAATTCAAAGAGGGTTTACAATGAGGCACCCAAGAACTATGGATCATGTGGATATTCAGGGCACTTTTAGTAGTTCATCCACAACATTTCCACTCCACACCATGAAAAGGGATCATCAGTACATAAAAAACAATGGATTAATTAGATTCTTCGCAAACAAAAGTGTTCCAACCATATACATCTATAATGATGCTTTTTCACGAAGTGGGAGAGTCTCTAGAGGAAGTGTTTATGGTTCCAGTGACTATGAAAGGTACCATTACAATTTCGTCATCATTAGTGACTACTACATTTTATACTGAAGAATCTCACTCATTTATTTCAACCTACACTATTAGTATGCTAAACCTTTATATAAGGATTTTATTGTATTTGATGGATATCGCAACACACCTTGGATCAAAGAGAGATAAGGGTCTCTGTAGTCCTTCTGGTACATTCACTTTGGTCAATGTTGATCTTACATGGGACTTTCTGGTTCATGACAATAATCCTCTTGACATCATTTTTAGGATGGATTGGATAATTTCCTATAAATCTACGATTGATTGTCATCTTAGACAGGTCTCCTTCACTCCACCCGAGGGGGTTTTCTGTGTCATTCATAGAGAAGGATACCAGAGTTCGATCCATGTTGGACATTATTATACGGACTTGGGGAATGTAATATCTCTGTTTACTTTTGATCTGGATAAAGAATCCTTGAGTGGTGATCTCCCTCTAGTCATCATTGATTTTTCTAACATGTCTTCTCCAAACATCTCTAGTTTTCCACTGGTAAGGGAGGTAAAAATTTATGTTGATTTTATTCCTATTACTCAACCAATTTATATTCATTCGTACCAAATGAATGTAGTTTAAATAAAATAGTTGAATTTTCTTCTTGAGAAAGGATTTATATGCCTGAGTGTACCACATTGGGCGGCACCTATTCTCTTTTCCAAGAAGGATGAGGGTTCACTTCACTTATGTTTGGATTACTAAAAGACCAATTGGGTGATGATAAATAAGATGTATCAATTTCCATATATTTATGATCTATTGGATCAGTTGAAATGGAAAAATATGTTTTTTATGATCAATTTTCGGTATGATTTCCATCAACTGAGAAATATTTAGTTGAGATGAAAAGTATTTTGACTACTGCACCATTTTAGACTCTATGAGATGTAGGGAAGGGATATATTGTCTTCTATGATGCATCAGTTTTAGGATTGTGATGTGTTCATATGCATGGTAATCATGTAACTACCCATAGATCTCATTATATTAGGCCTTGTTAGAATAATTATCCAACCCATGAACCTGATCGAGCAACTATAATTCTAGAACAAAAGAGTTGGAGTCATTACCTTTTTGGAAAAAATTTTACAGTATATTTACTCCAAAAGAGATTGTGGTATATCTTTTCTAAAAAATATTAGAATATCTACCAGAGGCGTTGGGTGGAGTACATGAAATCATTCAATATTGACATCTCCAACACCATGGGGAAATTGAATGTAATTGTAGAAGCATTGACCAAGAAAATTTTAACCCAGGTAGTGAATGAATATTTAGAAGAATATAATTTGATGGATCTATTTTCATAGTTTCATATTGGAGTTTATGAGAAAGGGGATAATATTTATTTATCCATCATTCAGTTGATATCCTCTATTATTGATTTAATTCTTATAGATCAACAACATGATGATTTATTCTATTTCATTAGAGCATCTCGTTATTGTGGGGAGATACTTTCTCAAGGAATATTACCTAAAGATCTTGTTCTATGTTTTCAGAATCGCTACATTTTGTTGTTAGTGACAAGTAAGGCTAGGATGTGGGATTTCCATAATTCTCAAGGGGTTGTGCACATAGGAACCACAATTATGTTCTATGATATGTGGTGGCGTTCAAGTGTTCATGTATGAGATGAGGCATTGTTGAGTTTTTTATACTATTATATGTGCCAGTAGATGAAGGTCGAGCACCAAGATCCTTTGGGTTTGTTGCATCCACTTCTAGTCCCTAAATAGATGTAGGATGAAATCTCTAAGGACATTGTGGATGGGTTGCCTCATACCCATAGAAAAAATAATGCGATATTGTTTGTGATCAAAATGATACTCATTTTTGATAAATTCTTACCCATATGTGGTACAACCAATGTTATGGGGTTGAGATATCTCTACATTAAAGAGATTTTCTATTTTCATGGAGTTCCATCTACTATAGTCTCTGATATGGAACATCAGATTAATTATCACTTTTGAAGAGTCATTTAGGAGACACTGGGATCTACGGTCTATTTTAGCATGAACTATCATCTATATTTGTATGTCCAGATAGAGATAACTATAAATATTATTTATGATATGCTTTGCTCTTGAGTTCTCAAACTTGGTGGGGATTAGGATGATCGTTTGGGGCTATTTGAGTTCTCTAATAACAAAGGTTACCAATCCAAAAGAAGAATGTATCCATGATAGTCCTTATATGGTAGGCCATATAAATCTACATTATGCTAGTATAGAATTGTTGAAGGTTCTTTTGTTGGACCATGTATGGTGAATGAGAAAAAGTGATTCAGTTAATTTTTCAGAGAATGTTGGTGGTACAAATATGATATAAGTCTTATGTTGATCATCACCATATACCCTTGGAGATTTTAATTTGTGATCATGTGTTCTTGATAGATTCAACCCAGTTGTGTTATCAACTGTTTGGGTAGATTTGGAAGCTTACTTCTCATTTTTGGGACCTTTTGAGGTTGTTGAGTAGGTGGGTAAAGCTGCATACCATTTAACACCTCCACCTTGGCTGACAAGGATACATAATGTATTTTGTGTAACACGACGGAGAAAGTATCTCTTTGATCTATTTCATGTTTTGAGATGGTGTTCTCTTGAATTTGAACCAAAATTATCTTTGACTAAGTGGCCATTCAAGATAGGCAATTCCGAATCAAAGGTACTTCTTGGATGGATGATACCTTTGGTTCGTGTGCTATGGAAGCAAAATTTTTATATTAATGAGGCATGGGAATTTTAGGAACTGATGATAGAGAAGTTTCCTCATCTTTTTTGCATGGAAGATTCATCATAGAATTTTTAGGGATTGAAAGTTTTTATGATGGGAAGGTTGTAACATCTCATTTCTGATCTAACAGATACATCATTAAACATTTCTGGTTTTTTCCATTTGTTAATTGGGTAGGGTTGAGAATGAATTGGGATTGTACCTGTGATGGTTATGTCATAGATTTGATGGATTTTTTTCTGCAAGAAGTCATTTCTTCATCCTACAGGAATTACATGAGGTGTAATATGGTTACAATTTTTTTAAATCATAAATGAAAATAAATTCATTTTCTGCAAAAGGCTATGAGTTTTTTTTTAATTATATAATTTTTATATTTCATGATGAGTAATGGTGTTACACATGGTCTAATTCCTAGTATTCTATCTATATGTAAGAATCTCGGCAAAAATTATCATTATCCTCCTCTGCAATTTGATTACTCTCAACATAATGCACGCCCTATGCAATCTTGGAAGCCTAATACCCTTCCAGGTCCTTTTATTTGGTGGTTGATCATAGATGTTTTTGCGGTGTGAATTAAGAAGTACTAATTATCCCTTTTTCATCATCCCCTTCCATATTCCTTCACCGATGTTTGATGTATAAAATTTATATAGATGAATTTATAACCAATGTTGTTGGATATTGACACTAGGTTGAGTTCCTAGAACATCTGTGTCATCATTCTCATTGGTGGGTTTCACTGCCAGCATTGAGTTTCGAGAAAAAATGTAAGGTGTTTTTTTCCGTTGGACCAAATTGATTTACCATAAATTGCTTGATTTATTTTTGTTATTGATTAAAATTATGTTGTTAAAAATTTATTTCAATTGGTTTTGATTACCACCAAATTCCAATGAATTGGTAGGTTTGAAATGGGTTTAATAGGAAATGGGGGAGACCCTAATTACATTGAATTTTCTTTTTCTGTTCAACTATATTAGAATGGATTTATTTGCAATGTTGAATTTAATTATCGAAATAGAATTGAAAGATTTTTTTTAAATGATTTAAAATTCATATGTTTTGAAAATATCTTAAAATTATCTAATCAAAACACAATAGTTTTATATCGGTAATAAGGAATGTTTTTTTATTAAACCATGTCTTGGTTTAAAATGAAAAATTTTCATTTATAATGGAGAATAACGATTTAATTATATTTAATGAATTCTTAAAATAAATTTCCCATCATTGATTGTGTTAGAGAATATGAATCCCTTATGTATTTTGTGAGTTATTTTGTCAAACTATATGATTACACAACATTCTAAAACAAAAAAGTATAAAGTAACATACCTTAGGTGATGGTGATATAGGTTTTTGGAGCATCCGAACTGCATTGGTGGGTATAACCAACTATAATTTCTCCCTTAACAATGATCTATCTGAGATCCATCAAAATAATAAAATGATGGGTCATTAAAATATAAAAAGGAACGAAAGAAAAGAATGGAGTCCAGAAAACATAGATAAGATCATCATATGTTGGTTATAATTAATTTAATAAAATTTCAATAATTACCATGATGGAACTATCTCTCAATTGATGTTTCTGGTCACGATCTGATGTGATCCATTATTGTGTCAATGAATCCAAGTGTAATATTCTTCTAGCAGTGATCCACACGTGATCCCTGTATCTTTGGACATCGCTAAATAAATCTCTAAGCGATAGCACAGATGATCCTTCACTTGAGATGTCCACCTTTGATCGCCTTGATAGATTCTTGAAAAGCACTCTCCTTGATCTAGTGGTGGAGTATCTCTCTCATAGCTTGAGAGCATTTAGAGATGAAAATAATTCTCTCCTGGCTTGAGACCCTTATCTAGATCCGTTGTGCACAAGACCCAAAAAAATCTAGGATAATAGGAATTATATAATTTGAATTTTAATTACTTAGAATAATAAAATGAATTTATAAATTACTTCTAGTTTAAATTACTGAGATGGTGATGCCACAATTTGGTGATGTATGAGTCATATGTGTTTCTTTCGTTATCGACTTCCAACATTTGGTTTTTTTAATTTAATACTATACAAACCATTCTTTAAATGCTCAATTCCATAACATATGTTGTTCTTATAAAAAACAACCTTATTTACAAATTTGAAAATAAATTCATCTATATCCACGAACGATATAGAAATTATGTTCTTCATAACACTAGGTACTTAATAATAGTAACATAAAACCAAAAGCATTCTAGTTGAGAATTAGATATTGTAATCACTAATGGTCAATGCAGCCAGCCTCACACCATTGGTAGCTCAAAGATCCACCTCTCCTCTAGAAATATTTCTAACTCTACATGATTCATACATTTTAATATAGATTTGATCCCCATAATCTATATATAATAACCAATGTGTAGAAATGTAAAGACTAAAATTGATAATGAACACAACATTATCCTCCCCACGCTTCTAGGTATATTTCCTCTTCCAGTGGACTTCCTTTCCACATGCAAAAAATACAATCTCCCATTCCTTTCCCAGCCTATGGATCATTCCCTTCATGGAGGGATGGTGCTCAGGGGTTTTAGAACAATTATGAATCCTTGTCCCCATTTGCTTTTCCATCCTTTTCTTATTCACTATAAGGGATACGGGTTTGTCATTCCTCATGTCCTTATCTACCTAGTGATTTGATTTCAGAAGTTCCGATAGAATCTTCTAATTTTTTCTCATGTTTTTGTGGACAATAAATCTAGATAAGGCATTGGGAAGTGATTGTAGGATGAGATCTGTATGCAACTCATCCGGGAACATAATCCCTAAGATGTATGGGCTTTTAATGTAGCCAATAAGCTTGACTACATGAGGGCCAGCTGGCATAGACTCTCCAAGATTTGTTCTGAACAAATAATTATATATCTCATATATCTCATGTCTCACCTTATACTTATATATATACTTAAGGTGAGACATTATTCTTTACACATCCATGCTTTCATGTTTCTTCAAGAGATCATTAGACTTGGTCGATATCATAAAACATTGGAAATTTATGGCATCATCAATAAATTTCATATAGAGAGATAGATCCTCATCACTGGCCTCTTTTCTAGGAACCACTAGAATATTCTCTTCTAGCACATACAATTTACTCTTGTGGCGAAGGATGATGCAAAAACGCCTCTTTCATTCCTAGAAAATGGTGTCATTGATAAGGTTTTCCATCTCGAGTATGGTTCGCAATAATATGTTTGAACTCATTTTTCTTGTAATTTCAAAAAATTAAGATAATAAAAGGTTTATTACTTTATCAGGATAAAACTGAGGAAAATACAGAATTTAACACTTATTAGCCTCCCACTATTTTTTTGAAATCCAATTCCCCTCACCATTGACTTTAGAATATTTTGTTCCTAGAATATTCAAGTGGAATGGATCCATATTTTCGTTTTAATTACCCAAAATAATATAGTACAAGAATCATGAATGATTTTAGTTAGGAATTCCAAATTCCAACTATATTAACTAACAGCTATTTGATTCGTTGAGTAAACTCCCAAATCTTGAAAGCCTTTTATTTTGGATTTCCTCAAACTTTGCCTCTTGGTCACACCAAGTCCTATTATGGAAGTCAACCCTTGATGGGAACCAAGTCATGTATAACCCTAAACTTTAATTAGAATTCCCTGTTAATTGAAACCACCCCAACTAGGATTGTTCAAGAACTTTGAACTATGGTTCGATTATAACCAAGATTATGGAAGGCTATACCAACTTAATATTTCATTGAGGTATTTTATCCATAAACGTAAATTTAAATTTTTTATAATTGATTACATTCTTTTTAATATTTATTGGTATATACTTAAGTGATTAACCATGTATAAGATAATATTTACGTATAAGACGATCTTATTTTAGTTCCACATTGAATGATTTTTTAATTCATAAATTTTGTGATCATTAAAACACACCAACAATAAACAAACCATCACTTTAATGTGATGGGTAAAACATTGTTTTACATAAAAGAAACCTTGGGCATGTGGGCCCTACATGTTATTGAGGAGAAGGCTCGCATCCCATGAAATTTAATTTAAATAAATAAATTAAAAGAAACCATTCACATATAAAGGTCTTGGTATAGCTCATGATCCTCGATACATGCAATGATATTTACGCATAAATAAAACTATCCTTCGATTCTTTATTCATTATTGTTTAAGATAAATCATGCTCGAATCAGTTAATTATCTTTAATTAATCAATCCTTTTATCATGAAACCTTTTTCTAAATTTACTTGAGATTCTCATCCATCATAATTTTAAAAAAATAAATTCATTTAAAATTATCATTGTAATTTACTTGTATCTTATAGGAAACCCAGTTAATTCCCGTTCAAAACAACCCAATGATTAGAAACGATCATTATACAGATGTTAAATTAAACACATACATATAAAACACCAATAATGTGATGTGCCTTAACATTACGCCCACACTATGGTAAAAGTATCAAGGGTTCGAATTATATAATAATAAATTTCAAAAAAATATGTGTAATTTGGATGAGTACACGATGTGTAGTTCAGACTACACAATATGTACTTATGTTCACCCTGCATCTGATGTATACGCCCGATTACTTGTCATGTACATGTACGGAAGAAATATTCAGAGTAGACGGCGTGTTTAGTGGCACACATGCCATGTAGTATCCACGTTACTCGATTTCCTGCTCAGCAAGCTGTGTATGGACTGTACAGTCCAACCCTTACCCAAAGGGACTACACACCAGGTTTAGTGGGACACATGAAATGTAATTTGAAACCATGTTCCACCTATTCCTAGTAAAGACATAGAGCCTTAAAGACTTAGATAGAGTCCAATGACATGGCCAAGTTTGGTGGACCGTCCCAGTTCATGGGACCTATACTACATGGTGTGTACTGCTGAATACCTGTCATGTGTTCTAGTGTTGTGTGGAAAGGAATCTTTGGAACCACTGTATTAGATCTTCAGTTTTATTTTAATCAAAATTAATAGAATAAATCATTTCTGTTAGGTTAATGAGAAACGAAATAGGAGGAATATATCTTCTGATTTTCGATTTATAGAATGATTAAATCGAATTGAAAAATCAAAATTATTAAATGTGTAAATCACAAATTAGAAACTAAAAGGTTATAATCAATGATATGACCTCTCTGATACCACTTGTAGGTTCAGGGGGCAGCAGGAGTTCATTGGTGGGTTATGGTCCCACATTAATTTTTATATTAACAACGATCAATCTGAGATCCATGAATATAATAAAATGTCATATCATCGACATAGAATGAATAATGAATGAACGGAAGGAGTCCCGAAACCATAGAGATGATCATTATATGTTGGTTATAATTAATTTAATTAAAATACAAGAATTACCTTGTTGGAATTCTCTCTCCATTGATGTTTCCGGTCAGGATCTGATGTGATCCATCATTGTGTCACAGAATCAAAGTGTATGATTCACCTAGTTGTTATTCAGATGTGCTCCATGTATCTTTGGACATCTCCGAATGGATTTCCGAGTGCTAGTGAGGAAGAGCCTTCGCTTGCGATGTCCGCCATCAATTTCCTTGAGAGATGATTGCAATGCACTCTTCTTTATCTGGTTAAGGAGTATCTATCTCATATCTAGAGATAATTTTTGGAAGAAAATAATTCTCGCTTGGCTTGAGAGACTTCTCTAGATCCATTAGGCACAACACCCAAATAACTTCTAGGCTAATGATAATTATATAATTGGGATTTCAATTACATAGAGTAATAAAATGATTTAATTAGCCAAAATAATTTATTCATTTAATTTAATTTTTAGTAAGACCACATGTCTAATAATAATACTTGACTAATATTAACACATGACATGTTTCTAGAGAATTACATCTAATATTAATCAAATAAATTATATTATTTCTCACAAATACCAAAAAAAATAACACTGTGTGTATATTAATATGCACAATGTGTACTTTTGGTTTTCTAGTTTCATTATTTCCTACACAACATTTATTATACAATGAATAATGGTTATTTTTTAATCAAATAAATCTCACTGAATTACTCGATAGTAAATAAATTATTTCTCCCACAATAAATTCTCTTGAATAACTAGTGTCGAAATAAATGTGACCACGAATCCGTGAATAATTATTAAACCAAAATAAGTAATAATCCTTATTAATATTGTTAAATTAATATTTAACTAAGAATCTTGGACACACATAGTTTGTGACCCTCTAGGCCACTTTTCTCAGTGGAATTAGGTGGAGCCTACCTAATTTCCAATGAAAACATGTAGCAACACACCAAGGCGCCAATAATGAAATAGGATAATTCCAAAATTACAAGTCAACTCCTATGATAACATACTGTGAAATATAATCCATTTTTCTAGATATCTTGAATCAAGCTGGTTGCTTGATAGTGCCATCAACCCATGTGCTCGATTATTCATTCATTGAATTTTTAGAATCGAACTCTCTCATTCCATACATTGACCTTGGATTTATATAGGCTATATCAATTCCATCAAAGGGAATGAGATATCTATATATATTATGGAATAGAAGTGAAAAATAATTTATTGCATTATCATTTTATAAAGTATTACTCATGAAACTCCTAACATATCCTACCTCACTATGAGTAGTGTGTTGTCATTGTTTTTTTCAATACATCTATGTGTGTGAGTTGTAATACCCATTAATACTAATCTTAAATTATAAGCACCAATAAACACGTCCTCATATAAGAACATCCAATGACACTAAAAAAGGTGGATCACATGATGGAGGGACTCTTTCTCATAATATTCTCATGGATATTATCTGGGGTGCACACCATGACACGATGCCTCAATGTTTTATAAGGCCTCACCCCTAATGGCTTGTTTTATGTGTGTCCCTAATATAACATCATCCAGCCATATAACATATATATTCAAGAATAGTGTTATGTAACATTTGGGTTCTCATCATCGAAGGGATCCCTTATGACCATTTAATTCAACAACTATCCATAAGACATTATCACATGCATTGTCATGTAGAAGAACAATCAATATGTGATAATGAATTTTTTTAATAAATAAACTACGCAGTAGTTGGTTCTAGGCCACCAACTGCATTAGGCGATGAGTCCTCTTTGTCGAGTGTCTAGGGGACATGTGTGTACACATATATATGTGATCACTTAGAGAGTGAGAAGTCCTATAACTAGGAACTTTTGTACATATTTGGTAGTTAAATATGTTGATAACTTGTTTATATTCCAGATAAAAATTTATTCAAATTTTGTTAAAATATTTCACATGCCTTCTAAATTTATATAAAAGTTGTATATACAATTTTTTATTTAAGAATTTTTTTTAGAAATATTCCATTAATTTTAAAGTTATGACTTTGATTAATTTATTTTTATTCATCGGTCTTCATTGCATGAATTATTATAAATATTCATTAAAATTCCTAACCTATTTATTTAAAATTGAATGCATTCATTTGATTAGTTTACTATTGGAATCAATTTTGGAATCCTTGGTGATATCATACTAGGATTTTTAGCTCACACCCAACTGGTGAATTTGGGTGTTTATTGATTATCTCCATCCATGTTTGAGTAGCAGTAAAGCGCCACTTGGAGGTGGCAGTATCTATTGATTCATGGACTTAGTTAGACAATCCGTTGAGTCTTGGGTACCTTTTTCTATTTTTCCTAGTACATTGACATATTACATTAGGTTGTGATACCTGTATGTTTCTGGTACACCTCTCCCAGTGGAGATTTCTTAAATATGCATTCTGACTTGTTTATATTATTCGATTGTGTCTATGGTAAATTCATTAAAACTTTCATATTTTATGATGCTAGGTTATTCTCACTAACCTATGGGGATCGTAAACCCTATTCTGTTTATGTTAGGGTCAGGTCGATGATCAGGTTACCAGGGTACCTGGGCTTGTTCATGAAAAATATATTTATGTATATTTATTATTTTAAATATCAATTTATGTATACTAATAATTATTGATCCATATTTATAATTATATAAATATATTTATAAATATAAATATACATATATAGATAGTTATATTTAGTTTTTAAATATTGTAAATAAAAATATCTAAATATATTTATATATAAATATATATCTTTTTATAATTATAAATATGTATAATGATATAATAAAATTATATTCATATATATTAGGTATTTGGGGGGGGTGTTAAATTATAACCAAAAAACTAAATCACACAATTTCATATATATGAAAAGTGTCTCATTAACACTCTAAGGGATTAGAACCCATTATATGACCTTATTTATATATTATCCTATCTGATTCCCCAATATATAATGACCCTTTAATGTCCCACAGTACTTCCTTAACAATTGGCACATACGCCCATGATAGTAAAACCCATTCTAACCTGCTCAATCATGAGTCCACCCCACATCTTCCGCCTTCTCAGTTTAATGGCGAATCCTTGTAAACCCACTCCATGTATCATCGTCATAGAGACTATCATCCCAGATGCTCGTCGAAAACTAGCAATCACCATCCACTGACACAGAATTAAAGTCGTGATGAATACATCAGAGATCATCACAAAATAGCCCATTTTATAGCTACACCACCCTAGAAGTCCAATCCAAGAAATGCAGGTATTGTCAAACATCACATCATCGATCTATAGCACAATGAAAACATTCAATGGTCAGACCACCATTACCGACCTCGATAGATGGGTACCCCAATGCATGTGTTACACAGTCCATACATGGATGATGCCATTTTTATCCCACTATCACTCATCATTATGGGTGTCGATGCTGCCACAGAACACCCACAAATCAATCACATCCGTCAGATTTTTGGTGGACATGAGTCTACCCAAACACACTCATATGATGGTCCACCACCTCTCCATCAAAATGGGTTCACAATTATCCCACCACCATCATCTGCAACGATGCTATAAGACCCTACCTCATTAAAATCAATGTTGTATGAAGATTACCATAACCAAAAATTCTAATGGGTTTGATGTATGTCCTCCCCAACAAAGTGGTAAAATAACATGGTTGTTGTTAATTGATCCCCAGTAGACCATTAAGTTTTATATGTTCCTCAACCACTAAGGAAAACCCCCAGTACAAATTTCATTTTTTAATATATAAATGGATATAATTATTTAAATAGTTATAAATATATTTATTCACATCCTACTAAGATAGATTATTTTGTGAAGCCACTAGATGTTGACTTCTCAGGACATGTTCTATAGGAATATGGTTTTCCTTAGAGAATATATTCTTATCAAGAGATTCGGAATGATTTCAGATCTTCTGAACTATGTTTTTAGTTGTGTAATGTCTCATATGATGGATGTTAAAAGGATTAGCAAATGGATTTATTGGACACCACCCATATCTGATAAAAGGGAAGCTATGATCCTGTTTATTTTAATTATTTTTTTATTAAAGGTCTTGGAAAAATGTTTATTAATCAAGGGTTGATTTCAGCTCTTAAAAATGGACATGGAAGGATTATTCCAATCACCCAAGGAATGGGTCCATAAGATCATCCCAGGAATATTTGATCTAGACCACTTTAGAGAAATAAAGGTAGAAGGTATCGATTCTTCGGATTCTAAATCAAGTAAATTTATAGTCATGGTGGGTGGGTAATGTTATTTATAAATTTTATTCGTATAAATTCTAACAATTTATCTTATGTTTAGATGATATAAATTAATGGGTATTGCCGGAATGTACTCCAACAATAGCATGAATCATCTAGGCTAGTGGTATTAAGGATATTGGTAGGAACATAGACTGATGGTAATAGGGTCATGTGATTATAGTTGGAATCATATTTGGATATTGGTATCAAGGAATGGTGATACACTGCATGGGGTAGCAAGCGACTATGGGATGGATCAACGGTTGCATGTGATTGTGGAAAATTATGGTATACTTTGGATATAGCTGAAAACAGTAGGGAAAACCAGAACATAGTAAGTCTGATTGCACATGATGGTAGGAGAAGCACACTTGTAGAAGGCAATGGTACATCTTATATTAAAAGATTGTCCAATGTAAAATTAAATGGATTTGGAGTAAAAACAGTAAACTAGAATATGGGTTCCCTGTTGGAACCACATTGTGTATAAGGTTGTATTTGTTGTCAATAGTTGTCAATGCAGATCAAAATGAAGAATATCATGAAGTACTCTGATGAAGTAGAGGAGTGGTGATTCATATGATTGTTGTGATGATCTTAAGTTCAAAGAACATGTGTCAAAGGTGATACATTGTTTACAACAATGAAGAATGTGAGGAGTAATCTATTCGAGGATGATTAAAGAAGAATGAGGTTTTTTGATGAAGACCATGAAATTACTCATGATTTCATGAGAACCATGCTAGTGACTTCTTGACAGATTGAATCACATGCTTTGCATGAAGTTGATCATGATGGTTGATGAAGAAGACAATGTGCTAATGAGTTGACTTCTGAGATGGCCATGCAGAGATTGAAATTATGAGATGGCCATGCACATCACATTGTATCAGAAGATAATGGTACTGAAGCTGTTCCTTCAAAGAATACATATCACAATAGTGGAGTTTGTGATAAAAGAAAAAGAGTTGCTGAAGGATACAAATCACCAAGAAGAAGTGTTGTTGAGGTGATCGTGCTTGTCGAAAAAGAAAATGAACGACATACAAATTTGTTGACAAAGGAGATTCCATGGTGACATGTCGAGTTCAAGAGTTTTGGTCAATGATCTATGTTTGATTCAAGAACATCGACAGAGGAATGGATGATCTGGAGGCGGTAAGGGTCGAGTAAGTTTTGGTGAGGTCACGCAGGTGAATTATGTGTCGGGAAGAGATTTGCGCGCTGACGCCTTGAATGCATTATAACTTGAACGCCTATGGTTTTTCGAGATTAGAAGATCCAAATTTGGCAAAGGGAAGATGTTCGCGCAAGTTTGGATGTTGATCACGCAAGTGCCTAGCAGGGGCCGAGACTTGCGCGCCGATGGATGACTTGCGCGCCGCCGTGCAGGGGGTCCAGTTTGCCTATAAATACTGGACCACCACTCCTCATTTTTAACGGAGTTCAAGACTTTGAGATTGTTCGAGCTCTCGTCGCACAGGTGGTTGAACCGCGCAAGTGGTAGTTGGGTCGCGCAAGTAGAGGTTGCGCACCGACTGATGGTTGAGCGCCCCAGGTGATTTGGGCAAGGAAAGAAGTGAGTCGCACAGGTTTGAAGTTCAAGAAGGCAGAGTCGCGCATGTGCTTTGGAGACACATGTGTGCCAGGTTATACTTGCGCTCCTAAGACTTGCGCGCCAGATGGAGACTTGCGCGTCGGGCTTGAAAAGGAGTGCCAAATATTGTTGAAGCATGCCCGCCTTTCTAGAGCTGCACGAGAACCGAATGATTGTCTGATATGTTCGGTGGAAAGTAACATTGAAGAAGAAATCTAAATGATACATGCATGATCTCATGAATACATGGTGAATTGATTTTGATGAATGCCAAGTAAGCTGAACATCATTTATTGAGGAATCACATAAGTGATTGTGATTCAGGAAAATGAAGACAAGGGGATCTTGTGCATTCAGTCATTGTACTAAAGAAGAATGATTGAACTATAAAGAGAATCAACTCTGATCCCTGATGAAAGAAAAGTCCCATGCTGAACAGGAGACAAATAACATCAATGAACATTTATTGAAGAGACCGTCACGTCTATAAACTGAGTGAGACTTCACCAATGGTAGTGAGCAAGGGGGAGTCAACGGGAGTGACCCGAGGGATGCAGTGAGCTATCCCTGAACAATTGTAAAGGCAGTGAGCCTGGGACAGAGTGACTGTACCCGAACCTTTTTAATCTAAGACTAGTGAAGCATAGTTGATTTAGGTACGACCGAAAACCTGTCGGCGT
Source organism: Viscum album (assembly GCA_963277665.1). Lineage (NCBI taxonomy): Eukaryota > Viridiplantae > Streptophyta > Magnoliopsida > Santalales > Viscaceae > Viscum > Viscum album. The sequence continues at coordinate 371,982,339 of OY728134.1, forward strand.
ATGCTCCTTGGACGTATCCCTTAGTGGTGAACCAAGTAAAAATTGTTGTGTCGACTCTCTGCATGTGAATGTTTAATTGCTGATCATATCCATCATACAGGTTTAAGTAGTTCCTACCAACGTGGGAACAAGATCCACAACTAAAAGAAGAAAAAGTTGCCACCCTGATTCACCCCTCCCCTCTCAGGGTGTCCCGGGGTCCTACAAGTGGTATCAGAGGGAAAGGATAACGTTTGTTGGATATTCTCCCGTAATTCTATTGAGAAGAGGATTTGAGTTTCTTTCCTAGAGTCAACAATGAAGAGAAGTCTTGATAATGACGCAGTCATTTCTGAGCAGAAATCTATATCCACCAAGACGTTGACAAATAGGAAAAAGAAAGAGAAGAAGATGATGAAGATGTCCCCCACATCCAAAGAAGATGCAGTGTCTTGTTCTCCATGCCATTCCAATAAAGAAGAAACATTAGGCTTGGAAAGTATCAAGCAGGTGTCTCAGAACTCATCCAGAGGAAAGGATGATACCCCTATTTCAGGCATTCAGGAAAAACACAGAACATATCTGCATGATATTCCAGAAGAAAGGGTTGCTATTTTTTGTAGCCTATTTCAATCTATGCAGGATGAGATCAATTGATTAGAAAGGGAAGCTGACAATATGGAAAATGGGTTGGAATGAAAAGTTATGGAAAGTATGAAGCTCAACAAATGGGTGAAAGTCTTTGAAGAAGAAGAGGAAGTCAATAAGACTTTAAAAGAAAGGATCCATGCACTTGAAGCTGAGCTGAAGAAGAGAAATGAAGTCAATAGTTTTTGTTTCAAATAAACTTCCATTAAATTCAGGGAACTTGACTCTTTGTTACAAAACAAAGTTGAGATGCATGAAGATGAGGTTGAAATATTGAAGAAAACCTGTGAAGAGAAGATGATCTTGATTGAAGATCAGAAGATCATCCTCAATATTGAGGGTCAAAAATTGGAATCCCAGTTGACCAAGATTGAGAACACACTTATTGAAACTTCACAAAAGAATGAAATGAGTGATGCTTGCACTCAAGGTTTGTTGGAGGAGTCTAAAGCTGAAATGCCTCCAACATGTGATTAGAAGATTATGACAACTCTTGATTATCCACATCAAGAATCAGCTGCTGCTGGTACTCAATGATCACTGGAGGATTCTATTGTCAAAAGACCTCCAACATGTGATAAGAAGATCATGAATTCACTCTTTGATCTATCACAAGCAACTGAGAAAGTGAAGGTACCATCCAAACAATCTTGTACTCATATTTCTAAGTACACTCCTACAATCAGTGAAGGTGGAAAGAAACGTTCTAAACAAGTATGGACAAGAAAAGGTGAGAATAAGAAACCTACCACAATGGCTTGGGTGGATGGGAAGAAAAAGGAGGATGTGGGTTCCTCAAATAGAGCAAAAAAGATTAAACATATGGCCCAACAACTTAATACAGAAGACACAAAGAAGAGAAAATTTGTGGGTCAATGTTGGTGCTGCAATATATTTGGGCACTCTGCACTGGATTGTCTTTATAATCCCTTACATGGAAAAGCACAGAGAATGCCTATATCAAAGAGAATGAAGCCAGAGAAAAAGAAGCAACATCAGTAGGTCCAGAAGCATCTGTTTACTGTAAACAGATTTGGAATTCTTGGTAACATTTGTGATGTATGCAACAGCAGTGGTCACAATGCAGGCACATGTCCATATCAACATGCTTTCACTATTGAAAAGAAAATAAGACCTCTGATTCCGCCAAAGAATGAAGCAGCTACCTTGGGGAGAAATCAGAATAATGTTGTGAACACACATTTCCCAAAGAAGATCTCAAGTAGGGAAGCTGAGAAGACCCAGTAATTTAGATCCATGTAATTGAATGGTCATTAATCAAAATGAAACACTAAGTGGGATGAATATTGGATGAACCCATGTGGAAGACCTAAACCAACTGCAAAAGTTCCAAATGACATATTGGTCATCTGTCCAGAAGATTTGAAAATAATAAGGAAACTTGAAGATGATAAGGCCAAGGATGGTGACATAGGAAAAGGAAAACATTCACAAGATGAAGACACAGTGCAGGATAGATTGCAAACAAAGAGAAACACACGTGTCAAAGAATTTCTGTGTGAGAGATGAAAGAAATCTAGTCACATTTCAAAAGGTTGCCTAACCTTAATACCAGAGCAAGAAGAAGTCCTTAAGAGGAGTAATAATGTATCATTCATGATGGGTGCTATGCATAACAATTCTCTACACAAAGCAGAAGAGAATGTGAACATAGCCATGCCACACTGACAAATGACATAACATATGTTCAAATGTGCATGCATGAGGACTGGAGTGAACAGAGGAACATGGTTGAGAAAATAACCCCAACCAAGAAAGTCTTCTTGATGAAGCAAGAAGGAACCACCTCATTCCCGTAATCATTTGTGTATTGTATTTTTGCTAATAATTCAGAGAATTGAATGTGAAGCATGCTCTCAGGGGGAGAACCTGAGGAGTAGTGAATGTTGTCATCTCTTGATAGCTAAGATAAAGATGTTTCCATCCTTAGTGTATTCTTCAATTGATGCTCAAAGATTATGATGATGAAGGCTCACTCTTGATGAAGATGAGGAGGAGTGTTTCCCTTGAGGGGGAAGAATAAAGAAGAAGCTTTCATAATCACTGTTTCAATCAATATCAACACCAACTGGACTCAAAAGAAGTTACTCCGTGAATTTCTTGAATAACATGTCAATGGAAAAGGTTTGACATTTCTCAATCTCTATCCCTTGGTTTCTCAAATCAAAGATCACTATCCAATGGGGGAGTAACTGAATTGATCAGTGACGTAAGAAGAATGGATGTGCCCCAAGGTCACTTATCCTTCCAATTGCACTTGAATGTTTTTGATCTGTTTGATGATGTGAGTGTAGGAGTTTCAGGTTGGTTATTACCTATCACAATTGATCATCTTTTAACTGGAATTAAAGTGGTTAACCCTTGAAGACAAGATAAATGAGTTATCATCTCATGTTGTTATCATGATCTGTGGAATACGGACAACCTTGTTGACTTAATCAAATCCTCTTGTTTTCTACATCGAGCATTGCTCAAGTAGACATAGAGTGAAATGATTAATGAAACATTGCATATGTGAGGATTGATTCCATCCCTACCATATGCTTCGTATTTCTTGTCAATAAGGGGGAGAGAAAGTGAAAGGAAAAGAAACGTTGATTTGCTGAGAAGTTTCTCATTTTGACATTGACAGATTCATTTCAGAAGATGTAGATGGTATTGACAACAAAATACAAAGGGGGAGATTGTTGGAACCACTTTGTGTATAAAGTTGTATTTTTTGACAATAGTTTTCAATGCAGATCAAAATGAAGAATATCATAATGTACTCTAATGAAGTAGAGGAGTGGTGATTCAGATGATTGTTGTGCTGATCTTAAGTTCAAAGAACATGTGTCAAAGGTGATACATTGTTTACAAAAATGAAGAATGTGAGGATTAATCCATTTGAGGATGATTAAAGAAGAATGAGGTTTTTGGATGAAGACCATGCAATTACTCATGATTGCATGAGAACCATGCTAGAGACTTCTTGACGGATTGAATCACATGCTTTGCATGAAGTTGATCATGACGGTTGATGAAGAAGACAATGTGCTAATGAATTTAATTATGAGATGGCCATGCAGAGACTGAAATTATGAGATGGCCATGCACATCACATTGTATCAGATGATAATGGCACTAAAGTTGTTCCTTCAAAGAATACATATCACAATAGTGGAGTTTGTGATAAAAGAAAAAGAGTTGCTGAAGGATACAGATCACCAAGAAGAAGTGTTGTTGAGGTGATCGTGCTTGTCGACAAAGCAAACAAAAGACATATAAATTTTTTGACAAAGGAGATTCCATGGTGACATGTCGAGTTCAAGAGTTGTGGTCAACGATCTATGTTTGATTCAAGAACATCGACAGAGGAATGAATGATCTGGAGGCGGTAAAAAAGATGTTTTTGAAAATCAGAGCATCAAAAAATGGAATCTCCTTCTTAGTGAACTGCATCCTTCTTGGAGGGTATGAAACTTGCGCGCCATATGTTTTTGAAAATCATAGAAATAAAAAATGGCAAAGGGATAAGGGTCACGTATGTTTTGGTGAGGTCGCGCAGGTGAATTATGTGTTGGGAAGAAACTTTCATGTCGACGCCTTGAATGCATTATAACATTCATGCCTATAGTTTTTTGAGATCAGAAGATACAAATTTGGCAAAGGAAAGATGTTCTCGCAAGTTTGGATGTTGATCGCGCAAGTGCCTAGCAGGGGCCGAGACTTGCGCGTCGATGGATGACTTGCGCGCCGCCGCGCATGGGGTTTAGTTTGCCTATAAATACTAGACAACCCCTCTTCATTTTTAATGGAGCTCAATACTTTGAGATTGTTCGAGCTCTCGTCGTGTAGGTGGTTGAACCACGCAAGTGGTAGTTGGGTCGCGCAAGTAGAGGTTGCGCGCTGACTGATGGTTGAGCGCCCCAGATGATTTGGGCAAGGAAGGAAGTGAGTCGCGCAGGTTTGGAGTTCAAGAAGGCAGAGTCGTGCAGGTTCTTTGGAGACACATCCGCGCCAGGTTATACTTGCGCACCTAAGACTTGCGCGCCAGATGGAGACTTGCGCGCCAGGCTTGAAAAGGAGAGCCAAATATTGTTGAAGCACGCCCGCCTTTCTGGAGCTGCACGAGAACTTAATGATTGTTTGATACTTTCAGTGGAAATTAAGATTGAAGAAGAAATCTAAATGATAAATTCATGATCTCATGAATACATGGTTAATTGATTCTGATGAATGCCGAGTAAGCTGGACATCATTTATTGAGGAATCACATTAGTTATTGTCATTCAGTCAAACGAAGACAAGGGGATCTTGTGAATTCAGTCATTGCACTAAAGAAGAATGATTGAACTATAAATAGCATCAAATCTGAACCCTGATCCAAGAAAAGTCTCATTCTGAACAGGATACAAAGAACATCAAAGCACATTTATTGAAGAGACCATCACGTCAATAAACTGAGTGAGACTTCACCAACGGCAGGGATCCAGGGGGAGTCAACGGGAGTGACCCGAGGGACGCAGTGAGCTATCCCTGAATAATTGTAAAGGCAGTGAGCCTGGGACAAAGTGACTGTACCTGAACCTTTGTAATCTAAAACTAGTGAAGCATAGTGGAAATAGGTACGACTGACAACCTGTCGGTCTATGCTCCTTGGACATAGCCCTTAGTGGTGAACCAAGTAAAAATTGTTGTGTCAACTCTCTGCATGTGAATGTTTAATTGCTGATCATATCCATCATATAGGTTTAAGTAGTTCCTACCAACGTAGGAACAAGATCCACAACTAAAAGAATAAAAATTTGCCACCCTGATTCACCCCTCCCCTCTCAGGGTGTCCCGCGGTCCTACATTCCCACCACCCCACCAATATGTAAGAATATAGGGAAACACAATTACCTTCATTCCCAATAAAGAAAAACTCACAATAAGATAGCTTATATTTCATAATCATAATTTTTTCAAAAATTGATTCAAAAAAATGAATAGAACATTCACATCGATCCAATGATTTGATAACTATTTGGAAATTAGAATTTATCCAATATATATATATATATATATATTTATATCACAAAAACTGCTTAGCAATGGATTGGATCCATGGCTCCAAAATTTATAAGATAAAAATAAAAGTAATCATAGAAAGGGGGCAATGTTCAAAATGTGAAAACAACACATCATTATAGTAATATAGAGATCTCAACACAACCTTAGATTTTATCTCTATTTATACCAGCCTCGAAATTCTGATCCCCCCAAATAATCCGAGTTATGCCATCTTCTCAATTTAATTCGATTCAAATATGCCGCCTCTTCCACGGGATAATCCCATATATGTCAGGAATCCTCCTTTATGATATCATAATGTTCAATCTTCAATGTATCATCATCAACCACTTCTGGGACATCACCCTCCAGAAGACGATTCGGTGTGGTTGGGTCATCAACCCCATTTAAGTCATCATCAACACCATTCTTCAGGGCCAAACCCTCAGAAACCTCCTCTCCATCCATAGATCGTATCAAGGTAGAATTCTTCTAGTTATTGATTCCTACATTCTCATGAACTTTAAGATTGGGGAGGTTAAATTCATGTGTGTTAATTGAGTCTATCATAGAGAAATAATCAATGTTAGATTTTCCATGCCAAAAAAATATCATAGTGGTAGGGGTATTTGATGTAGAAACTACATCCCTATGACATTGAACCATATCCACATCCAACAGAGTGGACTAATTGAATGTGTAGAAAGTACTAGGACTAGAATAGACATCCCTAAAAGTATATACATATTTAATATCACTAGCCTCAGTTTCATAGGCATAACCAACCCCATACAATTTATCCACATGATAGGAAAGTTGCACAACATCCTAGACAACAGACTTCACATTATCATGTACCACAGGCAGCGCATTACCATAGACATGATGTTTCATATCATATTGGATAGCAGGATGTGCACCAACCTAGACAACAGGTTCAGAAGACCCATTAATAGACACAACATGAAAAAAATTATATTTGAATTCCATAATATCTATATGATACTAATACCTATTAATAAATCATGTATTTATATAGAAATTATAAGAAGACACTCTTAAATGAAGTATAAATTACATATAATGTTGAAAAAATGGACATCCAAACTGAAAACATAGTTTTGGAGACCTTTTGTGCCTTTTTATTGAAACAATACATGAATGGGGGTTCCCTTTGGTATTGAAAATGTAAATGTCTTCGTAATATTAAATTAGATATCTCATGGAGCTTAAAAGGATACATGGATCAAACGTTATTGTCATTTGAAGTTCATGTCTTTTTATCATCTTATAGAAAGAAATTAATTAACTCATTAATTTTTTCTATCACAGATGTATTATTAAATAACTAATACGTAATAGTAATTAAAAAATAAATATATAATAATATATTTTCATTTTCTAAACCATTTAAACAAAATATATTATATATTAAGTGTAAATACATATTTAGTATTATATAAAAAATATTTAGTAAAGTGCATTTTATATATGTGAATATTAATATATTTGCATATTAAAATGTTATATTTAATAATTTTAATTTTTTATGAAAGAAAAATTTTATCAATGAAAAGAAAAAAACTCATTAAGAGGTTATTTATGAGTTCTAAAAAAGGAATGATAATAGATAATAAAAATTATAATGGATCGTTATCAACGATAAAAAAAATAATTCATAAAATCCATCATTTATTAGTGCTTTTGTAGAACTCATAAATATTCTATTTATCAATGCTTTTAGTTAGTGTTAATAAAATTACGATCTTTATCAGTGAAAATTTTTAGCAATGATAAATGGTAGTGCTTAATGTGGAAGAATATTTTGTTGTGGTGTGGGTATACTTCTTAAAAAATTAATTAGAACTATTTGGAGATTTTCATTATGGAAAAGATATGGTGGTGAGGGAAACAAGATATATGGTGCAATGTCTGGGATCAGAAACAATGGTGAGTAATCTTGAGGCACACTAGAAAAAATTATGATTAGCAGCGTTTTATTTAGCGGCGGGTTTAAAAACCAGTGATATATTTTTGTTTTTTATTTTTGTTTTGGCGGTTTTAGAAAACCATCGCTAATTCATGATATTTATATTTGGTGTCAGTTCATTTAAAAATTATTTAAACTACAGCTAAAAAATAATTTGTAGTTTATAATATTTTTTTAAAATTTTTGCCATTTTTTTAAAAATGTTTTAAATTTTTTTTATTTATATTTTTTTCATTTTTTTATTTATTATTATTACTATTGTTATTTTTGGTATTATTATTGTTATTTTCAATATTAATCACTATTAATTATGTATCATTTAATATTTATTAGTTTTTAATACGTATTTAATATTATATTTTTAAAATTTTAAATAATTAATAATGATTAATAAATAATTAATAAAATTTATTGTGATTTATTTTAATTATTTTATATATAATAATTATTAATTATTAATTATTTTTTAATACATTCAATTATAATTTTCTATATTTGTATTTATATATATATGTTATTATAGTCTAGGTTTCATGGGACCTATGGTGGAGTTGGTTTCCACCCAGACAGGATAGAATGAGGGTGGTACTCATCCACTATCTCGTGGGTTATGAGTCTGCCTATTTTTATAGTTCAAGTCAAAATTATGGGGAGAAACTAGATGCTTCCATCTATTGCACAAGGGTTGATGACTGAACTTTACATGGTACACGATAATGACGAAGGAGAAAAAATAGACTCCTCTGGTAATGCTGAGGAAAAAGTCATCAAGAAGGGGCAAGCTGCTTCACCCATGGCTAGAAAAACTGAGCAGCCAGCACGTAGTGGTATCTTGGAAGGGGAGGTGACTGAGTGAACTCCATTATACTATACACCTAATATGAACAAGACGTATAAAATAGAGTTTCTAAAAATGTTTATAGCATGGATTCTTTCATGAGGATTTTGGCACATTTAAATCACATAATGATAAAGTTGAATCATCGGTCATGGATGATCTAGATTGAAACTGGTAGGCCCCCAATCAATAAATAAGTGGTCTACACCCAAGGGTTCAAGGTGACTCTCATGGATGGTGTGGTAGACATAAAAAAGTGGTAATGGACATTAATTTTTCTGATGTTTCTTGGAATTATTTATAGTTATCCCCTTTCATGTTCTTTCCTTTTTCTAGTAATCTTTCAGGGCCATTGTTACTATGGTCTACACCATTAATGTATTTGTATATATTTAAATATATTACATGGGAATATATATATATATATATGTTCATGTGTTTTTGTATTTATATATCTTTATATGGGTTTTTATATAATTATCTTTAATTATATATATGTGAGTGTATTTATATATATTTATTTATATACATTTATTTATATTTATAAGTATATATATACATTTTTAAATAATCATATGTATTTATATTTATGCATATCTGTATATATTATGTGGATATATAAAGTCATATGTTTATATATAAATATATATACCTATGCATATTTATTTGTGTTTATTAATGATTATATATATATATATACGATTATATATTTATATATTTATTTGAATCAATTTAAATTTTTTATATTTATAAATAAATGTATAAATTTATGTATGTTAATATATATTAATATATTAATATTAATTTGTATTTATATTTAGTTATATATATTATGTGGGTATATAAATATATACTATTATGTTTAATAATATATACATATATGCATTATATATTTATAAATTTTTTTTGTTAATATATATTAATAGATATTTATATCAATTTATTATTATTTATATAAATTAATATATATTAAGTCGATATACATACTGACAAGTATTCATTTGTAAGTATATAATAAAAAATAAATTTTAAAAAATATAAAACCGTGGCTAAATATTTAGCGGTGGTTTAATCCACTGATAAATATAAAGCATTGACTAAAAATCTATTAAATGATTCCAAAAATGAAAATACTGGATGCTATTAGAAAGCATCATACATCATTTATCAGCGGTTTAAATCAATATTAAATGAAAAACCCTTGTTAAACTCATTTTATAAATTTAGTTGGAATTTTGAGTATTACTTTTGTAAAAAAGGACTACGATATGATAAAAAAATTTATAGAATGCATGATATGGTTGAAAGGTTGAATCTAATGTTAATGGAAAGAACATGTAGCTTTCATCTGCATTAACTATGTAATAATTTTTTTATTTTTCTTATAAATTCCATTTATTTTATAATATTAATTGTTTTAATATATAAGCATATTAATTTATTTAATTTTCCATTTTATATATTTTTACAAATTTAAACTATATATTTCTTTTCAAATGTTATTATTTCTTCGTATTATTTACCCATTCCCATCAATTTTTCCCTAAATTAATTCATATAAGTGTTTTTCTTTTTTTTATAGTTTCATTTGAATAACTTGTTTTCATTGTTTTATGAAATTTTATGGTGTATATTAAATAAACTCAACACCATTAAAAGTTCCATTCATATATATGGATATACATTTTTATTTTGAGTATAACACCCCCAAATGCCACTATAAATAGAACCGCCAATAGTATGACTGAAACCACCTTCATGGATATATTGTGAAAGAGCCTGGTAAACTATGAAGGATTTGGAAGGAAAAGAAGAAGAGGTTGTCTTATAGTAGTGGTGTGGGAGTCTCTTGGGAAATACAAAAAGTGACGAACATTCTAGAGAACCCCAAAGTGAATGCGCAATGGAAATAAATTTCCTTTTCCTTTTTAACAAGGAATAAAAAATTAATGAGAGTACCTAATGAACAATTATATGTGCAGAAAAATAAATGTTCACATTAGAAAATTGAACACAGAAAAACCAAAATATAAAAACCATAGGACCTATTACAAAAAGAATAATACACTAATAATCAAGAGTACAAATCAGAAACATTTAATGATGAATGTGATCTCAAAAATAATACATAGTTAAAACAATGGTTCAATGTTAGAAAATAGATGCAGTCTAATGGAACCCTAAAATGAATAACACAACCTATTAAAGAAACTCAAATTGATCTGACAATGAAAATTAGGTGTTCTCCATCTGAATAAATGGGTCAAATGAAAAGCACCAAGATCAAATTAAAGACCTTGTCGTAGATGAATGCCGACTAGACATGGATAATTTCACTAATTTAGATATGAAAAACTATTGATAAAAACCAAAAAACAATGTCTCAATGTTGATAAGAGAGACATCCACTTATAATAAAGAGACGACCACATCACTTAAGACCTAAAAAGCATAGACCATTCAAAGACACATAACTTCCCTATTTTCATATATAATACTTTAGTTTTTATTTATGTGGTATGTGCTAGGGACCAGATAAGGAGGCTCTCCAGCAAACTCCCCCTATTAATCAATTGTGGGTCACCACCAAAACTAAAATTAGTCAATGTGTCTAAAATTCTCCTCTAGATAAACTCTTGGTCAACATTTATGAATCATTGTCATATTTGTGGATCTTATTAAGATACCACAATTTCAAATAAAGAACTATGTAGATAGAATGATACAAAAAATCTATATATTTCAACATACCATGAAAAGTAGGATTCATTCCCCAAAAATTCCACTCTAATTGTCAAAAAATAAAACACAACAGTCCTCATTAAAATTTATACCATGAATAAAATTTTTCATTTATGACAATTATTTTCATGACACTATTGATAAAATAATAAAAAACTTGATTATAGATAAAGAAACCCATATATACAATCTAGAATATAAATCTACTACTACCATTGCAATACTGATCAAGTAGCCTGAGGCAATGTTCCTTCAATCCATATCTCCTGCCGTATCTAAATATATAAAGCCACAAAGAATATGTTCCCTCTTTCCAAAACACAATCTCAGATATGATATACTTAGAAGATAAAAATATATATACTTCACTTCTCTCTAATCCACTCTTCCTAGAATAGATAGAAAATGAATGATCACAATAACTCCCTGATCTATATCTAGTCTATTAAATACCACCACATACATCAAACATCCAATGAATGATGGATAAGTTATGTGTTGCATTTCATATCTCACTTCATCAGTAGAAGGTTACTGACTAATACTAAGCTAAAAATGTAAATAAAGAGGATTACTAACCAATTTATCTCAATATATAGAAAATATTTGAATAACTATATAGATATCTTTATTGTGATATAACATCAATTTCTTTGACTTTTTTCATGATAAATTGACATGATAAGAATATTTCAATCTAACCATAAGTCTCTAATGAAAAAAGAATCATAGTTATCCTCCTTCATTCTTTCAATTATGGAAGAATCAAAACCAATGTTGAGAATATCATCATCATAAAGAAATAGTATAATAAAATAATTTTTTGGAAACCTCTAAAAAACACAATGAGGATGTGATGTATTCAATAATACCTGATTAAAATTGATAGATTAATACTTCTTATACCACTACATTAGAGATTGATTAAAAACACACAAACTATTTTGTAAACAAAATAAATAATTCTCTTTAACTATTTCCAAAAAACCATCTAGATACTCTATATAAATCTCCCCTCTAAATATTAATGGGAGAAAGATGTATTCAAATACAGCCTCTCAATATAAAGATCCAAACTAGCATTCAATCAAATAATAACCTGAATGAATGACATGTTGAAAATTGGTGAGAGAATATCAACAAAATCAACACTTTCTTGGGATGAAAGCCATTGATAACTAAACTTGCTTTTTATAATGGATGATAACTTGATTATTCATTTTTTACTTGATATATCCATATATTTTTTGAAATATATCTTACATGTATGTAACTTCTAATGCCAAAAGGTATGGATTTCATAAAATAATATCATCTGGTAATCCATTTGCGCAACCCATCTATCCTTCTCATCACCATCCATCACCTCATAAAAAGATTCTAGTTCACCCCTTCAGTGAGGGGCTCCGATGCATCAGGTGAATATATATTAGAAATAGTTTGATGATGAGATGATATCTGGAGTGGAACATGGGATCATTAATAAACCCTAGAATATGATCATAAAAAATGGTGCATCAAAAACATCAAATCCAATCTCCTTACCATGAACATCATTCTTCACATAATCACAATTATTAGAATCAACATTATGGGGTAAATGGGAATTAGAAACTGGATGAATATTGGAAAATCCATCTGAAGTTAGAGATGTATAATTTTATCCCTTATCAATTTCCATAATAGTATAATCCTATTTAAAAAATACATCTTGGATTATAAAAGGATTTTATAAAGAGGGATCATAGAACCTATATCAAAACTCAATATGTCATTATCCAATAAAAATAAAATTTCATCAATTACCATCACATTTGGAGCTCTCATCTCTAGGAACATGTACAAAAACCTTGCAACTAGAAACCCATAAATGATCACAATTGATCTATTTTACATACAAATCAATGTCATGAGTTTTTTTTGAAAATAACATGTGGGTTATAAATGGATAATATAAGAATATTTAATGAAAAAAATCACCCCAAAAATTTCCAGGAAAACTTTCGTCCAAAAGAAAACAACAAAATATTTCCAAAAAAGCCTTGTTCATCTGGTCAGCTACAACATTCAACTTTGGTTTCATAGGAGTTGTCTTCTGACACTGAATATGTTATGACCTGAAATACATATCAATATAACTACAATAATCTACCTCATAGTCAGTATGAATAAATTTCAACTTCTTACATGATTTACTCATCTGAAACCTAAAATTGATTAAAAACACAGAGAACCTGATCCTTGGAATTCAAAAGATAAACCTAACGATTACATGAGTGGTCATCAATAATTGTCACAAAATAAATTTTCACATAAATGGTATTATATTTTAATGGGACATAAATACATAAATGTTAAAATTCAAGTACATGTTACTTCATATACAAAGGAAATATTTTAAACCTCAACCTAATGTATTTAACATCCATTGCGTTGTTGAACATGTGTAAAATAACACCATTCAAACCTAGAATAAAATTTTTAATTTCCCAATAACCATGAACATACTCACATATGTGGATGAGCCACATATTCCATTACTAGTAATACAAACTATTCTCAATAATTCTAGTAGAATCATAAGAAATAGAAGCTCTAGTCTAGTACAAACATGACTACTTCTCCCTCGATCCACAATCAAGGACTCCTTATATAACATCCTTTGTAAATAACTAAAAATACTGATAAAAAAATACATAATAATGAACACTGGAATAAATTTAATTTATAAGAACCTTAGGATCATGTCTAATATCCTTCAAAATATGATTACATACTATGTTGGTCTCTAAAAAATTATCTCAATACCAACAACATCATCTTGACCATCAATACATATCATTAAAATCTCAAAATTACCAGGGATGTATGATTTAATGAACTCCCTCCTCAATGTCATGTGGAAACCAGAACCACTTCAAATAACCTAGAATGAATCATCAGAATCAAAATTAATGGATTCATATATAATAACATGATCACACCTTTAGTGGAAACAAAATGATCATCTCCATAACCATTCATATTCTACTGGTTTTCCTTCATTTTTTCTCTCTTTTTAGCGGATGAAAAAAAATTATTTATATGTATTTTCTTACCACAATGATGGATTTCAAACTCCCTCCTTCGAAATGGATTTTCTAATGCCTTTTTTATTACCTAGAATACTACATCCATGATATTTTTCTGGACGAATCTCCTTGATCTCTATGGATACTATATGTGAAAAAGATTTATTCTGATTATATCTCATGACCTCTTCATTAAATACAAACAGAAATAAAAAACCGAATGTTATAATACCATTATGAGTAAAGCCATTGAGAGTAACATGGAAATTATCCAAAAAATTGGGAAAAATATTAAGCATCTGAAGCACTAATACCACATCTTCAAAATTAATCAACATACCATAAAATTTATAAAGACATCTACAAAAATAACACAATAATTTAGAAATAGACATAATCTCATTGTACCACAAATTTATCATTTGTTTCAGGAGAGAAAAATTATTTTTCCATATCGTGGAAGCATAAGTAGTCTCAGGATTTTCCAATAATGATTTGATATGAGAGATGTTGAAAATGAGGTTGATCACAATGTATTTGAACTACTCAAGAATGAAACTAAAAACCCTCACATTCTCAAACTCTCATTCTTCATCAGAAAATATTTTTTGGTTTTGTGTACTGAAAATTGGAATATGCATTCTCTTGAAGAAAATTAGATCCCTCGTTATTAATTTCCATATATGATAGTTGGTAATATTAAAAAAATATCAAATTGTAATTGGATCCATAATTTATCTAAAAAATTGAAACAGTTTGATACCATATGTTTGGAAATATGGAAAGTGATTACTGTGAAATAAATCAATGAAGTGAATGCACAGTGTAAATAAAATTTCATTCCCTTTAAACAAGAAAGAAATTAATGCAGATGCATAGTACCAACAAATATGTGAATAAATAATAATGTGGACACCAGAATGATTAACATCGAAAAACCAAAATAGAAAAACCACTAGACCATGTCTAGAAAGAATAATCCTCTAATAATAAATTGTACAAAGAAGATAATACCAAATATGAATGGGATATCATAAATAACACCAGGATAAAATAATGGATCAATGAAAGAATGCATATGCAGATTGAAGGGACCCTGAAATGAAGAATGCATTTTGATAAACAACACAAATAGATCTGAATGTTAAAAGTAGGTTTCTGTGGTTTGAATAAATGATGTAGATGAAAAGCACCAGGATCGAATAAAAAAACACCGTAGATGAAAGTCGATTAGATCTGGAGAATTTTTTAGGCTGCAGATTTGATTAATGTTGCATATAACTCTAACTACAAGGCCCCAAAGTGGATAAGAGAGATGCATGCCTTGAATAGAGAGATAACTACATGCCTTGAGCCTTAAAAAATGTCCACATCTAAATGATATGGAACTACCTTCTTTTCAAATCTATTTTTACATTCTATTTTAGTGACATGTGTGAGGGGGAAGATGAGGAGGGGCCCCAAAAAAGTCTAAAGGGGAATCCATTCTGAATAAGTGCATTTGTGAGCCATCTTATGAGGAAGATATATTTACCACAACACTACAAAGATGTTGATATAGGAAAACATCATGGATCCTACATCTACAGTATATCTATGAAGTATTTTTATATTAGAGTCTTGGTAGTGTTTTTCATACCACGGCTCATGGTGTCATTGCTAGGATTTCTCATCCTCCCCTCAGTCCTCCAACTATAGTCCATTGTGTTCCTCATTTTCCAACATTGAGTAATGTCCCCCATCATTCCAATGGATTTTAGGGGCATAGGATCATCATTCCATGATGTAGTTAGGTCCGACCACCTGAGAGATGACCATTGAAGTGTAAATAATGATAGTAAAAAAAACATGATTAGAGTTTATTTGATTTGAAGAATGATAAGGTATGGATACCACTATCAGTACAAGTTAATATGGGGTGGGCACACTACTATAAATCAAACCATTAACATCTCACAACAAAGGGATTTAACATATCTTAAAAAATGTTCTGTACTCTATAAATTTTAAAGGGGTGGATCCCATTTTCTCCAAAATAATATAAAAGATAAAATACCCCCTTTAATAGTGCTATAAATAGAGCTAATAATGGCCTTACTATTGTAGTGTGATATTTGATAAATAGAACAGTGTAGAAAATACACCTATATACACCCATATATTCAAATAAACCTCTATGGAAATACACCTATATACAAATCCAGAATTTAATTGAAATAAAATTTTCACCACAAATTAAAAAAAACACTACAATATATATTTCAAAAAATGTTTTGTATAAATATATTTGTAATTAATATCCATAATAATTTAAAAACCTCGATGTTTCATCACCTCTAGAAGCTGCAACCCCTTCTAAAAAAATCCTGATACTTGTATCAGATGCCAAAAAAACAACCTCAACTCGATCCAAAGAATCCACCTATATATGAAAATGAGTCTTATGTTATAAATACAATAAATAAATAAATAAAAAAAAATATAAAAGAATATATTAATAAAATTTCAATTTTAAATAAAATGACACTCTTAGAGTCATAAGAGTCACATAATGCATCAGAATGGGGTCGAGATGATTCCTACACATCAAAAATTACTTCTGGATAATTTTACTACATTTTAAAAATAATATGAATACATTTGGTCTATTTTGAGTACATCACTCGTCTTTTTAACTACATTGTTATTTTTAACTGAAAACACGAACTTTTAGCCATACAGGCCACATCGTGTGTCAGTTTAATGTGAGATAGATTCATGCACATAAAAAACGACTTACGAATTCCTTTACAAATTTATCAATACAATAAGTTCACATTTTCTTGATTTTCAATGAGTGACACACATTTTTAACTAAAATCTCCATTTTAGACAGATAACAGACACTTTGAGTCATACTAGGCACACTGTGTATCACATTTAGGTGATGATGATTATTACATGTTAAAAATTAATTATGGATTATTTTTATAAATTATCAAAAAAATGAATTCGTTTTCTCCATTTTAAGTATGAAACAAGTGTTTTTCTACTAAAATCTCAATTTTAAATAAGATAGTACACTTGGAGTCATACCGGTGAAAACATACATTATATTATAGGTAAGATGATTCATAAACATTAAAAATAACTTATCTATCACTTTTTAAATATTTAAATACAATTTGAATGTGTTTTCTTAGTAATGAGTATATCACTTGTGTTTTCCACTAAAATGTTATTTGAAACTGAAAACACACACTTTGGGTTAGACCAGTCACATCATGTGTCGGTTTTACATGATAATAATTCTTATTTGTAAAAAATGAGTTATGAATATTTGTTATAAATTTTCAAGATAAAAAAATATTATTTTCATGGTTTTTAGTGAGTGACATACATTTTGAACTAAAATGTCAATTTTAAACTAATAACGGATCTTTGAGTCATATAGGGCACATAGTGTGTTTGATTGAGGATTGAAAAATTCCTACACATCAAAAAAGACTTATGGTTGATTTTCCTAATATATCAAAATAACACTAATTCATTTAATTTTCTGTGAGTATGTCATTTATCCTTTTTATTAAAATTAATGTCAATATTAAATAAAAAGATATATTTGGTGTCATACTGTCCACACCCTCTTTTTGATTAAGGTACGACTGATTAGTACAGATAAAAATGACTTAAGGAAAATTTTCCTAAAGTATCAAAATAATCAAAATGTGTCTTCTTAGATTTGATCATTTCCCTTGTACATTTTACTAAAATTAATGTAAATTTAAAAAATAGAACGACACATTTGGAGTCGTACCAGTAACACCATGTGTCAGATTTTGGAGAGACTGATTACTAGACATCAAAAATTTCACAAGGATAATTTTACTAAATTATAAAACCAACATGACTAATTTTTCTAGTTATGAGGATTTTAATTGTGTTTTTTTACAAAAATGCCATTTCAATATTGAAGAACACACTTTGAATCATACCAATCAGCTTTTGTATTATATGAATGTGAAGGTGATTCTTACACAATAGAAATGACATATGAATCATTTTAACGAATTATTAAGAAAATAAGTGTTTGTTATTCTATTTTGTAGGGAGTGACAAAATTTTTAAAATAAAATAAAATTTATAAACCGATAATAAACACTTTGAGTCATAACGGCCACACAGTGCATCAGATTTAGGAGAAGTAGATTCATACACATAAAAAATTTCATTTTGATCATTTTACTGATGTATCAAAAATATAAAATTGTGTTGTCTGTATTGAGAATAGAAATTGTGTTTTGTTACTAAAATGCCAGTTTAAACTGAAAACACACAATTTGGGATAAAATGGTCAAATTTTGTGTTGCTTTTATACGATACTAACTCTGACACATAGAAAATTAATTTTGAGTAATTTTAAAAAATTATCAAGATAATTAGAGTTATTTTTCATGGTTTTTAATGATTGACGCACTTATTGAACTAAAATGTCAACTTTAAACACATAATGGAATATTTTAGTTACATCGGGTATATTATGTATCAGATTGAGGTGTTTTTTATTCCTATATGTTTAAAATGAAATATGGATCATTTTTTAAATGTATCAAAACAATATGAGGGAATTTTCCTTTTATTGTGTATGTCACACGTCCTATTTAATATTATTAATGACAATTTTAATTAGAAAGTCACACATAGAGTCATACCATAAATACCGTTTATTAGATTATTGTACGCATGATTCCTACAAACCCAAAAATGACTTATAGATCATTATATTAATGTTATAAAACAACAATAATGTATTTTCATTTTTTTGAGTACGATAGTGGTCTTTCATACTCATGTTATTATAAATTTTAAATAAAAAAGCACACATGGAGTCATACTAGTCACACTATATGTCAAATTTATGTTCAGTTGATTCTTACATGTCCCAAATACCATATGGATCATTATATTAATGTATAAAAACAATCCAAATGTGTTTAATTAGTTTCAAGTATGCCACATGTAATTTTTACTAAAATCAATGTCAATTTCAAATAATATGACTCATTTAGAGGCATACGGGTCACACCAATCATCCAATTGAGGTGAGGATGATTCCTACAGATCAAAAATGACTTATAGATATTTTTCATAAAATATATAAATAATAAAAACATGTTTTCTCTATTTTTATTATGTCACTTGTCCTTTTTACTAAAATTAATTTGTATTTTAAATAAAATTAAATAATTTGATTCATACCGATAAAACATTGAAATTAATTGAAAAGAGGTTGATTATTACAAAAAAAAATGACATAAAAATGATTTTTGTAAAATATAAAAATAACATGGCTTCATTTTCTCAGTTTTGGTTATTTTGCTTGTCTTTTTTATAAAAATTAATTTAAATTTTAAATAAAAAGACACACATAGAGTTATAAGGGTTACACTTTAAATCAAATTGAGGTTTGAATTATTTGTACATGTCAAAAATGATTTATATATTTTTTTCATAAAGTATAAAAAAATCAAAATTAATTTTATGAATTTTTAGATTACCACATATTATTTTTTAAAAATTAAATTAAATTTTAAATAAACAAATACACTAAGAGTCATATCGGTAAGACCACGCATTAGATTGTGGTTCATTTGATTCCTACATGTCAAAAATGACATATAGAAAATTATTCAAAAGTATCAAAACAATATGAATGCATTTTTTTTGAGTATGTAACTTTTTCTTTTTTACTAATATTAATTAAAATTTTAAGTAAAAAATCACACTTGGAGTCATATTAGTCATACCAAATGTAAGATTGAGGTTTTGATTATTTCTAATGTCCTAAATGACATATATATATTTTTACTAAAGTAAAAATACAATTATAATTCATTTTTTTTGTTTTTTAGTCTGTCACTCATGATTCTTATGAAAATATCATTTCAAATTAGAAACACATAATTTATGTCATAACGATCACATAATTTATGGGTTTGATGTGAGAATGATTCCCACATTTCAAAAATAACTTATGAATCGTTTTGTAAATTATCAAGTAAATAAGATTGTGTTTGCTCTGTTTTTAGTGAGTGACACACTTTTTGAATAAAAATGTCAATTTTAAACTAATAATTATCACTTTCAGTAATACCAGGATGACTGTGTATCAAATATATGTAATGATAATTTTTATAAATCAAAAATGACTCATGGATCATTTTAATAAAGTATCAAAATAACATTAATGAATTTAATTTATTTTGACTACGTTAGTTTTATTTTTTATTAAAGTTATGTCAATTCTAAATTAGAAGACAAACAAAGAGTCATACTGGTCACCCCATACATCATATTGATGTGTGGAGGGAACCTACACATTAAAAATGATTTATGGATCATTTTAAAATGTATATAGATAACATGAATGTGTTTGGTCTGTTTTGAGTATGGAAGTTTCCATTTTTTTCCAAAATTAATCTCAATTTTGAATAAAATGACACAAATAGAGTCATACCAATCACACCATCAATTAGATTGATGTTTTTGTGATTTATACACATCAAAAAAGACTTATGGATCATTTAACTATAGTATAAAAATAATCCAAATGTTTTTTTCTATTTGGAATATGCCACTTGTGGTTTTTAGAAAAAATAATTTAAATTTTAAATAAAAATACACAGTTGGAGTCAAACCGGTCACACCGTATGTCTGGTTGAGGTTCAACTAACTCCTAAATGTCATTAATTACTTATGGATGATTTCCAAAAATTATCATTAAAATATGAATGTGTTTTCTTAATTTTGTGTATGTGATGTGTGTTTTTAACTAAAATGAAAATTTAAAAACTAAAAACATACAATTCAAGTAATACCAAGAACAGTGTGTATTAGATTGAGGTTAGTATTATTGTGTTTTGAATGTTTTTTTTTTGATTTTAACTATATGCAGTAATCAATAAAATAGGGAACCTTTCCATTTGGATGGAAAAGGAAACCCCATGCTGCTTGAAGCGCCTCATCCAAAAGAAACAAGTTCACTATTTTTTGGATTTCTTGTGACAGTTGAAATAAAAAAATGACTTTCCAAAAATAATATATTTGTATAATAAAATATGTTTTTTATTGTAATACTCTAAATAAATAAATTAAACATTAATATGATACAATATGTTGATAAAATGTCAATTTTAAACTGAAGTCATAGAACTAGAGTCATACCATGTACACAATTTATCAGATTCAGGTATGGTTCATTCAAAAATATCTTTTTATCCTATAGTTCGTGGTCATAATACATGAGTGAATACCTCATTATGGAATGTTTTTTTACATGATATGATGTCCATACTTTGAGTGTTCCAATATCCTACATGATAAAATTTGTATCATCCTCAACAATTTGAATTGGTAGCTATGTTCTCAGCTCATAATCTATGATAATCTCTACTTTAACTTGACGTTTTGGAAGTTGTCTGTTATGTAGAGTATATTCTTGGATATTACCCAATGTAGCCATCCCACAAGGTTATGGGAGGGTCTTAATATATATAAATCACAATCATTTTCACCATATTGAATATCTATTCCGGAAAGGTATCAGATTGTTCCTGATTCACATTTCATAGAATCAATTATGAGAGTATTCATGAACGATATAATACAGCTCTTTGTGTTGAATGGATCACCTCGATGATCATGGGGGTGGGGGGATCATCACGTTATGGTCTCCCTTGATTTGTTTCATGTCTTCAGTTTCCCCCGTAATATTTACTAGAAACTAAGACTTCCAAAGAATGTTTTCATCAAGGGAAGGAAATCATGGATGCATAACTTCCATTTGTTTATCTTTTTTCCCCAAGTTCTTTTATTTTATCAAAATATGTTCTAGGTGTCGCCACTAAACCCACATCCTTGATTTGGCCATACTGTTTTGGATACATCATGGTGGCTGATAATAGTTGTTCATCTAGTACAAATAATGATGATTCCTATGTCAAATTCAGATAAAAATTATAGGGAAATAATTAACGATTTTTTATGTAATAATTAATTAAGGAAAACGTTTTTTCATTATGTCATACATAGACATGATCATGACACATTTTGTGAATTTTCAACCATTAGTATCCCATAATTATTTACAAATTCCACCTTCTATATCACATGATGTGGGATGATTGTAGATTTTTATTTGGATTCATCAATTTCCATATAAACATATGAATATAATTATGTTGTTGTTTCATTCCATATAAATGTATTACTGTAGATTGAATATACGTAAAAATATTTTAAGTAATGTATACCCAATCCTTAAATTAAGGTATGTGTATGGTCATTTGTCTGTATATCACTTATTTATATCATTCAGTGGATGTTGAATAAATTAAAAAGTAATATTCAGGTTGTTTAATGCCTATATTATCAAAAACTGAATTATTATCCACAATGTACCTGAAAAGATGTCTCCTCATAATGGCCAATAAAAACATCACATGGTTCCTATATTATTAGGTGTTTATATATATATGGTGGGTACAAGTTTATTTTCCCTTCAGTAACATTGAGATGAAATGTTTTTAAAATTGTGAGAAATCCCACATGATCCATTCAAGTAAGAGTCAATATAAATTTCTTTTGGGACTCATCTACTAAAAATAGACTCATTAAGGATAATGAGAAGTTGGTAAATGTTTCATTAGTTTATTTTTTTTAGTAAAATAGAGAAATGATATCTTAATTTTACCCTAATATCTTCTCAAAGTAATTTATTAACCATGGGTAAAACATGGTGCCCTGAATCTATATCAATTGGCACATACTTCTGTGTAGTGATCTTGAAAAAACTACTAAACATGGACTTTTTGGGGTGAACATGCTAGTTGCATGCATTCCATCGATACTCATATTTTATTCTTTTCCTTTCAACATAATAAATATTTCTAACACTATCATGCAATGATGCTCTTGTATTTTTAAGACATCAATTCATCACAATCTACAATTTCTACATGTTAAAATCGACAATATGTTATTCCTTTCGATTGGTAGCATTGTAATTTGGAGAAGGTCAGTGTTACTCTACATTGAGAACTACAAAAGGTGGTTAAAAATATTATTCCCCATGGTTGGGAGATTTATAAGGTGCAGAATTAATTATTTATAGAAGTGGTTCAATAATTAATTTAGACTACATAAATGCAGTGGTGAACATAAAATAAAATGATTAATCAAAATGTATATTAAAAAAATATATAACATGGTTATTGAACACATTTTCTAGAAGGTGATTGGATTTGACCCCTCTATTGAGTATTGAAATCACATCATTATGTTATCCTATAATATACAATACCCCTTCTATATTTGGACCACTATGAAATGATTGTTATGTCCAAATAAAATGACCATCCTTAGTTGATTTTTCATTTGGAAATTTAATGGTTTTGGTCAATAATAGAATAATTGACCAATTTCAGTTTTATGGATCTAGAATATAAAATACTTTTACTACCTATGGTTCCATTATAAACGGTTCACATTTTTACCCTTCCTTACCGAAATCTACAATCATGAATCCCAATTCACATATTTTAACAACACTCTTATTAAAAATGCATTTTCATTAAAACATAGGCACTTGGAATGTTTTATATTACCACTCCCATGTTTACATGAGGATGATAAAGTAGAAAATATTCTCATAAATTGGATTCCCATCCTTCTTAATAAATATACGCATTGTTTCATCCACTAGTGTAACTCCACTATTTTTCAGTGTACTACCTTCATCACGTTCATTCTTATATAATTTATAACCATCAATTTGATAACCATTATTAGATAATACTTGCAAAATCGGTCCTATAGTTTTTAATTTTTGTAATTCTGAAATTGAATCTAGATTTTCATCTATCTTCTTAAAAATATGTTCTCAAAACCATCCTATAAATTATTTATTATGTTAAATTGATATCTAGATTTCATCAATTGATGGACCAAAATTCCCAAGGATTTATTTTTGGGTTTTAAAATATGGAGAAACCTATTAACTATTATGAAATAAATAATTGTGGGCCCACTAATGATAAATAATAGTTATTGTGAAAACTTATATTTTGGAAATTTCTTTACTGACAAGATGTACGATATGTCAATATATTAGTAAACCAATCCTTTCCACACCGAACAGGTAGTTGGTAGAAAATTCTATGGTTTCCTCAAAATAAATATCAATATTAAATAAAACACAAAGGAAGACTTTATTATTTACAGACAATTTCAAGATCAACATTTTTCATTCATTGGGGGTGCATCCATCTACAAAATATAGGACCACATAGACAGATCTCTCTTACCAAGTGAATTATTAAGTGAACCATCGTATCAAAAACTTATAGGGGATGAACATTTCCAATTAACATAGACTGATTGAAATTTAATTCTCCATAGATAGAAATCCCACCAGGTTTATAACATTGCATCATATAGATTTGAAGAGGAAAAGGATCATGGTTAATGTATAATGGGAATTATTTGGAAAATACCAATATAAAGCTACATGAATTAAATATTTCATTAAAACAACATAGTATTCTAATTTTAGTCCATTTAAATTTATATCACCCAATAACACCATATTCTTGATATTTGATAAATTCCACTATAGAGCCTTTACATCATTCAAGAACATGTAAAATAGATATATCTCTTTCATAGAAAGAGTGTATGTAGGTGAAGGAAGAAAATTCCATTTTCACCATTCACTAGTGCCAAATCTTCCAGCATTCGCATGTTGATCATGTGAGATGTATAATTATTTCCATACATTGGTTTTTATTTGCATTTATTAACATAAAAATTAAATTATCATATACATTTTTTTCAATATGCATAACATCAAGAAAATTCCTATCGTACAAACAATTCTAGTATGATAATTAAAAAAACTAATTTCATTTTCCAAAAAATTATAAGGGTTTTCAAAAAATATTTACAAATATTATTTTCTATATCATTGAATTTATAAAAAAAAATTGATCAACTGTTAGTGGGGGAAGTTATGTATGTTTTTATGAACTCCCGTCGAATGATTTCATCCCAGATCAATACTTATGTCGTCGAGATTGAAATATGTGATGTCCTTTAAACACAATATTCAATGAATGTTTCAACCTAATTGACAAATTAAACTTGTTCAATAATGGGAAACCCTTGAGTCTATTGAATGCTATTTCCTGAAAATTTTCCAAATGTAGGAAAATAATTTATCATCTCATACCCCATGGATATTAATGTGAAATATTAATTTATATAAGCATCTTACAATGTAACAGCTGAATCCCACAATAATTTCAAATCATTGATCAATGGAGTAAAATAAACACCAATATCATTAACTAGTTTATTTTTTCATGATATAAGTATAGATAACATAATTTATTTTCATTTGAGGCATAAGCACAATGGCATGTTATAATTTTCCAACATAACTGGTCATGTACTAAAGCACTCCATTGAAAACCATAAGGATTCACTCCATATATAGATAAAACAAGATGAACATTTCTTGGTTAATTTCCAAATTTAGTTTACATGTGATCAATTCTATTCCACTGAGGATTGTCTTATGAGTGAAATGGGATCACATATTTATATTTTGTATTTGTATAACATGTAAATTTACTTGTAGTCTCCTCACTTTCATATAAGAACCTAAAATTCGGAATGATCTGAAAATAACATAAAACATTCATAGGTCTTGATTCCTAATTATTTTATCGAGAATAAACACACCTTGGGAATTATTTAAGTGATTTTAATTCCTTACAAAATAGTATTCAGTTATTTGGATAGGAATGTATTCTTTCAAATATCAGACCCATTTAACGTAGCAATCGTTTAGCATCTTGTGATCATCTAGGAAGTTAATTATCTTCTTGGAGAATATCATTCAGGATAGAATGTAGTTCAGTAAAACTATAATCACTCCATACATTGATAGATTTTAAAATATATAGTTTTAGTAAGTGTGATGATGTTTTATATTTAGTACAACCAGCATAAACTGATGTCTTTTCACAACACTTCATCTTATCCAATAAATATTGAAGATAAAAAAGTTCATCTTCAACATTTTTTTTTCATTTCCACATTATGATTTGCATAATCATTCAATCATATAATCACATCCTCGATATATTCCTCTTAATTTTTTGAAATTGAATCATATCATATGATCCATAAAACACATTTCTATACCTGTCACTAGCTATATTCAATTATCCCTTTGTTTTGTCCATCATTTATAAATTAAGTCTATTCTATGATTGATAAAGTGTTCTTCCAACTACTATAGACTAATTAGTCTTGAATAAAAACAACATAAACATGGAAAATGGATTTTAGAATGGCCATATAAATGATTTTTAAAAACATGATGAACTTTGTCACCAAATCTTATTACTCTTTTTTATTATGATTAAATCCATCCATTTTCAATTAAAATCATTCCAATATTATTTTTAAATATAATGTTTTTAAAAAATTAATAAATACATAAAAGAGGCCTTTACAATAATGGGAACCCAACATTTTAATTTTTAATATAATTTCATTATTCTTAGAATGAAGCGGGAAGTTGATTTTAAGAAAATAATTACTCTATGGGTGGTAGGTGTTATCCCCAAAATTCATCCACAATAATCACAAGTATTTTGTATGGGATGAGTACTAGTTAGGGTAGTTCATGAAATATAGTTTCATGTTTATAATTGATATTGGATGATTCTAAGAAAGAGAAGTTGAATAATAACTATTTGGGAGATAATGTTTATGAGGATGATAGTTGTATCCTTAAATAAAAATGTTTTGGGTTGGGGAGTTGGTGAAGTACTAGACATCATTTCATAGTTTTATATATAATCTTAAAAAAGAAGCAATAGTAGTCTGCTCACCTCAAGGGTCTTGTTGATTAGTGCATCCAATAGAATGTTCAACTAGATGTTCTTACATACACTCACGCTGAGAGAACCATTATAGTTTCAGCATTAAAAGTAATCCTTTAATTACTCCAGGAAAAAGAAAAAGCTTTTGGTCTCAGGATTGAATTTTAGAAGTGATTATCTTTCCATGAGTCCATGGTTGCAGGAGTGGGTTCATGATGGGTATCCTATGGGTATAATTTAGTCCGTGAAATTCCCTTTCTAGGGTTTTATTATCAATATATATTATGTAGGAGGTTATATTATGTGTATTTAGGAGGTATCTAAAATTTTATTTCATCATATATATATATATATATATATATATATATAACCCTTTTTTTCTTACAAATTATTGCAATTATAAATTTAGATACCACTCATCCCATTGATAGGGCATATTAAATTATAAAAAAAGCCATGGAATCTCTTTATTCTAACATCAAATCATAGAGCTCCATTTTAAAGTAAATGTATAATTCAAAATATCATTTATTTAGATCATCATTTGAATCCAAAATGACATCTTCTTTCTGAGAAATCATATAAATCCTACAAAATAACTTGAAAAAAATTACCCTTAAAATCACATTTATATCAAAAAAAACTGTTGAATATTTTAATAATAAATAATTTGGAGATTATTTATTTATTTTTAGAAATTATTTTCATTGAAAAAAAAACATTCCACTCATTATATAAAATCAGATTTTAACAAAACTTTTACCAATTACAAAAACATAAATACAATAATAAAATACTATATAAATTTTTAAACTACTATAGAAAACTCATTCACTATTTTAAAAACCAATCCGTTTATATTTTGATCAAATGTTTCAAAATCTTAATATCTTCAAACCCCCTTTGAGAATCCTAACTCACTTATTATAAAGTATAATATGTATAATAATTTACTTAAATATATATATATATATGTATGTATATAAATTTTAAAAAAAATCTATATTATTCTGAAACCATTTTCATAATAGAAAATAAAAATATTGAATATAATAATTGTTTTAAAAAAGAATGAAATTATAATACTTTTTAAAATATTTTCAACAATCAAAACACCCATCAAATTCGAAATATATATCCATGAATAGAATGAAATCATCTTCAAGGATTGCCTCTACCATTCCACAACCCAACAATAATCAATATTATTACTAATTCTATTGTATTCTACCTTTGACCCAACTAAAAAACAAATATAGTGTCTTATGCCATCTATCATCATATTTTCTTTGATATCAACCCTTAGAAGCTAACAAAAAATTAGATAGAAGATGTAGTTGTAGAGGGATCCCATAATTTAAACCATACAGGTGACGTTGGATGAAAAAAAGGTTTAGTATATTCACTAGGGTTAAACATTAATTAACCTTTTGATAGGGTAATAAGCATGTTGGTGAAGTCATAGTGATTATCGTGGTCAACAGTTTATATTGTAGTGTGCGGAATGGATGCCTAACTATTGTACCAATAAAGTTTACAATATATGGTCGGTTGTTATTGGTTAATTTAAATTTCATGTATTAGGTTGAATTTTATAATGATTTTTTGTTACCAATCTATTTGGGTCATTAAAAAATTATGATAGTGATATGTCTTTGATTCCATTGAATATGTATACTATCAATTTATTATTTGGTAGAATTTTTAATTTTATATCTCTCTCTAGTCTTGTATCTCATTATATATTTATATAAATAATGTTTTGAACATATGAATAAATTTCTTTTAGTCTATCCATTCTACATGGTATCAAAGCCTCTAAACCTTATAAGTCTCACTATGTCCCTACCTCTATTGTCATTTTATTCAGATTCCCCTTCGCCTTTCATAGGACATTCCTACCTATTTTCCAAAAAGATATCTTATAAGGTATCTGAAGATAATTTGTTTTATTTCAACTTTTTTCTTGTATCCTCATCCAAACAATATTGAACATACATCTTCTTCCAGATGATCATTTCCATTAATCATTATTGAGATAACCTTTTTTAACTTACTTTAACATCTTTTTTCATGTATGGGAAGGCCATACCATCAGCATATCTAAAACAAGAACATATTTTACAAATGTTTTGGAATCATCTACATTGTAGATTTTTATGTGTCAGTAACATTGCCTTCAAAATAACATTATCACCCTAAGTTTTAAATTATTTAAATTTTGAAAATGAGATAGATTATCATCTATTTTGAAATATAATTTTATAATTATGAAATAATTATGGTAGGGATATAACTAAAATTGACCTATTTTAATAGGTCTATCAAATATATTTTATATATATATTAATTTATTTATTTTATATTTGTCTTGACTTTTTTATATCGATATTCATATCTATAAATAGAGTTTCAATATTATGAAAGTGGCACAGTTTCTTGGAAAAATATTTGAAATATTATTAATATCAAATGTTGGAGTTTTCTTATATAGTTTTGGGAAATTTATATCGTATGTGTAAAATTCTTGAGGTAAGAGGATTGAAAAAGGGGTCTAAGAGTATTTCTCATTGCAAATATGTTTTTTATCCTTTCATAAATTTTTTAATTAAAAAGTGTTATTGAATTATTCTAAAATTAATAACATATTTATCTACTTCTAAAAAAAATTATTCACGAAACTAACTTGTTTCAATTTTAAAATTATAAATGACATTTGGATTGTTTAAAAAGTGTTGTATATAATAGAAAAAAAATATTTTCTGTATAAATTTTTAAAAACTTTTTTGTTTAATTTCAAAAATTTGTTTAAAAGAATAATAAAAAAAATTCAAGTAGAAAACCAAATTCAACCTAAAATTTAGAAAACTATAGATTCATATTTTCTAAAAATAATTTTATAAAAGATAAAACAAACAATAATTTAAAACAAGTTAATTTTTCAAAAAAAATGGATATTTTATTGATGAAAAATCATAGACAAAGATGTTGTGAAAATATTTACAAAAACTAAAATATGTTTTAAATGATAAAACATGTTTAGTTTACTCAAAGTCAATAATTTATTTCATCTTAAAAAAATTAAAGATGTTAATAACTAAAAAAAGTGTATTATTTGAATGATTTTATTCATGAATTTAGTTATGAATGATATTAAAAAAACAACTATCAATTTATTTAAAAACAACAATTATAGGAAAATAGATCGTAAAGAAATTTTAAAAAAAAATATTGTTTTCTTAAAAAATGCAGGGGAAAATATGATAATGGGAATATATTTTGTAATATAATTATTATAGTAAATTAAAATACATAATCACAAAAAAATTAGTAACAAAAAAATTAATAAATAGTGATCCCCATGTTCTTGTAAATGTAGAAGTTATTGAAAGACATTGTTTAAGATTATAAAATGAGGAACATCACAATGTAAATCACCAAATAACCAAAGAAAACTCCACATGCATCATTGACCGTCATAAACAGCCCACACATGGCCATGAAACTAGAACAAACACACATTGAATGAAACCAATGGCTCCCTCAAATCATTGCGCCCACAAACCACTAACTATTACCATACACAATATCTACCAAAAACAAAAGAACTCTAATCACAAACCCTATAGAAAAGGGAGATGTGTATAGTGTTTAGGGTAAGGGCTTTTAGGCATTTTTTATCTAATGGTGAGTGTTAGGTTGTTGTGATGGAGATGAATCAATTGAAAAAAATGGGTATGGTTGATATGGTGTTCTTGTACAATATGAATGGTTGTTGGTGGGGATATTTGTTTGGTAAGTCATGAAGAGGCGAAGACACAAAGAATTAGGGTTTGAAAAGGTGAAACTAAAGAATAGACTGTCATTATAGGTGTTAATCAATCCCTTATATGATTTTATTTATGAAAATGATAGAAAATGAATAGAATCTAAGAGGTCCTACACGTTGAAACCAATTTTTATGTCCTAGAGGAGTGATTTAAGAAAATATAGGGGGATTAATTTTCTAATAAAATATAATCAAAAAAATTAATGTGTATATAGTGAATAATAATAGAAAACAATTCAAACATATACAATAAATTCATTGAGTATAATGAGTGTATGAAAAATTATATTATATATCTTGAATAACTTTTTTTATATTATTTAAAATGAAAACATTCATAAAACTACACTTCACCCCGCTATAATCCTTGATAGATATGATATTAAATAATTAGACCCCAATTATTAAGAACAGTGGAAACTTTTTAAAATGAACCTTTAACATATCAATGAAATGACATTAAAAACACCTTAGGATCTATTTTTTCACACCATATTTTATGTAAAGAAATGCATGAAATGTTTTAAGAAAAAGGTGGAACATTGATATCCAATTTGGTTATGTAAGCACAACCACACATATACCTTCCAATATTAGTATAAAAATTAATTGATATGAGTGAATATATATGAATAAATAATTAATATACAAATTAAATTTAGTATAAATAAATATTAAAAAATAAATTCATCGAAATATTAAGATGGGTATGTTGGTGAAGTATTAAAAATTCACTGTCTCTTGATAGTTTATGTTGAATGATTATTTTTAAGGAAGTATTGTAGATAATTGTGTCCACAACATGACTTTTGACCTTTACAACACATTAGTTTTAGAAATAAACCATTTTCCATGTTTATATCATTTTTATAACATTGTATTATATTTAAGAACAAAATTTGACTATCCTATAAAAAAATACATAGTTGAATAATTATATCAAATAATATAAAATTGTAAATATAATTCTACAAAAGAAGAAGATAATTATTTTTTAGAATTAAGAAGTTATTTTTGATGTCATTCACTGTTAAGAAAGCTTGTTTATCGATAAAGAATAGAAGATAATATTTTACATTGATTCTCGATAAGTGAAACTTTATAGCGTTGGGAGCATTTGAGAATCTATGCTGAAATTGTTTTTTACACTGATTTTCATGGGGTTAATAACAAGAGGAAAAATATAAATGTTTTTTTGATTGATGAATACGTAGAAGAAAAGGAAACAATATAGCGAGCTAGAAAATGAAAAGAAAATACCAAATAGAAGCATATAAGAAAGATAGTGGGGATAATATAATGTGAAACCTAATTAGGACACCCTAAGGATCCTTCCACTAAGATTTTCCCTAGAGGAACATTAGTAAGAATAATTATAACAAATATAATAATTTTGAAGGTGGTCATAAAAAAACAAAAAACCAAAATTAACAATCATACTAGTTGGAAATTATTAATATTATAAAATATATATATGGTTATAGATATTTATTTTATTTTATAAATTATGAGTGAAATGATTTCTCAATATATATAAATATATACATATAATGTTAACAATGATCATATATATGGTATATAAGTAAATGATACAATACAATAGATATATAATTATATATATAAAATCAATAACAAAATAACAACAATAATAATAATGATTATGATCATGGAATATTATTAATTATAACAACAATACTATTTACTTATAAAATATAGGACATAAAAAAACTAAACTATTCTAGTTTCATCACCATTTAGTGGATTATTTTATTCTGTTATTTAAAAAAATAACCCCCTAAGGTTAATTTTTTTTATTAAATACAATAAATTGTTTCATCAGCCTACAAATATGTTCAAAAAACTAATAAATGATGATGGGAAAGCATATTATCGATTATATAGGTAGCTAGAAGGTTTGTTCATTTAAAATATTTCAATGAATTTTTTTATGTAATTATGGTTACTATTTTATTTTAGATAAGTGGGACTGTTGAGAACCATAAGAAATTGACCTTGATATGTCATCTATATAAGTGAAAAAAAAGTTGTGGTTTTTTGGTTATAACCCCACATCCCCACTTCAAAAGGTTCTTTTGGAATAAAATTGAGATAGGAGCACTACATCAAATGGCCATCTTCTTTCAAATCCAAATACTAATTACGCCACTTCATGTGGAACCCTACTTAAATTTCCCTATAAAAGGGAAAGCACCCCACCCCTAAAAATCATTCTATATCAATACCATTCTCAATTAGAATATCTCTTTACTAGTTTCAAGATCTTTAAATATTTCTTCAAATTTATCAATCTTCAAAAATTTTCATTATTAATGTTTATATAATTCGATAGATATAATATTGTGTAATTTTTTAATATAAATGATAAAATTTACATTTAAAATTTTCATGTTTATCTAATTCATTAATTTTCATGTACAATTGATTTAGCTAGATGTTTCATTCACTTGATTAATTTTGTAGCTAGTTTTTTTAATTTTCATGTCCAATGTTATATAACTAG
The DNA here is from genome assembly GCA_963277665.1 of Viscum album. Taxonomy (NCBI): domain Eukaryota; kingdom Viridiplantae; phylum Streptophyta; class Magnoliopsida; order Santalales; family Viscaceae; genus Viscum; species Viscum album. The sequence continues at coordinate 372,015,944 of OY728134.1, forward strand.
TTGTTTAATTTTCAAGTCTAGTTTATTTTAATATGTTGTTTATTATTTTTTTTATGTTTTTAAGTACATTTAGAAAGTTGTTTCATTTGTTTTAGGAATCTTTCTTTAGTTAGTCATTTAATTTGTAGTTTATTTTGTTTAATTATTTAATTAAATAGATTTATCTTGTTAGTAAAACATTATATTGAAAACAATTATTATTATTTAATGAATTATTGTTTGAAGTTAAACAGTAATTACTATTTATTATAATTTTTTATTGTTAAATAACATATTAAATGTTGATTAGTAAATATTTAATAATATGTAATCAATTTCTAAATAATAAGTTATTTTTATCTAATTAATAATGAATTAATTTAAAAATATTAATACTAATTATAATATCTAATTTATTTAAATTACTAATTATGTTGTAATAAATTAATTATAATTACTAATTAATTAATAATAACTACAAATTTACTTATAATAGTTTAATAGTAATTTATAACCAATAATTAATTGAAATTATCAATTAACATAATTTGATTAATTAGTGAATAAATAATAATATAATAATTAATTAATATAATTAGAAATTCACATTACTATCAATATGAATAAAAATTAACCTTATTTTTTAATAATTAATCAATACCATTAGAAGTTAACATGATTCCCAATGAAAAATTATAAGTGAACTAAATATGATTAATTATTTATAATATAATAGATTAACATTTAATTTTTAAATAATTATTAATAAGTAATTAGTAATTAATAAAAAACTAATTAATAAAAAATCAATAAGGAATTAATAAATAATTATAATTTCTAATTATAATTTCTTATTAATTAATAATAAATTTAATATAATTAATAGGTATATAATCTTAAAAATTTCTATAAATATTATTTTTTGAATGAAAAAGCCTTGTAGTAGTTGTAATAATATGTGTTTAGATTAGTTCTTATATGTTAGCATACAAGCTTCAATAATAAATGGTTAATGTGTTTCTTGAAGATATTCGGAGATCTAATCGGGATGTTTATGAATAATGATGCAAATTATGTAGAATAAATGGTTTGTGGCATGTGCTAGTGGGAGGTAATATTGAAATATGAAAACCAACATCATTGGATGTGTAGATGGGGTTTCCAGGGGTGTTTGAAAATTATGCATCAAAGGAAATTAAGAATATTAGATTATATATTAATTAGAAAACCCATAATTATAATATAATTTAAAGAGATTGTTTTAAATTTAAAATAAATATTTAGTACAAGGGACCTTCTATCATAATATAAATTATTTTTTGGAATGGTAAAAATAGGTTGACGTTGTTCTAAATATGGGGTTTTTATTTGGTCACCATTTCCAGTGAATGATTGATAGATTTCATTAGGATGTTGAAACATTTTTTTTTCGTTCATTTGACTGGAAAAATCGTAGATTTCATGTCACTATGTCTCATGATCCTTTGACTGGTAATAGTGATTATATGCTTATCATATTATTCAAAAAAATTATAGTGATTGTGGAAACCATAAAAGATTACAGTAGCCTTTCACTTATGTGATTATATAACATGCTTTTGTATACTTATATTGGGAGATATTTGTTGATCCATTTAATCTTCTAGGGAGTATTAAGGACTGCTACAACCATCCATGGATGTATGTGGGGAGAATATCTGAATTTTGGTATTCCTTTTTACAAACTTACTCTTCTACCAAACATGAAAAGGCTACAACCAATAGGTAGGCCAAAATGAACCTATATTATAAATGAGATGGATTGGTCCATTGAACAAGAACCATCACAGAGGTGTGTTTCATGCATCCAGGAAGGTCACACACAGACATGTTTTTATAGACATATATGGAATTCATCTATCAATTAAAATTATTGAAATACACTATTGGTTATTTTAAAAGATTTTACATACCATTATTGTTTCAATTATTATAATTAAATTTGATGATGTAAAAATGCCTATATAATTTTACAAACACCACTATAAAGAAATATGGGTTTATAATTTTAATACATAAAAGAATTAATATATCAGAAAGTCTATATCACAAATAATAAAATTAATATTTACTAAAAAAATAATATGAAACATAAAAGAATATTTTAGACCAAATAATATAAACATGTATGTTTTAAATAGATGTCACCATGAATATCATAATATTTATACATTTATATGGTGGATCCCCTATTTTCATCCAAGTAGTCACACATGTCATGTGATGTGATAGTGCGATGACCTGTTAGAAATATTTTAATTCAGACTACACATCATTTTCACCATGATGTACCTCCAGTAGTTATTGTTTCATACGTTACATATTCTGGATTTTATGGAGTCTCCATGTGCGAATTATAGAATATTGATCATTATTTGATTACCTCACTGGTTGAGAGGTGGAGATAATAATGGAACACATTTCATCTCCCTGATGGGGATATTATGATTACGTTATAGGATATATAATATATTCTCGGTCTACCCATTCATGGATAGTTGGTTATGGGTGATACTATTGGCGATGGGTGTGTGATCATACATCATATAATAGGTATTGACATCATCATCATACCATGTGTCTTATAGGGTTCCCTGTTGAAAATGCAGTGCCTTGAGGATCATTTCACCATCATTCATGATGATGCTGACGAGGAGATACCTATTCTACATATACATGCATACATTATTCAATTTATCAATGGAATGTTGTGTGTAGACCACTCCACCACAGTGGTACTAAAAATGTAACTACCATTGCTTGATAATCATGTCCATGATGATAAGTATAGTTGGGTGTTCAATTTATTATCACAATTGTATAGATGTCTCTATATATGTTTTTGAAGAGATTCACGTTATATTATGGGGTTTATAATAGTTCTAAATATTTTGGAATGAGATTAATTTCCCTGCATATCTCCTAGATTTATCTCCCCATGTCCATAAAACCTTCTTTAAAAATTTTCCTTGGGGATACTAGAATTATTTCGTCATTAATTTGTGTTATTTTCTAAATGTATTTATATTATTTATAAACATATATTATGGTGACCCGAACCATATACCCTCACAACCCAGTACATGACCCGACCTAACACATACCTAAATAGTGTTCCAGTTCCCCATAGGTTGGTGACATGAACTTAGGAATCAAAAAACAACAAGAGAGAATGATTTCTCTCAAACTGATATACAAAATGAAATATACATACACAACAGGAAGAAAAAATAGAAAAGTAAAACAAGAAATACATGTCATATCTATAATGAAAAAAAATAATCGATTCAAATCTAATTATCTAAAAAAAATCCAATGTACGAGTCCAAAAAAAAAGATAAACAAAAACCGAAATTGATACTCTATGTGATAGCATGTGAAATCTCCCACTATCATACCATTTGTTTTACAGACATAGCTGATAGAAACACCACTACCTCACTATGATACCTTGACTTTATCGGCTTTTAAATACATAACAAGGTCAAACCAAATATTAAGGTGTGAATATGTTATGATCATAATAGTCATAGTAAGATATTACCCATGTGATCAATAATATGTATTTTTAAAATAATCCAAACAATTATCAACATTAAATAAAATAAGGTATAACAACCAACTAAAACATTTTTATATTAAATTAGAGGTAAAAAATCCCCTTTTAAACATTTCAAAATAATCCTATTAATTCAATTTCAAATAATATCAAATATCATATCAAATCAAAATTATTACATACAAAAAGCATAGGTAAATCACATGAAGGATCACTAAAAGTTAGGATAGCCAAAACACTCATAACAAAACATATAAAATATTGTGAATAAAGTCTCTAGATATATTCATTGAGTCAAGTGATAAGACTATGCCCTATCAATTTAACCTCCTAATAGGGCCAACAATTCCATAGTACAACCAAACTAGAGAGCATAGTAACACACCATGAGTGAACCCCTCGATAGTATCAATGAACATGGACTATTACTAGACATTCCACTTAAGTACATAAGGCCTCAAATGTGATACATTTTAACCCATTTCATCAAAAACATGATTTCAAAACCATATCATAAATCCATTTCAAAATTCATTAATAATACATATTCTTTTCACAACAATAGCGTGAAACACATTTTTATCAAAAACCCATTTACACACACACATAAATTTGTCAATCAATGAATCATGCCATTATATTTATATTTTTTTCTCAAAAATAATTAAATTAGGATTCATCAATCATAGGGAAGAGATAGAAACTCCTACCACAATATTGGGTTGTACATGCCTGTAATGAGATCTACTAACATGAAAGAATGAAAATACAACAATAGAGTCCATAGAATCAATCCTTACATATTATAATTAATTAAATAAGTATAACGGTTGGTAGAATAGATAAAACAACATGTACCCCATTAAACTCACTCACGAATCTATAACTATCACCATGGTCAACATCTTGAGGAAGATCACACAATACATCTATAAAGGATAATGAAGATTATAATCGTAAGACCAAAGGATCTTAAAACATAGCACAACATCACTACTACATCCAATAATAATGAAGAAGGGGAAAGATGAGTTTCCTAGAGATATTCAGTGTAACTACAATGAAGACCAATCATCAAATGAAATGATGTGGAAAGAGATGAGATCCCCAAAATGACATAGGAGAGCTCCTAGGATTTTAATGTGGCACCTTTACATCAAATGAAAAATAAATAGATAATAATTTCATATAAACTAATAGCCCATTCAAATTAGAGGATATAAATATGGGGTTTAATATGTGAAATCCACACGAAGCATATAAATGGGAAAGGAATCACATTAGTTAAAAAAACGGGTTAAACGTTCTTGGATGTGATCCATTACATGTCTTGTAAAATCATCATGCTCAACCTTATTTCATGGAATCATCCAAGTAATGTTTTCTTAATGTTCATCCGTTTCATGATATGAAAATTTCAAGTAAGCATATTCTATAGAAACACTTAGAAAATTCCCCCCGATCAACCAAGAACCTAATTAAGATCCAATTAGTCCTTATTCATATATATATCCTGAATCTATTAATTTAAAAAATATATATATAAACATTAGTTAGATTCCCATAAAAATTATCTCTATCCTCCGAAGGCCTAAAATTCACCCAAACAAATAGTGTATTGAAAAGTGAGATGATAAATAATTGAATGAAGGTATAGGGATGTTACAAACTCTCTACCATAATCCCTTATATCCTTGTGAATTCATGTGGCACAATGATATACACAAACTGATTGGGCCATTACTCCCTCATTGATAGCTCTCTCTTATAAGTCTCATGAGAATCTAATTCGTGTTGTTGTAATGCCATGACCAATGAAATATACTTACAATGAAATAATTTCACATGGGAGTCAATGATCTCCACTGGTTTTTCAAAAATTGAACCATCTTGCTACAACATGAATTCTTCCCATCATAGAACATGTGATGGATTAGGATGTCTCTTCCTGAGTTTAGATATATAGAAAACATCAGGAATACCCAGCCACTAAACTATAATTTTAATCCAATAAGTAACCCAACCAAGTTTCTTGAGAACCTAAAATTGTCCAACATATCGTAGAGGAAAATTTCCCAAATTTCAAAGAGAACAATGACCTAACTAAGGATATAAATTTAAGAAAATCATGTCACTAATGGAAAACTACAATGAATGATGCCATATATCCACATTAAATTTTTGATGACTCTGAGATATAACCAAAAAAATGTTGACTATCTTAAATCCTTTCCAACATATATTGAAAGTGACTTGGTCCTACCAAATTGTCATCTCAGACCTCTACCAACAAATATCTTACCTATATAAGATACCATACTAATAATCGAATGGTGCTATTATAACTAATGAATAATAACATTTTTTACAAAAATCTCAACCATTCCTATATGTATATCCCATGATCCACCAAAATATAACAAATAGTCTTGGAGTACACCGTCCAAGATCTAAAAAACACACTATGTCTAATCATCCATATGTAGATGGAAAGTTGTACATGAATTGACCCAAGTAACCATCACCTCATAGAGACTCTTCTAGAACCATGAGGTAAACCTTGGATCATTACCCAATACAATGGATGAGGGAGACCCATATAACCTCACAACCTCAAACACATATATCTTACCCATGTCATAAACCATAGTGGTGGCCCAGATTGGAATGAAATTAAATGATTTTTTCAACGACTCAATATCCACATAGATAGTATTCTTACCTCAAGGAGTCCATGGTAAGCCTGTAATAAAGTTAAGGTAAAAATCTTTCCATTTGAAAACTGACATAAAAAGGGGTTGGAGAAAACCATAAGGTTTTAGATGTTCTGTCTTTACCTATTGACATGTGTAACATTGGATCAAATTATTATTAATTTAATATATCATACCTAGATACAAAAATCATCATATCATATAATAATACATTATTCATAATTCCTATATTAATGATCAATGAATAACTATGAATGTCAATCAAAACTATTCTTCTCATATATGTAGGAATGAGAAATGGATCCCCTAAATGGAGAATACCATTTGAAAAGAGCGACTAACCAGAAATGGTCTTCGTACAATATATGGTTTCTCTAATTCCATTGAATTCATCATCTTAATACTGATCCACCAGAATATACAAGACAAAATATGATCATAAATGAACACTAGTCAAAACTATACATAAAATGTCCTCTTGAGGATCTTGGTGTAGTTGAGTGAAGAGACCCATAAGGTTCCAATCTTTTTTTCATTCTAGAACAACAAGCGATGGTAATTTTATACTAAGGGTTACTTTAATGACATTCCCATTCCCCAGGGTGTAGGGGATATTGAAATAAAATGTATTAATATACTCCAAACACCACCAATTTATGAGATTCAAGTATTTATATAAATATACATAGCATATATTCTTATGGTCTGATTTTTTTAGAACCTCTCACCAAAACGATATTGTTTCCAACAGCTAATCACATATAGAACAATAGAAAACGCAAAATAATTACTGCGTTATTTATTCACAATCATTCCTAGATAGTAAGAGACATAATCCATGGCATTATTATCCTTCTTAAGTATGCAACCCAAAAAATTTCCACAAGCATTCCAAAAACCACATACCCCTAGCAGACATAGGTAAGATAAGAATAATAGATTATGTGAGAAATAATTTCATTTCATTGAAAGAAAATTGAATCTTTGTATCCCATATTAATTTCATACCATTACTGGTAATATTAGTCAATGGATATGCAAACTTCAATAAATCCTTGATGTACCATCAGTAGTACCCAGTATGAAATATGAATCACTGAACCTTAGAGTTATGTCATGGGTCTTCCCATGATAAAAAAATTCACCTTCTTAGGATCAACTAAAAAACCATTCTTACAAGTCATGTTACCCAAGAAAATAACTTATTGGGGTCATAAACCACATTTCAAAATCATTCTATACAAATGGTGAATCCTCAGGATTTTTAGTACCAAACTCAAATGGTGCCCATGTTCACACTCAGAGCATGAATAAACAAAAATATCATCTATGAACACTACCAAAAAGTGTCAAGATACTCATGGAAAATATTATTCATGAAATCCATAATAATTTTAAGAACATTAGTAAGGAAAAAATAAATAACATGATATTCATAATCGCTATTACAACTCATTAAATTCACCATTCTTATATAAGACTCACAAAATATAATATGATAATAACATAACCAATGATTGATAATGAAAAAACATATCTACCCATTTAACTAGTCAAAACCAATCATCAACATAGTCCAAATGATACTTATTCATCAGCATTAACTGATTCAAATTTTAGTAATACATACACAAACGAAGTGAACCATCATCCTTCTTGGAAAATTGCACTAGGGATTCCCTAGGTGAAACATTAGGGTGGAAAAAAAACTTTCTTCATTATATCATCCAATTATATATTGAGATCTTTCATCTATACTAATACTATATGATAATAGGGTATCAAGATTAGAAATATATCTGGCACCATATGAATCATAATATATACCAACATATTTAGAAGAGGACTGAACAAATCAAATGGTAGAACACTAGGAAATTCCACATCAACCAAAGGAATATTTCCCAAAAAATAGAAGTAATCAAGCTCAACTAAATTAGAAGACAATACAATCCAAATATCATGGTGGGAAGGTCCATCCCAAACGGTCCTCAGATCCCACTATAATTAAAAAACATGAGAGCTCCAATTAGACAAATTAAATGAATCACACTGATGCTAACAGTCAACCTCAATATGATGAGTGATATGTAAATCAATGACAATGATTATAGTAAATTGATATATAACAATAATGATGGAATACCCATCATACTCTTCATTGACAACCAAAAAATACTGAGAATGAAACTAAAATCATGCCAATTCCTCCGTCCAAGAGGTGTCTCTATTTACATTATAATTGACATGATTTCAATTAAACGTTTAATCATTTCCCCAAAAAATTAATATAGAAACGATTTGGTGTACCTATATAGAATAATGTTGTCACCATTAATGATAAAATAAATATGGTACCTCTCACTATCATTTTACCCACATCTACCTCTTCTAGAAAATCATTTACTGTGTAACGGTGCTTCACACTTAAGGCCTAAGGCTGGAGCCTTGATGACTTTGAATTATATGGCTACGATGAAGTAGACTTTGAATCCATGATCTTTGACCATAATGTGGCATAGAAATATCCTATTAGAAACATCGTATATGGATATTGAATCCAAATCTCTTACACATATTTGTTTCTACAAAATAGGAACTTCGGGTGTGCGTAACCTTTCCTCACTAATAATAATTCAAAGGCACACTGCTGGCTAAAACTAATGGTGAAGAGGAGGATTGCAACTCAGAACCACCCACAAAAATTGATTGATGATTAATCCACTTCCATTTTGTCCAATGCACTCCATTGATGCTCCTATTAGGTTTATGAGAAAAAATAACCAAAATTTTACAGAATATCCAACTCTTCCTTCATTTAATTGTATATTATATCTGAATATATAGAAATATTCAACATAAATACCTAATATATGATATTTGGATACAAACCCTATAGGTACTTATGAGCCTCTTTCTGGTCATTCTTTACTACCTCCAGAGAGAATGGAAATAGCTTCATGAACCGATTGGTGTATAATGAAACTAAATGATTTCCATTCTATAAGGAGAGAAACTCCAGATAATTCACTATCAACAGTTAGTTTGGGTGAAACTTCTAAAATATGTGTGTCTTGAAACTATTAAAATATAAGTATATTTGTTTATCCACATATACCATGTAATCCCACCAATGCTTACTAGGACCCCAGAGTTAGAACTCTGAACACATTGCCTCTTCCATATCATTTGTATCGTAGAAGTACAAGATATGAAAAATATTATCTAGCCATTCCTCCTCCAAATGGGGATCAAACATACCCTTAATGGATGGTTGATTCTCATGTATGAACTCACGGGATCAAACCCTTTCTCTTCCATATCATAGTTTTTTCTCAATAAATGTGTCCTGGAATTGAAGTACATTTGGGAATTCATCAAAAAATGCTTAAACAATAACATTAATAACATTATGATCTAGTGGGGGATTCCCCCGAGGAGGATCCCCTATAATCATTTGAGGATCATGTGGGATACATATCGGAGTCATTCCACTTCACAACGAAATAGAAGAGATAATCAAACACATGTTAATCTCTGTTCAAACTAGAAAACCATAATAAAAAAACTAAGACTATGACCATTAACGCAAAACCAGATACACACAATCTTACTAACTACCACCAGAGAGAATAACTATAATACCCGACCCAACACATACGTGTATAGAATTCCCGATCCACAGAGAATGGTGATTAGCACTCGGGTATCAACATGAACTAGAGAGAATGATTTCACCCAACCTAAAGTATCCAACATGACATATATATAAATGAAGGGAGGAAAAAATGGAAGAGTAAAGCATTAAATACTTATCATAGGAAAAAATAAATCAGTAGTAGCAATATAACTCAAAAGTCGATAAACAGTTTCTAAGATACAATTCGTAAGAAAAGGATACGTAAAATTGAAATAGCTACAACATGTGATACCTTGAGAAAACTCACACCATCTCACCACCAGCTACAAAGATACTTCTAATAGAAACCTCACCAACTCATTATGGGTACCTACCTTTCCCTGTATTTAAATACATAACAAGGTTCATGCACCACTGAAGGGGTTCATAAGGTGTTAGGTAAATAGGCTTAGTAGGATCCCACTCAGGTGTTCCATAACAAGTCTGTCTACAAAAATACGAAAAATGATAAAAATTAAACAAAATAATACATGATAATATTTAAAAAAAATTCTATAAAAGACATGGAGAATTAATATCATTTTCCCAAATTTCAAAATAATCCGTGTAAATAAGTTTCAAACAAATTAACATATAGTAATGCTATAAAATTTTGTATCACATATCATATCAAATCCAAATAAGTAAATCCAAAATCTTTGGTAACTCATGTAAAATATTAGTAAAGGTTAGTCTAGTTGGAGAACTCTTACCTTAACATATACAATTACATGTATCAAGTTTCTAGAATTACACATCAAATATAGAGTGTAGACGACATCCCAACATTTGATCCTACCGATAGGTCTAAAAAGTCCATATAACAACAATGCTATGGAGCATAGGAACACATCACTATTAAACCCTCTGAATGTATCAAAAGATAAGGTATATTACTACACCTTCTAATTAAGAATCCATTGCCTCCCATGTCATACATTTCCCAAACCATTTCATCCAAACCATTCATTGAAAACAATTTCATAAATCCATTTCACAATGACATAAAATTATATTTTCCTATTACCAAACAAGGGGAAATAATCCTTTCCAAAAAACCTATTTTCACACACATACACAAAAATAAATCAGTCAATAATGCCATTTTATTCATAAAAATTTAATCAAAACTATAGAAATTAAGGTTTAATATACACATACTTGATGAAAAACCACCTAACTCAATCTTGGGCTACACACTCCCAAAACGGGGTCCACCAGCATGGAAGAACAGAAAGATATCAAAGGAGGATCTAGAATAAATACATCCATCTAAGAATAAATTTAAATCGTAGAATGGGAAATGAATAAGATCGAAAATAACTATATAAAGGAACACACATGCTTCACCCCCACCAACAGAAAGGTTATCCTCTATAGGAAGATAAAAAAATAGATCCTGAAGGGATTAAGAACAAAAAACACAACAAGGCCAAATAATTTGTAAACATAGTGCAACAAAAATATAGTGACCAACAATAACATTTAAGAAGAAAGATCCCATTATCTGAGATATTTAGTGTAACTACAAAAAAAGATAAATCTCTAGAAAAGACTCAAGGTGAGTGAAAATCCCTAAAACCAATTGAGAGAGCTCTTATGTTTTGATAGGGGGTCAAGAATGTGAATTGAAAAATAACCAGATGTGTGGTGCATAAAAAACACAAAACACACACATTCTAGGAAATTAATCTAGGGTTGACAACATGAAATCCAATAAAATCATATATTTCAAAAAAGGTATAACACTAGTTAATAAATACACCGATTTACCATTTAATTATGTGAACTAGTTTCATGTGTTGTAAAATTTTCATCATCTTCACCAGTTCATGACATCATTCTAGAAATGGATTCACATTATGTAACCAATTCATGATGTTAAAAGGTCCAGTATGCAGATTCTGTAGAAACATTTAAAAAAATATCACATATCAACCTAGACCCCAAGGGGAATTCTCTTAGTCCTTTTTCAAATTTATACCAAGGGAATATTTTCTCCAAAAAACATAAATCCACAAAAATTAGGTTATTTTCCCAATTATATACTATTCATCCCCATATGGCCCAAAATGTAGTAGTACAAAGTGTGAAATGAAAAGAGAGTTGAGAAATACATGAAATATGTTAGTGGTACGTTACATATATTGTACAGATTTTTAAATAGGTGGAGTGAGGATCAAAATTATATAAAAACCCTAATAAATAAGGTTCATAGATTCATATAGGCTATTGATGCTATAAAACCCACTAATTTAAGTTAAATAAGATTTTTTTTAGAATAATTAATTTTTTCACTAATTTTATATGATATTGTAATGTTATTTTATTAACATTGTTTTTGACAATTTATGAATTTTTTAGAGTTAAAATTTTATGTAAAAATCACCTCGTATATTGGATTTTTCTATGTGTCGTTTTACCATACTACACATCTATTGTTGGAGATTGTGTTTTAGTGGTGTCAATCATCCTCTTCTGTATCATTGAGTGGAACTATATAGCTCGACTCATGCAATATTTTATATCTATACAACATATCCTCATTGAACACATGATTATTTTGTGGATTACATTCTAATATACTTATAGGTAGAAAGGTGATGTGTTTTCCACAGTATCATTGATGATACATTGTGTGTTGGGATATGATTTTCCAATATAATACCTCCCAGCATGGATATCCCAAAGAATGCTCCAAATTTTCTGATCAAGGAGATTATGAAAATTGGTATCGAAGAAACATAATCATGTACAATACAAGCCACTAGATATAATTTTAGAATTTGGAATGTTTATTAACATTTATTATATTTTTATGTTCTGTTTCAAATTAATTTCAATTTTATTTCATTTACAGTCCGAAAAACATAATCAAATTATACATAGAATTGATCCTCGTGAAGGAAAAATTATTAAGTAAGATGAATTTCTCATTGATCTGATGGATCTTTGATATCCTCACTATTTAATACATAATAGTGTCTACAATGAGGATCTACAACCTTATCCTTATCAACATGATATGACTAAGGCACGTGAGGAATATGATATGCATGTTGTTCCCATTGAGGATGATGCACTTCCACTGTCACCTCCATCTGGAGTACATAGAAGAAAAAATACTCAATGGTTGAGGTGATTCCATAGAGAGTCAAACTTTAGATAGGCTCCCACAAATATTTTTTCACCACTATAAAAGGATCGTACAAAATAGACAACTGATCTGGCACATTTCTGAGAGTTTTATATTCTATATATGTCTACTAATACGTCTAATATTCATTCAGCTAAGATACAACCTATAATATGAATCTTTATATAATCGATGATGTGGTACTTGGATATGATATCACAGCTTCTGCATGCCTTGGGTAACAATTATATCGGTGATGACTTCCTTGACACCACATTTCTATCATATACAGGTGCTACATTCATTCCTCTACAGTCATGGTTATATGGATCCACATTTTATGTTGGTAAATACTCTACTTAGTGGTATGTGGAGGCACTTACAACACCGCATATTGAGATTCCACCATTAGTTGGGTAATGTAAAATCGTACCAAAACCAGAACCATCTATGCCATTGGTTTTGGTAGGGGAAAAATGAGTAGGAACCCACACTTATAGTTATAAAACCATTATTTTATACATGTCATACATAGATTGGATGTGAGGTTCATATATTGGGTTGTGGTACTGAGGGTCATCAACGTTAATTTATTTTTGTGTAACAAAATTATATAGGTAAAAACCTATTTAGTGAGAAAATTAAATTCGATTTTAGAATATATATATATATATATATTCATTTACAAAACATCAATGATTCTTCTTTATGCTATAGAAAAACATTTCTAATCGAGGAACACTGTCACGACCCCCTCCCCACAATGTGTACCCCTCCTGGGCCGACAACGTGAGAAGAGAGATAATAAACCTCGAGTCCCACCTCCAGTAGGCCCTGGATTGGCGACAAGCACCGAGGGTATGGTAAACACACAAATGGGAGGCATTACCCTCTAAGAGAATGAATGCGGAAGACAGAGATAAGATAAACACCTATAAAATCCAATTCAGAATGTAATATAAATGATAAACCCAATTAAACATGAAAATTCATGTAGACGTACTACAACTGGAAGGGGAAAACTGTAAGTACGCAATAGAACGTAAAAACAATAGTAACAACGTGCCCGAATAGCTTCTGTAACACCAAGCTAGTAGAAACTAGATTGATCTCTAACCTTTTCCAAGTGACAGGAAAAATAGTATATATGTATATACATATGCTGAGTGTAACAGTATAGTCAGTAGGATCCTCCCCAAAGACACTCCTTCAAAAGTAAGGAATGCATGCTAAAGCAAAATGAACAACCAGTGAAACTAATTCATCACTTAAATAGGTATACTATGTTCCCAAACTCGCCATGGATACTCTCACCAAGTAACGCATACCATAATATATAATATAATAAATAATATCAAAGGTATCCCGCTACTATATGTCCACCGGTTTGTAGCTTCCCCCTAATGTCTCACGTCCTTGGCATCTCTCTCTAAAAAGGATTTCTCGTAGACACGTTGGCAAAGCACCACAATATGCACCCCGTGAAAAAAAACACCATGTCCACACACCAATGTAACCAGGTAGTTTTTGGGAGCCACTAGAGCTCGCATAATGTTTATCATACGTCGGGTATTAAACCTCAAGTCATCACATCCCATAAACCGAGTAAGGATCCTCAATCCATCATAACCTATACACGTTACACATATAGTAATCCATAGAAAAATCTAACTAGAATATATGTGTCTGAAAAACCACTAGCCATTACATCCCTCTACAAACATATATGGGGAAAACTAACCAATGTGTCTTCCAGCACAAGTAACTACCAAGATTAGAGAGTGGGGCCCAAGGGGGTATCAACCTTCTATCCTCCCACCAGAATGTTTGTGAAAATACCCCCAAGGCTCAGAATCCCCAGGGTGTTAGTTGCCCTTAATGACAGGGTGTAGTTGCATATAAAAACACAAAAAGTATAGAATATATTATATCTCACAACCACACTATGGGAATTACCTAGTCCTAGACACAACTAAAGCTAACATCTCTCAGACTCTAGGTTGCTACCTCTAATACTAGGTATCCTATAAGAAAACAACCATTTAAAGAACAATATTATATTACTTCATTCCCCTTTCATCAGTTCCACTGTACATTAATTAATTCTTTAAACATTAATTAACCATGAACAATTCAACTTTAAATTTCATTAGCATCACACCAAAAGTCAAGTGTTCATTCAAAAAATTACAACCTCATCATTATGTTCTAGCACCTCCATCCCCATGGGTTAACACCATTTATTCAACTATTCATTATAAAATTACTTTCCCACAATCCCAAGAATTCTATAAAAACTTTCTATGCTACTAAAAAAAGGGGATCCACATGTTGAGTAGATGTACTACCCATCGAGTCATTGCAGCTTATAGCAACAACATAAACCCATCCATTTTTTAGAAGCTAAACATGGAAAGCATGTGGCATACCAAACGTGTCTTTGTCTCTTTCGGAAGAAGGGTAAGTAAGTCCTACTTCATTGAGCATTGGGGAAATATAAGAAGATAAACAACCAAATGAAATAGCAGGCATCCAACAATCACATCCATAAAATTCCATCATCCCTAGTGTCCTCCCTGACACCCACATGCATAAACTGATGCATCTCTCCACTCTAGGAATCATCTGCTTCCACAACCAAAAGGTCCTCCATGCCACCACATATCACAAAATCCATTCAGGATCACATCACAACATAAGAAGTGGGAAACGAAACACTACACTAATTTGGAACTTGGACCTTTAACAATCAAGAGGGAAACTCAGAACCCCTTAAGGAATTATCAAACAATCAGTTCTTTAATCCATATTGAATTAACAGATTTTTTTTTCATAGGTTCCAATTTTAGAAACCTACTCAGTAAGCTATCACAAATAATAAACATCTATACTTCACTAATTTGATTAACATCAAATTAAAACAAGAAACATATTCGTTTTCATGCCTCTTTGTCTTTAGAAAACAATTACCAATTAATACCGGTTTACGTTCATTACCGATTTCTATCAAGAAAAAATATCTAAGAAAAGCAATCATATATATCTCACTATCTATCAAAACAAGAGGCAATAAAATTTGATTGATATCAATTTATTTATCCGGTTAAAATATTTATTATGTTAATCCGATTGTCATCTAGTTGGATTAAACATGATAATAATACAGTTGTTTGTAAAAGAATTTGAAGTAATGAATCCCCTACCTCGATGAGTTCTTGACGTTCGTTATCCACACCACAGGTCACGATCCTCCTCTCGTTCCAACAACATCCACCCGAGACTGTCACAATATGAACGCACCAACCAAAAACCAAGAAAACTCCATTAGAAGCATGGAGATTACATGCTATAACATGGAAAGGACAAACATGAGGAGATTATCCGAAATGAACAACTACAAGAAATACCTTATATTGAAGATTGATCGATACAGCTTGGTAGCATTATAACAGAGCGGAACCGATCCGAGGAGTAATGTTTGATTGTGCAACACATATAGGATGGATTGAAATGTTCTAGAGTCTCATTGCCACGAACAAAGAGGAAGAACAGGGGAGGATGATATCTTTTCCCTTTTAAAGATATAATTGGGTGACGGTTTAAGATACGTTTAATTCCCCATTAAAAATGGATTTCATTATTGAATTTGGTTTGACCAAGTAAAAACATCCAGACCCATATGAATAATTGATATAAGATTTACAGCCTTTGAATCGGCCTTAAGTGTCCTTAAAATAAGGCTTTAAATGTATTTTACGTCAAAGGAAACATCATAGGAGGGAAACTATAGGAAGCTGCAAACACTGTTCACATACTAAAAAATTGGTATAGGAAATAAAGGTGAAGGGTAGAACCTCACTGGTCTAGAAACACTATTCACCAACTCAATATTTGGCAAAGGAAATAAAGGTGAAGGATAGAGGTGAAGAATGGAACCTCACGGGTCTGGAAACAAAATTCACTGTCTCAAAATTTGGTAAAGGAAATAAAGGTGAAGGATAGAACTTCACATGTTTGGAAACACTGTTCACCAACTAAATATTTGGAAAAAGAAATAAAGGTGAAGGATAGAGGTGAAAGATGTAGGTGAATAAAGAAAGCTCAGTAGTCTGGAAACACTGTTCATGTAAGAGGTGATGGATAGAGGTGAAGGATGGAGGTGAAGGATGAAACTTCACTGTTCTAGAAACATTGTTCATGCAAGAGGTGAAGGATAGTGGTGAATGATAGAGTTGAATGATGGAAGCTCACTGGTCTGGAAACATTGTTCATGCAAGATGTGAAAGATAGAGGTGAAGGCTGGAACCTCACTGTTCTAGAAACACTGTCCATGTAAGAGGTAAAGGATGGAAGCTCACTGTTCTAGAAACACTGTTCAAGAAAGAGGTGAAGCATAGAGGTCAATGATAGAGGTGAAGGATGGAACCTCGCTATTCTGAAAACATTGTTCATGCAAGAGGTGAAGGATAGAGGTAAAGTATCAAGGTAAAGGATGGAACCTCGCTGTTCTGGAAACACTGTTCATTCAAGAGGTGGAGTATATAGGTGAAGTATAGAGGTGATGGATAGAGTTGAATGATGAAACCTCACTATTCAAGAAACACTGTTCACAGAACAGAAAAATTGGAATGGTGTTGGGAAAAGACACCATAACATCCCAGAACACCTTAAAACCCCATAATTCAACAAAGGAATGGACCGGAGAGGTATGTGACATTACATCAGATACCAATCAAAGCATTCTCATCCTCGAGAATTCAAATCCAACCTAACGTGAAAAAAAACGAGGTCCAAACAGCCACCCATCGAGATACCAATCAGAAGAGAGAAAGCCACAAAAAAAACAAAATAAATTCATAAATAAAACATTAATGGTATAACCACAAAGGGAACATCATTACATGAAACATGTTAAACATCAAACAACTATGGGTACTGAGCACATATCTATAACTCACATTCCCAGGCACTCTCCTCCATGTCATCAGGTCTCCACAAGACACAAACCAATGAATAGAATGCATGCACAACACCTTCTCCTTGTAGTCATGGATTTCCACATGTCGCTTCTCAAAGGTCGCATAATCCTCAACATCGATCCCTCCACAATTGATGATGTGAGTGTCATCATGAAGAAAACGTCAGAGATATGATTAATGGAAAACATCATGTATCCAACTCATCTTTGGGGGAAGTGATACTTGATACGCCACAACTCCAAAATGAGCTAACAACTTGAAAGGCCCAACAAACCAGGGATAATTAATACATCCACAACCAAACCTTTGATTCCCATGACGGGGAGTCACCTTCAGAAACACATGATCCCCAACATCAAACTCTAAGGGGATTCTTCTTTGATTAGCATATGATTTTTTATGATCTTGCGCTGTCTTCATCCTCTCAGGAATCACCTGGGCCATCTCCATTGTACTCTCCACTAGTTCTGGTATTAGAATTGATGAATCTCTAACCCAATTCCAACACAACGGAGAACAGAAAGTCCATCCATACAAGGTATCAAACGATACCATACCGATGGTGGAGTGAAAAATACTATATTAAGAGAACTGCACCAAGGGTAAGTGCCTCATCCATGAGCCTCCAAAATCAAGAACACAAGAGTGTAACATGTCTTCAAGAGTCTAGATGGTTCGTACTATCTGACCATCTGTTTGAGGATGAAAAGCAGTGTTAAGGAATAGTTGAGAACCAAAAGCATGTGGGAGAACTCTCCACACCCTGGAGGTTATACGAGGATCTCGATGAGAAATGATCATCCTTGGGACACCATGAAGTCTCACCACCTCCTCTAGATACTTCCTCGACAAAACTTCCACTTAGCGTGACTCCTTGATTTCTATAAAGTGGGCCGATATTGATAAACAATCTACTACCACCCAAATAGAATCATGTCCTCCTAGAGGTCGAGGTAAACTTGTAACAAAGTCCATTGATATTTCCTCCCACATCGACTGAGGAATATATAATGGTTGGTGAACATCACGAGGAACACGGTGTTGGGCCATCACCTTCTAGACGACTAAACATCAAGACACAAACTCCACAATAGCATGATTCAGCCCAGGCCACCAAAAGCGGATCCTCAAGGAATGATACATCTTTTTCATGCCAGGATGTACCGCTAAAGGATAACTATGAACCTCTCTTTGAACCGTCTCATGCATCATCAAGGGAACAAAAATCCTTCCATGATGCAACACTCCATTTTGTTTTTTCCTTCGACCAACCATCAGGGGCCCACCACAAACAACTCAGTCTCTGTAGACCACCCCCTCAAGATCCCATAACTAGGACTCTTCCACCTTCTACATCAGGGATGACTGTACCGTCATCTGAAAAAGATAGCCTCTACCCCCAACTGATGTAAATCTGGTAGTTATTACATTACTCTCAAGGAATCACCAGATTCCCGAACATCATCACTACGTGACTTTCGGCTCAGTGCATTAGATAAAACATTCCCTTTTACAAATGTATATGATATTTTGATGTCTTATTCTTGTAAGAACTCCATCCACCGACGCTGCCATAAGTTCAAGTCATGCTATGATAAAACATACCTCAAACTCTTATGATCCATGAAAACCACAAAGTGTTCACCAATGAGGTAATGTATACAGAACTATAGAGGAAACCCTACGGATGCCAAATCAATATCATGGGTAGAATTATTGCGTTCATGGGGACATAACTACCGAGAACCATAAGAATCAATAGACCTCTGTTGCATGAGAACATAGCCTAACCCCAGATGTAAGGCATCACAGAAAACATCAAACTGAACTCCCTCAGCTGGAAGACAAAGGACTAGATCACATACTAACTTCTCTTTTAGATACTCGAATGATTCCTGACACTGTGTAGTCCATATGAATGTCGGATCCTTCCTGGTGAAAGCTGTCAGAGGAGCCACAACTCGGTAGAAATTGGCTATGAACCTCCAATAGTAACGTGTGAGATCGAGGAATCTTTTCACCTCTGAAACTATCTTGGGGACTACCCAAGATCCAACTGCTTCTATCTTTGATGGATCCATAACTACTCCCTATTGGGACCCAACATGCCATACGAATCGGAATTCTCGAGACCAAGACTCTCACTTCTTCATGTTACTGAATAGATGATGTTGGTGAAGAACTCCCAAAATGGCTCATAGATGCTCGACATGCTCCTCTTCACATGTGGAGTACACAAGGACATTGTCAACTAAAACTATGACAAACTTTTCCAGGAACTCACAGAACAAAACATTCATCAATACCATGAATACAAGTGAAGCATTCTTCATTCCAAATGGCATTACAACGAACACATAATCCCCATGATGACATTGGAAAGAAATCTTTGGGATATCCTCATCCTTCACATTCATCTGATGATATCCTGATTGCAAGTCTATATTTGAGAAGCAACGTGCACCCTTCATTTGATCGAATAAATCATCAATCCATGGAAGAGTATAGCGATTCATTATTGTAACTTTTTTTATGTGACGATTATCAACACACAACCGCAAACTGCCTTCGGCCTTCTAAAAGAACAAAACTGGTGGACCCCATGGTGACACACATGGCTGAACAAAACCGCACTGCAATAGACCATCAATCACTATATGTATCTCTCGTAACTCAAAAGGTTCCATCCTATATAGAGACATAGAGATAAGAGATGATTCGGGTTGTATCTCAATCCCAAACTCAATATCACGTCATGGGGGTGATGCTATAACCTCTTCTGGAAAGACATCAGGGAACTCCTCTATGACCCAAAGAAACCCCAACTTCTAAACCTCTGAAGATATCAACATCAACATATCCATCATGGATGATAAGGATGGAATGTTGCTATGACCAATACGAGGGTCTCTCTCACCAAGAAACACCACTTTCTCTCCATATTCACCAATGAAGACATCATTTTTCCTGAAGAAATCCATGATATCTTGCACCGAATACAACCAATCCATGCCGAGTATTAAATAATATGGTTGTATTCGTAAACAATGGAAATCTCCCCAAGAGCGGTGTTTCCCCAACACTAGCTCACAGTCTCTACATACTATAAACAAGTCATCTCGACCACCAAATGGTGTAGTCAATGCCATGGGCATTGGAAGCCTCTCTACCTCAAGTCCCAAGCATGGAAAAGGGTAGGTGAAATAAATGAGTGCTTCTCTCAAAAACCTAGACTCTAGAAGACTCAACATCAATTAATTAATTTTTTTCTTTTATTAATTTTAGGTTAACCTATCCCAAGGTCTACCAATATGATCATAGGAACATAGAAGAATGATGCATGATCCTTTCCTAGGTATCAACCCAACTACTACTATCACCTTTGTTAGTAGCCATTGTAAACATAATGTTCTGTAAATCAGATCATAGGGGGACCTTAATGCCTATGTCTCAGCCAGTCTCCAGTGTTTACCTTACTTACTAAACACGAACGACAGTGTTGCCCCACCAACCCATGCAACCTCACCAGTGCCTAACTCCAAAATCCTTCCTATCCCACAACCAGGCTCTGATACCACTTTTTCACGACACCCTCCCCACAATGTGTACCCCTCCTAGGCCGACAATGTGAGAAGGGGTAGAATGACCCTCGATTCTCGCCTTCAGTAGGCCCCACGTAGGCGACTAGCACCAAGGGTATAGTAAACACACAAATGAGAGGGATTACCCTATAAGAGAACACATGCGGAGGAGAGAGATAAGATAGACACCAATAAAATCCAACTCAGACTGCAACATAAAAGAAAAACCCAATTACACATATGAAATGTCTTGGAGAAGTACTACAAAATAAAGGTGAAAACGGTAAGCACCCAAAAGAAAGTAAAAACAACAGCAACCACGAGACCAAATATCTCCTTAAACCCCAAGCTAGTAGAAACCATCTTGATCTCCAACCTACTCCATGTGACCTGAAAAACAGTTTATATATACATAGGGTGATTATAACAGTATACTCAGTAGGATCCTCCCTGAAGCCTCTCGGGCAAAAGTAAATAATTCATGATAAAGCATAGTGAACAACAAGTGAATCTAACTCGTCACCTAAATAGGTATACTGAGTTCCCAACCTCACCATGGATACTCTAACCAAGTAACGTATACCAAAATATATCATATAATAAATAACTTCAAGGGTACCCCACTACTACTTCCCCACTAGTTTTCCTCTTTTCCCCAACGTCGCACGTCCTGAGAATCTCTCTCCACAAAGTCTTGCCCGTAGCCACCTGGGCGAAGCACCACAATATGCACCCCATGCATCAAACCCACCACATCCACACACCAAAGTAACCAGGTAGTATCTGGGAGCCACCACATCTTGAATAACATATATCATATGTTGGGTATTATACCTCAAGCCATCACAACCCATACACAGTGTAAGGATACTCAAGCCATCACAGCCTATACATGTTACACCTATAGTAATCAATAGAGAACTATATCCAGAATATATTTTGGGAACATGAAAAAGCCATTACATACCTCTACACACATATATGGGGAAAACTACGAATATTTCCCACCAGCACATGTAACTACCATGAGAAGAGAGTGGGGCCAAAGAGGGTAGTCATTCATCCATCCTCCCACCGGAATGTTGGGGAAAACACCCCCCAGAGCTCAGAATCCCAGGGTTTCCTGTTTCCCTTACTGACAGGGTGGATTAGCGTATAGAAAAAAAGTACAGAATATATTATATCTCACAACCACAGTATGGGCATTACCTTTTCTTAGACACAAATGCAGCTAACGTCTCTGAGAATCCAGCCTGATAGTTCTATGACTAGGTATATTTTAAGAAACCAACCATTTAAAGAGCTTTATTAGATTACTTGATTCCTATTTTATCAGTCGCACTGTATGTTAATTAATTATTTAAACATTAATTAAAAATGAAAAATTCCACATTAAATTTCATTTTCATCACATCCAAAGTCAAATTTTCCTTCAAAAAATTATAACCTCATAATTATGTTCCAGTATCTCCATACCCACGGGATAACACCATTTATTTAATAATTCATTATAGAATTACTTTCCCACATTCTCAGGCATTGTAGAAAAACATTCTATGATACTAAACACAACGGTCTCAACACAGTTAGTAGATGTACTACCCGTTGAGTATTTGCTGCTTATAGTAAGAGCATAAACCCATCCTTCCTTGAGAAGCTAAACACGGAAAGCACGTGGTATACCCTGAGTGTCATATCCTCTTTTGGAAGAAGGGTATGTAAGAGTAGCTGCCTTGATCAGTGGGGAAAAGTAATGAAGATAAACAACCAAATGAAACAGAAATCATCCAACAATCACATCCATCCCATTCCATCATCCCTGGTCTCCTATCTAACACCCAAATGCATAAACCGGTGCATCTCTCCACTCTAAGCATCACCTGTTGCCACAAAAAAAGGGACTCCATGCCTCCACAAATCAAAACAGCCATTTAGGATCACATCATAGCACAAGCGGCAGGAAAAAAAACACCACATTAATTGGGCTCAAGTCCCTTTAACAATCGATAGGGTAACTCGGAACCACTTAAAGAATTATCAAAAAATCAGTTCTTTAATCCATATTTAATTAACAGATTTTCTTTTCATAGGTTCCAATTTTAGGAATCCTAATCAGTAAGCTATCACAAATAATAAAGATTCTTACTGCACTAATTTGATTGACATAAAAAAACAATAAGAACCAATTTTTTTTCATGCCTCTTTATCTTTAGTCACCAATAATCAGTTAATCCCGATTTAAGTTCATTACTAATTTCCATCACGAAATAAGAGCTAAACAAAGAAAGCATAAATATCTCACTATTTATCAAAACAAGAGGCAATAACATACAATTGATATCAATTTATTTTTCCAGTTAAAATATTTATTATGCCAATTCCATTGTCATCCAGTGGGATTAAACATGCTAACAATTCAGTTTCATGTAAAAGAAAGAGAAGCAACGAATCCCCTACCTTTAAGAGTTCATGACGTTTTTTATCCACAAAACAGGTCACGATCCACCTCTTGCGCTAACTGCATCCACCAGAGGATGTCACAGTACGACCCCACCAAACAAAACTCATGAAAAATCTATTAGAAGAATGGAGATTACATGATATAACATGGAAAGGAGAGACATGAGGAGATGATCCCAAAGGAACGATGATAAAACATTCCTTATATCGATGATTGATCGATATAGCTTGGTTGCATCAAAATAGAGCGAAACCATTCTGAGGAGTATTGTTGGATTGTGAAACTCCTACGGAAAGGATTGAAAGGTTATAGTATCTCATTTACGAGAAAAAAGAGGAAGAACAGTGGAGGATGATATAATGTCCCTTATGATGATTTAATGGGGCGACAGTTTATGATAAGTTTAATTCCCTTTTAAAAAAGGATTGCATTAATCCACACAGTTTGATGAAGTAAAAACATCTCGAGACATATGAATAATTAATATATGATTTATGGCCTCCGAATCGACCATAAGAGTCCTTAAAATAAGAATGTAAATGTATTTTACATCATAGGAAATGTCAAAGCGATGAAACAGTAGGAAGCTGGGAAAACTGTTCACATACTAAAAAATTGGCCAAGGAAATAAATGTGAAGGATAGAACCTCAGTAGTATGGAAACACATCACCAACTCAATATTTGGCAAAGAAAATAAAGGTGAAGGTTAGAGGTCAAGGATGGAACCTCACTTGTCTGGAAACACTATTCACCGTCTCAAAATTTGGTAAAGGAAATAAAGGTGAAGGATAGAACCTAACTGGTATGTAAACATTGTTCAGCAACTCAATATTTGGAAAAGGAAATAAAGGTGAAGGATATAGGTGAAGGATGGAACCACAATGGTCTGTAAATACTATTCATGCAGGAGGTAAAGGATAGAAGATCACTGGTCTGAAAACACTATTCATGCAAGAGGTGAAGGATAGAGGTGAAGGATGGAAGCTCAATGGTCTGGAAAAACTGTTCCTACAAGAGGTAAAGGATAGAGGTGAAGGATGGTGGTGATGGATGGAACTCACTGTTCTGAAAACACTGCTCATGCAAGAGGTGAAGGATAGAGGTGAAGGGTGGAGGAGAAGGATGGAACGTCGCAATTTTGGAATCACTATTCATGTAAGAGGTGAAGGATATAGGTGAAGGATGGTGGTGAAGGATGAATCCTCACCATTTTAGAAACATTGTTCATGCAAGAGGTGAAGGATTGAGGTGAGGATATAGGTGAAGGATGGAAGATCACTATTCTGTAAACACTATACATAGAACTGAAATATTGGGAAGGTGTTGGGAAAAGAGACCCTAACATCCCAGAACACCTCAAAAACCACTAATTCAAAAAAAGAATCAACCGGAGAGGTTCAAGCCAATACACACACATCCTTAAATATTCAATAATTCCCAATTTAATGACATTTAATGTAGAAAAAAATTATTTATTAATATAATATTTTTGATCGTGGAGAGTTTACATCATGATATAGATTCTAGGGAGGGGTGGTTCTGAGTAGATATATTGTTGAAAAATTCCTCGAAGACCTTCCATTCATGTAATGTCACATTAACAACAAGAAATTTAAGAGTTCCCCTTTAACCCTTAAAAGGGGGGTTATCAAAAAAATAAATTAAAATAAAAGGACATTGGGCCATTCATGGTGGGTAACAAATATTTAATTAAAAATAACGAAAACTAAGTGCAATAAATTAAACATAAACATAATGTATTATCCTTAATTGTATCTTACCCTTGCGTAATATATTTTTATCCATGCTTAACATTTTTTAAACATACATAAGGTTATATTACCCTTAAATAACTTTTTTTACTCTCACATAACATTAGATTACCCTTACACAACATTGTTTCACAATTAAATAACATTAATTTAACATTACATAACCAATTCTAGTTTTTGAATAACATTGTTTTACAATTACTTAAATTATGTTTACCCTTACATAAATTTTGTTTAACCTTTCAAAACATCATTTAACCCATTCATAACATTTTTTACCCTTATATAACTTTCGTTTATCCTTACAAATAATTTTTACCCTTACTAAACTTGTGTTTACCCTAACTTAACTTCAATTTAACTTTAGGTAATATTTTATTATCAACACTTATCTTTTACTTACACTTAAATAAACTTAGATTACCCTTCAGTAAATTTTTTTACCCTTAATAGATTTATTTTACCTTATTTTGTCTTTATCTCACAATTAAATAGCTTTATTTTAACATAATATATCTTTTTTAACCCTTTCATAATGTTTGTTTCCATTACATAACTTTATTTCACCCTCACATAATTTTTTTTTTACCCTTACATGAAATTATTTTGAAATTTCTTAACTTTTGTTCAACGTTACATAAACTAGTTTTACCATTACTTAACTATTATTTGTCTTTTATTTACATTACCTTACCCTTATATAACTTTGTTTTACCCATATATAACATTAATTTAC
Organism: Viscum album; assembly: GCA_963277665.1. Classification (NCBI taxonomy): domain Eukaryota; kingdom Viridiplantae; phylum Streptophyta; class Magnoliopsida; order Santalales; family Viscaceae; genus Viscum; species Viscum album. The sequence goes on from OY728134.1 coordinate 372,042,580, forward strand.
CATTGATTAAATTTGTTTTAACCTTAAATTATTTCATTCTTCGGTTATATAACTTTGTTTTTACCTTACTCAAAATTAGTTTACCATTATAAAAGTTTTTTTAACCATTCATTACATTAGTTTACCCTTATATAACATTTTTACCATTTATAAACTTTTGTTCGCCATTAAATAACATTTTTTTACCCTTACATAACATCTATTTTTCATTACATAACTTCTTTCCACCATTACATAACATTATATTATCCTTACCTAACTTTTTTTATGCTTAACTTTAGTTAACACATACATAACCTTAGCTTACCCTTACAAAACATTGTTTCACCCCTATGTATATTTAACCCTTCTATAATTTTTTTTACGCTTATATAGCTTTATTTAATGATTATATAGATCTCTTTTCTAATTAACCCTTACTTAACACATGTTTACCGTCACTTAAATTTTTATAATCCTTAAATTTTTTGTACCCATACATAACCTTTGTTTACAATTTATTACAATTTTTACCCTTAAAAAATTGGTTCACCCATAATTAACCTTTGTTTTATATTACATTACATTATTTTACCCTTACATAATTTTATATTTCCCCTTCATAACATTATTTTATCCTTACATAACTTTTTTTACCCTCACATAACATTTTTTTACCCTTACATAACATTGTTTAACCCTAACCTAACATTAGTTTTACCTTACATAACATTGTTTCACCATTAAGTAAACTCTATTTTCCCTTACCCTAACATAACCCGCACAAGTTTTTGTTTACCCTTACATAACATTTTTCCCTCAATAAACTTTTTTTCAACATTAATTTTTGCTTACCATTTCCAAATTTTGTTTATCCCTATTTAATTTTTTAGAATTCATTAATAAATTTATAATTATGTAACTATTTGTACATTTTTAATTTTTTATACTTGTATATATATAAATTTATTTCCAATTATATTTATAAATAATTATTTACCATTATTTTAATATATTTATAATTAAATATTTATTTATTTATAATTATAAATATTTATATTCATTAAAATTACATTAATTTATTTATTTATATATTTATATTAAATTATAATTATTAAAATTATAAAATTATAAAATTATATTTATAATTATATAAATAAATATAAATATAATAAATATATATTATAGTAAATAATTAGAATCATATTATTTAACAAATTTTATATTTATTTAGCTATATTTTTAATTATATAAATATATTTATAAATATAATTGTATAATTATATGAATATATTTATTTGTAGATATATTTCATATAAAATTAAAAATATATTTATATATATATATATAATTATAAATATAGGTATAATGATGTAATTAAATAACATTTATAAATATATAAGTAGTTATAATTATTAAAATAGTTATAAATATATGTATTCAGAAATATATATATATATATAATTATATAAAATTATTTATAATTATATAAATATATTTATAATTATATAAGTATTATTTTAGAAATATATTAATATATAAATATATTTATGTAGAATTATAATTGTAGTTATATATTTTTATTTTTATTTATAAATACAGATGATATATTATATAAAATTTTGGATAACTATCAAACATATATATGTTATATTAATAAATGTGATGACAAAATATATATAAGATCTATAAAGAAGAACTATTTATTAAAAATAAACTATCCAAAAAAACACAAAAAATAAAACAATGAAGGAAAACTAGAATGTGTGTCACTAATCACACTTGATGCTATCATCTTCGTGCAGATCATAGGAGTATTAGGTGGAGGAGGCACAATGATACCACTTGTCCCACAGAGGCCTTTATTGGATGATTCGTTTTGTGGAAGGTTGTTTTTATGGAAAGGAGGGCAGGGAGAATGGAAGGGGATCAGAAAGGAAAGAGGCACAGTCAGGAGCGTCAATGTGAAGAATAATAGTAAGAGCCTGATGCAGACTACATGGAAGAATCCATCACACAGAGAGATTTGAGGGAAATACCTGAAGAGGTGTAAGATGAGAGTTAGTATTAATTTGTTGGTAGCTATGTTGTGTGTAGAAAAAGTGGAAACATGCAATTGGAACATCAGTTGTAGAACCCCGAAGATGATGAGGATAAATCTCAACAAATTCAACCTCGTTGTGTCTTCTATCGGGGGAAAATGATTTTTGGAAATTACAATTTGTGGGTTGGAATAGGTTCCTTTACAATCATCGCTCAATAATATCGTGGATAAATAAAATTCATGAATGGGTCTTACTGGATGGGTAACATCATGGTGTGTATGTTTTTTATGTTTAAATGATATTCCTAAATGGGTATCGCTTAAAGGATCATTGTTGTAGTATGGTTGAATATTATTACGTTTAAATGATATTCCATAATGGTTTTGGCAGGAAAGAAATGTGGGTGGTGTAATTGAGTTAATAAAAAATTAATTTCACTTCATATCCATTAATGCCAACCATAGTAAGCCCCCATTTTTTCATTCATTGGTTAAAAAAAATGTCATTTTTCTACTTGATATTGATTTTCAATGTTGTGCCATCTAAAAAACATCATTGATTCAGGTGTACACATTAGTTAATTATTGTATAACTTATCATTTATGCAGTCCCTCCCCACATTCATATGTCACTATACATTATCATATATCCAACTAAAATTCTCTTTGAAACCATTACACTTAACAGAAACCTTATATATCCATATCACAAATCACCTTACCAACTCTCTCATTTTACTAAGAATTATATTAATCAATTCATAATTAATTTCATAGCATCCATAGATTCAAAAATGTTTTCAAAGAATAATCTTCTAGGAGTTCAATGATATTCTATAATCGGGTATGGAAACTTATTAATGATATTGAGTAATCATTTTGAGCCAAACACAACATCCTACCCATCTAAATGGATAATTCTAGATCACTTCATAGTATACCAATATTATTATTATTATTATTATTATCATCATATAATAATAGTATACAATTTTGAATCACATTTCCTTCAATACTGGTCCATCATTTCAAACTCCACTAAGCTCAACTGACACAGAAACTTGGTATCTAGAGAGTTATAGCAATGGAATATACACCCATTTTTTAATATAATTTATTATAATTATTTTATAATAATATTTTTTTCACACTGATTTCATCTCCTACTCATTTAACTACTCATAAAATGATATCCATGTAACCAAAACATGGATCTAATGGGCCAAGGGGGTTGAGAGGATTCTACAGGTGCGATGGTCTAGAACATTTCAGTCTATTTATTTTTTAATTTTGGGTGATATATATATTTGGAGGATACAAAAGATCTGATGAAGAAAAAATTTCAGTTTCATGGAGTATTCGTGAAGTGACCGTATGATTCGTGACATGAATGTGTTTCCAAGGGAGATTTCATAGCATAAAAGGGGTTCACGATGAGGCCTATAAACCAGAATTTAGTTGTTACACTACCACAACTCTGGGATTACATAACTCATACTATTATCAGTGATAAATAGAAACACTGATAGAATGACTAGCATTATCTACAGTAGATAAAAGCATAGATAAATGTGTGTCTTTATTAGTGCAATTATAAGCACTGATTATATTTTTTTAATAATTTTATTAATATATATAAAATTATCATATGTAAATCCAAAAAATATTGTATATATATAAATATGACTTTAAGAATTCATGTATATAATTAAAATAAATATGATATATTAATATATATTTTTTAATAATCCTAAAATATATATAATTTTTTAAAACATTATTTATAAAAAAATAAATAATTATATGTATATATTAATAATTATAAAATTATAATACATTTATTTAGAATAATCATTATATTTTACTATATTTGTAATTATATATATATTAAAATTAATATATATATAATTATATAAATATATTAAAATATATAAATATATAAAATAATATACATATATAGAGTTATTAAAATTAATTTATATCTATATACAAATATTTATAAATACATTTCATTATAATTTCATTTATTGATAAATAAATATATTTATTTATTTAAATAATTATTAAATTATAATTAATATATTTAAAATATATATATTCATACATTTTTTGATTATATATACTAATATACGTATAAATAAATATAATTATATATATATATATTAATAATTATATTCAAATATATATATATAAGTATATTCATATATAATTATATATATATATATATAAGTATATTCCTAAATATGATTTATATTACATTATGTATGTATATTTTTAAATTAATATATGATTAAGGTTTATATATCTTTTATTAAAAAAAGAATCTTATTTTCATATTTTTATACATATAAAATGATTTAATTTATATTCGTCAAAATTTTTAACAATTTAGTTATATAAATTGATTAAACAACATCCCTAAAATTAAAATAAATATAATATATTAATATTTTATTTGAAGAATTATATAATATATGAATGAATATATTTATTTAGATATATATTTATATTGATATTTAATAATATAAAATAAATGTAAATGTACAACTTCATGTATGTATGTGTATGTATGTATATTTTTTCCAATGAAAGATAATTGGTTGCCCGACGATTTGTAATTGGGGTTTGAATTGTGTGGAATCACTCACTTCTGGTAAATTGTGTTCGAACTGTTTCCAACTGGTTTTTTTCAGGAAATCAGAAATAACCAATGACTCTATTGTCCTTGAAATCTCGTGGCCCTTCTTTCCAATGGTAGGCATTCATTGGGGAACTTGGACAATGACACTTAATAACTAGCATTGTTGAGAGGATGAGAAGTCAGGCTCATAAAACCCTTTTAGGGGGAACTTTTCCTATTCTAGGACACTCTTATACATTTTAGATATTTTTGTGATTCCTCTGCTCATTCCCATGTATGTATACACAGATCACTCGGTGTTAGTGATCAATTATGAAAATGCATGGGTTTATAATCATTTTTATATATTTGATTTTTTCCATGGATATGTACATCTCTATGTATCTGAAGCTACCCATTAATGCTACCCTTTTATGTATGGATTTGTGATTCTTTGGTCATTTATTAGGATGATGATGGTTTTAAGCCATGTGGTGAGGCACTCTGATTTTTTTTGTCATACAGGGAGATAGAAGATGTTTTGATGTCAGGATCAAACCCAAATTATGGGATTTCTATGTATCATCATGAAATGAATCATATCCCTCTTAGTGGGATGCAAATAACATTGAATATCACCTTTTAAGGCCCTATGACAAGAACCCAACCATGCAGTTTAACATCAGGCAACATGGAAGTCCATGCAAAATGTGTCTGGTCAAGGATGGTGTTTGACGTACACTTTGGTCACTAGAGGGACCTAAAATATATGTGGTCTTATAGGTGGATATGACCCTACTAGTAATTTGGGTTGGAGAACATTACGGTGAATTTGAGTGTTGGAATTGGACCTCAGGATGGATTCCTAGTAACCGAGATAGTCTGGAATCAAATCCCACATAGTTTGAAATGTTGGGGATTACACATTATTGAAGTCCTAGAGGAGAATGTGGTTGAGGCTTATGCATGGGAGATTCCCATTTGAATGTATGTTGGGGCATAAATTTATGGATAATGACCATTTTAGTGGATATGATTGGGGATTAGGGAATATAAGAGGCCCATATGAATTGATTTGGCGGCTTACCTATATGGGGAAGGCCCATTTGGATTGAGAACTTATAGATTTCATGATCGACACTAACCTTTATTCCCACATGATTCATGCTCAGCATGACAAACATGATGAATCAGTGGATATGAAGATTGAATGATCCAATCAATCCACTAATATATAGGGTACTGAATCCCAAAGGGAGAGGGATAGGGCCATGAGTGTGAATATTGTCTATTTTATTTTCATATCCTGGATAGTCATATCTAGTGATCCATCCTACTATATCCCAGGATGGCATAGAGGAGCATGATTTCCACCTTTACAAGAAGGACTTGGGTATTACTCCTGGAGGGATGTGATAAAATTGGTTTCAGTGGTGGGATGGGGTGATCACATTCCATATTTATAGGAAATGAAAGCATGATCCATACATTCCCTCTAATGAAAAAGGAGGTTCATGTGACCACCTCCAATGAATAAACCCTCATTACCCTATGAATGATGACCGGATGCCATTTTGAGGTTACTCCTTGTTGTAGAGGTTACACATGATACTCCTCTTACCAAGAGTATTCTGAATAGAGTGGACATGTTGATATGTCTGATGCTTTGACCATATATGTTAGGAGGCTTTGGAAGGGGCCTTGGTTTTATGTCACAGGAATGGTTAATTGATGGGCCAATATGGGGCCTAATGAGATGAAGAATGTGAGTGATGAGAGCTGGAGCAGAGAACACCATAGGAGGTCCCACATAGCATAGAATTTTTTGATGAAAGATGGTTTTCACTCCACATATCATGTTTCTATGCAAGTGATGGTATCATCCATGTAGTGTAGAGATATATAGGGGTAGGTTCTATCTGGGTAGTCTTTTATAATGTGGGGGAATGTTCCTTCTATATATAACTTTTCCACATGGGCTAGGGTTCTGACCACATACTGTTATTCTATGTGGGGTTTTGGTTTGAATTGGGTACATCCATTTGTTCCCCATGGGATGGTTTCTAGAATGGGTTTCATGTTTTTTCATACATCCTTTATTTACCCCTTAATGATATGTGGTGTGTTTTTACCTGCTAGAAATGTAAATTTTCAAACATTGGCTCTCATCTGGGCATTCCTCATGTGATATACACTTTCCTATCCTCCTACCTTAGTTTACCTCAGGGTATTTTATTGTGGACTGGAGGGACTAAGTACAGGGATGGGCAGTCTTCCCTTTTGGTCCACAAGCTTTCTTTTTTCAGATCCTAGGAGGATGTCCTAATTGATGACTGGTTTCATTCATGGGGGAAGTCTTTCACAGGCATTGAAATCACCGCTCATCCCCATAAATTACTTTTCCTTGTCTATGAGATCTGACAGTACCGCCTCATCCAATGAACAATTCTGTTCATGGGGGAAAGTTATTTGTGGGGGAGGAAACCACATCCTGACCCCAAATATGAATTTGTTTTGTGTGAGGGGACCATTGGTGCCACCTCATCTAATGGACAATTTCATTTTTGGGACATTTCATGAAGTTGAGAAATACTACATGGAGCAACAGTCAATGATTTGATTTGTATAACAATGGATCAACCCTTTCTTCATGGTATCGTCCACTATGAACCTTTTTCTTCAATATTATTCCTAGTTTACTTCTTCCCTTTTATGATATAGATGGAATTATCTTCTTCTGGCATGAAGAATATTCATGAACCAACATAATCCCCCCAATGGAATGAGTTATGATCAGGATGATGAAGAGGCTATTTTAATAATGAAATCAGTCCTATTTTAAATCGGTTTACTGGCGTGTAGATGAGCCAGTAGCGATGGTGGCAACATCTGATGGTGTCTCTCAATAGTTTTCTCTATTCGATGGTTGTATCTAGTGATGTCTTGAGGATAAAATTTATATTTTGCTTGTGATGTTTTGATGTTTGTGACATGATGGTTCTGAGATCATTTTGCGATGAGGATGCTGGGGCTATGATATATGTGTTTTCTTCCTTCGTCAATTTGCTGGTGTTTCTGTTCTCTGGAACTGATATAGGCCAGTGGTTCATCTGGCCGACAGCCGGTGGAGTTCATGGCGATGATGCTTCGATAGGGAATGATGGTGAACATATGATGCATTAGGCGATGCGATGAGGGTAGTGAATATATAGATGCGACTTGAAAGGCTTGTCCTCTGTCAATGCATTGGATCTCAGGGCTTTTGAGGTGAAAATTTGGTAGGATTTTACGAACACTTTTTTTTATTCCTGGATCTTGTTTGGATTAAATTAGGAATTGTGAATCTGAAAATTTCAATTTTTTAATCCTGATGCACGGTTACCACTACCTTAAAGTGGCTTTCAAAAAATTCAAAAAAAATAAAATATATTTGAGGAGGTTTGAAATCTCGATGTAGTAGAACTCACACAACTTAACAATCACAGGGCGTTTAGTTTTCATATTGGGACACTATTGAAGTTGGAAAATATACCTCATAGGGAAATGGAATTTATCTTGAATAATTTACTACCCTTAGGTAGGAATGATTTTTTCCCTGATCCTGATTGGATGGGTCTTTCCATCCAGTGACACCTATACCTGTGGTAGAGTCTATACACTGATGATGGCAGCCAAATTGGTGTAGTGACAACCCATTAACATATTTGTAACCACTCTAACTTTTAAATATGATTTACTGGACCACATAAAATAAATTAGGTCTCCACATCACCTTTATGGGCCATTCCAATTATTATACAGATGGAAGGAATAACAATGTCAATTTATAAAAACTATCATATCGCTATGATCCATTAATCTGCCTTCTACCCTGCACTTCTTAATATTGTTTTCATTTTCCTATAACCTATTGGCCTTGAAAAAACTTCTATATGTTAAGTGATATTTTCCAATTTAATTTTATTCCTTAACCTAGACCTTCAAGAATGGTGTTGATAATGGTGAAATTACTTTAGAGGAACACACTTACATCATTTCTTCATGAGATGGAGCTCTAGATGCATGGTATGATGGAGTAAACATTTGGTATTTCTATACTAGTTATTTATTAACATGAAAATTTGGATGTATGTAATAAAATTACCCTTTGCATCTTCCTTAGATTAAGGATTCACACATAGTTATCCTTCCCCGACTATGGTTGATGATGATGAATGATATTTATGGCATGATAATTTCCGTATGTCATACATATACTCCCATCAACCAATCACATTATTATAAAAGGATGTGGATGGAATACTATATAGATGGGATATTATGGAATGAAATCTAAAATGCGCATAAACCACTGAGCACTCCCAAATTGATGCCTGACACACCATCCACATCAATATCACTGGGAGAATTCATTTCATTCCAACACTCTATGCATCTCAGGGGAGCCTCACCATCAAGATCCCCATTACTGAAGGTGGTGCAGATCCATTCTTTCAAACTGATGCTTCCAGTGTCCGTACTATTGTTGGACCAAGTGAAATGGCATAGGGAACTCCCCCAATTGATTTTAGACCAATCATCCTAGTTCTTGAGACTACAAAGGAGGTATAGACAAAATAGTTTCTGACATTGATGTCATTTTTTAACATGAACCTATCTTTTATAATTTTACTTATTGATTAAATTTTTTTGGTAGAATTTGAATAGGGTTAGTAACCCAATAATGCTATCGAACATCTGGACATGTGAAAATGGTCCTAAAACCAAATTACCACTTTTATCATTGAGATATGTTGGTGGAAATGGCTGACAATGAAGACTACCTTCGCAAACATATTCCTTGGTTTAAGGTTATGTTAGTTTGATTACTAGCACATATATATATCCTTATCCACCAAATCATAACTTCCCATGATGACTTCGCCACTTGTGAATGTGTTCTTTCTCATGTTAATGCTTCCCATCATCATGTGGAAACCCAAAATGACACTACTACTCATCTATATCACTTGGATGCTGAAGAAGATCAAACTTATGATCAAGTTACCACACATAATTTGGATATCTGACAATTGGATGCTCACATATCTATATTAAATATGTACTTGTCATAAAAAATGAATGTTTTGAAGCCATGAAGTAGATGGGTTAGGATCTCAGGACCATCATTAAAAAGATTCACCCAAAAGATGAAACAGAATCTATGAAAAAAACAATTTTGGAAAGGACCCTTGGTGGCGTGCAATAAACAGTTATCAATCTACAGACTAAAGAAAGCCAAGCTACATTGTATACATTTTTACTATATCATGCATTTTTTATAATTTTTTAATATCATTAGGGAGAGACTCTAGGATGTGGATTCTCATTAATTCTCATCCATTAAATAAATTAAAACACATTTCGCATGTGATTCATATCTTTTATTATTTCATTTAATGTCCATCAATCAAAATTTTTAATGTTTTTTGAATGATAATATATCAGATGACTGGAATAGCTTCACCCGTGGATATCAATTTGAATCACAATCTGGGATACACAAATTTGACATGATCATGTAATGCTCATGTTTTTTTCATGTTCCAAGGGACATAGTGAGCCAAGTTTTTACTATTAACCAGGTAAGAAATAAAACCCTATAGTCATTGTGTATTTTTGGTTATTCCCATAATTGTTTCCTAAGTTCAATATTGTGATGTCTTGCTGCATATAACTTTAATTTTTCTTAGTCATTCCTTTGATTTTTTTACATAACATGTTTTTTGACTATTTTTATTTTACATTTTATTACTAATCCATGTAAAGTATATGTTTAGTGATATGGGAAATGACATTTACCCAGAGTTCCCTTTGCAGTTTTCAACCCAGAAAGTTCCATATCTCTTTTCATGGAATTTTTAGAGTATTTCAAATCAGATTAATGCAATTGTTGTTTTAGGTCGAACAACATTGACTAAGAATTATGGGGAGAGGACTCCACTAGTCCTTACCAACTGATAATGTACTAATATACTTCAGATATGAATGAGGAATTTTTGGTCCCTTATTTTGTGATTTATATATCTGAGACATGATATGAGAAAATTATGCAATGAGTAACCATAAAATAGTTTCCAAAATGGTGTTTATAGGGAATATAGAAGTTGGAGAAGCCGATCACAGGGAATAATTTCCTTGGTTAATAGGATGTTTTTGTGGGCTATTTATGACGAGCCGATTGGGGCATATTATGTATAGCCTAACAATGGATTCCTTAGGAAAATAACCCTCAATTTCAAATTTCCAGTTAATTTATGAAAATTCAGAATTCCCAAGACAAATAAGAGTGTCCTTTCAGGGGAATTATGTCAGAAAATAACAAGGAAATCTGTATTGGATATGTCCATGAATGAGAGAACACTCCTTCACAAATTTGGCCTTTCTTTAAAGGAGGTACAGAGTGTGGTGCTGTTAAACATCATGAATTTGGGACATAGAACATATATTTTATTGTATTATAGTATAGATATTCCAATTCTTAGAGTTATGGACACATTTCTTTGACCATTGGATAAATGATTTTTCCTTTTCATGGTAATACACCAACTAAGGATCCCTCATATTTAGGCACGAAGGGGGGGAAGGTTGAAAGCTATAATATATTATTATCAAAATATCATGGGTTATGTAGGACATAAATGTAATTGGGGGCATATAGAGATTGGGAAAGACTCTACTGGGGTTGAATTGTCCTTTGGTTGACAAGCCATTTAATAGGAAAATCATGCAGAGACAACTAGGGAATTTTTCACATAGTAAAAAAGGTTTCAATACGAAACTAAACCTCTATTTCTGACAGCTGAGGTGGTTTATGGGGATTCATAACTTCCAGAAAAAGTGTTTGGTTTGTGATAGGAGAGTTACAAAATAAGAAAACGACATTTCAGGTAGAAATTTTATAGCAATGGGAAAAAAATTATTTCCATATGCGGAATGACCAATTCATAGGATGGATAATTTTTTATATATATAGTACCAATATGTGCGTTTTGGTCATCAATATGTATCACTTTTAAAAGATAATCAATCCATACAGAGTTCTAGGAAGTATTCCCCATACATTGATCAAACTATTGTCTAGGGAAGGGGAATTTCAATTTGAATATAAGCCTACAAGTAGGTTGAGAAACATATTGGACCCTCGTATATAGATCAATATCATATATAGGAACATGGGGGGATTTTTTTATGTCTAGAAACATCATGTTCATATCTGATCCCCACACATGAAAATAGAATATATGTTTATCTCATGGTTGTACTCGTCATTGAGGATCTTGGAGTCACTATGTATCCTAATATAACATGAATCAAGAAATTCATAAATCTTAGAAATCATTCAGTTTAGTGTCATGTGACTTGGAGTGAAATGATGAAAGTTAACATCATGTGGTTAGGATTACATGGGGTAATGACAATTTAGATCATATGGGTAGGATCATATGTCATGGAAACGATGCATAATAGGAGGCTCATCGGGGTGGGATGTTCAGACAAGCCTCAGATGTGGGGGGGGGGGAGTGTAAACCATTATTTTGGGGATTCTCTAATGAGGAGAAATGATATAGTGAAAAATTCCATTGGGGATTATGGATATAGTAGAGGCCTTTCCTGGGGATTAATTTTCCATTGGCCTGTTGGACATTTTTTTTGTGACATATATATATCCAATTGGGAAAAATTATTCATATTCAATCAAAAGTGTCCTAAGAACACTTTCTTCATCTACGATGTCCAGAGGACGATTGTGGTGATCTAAAATTTCTCGGGGCACATAGTATGATGAATGGTAGGAATGTGTGTGGTTATATAAGAGACATTCAGACTACGAATTTCCGTTGAATGTGATGTTCCCTACAATTATCTTTATCATATGTAGGGGAGGGGAATTTCTATTTCCTTGATATACCCCTTTATGACTAACCTAAACATGAGAACTCCTACATAGATATATTTTTATTATATCAATGGTGCGGAAGTGTTTCTTATTTACATGAAGGTTGGGACTAGGACACATGGCTTATTTGTCACTACGTATATAATTGAAGTGATAATCCTGACTCACATAGTTCATGACGTACCATGTAGTTTAATGTTGTGAGAAAATGAATTTCACCATTCTATTAAACTTCTTGTTGTACGAAAATATGTTCCATGAAGTTTAAAGGAAATATTATGGATAGAACCGAGACTAATGATCTGGGTGTCACTACATATCTCTCTAAAAAGAGAATCAAGTCCCACATTGTTTTTGAATACGTATTTACATTAACTTCATTTCAAAAGTAAATTAGTTGTACAGTTAAACATCTTGTATTAAGGACATAGGTCAACTTAAATTAATGAAAACACATGTCATCGATCTGTATAGTTTCATGTAATGCATCATGGGTGTTTTCCTTTCATTTTGATAGTAACGGTTAAAGAAAATTGATGTCTTTTTTATGGTATTTCTACTAAGACCATTGTAACCATGATGAGGATTAAAAAACCATGATCCTATGGGGAATCAGATGTGAAAACATCTAATCCCATGTGATATATGCATTGTGTGATAAAAACGGGTGGAAAAGCTTCATTCTGCAACATAGAGGAGATAAAATGAAGGCTATGGGAATTTTGAATTTGAGGTGGATGGACCAGGATAAAAAATACAGACATCACTACATATATTATTATAGTAAGAATCAATCAAAACTTAGTTATAAGGACCCAATGCAGTTTAACATCATGTGGTTAGGGTAATGATGAATTGGTTTTAAAGATGGGCAATGTTGTGGTTGGAAACAGGATTAGAAATATGGGGGTCACTATGTATCATGTGATGATAATAATATAGTCACACATAGTTCTATGTGGGAAATATGTATGCAAGTATGATCCATTTGTAGCGAAGTCTATTTTCCCATTATATTTCTATTTTTTCTTGATATACCTGTGAATGGAGATCTGGTCATCAATACATATCATGTGTGGAAAATAAATCAAGACACACATAGTTCTAGAGGAACCATGTAGTTTAACATATTATGGTAATGACATTTCTCATTCAATGTGAAAGAAGTATCATTTTGGTTGGGACTATGAATATATTTTTGGGCATCAATTTATATCCTGTAAGGGCAGGGATCAATCCATACAAAGTTCTCAATACAAATATATATGTATAAATCATACCCATACATAGAGAGGGTTATTTTTTTGGATTGATAGACTTGGATGTATAATCTATGCATCACTCTATATCATATGTGGATAGGAATAAATCCACCTATAGTTATTTAATATGGAAATTTAGATGATTTATAATTATGGGGACACCTTCTTAGGTGAGGAAATTAAGGATCTGTGTAGTTTAAAACCATACATTGAGGAAATTGGAGTCCTATGGTTTATTATATTGCTCCATGAGTGATGTAACATGCAATTTAACAGCATGTTACTAGGAAGAAGTTATTTTACTTATAGAAGTTAAGATTCTCTAGATTAATGAGAAACATAATCCTGATTTTAAAATAGACCTTAATGCCATTGGCTGGTATGATAACCATCATATGAATAAAAAGAAATATATGGTATGGTCCAGCATGAGATATATAGGCATCAATACGTATCTTGTGATGGTTGGAATCAAGCCACAAGTTATTATTGATAAATAGACTCTATATGTGTATTTGAATATCACGTAGAGTAAAGGGTATTTCATCTTCCACATGTAAATTTCTATCTCTTGTATGGTGAATCATTGATTGAAATGATGATTCCCATGTAGTTTAATGTCATGCAGTTTTGATGTAAATGTCATTAAGTTTATTTTCATTCATAATATGAAACGTTGTTGTTTTTAAGGTATTATGACAATGACCATTCACATAGTTTAACATTGTGTAGCTGGGAAAACACACAATGTAGTTTTTTGTCATTTTGTTAGGATGTTCTACCAAATAGTTTAATATCATTCAATTATGATGAATGTCTTGTGATTACATGAAATAATTATTCAGGAACCTCAAATTTGTGGGGTCAATGGTAACATGTCTATCCATCAAGGTCAATATATAAGATCCATTTTGGTAGACATTGTGTATGGATTAGGGTCCCTCTCACTTTGGATCCAACATTGTAGGATTCTCTATGAGTATCCTTGGATACCTGAGGTCCAACAAAATATCATCATAAAGAAAAGGTGAAAAGAATAGTTTTTTAATAAGGATTGTCCGATCTTATTTTGGTGGACTTCCAAATGATGAAAGGTGTTAATTCCCTTATCATCCTATCATTCTAATTCATCCATCCATTTATGGGATTTATCATTTATGGTTAATTCATCACAAATGGAAATGAAGAGTGAGGTACCATATACTAGTGAGTATATGGTCTCATATGCATTAGTTTGGTTCATAGTTTGTTAATCCCACAAGGCATGTAAGAGCTTATATGGACAATAATTATTATCCTTATCTTCCATATTCTAGAGTATACCTGGTAGGGTCTTGATGAAGGCCTCTATCTATCCATTAACCACTACATGGTACCTAGAGGAATGGATGGACTTGATTCCATACTACATACATAGTTTTTCCACATTAGTATAATATTAATTGGTTGTATTATCTATCAATATTTTATGAGGTATACCAAATTTGGGGATGGTTTTAGCTCTCATGAATGTGAAAATGTTCCTTGCCCTGACCTCTTTGAGGGGTAAGACATTGGCCCACATTGAGAAGAAGTATATTATAGTGAGAATGTACTTAAACTAATTGGCCGTAGTGAGAGAATATTATCCCATGAAATCCATTCCACTTATGGAAACTTTCTAGGATTATTTGTTTGTGTAAAGAAACTACAGGGGTTTGTGGGTGAATTTGGGTAGAACTTGGTAGGAATAGATCATTTTTCTTAATTTAGTATAACCTTCCATTATATTGGGAATTAGTACTAAGGCATTTTGAATTAATAAGAATTCTTGAATCCAAATTGGTTGGAACCATAGGAACCAGTTCTCACATGCTTCATTAAATCGGTAGTCTATTCTCCATTTTTTTCACCCAATATGGGTCCCATCAATGTTCTTCCTATATAGTGAATTTTGATGACTTTTGTCTTCATATCGAATTATTTTATTGTCTTGAAATATATTTTCTCTCTCCATCTTTTTTTAGTTAGATATATCTCTTTATATGGTAATTCAGAATGGAATTCATCCAACCTGTGGTGATACTGTATGGTTTGAGGATGGGGATAATATCATCGATCATAATATTGTTGGTTTGAACAAAGTTGAGACCATCTAATGATGGACAATACTGATTGATGTTTCATCCTAGTCTAGATCAGCTAGAGCTATGGCCACAATCTCGAGTGAGCTTTCTTAGGAATTTTATGATCGTGTAATGTGATTCAATGTCATCTACAAAGGTAAATCTACCATTATTCTCCAGGCATAGTTTAGCAGGGGTATTGTCTCTTCCTTTTTGTTTGCATAATCCCACAGATCTACTTGATTACCATTTTTAAATAACCTTTTATCCTCACGTTATTGACTTTAACCTAATGTGTCATCTCTATCCCTGTAATGAAATCATGATACTATACCGCTTTGTTTTTTAACCCCTCCAATAGAAAAAAGTAGTAAGGTAGGAAAACCATGGTTGTGGAGAAGAGCATGAACCCCAACCCCACTAGGTTGAGCATTGGGTGTTCCATCATAATTCATATCAAACTTATGGATGCACTAAAAAAATACATCATGCATAACTGATGGACACCTTGAATAGAGAAAACCTATTCATTGGGTTGTTAAGTTTCCAATGAAGTGATTTATACCATGGGTGATCATCCAGAAAATCAGTTAATGCCTAGCCTTTGACTACTTTATACGGCACAAACTGAATGTCAAACTATTACAGGCTGACCACCCACCATGAATGATATCAGGTCAGTTGTGGAAAATAGAGAATATATTTGAGTGGATTTCTTCAATAGTCCAAATACACCTTATGATGCTATAAGTAGTGACTCACTTTCTAGACTACAAAAATTAGCACCATGAACCTCTTCTAAATATCTAAATATTGAGTCTCAACATCAATCATGGTTTGTATGTGGTAATAAAGAGTGTTTTTACTTCCAGAGTCATTATTTTGTGCAATGAAGGCACAGAGTGATTGCTCTAAGGCTATCATATACAATATAAGTGGCCATACTTGAAAAATCGACATCAGAACTAGAAGGATCAAGAGATATTTCGTGAGACTATCAAATGCTTCCTGAAAATCAGTAGTCCCCTAATTTGTAAGCCCCTTTTGATGAACCTGGTGAAGGGAAGACTTTTTTCTACAAGGTTGGCTATAAAGCACTTAAATCAGGCCTAGTGTCCTTAAAATCCACTACTGTCTATGAAGTTATGAGGCTGTGAAAATCTATGGATATCTGTTTTTGATTTTGGGGTTAACTATGATTCCAAGACGGCAAACGCTGAAGTGGAGAAATATCCCCGATGTAAAACCCAAAGAACTTTTTAGCGGGTTCGTTTTATGGTCGTGTTTTTTTATTTTGTAGAAGAAGGTTTCAAGATCCACCAAGTGGTATGAGAATTATCGAGATTCAACCACAAGGACATCATCATAGCATTCATCAAACATTAATAGTAAGTGTTTGAGGATGTGATACATGAAACATTAGAATGTAGCACTGACATTGTTCAAGGAAAAGTGAATTACCTTATAGAAAAAACACACATGTGGTACCTTAAGGTGGTCAATCATTCATCTTCCTATAGAATTTGATTTTGACAATATCATGAATAGCAATCAATTAAGGGTAGATCATGATATATAACTATTGGATATATTTGAAATTTAGTGATCAAGACTGGTAAGTCAACCTTCAAGGGCTCAAGTTGAGATCTATGAAATTGATTCAGACATTGATTTTTTTCATTTTTTTCTTGATGAGGATGATATTAGAGGGAACATTGGGATACTGGAATCCTAGAATGAAGTTGGATTTGATGAGAATGTCAAATTTAGCCTCAATTTAGGCATCATCTATAGTGTGCATCCTTTTATATTCTTTTTATAGCCTTGTTGGTCCTCTCGCAGGCCCCGGTGGTGAGTAGATAACGTGGGTTTGATGTTCAACATTTCTATGTAGTTCATAATGAACACATCCCGATGATACTTTTGGAGGGATTTATTTTCCAGTTTTTCTTCAGAATACATGACCACACGAATGAATTTCATTCATGGGTCTTCTTATATTTTCAAATTTATTTCTATGAGTTCATAAATGGTGGTAGAGATTCCCTCCTAAAATTCAAGGGGGAGTCCCTAGGCTCCTCCTCCGCCTTTTCTTCAACATATATATATATATATTCATACTCTCATTACATAGAGGGATAAATTAATGGAATATGTTATATAGAGTCAGAATATGAGTCAATATATTATATTAGGATGATGAAATGACTTCTTCTAACCCTGTTTTCAATGCAAGATTTCCATGAAACTATGGAGAACATGGACTAAGGGATGAAGGATTGTCTTTATCCTATATTGGTAACATGACAACCTATTGTACCTATGTTGGTGAGGTAGGTATTTCATAGAGATATAGGGATGGAATAATGGAGATTTCATCAAATATTTCAATAATGTACGAGTATTTAGGAAACTAGTCAACATTTATAGACACATGGGTCAGGTCTGAATCCATAAATATTGTTTAATATGAACCTATATTTTGGATGATATACTTGAACAGATTAATGGGAAATATATAATCTCCACCTAGATTCTTTATGGGGTTGGTCATGATCTATTCTATACCATTTAGGGTAGTGACCCAATTAAAAACATCAACCAGGGGGTGCTTTCCTTTCCCCATATATTATTCTACATTGATATAAGGTGACTAGGAGGATTCGAATGGGTCCCTATCCTCATGAAAAATCTTGATTTTTTCATTAATGAAGTATTTGATGCATTGATGGTATATTTATTGGATTTATTTATTTTTATAAAATTAGGGCCTTCCTAGAATGAATTTTAAGGCCTTGTTCTGCCGAAATACTAGAATTTTAGACACATCTATGAAGTCCTTAAACTAAGACTTATTCTTGATTTGGACCATTGAATTATTTTCACTTTTTTATTGCCTTGTAGTGTTATGGTGAATGTTCTAGTTATCACTATCATAGCACAACTGGTGATGTCAACATACTGGAATGAGCATAACTCCATAACCATTATCAATGAAATAGTTTTGGATATGAAAACCATTTATACCGACAAAAATGTACGATGTTTAGATATGTCAATTTATAATGAAATATTCATCTCGATCTGTGAAAGAGATAAATAACTAGGCTTTCACACGATTGGAATTTGTCTAATAGACCTCAGCAGCAACCACATCATCTAGAAACTCCCCAGGTTTAGAAAATCCCCAATGAGTTCATTCAAGAGGACTTTAGATAAGCTCATGGAATCTTTGATCGATAGATTGCCTGGTACCAAGACTGACTATTTCAAGATATCTATCTTCTATTATAAATTTATATATTTAATTGTTTTGGAACTCTATATCATTGGATGTTTACAGGCATGAGTATTTAATATAGATAAATCATCTCTCAAGATAAGAAGATGGAGGTGCTAATTTCCTTGGTTGGTTGGGCTGGGTAGGCCTACCTGCATGCTGAGGGTGATTAGGAACCTATTTTTATTTTGATTGACATTCTTGAGTGATCATGTTAGAGTTCCTTCTAGTAGGTGCAGGGGGAATTTCCTTCTCTTATTGGATCTATTGAAGGGCTCTATCATGATTCTTTATTATGTTGAATATCTAAGTAGGGATATATCTAGAATTCTGATGGCCTATTCCATATTCTGTAATTGTTTCCCCTTGTGGACTTTCATGGGTGACTGAGTCTATTTAACCTCGGTTGAAGCCCATTGGGTGGTATCCTATTTATGAGGAGGATACTAGGCCACATGAAATTGATGATGACGAATTATGGAATGGGACCTTGATCAATACCCTTGTTCTATGCAGATTAATTTGTTGGTAACCACTTCATCAGCCACCCTAAGGTAAGGGAAGAACTCGTTATAATGTTATGGGGATATGATCCTAAAACTGTATGAGATGGATTTTAAGGATGTAAGGTTCTAGACTACCAACTATTTCTAGGTGTTCATCTGGTAAGGTTTCATAGATTGGAGTTCATGTCCATCTACCACCATGGATGGGTGAGTATCATTCTATTGGTACTCTCAAAGAAATACATTCGAAACCCAACATTGAATATGCTGGGTGGGGGAGGGAATCCATAGTTCGGTTGAGGACACGACCTATGTAGTGGTGGTGTGCATGTTTTTGAAATCTAGTGAGATGAAATTGTATTGAAGATATTACTCATGAAGAGTTCCTATAATATATGTGACAAGTATATAAAAAACCTTGTAAATGTATAATCTCATGAACACATGCATAATTGATGGTATCATTTGTCCCTCATGCATTTTGTATGTCAAATGGGATTGAAATGCGGTAATATTTCCACCTTGGATAAAGATTCATGTAGGGTTAACCATATTCTACCCGAAATAGATCATTTCTATCCCAACAATTGATTATAGGGGGTTGAATTATGTGAAATCACTCATGTGTGGCTCATTTCCTTCAAATTATTTCTAATGTGTTTTGTTCATGGAACCAAAAACAACAAACTTCACTCACATATATGAAAACTCAGGGACCTACCTTCCAAAGGCATGCGTTCATTATGGAACATTGAAAATGACACATAATAACTCACATTGGTCGACAGGATGTGAGGTCAGGATTATGACACACTTTTGGGAGGAAGTATATCCTATTTCAGGACACTCTTATTGATTTATGATATTTCCATGGATTCTTTAATCATTCCCAAGTATTCATACATGAATAACCCTAAGTCATCGATCAATTATGAACACACATGGGTTCAGAATCATCATTATATATATGAGGTTATTTATCGATATATATATCTACATGTATCTGAGTTTCTCAATCAATGGTACCTTTTAAGGAATAATTATATATTATTCTGTGGTGTATTATAATGACACTAGTATTAATCCACATGGAAAGTTACTATGAATTATTTTATCATCCAAGGTGATGGAAGATAATTTGATTTCGGGATTGAACCCATATAATGGTATTCTTACATATCCTCGTGAAAGGAATCAAAACCCACAATATTTAGTGCCACTTAATAGGGAACATCACCTTTTAAAGTTGTGTGATAGGGACCCAACCATGAATTTTAATGACATGAAACATGGATATCTAGGAAAATGTTGCCGAGTCAAGGATGGAGTGGGGCCAATGCCATAGTTTCCTGGGGGAAATCAAAGAGATGTGGTCTCTCAGGTAGATATTACCCACACGGGAATGTGGCCAAGAGGACCTTACTGAGAATTTGAATGTTGGTTTTGGCCCTTTGGGAGGCTTCTGACTAATCCTGGTTAGTTGGGAATCTAAGACTGCATAGTTATGTAAGATGAGGTTTGCAATTTATATGAGGCTTAAAAGAGAATGTGGTTGGAGATTAGGCATGAGACATTCCAATTTGAATGGAGGTTGGGGAATACATCAATAGATAAGTCCCATTTAAATGTATATGATTAGGGATTATATCATATATGAGCCACATATTAATTGAGGTTAGGGATTACATAATTCAAGAAAGACTATTCGGATTGGGACCGTGTTGTTGTCATGATCAACACTAACCATTAAGACCAAGTGAGTAATGATCCATTTGAGAAATAAGATTATGTAGGGGATCTGATGATCACATGATCCACTCTGTCCAATAATAGATGAGGTGCTGGAGCCCAAACAGTGAGGGAGAGGGGCTTGAATATGCTTTTATCCTATTTTGTTTTGATATAATGGATAGTCTCATCTAGTGATCCATCAAAATACACCCTAGGCTGGTGAAGAGGACAATGATTGGTGCCTCTTAAAAGAATGACTAGGGGGTTACCCTAGGAGGGACACCCTAAAATTGGTTTCCGGTTGGGAGGATCTCATTCCCTATCAAAGGGAAAGGCAATAGTGATCCTCAACCTCACCGCCTAGAACTGAAATGTTCATGTGAGAACCTATATTTTTAGAACCGTCATTACCATGGTAATGTAAACCTAATGAAATTCGATGATTTCACCTTGTTGTGGATGTTACACATGTGGCTCCACTTACCATGGTTATATAGACTTAAGGGGACATATTGAGGTGTCTGATGGTTTGATCGTACATGTTAGGTGTATTTATAAGAGGACATGGTCTGATGCTTTTTGAATGGTTCACCAATGGGCCTATATGGGGCCTTATGTGATAATGGAAGGGGGTCATGGGAGTTGGAGTGCTGAACATCCTAGGAGGCCCCACTCCACATATCATGTTATTATATGGGATGGGGCTACCAACATGTAGAATGTTTCTATATTGGTTAGGGTACCGTCTTCATATAATTGATCTACATGGGCCTAGGTTCCATCTGCCTAGAATTTTGCAACGTGGTCGACGTTCCTCCCATGTAGCACTTTTGCATGCAGGGTAGGGTTCCACCCGCACAATTTTTTGCGATGTCAGGTGCTTGTATATAAAGGGGATATCAATTGATTCACTATGGGATGGTTTCGGCAAAGACGTTTGTGTTCGTGGTTGGATATATGTTCTTTTATTTCACCCTTGATGATATGTGATAGGTTTTTACGTGCCAGGAATAAAAAGATACAATCTTTGGATTTTGTTTGAGCATTCCTCCCATGATCTCCGCTTTTCATCCTCCTTCCATGGTTACCCTTGGGGTTCTTTTAATATGGAATGTAGAGATTGGGTACCATGATGGATGGTCATATGGGGTGGGCCACAACACTTCTTTTTCTGGAGCTGAAGAGGACACCCTAGAACGCGAATGCTGTCGTTCATGGGGAAAATCATTCAATGGGGAGGAAATAAATACCTGACTCCAAAAACATTATTATTCCTTGATGGTTCCATTGAAACTACCTCACCCCATGAAAAATTTCATTCATATGGGATAGTTGTTCACCGATGAGGAAATCACCACACAACCCCACAAATGATTTTGTATTCTTTGCGGGTGTTGGCAATACTGCCTCATCCTCTAAATGATTTGGTTTGTGGGATGCTTCACGAAGTGATAGAACTCCACGTCGAGTAGTGGTCCATGAAGAAATTTTTATTTCACTGGATCAACTCACCCTTTAGGGTTTCTTCCCCTTTAAATCTTATTCCTTAATCTTCTTCCGGGTCTATTTGTACCCTTTTTTGTTTTCGATGGAATTCTATGCTTCTTGTATGTGGAGCCCACCAGACCCAATATATATACATGTTTATATGTATATGTTTGTGTTGATATGTATCTTTACATAAGTATATTTTATTATTCTTCTAAATGATATAAATTCACTTTATAATATATTATATAATTTATTTAATCAAATTTAATCATTTATTATTATATCTTCATTAATAATGATAAATATATATTTAATCATTTTCTAATATTTATTTATACAAATATTTATTCACTATACATGTAATATTTTCCATATATTTTTTAATTTAACAAAATAATAATTATTCTTATATATTTACTAAGTTATAACATTTTAAATATGTTTGAATTTTTTAAAATTAATCTATATAGATTATAATTTAATAAATTTTCAATTGAAATATTGAATTAAAAAACTATAAATATATATAACAATTTAAAAAATTATTATTGAAATTTTAAATAAATAAATAATTATTTAAATAATTATGAAATTATAATAAATATATTTAAATAATAAATAAATTTATCAAATTTATAATGATATATTCATAAATTTATATATTTATATAAATATATTTATAATTATAGATAAATAATTGTGAAATAATTTTATTAATCATTATAAAAATAAATAAATAAATACCTATTTAAATAATTATAAAATTATGATAAATATATTTCAATAAGAAATATTTTTATTATATTTATAATTACATTTTATAGTTATATTTAAATAATTTTTAAATATAAATAATTATAATTATAATTATAAAAAATATATATATTTTAATAATTATAAATTTAAAATAAAAATATTGAAATAATAAAAATATTTATTATATTGATAATTGAATATATATATATATATATATATTTCTATATAAATATTTTAAAATATATTTATTAGTAATTATAATTATAAATAAATTATTATATATTTAAATAATTATAAAACTACATTAAATATATTTAAGTAATTTATATATTTATTATATTCATAAAATTATATAATTATATATTAAAAATTATATATGTATAAATATATAAATAAATATATATAAATATATAATTATATATATAATTATATAAATATATATATATATATATATATATATATTTATATAATAATATTTATAAAATATTTATTTATAATTATTATTGTAAATATATATGCATACATATTTATAGTTATAAAATTATAATACATATATTTTACTAATAAATATATTTATTATATTTATAATTTTGTAAATATATTTGATTATTTAAATACATTTATCAATATATTCATATATTTATAAATACATTTATTTATTATTTTAATTATAAATAAATAAATATGTTATAATTATTATATCTTTAAGACGACTTTTTTAGCACTCATAAGACTACTCTTTATTCGCCCATGGATTCTTGTGCTGATAAAGAATAGTTTTATCAGGGTTTTCTATTTTAGAATTTCTAAAACATGTCTTTATCATCAATTTTTTGAAAGTGTTGATAAAATTCTTAACCATGGTTTTAAATATAACCACAATAGAGTCCTACCTCATGCCTATAGGCTCTCGCAGAACATAACCCTCATGGATCTTAACCCTCCCGGAACTGAACCCTCTCCACTCCTCATCAATGAATCTATCCTTTTAATATCTAAGGTATGAGATTATTTCATCTCCTCTTTAATCGCTTATTCTATCTAGGTATTTAATCTCTCCAACCTATATGTGTATAGTACTGATGAGATCAAAAGCATGTTAATACTCTTGTTTGTTTACTTTCATATATTTTTTATGAATCTTATTTCTATTTTTGTGGACAAAATTTTTTTTTCTTATATTTTCTCTTTCCTGAATCACAATTCTTTCTCAATATTTCACTTTGTATTCCTAATTGGGTTAGGTACATCTTTTTTGGACCAGATTCACCCATTTAATTATTAATGGTAATGTTATAGGTTCTGTGTAACCCTCTATGGGGCTTTGTCAAATCGACCCTTGGTCACTTCATCTGCTTATTATGATCTTGGAGGTTTAGAATTATATGAGGAATTTTTTTCTGGAATAAGCCTCTAATTATCCTTTCCTCAGCAAACATGGATTGAAAATTTCACTTATTGTTTGATTTACTTCCTGACAAATATAATTTTACATATATTATAAAGATAAATTTATTTAAATAATGATATAATAATATTAATCCTCTAGTAATTTAAAATTAACTGACTATTTAAAGTGTTAATCACCATTGATTTTGATCCAGGAAACCTATGGCATTAGATTATAGGGGTTTACATCAACATATATGTTAGGATAGATGGGATGAGAAACTATGTTAGTTCTTCTATTGGGGAAAACGTAGAAACTAATAGAATTATTTTTAATATTGACGATTGTTGGATTTTTGAATAGAATATTTTTTCCATGAAGCCCGATCCTAATTCCAAAGATGAAGGAGGATCTCATTTCATATGTAAAAAAAGACTGTATGAATTCCTAGGAAATGTATGAATCCACTACCCATAGTGTAACACCCATATTTTAACAATAATTCTAAAAAGACATTTTATTGATAAAAATAATGGGAAATGTTTTAATTTTTAATTTTAATTATTAAACTCATTTGGTAGTGTATTTCATTATTTAGATACTTTTAATTATCTTTAATGGGTGTTTTAAATTTATTTTAAAAGTTATTAATTTTGATTACAAGTATTTATATGTTTTTGTTCTTAATTGAAAAAAAATCAGATTTCAAGTTTATTTATTTATCATATTTATACTGAATAGTCTATGGATGCATATTATTATTAATGTGAATATTTTATTTATAAAATAATTATATTTTAAAATGATTACCTTATTAATTATTTTCTTTTTTATTTTTATAAATCAGAATACCTCAATTAAATTCAACCTTGACAGACTGATTGAATGCCTCTTAAGAGATGAAAAATTTACCTAAGGTCATCTCCTTATCCTATAATTTAAGGACATTTTGGATGAAATAAATGAACATGTAAAATGGATTCCCTCAAGATAATCTTGGATAATCTTCTAACCCTATTCACATTTTTCTTATGCTGAGAGTCTCAATTCAATCATCCTTCTTTTAGTGAGTAAAAGATGTCATGATTTTACTTGTTTTGTTCGACTGAGAAAATCGTGATTTTGTTTGAGTTCCTGAATGAAAATGAACACACATGGGGCCACTGTAAAATTCAGTATTCTCTATCTCAAGCATTCTATGATAATGTTTAATGGGGGTGATCTCTATTCTAATACCATGTTTGTTCCTCCTTCTAATTCCATTTATTTATTTTCTTGATTCATTTTCTTAATCGGTATTATCCTTTAATCCCAAAAATGAACCCATCCTAGGATAACATTTTAAATCTCAATAATAGAATATGATTGAATTACATTGATGGATATGGATTTCAAACTTTATGGATCCCTCCCTCATCCCAGTTAGCAACTTCCATCACTATTTCTTATATAATGGTACTTTATTGTTAATCTTTTCATCCATCATTTGTATTTGAAAATTATTAAGTCAAACATAACAGAAAAAATAATTTCCCACTTATTGGGGTGATCATTTTATTGTTCATTTTTATTGGACCATTAATCTAATTTTATTTATTATATTTTATCAGTGTTGATTTTTTTTAAAAAGATAACATTTTCTTTTTTTATTTGTGAAACCATTATTATATTAAATAGTCATCTTTTCTATTATAAGAATTGATTTAAAATAATACAGTTATTTATTTTTAATTTTTCCTTGTAAATATATATACATATAAATTGTTACACAGATTATAATTTATAATTGGTGAGATAAGACACTGAAATATAGTTGGCAACAATTTCAGTTTGAAACCACGGTTCAAAATGGAAAGGGATTGGATTTGAAAATAGTGAGAGAGTTTTATAAGGTAGTTTGAAAATGAAATAGCTATTGAATTTTCAATAAATATTTTTAATATGGGTAATTTGTTTTGTTAAAAAGTGATTTTATATAACGAGTAAAAAGATTTTAATTGTGAAAATAATTTTTAAAAAGTAATACAAAGTGTCCCAATTATTTAATAGGAACAAATTCATTGGGTTTGGATAATGTAATTATGATTTTCTGGGTAAATGATTGGTTTTAAAGCTAATTATTTGGATTTCAATAATGTTTCAAAGTATGGGAGATATTTTTGATTTCAAATATTATCTAAAAAATAATCATTTAAAATTCACATTGATATTAAGATATATTTTTATGATTTGAAATTAGAGTGAATAGATTCATTTTTTTATAATTTAGTAAGATCTATAAGTAATGTTTTAACCATCAGAACTACAATTTTATTATTATATTCTAAAAAGATTTTATTTCTTTAGTATAGAGTTCTCTATGTTCATATTGTATAACATTATTCTCAAAATAATCATCAATTGTACCCAATATAAATTCCATTCCATTAGATTTCTTTATCATCTATAAAGAAAAAATTACAGTCCCACTCTACCTTATTTCTAAATCATGTAAACAGATGTAGATCCTATGATTTATGTCCCACAATGAAAATAGATTTAATGTGGGTAGATTTGTCAATAATGCAAATAATATAATTGAAACCATTTTTTCAATATTTCTTCATGGTCCAACAATTATATAAATAAATTGTCTTCATGTGCATCCCCGAGTGATAGGTTTGAATATGGGTGGAGGCATATTTCTGAGTTACTGTTGCGAGAATATAATAGGAACTGTTCTATACTATAGTAGGTACTATTAAGTACTATTACAGCTGGAACTATTCATGTTCAGGCCACCAGTTTGGGTCTCGAGTCCTTAAGGCCTCTGTACCACCCAAGACTTCGAGCCACCAAGACCTTCTTGTCACTTAGGCTTTCGGGCCACCTTTAGGCATTCTAGACACCTCAAGGGATTCATGCCACCTTGTGTGCATATAAATACCATTAAAATATGTTCAAAGAACTACCTCCAGATGAGGATTTAGAGTTTTCTCATTTACCAAAGTAGTGCTATCAGATTAGGAAGAATGATAAGGAATGTAATATTCCATCAGTACCAGGCCTGTGCATCTCTACACATGATAGCTAGCCAAAATTAATTGCAATTGTGGAGATCCGATGATGATGCAGATGTTGGGGAGGGGTAGTTCAAACTATTCATATTTTGGATGTATTTCATCAAGAAGGTCAAGTTATGTAAAGTCACGAATCCTAAAAGCAATGTAAGGGTTCCCCATAGACCCTTAAAAGTGGGATTATAAAAAATGAATAAAACATGAAGGCCTTTGGGATATTCAGTATGTCTAAATTATTCTAGGAATATTTAACAACTTTTCCCTTATGACATGTAGAAAACAACATATTCCTTTCTTTTTTAAGTATTGGTATGTCAAAAACATTCTCTCCTTTAGTGATCATACTCATATTGTTTGGCTCCGATGATCAACATGTCCATTCCATAAATTTGTCCTATGTTAATACGTAAGTTGAATGAATTCCCCGTATCATCCACATGAATTATATTTTCACTATGTTCAATGAAAACATCTGAAAATAAATCCATAAAATTAATGATTAGTTTGATTATTATATGATGTATGAATCTAGAAATGTTAAAAAATGTATTACCTTGGTATCATCCAAGAAAATCATCCACTCCAACAAACCAATGGAACACTAAAGAATCTAGGGAAGTAACAATTTATCATAGGGAAGCAGTATGTCACTAACTCCATCCATCCCATATGATGTCAATCATGACCTCACTCTTATAACCTTGTCCTCACAGGATGCTAAGTACTAACAAAAATCAATTCTTATACCAAAGCCATTTTCCTTTTCATGGACTAATTGAAGGATTAATTTCCATGCCAAAACATGAATGGTTGTTTCAGCATGAGTGCGTGTAAGATCATCAAGTTGATTCTTATTATGGTCACACTAATTAAGTAACCCATTGAAGGGATTAGACTATTTTTGATATTTTTTCAACATTAGACAAAAAACTAGGTAATTTTGTCTGGTACATCACCAACTATTTGGATTCAGAGAATTTATAATTATGGATACAATATTCTTCCTCATCCGATTCACCTTACAAAATGTTATTATTACATTTTATTTCATGATACTCATCACCCATATCTTATGTAAATGAACTTATTTTACATGAATTACCCAAAGAACTAGTCATCCTATACTAGGTACCATTTAAAATTGTGAATGAATCAGAGGATAACACCAACCACCGGTGGAGTAATTATTTTCCTAAATTCAATTTCCCATTTCCAACAAAGCATGCTTAATTTATTTTATACATTCAAATATTATGTTACCCCTATTATAAATGACTTTTTTGTATTTATTTATCTTTTATATATTAATGTTACTAAATCAAATTTCATGTATAAGAATATATAATGAATGTACGACAATTGTTTCAAATGAGTATGAAGATGAGGTGTAATATTTCTTGATGTTTTCAAATGATCAATAATATGACCCTTCTCTAATCCATTATTTGTGTTTAAAATGATAATAATAAAGAAAACGTAGCCCATAGGAGTTTGAATAACACTTCATCTTTCATGGAATATATCAATGTTATAAATGTTGGAATAAAAATGGGGAAAAGGTGAATGTAGCTAGTGACTGGGATAACACAACGTTTTATGGATCATCTGAAATTATTACAAGTGTGGAAAATGAAGATAATCACATGAAAGATGTTAATATAGTTGTGAATGGTGATGAAGATTTATTTGATGCAATTAAAATGAAAATTTAAGATAAACTCAATATTATAAAATATTTATTGCGATATTAAAGGGTTGTGAAAAGAGGCCATTGTATACTGGTCAGTCTAGATATATAGTGTTGTTATCCATACTGAAGTAGTATAATTTAAAATATAGAAATATATTGAGTGATTCTAGTTTTATTCAAATTATTTTTCTATAAAATGATATTCCCCCAAAATAAGGTGTGATTCCTAGATAAATAAGTGATTGTAAATAAATTCCACATTACAATTGAAATGTTCTCTAAAAGAAAAAATTCAATTCCAAATGACAATGTACTATTTCTAAAGGAACAAAAATTTCTTAAATAATTCCAGAAGTGTGGTGAATCTCAATACAAGAAATATGAACCAGGTTCTATGAAAATAGTATGATTCATTACAATAATTCCATGTTTTAGGAACCTACATGGAAGTGAGGAGAATTCATGGAAATCAACATGGAATAAAGGTACACGTAATAAATTTTGTAAACATTGTTACCAAGTAGTATCTCTATAGTGGATTATAATTGATCCTCAGTATCCATAATTTTTAAATAAGCTGAGAAACCTTCATCTTGCACTATCTATAGATAAATTAAATTATTTTTTAGAGTAGCTCTCACAGTACATGGGAGATTATGTTGTTAAACTATAAATTTCAATCATGGTTAAGAATGAAATGAAAATATATTATTCTATCTATTTTTTATCAGGACCAAAACAACTAGGTAATGATATTGATATTTATTTACCTCCATTGATCAAAAATTTTAAATTAATATAGGATTTTGGTGGTATGTTTTATGATTCATAAAAAACGATGATTTATAGGATTTTATTTGAATTTACAGATTTGTTAAAATTTTTGTTGATATATAATTAATTTTAAATCATGTTTATTCCATTTTTGAATATGGTAATAGACAATTAGGGTGAATCATTCATCAATGATTATGTTTCTATGACATATCAGTTTATTATCGCAATAACATATGTACTAGGCTTGGACAACATCCTTCACTGAGATTTTAGAATAGAACATAGATAACTATTTATACTCACAAGCGATAATGTGTTTGAGAAATTAAAAGATATATTAACCTCTTTAGTAAAACCTTTTTTGAAAAACCTTAAAAACAAGTTGGAAAAAGATATCGGTATTTCTTAAATTCCCATTCCGGAATTGTTTGAGTGCAGAAATTTTTATAAAGCCTTGCATTTTGAAAAAAAATTTACAGTATATTGACATTGACATGTTACCAAATGCACGAGAAAAAAATAATTGAATAAAGTCCAGTATGGACATCATTAACATGGGAATACAAGAATTGTTGGTGCCAATGAAGGATTAAGAATATATTTTTCATCCTCTAGAAACTTACACACTTTACTATATGTAGAGATATCAGTTTACCACCTTCATAGATTATGTAAATGTTCCAAAGGGGTATTCATAAAATATAAATAATACCATTTCAATGATTAATTTTAATTTAATGGGTATGATACCAAATGACTATCTTGTTTTTGTGAATGATCTAAGGCTTATATCTTTACATTGATTTCTCCCAATATTGATTATCATACATTAACCAATCTCGGTTTCTTTTTCAATGCTATATTCCGAAATTATATAGACCTAGAAAAATTAAAAAAAAATAGAATAATATATTTCATTCATATTATGTGAATTTAAAATCGACTTCTTACCAATATTCTTTGATATAATGGTTGACATGATGAATCTCTTGTTATGAGTCATTCAACTATGTGGTGTTGTACATTATAGATGGATGTACCCCATCAAATGAAATATGATGATTTTGAAAGGGTATGCAAAAAATAAATTTTTTAAAGAAGGTTTTATTTTTGTGCAACATATTATCAAGGAATCCACTAATTTATTTTCCAACTACATGCCTGATGTGTAATGAAGGAATCCATTGATTTATTCTCCTAATGTCTAAAAATTCCTCGTATGTTTTGATGATATTAATTAATGGGTCTTGCTGGACTGAACTCCAATAGTAGCATGAATTGGCTGGGCTAGTGGTATTGAAGATATTGGAATGAACAGAGCCCAATGGTAATAGAGGCATGCAGTACTAGTTTTACTCAGATGTGTTTAGTGGTATCAAGGAGTGGTGATACACTACATGGGGTATCATGTGATAGTGGGATGGATCAACGGTCAAATGTGATAGTGGAAAATTCTGGTATAACCTGGCTGTAGTAGACAATATTAGCGCAACCCTGAACATAGTATGTCCAATGGCACATGATGGTAGGGGAAGAAACTGTTAGAAGGGAATTGTAGAACTTATATTAAAAGATTTTCCAATGTAAAATTACATGGTTTTGGAGGAAAAGCAGTAAACTAGAAGAAGGGATACCACCACCCCAAAAATTGGTAAGCATATGAGAAACACAATTACCTTTATTCCCAATAATGAAAAACTCACAAAAAGATATCTTATATTTCATAATCATGATGTTGTCCACAATTGATCCAAAAATCATGAATATACCCTTCACCTAGATCTAATGATTTTATGACTATTTGGACATGTGAAGTTATCCACAATATATATATATATATATATATTGCCAAAATGGCATAGCCATGGATTGGATCCATGGCTCCAAAATTTATTAGATAAAATTAAAAGTAAACAGAGCAAGGGGGAAATGTTAATAATGTGCAAACAACCCATCAAAATAGAAAGATAGGGAACTCAGCACAACTGTAGATGTCGTCTATATTTATACCGGCCTCGACCTTCTGACCCCCCCCCCAATCTGAGTGATTCCCTCTTCTCAATTGAATTGGATGAAAATATGGTGCCTCTTCCATGGGATAATCCAATATATGAAAGGTATCCTCCTTCGTGACATCACACGGTGCTATCTTTGATGCATCATCAACAACCACTTCCAATGCATCCACATAAAGAACAAGCATCGGTGTGGTTGGGTCATAAACCTAATTTAAGCCATCATAGGCACCATTTTTCACGGCTATCCCCTAAGAAGTATCCATTCTATCTTTAGATTGTGTCAGGGTAGAATTCTTTCGGTTACTGCATCCTACATTCTCAAGAACATCCAGATTGGGGAGGTCAAATTCATTTTTTTCAATTGAGTCAAACATAGAGAAAAAATATATGTTAGATTTCCCATGCCCCAACAACATCATATTGATAGGGGTATTTTATGTAGAAACAACATCCCTATGAAATTCAACCATAGACACATCCAACAGAGTGGACTAATTGAATGCGTAGAATGTTCCAGGACTATAATAGACATCCTTACAAGTATAAACCTACTTAATATAACTATCCTTAGTTTCATAGACAGAACCAACCACATACAATTTATCCACATGATAGGAATGTTGCACAACAACCTGGATAGCAGACTTCACATTACCTTAGATTGGATGTTGCACATCATCTTGGAAAACAGGTTGTGTACCATCACGAAAAATAGGGTTAGAAGACCCATCAATAGGCACAACATGAAAAATGATAATATTTGAATTCCATAATATCTATATGAAACTAATCCCACTGAATAAATCAATTATTTATAGAAAAAGTTTAATAAGACACTCTTAAATGATGTTGAACATACATATAATGTTGAAAAATATGCACAGCCAAACTTAAAACATAGTTTTGCAGACCTTTTGTGACTTTTTGATTGAAAAAATACATTAATGGGGGTTCCTCTTGGATTTGACAATGTAAATCATTTCGAAATATTCAATTAGATATATCATGGATCTTAAAAGGAAACATGGATCAAACGTTATTTTCTTCTGAAGTTCATGTCATATTTTTAGATTATATAATGATATTAATTAATTCATTAATTGTTTCTATCGCCAAAGTATTATTAAATAACTATTTTATGATAGTAATTTAAAAATAAATAAATTAGCTTATTTTTTTATTTTCTAAACCGTTTAAAAATATATATTATGTATTATGTGTAAATACATATTTAGCATTATATAAATAATATTTTGGAAAATATATTTTATATATGTCAATATAAATATATTTATATATTAAAATGTATTTTTTTTAATAATTTATAATTTTTATGAAGTTCACATGTTATAAATGAAAAGAAAAACACTCATAAAGAGTTAATTTATTATTTCTAAAAAAGGAATGATAATTGATAATAATAAACTATAATGGGGTCTTTATCATCACTAACAATAATAATTGATAAAATCCATCATTTATTAGTACTTTTATAGAACTCATAAAAATACTATTTATCAACTCTTTTATTTAGTTTTAATAAAAGTATGACCTTTATGAGTTCATTTATTTAGCACTGATAAAGGGTAGTGATTAATGTTCATGAATATGTTTTAGTGGTGTGGGTATACTTCATAAAACATAAATTAGAACTATTTGGAGTTTTTCTTTAGGGAAAATCTATGGTGGGGAGGGAAACAAGATATATGGTTCAGTTTCTGAGATCAGAAACATTGGGGAGTATGCTAGAAGCAGAGTACAAAAATTGATTTTTAGTAGCGTTTTATTTTGCGACAGGTTTCAAAACCAATGATATGTTTTTAATTTTTTTTTTGTAGTGGCAGTTCTAGAAAAACATCTATAATACATGATTTTTTTATTTAGTGGTGTTTCATTTAAAAATTAATTAAACTACTGCCAAATAATAATTTTTAGTTTTGAATACATTTTTATAAATTTTTTTTTTCAAATTTTTTTAACATTTTAATTTATAATTGTTTATTTATTTATTTATTATAATTACTATTTATATTGTTGTTATTATTATTTCTTCAATATTAATCATTATTAATTATGTATCATTTATTATTTATTATTTTTCAATATGTATTTAATATTATTTTTTTAAAAAATTAAATAATTATGAATGATTAATTAAGAATTACTAAATTTTAATTTTTGAATTTTAATTATTTGATAAATATGTATTATTTATTATTAATAATTTTTTAATAAATTCAATTATAATTTTCTATATTTTTATTTATATATATATATATTTTATTCTAGTCTAGGATTTGTGGGACCAACGATGGAGTCGGTTGCTACCCATATAGGATAGAATCTGGGTGGTACCCCTCCACTATCTAGTTGTTAATGAGTCTGCCAATTTTTTGAGCTCATGTAAGAATTATGGGGAGTAACTAGCTGCTTCCATCTACTGGACAGGTATAAGGCCTCAGCCATAAACCTTACTTAATATTGAATAAAATTAATAATTCACATTGAGGGTCTTTTCAGGGTTAGTGTTTTAGAGAATTAGGACATAACTATTACATCTCAAAAGATTACAATGTAGAAACTTTTACTAAGTTTCCATAAAATAAAAACTCTTAAAAAGAAACATGTCTAGTTCCATGTTTTAGGTAGCATGACTTTCCCTTGATCCCACCCTTGACCCTATTCCACATTAAGTCCTATGAAAAACATTTCAAGAACATGGGATGAGCATAAAAATCTCAGTAAGGGATACACAAAGAATGAAAACTGTTAGTTTTTTAAAACAACAAGTAAACCATGTATACTTTATCAAAGTAATATTTTTCACCTTTTCAAAGTAGTAAAAACACATCACTGAATAAAATATCATTACTTAATCACCTGTAACAAAAATATTACCATAAAACCCATATAAAGATCACATAACATATAAAGGTAACTTGGGACATAAACATACTTAAGTGGAATAACCATAAGTTTGACTTCCACACATATCACATAATGGAATAGCCATTCGGCCAACTTCCATACATACTTAATG
Organism: Viscum album; assembly: GCA_963277665.1. Taxonomy (NCBI): domain Eukaryota; kingdom Viridiplantae; phylum Streptophyta; class Magnoliopsida; order Santalales; family Viscaceae; genus Viscum; species Viscum album. Next base: position 372,078,267 of record OY728134.1, read on the forward strand.
GAATATACTTACGACCGACTTCCATACCCAATTCATTGTAGGTTATAACGTAACCACCCGTCCTGGTTTTCACGGCACCACCCTTCATATGGTTTATCACGTAACCACCCGTAAAATGTCTAAGTACGATTATAAAATTATAACACATAAAACCAACATATAGGAATGATAACATTTCCACATTTCAATCACAATATATCATTTAAATAAATTGAAATAATAGAATCCTTTATCAAAACCATTTTCAATACCAAAATACAAAAAAATTATATGGTATTTATTTTATTTTAAAAAAACATTACGGCTAGTTGAGGAAGCCAAAGACCAAATAATACTCGCGACGGCGGAGATGTCGTTGTCTCCATATACGTACGACAAAAACATTCCCTTTTTTCGTTTAGTAAAATGATTCGTATAAAAATATTCCTTTTGAAGAAACGTAAAATTCAAAGGGGATTATACACCGTATTAAAGAAAGTGGTGTATAAAACAAAAATGTGCCTCAATGAAAGGAGATTGAGACGAAGTCCCTTATAAAGACGGTATCCTTGGTTTAAGGATAAATAAATTACATAATTATGTGTGACAAACGAATACACCCAATATAAGTGGATATTAAGTGTAAAACAATCAGAGGTTATTCACACATATTCATAGAATTACATATTCAAGGAGTACAAGATTATCCCAAAGAATCAAATTTGGGTTAAGAAGTTCCTTTGCAAAAATTTGACGGCCTAACAGCGTCACTACAAAATTCAGAAAATGAGTTTATGAGAGATAAAAAAGGGTATATCATCACTTGGACATAAAATTTAAATCAATAATGATATATAAGAACATATCCCAACATAATATTATGTGAATTAAAAGACATAACAGAAGAAGTCTTTTATAAAAAGAGGAGGGTGAAAGGTTCCTTTACCGACATGGGTATCTTTCGAGACATTCACCCCGTGAAAGAAGGAAAATACAACATTGATGTGAATACTCATAAATGAAAGTATATTACACAATGATTAAAAAAATGGGCAGTACATACACCACTAAAAAGAAATTGTGGCAAATGTAGCCTAAATCTCACGGGAATAAAAGTGAGATGAAAAATCCCTTATGAAAACTCGGCAGCCTAATGGCGCCAAATAAAACATAAAAAAATGGATTAATGAGATCAAATGGGGTCTCTCATCACATTAACATAATTTTTATAGAAATATTAATACAAACGAACATCCCCCAACATAACAAAGAGGTGCTTAAAATAAGTGACATAAATAAGATTACTTAAAAGAAAGAGAGAGGTTAGATTTCTTAAGAAAATTCGACAGCCTAACGGCGCCACTCAATACTTTCAAAATGGATTGATGAGAGAGAATATGGTGTCTCACCATATGAAAATAAAAATTACAGTAAAAGTAATATAAAAGAACATCCCAATAATAAGAAAGATGAGCTTTAGAAGGAATGACATAAAAGAGTGTACTTAAAAAGAAAGAGAGGAGTAAGATCTCTTACCTCGGGTCCGACTTGACTCGATCGTTCTTTAATCTCCTGAATATTAAACTTGAGTTAATTTATACTTCCTTAAGAACCTTTTTAAAGTTAATTATTAATTTTATATCACTTATTACCATGTTATTAACACTATGTTATTATTTATGCGAATAATGGTCGTTTAACGATCATTGGAACTTGAGTAAAAAAAACTCTTTATAATTACAATTTGTTCATGTGGTAAAATATCAATTATATCCAGAATTGTATTCATGATGTATATATCATATATATCATATATATCCATTATATTAATTCATTTATAATATTACATAATCATTTAGAGGTAAGAAATGAAATGAACTGTTCATGGAGACGGTAAGCCATACATAGGCATGAACGCTAATTTCATTTCTATCTCATACATTAATTGAACGAAAATAATAATGATATAAAGGTATATTATAATTAAAGTATAGAATCATATATAATAATTTTAAATCCACCCATTATACGTCCCACATATGGCATTAACGAATCAAATCACTTTGAGGGGGCGGTAGTCCGCACTTCCTTAAATGAAGATATCGCGTTTACCCACAATGGAAACCATAAAGGTATGCCATAAATGAAGAATACAGCATCTTAAGTAAAACATAAATATATTATATATCATATATAAACATAGTGACATCTTAATGGACACCTTTGAAGGTGTTATATGAGTTTGAACAATCATCGTTTCGTGAGGCAGAAATTCCCCATCCACAAAAACAGTATGTTCTTTAACCATTAAATGAAGGTGTGAATAAGTGTAGCTCTAATACATATTTTAAAAACATAATAGTATATTTTATATACTGGATTTGTTACAAAATAAATGAACAAAAAGATTTTAGGGGGTTGGAGAAGAAAAATAAAACAAAAGGACTCAAGTGAAGACATTACCTTAAAATCGGGTAACTCCCTTTGGTTTGAGCTCAAAGGCTTCCTTGGGAAGACTTCTACCCAAAGTGAGGATTCAAAGAGTAAAAGAGGGGTTTGGAGAGGAATCATGGGCAGGGTTTGGCCGAGAAAAATGCTTTGGAGGTGTGGGTAAAGAGTTAGAGGTGGGGGCCTTTTATAAGGGGAGAGGAGGGGCACTCTTGGAAAGTGATAAAAGGTTACTTTATATTCAAAATATTTTCGGATTTTAAAGGTCCCACATTTATTGGATTAAAGGATAAGGTGATATGGGTTCTAAATTCTCCCATCCAATATGTTTTGGACATGTGTAGGTCTTATATGTTACATTATCCTTCCATTTTATTTAAATCGTTAAATAATGAGGTCATCGCTACATCATCATGATGTCATAAATAATTTAATTTACTTAATGTATAAAAATTATAAAAAAATACTATGATTTATTAAATCTTTTTATCTTTCTAATTAATATTTATAGTCAAAAATATGACTTGTATAACCCCATGAAAAAATTGTTTTATTAAAACATCTCATGTTTGTGTCATTTTTTACTTTAACATTAAATAAAAAGATATTTATGTCATTTCCCAACCAAAGTGGCTCCATGGGGTCCCCAATTTGACCCATGGGTTGTATGGGTAAGTCATGATACATCAAATGAGGGTATTACATGTTTCAAGCTCATCTCATATTATTAAAACATTCTTTTTACCTTAACCTACACTAATTACCTCTAATCGCGATTAAAAACATTATAAGTTACTATTCACCAAAAAATTATTTTAATCCCATTGAACAAAATTTTAATTCCTAATGACAACCATGTATGTTGGATTTTTGAAATTCAAAATACATAGGTGGTAAATTTTCATTTAAACGAAAAATCAGTTTTTTAAGTACCACTTAGTGGTTTCACTATTCATAAAAAATTGATGTTTTTCAGAAAAATACCAAAACATCACCCTTAGATATATTTGATATTCTGAATAAAAAAATGAATTCCATTTTAACAAATTAAAAATAGATAAGTTTCATTAATTAATTTCATAATTGATTCCCGCTGTCAAAACAAATAGCGTGTTTTTATGAAACAAAATGTATCAAAAGATTGACACTAGTTTACGTCCGATTTCAAGGTGAAATTAATTCCAACGACCAATATTGGATTAAATGGTAAAATATATATTATAATTTCACTTTAAACCCAATTCAAAAGATAATCTAATCATATAAATAAATTATATTAAGAAGATGTTTTGAGTTAAAATACAACATTTTTCACTATTCATTAAAAAATGAACTTTATCAGAAAAATACAAAAAAATTACACAAAGTAAATTTTGATGTTCCGATTCTAAAGAAGAAATTATTTTGTCCAATATAACACATAATATTGTCAAAAAGTGGATTTAAATGAGGTTCGCCATCAAAAGGTGGTTAATCGACCCTTTAAAGAATATTAGAATGTTTACGCTTAAAATTGGATTCATTCGCATTTTTAATCCTATAACATTTATTGTAAAAAGTAAAAATATTTGAAAAACATATATAATCATTTTTAAGATAGTTCTGTTCATTCCCTTCATTGAAATCTCTAGGCTTTAACTATCATATAAAATAAAATTATTTTATTATTAGATTGCAACATAAGATTCCCAAGAAACTCGTTGTTGCATGTTGGGTACGCCATCAAGCATAGCATCCCATTTAAATTAATATTTTATTAAAAAATTTGGATAGATGTGAAAATTTAATATTCTTTATTTACCTGGGGCATAACATCCTTCCCCCCTTTTGGGAATTGCGTCCTCGCAATTTTAAAATTGGGCTTGGAAACTTCATTGAAAATCCCACATCGAAACAATAGTCAGTAAAACTATCACATTAAAATAAAGAAAGAGAATTACAAAGGTCACCCGTGTTAACCCATACTAGGATTCCATGTAGGAAAACATGGAGATGGAAGAAAAAACAAAGGGTCATATTCTAAGGGAGAGTGATAGTAAACATGTCTAGGAGAAAGTTAACCATAAGAAAATCACAAACATGTGGTGGGTAAAACGGTATTCGATTCTTGAGTAGGAAAAGTTAATAGACAACATTTTTGTTTTATGGGACTTTTCCTTGGGGAATTTATTTTTTATCTTAAGGAAACACACTTACTTGTCATGTTTACTTTCATCTTTTACTAAACTTCTTACACAAACTCATACTTTCCCCAAATGATGAGTATTTAGGAATACTTGTTCACATTAAGAGTACTATAATAAACTTTTAGAGAATAATCTAATCCAAAAAAGATAAAAATATATTTCCCATGTCTTTAGACCTTATCCAAAACCAGAATTGTTAGAACAAGATCAGATAATCCAAAAATGGATTATCCATTATAAAAATGAAAATCTATTCTTAATCTCCAAAATTTGTCCAACAAAACCCAATGTTCAATGAAGACCATTCAATAAACAATTTGTCCATAAAATTCTTCATAGTAAACCAAACTATGATTGAAAACCAAATATTTGAAGGATTTAGTCACATAGTCTTCCAAGGTACAAATTAACTTTTATCTCCAAATAACATCAGTTTCTCTTAAATTCTCATATTGAAAAGTAATTAACTTAATCACATATCATCGATGATAGGTTAATCATTTCAACAGATAACCCAAAATAAACATACTATTGAATCCTAAAATGATCTAACTAAAAATAATTACTCAAACTAACCAGGGACTTCACGTAGTCCAGTGGTAGGCGATAAATACCAGTCAAACATTGGTTGTGGGTTCGATTCCCGCAGCTTTGTCCGACACGACGGGTTGTCACATGGTCTGCGTGTTTCCCTATTTCCAAAACTATATAGTTCTTAAAACATTCTCCAAAACGAGATAAAATCTTTAAAAATGATCATAACATATTTTAACCTCATGTTTACCTCATTCCTTTCATTTTCCATCATAACATATAATAACCCATAATTACCTCAAAAGTAAGGATCATATAAACTCTAATGGTTACCTTTAAAATTATTACCTGAACTTCCACATCGATTGGTAATATCGTACATGATGCATTACAGATCATACCAAGGTTCAAGTGGTTGATAATGACTCCTTGATAGTTGGTTTAGAGAAACCCTGAGTTTCCTAATTGAATCCCCCATTTTATCTAGTATCTTAATCAGAGAACCACCACAGTTTCCTTCAAACCTGTTGTTTCTTTGGTGCCTACTAGATCCATACATTCACTAAAAACAGAAATGACAGTGTGAGTATATCAACAAAACCATCATGTACTAATGAGTAAGGTAAACACTATGATATACTTACTCATTCACTTTATCTAAAACTAGGACTCTTTTTGAAATCCTAACCATTATGGTAATGTCACTTGTGCTTAGAGAATACCCTAACCTCTAATGTTATCTAAACCGACCTCTGATACCAACTATAAGGCCCGGGCCTTAAACCTTACTTAATATTGAATTAAATGAATAATTCACATTGGGTATTTTTCAGGTTTAGTGTTATAGAGAATTAGGACATAACTATTACATCTCAAAAGATTACAAAGTATAATCTTCTACTAAGTTTCCATAAAATAAAAAATCGTAAAAAGAAACATGTCTAGTTCCATGTTTTAGGTAGCATGACTTTCCCTTGATCCCATCCTTGACCCTTTTCCACGTTAAGTCCTGTGAAAACATTACAAAAACTTGGGATGAGCATAAAAATCTCAGTAAGGGATACACAAATAATGAAAACTGTTATTTTTCAAAACACCAAATAAACCATGTATACTTTATCAATGTAATATTTTTCACCTTTTCAAAGTAGTAAAAAATCTTCACTGAATAAAAGTTCATTACATACCCTTCTGTAACCAAAATATTACCATAAAACCCATATAAAGTTCACATAACATATAAAGGTATCTTGGAAAATAAACATACTTAAGTGAAATAAACATAAGTTTGACTTCCTCACATATCACATAATGGAATAGCCATTCGGCCAACTTCCATACAAACTTAATGGAATATACATACGGCCGACTTCCATACCCAATGCATTGGAGGTTATAACGTAACCACCTGTCCTGGTATTCACAGCACCACCCTCATATGGTTTATCACGTAACCACCCGTAAAATGTCTAAGTACCATTATAAAATTATAACACATAAACCAACATAAAGGAATGATAACATTTCCACATTTCAATCACAATATATCATTTAAATAAATTGACATAATAGAATCTTTTATCAAATCCATTTTCAATACCAAAATACAAAAAAAGTATATGGTATTTATTTTATTTTAAAAAAACATTACGACTTGTTGAGGAAGCCGACGACCAAATAATAATCGCGGCGGCGGAGAAGTCGTTGTCGCCGCATATGTACGACAAAAAAATTCCCTTTTGTCATTTAGTAAAACGATTCATATAAAAATATTCCTTTTGAATAAACGTAAAATTCAAAGGGTTTTATACACCGTATTAAAGAAAGTGGTGTATAAAACAAAAATGTGCCTCAATGAAAGAGATTGAGACGAAGTCCCTTACAAAGACAATATCCTTGGTTTAAGGATAAATCAACTACATAATTACATGTGACAAATGAATACACCCAATATAAGTAGATATTATGTGTAAAACATCAGAAGATATTCACACATATTCATAGAATGACATATTCATGGAGTACAATATTATCCCAAAGAATCAAATTTCGGTTAAGAAGTTCCCTTGCAAAAATTTGATGGCCTAATGGTGTCACTACAAAATTCAGAAAATGAGTTGATGAGAGATAAATAGGGGTATCTCATCACTTGGACATAAAATTTAAATCAATAAGGATATATACGAACATATCCCAACATAATATTATGTTAATTAAAAGACATAACAAAATAAGTCTATTACAAAAAGAAGAGGGTGAAAGGTTCCCTTACCGACATGGGTATCTTTCGAGACATGCACCCCGTGAAATAAGGAAAATACAACATTGATTTAAATACTCATAAATGAAACTATATTACATAATTAGTTAAAAAATGGGAAGTACATACACCACTCAAAGGAAATTGTGGAAAATGTAGCATAAATCTCATGGGAATAAATGTGAGATGAAAAATCCCTTACGAAAACTCGGCAGCCTAACGGCGCCACATAAAACATACAAATATGGATTAATGAGATCAAATAGGGTATCTCATCACATTAACATAATGTTTACCAAAATATTAATATAAAAGAACATACCCCAACATAAAAAATAGGAGCTTAAAAGAAGTGACATAAAGAAAGTAACTAAAAAGAAAGAGAGAGGTTAGATCTCTTACGAAAATTCGGTAGACTAACGGCGCCACTCAAAACTAAAAAAATGGATTTATGAGAGAGAATAGGGTCTCTCAACATATGAACATAAAAATTACATTAATAGTAATATAAAATAACATCCCAATAACAAGAAATATGATCTTTAGAAGGAATGACATAAAAGAGTGTACTTAAAAAGAAAGAGAGGAGTAAGATTCCTTACCTCGGGTCCGACTTGACTCGATCATTATTTAATCTCATGAATAATAAATTTGAGTTAATTTATACTTCCTTAAGAAACTTTTTCAAGTTCATTATTCATTTTATATCACTTATTACCATGTTATAAACACTATGATATTATTTAAGTTAATCACGGTCGTTTAACGATCATTGGTACTTGAGTCAAAAATAAACTCTTTATAATTACAAGTTGTTCATGAGGTAAAATATACATTATATCCATAATTTTATTAATGATGTAGATATCATATATATCATATATATCCATTATATTCATGCATTTATAATATTACATAATCATTTAGAGGTAATAAATGAAATGCACCGTTCATGGAGACGGTAAGCCGTACGTACGCATGAACACTTATTTCATTTCTATCTCAAAATTTAATTGAAAGAAAATAATAATGATATAATTTTATATTATAATTTCAGTATAACATCATATATAATAATTTTAAATCCCTCCTTTATGCGTCCCACGTATGGCATTAACGAATCAAATCACTTTGAGAGAGCGGTAGTCCGCACTTCCTTAAACGAAGATACCGCGTTTACCCATAATGGAAACCATAAAGGAATCCCATAAATGAACAATACAGAAGCTTAAGTAAAACATAAATATATTATATATCATATATATACATAGTTACATCTTAATGGCCACCATTGAAGGGGTTATATGAGTTTGAACAATCATCGTTTCGTGAGGCAGAAATTCGCCATCCACAGAAACAGTATGTTCATTAATCATTATATGAAGGTGTGTGTAAATGTAGCTCTAATACTTCTTATAACAACATCCTGATAAATTTAAGACACTGGATTTGTTACAAAATAAATGAATAAAAATATTTTAGGGGGTTGGAGAAGCAAAATAAAACAAAAGTACTCAAGTGAAGACATTACCTTAAAATCGGGTAACTCCCTTTGGTTTGAGCTCAAAGGCTTCCTTTGGAATACTTGTTCCAAAAGTGAGGATTCTAAGAGTAATATAGGGATGTGGAGAGGCAAAATGGGCAGTGTTTGTCCGAGCCAAAGGCTTTGGAGGCGTGGGTAATGAGGTAGAGGTGGGGACCTTTTATAAGGGGAGAGGAGGGGCACTCTTGGAAAGTGATAAAAGGTTACTTTATTTTCAAATGATTTTCGGATTTTAATGGTCCCACATTGATTTGTTTCGAGGATATGGTGATAAGGGTCCGAAAGCCACCCATCCAATAGGTTTTGGACATGTCTAGGTCTTAGAGTTTACATTATCATTCCATTTTATTTAAATCGTTAAACAATGAGGTCCTCGCTGCATCATCATGATGTCATAAATAATTTAATTTATTTAATGATTAAAAATTATAAAAAAAATACCATGATGTAGGAAATCGTTTTAGATTTATAATGAATCTTTATAGTCAAAAATATGACTTGTATAATCCCATGAAATTTTTTTTTATTAAAATATCTCATGTTTGTGTCATTTTTACTTTAACATTAAATAAAATATTTTTTCTGTCATTTCCCAACCAAAGTGGCTCCATGGGGTCCCCAAGTTGACCCATGGGTTGTCTTGGTCGCCCATGACACATCCAATGAGGTTAGGACATGTTTCAATCTCTTCTCATATTATTAAAACATTCTTTTTACCTTCAAATACACTAATTACCTCTAATCGCGATTAAAAACTGTATATGTTACTATTCAAAAAAATATATTTTTTTACCATTGAACCACATTTTACTTCTCAATGAAAACCATTTATGTCGGATTTTTTAAATTCAAATCACAGTGGTGGTAAAATTTTATTTAAACGAAAAATCAGTTTTTTAAGTGCCACTTAGTGGTTTCACTATTCATCAAAAATTGAAGTTTTTCAGAAAAATTCCAAAACATCACCCTAAGCTACATTTGATATTATGAATACAAAAATGAAGTCCAATTTACAGAATTCAAAACACATAAGTTGCATTAATTAATTTAATAATTGATTCCCGCTGTCAAAACAAATAACGTTTTTTATGAAACAAAATGTATCAAAAGATTGACACTAGTTTAAGTTTGATTTCAAAGTGAAATTAATTCCAACGACCACTATTGGATTAAATGGTAAAAATATATTCTAATTTTACTTTAAAACCAATTCAAAAGATAATCTAATAATATAAATAAATTATATTAAGAAGAGGTATTGAATTAGAATACAACATTTTTCACTATTCATTTAATAAAATGAACTTTATCGGAAAAATACAAAAAATTTACACAAAGTAAATTTTGATGTCCCGATTCTAAAGAAGAATTTATTTTGTCATATATTACACATAAAATTGTCAAAAAGTGTATTTAAAATAGGTTCACCATCAAAAGGTGGTTAATCGAACCTTTAAAGAATATTAGAATGTTTACGCTTAAAATTGGATTCATTCGCATTTTTAATCTTCTAAGATTTATTGTAAAAAGTGAAAATATTTGACAAAAATATATAATCATTTTTCAGTTAGTTCATTTCATTCCCGTCATTACAACGGCTAGGCCTTAACTACCGTTTAAAATAATATTATTTTATTATTAGAGTGCAACATAAGATTCCCAAGAAACTCATTGTTGCATGTTGGGTACGCCATCGAGCATATCGTCCCCTTTAAATTAATATTTTATTCACAAATATGGATAAATGTGAAAATTTCATATTCTTTATTTACCTGGGGAATTACAATAGGGGTTGATGACTGAAATTTCAAAGGTACATGGTAATTAAGAATGTGAAAAAATAGAGGCCTCTGGTTATGATGAGTAAAAAGTCAACAAGAAGGGCTATGCGGCTTCACCCGTGGATAGAAAGACTGAGCACCCATCACCTACTAGTAACATGGATGGGGAGGTGACTGAGTGTGCTCAATTATAGTCTAGACCTAATATAAACATGATGTCTAAAATATAGATTCTAAAAAGGATTATTAGTATGGATGCTTTTATGAGGAGTTTGGCACATTTAAATCACATAATGAGAAAGTTGAATCATCAGTCATGGATGCTCTATAAGGAAACTGGTAGGCCCCAAATCAATAGAAACGTGGTCGACACCCAAGGGGTCTGGGTGACTCTCAGGGAGGGAGTGGTAGACTGAAAAGGTTGTAATGAACATTAATGTTTGTGATGTTTTTTGGCATTATTAATCATTTTTTCCCTTTCTTGTACTTTCCTTTTTCTAATAATCTTTCAGGGCCATGGTTACCATGGTCTACACCATTGAGTAATTTTTATATATTTTAATATATTATATGGAAATATATATATATATATGATCATTTGTGCATGTATTTTTGTATCTTTATATGGGTTTTTATATAATTATCATTAATTATATATGTGTGTGTATATATATATATTTATTGATATATATTAATTCATATACATTTATTTATATTTATAAGTATATATATAAATTTATAAATAATCAAACATATTTATATTTATGTATATTTATATATATTATGTCGATATATATAGTTATATGTTTATATATATATATATACTTATGTATATTTATTTGTGTTTCATAATAATTATTTATATATATATATATATAGGATTTTTATATATTTATGTGAATATATTTATATTCTTTATATTTATAAATAATTATATAGATTTATGTATGTCAATCTATAATAATAAATTTATTTTAATTTGTATTTATATTTAATTATATATATTATGTGAGTATATATATAAATATATTGTTACATTTAATATTATATACATATATGAATTATATATTTATGAAGTTTTTTGTTAATATATATTTATATATATTTATACCAATTTTTTAATATTTATATAATATAATATATATTCTGTCGATATATATACTGACAAGTATTCATTTGTAAGTATATAATATATAAATAATTTTAAAAAATATAAAACTATGGCAATATAATTAGTGGTGGTTTAATCAACAAATATATAAAAAGGAATTGGAAAAAAACAATGAAATGATTACCAAAATGAAAATACATAATGTTGTTATAATGTGTCAAACATCATTTATCTGTGGTTTAAATCACTATTAAATGCTAAAAAACCATTTTTAAACTCATTTTTTTACTCTGGTTAGAATTTTGGGTATTGTTATAGAAACAAAAGACTATGATATGATAAAAACATTGTGGAATGCATGACATGGTTTAAAGGATGAATCTAATGTTAATGTAAAGAACATGAAGCTTGCAGTTGCATTAACTATGTATCAATTTTTAATATTTTTTATAAATTCCATTTATTTTATAATTTTAATGGTCCTAATATATATGCATAATTAATTATTTAATTATACTTTTAATATATTTTTAAAATTGTATCTTATATATTTCTATTCAAATGTTAACATTTATTTGGATTTTTTACTCATTCCCATCAATGTTATCCCTAAATATTTTCATATAAGGGTTTTTCTTTTTTTATTATAGTTTCATTTGAATAAAATTTTCTGAATGGTTTTTTGTCATTTGAAGGTGTATATTAAATAAACTCAATCAGCCGTAAAGGTTCCATTCATATTTATGGATTTAAAATTTTCATTTTGAGTAAAACACCCCCAAATGCCACTATAAATAGCACTGCCAGCAGTACGACTGAAACCACCTTCATGGCTATATTGGGAAAGAGCCTGGTAAACTGTGAATGATGTGGAAGGAATAGAATAAGAGGATGTCTCATAGCTGTGGGGTGGGAGACTCTTTGGAAATATATAATGTGGCGAACATGCTAGAGAAGACCAATGTGAATGTGAAATGGAAATGAATTTCATTTATTTTTGAATAAGAAATAAAAAATTAAAGAGGGTACCTAATGAACAACAATATGTGGAGAAAATTAAATGTTAAAACTAGAAATTTTAGCATGGAAAAACAAAAATAAAAAACCATGGGACCTATTACAAAAAAAAAATATTCCACTAATAAACAATACTAAAAATTAAAAACTTTTAAATATGAGTGGGATCTCAAAAATAATACTTAATTAAAACAATGGTTCAATGTTTGAAAATAGATGCTGTCTAAAGGCACCCTGAAATGAAGAACACAACCTCATAACGAAAATAAAATTGATCCGACCATAAAAATTAGGTGTTCTGCATCTGAATAAAATGTGAAAAAGAATAGCATTGAGATCATATCAAAGACCCCATCATAGATGAAAGCCGACCAGACCTAGAGAATTTAACTGATTCTGATATGAAAATTTCTTGATAAGACCCTAACAACACTTCCCCAATGTACATAAGAGATCTGAATGCATATACTAAAGAGGCGACCACATTCCTTAAGACCTAAAAACATAATCCTTTAAAAGACATATAAATCCCTTATTTTCATTTCTATTACTTTTATTTTTACTTAAGTTGTCTGTTCTAGGGACCAGAAAAGGAGGCTCCCCAACAAAATCCCCCTATTAATAAATTGTGGGTCACCACCAAACCTAAAATCAGTCAGTTAGTCTCAAATTAACCTCTAGATAATCTCTTGGTCAACATGTATGATCCATTTCCATCCATGTGGATGTTCATGAGATCCCACTATCTCGACTCAAGAACTATGTAGAAACAATGATACAAAACATCGATATATTTCATCCTACCATGAAAAGTATGATTCTTTCTCCAAAAATCCCACTCTAATTGTCACAAAATAAAACACACAACTCCTCCTTAAAATTGAGACCATGAATAAATTTTTTCTTTTACAACAATTCTTTTCATGCCACTATTGTTGAAATAAACACAAACTAAATGGTAGATAAAGAAACACATATATACAATCTAGACTATCAATATACTACTCCCATTGAAATAGTGATCAGAGATCCTGAAGTAATCTTCCTTAAATCTATATCTCCTGCCATAACTAAATATGCAATTCCACAATGAATAGGTTCTCCATTTCAAAAAAAAAATCTCAGATACACAGTACTATGAAGATAAAAAAATATATAATTTACATCTATATAAACCTCTCTACCTAAATTAGATTGAAAATGAATGATCACAAAAACTCCATGAGCTATATCTAGTCTACTACATACCATCACATACATCAAACATCCAATGAACGATGAAAAAGTTATGTGTTGTATTTCCTATATATCTTCATCAGTAGAAGGTGACTCACTAATACTTAGCTATAAATGTAAATAAAGAGGAGTAAAATCCAATTTATCTCCATATATATAAAATATTTAATGAATCATATCGATATTTTTATAGAGAGATAACCACAATTTCATGATTTTTTTTCTTTAGAATTTGACATGATAAGAATCATTCGAGTTAACACTAAGTCAATAATTGAAAAATAATCACAATGATCCCTCTTCATTCTTTCGATTATAGAATAATCATAAAAATGATGAACATATCATCATCATAAAGCAAGAGTATAATAAAATTATTTTCAAGAAACCTCTAAATAACAGAAAGAGGATGTGATGTTTTCAAGAATACCTGATGAAAATTAATTAATTATAACTTCATATAACACTACTTCAGTGCTTGATTCAAAACAAACTAATGTGTTTGTAAACTAAAGAACTAATTCTCTTTACCTACTTCCAAAAAACCATATAGATATTCCGTTCAAATCTAACCCTTTAAATATCAATGGGGGAATGTTGTATTCAAATCCATCCTCTAAATATGAAAATCAAAACTAGTATCCAATATAGGAATAACATGAATGGATGACATGTTGGAAATAGGTGACAAAATATCAACAAAATCAATATCTTTATTTGGATGAATGTTGTTGAAATCTAACCTTTATTATTATCAGGGAATATATCTATATTATTAATTTTTAATCTGATATATCCATAGACTTTTTTGAAATATTTCTTACATGTTAGTAACTTCTAAAGACAAAAGGTATGTTTGTCGTGAAATAATATCATTAAGTCATCCATTTCAACAACCCATATGTCCTTCTAATAACTTTCCATTACCTCATAAAATGATTATAGTTCTCCTCTATTAATGAGGGGCACGTTCTCATCAGGTGAATATATAGTATAAATATTATGATAATGAGATGATCTCTGGAGTGGAATGTGGGTTCATTAATAGCCCCTAAAATAGGATCATAAAACAAAGGTGCATCAGAAACATCAAATCCAACCACTTCACCATGAACATCATTCTCCACATCATCATTATTATTAGAATCAATAATATTGGGTAAATGTGAATTAGAAACTAGACGAATATTGAAAAATCATGCAGAATTCAGAGAAGTATAATTTTCTACCTTAACAATTTTCTTTAATAGTATAATCCGATTTAAATAATAAATCGTAGATTCTAAATGGTTTCTCTAAAGTAGGATCTCATAACTGTATCCAAAATCCTTATGTCTATAGAAAATAAAAATAAAATGTCATCACTTACCGTCCAATTTGGACATCTCATCTCTAGGAACATGAACAAAAACCTTGCAAACAAAAACACATAAATGGTTTTACTTGATCTCTTTTACATGCAATGAAATTCCAAGTGTGTTTGTTTGAATAGAAAATGTGGGTAATAAATTGATAATACAAAAATATGTAATTCAATAATCACCCAAAAATGTCCAAGAAACGTTTCTCCAAAAAGAAAACAACAATTTCTTTTGAACAAAGTCTTGTTAATTTGATCAGCTACAACATTTAGTTGTGGTTTCATAGGTGGTGTATTCTGACACTGAATATGTTATGACCTGAAAAACTTATCAATATGACCAAAATACTCTCCCTCATTATCATTACGAATACATTTAAACTTCCTAGAAGATTTACTCATCTGAAACCTAAAATTGATAAAAAATACAGAGAACCTGAACTTTGGAATTCAAAAGATAAACCCAATTTTTACATGAGTGGTCATCAATAATTGTCACAAAATATATTTTGACATTAAAGTAATTATATTTTAATGATACATAAATATATTATTGTACTAATTCATGTACTTGTGACTTCTTATAATGAGGAAAACTGTTAAAACTTACCATAATCTATTTTACATCCATGCAGTTGTTGCACATGTCAAATTTTAGTCCATTCAAACTTGGAAGAAAATTATTATTTTTTAAATTACCAACACCCACCTCACTAATGTGGATGAGCCTCATATTACATAACTAGGAATAAAATTTTTTATCAATAATTCATGTAGTATCATAAGAAATAGAAGCTGTGGTCTAGTACAAACATGACTACTTCTCCCCTCAAGCCACAATCAAGGACTCCTCAGAGAACATCCATTGTAAATCTCTAAAAGTACTGATACAAAACTACATAATAAATAACATTGGAATAAATAACATTCATAAGAACCCTAGGATCATGTCTAATATCCTTCAAAATATTATTAATTACTATGTTAGTCTCTAAAGAAATTATCCCAATGCCAACAACATCATCATGACTGTTAATACCTGTCATTAAAATCCCAAAATTACCAGGGATGTAAGATTTAATGAACTCCCTCCTTAGTATCATGTGGAAACTAGAACAACTACTAATAACCTAGAAAGAATCATCAGAATCAATATTAATATATTCATAAATAATAACATGATCACACCTATAGTGGAAATGACATGATCATATCCATAACCATCCGTCTCTTGCTGGTTTTACTTCATTTTTTTATATCTTTTTAGCTGATTAACAAATTATTTATATGTCTTTTCATACGACAATGATGGAATTCAAACTCCCTTCCTCAAAATTGATGTTATTATTCCTTTTTTATTACCTCCAATACTCCATCCATGATTTTTTCTGGAATTATCCCCTTGATTTCTATGACTAATATATATGAACAAGATTTATACAGATTATATCTCATTTCATCTTCATTAAAGGCAACAAACATAAAAAACTGAATGGTGTAGCTCCATTAGGAGTAGAATCATTGAGAGTAACATGGATGTTCTCCCAACAATTGGGTAAAATATTAAGCATCAGAAGTAGTAATACCAAATCATAAAAATTAATAAACATACCATAAAATTGATCAACATATCCATAACATTAACTCACATAGTTCTAAATAGAAATAACCTCATTGTAATAGAAATGTATCATTTTTTTGGGAGAAAAAAATTATTTTTCCATATTGTGGAAGCATAGGTTGTCTCAAGTTTGATTAATAATGTTCTGGTATGAGACATGTTGAAGATATGGTAAATCAAATTCTCTTTGAACTACTAAAGATTGAAACTAAAAATCATCACATTCTCAAACTACCATTCTTCATCAGAAAATATTTTTCTATTTTCTGTACTAAAAATTTGAATATGAATTCTCTTGAAGAAAGTTAGATCCTTCATTTTTAATTTCAATATATGATAGTTGTTAATATTCAAAAAAATTATCAAAAACTAATTGGATTCCATAATTTATCTAAAAAAAAACATGTTGATATCATATGTTTTCAAATATGGAACATGATTAATGTGAAAGAAATCAATGAAGCGAATGCACAATGTAAATAAAATTTCAGTCCCTTTAAAAAGAAAAAAAAATTAGATGCATAATACCAACATATATGTGAATAAAAATAAATACGAACAGTAGAAAATTTAACGTGGAATACCCAAAATAGAAAAACCACAAGACCTTGTCTATAAAGAATAATCCTGTAATAATCAAGAGTAAAAAGATGATAATCCCAAATTTTAATGGGATGTCACAAATAATACTAGGATAAAATATTGGATCACAGAAAGAAAGCATATGCAATTTAAAGCCAGGCTGAAATGAAGAACACATTCTGATAAACAACCTAAATAGATATGAATATTAAAATTAGGTGTTCTTGGTTTGAATAATCAATGAAGACAAAAAGCAGTGAGATCGAATAAAATATCACTCTAGATGAAAGTCGATTATATCTGGAGAATGTTTTAGGATGCATATCTGAATACTGTTGTATATAACTCTAACTACACTTCCCCAAAGTAGATAAGAGAGATTCATGCCTTGAATAGAGAGATACCTACATTCCTTGATCTTTAAAAAATGTCCACTTCTCAATGATATATAACAACCCTATTTTAATATCTTTTTTTTAATTTTTATTTTAGTGACATGTGTGAGTGGGAAGGTGAGGAGGTGCCCCAAAAAAAGAATACGGGGGAAACCATTTGGAATTAGTATATTTGTTATCAATATTATGAGGAAGATATATTTCCTACACCACTACAAAGACATCGACGTATGACTATATCATGGATCCTTCCTCTACAACTGATCCATGAATGTTTTTTATATTAGAGTCTTGGTAGTGTTATTCAAACCATGTCTCTAGGTGTCGTTGTTGGGATTTCTAATCCTCCCCTTAGTCTTCCTAATATACTCCATTTTGTTCAACATGGTCCATCATTGTGTAATTTCCCCCATAATACTAATGGATTTTAGGGGCATAGGATCTTCATTCCATGAATTAGTTAGGTCTGACCATAGTGGAGAAGACTGATGATGTGTAAATAAATAAATTAGAAAACACAAGAGAAGAGATAATCGGATTTGAAGAATGAGAAGGTATGGAAACCAACATCAATACAAGGTAATATTATGTGGGGAAACTACTATAAATCAACCCTTTAACATCGAACAAAAAATGGATTTAACAAAGCTAAAAAACTGTTATGTCCCCTACAACTTTTAAAGGGATGGATCCCTTTATCCCCAAAGAAAAAAGCATTGATAAATAAACCCCATTATCCGTGATATAAATAGAGCTAATAAAGGCCTTACTATTGTAGTGTGCAATTTTAAAAATAGAACAGTGTAGAAAATACACTTATATACACCCATATATTCAAATAAACCTCTATTGAAATACACCTATATGAAAATACATTATTTAATTGAAATAAAATTTTCATCACAATTTCAAAAAAACACTGAAATATATATTAAAAAACAATGTTTTTTATAAATATATTTGTTATTAATATCCACAAATATGTAAAACCCTCGATGATTCATCACCTCTGGAAGCTGCGACCCCCTCTTATAAAAACCTGATAATAGTATCAGTTTTCAAAATACCACCCCAAGTCAATCCAATGAATCCACTAATAAATAAAAATGAATCTTATGTTATAAATACTATAAATAAATAAATTAAACATAAATATAAAAAATATATTAATAAAATAGAAATTTTAAATAAAAGGACACTCTTAGAGTCATACCAGTCACAACACGCATCAGATTGGGGCAGGGATGACTCATATACGTAAAATATTACATATGGATAATTTTACTATATTTTCCCAATAATATGAATATATTAGTTCTATTTTGAGTACATCACTCTTATTTTTAATTTAAATGTCATTTTGAACTGAAAACATGCACTTTGAGTCACACATGCCACATCGTGTGTCAGTATGATGTGGGACTGATTCAATCACGTCAAAAATGACTTACGAATTGTGTTACTAATTTATCAATATAAATAGTTCAAATTTTCTTGATTTTAAATGAGGAATAGACATTTTGAACTAAAGTTACAATCTTAAACTGATAACAGACACTTTGAGTCATACTAGGAACACTATATATCACATTATAGTGATGATGATTCTTACATGTTAAAAATTACTTATGGATTATTTTATAAGGTATCAAAACAATATGAATTCATTTTATCCACTTTATGTATGTAACATGTGTTTTTATACTAGAATCTCAATTTTAAATAAAATAATACACATGGATCCATATCATCCACATCAAAAATTAGCTTAATGGGAAGTTGTTTCATGCACATTAAAAATAACTTATGGATCACTTTTCTAAATTTTATAAACTATTCGAATGTTTTTTCTCAGTTTTAGGTATGTCACTTGTGTTTTTCACTAATATGTTATTTTAAAATGAAAACATACACTTTGGGTTATACGGGTCACATCATGTGTCGGTTTGAAATGAAACTGATTCCCATATATAAAAAATGAGTTATGAATATTTGTAATAAATTATCAACATAATGAGAGATTATTTTCATGGTTTTCAGTGAATGAGAGACATTTTGAACTAAAATTTCCATTTTAAACTGGCAATAGATTCTTTGAGTCATACAGTGCACATAGTGTGTCTGATTGAGGATTGACTAATTCCTACACATCAAAAGTGACTTATGGATCATTTTATTAATATATCAAAATAATCCTAATGCTTTTTATTTTCCATTTGTATTTATCTTTTCCTTTTTATTAAAATTAATTTAAATATTAAATAAAAAAACATATTTGGTGTCATACCATCCACACACTATGTTAGATTAAGGTACGACTGATTAATACACATAAAAAGGACTTATGGAACATTTTACTAAAGTATCAAAAAATCCAAATGTGTCTTCTTAGTTTTGATCGTGTCACTTTTACTTTTTACTAAAATAAATGTTAATTTTAATAAAAAGAAAGACACATTTGAAGTCATACAAGTCACACTGTGCTCCATATTTAGGAGAGACTAATTATTAGTCATCTGAAATTTCACATGGACCATTTTCCTAAATTATAAAAACAATATGACTTCATTTTCATAGTTATGATCATGTCACTTGTGTCTTTTTACAAAAAAATCGTTTCAATATGGAAAAACACACTTTAAGTCATATCAATCACCTTTGTATTATATGAATGAGAAGGTGATTCATGCACACTAGAAATGACTTATGAATCATTTTAGAAAATTATTATGATAATCTGAGAGTGTTATCCTTTTTTTAGAGAGTAACACACTTTTTAAACTAAAATTTAAATTATAAACTGATAATAAACCCTTTGAGTCATATCGGCCACATAGTGCACCATATTTAGGTGAAGATGATTCATAAACATAAAAAATGATTTCTTGATCATTTTAATAATGTATAAAAAAATTATAATTGTGTTTTGTCTTTATTGAGAATGGAACTTGTGTTATATTACTAAAATGACAGTTTAAACTGAAAACACACACTTTGGGTTAAAATGGTCACATTGTGTGTCAGTTTTATGAGATACTAACTCTGACACATAGTAAATTAATTGTGAGTAATTTTGAAAAATTATCAACATAATAAGAATTATTTTTATTTATTTTTAATTATAGACTCACTTCATGATTTAAAATGTCAATTATAAACACATAAGAATTATTTTTTGTTATATCAGGTACATGGTGTATCAGATTGAGGTGTGTTTGATTTCTATATGTTGAAAATGAAATATGGATCATTTTTTAAAAGTATCAAAACAATATGAACGCATTTTTCAAGTCTTGAGTATGACACTTGTCCTTTTTACTAATATTAATGACAATTTTAAATAAAAATAGCACTTGGAGTCATTCTAGAAATCCCTTCTATTATATTATGGTACGAGTGAATCCTTCAAATCAAAAAATTTACTTATAGATCATTATATTAAAGTTACAAAACAACTATAATATATTTTCATGGGTTTTAAGTATTGTAGTGGTCTTTTTTACTCAAATTATTAAAAATTTTAAATAAAAAGGCACACTTGGAGTTATACCAGTCACAACTTATGTAGAATGTTGGTTCAGTTGATACGTAAATGTCGCAAATGACATATGGAACATTATATTTCTGTATAAAAACTATCCAAATGTGTTTGATTAGTTTCAAGTATGTCACATGTTATTTTTACGAAAATCAATGTCAATATAAAATAAAATGACACACTTAGAGTAATACCGGTCACACCAGGTATTCAATTGAGGTTAGGGTGATTCTTACATAAACTAAATTACTAATAGATATTTTTCCAAAAATATATAAATAATATGGATGTGTTTTCTCATTATTTAGCATATCACTTTTCCTTTTTACTATAATTATCTTCAATTTAAATAAAAAGAAATAATTGGATTCATAAAAGTAAAATGGTTCAATTAATTGAGGAGAAGATGATTTTTACACAAAAAAATTACATAAGGATGATTTTCGTAAAATATAAAAAAAATATGAATTCATTTTCTCAGTTTTGAGTATGGTTCTTGTCTTTTTTAAAAAAATTAATATAAATTTTAAATAAAAATACACTCTTAGAGTCATACTAATTAAACTATGCATCAAATTTAGGTTTTCTTTATTTTTACATGTTAAAAAAGATTTATAGATTATTTTCATAATGTATAAAAAACTCAAAATTCATTTTCTCAGTATTTACAATGACACTTCCATTTTTTTTAAATTAAAATAAAAATTAAATAAATAATGACACTTAGAGTCATATCGGTCACACCATGCATTCGATTGAGGTTTAGTTGATTCCTACATGTAAAAAATGACATATTGAAAAATTTCCTAAAGTATCAAATCAATATCAATACATTTTTTGGGGTTTGAGTATGTAAAATTTCATTTTTAATAAAATTAATTCCAATTTTAAATAAAAAGGCACGCGTGGAGTCATATCGGTCCCACCATCTGTCAGATTGAGGTTTTGATGATTTATCATGTCTTAAATTAATTATGGAACTTTTTTACTTAAGTAACAATACAATTATAATTCATTGTTTTTGTTTTTGAGTTTTTCACTCATGTTTCTTATGAAAATATCATTCCAAATTAGAAACACATACTTTATGTCATAACACTCACATAATCTGTTGGTTTGTTGTGAGAATTATTCCCACATGACAAAAATGAATTATGAATAATTTTTTAAATTATCAGGTTAATATGATTGGGTTTGCTCTGTTTTTAGTGAGTCACACACTTTTTGAAATATTATGTCAATTTTAAACTAATAATTGACAAATATAGTAATACAAGGATGACTGTGTATCAAATAGATGTACATATTATTATTATACATCAAAAAGAACTTATTTATAATTTTATTAAAGTATCAAATCATCGTTAATGACATTTATTGATTTTGAGTATGTTAGTTGACTTTTTCGTTAAAATTCATGTCAATTTTAAATTAGAACACACACATATAGTCATATTATTAACAACATACATAATATTGAGGTGTGTATAAAACCTACCCATTAGAGATATATAATGGATCATTTTGAAAAAGTATATAAATAACATGAATGTGTTTGGTCTGTTTTGAGTATGGAAGTTTCCATTTTTTATGAAAATTAATGTCAATTTTGAATAAAACGACACAAATAGAGTCATACCGACCACATCGTCCATTAGATTGAAGTGTTTGTGATTTAAAAACATCAAAAAAGACATATGGATCATATTACTAATGCATAAAAATAATTCAAATTTTTTTTGAGTATTTTAGTTGTGTTTTTTAGATAAAATAATTTCAATTATAAATAAAAAGACACAGTTGGAGTCATACATGTCACAACATATGTCTGGTTGAGGAGCGACTGAATCCTAAATGTCAATAATTACATATGGATTATTTCCCTACACTATCATAAAAATATGAATGTGTTTTTTTTAATTTTGATTATGTGATGTGTATTTTGAACTAAAAGGAAAATTAAAAAGTAAAAACATACAACTCAATTCATACCAAGAACATTGTGTATTAGATTGTGGTTTGTATGATTGAGTTTTCATTAATTGGTTTTCTTTTAACTATTTTTCGTAATCTATAAATGGGAGAACCATTCCATTTTTTTGTAACAGGAAACCCCATACCTCAAAAAACGCCACATCCAATAGAAACAAGTTTTATCTTTTTTGGATTGCTGCAGAGAGTTGAAAGAAAAGTATGACATCACAAATAGAGGTTTTCTATATAATAAAACAGTTTTATTATATTAATACTATAAATAAATAAATTAAACATAAATATGAAACAATACATTAATAAAATGTCAATTTTAAACTTAAATCACAGAATTCGAGTCATTCCAGGTACAAAATGTATCAGATTGAGTTAGGGTTGATTCAAAAATAACTTTTTATCCTATAGTTCATGGTCATAGCACATGAGTGAAAACATCATTATTGACATGTCTTTTTACATGATCTAATGTCCATTCTTGGAGTGTTCTAATAGCCTACTTGATTGAATGTATATCTTCATCATCAATTTGAATAGGCAGCTCATCTCTCAGCTCATAATCAATGATAGTCTCCAAATTAACATGAAATTATGGATGTTTTTTATTTTTTAGAGTATCTCATTGGATAATACACAAAGTAGACGTCCCGACAAGAATATGGATTGGCCTTGATATATATAAATCAAAATCATTTTCACTATATTGAATATCTATACAAGAAATGTACCAGTTTGTTCCTTATTCACATTTCATAGAATTAATTATTAGAGTATTGAGGACCCATATAATACATCTCTTTTCATAGAATGGCACACCTCAAAGATTGTGGGGGTGTGGGGGGATCATCACGTAGTGGTCTCCCTTGATTTTTTTCATGTCATTAGTTTCCTCGATAAGATCTACAGTCAACCCAGGTTTCAAAAGAATATTTTTCATCAAGGGAAGTGAATCATGGATGCATCACATCCATTTGTTTAACTTTTTTTACCATGTTCTTTTCTTTTCTCAAATTCTATTCTAGGTGTCACCACCAAACCCACTTCTTTGATGTGGCCATACTGTTTTTGCAACTTCAAGGTGACTGGTAATATCTATTCATCTGGTACAACTAATGATGATTCATACGTCAAATTCAGATAAAAAAATATATTGAAATAAGTAACTATTTTTATCTAATATTTATTTAAAAAATAATTTATTATGTCATACATACACAATATTTCGAGTCATTTTGTGATTTTTCATCCCTTAGTATCCCATCATTATTTAAAAATTCCACCTTCCATATCACTTGATGTGGGATGAATGTAAATTTTGATTTGGATTCATCAATTTACATATAAACAGAAATTACATAATTATTTTGTCATTTCATGCCATTTAAAAGTATTACAGTAGATTGAAAATATGTAAAAAAATTAATTGAAGCATACCCAATACATACTTTAAAGTAAGAGTATGTTCATTTTTTTTGTCTGTTACTTATTTATATCACTATGTGTATGATTAATAAATTAAAAAGTAATAATCAGTTTGTTTAATACCCATATCATCAAAAAATGAATTATCATCCACAATGTACCGGAATATATGTATCCTAATGAAGGACAATAAAAACATTCCACGATTCCTGGATTATTTGGTGTGTATATATATATGGTGGGTGCCAGTTTATTTTCCCTTCAGCAACATTGATATGAAACGTTATTATAATTTTGAGAAATATCATATGATTCATTCATGTAAGAATTAATATAAATTTCTTGTGGGATTTATCTACTAAACGTATACTTTTCAAGGATAATTAATATTTGGTTACTGTTTCATTAGTTTTTTTAGTAAAATATAGAATTTATATCTTAATTTTACAATCATCTTTTCCCAAGGTAATGTATTAATCATGGGTCAAACATGGTGCCCTGAATCTATATCAATTTTCATGTGCTACTTAGTAGTGAGATTGAAAAAATTACTAAACATGGAGTTTTTGGGGTTAAGAGGCTAGTTTCATACATTCCATCAATACTGAAATTTTATGCTTTTCCTTTCCCCTTAATAATTTTTTTTGAACACTATCATGAAACGATGATCTTATTTTTTTAAGACATCGGTTCATAACAATCTACTATTTCCAAATGTTAAAAACGTAAATATGTTGTTCCTTTCGATTGGTAGCATTGCAATGTGTAGAAGGTCAGTGTTCCTCTACACTGGGAACTCCATAAGGTGGTTAAAGCGATTATTCCTCATGATTGGGAGCATTAGAATGTGACAAATTATTTATTTATAGAAATTGTTCAACAATTAATTTAGATTACCAAAATTCAGTAGTGAAAATAAAATAAAACGAGTTAACGAAATGTATATTAAAAAATTATAAAATGATTATTGAACAAATTTTTTTAAATGGGGAATGGATTTGACCCCTATATTTTGTATTGCAATCACATCATTATGATATCCTATAATATACAATACCCCATCGATATTGGGACTACTATGAAATGATTGTGACGTTCCAATAAAATAACCATCCTTAGTTGATTTTGCATTTGGAAATTTATTGGTTTTTCTCAATAATACAAGATTTGACCAATTTTAGTTTGAGGGATCTAGAATATAAAATACTTGTACTACCTATAGTTCCATTATAAATGGTCCACATTTTTACCATTCCTTATCAAAATCAACTATAATGAATCCCAATTCATCTATTTTAACAAAACTCATATTAAAAATGAATATTCGTTGAAAAATAGGCACTTGGAATATTTTATATTACCACTACCTTATTTTCGTGATGATGAGAAATTATAACATATTATTATAAATTGGATTCCCACCCTTCTTAATACATATACGCATTGATTCATCCACTAGTATAACTGCACTATTTTTCAGGGTGCTTCCTTCATCATTTTCATTCTTATACAATGTATAACCATCAATTTGATACCCATTATAAGATAATACTTGCACAATTGGTCCTCTAGTTTGACATCGATGAAATTAAAAAATTGAATCTATGTTTTCACCTATATTTATAAAAATATGTTCTCGATACCCTCCTATAAATTATTTATTATCTTTATTTGATATCTATATTTTATCCAATGATGGATTAAAATTCACAAGGAATTATTTTTGGGTTTCAACATATGGATAAGCATAATAAAAATTATGAAAAAAAGAATCATGGGCCTACTAATGATAAATAATAGTTATTGTCAAAAGTCCAATTCTAGAAATTTCATTATCGATAAGTTGTGCGGTATGAAAAAAAAATTAATACACAAATCTTTTCCACACCAAACTTGTAGTTGGTAAAAAATTCAATGGTTTCCTCAAAAAAATATCAATCCACAATAATATACTAAGTAAGACATTAATAGTGACATAAAATTTCATGATCATCATATTCCATTCAATGGTGGTACATCCATCTATAATATATAGGACCACATAGATATATCTCTCTTAACAAATGATCTATTAAGGGAAACAACGTATAAAAAACTTATAGGAGTAAGAACATTTTCAATTCCCATAAAATGATTGAAATTTACATCTCCATAGATAAAATTCCACTAGGTCTATTACATTGTAGCATATAACTTTGAATAAGAAAAGAATATTGGTTAATATAAAATAGGAATTCTAGGAAAAAATTCAATATAATGCTACATGCATTAGATCATTCATTAAAACAACACAGTCTTCTAATTTTATTCCCATTAAATTTAAATCATTCATTAATACGATATTCTTGTTATTTGATAAATACCACACTAGAAACATCATATCATTAAATAACTTTTAAAACTAATATATCTCCTTCCTGGAAAGAGTGTAAGTAGGTGAAGGAAGAAAATTCCATTTTCACCTTTCACTAGTGAAAAATCCTTTAGTATTCCCATTTTGATCATGTCCGATGTAGCCTTAATTCGATACATTGTTTTTCAGGTGCATTTAGTAAAATAAAAATTAAACTATCACAAACATTTTTTCAATGTGCATAACATCAAGGAAATTCCTATCGTACAAACAATTCCAGTATGGTAATTAAAAAAAACTAATTGTGTTTTACAATAAAAAAATTGTAAGGGTTTTTGAAAAAATATTTACCAAGATTAGTGTATATATCATTGAATTTATAAAAACATTTTATCACTAATTATTGGAGATAGTTATGTATGTTTTTATGAACTCTCATCGAATTATTTCATCCTAGATCAGAACTTATGTCATCGCGGTAGAAATATGGGATGTCTTATAAACACGGTATTCAATGAATGTTTCAACCTAATTGAAAATGTACCTTGTTCAAAAATGGGACACCCTTGAGTTTATTGAATGTTATATCCTGAAAAATTTCAATAAGTCAGAAAGTAATTTATCATCTAATACACCATGGTTCTCAATTTTAAATCTTTATTTATATAAGCATCATACAATGTAACAACTAAATCCCACAATAATTTCAAATCATTGATCAATGGAGTAAAATAAACACCAATATCATTAAAAACTTGATTTGGTCAGGATATAAGTATTGATATCATAATTTTTTTTCATTTCAGGCATAAGAACAATTTCATGTTATAATTTACCAACATAACTGGCCATGTACTATGAAAGCTCCTTTGAAAACCATAAAGATTCACTCCATATATAGATAGAACAAGATGAAAGTTTCTTGGATTATTTCCAAATTTTGGATACTCGCGATCAATTATATTCCACGAAGGAGACTATTGTTATTTAAATAAGATACCATATTTATATTTTGTATTTGTATACAAAGTAAATTTACTTCTAATCTCATCACTTTCATATAGGAACCTAAAATTTGGAATGATCGAAAAATAACATAAAACATTCCTAGGACCAGATTCATCAATATTTAATCAAGAATAAACTCACATCGGTAATTATTTAAGTGATTTTAATTCCTTAAAAAAGAGTAATAAGTCATTTGGATATGATTGTGTTATTTCAAAATCATACCCATTGAATGTATCATTCGTTTAACATCATGTGATCAGTTAGGAAGTTAATTATCTTTTGGGAGAATATCATTCATGATAGAATGTAGTTCAGTAAATCTAGAATCACTACATTCATTGATATATTTTAAAATATATAGCATTAGTATGTGTGATAATGTTTTATATTTAGTAAAACGAGTATAAACTGATATCTTTTCACAACAGTTTATCTTCTCAAACAATTATTCAAGATCACAATGTACATCTTCAACTTTCATTTTCATTTCCTCAATATTATCTTCGTCATCATTCAATCATATAATCACATCCTAGATACATTCCTCTACCTTTTCCTAAATGGAATCATATCATATGATCCATAAACCTCATTTCTATATCAGTCACTATCTATATTCAATTATCCCTTTGTTTATTTCATAATTTATAAGTTCAGTATATTCTATGATAGGGCAAGAGTTCTTCAAACACCTCAAAACTAATTATTCATGAATAAAAACAAAATAAACATGGAAAAATGATTTTGGAATAGTAAAATAAATTATTTTTAAAATCACTAGGAACTAATTCAGCCCATATTATTACACTTTTTTCTTATGATTAATATCTATCCATTTTCAATTCACATCCTTCCAATTTTATTTGTAAATATAAATATTTTAAAAAATTAATAAAGACATAAAAGAGGGGATTCCAATAATGGAACCCAAAATTTTAATTTTACAAATAATTTCATTTTGCTTTGAAATAAGTATGTAGCATAATTTAAGAAATTAATTACTCTAGGGTGGTGGGTGTTATCCCAAATATCATCCACAATAATCCCCAGTATTTAGTATGGGATGAATACTAGTTAAGGAAGTTCAAGAAACATAGATTCATGTTTATAATAGATGGTGGATGTGTCTAATAAATAAAAGTTGAATGATAAATATTTAGTAGATGAAGTTTATGAGGATGATAATTGTATCCTTAAATCTAAATGTTGTAGGCTGGGGAGTTGGTGAAGTACTAGACATTATTTCATTGTTTTATATATAAGGTTAAAAATGTAGCAATAGTTGTATGTTTTCCACAAGGGTATCCTTGATTAGTGTATCCATGATAACGATCAACTAGATGGTCTTACACACAATCACACTGAGACAACCATTGTAGTTGCAGTATTCAAAGTAAACCGTTAATTACTCAATGAAAAAAACTATTTTGGTCTCACGATTGAATTTTAGTAGTGATTATTTTCCCCCGAGTCCATGGTTGCAAGAGTTGGGTAATGATGGGTATCCTATGGGTTGAATGTCATTAGTTACATTCCCTTTATATGGTGTAATTATCAATATATATTATGTAGGAGGACATATTATGTGTATTTAGGAAGTATCTAAAATTTTATTTGATCATATAAATATATATAAAACCCTTTTTTCCTTACAAATGTTTTCAATTATAAATTTAGATACCACTCATCCCATTGATAAGGCATACTAAAATATAAAAAACCCAGGGAATCTATATACTCAAACATCAAATCATATTCCTCCATTTTAATGTCAATTTCAAATTTAAAAGATTATTTATTTTGATCATAATTTGAATCCAAAATGACATCCTCTTTTTGAAATAGCATAGAAATAATACTTATTAACATGAAAACAAACCAATTACCCTTAAAATCACATTTATATTTTAAAAAACCGATGAATATATTCATAATAAATAATTGAAAATTATTTTATTTATTTTTAGAAATGATTTTCTTCACTAAAGAACATGTTACCCTTTATTTAAAATCACATTTTAACAAAACTTTTACCCATTAAAAATACATCTCTAGTAAAATAAAACTCCATATAAGTTTTTAAAATACTATAGAAAACACGTTCAGTATTATCAAAACCAACCCCTTCATATTTTTATAAAATGTTTCAAAATCTTAATAGAAGCCAACCCCCTCTGAGAATCTTAACTCAATTATTATATAGTATAATGTGTATACAAATTTACATATATATATATATATATTCATTTTAAAAAAATATATATTATTTTGAAATCATTTTCATAATATAAAATACAAATTTTGAATATAATAATGGTTTTAGAAAAATATAATGAAATTATTATACATTTTAAAAAAAATTCAACAATAAAAACACCCATCGAATTTGAAATATATAGCCATCAAAATAAGGAAATCATCTTCAAGGATTAACTCTACCATTCCAAAAACCAACAATCATCAATCTTATTACTAATTCGATTGGTTTCTACCTTTCACCCAACATAAGAACAAATATAGTATCTCAGGCCATCTATCCTCATATGTTCTTTGATATCAACCCTTAGAATATAACAAAAAATTAGATAAAAGATTTAGTTTTGGAGGGATCCAATAATTTTAACCATATAGGTGACGTTGGATGAAAATACAGTTTAGAATATTCACTAGGGTTAAATATTAATTCACCTTCTTAGGGTGTAATAAACTGTTTGGTGAACACATATTGATTATCTTGGTCAAATGTTTATATTTTTGTGTGCGTGATGGATGTTTAACTATTATACCAATAAAAATTACAATATTGTGGGGGTTGTTCATGGTTAATTTAAATTGCATGGATTATGTGGAATTTCATAATGAGTTTGTGTTACCAATCTATTCGTGTCATTAATGAATAATGATATTGATATATCTATGACTACTTTGAATAGATATACTATCAATTTTTTATTTTTTTGAATTTTTAATTTTATATCTCTCTTGAGTCTTGTATCTCAGTATATATTATTTTAAATAATATTTTCACCTTATTAAAGAAAGTTTTTATGTCTATTATTTCTACATGGTATAAAAGCCTAGAAACATTATATGTCTCACTATGTCCCTACCTCTAGTGTCATTTCATTCAGATTCCCCTTTGTCTCTCATCAAATATTCCTTCCAATTTTCCCAAAATATATCTTACAAGGTCTTTAATGATATTTTGTTTTATTTCAAATTAAATTTTTCTTGTATCCTTGTCTAAAAAATCTTAAAAATACATCATTTTGCAGATGATCATTTCCACTAATCATTATTGAGATAACCTTTTTCTAACCTAAATTAACATCTTTTTTTATGTATGAGAAGAGGATAACATCCATATTGCTAAAACAAGAAAATATTTTATATCTATTTTGGAATCATATACATTGTAGATTTTTAAGTGTAATACACATTTCCATAAAAGGATCATTATCTCCATAAGTTCCAAATTATTTAAATTTTCAAATTGAGATATAGTATTATCTAGTTTGAAATATAATTTTAGAATTCATAAATAATTATGGTAGGGATATATCTATGAATGATCTATTTCAATAGTTCTATCAACTATATTTTATCTTGAGTTTAATTTTTTATTTTTTTTGTCATGACTTCTGTATATCTATATTCTTCTCGATAAATTGAGTTTCAACATTATATGAGTGGAATAGATTCTTGGGAAAAAATTTTAAAATATTATTATTGTTATATGTTGGAGTTTTTTATATAGTGTTGGGAAATGTCTATCATATGTGTAAAATTTCTGAGGTTAGAGGATTAAAAAAATGGTCTTGTTTAATTTTCATTGAAAATATGTTTTTTTATCATTTCATCATTTTGTAAATGAGAAAGTGTTATTAAATAATTATAAAATTAATAAAATATTTTCCTACTACTAAAAAAATTTATTCAATGAACTACCTTTTTTCAATTTTAAAAATATAAATGACATTAGGATAGTTTCAAAAGTTTTCTAGATAATAGAAAAAAAAATTTGTTTTTAAAATTTCAAAAAAAAAATATAGTTTAAATTGAAAAATTAGTTATAAAAGAATAATAAAAATTGTTTTCAAAAAGAAAATGATATTAAGACTTGAATTTTGAAAACTATAATGTCATATATTCTAAAATTCTTTTTATAAAGGATAAAATAAACAATAATTTCAAACAATTTATTTTTTTAAAATGAATTTTTTGTTGATGAAAAATATAAAACAATGTTATTGTGAAAATATTTATAAAAACTAATTTATGATTTAAACGATGAAACATGTTTTTTTATTCAAACTCAATAATTTATTTCATCTTAAAATAACAATTTGAGAAGTTAATAACTAGGAAAAAGCTTATTATTTGAATGATTTTATTCATGAATTCAGTTATAAATGTTATTGTAAAAAAACAACTATCAATTTCATTCAAAAAAACATTTATATGAAATTAGATGGTTAAGAAATAATAAAAAATATAATTTTCATAAAACAATGTTTGGTAATATACGATAATGAGAATATATTTTGGAATATAATTATTATAGTGAATTAAAATACATAATCACAAACATTTGAGTAACACATAAATTAATAAATAGTGACCCCCATTTTCTTTTAAATATGAACGCCATTGAATGACATCATTTATGTTTACAAAATGTGGAACATCACTCTATAAATCACCAAATAACCAAAGAAAATTACATATGCATATATAATAATAAGAAACAACCCAAACTTTGCCATGAAACTAGAACTAACATACAATGAATGTAACCAATGTATCCCTTAAATCATTATGCACACAAACCACTAACTATTACCATACAAAATATCTACTAAAACAAGAGAAAACTAATCATAAACCCTAGTGAAAATGTAGATGTTGAATGTTTTTTGGGTAAGTGGTTTTAGGAATTATTTGTGTGCAGGTGAGTGTTAGTTTGTTGTGATGGAGATGAATCAATTGAAAATAGTGGTTATGGTTGATATAGTGATCTTGTACAATAGGGATGGTTATTTTTGGGGCTATTTGTTTTGTTTTTCAATAATAGGTGAAGACACATATAACTAGTGATCGACCAGGTGAAACTAATTAAGAGACTATGTTTAGAGGTGTTAATCAATCCCTTATATGATATTATATAGGAAAATGAAAGAAAATGAAAAGAATATAAGAGGTACAGCATGTTGAAACCAATTTTTATGTCCCATATGAGTTATTTAAGATACTATAGGGTGATTAATTGTCTAATAAAATACAATCAAAGAAAAAATAATGAAAATATGGTGACTAATAATAGGAAAAAATTAATACTTATTCATTAAATGCAGTGATTATAATGAGTGTAAGAAAAATAATATAAAACACCATGCATAACGTTTTCTATAGTATTGAGAACGAAAATAGTCTTAAAAATAAACTTCACACCCCTATAATCCTTGATGGATATGATATTAACTAAATAGACCCTAATTTTTATGAATTGGAAACTATTTAAAATGTCCCTTTAACTTTCCAATGGAATGACATTAAAAACCACTTAAGATATATTTTTCACAACATAATTCATGTAAGAAAACACGTGTAATTTTTTAAGGAAAAGGTGAAACATTGATCTCCAATTTGGTTATGTAAGAACAACCACACATATAGATTCAAAAAAAAATATAACAATTTTTTGAGTTGAGTGAATATATCTTGATAAATAATTAATATAAAAATAAAATTTAGTATAAATAAATATTAAAGAATTATGTCAGTGAAAAATTGAGATATATTTTTTCGTAAATAAATTAGAATGACTTGTATCTTGATATTTTATGTTGAATTATTATTCTTAAGGAAGTATAGTAGATAATTGTGTCCATAATATGACTAATGAACTTTACAGCACATTAGTATTAGAAAAAAAATCATTCTTCATGCTTATATCATTTCCATAACATTGTATTCTATTTATGAAATATATTTGACAATACTAAAATATAATACATAGTTGAATAATTATATAAAATAATATAACATTGTAAATATAATTCTACTAAAGAAGAAGAAAATTATTTTTTAGAATTTAGAAGTTATTTTTTATGCCTTGCTGTGTTAAAAAATCTTGTTTATCGATAATGAATAGAGGAGATTTTTTTTTGATTCTCGATAAGTGAAAATTTATAGAGTGGGGATCATGCGAGAATATATGCTGAAATTTTTTTTAAGAATGATTTTCTTGGAGTTAATAAGAATAGGAAGAATATAAATGTTGTTTTTATTGTAGAATAATTAGATGAAAAGGAAACAACGTAGTGAGCAAGAAAATGAAAAGAAAATACCAAATAAGAGAATATAAGAATGAGAGTGGGGAGACTCCATTGTAAAACCTAATTAAGACGCTCTAAGGAGCCTTCAACTAAGATTTTACCTAGAGGAACATTAGTAAGAATAATTATAATAAAAATAATAATGGTACTTGTGGTCATAAAAAACCCAAACAAAATTAACAATCATACTAGTTGGAAATTATTAAGATTATAAAATATATATATGATTATATATCATTATATTGTTTTATAAATTATGAGTGAAATGATTTATCAATATATATATATGTAACACCCCAAGCTTCCACGGTACGTTTCCCTTCGAATAATGCGATAACGTGTGTTGTACGCAACCTCGAGTTCTAACACACACCACAACTAATTAAACTAGCCGTTGTGAATAGTAATACCTAATTTTTGAAATCATATATATTTTATATTTCAAAATGGACTTCATTTTTGGATTCGGAATATCGAAATTAGCCTAGGTTGAAATTTTGGTACATTTCGGATAACTTTCATATTTTGATGAATAGTCAAAATTACTAAATTTTAATTAAGAACAACTTTTTTAATCAAAATAATTAATAGTGATAAATTATGAATTAGAGTGGTTTTAAAGTATATTTAGAATATATTTTTACTATTTAATATAATGTTGGTCATTGGACATAATTTTACAATTAAACCGAACATAAACAAGTGTCAATCTTTTGATAGTTATTATCTCTTAAAAAACACGCTTTTTGTTTTGACAGCGGGAATTAATTTTAAATTAATTTCTGCCACTTCTGTGTTTTGAATTTAGAAAAATGGATTCCATATTTGGAATTAGGATGTTCAAATTGTGTAAATAGTTAACTTTTATTTTTAGACATTTTGAATAATTACTGCGGTAAATATTTTATTTACCATGGTTAAGGGTAAATCCGGTAAATAAGGGTTAAAAAAATAATATTATAATAATACTAATTTACCCTAAAACGTGTCTCAACCCTATTGGTTGATACATGGTCGACCATGGGCATCTTTGGGTCTATTTTGGGACCCCATGGATCCACTTGTAAGTGATAATGACACATTATATTAATAAAGCTAAAATAAAAATAAAAATGGCATAAGCTTACATCTTTTAGAAGAACAATTTTTACATAGGGTTATACATGTTGGATTTTCGATTATAAATATTCATTAGAAAGATAAAAAGATTACCAACATGATGATATTTTATTTATAATTTTTAGACATCAAATAAGTTAAATTATTAATGACACAATAATGATGCAATGTTTACCTCATTATTAAATTATTTAAATAAATAAGATTATAATGATGAAAATATTATCTAAAACCTGTCCAATTATTATTGGTTGATGTTATTTAGAATATGAGTCATCTTATCTTCGACCTCAATGATTTTTGGACCATTATAAACCTAATACAAATATATTATAAAGTAATACTTTCACACTTTCCTAAAGAGCCCCTCCTCTACCTTATAAAAGGAGACCACTTATACTCATTACTCACATCTCTCAAGCCACTTTTCTCGTCCAAACTCTGCCCAACTAGGCTCCCCACATCCCTCTCCTCCTCCTTGAAGCTTCCCCTTAGGCAGAAATCATTTCAAGAAGTCCTTTGGTTCCAACCAAAGTGAGTTACCTAAATTAAAGGTAACGATTTCTCTTAAATTATTTTCAATTATTTTGCTTCTCCAACCCCCAAAATCTTTTTATTTCCTTTCTTTTGTAATAACACCAGTATCCTCAATATACTAGTATGTTGTTATAAGAAGGATTCAAACTACACATACACACAACTCCATCTAATGGATGATGAACATAATGTTTCTGTGGATGGCAAACTAACGCCTCACGAAACGATGATTGTTCAAATACATCTTACCACCTCTCATGGTGGCCATTATGATGGCACTGTAATTAAATATGATATTAATGATATATATTTTATATATAAGCTTCTGTAATTCCATTTTATTTCATATCATTATTCGTTTCATGTTGTATATACATACGATAATTTCATTTGAGGAAGTGCGGACTACCGCCCCGTTAAAATGATATGACTCGTTCATACCACACATGGAACGTATAAAGGATGGTGTTAATGAACTTAAGTAACATATATAAATATTATATTATACTGGAATAGTAATATACCTATGTATCATTTGGATTCAATTCTTTTAAAATAAAAATTAAATGGAAGTAGCGTTCGTGCGTACGTACGGACTACCGTCTCCACGAACGCGATGAGATTCATTCCCCATCGTATCCATTCAAGTATAATTATCATTTAATGATTTAAAATGATGTTTAAGGACTTGATATCATTCTGGATATGAATAAGATACAACAAACATGACTTATGTAACAAAACATATAAAAGAAAATGAGTAAGTTAACACCCGAAACGACGATAATTCTAAGATATTATTAACAAATCAATGTTAAAAGATCATATATGATATCATATTAATATATATGATTCTTGTATAATTTAATAAAAATTATTTCACCATTATACATGAGTTTAACCTACCCCAACCAAGGAAAAGTACAATGTAAGGGTTATTTCACAATCTCTTCATTATTCGAGGTTGTTTATACGTAATAATCTACTGGGATCTCTTTATCATCCACATCAATGTTTCTTCGAAATGTATTTCAAAACATTTTTACTATTTACATGAATATGGGTTAAAGTCATTTATACCCTTGTTTGACTTTTTATAAGAGGTTTATAAAGGAATCTTTCCGTCGTTTTCAAAACAAGGTCCTTTTTAACATTTTCGACAGAATTGAGGTAAGAATGTTTTTTTTAACTTATACGGCGGGTGCGGTTATTTTTCGCCGTTATAAAATCGTCGAAGCTTTCCATACAAGCTTATAAGAATATTTTCAAAGAAAATGTTTTATTTTATATGGATCTTAAATGGTTTCAAAATAAAAGGAGATACTTCTTTAAAAAGAATTTTGATTTCATCTATGTCAACATCCTTTGATGGATTTTAAGATTATTTGAAGTTGATTTATTATGATACAAAACATCTATATTGTATTGAAGGTTTTGTGATATGTTTGACTGTGGATGTGCTATTTTTATACCATTCATAGTTTATGGTGAAATTATTGTCATTTCGTATGCATGTTTTAATACGAATGTTTATGTTATGATTAAACCTTTTCATATGGGAATGCATTGGACTTAATAAGTGACGGGTGGAGCCCGCTATAGCTCCTCGATGCATCGGTAGGTCTCATGAGACAAACTAGTGTCTTGGCACAAGGCCTTGACAAAATCTTATTTGTAGTCTTGGCACGAGGCCTTGGCTATGTGGTTATGATAGTCTGGCATTATGCATTCCAACATTATGAAAGTGGTGATTGATATTGCATGTGATTATTCGATTAGTAGAATATCCATGTGAACAAGTAAATGGAATTATTTCATTTTACTTTTGCCATACTATGTTGAAGTTCAATTTTAAAAGGCTTTTGTTTTAGAAATTCATTGCCTTAAATGTTTATGCTTATTTTGAATGTTCTGCTATATTGTTATCCTTACTGGGCATTTGAGCTCACCCCTTTTCTATGTTTTATTTTTCCCAGGTAGTGAAAAAGTAAATTATGAATGACTTGCAGGGATATTATGAGGGGTTAATAGTGTGGATATGAAGACTTTGTTGTTGTAGTAGTTTTTCACTTTGAAATGTAATGTAAAACATTATGATTATATCTAGTGTTTCCAAGGCTACTAAACCAATCGGTCTTTCGGGATTTGATCTTTCTTGTGATCATGCCAAAGTTATGTAATTAATGCACCGACTCTGGGTAGCTGGGGTCGGGGCGTTACAGTTGGTATCAGAGGAAGTTTAGTACAAACCTTGGAAGCTAGATTTAGATAAACTCTGATTAGAGCACGTAGACCTAAGATGAACTTTGAGGATTAGTATAGAAGAACTTCCTAGAATTTTGGTATTGTAGAGATTTTGTGAGTTTTCCGAGCAATACATCCCTGTCTAGATACGAGCAGGTAGAGGCGGCTCTGGCACAGATGTACCTAGGGGTAAAACCCGAAAACACCGCTTTGAGCTAGACTCAAACGGGAACTGGTGCACGACAACGGGCCTTGCTGCACTCTTGGTTACGACACTCCCGGGGGATATGCTTAGGATAACTCTCATTTTCTTTACAAATCATTATGAAGGGTTTATGAGTATATACTTCCTCAAAGAAAACTTTTTTATGATTATGGATTATATCCATAAATAGTTCAATTTATGTTAAGTGTTTTATAAGTATGGGATTATGTATTTTGATTCATAAACTGATCTACTTTATGCCATTGTTTAGAAATGGCGCCTAGTGGAATAAATGGAAACCGTATCAATGCACGCACTCCATGTAGGGATTGCCCTCCTGCTCAAGATAATTATAGTGGGGCTGGTGATGCAACTGGTGCTGATCAGCTAATCACCGTACTGGGACAACATACTCAAGTTATGAATAATAACCTTACCCGTATGGAGCACCCTGATCCGCAGCGTGGAGGATCAATGTTAGATCGATTCATGAGACAACAACCACCAACGTTCAATGGGAGTACAAATCCCTTAGTAGCTGAGCAATGGATATTTTCCCTAGAGAAAATATTTCAGGCTTTGGGGAGCAGTGAAAGAGAAAAAGTTATCATGGCAGTTTACCGCCTCACTGGAGATGCTGATCAATGGTGGTCATTGATTCAAAACATGAAGGAAGATGATGAAGTATCAAAAATGGAATGGAGGGAGTTCAAAGATTTCTTTTTAGAAAAATACTTTCCTCGCGACCATCGAGCAGATATGGAAAGGCAATTTTTGAGTCTGAGACAAAAGGAGGATGAGAATGTCACAAAGTATGAGGATAACTTTACAAGGTTAGCGAGGTATGCTGGAGATTATATTCGCAACCCAAGAAGTAAGATTGATCGTTTCTTTGATGGGTTAAAACCATTTCTCCATCGAGCATTAGTCTCACAATCCTTTTCGTCATACGAAGACATTGTCTCATGTGCTATCAAGACCGAAAAAGAATTCTCTAAGTCTTATGACTTTAAAGCGAAGCAAGAGAAGAAGAGACCTGCTGATCAATCTGGGAATGGAAATAAGGGGAAGAAGAGAAAGGTTGAATATCCATCTTGTGGTAAATGCGGGAAGAAACATCCTGGTGCTTGTCTGAAGGGAATGGGAGTCTGTTACAAGTGTGGTGAAATAGGCCACCAAGCTCATGATTGCAAGGGGAAGACGGAAGCTACCAACGTTCAGTGCTACAATTGCAGGGAGATGGGGCATTATGCAAATGCATGTCCTAAGCGTCAGGAGAACTTACCTCAGAAAAGGCCAAGGGATCAAGGCCAGACTTATGCTATCACTACTGCTGAGGTAGAAGCTCCGAAAGACGTGGTGGCAGGTAATTTAATGGTTTCCTCAATTTTAGCAAATGCATTATTTGATTCTGGATCATCGCATTGTTTCATATCTTCCCAGTTTTCTATGAAAATTAGATATTTCCAATTTGATTTAATAAGGGAGTTGTCAGTCAAAACTCCTAAGGGAAGTATCATTGCAACAAAGTTTTGCGAATCAGTCCCCATTAGAGCACATAAATTTTCCTTATCTGCTGATCTCATCGTCATACCTATGATTGAGTTTGATATAATCCTCGGTATGGACTGGCTTTCGGACTATGATGCGAAGATTTACTGTAAGAAGAAAGAGGTTACGATTCTTGATGATAATGATAAGGAACACCTTATTTTTAGAGCAGAATCGTCACCACCTAATTCTTATTTAGATCCAACCCCAGTAGCTCAACTTAATTCAATTATTGGGGAGGAAGAGAATGAAATAACTACGGGTGAGGAAAGGAATGTTCAAATAGAGGATGTACCTGTTGTGAAAGAAATTGTAGATGTATTTCCAGAAGATTTACCTGGACATCCTCCAGAACGAGAAGTTGAGTTTTCCATTGATTTGATTCCTGGATCAAGGCCTATATCGAAGACCCCTTATAGAATGGCCACTGTAGAGTTAGTCGAACTAAAGAAACAACTAGAGGAATTGATTAATAAGGGATTTATTCGCCCTAGTGTTTCTCCATGGGGAGCCCCTGTTCTTTTTGTTAAAAAGAAAGATGGATCTATGAGGTTATGTATCGACTACAGGGAGATCAATGCTATAACGATAAAGAACAAGTATCCCCTACCTCGTATTGATGATTTAT
This sequence comes from Viscum album, assembly GCA_963277665.1. Taxonomy (NCBI): domain Eukaryota; kingdom Viridiplantae; phylum Streptophyta; class Magnoliopsida; order Santalales; family Viscaceae; genus Viscum; species Viscum album. Next base: position 372,119,255 of record OY728134.1, read on the forward strand.
TTGACCAACTGCATGGAGCTCAATACTTTTCAAAGATTGACCTTCGATCTGGATACCATCAGTTGTGTGTGAAGAAGGAAGACATTCCGAAAACAGCATTTCGAACCAGGTATGGGCATTACGAGTTTACTGTAATGCCGTTTGGATTGACTAATGCACCCTCTGTATTCATGGATCTGATGAATAGAGTTTTCAAGGAGTATCTCGATGAATTTGTGGTGGTATTTATTGATGGTATCTTGGTATACTCCAAAACCTACAAAGATCATGAAAATCACTTGCGCATTATCTTGAAGACTCTGAGGAGGCATGAATTATATGGGAAGTTTAGCAAGTGTGAATTCTGGCTTCAGGAGATTTCTTTTCTTGGCCATATTGTCTCTAAAGATGGAATCTCTGTTGATCCTTCTAAGACCAAGGAAATCCAAGAATGGCCAGCACCTACGAGTATAACTGAGGTACGTAGTTTTATTGGTTTGGCAGGTTATTATCGACGTTTCGTCCAGAATTTTGCCCGATTGGCTAACCCATTAACGAAGCTCACACGTAAAGGGGTTAAATTTGTTTGGACAAAAGAGTGTGAAGAATGTTTCGATGAACTGAAGAGAAGATTAGTCAATGCTCCTATATTGACTCTACCATCGGGGAATGATGGGTTCGTTATTTATAGTGATGCATCAAAGAAAGGACGTGGTTGTGTCCTTATGCAGAATGATAGAGTTATTGCCTATGCATCACGACAGTTGAAAATTCATGAACAAAACTATCCTACTCATGATCTTGAGTTAGCAGCTGTGATCTTTTCTTTGAAGATATGGAGGCACTACCTCTATGGTGAAAAATGTGAGATTTATACTGATCACAAGAGTTTGAAGTATATTTTCTCACAAAAAGAACTCAACATGAGGAAAAGGAGATGGCTTGAATTACTCAAGGATTATGATTGTACGATACACTACCACCCAGGGAAGGCAAACAAGGTGGCAGATGCTTTGAGTAGAAAAGACCATGGAGTTTTGAAAAATATGAGAATTTAAAGGGATCCAATTTTCATGGATCTAGTGAAGATGGACATGGGAATAACCAGGGAAGGTGAAACATCAATGCTTTTTCAAATGGTTGCCAAACCATCTTTACTAGAAAGGATTAAGAGTTCTCAGACCGATGATGAAGAATTCCAAAAGAAGATTAAAGCTGTGAATGATGGGAGATTGAGAGACTTTGTGTATGAAGATGGAATTTTGAAATTTGGGAAGAGACTTTGTGTTCCCAATATACCTGATCTAAAAAGGGAATTGCTGGATGATGCTCATAGTTCCAATTTCTCTATACACCCTGGGAGCACCAAAATGTATAGAGATTTGAAGGAACATTTTTGGTGGGACAACATGAAGAGGGAGATTGCTGATTTTGTGTCAAGATGTATGGTTTGTCAACAAGTCAAAGATGGAAGGCAACAACCTGGAAGAGTCATGCAACCTCTTCCCATACCGGAGTGGAAATGGGACAATATTACGATGGACTTTGTCATGGGGCTACCAAAGACTCCTAGAAGGAACGATGCAATATGGGTTATTGTTGATCGTCTTACCAAGTTAGCACATTTTCTTTCTATAAGAGAAGATCTACCCCCGGAACGTCTAGCAAGACTATACATTAATGAAGTTGTGAGACTTCATGGAGTACCCCTATCGATTGTTTCTGATCGTGATCCCCGTTTTACTTCAAGATTTTAGAAAAGTCTTCAGAAATCCCTGGATACTGAACTTCATTTGAGCACTGCTTACCACCCTCAGACAGACGGACAATCAGAACGGACTATTCAAACCTTAGAAGACATGTTGAGATCTTTCTCACTTGACTTTCAGGGTATGTGGGATCAATATTTACCACTGGTAGAATTTTCCTATAATAATAGCTTCCATTCGAGTATTCAGATGGCACCATATGAAGCGTTATATGGAAAGAGATGTCGTACACCAACCTGTTGGGATGACGTTGGTGAATGAAAACTTGTAGGCCCAGAACTGGTGGAGGAAACGATGGAAAAGGTGAAAGTAATCCAAAATCACATCAAAGAAGCTCAAAGTAGGCAGAAGAGCTAGGCCGATAATCGAATGAAGGATTTGGAATTTCAAGTCGGTGATCATGTTTTCCTAAAGGTATCTTCGTGGAAGGGAGTCATACGTTTTGGTAAGAAAGGTAAATTGAGTCCCAGGTACATCGGACCTTTCGAAATTCTAGAACGAATTGGGGCTGTAGCTTACCGATTGGCAATGCCGCCAAGTCTCTCCAAAGTTCACGATGTGTTCCACGTATCTCTGTTGAGAAAATACATGCCTGACCCAACGCATGTACTCACCTATGAGGAATTAGAACTAGAACCCGATCTGTCTTATTGAGAAGAGCCCGTCAGGATTCTTGATACAAGAGAACAAGTACTGAGAAACCGGACGACGCGTCTGGTAAAAGTTTTGTGGAGAAATCATAAGATGGAAGAGGCATCGTGGGAACCCGATGAACTTATGATGAAGAACCACCCGAGACTTTTTATGCAGTAATACCCTAGAAATTGCGAGGACGCAATTATTTGAAGGAGGGGAGAATGTAACACCCCAAGCTTCCACGGTACGTTTCCCTTCGAATAATGCGATAACGTGTGTTGTACGCAACCTCGAGTTCTAACACACACCACAACTAATTAAACTAGCCGTTGTGAATAGTAATACCTAATTTTTGAAATCATATATATTTTATATTTCAAAATGGACTTCATTTTTGGATTCGGAATATCGAAATTAGCCTAGGGTGAAATTTTGGTACATTTCGGATAACTTTCATATTTTGATGAATAGTCAAAATTACTAAATTTTAATTAAGAACAACTTTTTTAATCAAAATAATTAATAGTGATAAATTATGAATTTGAGTGGTTTTAAAATATATTTAGAATATATTTTTACTATTTAATATAATGTTGGTCATTGGACATAATTTTACAATTAAACCGAACATAAACAAGTGTCAATCTTTTGATAGTTATTATCTCTTAAAAAACACGATTTTTGTTTTGACAGCGGGAACTAATTTTAAATTAATTTCTGCCACTTCTGTGTTTTCAATTTAGAAAAATGGAATCCATATTTGGAATCAGGATGTTCAAATTGTGTAAATAGGTAACTTTTATTTTTAGACATTTTGAATAATTACTGCGGTAAATATTTTATTTACCATGGTTAAGGGTAAATCCGGTAAATAAGGGTTAAAAAAATAATATTATAATAATACTAAATTACCCTAAAACGTGACTCAACCCTATTGGTTGATACATGGTCGACCATGAGCATCTTTGGGTCTATTTTGGGACCCCATGGATCCACTTGTAAGTGATAATGACACATTATATTAATAAAGCTAAAATAAAAAAAAATGGCATAAGCTTACATCTTTTAGAAGAACAATTTTTACATAGTGTTATACATGTTGGATTTTCGATTATAAATATTCATTAGAAAGATAAAACGATTACCTACATGATGATATTTTATTTATAATTTTTAGACATCAAATAAGTTAAATTATTAATGACACAATAATGATGCAATGTTTACCTCATTAATAAATCATTTAAATAAATAAGATTATAATGATTAAAATATTATCTAAAACCTATCCAATTATTATTGGGTTATGTTATTTATAATATTAGTCATCTTATCTTCGACCTCAATGATTTTTGGACCATTATAAACCGAATACAAATATATTATAAAGTAATACTTTCACACTTTCCTAAAGAGCCCCTCCTCTCCCTTATAAAAGGAGACCACTTCTACTCATTCCTCACACCTCTCAAGCCACTTGGCTCGTCCAAACTCTGCCCAAATAAGCTCCCCACATCCCTATCCTCCTCCTTGAAGCTTCCCCTTAGGCAGAAATCATTTCAAGAAGTCCTTTGGTTCCAACCAAAGTGAGTTACCTAAATTAAAGGTAACGATTTCTCTTAAATTATTTTCAATTATTTTGCTTCTCGAACCCCCAAAATCTTTTTATTTCCTTTCTTTTGTAACAACACCAGTATCCTCAATATACTAGTATGTTGTTATAAGAAGGATTCAAACTACACATACACACAACTCCATCTAATGGATGATGAACATAATGTTTCTGTGGATGGCAAACTAACGCCTCACGAAACGATGATTGTTCAAATACATCTTACCACCTCTCATGGTGGCCATTATGATGGCACTGTAATTAAATATGATATTAATGATATATATTTTATATATAAGCTTCTATAATTCCATTTTATTTCATATCATTATTCGTTTCATGTTGTATATACATACGATAATTTCATTTGAGGAAGTGCGGACTACCGCCCCCTTAAAATGATATGACTCGTTCATACCACACATGGAACGTATAAAGGATGGTGTTAATGAACTTAAGTAACATATATAAATATTATATTATACTGGAATAGTAATATACCTATGTATCATTTGGATTCAATTCTTTTAAAATAAAAATTTAATGGAAGTAGCGTTCGTGCGTACGTACGGACTACCGTCTCCACGAACGCGATGAGATTCATTCCCCATCGTATCCATTCAAGTATAATTATCATTTAATGATTTAAAAATGATTTTTAAGGACTTGATATCATTCTGGATATGAATAAGATACAACAAACATGACTTATGTAACAAAACATATAAAAGAAAATGAGTAAGTTAACACCCGAAACGACGATAATTCTAAGATATTATTAACAAATCAATGTTAAAAGATCATATATGATATCATATTAATATATATGATTCTTGTATAATTTAATAACAATTATTTCACCATTATACAGGAGTTTAAACTACCCCAACCAAGGAAAAGTACAAGGTAAGGGGTTTTTCACAATCTCTTCATTATTCGAGGTTGTTTATACGTAATAATCTACTGGGATCTCTTTATCATCCACATACATGTTTCTTCGAAATGTATTTCAAAACATTTTTACTATTTACATGAATATGGGTTAAAGTCATTTATACCCTTGTTTGACTTTTTATAAGAGGTTTATAAAGGAATCTTTCCGTCGTTTTCAAAACAAGGTCCTTTTTAAACTTTTCGACATAATTGAGGTAAGAATGTTTTTTTTAACTTATACGGCGGGTGCGGTTATTTTCCGCCGTTATAAAATCGTAGAAGCTTTCCATACAAGCTTATAAGAATATTTTCAAAGAAAATGTTTTATTTTATATGGGTCTTAAATGGTTTCAAAATAAAAGGATATACTTCTTTAAAAAGAATTTTGATTTCATCTATGTCAACATCCTTTGATGGATTTTAAGATTATTTGAAGTTGATTTATTATGATACAAAACATCTATATTGTATTGAAGGTTTTGTGATATGTTTGACTGTGGATGTGCTATTTTTATACCATTCATAGTTTATGGTGAAATTATTGACATTTCGTATGCAAGTTTTAATACGAATGTTTATGTTATGTTTAAACCTTTTCATATGGGAATGCATTGGACTTAATAAGTGATGGGTGTAGCCCGCTATAGCTCCTCGATGCATCGGTAGGTCTCACGAGACAAACTAGTGTCTTGGCACAAGGCCATGACAAAATCTTTTTTGTAGTCTTCGCACGAGGCCTTGGCTATGTAGTTATGATAGTCTGGCATTATGCATTCCAACATTATGAAAGTGGTGATTGATATTGCATGTGATTATTCGATTAGTAGAATATCCATGTGAACAAGTAAATGGAATTATTTCATTTTACTTTTTCCATACTATGTTGAAGTTCAATTTTAAAAGGCTTTTGTTTTAGAAATTCATTGCCTTAAATGTTTATGCTTATTTTGAATGTTCCGCTATATTGTTATCTTTACTGGGCATTTGAGCTCACCCCTTTTCTATGTTTTATTTTTCCCAGGTAGTGAAGAAGTAAATTATGAATGACTTGCAGGGATATTATGAGGGGTTAATAGTGTGGATATGAAGACTTTGTTGTTGTAGTAGTTTTTCACTTTGAAATGTAATGTAAAACTTTATGATTATATCTAGTGTTTCCAAGGCTACTAAACCAATCGGTCTTTCGGGATTTGATCTTTCTTGTGATCATGCCAAAGTTATGTAATTAATGCACCGACTCTGGGTAGCTGGGGTCGGGGCGTTACAATATATATACATATAATGTTAATAATGATCATATGTATGGTAAATCAGTAAATAATACAATATAATATATATATAAATTTATATATAAGATATATAAGAAATTAATAATAATAATAATGACGATGAGGATCGAGGTTTATTATTAACTATAACAACATTTCTATTGTTTTATAATTTATATGACATAAAATACTAAAAAATTAAATTTTGATCACCATTTATAGTTTTATTTTTTACATTCTTTTAAAAAAATAACCCCCTAAGGTTAGATATTATTATTAAAAATGATTTCTGTTGGGTCAATAAGATTTTCCTTATGTTTTTTCCATTCCATCATACATAGAGGAGATATTTAATAAAATAAGGTTTCTTTATGACTTGACCAGTCCTTCATGTTTTGAAAATCAAACACACCTTATCTCAAGCCAAATTTCTTTTTACACTGTTCTTTACTTCTCTAAGGAATATTTCCATCGCCAAGGAAATTTATACTTACCATGTTTTTCATTGTTCATTATATTGCCTAAGTATAAATTTCGATTTCATGGATAAAACCTCGGAATCATATAATACATAGATCTGAAGCATTCTGTTTTAGGATCCAAATTCTTGAAACGAACTCTTATATAGTTCAACTCTGAATTCTCGAAACGAACTCTTATATAGTTCAACATGGAATTCTGGATACAACCTCTTATATATTTCAACTCGAAAATCTAGATATGAACTTATATAAAGTTCAAATATGAATTATGAATACGAACTTTTATAAAGTTCAACTCCGAATTCAAGATATGAACACTTATATAGTTCATCACCGAATTATGGATACAAACTTTTATAAAGTTCAACTCCGAATAGTGGATACAAACTTTTATGAAGATCAACTCTGAATTCTGACTACAAATTCCGATTACGAATTCTCATTACGAATTCTCATGATGAATTCTGACTGTGAATTCCCTAATAAAAAGAATCCAAATATCCTTGTATTATAGGGTCTAAATATAGTTTTTAATATACTCTGACATTTTATTTTCTTACACTCTGAATATTATTTTTGGTTAGACTCCAAAAATTAGTAACTATATTTTGTCTATCCTTGATATAGTTATAAAATGATGTCATCTATTCTGTTTCAAACTAAACATTTTTTGAATGACACATGTACAGGTCCATCCAAAATTCAAGGAGAAATATGACCGATGGAGGACGAAATGACCATTAGAAATGTGCGTATAAATAAATGCACATTTGAACGAGAATAACACAACACATCTGACCAGTTGATCACTCTAGAAGATTAAATGATGATAAGGTGATTTCTACAAAGAGAGACTCCCATGCTTAGTGAATATTGAACACCGTGTTCATATTGCTTTGTGTGACTCAAAATGTTGTTGAATACATTTGAGGGCTTCTAGGGATAAGAATACAGAGGTTCCGACTACCTTAATGTTCAAGGAATTCCTTGCTGAGGAAGATAGTGGTGCCAACTACCTTGATGTTCGAGGTCTTGTGGGGTATCAGGACAAACTCTGATATTCTTATCAAGGGCTTACCTTGGTGTGGGTAAGACAAACTTTCATAAATGTATAAATAAGAGAACCTTTATCCAATGTTGTTGAATACCCTACTCTTTGGGTTAAAAGGCTTAATACTTAATACTTGTTTATTTCATGTTTTCTACTGAATTTTTATTATTGGGGAAAGTATAACTATCTTATACTTTCGTACACTTGTACTCCTATTTGTTAGATTCTATATGCTTTGAGGTAGAATCTTTGTCTTGTAATCTTTTCTTAAGTTTAATTTCTGGGACCATATTTCTAGAACTTATATTGTTTTTAAAACATATAGGTATTGTGAATTTACTTAGTTTAACTTTGTTAAACATAGTTTTCTTTACTCAACTGTAAAGGTTCCAAAGAAATTTTTAAAGTATATTATTCACCCCCCTCTTGTATTTTGAGCATCTACATTCAAATTTTGATCCTACAATTGGTATCAAAGGAGTTCTTTGAAATACTTATATTCACATTTATGTTTTCCTTGATCAAGTTTTTCATTGTTCTATTTTTTCCTTTCTTAGGAATGATTTCATTGATTCTAAACTCTTTCTATTAACATGTTCGTGTGGATGTTTTTATTCTTAAGATGGAAGGAATTAATGTTGGTTCTGTATACAATCATATTCCTACCAGAACACCTATTTTTGATGGAAATGATTATAAATATTGGAGAGATCATATAAAGATATTTGTTATCAATAATGGAGTTGATAATTTTGTTATTCTTACTAGAAGCTACAAAATCCTTGACAAAGATGTTATTACTATCACAAATCGAGAAAAGAATGAAGATCAACTGAATTATAGGGTATGAAATACATTTGTTTGTTCAATGGATAGAAATATATATATCCAAATTTCATCTTGTGAAACATAAAATTGTATTTGGAAGAAACTTGAAGTTACTCACATTGGAACATCAAAAGTTATTGAAACTAGGAGAGCCATGTTTAGTACTGAATATCATGGTTTTTTCTTTCCATTTCGAGAACCGATATGTAAAGTACATCAAGGATTTATGGATATTGTAAATAGTTTACAATCCATGGGTGAGAAATGTTTATATGATGAAGCTCTTGTTGATAAGTTCATAGACAACATGCCTAATGAGTAAGAATCCAAGAGGAATGTTATTTATGAGAACAGGAAGGTTATTCAAATTTCACTTGATGAATTATTTAGTACTCTTATACAACATGAGAGTAGAATGAAGAGGGATTCTGATAATATCATGAAGCAGAATGGGAATGGAAGTGTTTATTTTTCAAAAATATCAAATCATATGAAAGCCAAGAATCGTGAAAGAGTTACTAAATCCATGTTTATGAAATTCAATCGGAATCTAGTGAAAGTGAAGCTTCAGAAAATGAATTAGCCATCCTTGTTCGAAGGATGAACAAGATTGTTGGATAGAAGAACTTTCAATATAGATACAAGAAGAAAGGAAAGAAAGATAGGAAAGAATCTGAAGTTACCTCTTATGAATGTAAAAGAGTTGGACATTTAAGTCTAGATTTTCATATGATTTAGAAGGAGGATAGGAAGGAAATACATTCAGAGAGGAATATAATGAAATTATACCAGGATAATTCTAATAAAGTCTTGATGACTAATGACACTTGGAGTTCCAGTGGTGGAGACTCGTCTGATTAATCTACAGAGTATGAATCATCGGTAGAGAATAATCATGGATTACATTCCAGACTACCAATTGAAAATCATTGTCTGATGGCAAATGTTCAAAATACTGAATCCATGACTAATGTATCATTGAATGAAAATTTAACTGATTATCTATATTCTGAATCATTATATGAAGAATCTTCTTCTGATGAAGATAATTCTTTACCCACTTATTTGGAATTGTCTAGATTTTCTAAACTCCTTGAGATTAAGAATTCAAAACTCATGAAAAATATTGATATGGAAAATTTTAGAAATAATATTATTACTAAGGAAATAACATATCTTTCTAAAGATCACGACAAGAAAATGTTTTATTTCGAAAATATTTCAAAATATTTTGAGGATGTTAATTATGAGAAGGATAAACTTTCCATATACCATGAAAAATTTATTTCTAAGAACCATATTTTAGTGGATAGCTCTAGTTCTAAATATAATTATTTTTAGGATAAAAATATGGTTATCATACTCAAGTCCAATATTTTTCATTTAGGAAATTTTTGTCAAACATTACATTAGGTAAGGTAAATTTTGATAAAATGTATACCCAAATATTACCTCTAAGGAATAGTTCTGGATTTGGTTAATCCCATTCCAAACCCATTATTCAAATTAAATATTTTTTTAACAAAGTGCATCATTTTGCACTAAATGTAATTGTGGTGGAAATTGGGAAAAAAATTTGTTCCATAAATAAATCCCAATCCTTAGGTTTTCACAAATATTATTTTTCTATGAAGATGCGGGTACCTAAGATTTTGCAAACTGAAATTCTTAGATCTAAGAAAATTGGATTCCTAAAGTCTAACTGTTTTGTTTTCAGGAAAATAGAAAGAGTACCCACAACAACACTTGGTACATGGATAGTGGATGTTCCCATCACATGATTGGTAACAAAAGCTTCTTTGAAAATATTATCAAGGAGAAAGGAGGAAAAGAAACTTTTGGATATAATTCTTAGTGGAAAATTGTTTGTATATGTAACATTGTTTTTCTTGGAAAAAATTTATTTCACATTTTTATTTGTTAAGGGTCATAAGAGCAGCCTCAATATCATAATCCAATTATGTTATGAAGGATACCATCTGAATTTTAGGAATGATAAATCCCTAGTACACAATTCCAAGGAATATTTTATTCTATCATCCCATAGGAAAGAGAATGTATACACTCTAAACATAGAAGACCTTATAAGTTAAGATTTACCTTGACTTAGTGCAATGAGAGATCAATCATTGTTATGACATTGAAGGTTAGGACACTGTTACCTTAGTAACTTGTGTAAACCTTCTATGAAAATAATAGTTAAGAATATACTGGATCTTAGATTAGATTTTTCAAAATTTTGTGATCCTTATCAATATAGTAAGCAACATAAATCAAGTTTTATTTCAATTGGTGAAGTCTCAATATCTGATGCCTTATAGTTTGTGCATATGGATATCTTTGGTCCAACAAAAACTGAAAGCAATGGGGGAAAATATTATGTATTTTATTATTTGATTATTATAGTTGATTTATGTGGGAATATTTTCTAGAAAAGAAGTCTAAAGCTTTTTTTATTTCAAAATTTTTAGAGCCAAAGTTAAAAATGAGAAAAATCATCCATTGATAATAATTCATAGTGATCAAGAACTCTTCAATAGAATGGTGTTGTTGATAGAAGAAATAGAATTATTCAAGAGATAACAAGAACCATGTTGATTGAATATTCTATAAGAAATCATTTTTGGGATGAAGCTTTAAGTACTATTTGATATACTATAATTTGAGTTTTAATTAGATCTTTTCTTCATAAAACCCCTTATGAGTTATGGAATGGTAGAAAACCTAGACTTTCCTACTTATAGGTTTTTGGAAAAAATGTACTAATTCAGAATACTAAAGATAATTTACATAAATTCACACCAAAATCTGATGAAAGAATTTTATTAGGTTACACCACGCCTTCTATGGCTTATAGAGTTTTTAATAAAAACACTTGTACTGTTGAAGTAACAGTACATGTGTTATTTTATGAAACTGATCCTTTTTTTAAACAACCGCAACCTACATCATCGGTAGTGTTTTAAAAAACTGACCCTCAACTGTTAATAGAAGATCCTTCTGATAAGGAAAATGTTCACTAAAATATTCGTTTATCATTTACCCTAGAATATTTTCTACCATATGTTGATGAGAATACTTTACAAAACCCAAATTAGTTGTTTCTAAAGAATCATCCCAGTGATAGTATCATTGGTGATTTAAATCAACTCGTAAGGACAAGAAGTTCTTTAAGGAATGAAATAGAATATCTAGCATTTCTTTCCCAATAAGAACCAAAAAGCACTGATGAAGTTTTAGGTGATGACATTGTATTAAATCCATGCAATATGAGCTAAATGAATTCAAATGGAATAATTATTGGACCATGATTGAAAGACCTATGGAAACATCTATTATTGTAGTAAAATGGGACTTTAGAAATAAGTGTGATGAAAATGGAGTCATAGTAAGAAATATATCTAGAGTAGTTGCTAAAGGCTATAATCAACAAGAAGGAATAGACTATGAAGAAACCTATGATCCAGTAGCTATACTTGAATCTATTCACATTTTACTTGCCTTTGTAGCATTCGTTAACTTCAAAATTTTTCAAATGGATGTTAAATGTGCTTCTCTTAATTGTTATGTACAAGAAGAAGTTCTTGTTGATAAACCTCTCGGTTATGAAGATACAAAACATCCTGAACATGTTTTCAAAATTACCAAATCATTTTATGGACTTAAATAATCCCCTTGAGACAAGTATTATAGACTTATAAGATTTTTTATTTAAAATAATTATGTTAAAGGATATTTAGATCCAAACATTTTTATAAAGAAAGATTAGAAATATTTTTGGATTGTTTAAATTTATGTTGATGACATTATATTTGGTTCAACTTAGCAATCATTAACATATTCTTTTGCGGATCTAATGAAATCTGAGTTTGCTGGGTGAGTGAAAAAAATTATTAGTTTTTAAAATTTCTCAATTACCAGAAGGATCCTATATATCCTAACATAATTATATTAAAGATCTACTTAAAATGTATGGATATAAAAACACTAAGAGTATTATTACTCTTATTGGTACCTCAATCACACATGATCTTGATGAAGCTAGGAAACCAGTGGATCACGCATCTTTTAGGGGTTTGATATGAATTTTACTATACTTGATAGCTAGTCATCCAGAATTAATGTTTTCAGTATTCTTATGTTCTAGATATCAATCCAATCCTATGGAATCTCATTTAAAGGAAGTGAAAATAATTTTTCGCTACTTAAAGGGTACCATGGATTTAGAACTCTTTTACACTTCTGGAAATGATTTTGTTTTAAATTTTTTTTCAGACGATGAATTTAGTTGATGTAGAATGGATTGAAAAAGAACATATGGAACTTGTCAATTCTTAGGAGATTCATAGGTTTTTTTGGTCATGCAAGACACAACACTCAGTTTCACTTTCCACTACTGAAGCTGAATATGTAACAGCAGGAAGTTGTTGTGCTCAAGTGTTGTGGATGCAACACACACTCACAGACTATTGTCTGAGTATTACCAAACCATAAATTTTGTGTGATTATAAGAGTTCCATTTCCCTTTGTAAAAATCATTTATATCACTCCTGCGAAAAATACATAGATATTAGGCATCATTTTCTTAGGGATCACACAATTAAAGGAGTATATCATTCCCTAATTTATCAGAACACAAGATCAAATTTCTGATATTTTCACAAAATATTTACCCTCTGATCGATTTGAATACATTAAACAGATGTTAGGAATGATAACCATAAGGTAATCTTCCAGATTATCATTTATTTGAAACCTCTCTCTTTACAGTAATAAACACTTTCTCATAGGGGGAATACATTTTCTTGTTAGCTCATTCAAATTTTTAGTAGTGAAATTTTTTTTGTGAGGATTTTATAAATTTTTGTAATGAAGATTCTATACATTTTTTCTAATAAATATTTTCACACTTAAAATTTGTAATTAAAGTTTCTCAAGAAAAATTTCATAGTTGTATTTTCTTCTTTTTGCTTTATTTTGTTTTCAAACATTTTGTAGTAAATTTTTTTTAGTGAAGATTTCATTTGTTTTCGTAATGGGGATTTTCATATATAAATTTTAGTACTGAGAATTTTCGTAATGAATATATTCATACTTAAACTGTATGAATGAAATTTTTTTATTACATTTAAAATTTTCATTGTTTTCGTAATGAATATTTCTATACTCAGAATTTTCATCAAAATTTGAATTGTTCTGTTTTTCGTAATGAAGTTATAAAAATTTTTGTAATGATGTTTTATAAAAAAAATTTGTACTGGAGAATCTAAACTTCTTCGTAATGAAGTTTTTCTAAAAAATTTCATAATAGAAATTTTTTTCAGATATAGATTATTTTTTCGTATTGAGTTTTTCCTACTCATTTTAAAAAAAAATTATCTCCAAGAATAAAATCACCTATTATGAATAATCTACCTCGCAATCCGAAAGGAATGATACTTTCATGAGTTTTCAAAGCCACTTTTTACTTGTTGGTATTTTCTTTTGTTTTCTTTATATATTTCTCAGAATCTAGTTTCCTTAAATCCAAATTTTTTTTAAAAACCTAAAAAGATAAGATCCTATTAAATTTTCCTTGTGGCTATAATTTCAACAGTTAGATCGGATCAGAATATTTATTAATCATTGGATTGGTTTTGGAAGTCAAATCGTCACCCTCAACACCTATAAAAGGGGACCCCGATGGGTTGCCCCACATCAGTTATCAAGATCTTGCGTGCCAATGCTATGATCCACTACATAAGGTCTTTCAAAATATTTTAGAGTTTATTCATATCTGAATGTATATTGAAGTTCCTTATCAAGAGATGTCTACTACCAAGCCAATTCCAGAGCGGCATATTTATAGAGAGAAGTTCGTGAAACCGAACATCTTTAAATATTATGATTCAATAATATCCAAGAACATCAAGTTAAATGGATAGGAGGATGTCTATATTTCAAAGCCAGGAAATCACGATGTGGTCTATTCGGATTTGTTAGTTGAGTTTTATCAATCTGTTAGTTTCTTTATGGAAGAATGAAGAGACCATTTCTCTTTCAAAAGATATGAAATTACATATTCCCTTTCATTCTCTAAGTTAGCAATCTGGGTTAGTATTTAATACTAAGGGGAATCTATGTTTTATTCCCACATGTTTCCTGATGTTATAAGAAGCTTCAATAAAGGGATGGCTATAGACTCTCTTGGACTTTCTAATGTCAAGACTCTGAAGATGGCAAAAATGTCCATAAATTATCAGATTTTGGAGTTATGGGTACAAGGTTTCATCATTCCTAGAAAAGGTGACAAATAATCATTAAAGAATAGTGAGATTTATATCTTAGATTTTTTGTTGAATCAAAGGATGATAAACCTAATGAAGTATGTTCTCTTTAGGATAGAGAATATCAAGAATGGAAATCTGAGAGCTCAGATTATCATGTATCCATCTTTCCTTTCAATGTTAATTGTTTGGTGTTTGGAATCTTTTAATGTTTCTTGTAAGTTTAAGCCACGAAATTTGTAAAGTTATGTTGGTCAGTGATGACACTTTGAAGAGAATGAATAGTGGTTTTGATAAGGAATCAGGAGAATTCTATGACCTACCAGAGGAAAAATCTAAAGTTGTTCTGAAGAAAGAAGATGTTGTGGAACCATCGATGAAAGAGAGAAAGAAGAGGAATGAGAAGGAAGTGGAAGAAGAAGACAAAACCCCTCAATTTAAGGAAGCTCAATCCACACCTCCTAATCCCAAAAAGAAAAAAACCTATCTGGATGAGGTTTTATCCAAGTGGAGGGAAGAAAAATATAATAGAAAAGCATGGGATCCACAGTTTGTTTTGGATACTACTCAAGAGAATTCCGTGAATGAAAAGACTTCTGAATATCATGAGAGGGAAGAAAAAGTGAAGAATCACAAGAAAAAATTGTCTGAGGCTGAGATTGTTCAATCACTTTTAAAAGATGCTAAGATTGCATCAGAGAGTATTCTGGTACCAAAATCCTTTTTGTTAGAGACCTTACCTGAGACCCCATGAAAGAATTATATCACTCCGGAAAAACACAATGAAAAACTTGTGCAATAAGTGTAACTGTGTGAAGAAGAATAGAGGAAGAAAGTGGTGATGCGGGTGACATTATAATGAATGTTTAAGATTATCAGGAGAAGGGAACCCCATCCTAGAAATTTTCATCTTGTACTTTTGAATCAGATTCTTCGTAGCTTGTCACTCCTAGTAAATATGAAAGCATTGAAGATGAGAATGGTGAAGAGGATGTAAAAAAAATTCTGAGGAAGAAAATCATATTCATGAATTCATTCATATTGAAGATATTGAGGCGGGATCCGAGAAAGAAAAAATTGATGAAGATAAATTTTTTCAGTTGTGTGAAAGTGAGCATGAGTCTCCGGATGAAGAAGTTGTTCCAAGAACGAACAAGGAGAAACAGGTGGTTCTTGACACACCAACTAAAGTTGTTAGAAGGAAGATGGAAAATGGTGGAAATTCAAAGAGAAATCTTGTTGAGTCAGAAAGATATCCCTCATCGAGCCGAGTCTATAAATTGGAATCATCTTTACTTAGACATGATTCTGTGGTCCAGTCTTTGAAAAGTCATGTAGGGACCATTCCGATGCATCCAGTATTGATTACAGATTCCAAATGCTTCAACATACCCTTAATTAGAAAGTGAATTAACTGTCCATCGTGATGGACAAATGTGTTAAGATAGAAACTGATTTAAAATTATTCCTTTTGAATTATGAGGCTCACAAAAGGTACTACAATAATATGACCCATTGGTCAATGAAAATAGATAAATAAATGAAAACTCTTGATGAATTCCATGAAAATGTGAAGGATTCCTTTGAAACTGAAGAGATAAAGATTAACGATCTATCAAATAGCTTTGAGGGTAAGCCATCTCTTGAGAAAAATTCTAGGACTCAAGAAGTGAAATACCTGAATATTATTTTATTTTCACTTGTTCATAATTAAAAGAGAGAAAGGGATATCAGAATTTAGACTGAAGAGAAACTAGTTATGCAAGATTAAGTGCTAAAGGCTCAGGCAGTGGCACTGAAGGCTCAGGAATATAATATCAAAGCCCTAGAGAATAAGTCAGAGGATAACGATCTCATTATCAAGAGAGTAGAGGATGACCATAAGGATCTCAAGAATCTCAAGACAATAGTAAATAATCTAATGCCTATGGAAAAGTAAGGATAACCCTATTTCCATTCCGATCTTTTTTTTTGTATTTTTTCCTCTTGTACAAATTATTTCTATCTATAATGAGATTGTGGTTGCTCATATTTTTTTGGATGATTCTACTTATATTTCTGGTACCATATTTTATTTTCCATATCACTCAAACTATTTTTGAAAATCAGAAAGGGGGAGAAGGAAAAATAAATCTATATAAAGATAAAACATCCCAACGTAAGTGGGAGTTTATCTAAGGGGGAGTTTTTCCATGATAGAGATTTCCGTACTAAAGATTATAACTAATCTCGTTCCAGAAATCTACAATACAATCCTTATTTTTCCAAAGTCTAATGGGGAGTTAGTCATATTCATCTTTTCTAATTTAGAAAGTACGATATGTTTTATTTTCAAAAGTCTAAAAAAAATTCTATGTCCTTTTATTCTTTTTCGTAAGGATGTTTGTGCTTTCAAAAAAGGGGGAAATTGTTGGTTCAATAAGGTTTTCCTTATGACATTTCCATTCCTTCATACTTTGGATATATTTTTAAGAAAATAATGTTTCTTTATGACTTGACCAGCCCTTCTTGTTTTGAAAATCACAAACACCTTATCTCATGGAATGTTTCTTTTTTACCCTATGTTTTACTTCCCTAAGGAAAATTTCCTTCCCCAAGGAAATTAGTCCTTACCATGTTTTTCATTGGTCATTATCTTGCGTAAGTATAAATTTTGGTTTCATGGATAAATCCTCAGAGTCATATAATACTTATATTTGCAGCATTCTATTTTAGGATCCGAATTTTGGATAGGAACTCTTATGTAGTTCAACACTGAATTCTGGATACAAACTCTTCTGTAGTTCAACTCTGAATTCTGGATACAAAATATTATATAGTTCAACACCAAATTCTGGATATGGACTCTTATATAGCTCAACACCGAATTCTGTATATGAACTTATGTAAAGTTCAACTCTGAATTATGTATATGAACTTTTATAAAGTTCAACTCCGAATTCTGGATACAATCTCTTATATAGTTCAACATCAAATTATGGATTCAAACTTTTATAAATTTCAACTGTGAATTATGGATGAACACGTTTATGAAGATCAAATCTGAATTCTGATTATGAACTCTAATTATGAATTCACATTATGATTTCTCATGATGAATTCTGACTACGAATTCCCTAATAAACAGAATCTGAATATCCTTATATTATAGACACTGAATGTAGTTTTTAATAGACCCCAAACATTTATTTTCTTACACTAAAAAAATTATTTTTTGTTATACTCTGAAAATTAGTAACTATTTTTGTCTATCCTTGATATAGTTATAAAACCAATTCATCTGTTCTGTTTCTAACTAAGCATTTTTAGAGTGACACATTTACAGGTCACTCCAAAATTCAAGGATAAATGTGACAATTGGAGAAGGGATCTAACCGTTAGAAATACGCCTATAAATAGGAGCTCATTTGAATAATCATAACAAAACACATCTGATCTATTGATCACTTTATATGATTACATGTTGTTGAGGTGATTTATAGAGAGAGATACTCTCATGCTTAGTGTGTACTAAACACCTTGTTCAGATTCCTTCGTGCGACTCCAAATTTTACGGAGTTCATTCGAGGGCTTCCAGCGATAGGAAGACAGAGGTGCCAACTAAATAATGTTCTAGGGCTTCCTTGCTGAGAAAGACATAGTTGCGGACTACCTTAATGTTTTAGGACTTACTTGTTGAGGAAGACAGAGGTGTCGACTACCTTGAAGTTCGAGGCCTTGTGGGGATAGCAAGACAGACTCCGATATTTGTATCGAGGTCATACCTTGGTGTGGGTAAGACATACTTTCTTGGAAGTATAAATCAAGGGACCTTTATCCAAATTTGTTGGATACCCAACTCATTTGGTTAAAAGACTTGCTACATGTTAATTGTTTGTTTCATGTTTTCTGCTGCATTGTGATTGTTGAGGAATGTATATTTATCTTATACTTCCATACACTTGTACTCTGATTAGTTAGATTCTATAGGCTTTAGGGTATAATTTTGGTCTCTTAAACATTCCTTATGTTTCATTTCTAGAACCATATTTCTAGAACTTATCATGTTTCTAGAACATAGATGTGTTGTGAATTTACTTATTTAAACTTTGTTAAACATAGTTTTCTTTGCACTACTGTAATGGTTCCAAAGGAATTTTTAAAGTATACAATTAACCCCCCCTCCCCTCTTGTATATTGATCATCTACATTCATATTTTGATCCAACAATTCATAGTTTCATCAGCCTATACATATGGTCAAAATAAAAATAAATAATTTTGGGAATGTCTATTAGTGATCATATGGGTATCTTGAAACTCTTTTCAGCTAATGTTTTCAATGATGATTTTTAATTAATTATTGTTATTATTTTATTTTTGGTAAATGGGACTGTCGAGCACCTTAATAAATAGTGATCGATAGATCATCTATAATAGTTATAAAAGATATTTTTTTTTGTTATAACCCAACATCCCCACTTTAATTGTTGATTTGGCAAAAAAATTGGACGGAAGGACACCACATCAAATGTATATCTTATTTAAAATCCAAATACTAATAATGTCACCTCATGTGGAAAACTGCTCATATTTCCATATAAAGGGGAAATCACCCCACCCCTAAAAATCATTCTACATCCATACCTTTCTCAATTAGAATTTCCTCTTCAAGTTTGATGTTCTTTTAAATTTTTCTTCAAATTTTGCAGCCATCTAAATTTTTTAGTTTTACTTTTTATATAAATCAATAAATATAATTTGGTATAATTTTTTAATAAATTGTTAAAAGATGAATTTAAATTTTATTTAAAATTTTCAAATTTATCTAATCATTTAATTTTCATGTACGATTGATTTAGCTAGTTCTTTTATTCAATTGTATAATTTTGTAGCTAGTTGTTTAATTTTCATGTCCAATATTATATAACTAGTTGTTTAATTACCATGTCTAGTTTAATTGAATATGTATTTTATAATTTTTTTAATGATTGTAAGTACATTATGATGGTCATTTCATTTTTTTTAATATTATTTCTTTAGTTAGTCATTTAATATGTAGTTTATATAATTTAATTATTTAATTAAATAGATATATTTTTTCATTAAACAAATATATTGAAAAATAATAATTATTTAATGAATTATTGTTAAAAATTAAATAATAATTACTATTTATTATGATTTGTGAATTGTTAAATAACACAGTAAATGTTAATTAGTAAATATTTAATAATATGTAATTAAAAACTAAATAATAATTTATTTTTGTCTAATTAATAATGAATTATTTTTAAAATATTACTACTAAATATAATGTATAATTAATTTAAATTATTAATTAAGTAGTAATAAGTTAATTCAAGTTACTAATTAATTTATTATTAGTACCCATTTACCAATAATAGTTTAATAATAAATTATAACCAATATTTATTTACAATTATCAATTAACATAATATGTTTAATTAGTGGATAAACAATAATGTAATAATTAATTAATATGATTAGCAATTATCCTGAATATCAATATGAATTAAAATTAACCTAATTTTTTAATAATTAATAAATACCATTAGACGTTAATATGATACCCAATGTAAAATTAACAATTAAAAAAATATGATTAATTAATTATTATATAATAGATTAAAATTTAATTTTTAAATAATTATTAATAAGTAATTAAAAATTAATAAGTAACTAAATAACAAAAAACAATAAGGAATTAATAAATATTTCTATTTTCTAATTATAATTACATACTAATTAATAATTAATTAAACATAATTAATAAGTAAATAATCATAAAAATTTGTATAAATATTCTTTTTTGTTTGAAAAGCCTTATAGTAGTTGTAATAAAATGTGTTCAGATTAGTTTTTATTTGTTATCATATGAGATTCTATAGTAAAGGGTGGATAAGATTCCTGATGATATCTGGAGGCCTAATCAGGAAGTTTATGATTAATGAAGAAAATTTTGGAGCTAAATGGTTGATGGAATGTGCAGGTGGGAGGAAATATGTAAATATGAAAACCAACATCATAGGACCTATATATGGGGTTTCCAAGGGAGTTTTCAAATTACCCATCAAATGAAATTAATATTATTATGTTATATATTAATTAGAAAACCCCTAATTATAATATAATATAATTATAATGTTTTAAAAATAAATTAATATTTTAGTACAAGGGACCATATATCATATTATAAAGTATTTTTTGGAATGGTAAAAATTGGATGATGTAGGTCGGAATATGGGGTATTGATATGGTCAACATTTCCAATGCATGATTGTTATATTTCATCAGGATGTTGTGACATTTTTTGTTCGTTCATTTGACTAAAAAAAGTGTATATTTGATGTCACTAAGTCTCATGATCCTATGGAGGGTTATAGTGCTTGTATTCTTATCATTTTATTCAAGATATATTATAGTGATTGTGGTAACATTCAAGAATTATAGTGTCTGTTCACTTATGTGATTATTTAATGCGCTTTTTTATTCTTATCTTGGGAGAAATTCATTGATCCATTTTATCTTCTATGGAGTATTAACAACTGCTACAACAATCCATGTATTTAGTTGGAGGAATATCTGAATATTGGTATGCCTTTTGATAAAACTACTCTTCTACCAACCATGAAAAGGATACGACCAATAGGGAGGCCAAAGTCGACCTGTAATGTAACTGATATGTATTGGACCATCTAATAGGCACCTTCACGAAGGTGTGATTTATGCATCCAAGAAGGTCACACACAGACATGTTTCTATAGACTTGTATGGAATTCATCTATAAATTAAAATTATTGAAGTACTCTATTGGTTATTGTAATAGTTATTACATACAACTATTGTTTTAATTATAATCATTAAATGTGACGATGTAAAAATGATTATATAATTTTACAAATACCATTATAATGAAATACAATTTTATTATTTTAATACATAAATGAATTACTATATCAGATAGTCCATATCAAAAATAATAAAATTAATTTTTACTAAAAGATGAATTGGAAACTTGAAAAAAATTATTTTTGACCCACTAATATAACCATGTATGTTTTAAATAGTTGACCCCATTAATATCTTACAATTCATACATTTATATGGTGGATCCCCTGTTTTCATCCAAGTAGTCACACATGTCGTGTGATGTGATAATGAGATGACCTATTAAAAATATTTCTGGTCAGACTGAACAAAATTTTCACCATGTTGCACCTCCATTAGTTATTGTTTCATATGTTAGATGTGATGGATTTTATAGAGTCTCCATGTGTGACTAATAGAATGTTGATCATCATTTGATTACTTCCCTAGTTGAGATATGAAGATACTAATGGAAAACATTTCAACTACATGATGGGTACATTATTATTACTTTCTAGGATATATAATATATGAACAATCTTCCCATTAATGGATAGTTGGTTACCGGTTGTACAGTTGGAGACTAGTGTGTGATCATACTTCATATACTAGTCATTGACATAGTCTGTATACCATGTGTCTTATAGGGTTCCTAATTGTAAATGCAGTATCTTGATGACAATTTCACCATAATTCTTGATAATGCTGATGAAGAGATACCTATTCTACATATACATGCATACATTATGTGATTTATCAAAGGAATGTGGTGTGTAGATCACTCCACCACATTGGTACAGAAAATGTATCTACTATTGCATGCAAATCATGTCCAGAAAGATAAATATAGTTGGGTGTTCAATTTAATACCACATTTGTATAGGTGCCTCCATATAGGTTTTTGAGGAGATTCACATTATATTATAGGGTTTATAATAGAGCTACGTATGTGGGAATGGGCTTATTTTTCATGTATATCTCCTAGATTTATCTCCCCACGTTCATAACCCCAATTTCAAAAATTATCCTTAGAGATACTGGAATTTTTTCATCATTATTTTTGAATTATTTTAAAAATGTATTTATATAATTTATAAACAAATAGTATGGTGACCTTACCCATATACCCTCACAACACAGTACTTGACCTGACTTGACACATACCCGATTGGTGTTCTAGTTCCCCACAGGTTAGTGACTTGAACAATGGCCTCAAAAACAACTAGAGAGTATGATTTCACCCAAACATTAGTACAAAATGAAATATACATACAAAACATGAATAAAAATTATATAAGTAAAACAAGAAATACATTTCATAGAAAAAAGAAAAAAAGTAGTGATACAACTCGAATGTAGCTAAATAAACTCCAAGATATGAGTCCAACAAAAAAGGAAAACTAAAACCGAAATAGATACTCTATGTGATGGCATGTGAAATCTCTTACTATCATACCACCTGCTTCATAGAATTAGATGACAGAAACCCGACTACCTCACTACTATGCCTTGCGTTTAAAGGAATTGAAATGAATATCATGGTATTCAAAAAAATTAAGGTGTGCATAGGGTGTGAGTAAAATAGACTAAGTAAGATAGAACCTAGGTGATCTATAATAGGATTTTTTTAAACATTCAAAACAATTCTAAACTTTAAAGTAAATAATGTATAATAACAAACAAAATTTTTTTATATCATATACATGGTAAATAAATCCCATTTTCAACATTTAAAAAAAATCATATTAAAATAGATTCAAATAATATCAAATATCATATCAAATCCAAATTATTACATACAAAAAGCACAGGTAAATCACACGAAGGATCACTACATGTCAGGATAGCCAGAACACTCATACAAAAACATATACAATAGTGTGAATCAAGTCTATTGATATATTAATTGAGTCAACTGATAAGATGAAACCCTCCCATTTTAACCTTATAATAGGTCCAATAATTCTATAGAACAACATAACTAGAGAGTAGAGTAACACCCCATGAGTGAACCCCTCGATAGTTTCAATGAACAAGGAACCTTACTAGACCTTCCACCTAAGTACATACGGCTTAAAATGTGATACATTTTTGAACCCATTTCATAAAAAAAATTATTTTATAACCATTTCATAATTCATTGAAAATACATTTTCCTTTAACAATAATAAGAGGAAGCACATTTTTATCGAAAACCAAATTCCACAAACACATAAATTAGTCAATCATAGAATCATTCCATTATATGTATAATTTTTTTATGAAATATAATGAAATTGATATTCATCCAAAATAGGTAAGACATGGAAACACCTACCATGATATTGGGTTGTACATGCGTGTAATGAGATCAACTAACATGAAAGAGTGAAAATACAACAATAGAGTCCTTAGAATAAATCCATACATATTATAATTAATTTAATAAGTATAATGGTTGGTAGAAAATATAAAACAAAATGTACTCCATGAAACTCACACACCAAACTATAACCATCACAAAGTCAACATCTTGTGGAAGATCACACAATAGATATAGAAAATATAATGATTGATTATAACCATAAGACCAAAGGATATTAAAACATAGCACAACATCACTACTACATGAAACAATAATGAAGAAGGAGAAAGCTCACTTTCCTAGAGAGATTCAGTGTAACTACAACAATGATCAATCGTAAATAACATTCTGGAAAGAGATGAGATCCCCAAAATCACCTAG
The DNA here is from genome assembly GCA_963277665.1 of Viscum album. Classification (NCBI taxonomy): domain Eukaryota; kingdom Viridiplantae; phylum Streptophyta; class Magnoliopsida; order Santalales; family Viscaceae; genus Viscum; species Viscum album. Next base: position 372,143,673 of record OY728134.1, read on the forward strand.
CATAGCTCCTATGATTTTATAGTGGATCCTTAACATCGAATGAAAAATAATTACATATGATGTCCATACAAACTTATAGCCCATTTACATTAGAGGGTATAAATATGGGGTACAAGATGTGGAATCCACAGAAACAATATACATGGAAAATACATCACCTTAGTTAAAACAACTTTGGTTAACCTTTCTTAGATGTGATCAATTTCCATGTCATGTAAAATTTTCATGATCTACCTTATTCCATGGAATCATCCAACAATGATTTCAAGATGTGAAACCATTTCACGATATGAAAATCCATAGTAGGCATATTCAATAGAAACAAATAGAAAAGTACCCCAGGTCAACAATGAACCAAATGAACATCCAATTAGTCATTTTTATCATTTATATCCTGAATCCCTTAATTAAAAAAATCTATTATTAAACCTTAGTAAATTTCCCCTAAAAATGATCTCTATCCTCAAAAGGCCCAAAATTCATCAAAACAAAGAGGGAATTGAAAAGTGAGATGAGAAATAACTGAATGAAGGTAAAGCGATGTTACAAACTCTCTACCATAAGCCCCTATATCCTCATGAATTCATGTGGAACAATGGTATCCATAAATAGGTGGGGCCATCACTCCCTCATTTACGGATTTCTCTTCTATGTCTCTTGAAAATATAATATGTGTCTCTATAATACCATGACCAATGAAATTGACTTATCATGAAATACTTTCACATGAGAGTCAAAGATCTCCACTGGTTTCTTAACAATAGAAACATCTCAATTCAACATGATTTCTTCCCATCATAGAACATGCGTTGGATCAGGGTGGTTCTTCCTCGGTATAGATTTGTAGAAAACCTCATGAATACCCATCCACTAAAAAAATTAATCCTATAAGTAACCCAACCAAGTTCCTTTGATACCTAAAATTGTCCAACATATCGTAGAGACAAGTTTCCCAAATTTCCATGATAATAATGACATAACTAAGGATATAAATTTAAGATAACCTTGTCACCAATGGAAAAATACAATGGACGATGCCAAATATCCACATACAATTTTTTATGACTCTAATATATAACCAAAAAAATGTTGTTTATCTTGAATCCTTGCCAACATATCTTTAACGAGACTTGGTCCTACAAAATTGTCATCTCACACCTCACCCAAAAATATAGTTTACCTACATAAAATACCATTCTAATCCTTGAATGGGCATATTCTTACAATGAATAATAAAATTTTTTACAAAAAACTCATCCATTCCAATATGGATATCCCATGATCCACCAAAATATAAGACAGAGGCTAGGAGTACACCCACAAGGATCTGTATAACACACTATGTCTAATCATCTTTATGTATATTTCATGTTGTACTTGAATTAACCAGAGTAACCATCACCTCATAGAGACTCTTACAGAACTATGAGGTAAACCTAGGATACCTATCCAAAACAATGGTCGAGGGAGACCAATATAACCTAACAACCTCCAACACATATATCTTACCATTGTCATCAACCTTAGTGGTGTCCCCGATTGTAATGACATGAAATGAATTTTTCAACAGATTAATCACCACCTAGATAGTATTCCTACCACAAGGAGTCCATGATAAGCCAGAAATAAATTTCATAGAAAACTCTAACCATTTTCAAACTGACATAAAAAGTGCATGGAGAAAACTCTTAGGTTTTAGATCTTCTATCTTTACCTATTGGCATATGTAACATTGGGTCACATAATTATTAATTTCATACTTCATACCTAGACACCAAAATATTAATCTCATATAATAATACATTTTTCATAATTCCTATATTAATGATCCATGAATAACTATGAATGTCATTACAAAATATTCTTCTCATAGATGTTGGGATGAACAACTGCTCCCCTAAACGGAGAATATCGTTCGAAAATAGTGACTAACCTGAAACGGTCTCCCAAAAATATATGGTTTCTCTAATTCCCTTGAATTTATCATCCTAATGCTGATCCAATAGAATATAAAAGATAAGATATGATAAAAAATGATCACTAGTTAGAACCGTACCTAAAATCTCCTCCTGAGGTTCTCGGTGCAGTTGACTGAAGAGGCACATAAGGTTCCAGTCTTCTTTTGATTCTAGAATACAAATAGAAGGAAAATTTATAATAAGGGTTATTGTAATCTCATTCCCTGCCCCCATGGTGTAGGTGATGTTGAAATAAAATTTATTAATATACTCCAAACATTACCAATTTATGAGATTCAAGTATTTATATGAAAATACATACCTTAGATTCTTATGGTCTGATTTTTCTTTGAGAACCTATCACCAAAACAATAGAGTTTCCACAACTAATCACATACAGAACAATAGAAAACCCAAAATCATTACTGGGGTATTTATTCACAAGCAATCCAATATTATAAGAGACATAATCTACCAAATTATTATCCTTTAGAAGAACATAACCCAAAACATTGCAAAAATTGTCCAAAAAACCAAATACCCCTACTAGACACAGGTAAGATCATAATAATAGATTATGTCAGAAATAATTTCAATTCATTAAAAGAAAATTGAAACATTGTATCACATATTAATTGTATACCATTCATTGTAATAGTAATCAAATGTGATTAAAACTTCATGAAATAATTGAAGATCCATCGGTAAAGTACACAGTATGAAAAACAATGCTCCGAATCTCAGAGTTGTTTCATGGGTCTTCCCATGATAAGAAAAAAATAACCTTCTTAGGATCAAATGTATAACCATGCTTACGAGTCAAGTTACCCAATAACATCACTTATTGGGGTCAAAACCCACATTTAAAATTCATTCTATACAAATGGTGAATCCTTAGTATTTTTATTACCAAACTAAAATGGTTCCCATGCTCACACTCAGTGCTTGAATAAACCAAAATATCATCTATGAACACTACCAAAAAAGTGTAATGATACTCATTGAACATAAGATAAATAAATCTATAATAATAGTAGGATCATTAGTAAAGAAAAATTACATCACCTAATATTCATAATGGATATACCAACTCATAAAATTCACCTTCATTATATCAGACACGAAAAATCTAAGCTGAGGATAACATGACAAAAGATTGATCAGGGAAAACCAAATCTCCCCATTTAACTAGTCAAAAAAATTATCCACATAGACTAAATGATACTTATTCTTCAACATTAACATATTCAAATTTCAATTGTACAGACACAAATGAAGTGAACCATCATACTACTTAGAAAATTGCATTGGGGATTCCCATGGTGAAACACTAGGGTGGAAAAAACCATTATTCATTATATCATACATTTTAATCTTGAGATCTTTAATATCTACTAATACAGTAGGACAAAATGGCATCATGATCATCTGTATATCTAGAACCAGATGAATTATAAACTATACCACCATCTTTAGAAGATGACTGAATAAATCATATGGTAGAACACTGAAATTCCGTAACAACCGAGGGATGATTACACACAAAATAAAAGTCATCAAGATCAACTGACATGGAATACAATAAAATTCTAATATCTTGGTGGGAAGGTCCTTCACAACCCGTTCTCAGATCCCACTCTCCCTGAAAAACATGAGAGCTCCCATTAGACAAATGAAATGATACTGACTCATGCTAACAGTCAACCTCAGCAAGATGCTTGATATTCCAATCAATCCCAATGATTATATTAAATTGATATATATCAAGAATGAGGGAATACCCATCAAACACTTCATTTAATATAAAAAACAGATTAAAAGGAAACTAAAACCCTGCCCTTTCCTCCTTCCAAGAGGTTTCGCTATCTCCTTTAAAATGGACATGAGTTCCATTAGATGTTTAATCATGTCCACATAAAATGTATATAGAAACGATTGTGATGAATCTATATCCAATAATGGTGTCACTATAAATGATAAAATAAATACGGTACCTCTCACTATCGCTGGACCCACATCTACGTCTTCCAGAAAATCATCTATGGTGTAACGTTGCTTCACACATGAGGCAAATGGCTAGATCCCTATAGACTTTGAATTATATGGCTGCGATGATGTAAACTTTGGATCTATGATCATTGACCATAATGATGCATATAAATAGCCTAATAGAAACATAGGATAAGGATATAGAATCCAAAACTATTACACATATTTGTTTCAACAAAACAAGAACTTAGGGTGTGCGTAACGTTTTCACACTAATAACAATTCAAAGGCACATTAATGTCTATAACTAAAGGTGAAGAGGAGGATTCCAACTGGGAACCACCTCAAAAAAATTTTTGATGTTAAATCCACTTCCTTTTTCTATCTTTCACTCCATTGAAGCTCCAATTACGTTTAAGAGAAAAAAATTAACATAAATTTTATATAATATCCAACCATTCCATCATTTCATTGTATAATATATCTGAATATTTAGAAATATTCAACATAAATACCTAAAATATGATATTTGGATAAAAACCCTACATGTACTTATGAGCCTATTTCTGGTCATTCTTTTACTACGACTAGAGAAAAACGAACTAGCTTCATGAACCGATTTGTGTATGCTGAAACTAAACGCCTTTCATTCTATAAAGAGAGAAACTCCATATACTTGACTATCATTAGTTACTTAGGATGAAACTTCATAAATAAGTGGGTCATGAAACTCTTAAAATATAAGCCTATGTGTTTATCCCCATATACCTTGTAATCCCACAATTGCTTACTAGGACCCTTGTATTTGAACTCTAAACACTTTACTTATACCTTGTCATTTGTATCCTAGAATTACAAGATATGATAAATCATATCTATCCAGTCCTCCTCATAATGGGGCCCACACATTCCCTTAATGGATGATAGATTATCATGTTTGAACTCACATGATCAAACCCTTTCTATTCCATATCATAGTTGCTTCTTAATAACTGTGTTCTTGACATGAAGTACATTTGGGTATACATCACTAACTGCTTACACAATTAATTTAATAAAATTTTGCACTAGTCATGTATTCCCTTGAGGAGAATCCAATGAAATCTTGTGAGGAATAGGTGGGATACGTATTGGAGGCATACCACTGCCCACCGAAATAGAAGAGATAATCAAACCCAAGACAATCTCATTTCAAAACAGAAAACCATAAGCAGCAACTAAGACTAAGACTAAGAACACAAAACTAGAGACATATAATTTTATTTACTACAACCAGAGAGAATAAAAACACTACCCTACATGACACATACTTGAATAGAATTCCCGATCTACGCATAATGGAGATTAGCACCAGAGAATCAACATCAACTAGAGAGAATGATTTCACCCAACCTAATGTATCCAACATGAAATTTATATACATTAATATAGGAAACAATGTAAGATTAAAGCAAGAAATAATTATCTTAGGAAAAAAATAAATCAGTAGTAGCAATATAACTCAAAAGTTGATAAATATTTTCTTGGATACAATTCCTACAAAAAAGATAACTAAAACTAAAATAGCTACTCCTTGTGATATCTTGAGAAAACTCCCACCATCCCACCACCAGCTACCAAGAAACATCTAATAGAAACCTCACCACCTTATTATTGGGACCTACCATGCCTTGTATTGAAATAAGAAATTAAGGTTAACACACCACTGAAGGGGTTCATAAGGTGTTAACTAAATAGGCTTAGTAGGATCTCAACCATGTGTTCCATAACAAATCTCTCTACAACAATCCGAACAGTGAAAAAATTTAAATAAAATAACACATGATAATATGTTAAAAATATTTATTTCAAAAACTTGGAAAATAATTACCATTTTCTGACATCTCAAATTAATATAGGTAAATAATATTCAAATAATTACACATATAGTAAAGCTGTAAAATTATTTATCATATGTCATATAAAATCCAAATAAGTAAAACCACAATCATTGGTAACTCATTTTAATGATAAATAAAGGGTATTCTAGCTTTAGATCTCATACCTAAACATAGACAATCACATGTATCAGGTTTCTCGAATTGTGGATCAAATATTAAGAGTAGAGGACATCCCAACATCTGATCCTACCAATACGTCTAACAAGTCCATATAACAACAAGTCTGGGGAGCATCAGAACACATCATGATTGAACCCTCTGAATGTATAAAAAATAATAGATATTACTACACATTCGAATTAAGTACCCCAAGGATTCCCATGTCCAACATTTCCCAAATCATTTCATCGAAACCATGCATTGAAAGAAATTTCATAAATCCATTTCACAATGAGTTGAAACTGCATTTTTCTATTACAAAACAAGGGGAAATAATCCTTTTTCAAAAACCCAATTTCCCACACATTAAAAACAATAAATCAATCAATAATTCCATTTTATTCGTAAAAAAATCATCAAAACCATAAAAAATAATGTTCAATAGACACTTTATCAATGAAGAACCACCTAACTCAATCTTGGTCTACACATGCCAAAACGGGGTCCACCTGCATAGAAGAACACAAAGACATAAAAATGGGTTCTCGAATAAATACTTCCATACTAGAATAAATTAAAAAGGTATAATGGAAAATTTAGAAGATAATAAAAAAATATATAAAAGAAATCACATGCTGCACCCCCACCAACACAAAGGTTTTCTTCCAAAGGAAGATCAAATAGTAGATCCTGAAGGGATTAAGAAGGACAAATGAAACAAGGGAAAATAATATGTAAACATAGTGCAACAACATTACAGCGACCAATAATAATATGGTAGAATAATGATAACTTATTAAGAGAGATTTAGTGTAACTACATCAAATATAAATATCCAAAAATGACTCTAAATGATTGAGAATCCCAAAAATCACTAGTGAGAGCTCCAATGCTATGATAGAGGGTCATGCATGGGAAATGAAAAATAACCATACGTGTTGGGAATAAAAAACAATAGAACACCCACATTCTATAAAATGAATCCTAGGGTCACAACATGAAATAAAATAAAATCATATATTTCAAAAAATGTGTCACCCCAGTTAAAAATTACATCGATTTACCTTTTAATGTTGTGAACTAGTTTCATGTCATGTAAAATTTGTATGCTCTTCACCAGTTCATATCATCATCTTAAAAAAGGTTTCACATCTTGTAACCTGTTCACGATGTGAAAATGGCCAGTATGCAGATTCTGTAGAAAAATTTATAAAAAAATCCCATATAAACCTAGACCCCATGGTGAATCCTCTTAATGCTTTTTCACATTTATACCCAGGGAATATTTTCTCCAACAATCATAAATCCCCAAACATTAGCTTATATTCCCCATTAGATGCTCTTCATCCTCATATGGCCCAAAATGTAGTAGAACAAAGTGGGAAATGAAAAGAGAGTTGAGAAATACCTGAAATAAGGTAGATGTATGTCACATATTATGTAATTATTTTTTGCAGGTGCAGTGAGGATCAACATTATATATAAACACTAAGAAATAATTTTCATAGATTCCGATAGATTATCGATACTATAAATCCCACTGATTTAAGTTAAACATAATGTTTTTTAGAATAATTAATTTTTTAATAAATTTTATAATATATTTTAATGTTATTTTATTATCATTGTTTTTCATAATTTATGAATTTTTTATAGATAACATTTTAGGTTACATGCACCTCGTATATTAGATTTTTCTATGTGTCATTTTACCATACTACACATCTAATACTGGAGATTGTGTTTCAGTGGTGCCACTCATCCTCTTCAACATCATTGAGTGGAACCATACAGATCAAGTCATCCAATATTTTAGCTCTATACAAAATATCCTGATTGAAACATGACATTTTGATGGATTACATTATATTATACTTATAGGTAGAAAGGCGGTGATTTTTCCACGGTATCATTGACGTTAGATAGTGTTTTGGGATATGATTTACCAATACAATATCTCTCAGCATGGATATCCCACAAAATTCTCCCAGTTAGCTGATAAAGGAGATTATAAAAATTTGTACAAAAAATAATATCATGTACATTACATGCCAATGTATATAATTTTAGAATTTGGTATGTTTCTTAACATTTGTTATATTTTTAGGTTATGTTTCATATTAATTTGAATGTTATTTCATTTACAGTCAAAAAAACATAATCAAATTATACATAGAATTGATCCACACGAAGGTTAATTTATTAGTTAAGATGAATTTCACATAGATCTGATGGATCTTAGAGATCCTCTTAATTTTATACATTAGAGTGCCTATGAAGAGGATCTGCAACCTTATCATAATCTACATGCTCTGACTAAGGCACTTGGGGATGATGATATGCCTTTTTTTCCATTGCGGATGATGTACCTCCAATTTCACCTCCCTCTATAGTATTTAGATGTAAAAATAATCAATGGTAGAGGTGATTCCAGATAGATTGAAACTTGAGATAACCTCTCATAGATGTTTTTTCACTACAGTTAAAGGACCATACAAAATAGATAGCTAATCTTTCACATTCTTGAGAGGTTTATATTCAATATATTTCTACTAAAACATCTAATATGCATTAATCTTAGATACATCCTATAGTAGGAATTTGTATACCATTGATGATGTTGTACTTGGCTATGATATCATAGCTTCTACTGGCCTTGGGTGAAAATTATGTCGGTGATGACTTCCTTGACACCACATTTCTAGCATATCCAGGCACTAATTTCATGCCTCTACAATTATGGTCGTATTGCTTCACATATTATGTTGTGAAGTAATCAACATAGTGGTATGTCGAGGAACATACAACACCGCATATTGAGATTCCATCATAAGTAGGGTAATGAAAAATTGTATCAAAACTAGAACCATCTATGCCCTTTGTTGTGGTAGGGGAAAAATGGGTAGGAACTCACGCTTATAGTTATGAAACCACGATTTCATACATTTCAGAAATAGAGTGGATGTGAGGTTTATACATTGGGTTGTGGTACTAAGGGGCATGAATATGAATTCATTCTGGTGTTACAAAATTATATATGTAAATACCTATGTAGTTAGAAAATTATATTCATTTTAAGAAATATATATATATATATATATTCATTTACAAAACGTCCATGTTTCTTCATTATGCTCTTGAAAAAAAATTCTTATCGAGCCAAAAACCTTAACTGTTGAATAATGCCCATTGTAATGAATTTTAATGTATAAAACAATTATTCAATCATATAATATTTTTCAAGGTGGAGAGCTAACATCCTGATGTAGATGCTTGGGTGGGGTGGTTCTGAGTAGTTATATACTTGACGAATTCCTCAATGTCCTTATAGTCATGTAATATGAAAATGACTACGGGATATGTAAGGGTTCCCCTTCAACCCTTAAAATAGTAATTATCAATAAATAAATAAAAATAGATTGAAATCGGGCCTTTCATTGGGGATAAACAATATTTATTTAAAAATAACCAAAAATAATTGCAATAAAGTTAACAAAAACATAATGTATCATCCTTAATTATAGCTTACCCTTATGTAATACATTTTTTCCCTTACTTAACATATTTTTAAACATACATAATGTTATATTACCATTTAATAACGTTATTTACCCTTACAGAACATTATTTTACCCTTACACAACATTGGTTCAACCTTACATAATATTAATTTACCATTACATAACCAATGAATGTTTTTGATTAGACATACATAACATTGTTTTACACTTACTTAAATTATGTTTACTCATACATATGTTTAGTTTAACATTTCATAACATCTATTTACCCTTTCATAAAATTTTTTTACCCTTAAATAACATTAGTTTAATCTTAAATATATTTTTTACCCATACTTAACTTGTGTTTACCCTAACATAACATCTATTTACCCATAACTAATATTTCATTATCAACACTTACCTTTTTTACCCTTATCTAAATTTGGATTACCCTTCAGTAATTTTTTTTACGCTTAATAGATTTATTTTACCCTATTTTGTCTTTAGACCACCATTAAATAGATTTATTTTCCCCTAATATATATTTATTTATCCCTTTTATAGCATTTCTTTCCATTAATTAACATTATTTCACCCTCATATAATTTTTGTTTTACCCTTACATGAAATTAATAAAAATTTCATAACATTAGTTCACCGTTACATAGACTAGTTTTACCCTTACATAACTAATATTTATCTTATATTTACATTACATTACCCATAGATAACATTTTTTACCCACACATAACTTTAGTTTACCATTGATTAAATTTTATTTACCCTTACCTTATTTCATTCTTCCATTAAATAACATTTTTTTACCTTACTCAACTTTGGTTTACCATTACATAAGTTTTTTACCCATTAATAACATTATTTTACCCTTATATTAAATTTTTTTACCCTTTATTAACTTTATTTTACCCTTACATAACATTTTTTACAATTACATAACTTTTATTTTTCATTACTTAACTTCTTTCCTCCTTTACATAACATTATTTTTCCCATACCTAACTTCTTTTTACACTTATCTTTAGTTAATATATAATTTACCTTAGGTTACCCTTACAAAACATTGTTTCACCATTACTTAAGTTTAATTAACCCTTAAATAAATTTTTTTACCCTTACAATGGTTTAGTTTAAGATTATATAGTTCTATTTTAAAATTAATCCTTACTTAACTGATGTTTACCGTCACATATATTTGTCTTATCCTCACTTAAATTTTGTTTACCCTTAATTAACCTTTGTTTACCATTGATTAAATTTTTTTACCCTTAAATTTTCTTTACCGATAATTAACCTTTGTTTAATATTAAATAACTGTATTTTACCCTTACATAATTTTAGTTTTCCCCTTCATAAGTTTATTTTACGCTTAAATTTTTTTTACCCTCACATAAATTTGTTTTATCCTTAATTAAGATTTTTTAACCCTTACATAACTTTAGGTTTACCTTACATAAACTTGTTTCACCCTTAGATAAACTCTATTTACCCTTACCCTTACTTAACCCATACAAGTTTCTATTTACCCTTACATAATTTTTTTCCCTCATTAAACTTTTTTTTCAACCATAATTTTAGCTTCATATTTCCAAATTTTGAATAACAGTAACTTAATTTTTTTAGAAATCTCTAATAAATTTACAATTATGTAACTAATTATTCATTTTTATTTATTTATACCTGAATAAATTTATATTTATTTAAAATTGTATTTATAAATATGGTTTTACAATTATTTGAATATATTTATAATTAAATTAATATTTATTTATAAATATTTATTTATAATTATATATATTTATATTCATTCAAAATACGTTAATGTATTTATTTATATATTTATTTTAAATTTCAATTATAAAAAATATGAATTAATATATTTATATTTATAATTATATAAAGATATATAAATATAATAAATATATATTATAGTCAATAATTTGAAACCTATTATTTAACTAATTTTATAATTATTTAGCTATATTTTTAATTTTATAAATATATTTACAAATATAATTGAATAATTATATAATATATATTTACATTGTAAATATATTACATATAAAATTATAAATATATTTATATAGATATATAGATATATTTATAATTATAAATAGAGGTATAATGATTTAATTAAATTACATTTATAAATATAAAAGTGGTTATAATTATTTTAATAGTTATAAATTTATGTATTCATAAATATATATATAAATATATATATATATATAATTATATATAATTATTTATAATTATATAAATTTATTTATAATTATATAAGTCTTACTTAATAAATATATTAATATATATATATTTCAGTATAATTTTAATTGTAGATATATTTTATTAATTATATTTATAAATATAGATGATAAATTATTTAAAATTTTGGATACTTATCAAACATATATATATCTATTATATCAGTAAATGGGACGACATAATATATATAAGATCTATAAAAAAGAACTGTTTATTAAAAATAATCAACCCAAAAAATAACAAAATAAAACGAAGAAGATAAACATGAATGTGTGTCTCTAATCACATTGGCTGGAAGCATCTTCGTGTAGATCGTAGGAGTAGTAGGTGGACAAGGAAGTGTGATACATCTTGCCCTACAAAGGCCATTAGTGGATGCTTGGTATTTTGGAAGGTTTTTTTTAGGGAAAGGTGGGTGGGGAGAATGGTAGTGGGATCAGAAAGTCAAGAGGCACCGTCAGGAGCCCCGGTGTGAAGAACAATAGTAAGAGCCCGATGCAGACTACATGGAATAATACATCACAAAAAGAGCTATGTGGGAAATATATGAAGAGGTGTAAGATGATAGTTAGGACTAATATTTTTGTAGCTGTGTGGTGGGTAAAAAAGGAGAAACATGCACTTGGAACATCAGTTGTAGAATCCTGATGATAACCTAGAGAAATATCAACAAATTGATCCTCATTGTTTCTTCTATCTGGGGACAATGATCGTTGGAAATTATAATCTCTAGGGTGTAATATGTTCTTTAACAGTCATCGCTCAATAATATGAGGGATAAATAAAATTCATAAATGGGTGTCACTGGATGGGTACCATCATGGTGGGTGGGTATTTTTTGTTTAAATGATATTCCTAAATTTGTATCGCCTAATGGATAACAATTGCAGTGTGGTTGAATATTGTTATGATAAAATGAAATTCCTTAATGGTTTTGGCAAGAAAAAAATGTCTATGGTGTGATTGTGTTAAGATAAACTAATACCAACTGTAACTCCCCGACCTAGTTACCCCGAGACGATGCATTATTTTAATAAATTTTCATGATTACAAGGAATCAAGCCCAATGGACCAATCAGTTTATCAGTTTTAGAAAATAGATTACATACATTAACTCTACATTACGGTTTGAAAGAGAAAACATAACATAGATAGTTCTTTGAGAATTACATTTTTCCTTTTAGCATGACCCTACATATCAATCATAATAAACTTCTTGGAATCCTGAGAAAATAAAACATAAGAAAGGGGTGAGCTCAGATGCTCAGTAAGGGTAAATAATTTAGCGGAAGATATAAAATTATATGGCAAGATGTGTAATAAAAACAAAATCCTTTTAAATATAATCATGAACATAATAAGGTAAAAATAAATGAATAATTGCAATATAAACATACACATGTATATTCTACTAGTCTAATAATCACATGTAATAACTAATTTCACAATGAGGGAATTCCTAATACCGGATATCATTACCACATAGTCAAGGCCTCGTGCCAAGACTACAAATAAATTTATTTTCCAGGCCTTCTGAAAAGACACTAGTTTTCTAATGAGACCTACCAATGCATCGAGGAGCTATAGTGGGCTCCACCCGTCACTTACTAAGTCCACTGCATTCCTCATATGAATAGTTGAAACATAACATAGAAATTCATATTAAAACAAAAATACAATACTTCAATACATTAACCATAAACCTTGAATTGTATTAAAATAGAACATCCACAGTCAAACATATCATAACTCATTCAATACAATATGGAATATTGTATGATAATAATTATACCTCAATCAAAAATAATATCTAGTAAAGGATGCTGACATAGTTGAAAATGATGAGTAAAACTTTTTGAGAGAAATATCATTTTTTGTAAAATCATTTAAAAGTAAAAGATTTATAAAGGAAGTAATTTAAAAAATATTTTTGAATCAAAGTGTCCCATACCACTTTGAATCTTTTGAAAATAATTTTCATTTCAAAACATTCATGTCCATATAAATAAATCCTTTAAATCATTTTAAAAACATGGAAATTTATTAAAAGATTTAGAACGTTAAATCATTAAAACATTTAAAATTATGATCTTGATAAAGAGTACCATTAAAATATCCTTAAAGTATTCATTTTGAAATCATTTTTAGTAAAAATGGACATGGATGATAAAAATTTCCCAGTAAATACTTACACATAAACAATCTTGGATAATTTTGAGATTGGGGAATTGACTCTTACCTTGAACATTCCTTTAGTCGAGGGTACATTTAACCTCATGTATGAAGATCATATTATGTTATTAAATTATACCATAACCATATTAATATTTATGATATCATACTTGATTCATTTATGACTTTATACTACCCATTTAATAATAATTTCCATGTTAAATTAACATTTTAGGTAATAGTCGCTTTCTTTTTCTTACATGTTTTAACTTGTTACTCTTGATTGTATCACATAGATCAACAATTTAAATACTTCCAGAATATAAAACATGATATATATATCAAATATATTTACAATATTAATATGTATAATAAACACATATATGAAATGAAAAACACCGTTTATGGAGATGGTAGTCCGTACGTATGCATAAATACGGTTTCCGTTTCAAATCTTCTTGAACGGAACTAAGTGAATAAGATATATGTAAGTACTTATATATAAATATGTATATATATATATCTCTCTCCAATATAATTAGTGTATCATATATTACATACTTATTAGTAATATATATTTTTATAATCGTCGATGAATGGTTAACGTGGAAATGAATCTCATCACATCGTGGAGACAGTAATCTGTACGTACACACGGGAGACAATATCATTTAATTAAAGGTGTAGAATTCAATGGTATATTAATTTTAAAGAGACATTATAATGTTATTTTCATTATTTAAATACTTATTACTCATCATTATATCCATCCAAATAACACGGTGTTGAATAAAAAATTACACAACGACGTGGAGACGGTAAGCCGTACGTACGCACGCATGGTGATATTATCATTCATAAGATGGATATAATAATGAATATAATTGTTCCATACATAAAATAACATTAAATTATATTTAATATACTAGCGTTATTATTTTATAATGGAAACCAGGAAAGATTATTGCAAGAATAATAGAACTTGAAAAAGGGTGGTGAAATCATTACCTTTTCTTCGGGTACTTCATTTTGATTTGATCAAAAGGGCACCATAAGTTGGCTTTCTGATCAATGGAATGCCTCTAGGATAAATTGAGGATAGTTGAGAGAGTATTTGGGAAGTGTTTGGCTGAGCCAAATGGCTTTGAGGATGTAAATTTTAGTGAAGGGGGAGTGCCCCTTTATTAGAGAGGTGAGTGGAACCTTAGGAAAACATAAAATATTATTTTATAATAAAATAATTTTTGGTTTATAATGGATCCAAAATGTATTATTTATTGTATAAGGTGTGGTGGGGTCTAAAACAAATCATCCAATAGGTTTTAGACAAGTTTAGGTTACCATTTTAACCTAAACATTTAGATTTATCTATAAGTTAAATAATTTATATTTTACAGTGTCGTCTTGTATTCTTATACTATATGGTTAATAAAAATACTATATACTGCCAATAGAAGCCCAATTGGTTGATTAATGTCATAACTATTATTATATATGTCTTTTGTAAGATCCCTAGATTTTGAGGACAATTATATCAATTTATAATATAATTTTTATTTTAAAAACTATTTTACGACAATTTTGACACTATTTGGTATTTTTTTATAAATAATAACAACATCAATACTTCAAAAAAGAATATATTGAAACAATCCTAACATGTAATATTCCCCTATAAAATTCATGTATGTCATAAAAACATTGATATGATATTTATTTTAATAGATATAATACAATTTATTTGATTCTTTCATTAATAATGTAATTACTGCATCATCATTGTGTCATTAATAAATTAAATTTTTTAATATATAAAAATTATAAATAAAATACCATTATGTAGGAAGCCTTTTTATATTTCTAATTAATATATATAGTCGAATTTATCTTCTTTATAATCCAATATTAAAAATGGTTTAGCCATTAAACTTTGATTTTATGTCTTTTAACTATTCTTTAAACAAAATAATAATAAATGTCTTAATCTAATCCAAGTGGACCTAAAGCGTCATATTTTATTTATAAGTTTTTTTTTACAAATTAATCTTATCCAATAGAATTAGGAAATGTGTTAGGGTAATAATAATATCATTTTTACCCTTAATTACCCTATTTACTTTTAACCATTGTAAATAAACGTAAAAAGATACTATTCACCAAAAATTATTTTTATCTTATCTAACCACATTTTACTCATTGATATTAACCGTGTCTCTCGGATTTTCAAAATTCAATTCACAGAAGTGGTAAAATTAAGTTTTATGTAAATTTGCAAATGCTCCTAGGAGGTGGGTAAAAGACGGTAAAAGTTTGATAAAATTTTTATATATCTAAAATTATTATAAATTTACTCCAATTAATTATAGTGAACTTATATATATTTTATGTATCTATTTTGAACTAAAATAAATTTAAATAATATAAATAATTATTTAAAAAAATCGGTTTTAAACAATAACTCAATATTTTTTCACTATTCATCAAAAGTGTTACGTTTTCAGAAACATACCAAAACATCACCCTAGGATAATTTTGATATTCCAAATCCAAAAATGAAGTCTATTTTACTAAATTAAAAATATATAATATTCATTTTTTAATTTGAAATTAATTCCCGTTGTCAAAACAAATAGCGTGTTTTTAAGAAACAGTTATTATCCATTGATTGACACTTATTTATGTATAATTTCATTGTAAAATTAATTCCAATGACCAACATTGGAATAAAGGGTAAAAATATTATCTAATAATACTTCCAAATAAATAAAATTTATAATTAAACACTATAAATTATTTTGATTAAAAAAATGTTTTCAGTTAAAATATAGTATTTTTCACTATTCACCTAATTATAAAGGTTATCAGAAAAACACCAAAAATTTATTGAAACTAAAATATTATTTCCCAATTCTAATGAAGAAGTTTGTTTTGTCAAATTGAATATATATAAATTTCAAATATTGGATTTAAAATGGGTTCACCATTAAAAGGCTATAAAATTGGAAGTTTTTGAAAAATAATTCTATTATCTGAATAAAATGTATTTTTTACTACATTATGAATAAGAAACTCATAATATGGATTCTAAAATTATAAGGATTATGTAATGTTCAAAATTCAGTTAATACCCTTCATTACTGCTTTGGAACGGTTAGTTTGGTAAGTTGTGTTGCGCTTGAACTCGGTGATGCGTGTAGTGAAAGTTATTGAATTAATTTGAAGAAATAATGTAATTTGAAATCATGGGGTGTTACAACATAGGTCAACTAAGATGAATGAAAATGTATTTCATGGATCTGTATAGTTTCATGTCATGCATCATGGATGTGTTCCTATAATTTTAACATTAGATGTTAAAGAAAATTGATGTCCCTTTTGTGGTCTTTCTACTAAGACTATTGTAACCATGATGAGGATTAAAAACCCACGATCCTGTGAGGAATCCCATGAGAAAACATAAAATACCTTGTGATATATGATAGGTGTGATAAAAAGGGGTTGAAAATCTTTATTCTGTCACACATAGGAGATAAAATGAAGGATATGGGCATTTTGAATTTGTGGTGGCTGGACCAGGATAAAAAAATCTAGACATCACTACGTATCTCATTATAGTAAGAATCAAGCCACGGATAGTTATAACGACCCAATTCAGTTTAACATCACGTGGTATGGATAAAGATGAAGGGATTTTAAAGATGTGTAATGTTGCGGTTGGAACCATGAATAGAAATTTGTGGGTCACTATGTATCATGTGAAGATAATAATCTTGTTATATATAGTTCTAAGTGGGAAATATGTATGCAAGTATGTTCCATTTCTAGAGGGGGTATGTTTTCCCATTATTTATATATTTTTTTCTAGTAGACCTAAAATTTTTGACCTGGTCATCAGAACATATCTTGTGTTGAAAGGAATCAAGACACACATAGTTCTAGAGGAACCATGCAGTTTAACATCTTGTGGTAATGACATTTCTCACTAAATATGAATGAATTATCATTGTGTATGGGCCTACTAATAGATATATGGCCATCACTTTATATCCTATAAGGATAGGTATCAGGCCTTACAATGTTCTCGATAGAAATCTCCCTGTGTACGTCAGACCCATACATAGAGTGGGGGATTTTTTTTGGATTGATGGACCTGGATGTATAATCTTTGCATCACTCTATATCATGTGTGGATAGTAATAAATCCACCAATAGTTATTTAATATGGAATTTTAGATGATTGATATTTATGGGGACACCCTCTTGGGTGAGGACATTAAGGTTCTTTGTAGTTTAACAACATACACTGAAGAAATTAGCATTTTGTAGTTTATTATATTGCACAATGAATGATGTAACATGCAATTTAATAGAATGTTACTAGTAAGAATGTCAATTATTTATGGTAATGATGACTTTGTAGAGCAATGACAAACATAATCCAGATTTTAAAAGAGGCCTTAATGACATTGGATGGTAAGAAAACTATCTTATGAATAGAGGGAAATATGAGGCTAGGTCCGACAAGAGAGGTATATGCATCAGTACATATCCTATGATGGTAGGAATCCTGCCACAAGTAGTTATTGAAAAATAGACTCTCTATGTGTATTTAAATCTCACATAGCGGTAGGGGTATTCCATTTTTCTCATGTATGTGTATAGTTCATGTGTGGTGAATGATTGAATGAAATGATGATTCCCATGTAGTCTAGCATCATGACGTTTGGATATAAATGCTATGTAGTTTATTTTCTTTCAAAATATGAAATGTTTTTGTTTTTTAAGGTATTATTACAATGACCATCCACATAGTTTAACATTTTGCAGTTGGGAAAATTCACAATTCAGTTTTTTGTCATGTGGTTAGAATGTTCTACCGTGTAGTTTAATATCATTCTATTATAGTGAATGTCATGTGATTACAAGAAATAATTGTTTAGTAACTTCACATTGGTGGGGTCCATGGTAACATGCCTATCCATCAAAGTCATTGAATATGATCCATTTTGGTAGACATTGTGTATGGAGTAGGGTCCCTCTCACTTTGGATCCATCTTTGTGGGATTATTTATGAGTAACCTTGGATACCTGAGGTCCAAGAAAATATCTTCATAAAAGAATGTCAAGAAGAATATTTTTTTAATAAGGGTTGTGTGATCCTGTTTTGGTGGACTTCTAAATGATGGATGGTGTGACTTCTCTTGTCATCCAGTCATTCCAATTCATCCATCCATTTCTGGGATTTCTCATCTATGGGTAATTCATCACAAATGGCAATGAAGAGTTTGATCCCATATACTAATGATTATATGGTCCCCAATGTGGTAGTTTGGATTATAGTTTGGTAATCCCACAAGGAATGTTTGGTCTTATATTGAAAATAATTTTAATCCTTATCTACCATATTCCAGTGTATACCAAATAGGGTCTTGTTGAAGGCCTCTATCTATCCATTAGCCACTGCATTGTACCTAGATGAATGGATGGACTTGATTCTATACTCCTAATATAGATTATTCAAACTAGTGTAATAGAAATTTGTGGTATTATATATCAGTATTTTATGCGGTATAAAAAATTTTTGGATGGTGTTAGCTCTCATGGAACATAAAATTTTCCTTTCCCCGACTATTTTGAGTGGTATGACATTGACCCACATGGAGAAGAAGCCTATTATAGTAAGAATGTACTTGAACTGATTGGATGTAGTGAGAGGATATGCTCCCATGAAATCAATTCCAATTATGGAAAATTTCTCGGAGTATTTGATTGTGTAATGAATCTATAGGGTTTGGTGGGTGAATTTAGGATGAAAATGGTAGGAATGGATCGTTTTTTTGAATTTAGTACAGTCCTGCATTATAGTGGAAAATAGTACCAAGGCCATTGTTATTGATAATAATTCATGGAACCTGATTGGTGGGAACCGCAGGAACCAGTGCTAACTTCCTTCATTAATTATATAGTATCTTCTCAATTTTTTCACCCGATAAGGGTCCCATCAATGTTCTCCATATAAGGGTAATTTTTAATTTGTGTCTTCATACGGAATAATGTTAATTTTTTGTATTCATATATTCTCTCTCCTATCATTTTTCAGCGAGAGATATCTCTTTATAATGTAATTCACAATGGGTTTCATCCAACCGGTGGTAATAACATATGGTTGTGGGATGGAGATAAGATCATCGATTACATTATTGTTGGTTTAAATGAATGGTGACACCAACTAATGATCCCCAATATGGATTGATGTTTCATCCTAGTCTAGATCAGCTACAGCTATGGCCACAATATCAAGTGTGTGTTCTTAGAAATTTTATCATCATGGAATGTGAGTCAATGCCATATCCAAAGGTAAATCTACCATCAGTCTCCATACATGGTTTACCAGGGGGATTATATCTTCCTTTTTTATGGCATAATCTCATAGATCTATTTGATGCCTAGTTCTAAATTTCCTTTTATACTCATGTGATTGACTTTCACCTAATGTTCCATCTCAATCCCTGTAATGATATCTTGAAACTCTACATCATTGTTTGCTAACCCCTAAAATAGCAATAAGTAATAAGATAATAACACCTTGAATGGCGAGATGACCTCGACCCCCAACCCCAATTTGTTGATCTTGGGGTCTTCCATCATCGTGCCTATCAATCTTATGGATGCACTGACAAAATACATCACGCATAACCAGAGGGACATCTTGAATAGATAAAACCACTTCATTAGGTAGTTCATCTTCCAATGAATTCATTTATACCAAGGGTGATCATCCAGTTTTCAATGCATGATTTCCTTGAAAATATGATGAACTTGGACTAAGGGATGAAGGATTATCTTTGTCTGATTTGGGTAACATGACAAATTATTCTACCTTTGTAGGTGAGATAGGGATTTCATAGATGTCTTGGGATTTAATATTGGGGTTTTCATCTAATATTTCAACAATGTATGGGTAGTCATGAAACCATTGAACATTTCTAGACTCATCGGTCAGGAATGAAACAATAAAGATTGTTGAATAGGAACCTATATTTGAGATCATATACTTGAACTAATTTATGGAAAAAACATACTCTCCACCAAGCTTTTTTAAGGTGTTGGTCAAGATCTATTCTAGACCATTTTGGGTAGTGACCCAAGTTACAACATCAACTAGGGGCTGTTTTACATTCCCCATATATAATCGTAAATTGATATGAGTTGACTTGTAGGATTCGAATGGGGACCTATCAACATGAAACATCCTAATTTTTTCATTAATGAAGTATTTGATGAATTGATGATGTAATGATGGGATTTCTGTATGTTGATTCAATTAGGGCCTTCTTAGAATGACTTTTAAGGGTATGTTCTACTGAAAAACATGAAATTAAAAGACAACTATGAGATAATTAAATTTTTACTTGGGATTGAATTGGGCCAATGAATTATTTTCTCTTTTTTCATTGACTTGTAGTGTTATGGTGGAAGGTTCTAGGTTATCCCTATTATTGCCCAACTAGGGATGTCAACATACTGGAATGAGCTTAACTCCATAACCATTATCAATGAAACAATTTCGGTCATGGAAACCATTTATCCTGACTAATAGGTACATGGTTTTGATATGTCCATGTTTAATGAAATCTTCATCTTGATTTGTGAAAGAGATAAATACTTGTTGTTCCACACGATTGGTCTCTATCTATTAGACCTCAGAATCAACCACTTGATCTGGAAACTCCTCGGGTCATAGAAATTCACTTATAAGTTCTTTCTAGAGTTCTTTTAATAAGCTCATGGCTTCGAGGATCGATATCATGCCTAATACCAAGGCAGAATGTTTTATGATATCATACTTCTATAATAAATTTATATAATTCTCAGTGTTGGGATTCTATTTCATTTGATCTTTATAGTCTTGAGTATTGGATATAGATAAATAATCTATCAAGATAGCGAGATGGAGGTGCCCTTTTCCTTGGTGGGTTGGGCCGGGCATGCCTACCTGCATGCTGAGGGGGATTAGTAAACTGTTCCTATTTTGA
Organism: Viscum album; assembly: GCA_963277665.1. Lineage (NCBI taxonomy): Eukaryota > Viridiplantae > Streptophyta > Magnoliopsida > Santalales > Viscaceae > Viscum > Viscum album. The sequence goes on from OY728134.1 coordinate 372,165,650, forward strand.
TTGATATTCTAGAGTGATTGGGTTAGAGTGTCTTCTAGTATGTCCAAGGGGTGTTCTTGATCCTATTGGATCTATTGAAGGGATCTGTCATGAGTCTCTATTAAATTGAACATCTGAGTAGGGACATAACTAGAATTCTAATGGACTATTCCATATTCTCAAATAGTTTCCCCTTGTAATCATCTGTGGGGTACTGAGTCAGTTTGACCTCGGTTGAGGCCAATCGGGTGGTATCCTATTTATGGGGAGGATAATGGTCCACACGACATTGATGAGGACAGATTTTGGAAAGGTCCCTTGAATAAGACCCTTGTGCTATGAGGATTAATTTTTTGGTAACAACATCATCATCCTCTCTAAGGTAAGGGAATAACTCGTTATAATGTTATGGGGACATGATCCTAAAACTCTTTGATATGGCTACTCGAGATTTAAAGTTCTAGACTACTAACTTTTTCTAGGTGTTCTGCTGATATAGTTTCATGGATTGGAGGTTCTATCAATCTACCTCCATGGATGGTTGAGTATCATTCTTTTGGTACTCTCAGAGAAATGCATCTAAAACCAAACATTGATTATGTTTGGTGGGTGAGGGCATCTTTAGATTTGTTGTGGACATGACCTATGCTGTGGTGATGCACGTGTTTTTGAAATCTAATGAGACGACATTGTATTGAAGAGATTTCAAGTGAAGAGTACCAATAATATATGTGACAAGTATTGAAAAAACCTTGTTAATGTAGAATCTCATGAACACATGCATAATTGATGATCTCATTTGTCCCTCTTCCATTTTGGATGTGAGCGGGGCTTGAAATTGGTTAAAACTACCACCTTGGTTAAGGATTCATGTAGGGTTAACCATTTTGTGTTTGAAAAAGATCATTTTTCCCAACGATTGATTATAGGTGTTAAATTTTGTGAAATCACTCATGTGTGGCACATTTCCTTTATATGATATCTAACGGGTTTTGGTCATGGAACCAAAAACACCAAATGTCTCTCATATATATGAAAACACATGAAACTACATTCCAATGGCATGTGTTAATTAATGAACCTTTGAAAATGACAATTAATAACTCACAATTGTTGATAGGATGTGAGGTCGGGATCATCACACACTTTTGGGGGGACGTATATCATATTTCGGGACTCTCTTGTAGATTTATGAAATTTTCACGAATCCTTTGATCATTCCAAAATATGTATACATGCCTCACCCTATGTCAGAAATCAATTATGAACACAAATGGGTTCAGAATCATCAGTATATATTTATATATATATGAGGTTATTAATTGATATGGATATTAATATGTATCTGAGTTTCTCAATCAATGGTACCTTTTTAAGGAATAATTAGAGATTCATTGGAGATTTATTAGAATGAAACTAGTTTTAAACCTCATGGTGAGGCACTACGAATATTTCTATCATCTAGGGTGATGGAAGATGTTTTGATGTTGGGATTGAACTAATATAATGGTCTTCATTCATTTCTTCATGAATGGAATCAGAACACACATTATTTAGTGCCACTTAATAGGGAACACCACATTTTAAAGATATGTGATAGGGACCAACCCTTCAGTTTAATGTCATTAAACATTGATATCTAGGAAAATGGTTCCTAGTCAGGGATGGAGTGGGGCCTACGCCATAGTGTCCCGGGGGCTTGGAAGATATTTGGTCTTCTGGGTGGATATTACCCAACCGGGAATGAGGCCCATAGGACCTTAGTGAGAATTTGAGTGTTGGTTTTGGCCCTCGGGGAGGCTTCCGACTAATCCTTGTTAGTTGGGAATCTAAACACATGTAGTTTAGTAAGTTGGGGATTTCATCTTACAAGAGGCTTAGAAGAGCGTGTGGTTGGGGATTATGCACGAGACTTTCCAATTTTAATGGAGTTTGGGGATTACATCAATAGAGAAGTCCCATTTGAGTGGATATGATTAGGGATTATAACATATAGAAGTCCCATATGAATAGAGGATAGGGATTACATATTTTGAGAAGGACTATTTGGATTGGGACTGTGCATGTGTCATGATCACCATAATCCATTAAGACCATATGAGTCTTGAACTGTTTGAAAAATAAGAAGATGTAGTGGATCTGATGATCATATGATCCACTATGTCCACTAATATATGAGGTGATGAAGACCAAACAGAGTGGGATAGGTCTTTGAATATGCTTTTATCGTGTTTTATGTTCATATCCAAGGTAGTGTCATCTAGTGATCCATCTAGCTACTTCCCAGGCTAGTGAAGAAGAGAAAGAGTGATGCCTCTTAAAAGTATGACTATGGGATTACCCTAGGCGGGACACCCTAAAATTAGTTTCAGTTCGAGAGGATCTCATTCCCTATCAAACAGAAAGGCAATCGTGATCCTCAACCTCACCACCTAGAACTGATTGGTTCACATTAGAACCTATAAGGTCAGAACCCTTGTTACAATGGTAATCTAAACCTAATGAAATTCCAAGATTTCACCTTGTTGTGGATGTTACACATGTGAATCCGCTTACCAGAGATATATAGACTTGAGAGGACACATTGAGGTGTCTCATGGTTTGATCATACATGTCTGGTGTATTTGTAAGAGGACTTGGTCTGATGTTGTTGGAATGGTTTGTTGAGGGGCCAATATGGGGCCTTATTTGATGATGGAAGGGATCCATGGGAGCTAGAGTGCTGAAAAAACTAAAAGGCCCCACTCTGCATATCATGATCTTATACAGGTAGGGGTTAACACCATGCAGAATTTATCTATATCGGTGAGGGTACCGTCTTCATTGAATTGATCTATACGGGGCTAGGGGACATGTTCCTAGAATTTTGCAACGTGGGTCCATGTTCCTCCCATGTAGCACTTTTTCATGCAGGGAAGGGTTCCACCCGCACACCATTTTTCGATGTCAGGTGCTTCTCTACAAAGGGGATATCAGCTCATTCACTATGGGAAGGTTTCCACAAAGTGGTCTGTGTTTGTCTTTGGCTAAACATTTTTTTATTTCACCCTTGATGATATGTGACAGTTTTTTACCATCCAAGAAAAAATATTTCAATTCTTCAGCTTCTGTTTGGGCTTTCCTCCCGTGATCCGCATTGTTCAATCCTCCTTCTATGGTTACCCTTGGGGTTATTTTAAGAAGGAATGGAGAGATCAGGTACCGGGATAGATGGTCATATGCGGTGGGCCACAAGCATTCTTTAACAGAAGCCGAAGAGGACACCCTAACACGCGAATGATATCGTTCTTGGGGACAGTCATTCGTGGGGGAGGAAACAACTACCCGACCCCGCAAAAAACTTTCTTTCGTTTGCTTGTGCTGGTGAAACTAACTCACCACGTGAACAATTTCATTCATATGGGATTGTTGTTTGCCGATGAGGAAATGACTGCACAACCCCACAGGCTATTTTGTATTTTTTGCGGGTGTCGACAATACTGCATCATCCTGTGAATGATTTGGTTGAGTTTTTTTAATACAATTTTTTATTTTCTTTTTAAATATGACCAGGTTAAAAATATTTTGTTTACATCTCAAAGGCGGCACACGAGGTGCCGCCTTTGGAAAAAACAATAGTAAAATTTTAAATTTTAATTTTTTTTAAACTTTTTGAATATATAAATTGTTTTTATTTTTTGTTTTCTTTAAATATTTTTATTTTTATTGATTTATTTAGATATATATAGGTTTTTATTTTATTGTTTTGTTTTGTTTTGTTTTGTTTTTTGTTTTGTTTTTTTTATACATATATATAAACAAAATTTTAGCGAAGGGGTATTATTTTTTTATTATAATAGCATAGATCCGGTTGAACATATAATAAATATTTGAAAAAAAAAGAAATTTCATAAAATATATCAATGACAAACCTTTATATAATATGTGTTAGTTCTCCACCAGATGTTCATGTTCCTCCAGAATTTTCAGGCTGGAGATAATCCACCTTAAGTTACACATAACCTTATGCCTTCCATTGATTAATTTCAAACACTTCATCCCATTTGTTTACTTTATGGGGTAGTACAACGTAATTCCTTTGAATATGCACAATACCATGGACATAAACAATCAACATTTTGCATGAAAAACAACTAATCTCATTTTTATTGAAATACCCCATATAGTAAGAATGATACAAATAGTTTAAGTACCCAATAGTAAGCTTCCCATCCATTTTTACTGGGCTATGTGGAATAGTTGGTGTTTTCATATGATTAATAATTTAAAAGGTTTCAAAACCACCTTCCTGAAACTCAAAAATGTATCATGTAAGTGACTTTGAAAGCCTATAAAATATAAACTATAAAATCTATTGAAATAAAACATAAAACATGGATTAAAAATATAATATGTATTTGAAAATAAAAAAAATTTCTTAAGAATTATTGATGAAATACAATTATAAGCTTTCAAAAACACTTCTTGCAACTCAAAAATATTTCAGATATGAGACATTGAAAGCCCGTAAAATATAAACTTAAAGACTCATATAAATGAATCTTAGAACATATATTAAACATATAAGAAGTAGTAGAAAATTAGTTAGTTAATTCTGGTGAGGGGGAAAACTGTTAGACCCAGGAATTGAAGGATAATGTCGATGACAAGGAAACATCAACCCCCACGTCCACCCCTTCCTCCCATTCAACCAACTTCGGTAACTCATATAGAAGTATCTTTTTAAAAAAATGAAATGTCACACCACCAAAGCTTTCTACATCCATATTAAACCCCCAATTCAGTTTCATTAAATTTGGAAAGCCCCCATTTTTACCAAAGTCAAAGATGCACTATTAAACCACCAGTTTTCAACCCCCGCCTCAATAATTTAAAATACACCGAATCATTTCTCATCCCTAAAAGGATTTTGTATTTTTGAGGTGGTGGTTTAATAGTGCATCTTTGACTTTGGTAAAAATTGAGGTCGTCCAAATTTAATGAAACTGAATTGGGTGGTTAATATGGATGTAGGAAGCTTTGGTGGTGTGACATTTAATTTTTTTTAAAAGATACTTCTATACGAGTTCCAAAGTTGGTTGAATGGGTGGAAGGGGTGGGCGTGGGGGTTGATGTTTCCTTGTCATCCTCATTATCCTTAATTTACAGGGTCTAACAGTTCCCCCCCACTAGAAATAACTAATTAATTTTCTATTACTTCTTATATATTTAATCTATGTTCTATGTTTCATTTATATGAGTCATTATGTTTATATTTTACAGGCTTTCAAAGTCTCATATCTAAAATATTTTTGAGTTGCAAGAAGTGTTTATGAAAGCATATAATTGTATTTCATAAAAAATTCTTATGAAATGGTTTTTATTTTCAATTACATATTATATGTTTAATCCATGTTTTATGTTTTATTTCAATATATTTTATAGTTTATATTTTATAGTCATTCAAAGTCACTTACTTGAAACATTTTTGAGTTTCACGAAGGTGGTTTTGAAACCTTTCAAATTATTAATCAGATGAAAACACCAAAGATTCCACATAGCCTAGTCAAAATGGATTAGAATCTTTCTATTGGGTACTTACACTATTTGTATCATTCTTACGTTAAGGAGTATTTCAATGAACATGAGATTAGTAGTTTTTCATGCAAAATGGTGATTGTATATGACCATGGAAATGTGCATATTCAAAGGAATGAGGTTGTACTTCCCCATAATGTAAAAAATGGGATGAAGTGTTTGACAATAATCCATGGAAGGAATAAGGTTATGTGGAACTTAAGGTGGATTATCTCCAGCCTGAAAATTTTGGAGGAACATGCACATCTAGTGGGGAACTAACACATTTAATCTAAAGGCTTGTCATAGCATTGCACATTGAATAATTAAATTATGCGTCGTTGATAATTTTTAAGAAATTATTTTAGATTATATGTAATGCACTAATTTTAATAAATAGAAAACGTATACATGAAGAAGTAATGTCATTGTATATGGTGAGGCTCTGTCCCACAAGGTGGTGTGCGAATGGTACGTCTATATCGGGAGTGACGTGTTCCATACTAGGATGGATTATGATGACCAGGAGAAGGATGATCTTCGGGCACTAGAACATCAATCACGAGATGCTCTATCATAGTCGTCATTGAAGGAGGTGTCAGATGGATGTCATCGTGTGCACGAGATCCTTCTCCCACTACGTAAGTAGAAGTGGTTGTCATCATACCCTCGGTAAACCATATAGACTGTGAATGATCTGGTATGAAAGATGGAGGCATGGGAGATGACCCCTGCAAAATCCCTGAAAAATAAAAATCTGGCAAATACTGTGGATATCTGGTCAAAAAAGATGTATCACATGTTGTATCATGCTGTGCAAACCCAGACAGGTCAGGCTGGACTGATAGAGCACCGATCTGGGCCTCTGGAAAAGGTGAGCTCTCATGTGCAGCAGGACACGATCTACGTCGTCGTTCTCGTCGTGGGGAATAGCACCAGCTACTATTGTAGGTTCTTGAGTAGGCCCCTCATCTCTTGGGATAGGAGCATCATGTTCCTAAGAAGGAACATCATGTCTCTAGGGTGCAGGATGGATGATACTGTCATGAATAGATCCACAAATCGACATCGTCTCCTCCAAATCAGCATTGATGAAAGATAAACTAGCGACTTACTCCTCCTCTGGATCAGTCATGCGACATAGTATTCATAGTCTGGTATGCTGTACAAATCAAATTGAAATTTAAAATAGCGTAATAAATATATTATGTGAAATTTAATGACTTACCATATCCTGAATCCCTCTACCGTGCTGAGTCAGATACAATATAGACTTCATTCTATACCATGGCTCATACTCTACCTAATTTGATAGGTAGAATCACATCGTATGTACACCTGTGATACAATGCTCTGCTCGACTATCCCAGATGGTGACATACTGGGCATGTCATCGACGCCAATCGACATGCTATCTCCCCATGAGCTTCAAGCCATGAAGCACTGGTAACTGTCATGGTGCAAGTGGAATCAGCTGAACACAGCAAAACTGACGCATAACTCTATCGGGCTATTTCCACTCAATAATATGAAAGTGAATGTGTGGAACTACAACCATAACCTCATGATGTCTAGCAGTACAGTATGTAGGTAAGTCCTAAACCAGACTCCATTTTGGCATCCAATAAATCTATAATGACACGTGACATTTCATTAGAGAAATTTGTCAACAAAAACGAAAATGATGATATATACTTACGTTGTCAGGTAGTAAATTGTCCAGCATAATACGATATGCAGCAAAATTATGGGTTGGAGCATCGACGAAGCGATGTGCCTGACTCCACCTCTCAAATACAACATTGAAAGTGATAAATAATCAGATATTAAATATAATAAATCATAATACAATAAGAAACAAATAAATATGACTGGTCATACCATCATCCACTTGGAGCGTCCTGTAGCACATCTAGAGGAAGCCACTGACCAACAATAACAGGTGCGAGGACAGGGATGTGCACCTATGCCCACAACTATATAATGACTACGCATCCTCCGAGATCTATATGATCTGAGCAGCATGTCGTACATAATGATCTATAAGTGTAGGCCAAACTTGCAGATCCCCAACTAGATCTCGCGATCTGATCAAATTCCTCCAGTAAACTAAGATACATCATGTGAACATATACACCCGAGTGTTCCGAACACAATGTACATCAAATAAGTCGTAAGATATATGCCCGAGCATAACACATGATGGTCTGCTCTTCAACATCAGTAGGTAAATGTGTATACTACAAAGCAAGAAAAGGCATAGATATGGACTCCCCATCCATAGCAGTATGATCATCCAACATATCGACACCTAATAATCCTTTTTCCAGCTTAGCCCAATCCCCACTGGTGGGTCCAAAAATTGCATCTCCCTGAATAAGAAGACCGAGTAGCACTGCCACATCCACTAAGGTTATAGTCATCTCTCCCTCTGGAAAGTGGAATATGTGAGTCTCTGGTCTCCATCTCTCATCCAAAGTAACATGAAGGGGATGATCAATGTAAGTGAAATCAGAAACGGCAATGTCGTAGAATCCATCATGACGTATGTATGGTATAATAGTAGCTGGAATCGCCAATTGTCGAAAATAGTGTGCTCGTCGCACCCTAATCCGTCGAACATCCCGACCCTCTATCACATCACAAGAAACATGCCTATGCTGCTCAGTGAGAAGTGGAATATCATCCATCTGGAATCCAGAAAAGGAAATTAGTCTTCCCTATAAAATGTAAATATAATATTAAATTTAATAGAATGTTATGATTGGTATATTTTGGAGAACAATTATCTATCGTGTCTTTAGATATGTTTTTACTATAAAAATTTTGTTTTTTAAGATATGGTGTCATACATTGATATATATAAACATTTTATCCTGGTAATGTATGATTTATGAAGATCTTTTATGATAACTATTTTAATAATTTTTTGTCTTCAGTGACAACTAACCTTTTTTTAATAATGTTTTTATTTTCTAAGATTACATTCAAATTAGTGGATTTAAAATTATTGAATACAATGGTTCATTATTGGAAGGAGAGAAGATTCTTATTGGAAATGTGAAACAATTCTTAAAATGGTCATCTATGATATTAAAAACATATAAATGACTACATGAAAAGATCAGGTTGGATACAACACATCATTGTGGCTGAGTGTGTGAACTAGATCCAGCAATGTTCGGACATCGTTTCCGGTTATGCCCTTTTTGATGACATAGATGGAATCTCAACCTTTTCCCTTTTTCTTGAGGCCAATACATCTCATTTCGTATCCTGTTAGACTTCGGTCTTCCCCGTGGTCGTAATCTGCTGATGTCAGGAATCAGTATGGGCTGGTCTTCAGGCATTGGGAAATATCAAAACATCCCAACAGGCGTCCATGGTGCAGCATAACAGTTATCAATGGCCTCAAATCGGTATACTGGACCAACATAAGCTTCCCATGATATGTTCACAGACGCACATACCGCGATGGCATGTGCGCATGGAATCCCTAATGCCTGAAACTTTCCACACTGACATTGTATTTCATCTAAAAGTACCACTACATTTTCACCACTGTTACCTGTGATGGGGTTACATAACTCTTGAACTTCATATTGCGATTCTTCCCAATAGAATAGACACACTCGATAACCGGAATCTTATTCAATGTTATTGTCAATATCTCGTTGAATGTATTTTACAAATCTTAGCCCCTGTTGAATCCCATCTCAGGCTCGTTTTTGTCTATCCACGAAGTACTTGACACAACGATAAAATGTCTCCTAAACTAGGGCCGTAATTGGTAACATGAGAAGCCCCTTGAAGACGCAATTTATACACTCCACAATGTTTGTGGTCAAGTGTCCATACCTCTTCCCCCCATTCATTGGCCAGTGTCCATTTCTCTTTTGGAATCATCATCATATAATCATACACTTTAGGGTTAGCCTTGAAAATTTCTTCGTAACGCGCCTCAAACCTTCGTTGATCTGGATCATATGCTACATAAATATGATCACAGGACCTATAAATTATAATTTTATTTAAATTAAAAGCGTAAACATCAATGAAGACATTACTTACCAAGCCTCGTGATTGCATTCTTTATAGCCTCATTATGGAAGGTTTTGTGCACGTTACTAGCAATGTGTCTGATGCAGTATCGATGATGTGCATTTGGGGGCCTCCATGAATCAGGATCCGCATTGATTGCCTCATTGATTGACCTATATCGATCAAATATCAAACAGACACCTTGAATGTGTGGGAAATGGTTGCTGATTCATGCCAAAAACCAGCTCCAAGATTCATAGTTTTCCTTCTCCAATATTGCAAATGTAAGCGGAAGTGGTGAACGATTACCATATTGGGTTTCCGCAATCAACAATAAGCCCTTACACTTTCCAGATAGAAATGTTCCATTAATTTTCATGAACTGTTTACTGAAACGAATTGCGGAAATACATGGCAGGAATTCCCAGAATAACCGATGAAATTGAACACGAGATTGATCCAATCGATTATTTTCAAACACATTTTCCTTCATATTTATATGGTACAAAACTTGGTTGTTGTGGCTCAGTATGGCTAATAATTGCAGCAACACCTGATACGAGTCATCCCAATCACCGTAGACTTTGGCAATTGCCTATTGTTTCACCATCCATGTCTTGTTATTAGAAATCCTATAACCAAAAGTTTTAAGTATCCTCTCTTGCACAATGGCTATAAGAACATCATGGCAGGTCCTAAAAATCTCGACGATAACAGTTGAAACAAATTCGGCATCCAAAGCAGTGTTATCTTGTGTCATGTTTGTCTAAACACAAGAATGAGCTGCCTCAATCTTTGAAATTCTCCATCCACCAAATGCAATGTCTGGAATCGCCCTCAACCAGAATCTAGAGTCCTCATCAAATTTATCACACCGTATGAGGTATATTTTTCGAAATGATGCCTCAACTACATATCTACAGTGCCTCTCAATATGAAATCCTCTTAAGAATCTATTCAACGCATCCTTAAATGGGAAATCCCTTCCATTATATAATGTTCTGTCCAACTCAATAAACCTGTACACTATAACTCCATGAAACTCTATTGCAGATGTCAAAACATTGTTGTCGAATTCCGGTACACGTTCCATTGCTTCAGACCAAGATTCAAAGGTTGGTGGATGATTTATTGTTGGTCGAGAATGTTCTTAGACTACTCTATTTTGAGAAACTACTACCCTTTCTTCTCCAGATGCCTCCTCATCTCTAGCTCCCTCCCCATCATCATTGCCTTCTCCGTCTGTTCCAACCTTATTAAATTTCTCATCTGAAGAATGATTAATATGTAAATCAGAAAGATCATCAATGTTGTCCTCCTCCGCAACAAGGCGAACATCCTCAATTTCATGGGATGAAGCTTCTTCAACAACTATTTGTGCATGTCTACGACTTCAAACATTTTGATGTTTTTGTACATTAGAAACTTCAACATATAACTCCATCATTTCACCATCAGACCGTTGGGAAAATAAAGTTCCCGCATGGACCCAGTGCTCATCAGCAGCCAATGGACAAGCAAGATCCCATGTCGTGGAAGGGAATTGCAAATGTCCATAACTAATAGAAATTATCTCTTGATGAGGAACGAGATTTAATCAACCACGAGTTCTATCATGAAGATTAGTTATGGTTACACAATCAGATGTTCTAACCATAGATGTTGGTTGTATACTATAAGAAGCTCCTTGCTCGGTTTGAATAACCTTTCCATAGCAGTAAACACATGAAAACATGTTTCTCTACATCAAAAATGTTTACTGATCACTGAATATGTCAATAATGTTTTGTTGTGTGTTAAATTATATTTTTTATCTTCTTAAATGTATTTTACTACTTCATGAAGTAAATATCAATCATCTTATGCATATCCCCTGGGAGTGTCAAACTAGGTGTGCAGTAAGGCCCGTTTTCATGCCCCAGTTCCCGTTCGAGTCTAGCTCAAATCTGTGTTTTCGGGTTTTACCCCTAGGTACATCTGTGCCAGAGCCACATCCACTTGTAGTATCTAGACATGGATTTAATTTATTAGATAACGACATAAACTTTCATGACACCAAAATTTTTAAACCTTCCTAAATTAATCTACTAATGTTTTGTAGAACAATTTTTAACTTTCCTAAAGAGATGTTCAATGATATCTAAAAAATAAGATTCATTACAGTGCTAGTTAATCACTACATAAGTTTCGATCACTACTTAAGTACTGGTTAATCACTACTTAAGTGCTTGTTAATCACCACTTAAGTGCTGGTTAATCACTATTTAAGTGCTGGTTAATCAGTTAGGAGTTGGTCATTCACCACATAATCATCCCTTAATCTTTATTTAATAACCCCTTAATCATCCCTTAATCATTACTTAATGACCCCTTTATCATCCCTTAATCATTAGTTAATGACCCATTAATCCTTAGTTAATGATCCCTTAATCACCCCTTAATCATCCCCTAATCATCCCTAGTTAATGACCCCATAATCGCCCCTTAATAGTTAGTTAATCACCCCTTAATCACCCTTAATCGTTACTTAATCACCCCTTAAACATTCCTTAATTACCCCTTAATCATCCCCTAATCATTCCTTAATCATTAGCTGATGACCCCTTAATCACCCCTTAATAGTTACTTAGTCACCCCTTAATCGTTAGTTAATCACCCCTTAAACATTCCTTAAATACCCCTTATTCACCCCTTAATCCCTCCTTAATTACTCATTAATCATCCCCTAATAATTCCTTAATCGTTAGTTAATGACCCCTTAATCACCCCTTAATCGTTAGTTAATCACCACTTAATCGTTAGTTAATCACCCCTTGAACATTCCTTAATTACCCCTTAATCACCCTTTAATCCCTCTTTAATTAACCCTTAATTATCACTTAATCATTCCTTAATTACCCCTTAATTATGAGCTTAATCATTCACTAATTACCCATTAATTATCCACTTAATCGTTAGTCAATCACCCCTTAATCCCTCCTTAATTACCCCTTAATCATCACTTAATCATTCATTAATTACCCCTAATCATCCCTTAATATTTACTTAATGACCCCTTAATCATCCCTTAATCGTTAGTTAATAACCCCTTAATCACCCCCTTAATTGTTAGTTAATCACCCCTTAAGCATTCCTTAATTACCCCTTAATCGTCACATAAACATTTCTTAATTACCACTTAACCATCCCCTAATAATTCCTTAATCATTATTTAATTAATCCCTAATCACCCCATAATCTTTAGTTAATAACCCCTTAATCGTTACTTAATCACCCCTTAAACATTCCTTAATTACCCCATAATCACCAATTAATCCCTCCTTAATTACACGTTAATTATCACTTAATCATTCCTTAATTACCCCTTAATCATCCCCTTATTCGTTAGTTATTCACCCCTTAATCATCACTTAATCATTCCATAATTACCTTAATGACCCCTTAATCATCCCTTAATCATAAATTAATCACCCCTTAAACATTCCTTAATTACCCCCTTAATCACTCATTAATCATCCATAGTTAATTACCCCTTTAATCAGGACTTACTTATTCCTTAATCATTTAATTATTCTATAATTATCTCTAAAATATTAATAAATTATTATTATCCTTAATTATCATTCATTAGAAATATTATATTATACATACTTTAATATAAACATTAAACCTTAACTAATTAAAAAATTAATAATATAACTATTTGTTTCTTTTCTTTAAATAAATACTACTATATACATAAATATTCAAAATTAACGAATTACAATTAAATAAATAAATAACATTAAAATAAAAAAAATACCTCTAAATGACACTTTACACAAAAATCGTGTACTCCTTGCGTCTCTGAATGCACCATGAATGAAAACTCAACTTAGAGAGAGGAGCTCTCATAATTTTAGAGAGAAGAGGGATTTGTGAGTGGGAGAGGATAGCTGGGGTGGCTCCCTTTTATAGGAATGTTTTAGCGAAGACGACACCTAGGATGCCTCCTTCGGTCATTCGAAACATGTAAGGAGACTCTTCTAATGCAGGCATTCACAGAAAATAATTCAAAAGGCAGCACACCAGGTGCCACCTTTCGTTTCCCCAAAGGCGGAAGGCGGTTTTTGGTGAACCGCCTTTGGCCCGGTAGAAACTGAACCGATCACGGCACACCATGTGCCGCCTTTAAGATGTAAAAAAAATACCCGGTGGTATTTTTAAAATTATTTTTTTAAAAAAATGTAAAAAACATGATTTGGTTTGTAGGATGCTTCATGAAGCAGCGGAACACCGCGTGGAGTAGTGATCCATGAAGCAATTTTTATATCACTGGATCAACTTGCCCTTTAGGGTTTCTTCACCTTTAAATCATATTCCAGAATTGAACCCTCATGGATCTTAACCGTCATAGAACTCAACCCTCTCCACTCTTCTTCAATGAATCAATCCTCTTAATATCTAAGGTATGAGATTATTTCTTCTCCTCTTTAATTGGTTCTTCCATATAAGTCTTTACTCTCTCAAACCTCTATGTATGTAGTAATTATGAGGTCAAAAGCATGTAAATACTCTTGTCCATTTACTTTCTTATATTTTTTATGAATCTTGTCTCTATTTTTATGGCCATACCTATTTTTTCTATTTTCTCTTTCCATAATCACATTTCTTTCTCAATCATTAACTTTGTATTAATAATTGTGTTAGCTCCATGTGGTTCAGACCAGATTCACCCCTTTAATTATTAATGGTGATGTTATAGGTTATTTGTAACCCTCTCTGGGGTTATGCCAAATCAACCATTTGTCCCCTTATCTGCTTATTATGTTCTTGGAGGTTTATAATAGTATGAGAAAATTTTTTGTTAAAGAAGCCTCTAATTATCCTTTCTTAATCTAAAAAGGAATCCAAAAGGCACTTATTGATTCATTTTCTTCATCAAATATATAAATATATGTATATTATAATGATAAATTTATTTAGATAATGATATAATAATTTTCATCCACCAGTAATTTAAAATTAACTTATTGTTTAAAGTGTTAATCACTATCGATTATGATCCTGTAAACTATTGGTGTGAGCTTATAGTGGTTTATATTAACAGAAATGTTAGGATAGATGGTATGAGAAACTATGTTAGTTAGTCAATTAGGGAAAAGGAAGAAACTAATAGAATTTTTTATAAGACTGATGATTGTTGGATTTTGGAATGGAAGTGGTTGGCCTTGAATCTTGAGCCTAATTCCAAAGAGTAAGGAGGGTCTCGCTTCATATGTAAGATAAATGACTATATGAATTGGTAGGAAATGTATGAATCTGCTACCCATATTAATTTTTTAACAATAATATTAAAAAAATATTTTATAGGTAAAAGGACATCATGATTTTACTGGCTTTGTTAAATTGAGAGAATCATGATTTTTTTGAGTTATTGAATGAAAAGGAACACACATAGGGCCAATGTAAAAATCATTATACTCAGACTCGATATATCTGTGATAGTGTTTAATGGGAATGATCTTTATTCCAAAACCATGTTTCTTCCTCCCCCTTGTTCTATTTATTTATTTTCTCTACTCATGTTGTTATTCTATGTTATCCTTATATCCAATCCATGAACCCAAGATACTATAACATTATAAATCTCAATAATAGAATATGATTGAATTCTTTTAATGGATATGGATTTCAAATTTTAGAACCCCCTCTCTCTTCCCACTCAGGAACTTCCATCACTATTTCTTATATAATTATACTTTACTCTTAATATGTTTATCGATCAAATGTATTTGAAAATTATTAAGTCAAACATAACAGATAAAATCCTTTCCCTCTTATTTGGTTGATCATTTTATTTTTCATGTTTATTAAAACCAATAATCTAATTTTATTCATTATATTTTTTAGTGTTGAAAATATTTTGAAAATGATAAAAAATTCTTTTCTTTATTTGTGAAACCATTATTATATTAAATAGTCATATTTTCTATTATGAAAATGGAATTTAAATAATACAAATTTATATTTTTTATATTTACATGTAAATATAAATATACATATAATTTTTTACACATATTATAATTTGAAATTTTTGAGATAAGCATCTGAAATATGGTTCTCTACTATTATAAGATTGAAACCATGGTTCAAAATGGAAACATATTGGTTTTGAAAATAGTGAGTGAGTTTTATAAGGTAGTATGAAAATGAATTAGCTATTGAATTTCCAATAAATAATTTTTAAATGAGTAAATATTTTGTTTAAAAGTGATTTTATATAAAGGGAAACATGTTTTTAGTTGTGAAAAACATTTTTAAAAACTAATACAAAGTGTCCCAATTATTTAATAGGAACCAATTCATCGGTTTTTTATAATATAAATGTGATTATAAGGGTAAATGATTGGTTTAAAAGAAACTAAATTTCATTTCAATGATGTATCAATGTAAGGGTGATATTTAGAATTCCAAATATTATATAAAAAAATATCTTTTAAATATCATATTGATATTAAGATATATTTTTTTTATTTGAAATTAGAGTGAATAGATGCATTGTATTTTTATAATGTAGTATTCTCAATCAGTAATGTTTGAACTATCTCAACTAAAAGTTTATAATTCTATTCTAAAAATAAATTTTTTTCTTTAGTATATGGTACACTAAGTTCATATTGAATAGCATTCTTCTCAAAATAATCATCAATTGTACCCAATATAAATTCCATTCCATTATCATTATGGATCATCTATAAAGAAAAAAATTACAATCCCACTATACATCAATTCTAAAAGATTTAAACATAAGTATGTCCTATAATTTATGTCCTCCAAAGAAAATATATTTAATGTATGTATATTTATCAATAATGTAAATAATATACTTGAATCCATTTTTTTAATTATTCATCATGGTCCCAAATTTTTTTAAATAAATGATATTCAAGTGCATCCATGAGACCTAGGTTCTAATATGGGTGGAGGTAGATTTCTGTGTTACTGTGGTAGGACTATAATAGGAATTGTTTTGTATTGTAGCATGTACTATTCAATAATATTGCACCTGGAACTATTTACGTTTAGGCCACTGGATATGGCATGGAGCCCACAAGGCCTTCGGGCCACCCAGGACTTCGGGACACCTAGAAATTCGGGTTAGTAAGGCCTTCAGGACACCTAAAAGCCTTCTAGCCACCTCAAGGACTTCAGGACACCTTAAGTGTATATAAAAACCATAAAAAATATTCAGGAAACAAGCTCTATAGGAGGATTCCGAGTTTTCACATTTACCAAAATATTGCTATCGGATTTGGAAGAATGATATGGAATGTTATTTTCCATCAGTATCAGGCCTGTGCATCTCAACACATGAAAACTAGCTAAAAAACCATGCAATGGTGGAGATCTGATCGCAATGTAGATGTTAGGGATGGTTAGTTTCAGGTATTGATAGTTTTGGATTTATTCCATCAATTCCTTTTTGTCCGGTAATGTCATGAAGCCTAAAAGAAATGTAAGGGTTCCCCTATGACCGTTAATAAGGGGATTATCAAAAATGAATAAAACATGAATGGGTTTTGGGCTATTCGATCAGTCTAAATTATTTTCGGAATATTTAACAATGTTTCCCTTATGGCATGCTGATAAAATCATATTCCTTTCTCTTTTTATTATTGTTAGGTCAAAATAATTATCTCCTTTAGGGATCATACTCATGTTTTTTTATCCATGATGATCAAGATGTATATTCCATAATTGTTTTCCTATATTAATACGTAAGATAAATGAATTCTCCACATCGCCCACATGAATTATATTTTAACTTTATTCAATGAAATAATCTGAAAATAAATCCATATAATTATGTATTAGTTTTTTTATTATATTATGTTTGAAACTAGAAAAGATAAAAAATGTATTACCTTGGTATCATCCAAGAAAACCTTCCACTCCAACAAAACCAATGGAACATTAATGAATCTAGGGAAGTGAAAATATAGAATTGGGAAGGGGTATGTCAATAACTCCATCCAACCCATAGGATATTAATCATGACCCCACTCCTATAACATTAGCCTGATAGGATGCAATGCACTAACAAAAGTCGGTCCTTATACCAAATTAATTTTCCTTTTCATGGTGTAATTGAAGAATTGATTTGAATGACAAAACATGAATGATTGTCTCACCATGAGTGCATGTAAGATCATCATCTTTAGTCTTCACATGGTCACAGTAATAAAGTAACCCATTTTAGTGATTAGAGTTTTTTTATCTATTTTTTTCAATAGTTGAAAAAAAACATGGAAATGTTGTACAGTACTCCACCAACTCCCAAGCATTAGGTAATTTATAATTATGGAGACAACATTCATCACAATCATCTTCATCTTACAAGTAGTTGTTATTAAATGTTATTTCTTGACACTCATCACCCATATCATATAGAAATTCACCTATGTTACAGGAACTACCCAAAGAACTAGTCATCCTATACTAGGTGTCATTTAACATTGTGGATGAATACAAAGGATAACTCCTACCACCAATAGAGTAATTATTTTCTTAAATTCAATTACTCATTTACATAAATGCATGCTGAATTTATTTTAAACATTCTAATATTATGTTACCCATATTATAAATTATATCTTTTAATTTATTATTTTGATATATATTAATATTACTAAATAAAATTTCATGTATATGAATCTAAAATGAAATGAAAAAAATAATATGAAAAGATTACGAAGATGAGATTAAATATTTCATTATGTTTTCAAAAGATCATGCATATGAGACTTATCTAATAAATTATTTGTGTTTAAATTGATATTATTAAAAAAATAACAGAGAAGAGTTTACAGAAAACTTTACCTTTCATGGAGTATATCAATGTTATAAATTATGGAATAAACATGGGGAAAATGTGAATGTAGGCAGTGAATTGAATAACACAGCATTTTATGGATCATCTTGAATTATTACAAGTGTCGAAAATAAATAAGATCATATATAGGATGTTAATATAGTTTTGAATGATTATGAAGATTGATTTGATGAAATGAAAATGAAAAAGGAAGAAAAACTCATGATTATCAAAAAAAATTTGAGAAGTTAAAGGGTTGAGAAAAGACTCCAATGTATACTAGTTGGTCAACATATACAAAATTTTTATCCATACTAAAGTAGTATAATTTAAATTTTAGAAGTATGTGGAGTGATTCTAGTTTTACTAAACTACATTTTCTCTTAAATAAAATTCCCCCAGAAGAAGGTTGGATTCCTAGATAAATAGGTGATTCTAAATAAATGACACATTACAATTGGAATGACATCTAAAAGAAAAAATTCTTTTCCAAATGACAATGTACTATTTCTAAAGGAACAATAATTTCTTAAATAATAGAAAATGTGTGGTGATTCTCATTACATGAAAGATGAACCGGGTTCTATGAATATTGTATGGTTTATTACAATAATTATATGGTTTAGGAACCTACATGGAACTGAGGAGAATCAAGGAAATCAACTTGGAATAAAGATAAATGTAATAAATTTGGTAAAATTTGTTACCAAGTGGTCTCTCCAATTTGGATTAGAATTTATCATGAGTATCCTTAATTTTTAAATAAGTTGAGAAACCTCCATCTTGTACTATATGTAGATATATTAAATCCTTTTATTTTTAGAGTATCTCTCACAGTACATGGGATATTATGTTGTTAAACTATAAATTTCCATCATGGATAAGAATGAAATGAAAATATATTATTTTATCTATGCATATATAAGGACCAAAACAACTGTGTTTTGATATTGATATGTATTTACCTCTATTGATCGATAATATGACATAATTGTGGGATTTTGGTGGTATGTTTTATGATGAAAAAAAATTGATGATTTATAGAATTCTATAAGAATTTACTGATTATAGAAAGGTTTGTTGATATATAATTAAAGTAACTCATTTTTATTCCTTTTTTGAAGATGTTCATAGACAATTAGGGTGAATCATTCATCAATGACAGTGTTTCTATGACATATCAGTTTTTTATCCCAATAAATTATGTACTAGGCTTGGAAAACATCCTTCACTGAGTGTTTATAAGTGAACATAGATAACTATCTACACTAAAAAGTGACAAAGTGTTTGATAATGTAAAAGATACATTAACCTCTTTTGGAAAACCATTTTTGAAAAAAACATAAATAAACATGATGGAAAAAGATATCTGTATTTATTGAATTACCATACTGGAGTTTTCTTGAGTGCCAGAAATGTTTATGAAGTCATGTGTGTTGAAAAAAAAATGTATGTTATAGTGTCATTAACATGTTACCAAATGAAGTATAAAAAATGGAATTAACTCTATTATGGAAACGATTGACATGGGAATACAGGAAGAGTTGGCTCCAATGAAGGGTGATGAATAGATTTTTCTTTCTCTAGAAACATACACTCTTTCCTAGTTGTCGAGAGATCATTTTATCATCGTCATAGATGATATAAATGTTCCAAATGGGTATTTATAAAATATAAATAATATAATGTCAATGATTAATTTGAATTTAATCGGTATGAAACCAAATGACTATCATGTTATGGTGAAAGATCTAATGCATGTATCTTGACATTGTTTTTTTCACAAGATTGTTCATCATACATTAAACAATCTAGGTTTCTTTCTCAATGATATATTCCAAAATTCTATAGACCAAGAAAAATTAAAAACAATAGAAAAAAATATTTCCTTCATATTATGTGAATTTGAAATGTTCTTTGTACCTACATTCATTGAGATAGTGGTTTAAATGATGAATCTTTTTTTAAGATTGATTAAACTATGTGGTGATGTACATTATAGTTGGATGTACCCCATTGAATGAAATACGATGATTTTGAAAGGGTATGCCAAAAATCACATTTTTGCATAAGGTTGTATTTTTTTGAGATAAACTATCAAGGAATCCATTGATTTATTTTCCAACTACCTAACTGATGTGTAAAGAGTTGTTCTACCAATGTCTCGTCACTTTGGGTGTATTATGGGTGAATTTATTTTTGGAATAAATGTTTTTAAAATCACTATTTTAGATTGACAACAGTCCCACCATTATATCATGTATAAATGTTTATAAATTTCCACATATATGGGAACACGCTATGAAATTTCAAGGAATTTGATTCAATCATGGGATGAAAGACAGATATCAAAAACATGTAATCAATAGTTTATAGTATTCTTTCAAGACCATATTTTTAAGGAGTTAGATGACAATATAGATTAATTTTTATATAGACATTGATGGATAGCTAGAGGACTAAGTGCGCAAGTATTATCTAATAAAGGTTATGAAATTAATGGTTATATGTTATATATAAATAAAAATAAAAAAGCAATTACCATGAAAAATGGAGGATTTCACTTTTGAATGAAGCGATACAGGAGTCTAGTACCATGGACGGATATAAGATTCATATGATTATGTCAGAATTTATAATTAAAAAAAATATAGGAGTTGGATTATACAACATTCCAAGTGCCTAATTTTCAATTAAAGTGGGTTGATAATAATAATTTTTTTAAGATAAATGAACTTGGATTCATGAAATTTGATTTTAGTACAGAAGGGTGTTGATTCAGATGTTATCTTTTGACTTCTATATTTTGTTTTGGAAATCACATGCCTTTTTAATCGTATCGTACTGACTCTGTCAATCATATTGTACTGACTCTATCAATCGTATCGTACATACTCTATCAATCGTATCGTACCGACTCTGTCAAACATATCATATTGGCCCTGTCAATCGTATCGTACTGACTCTATCAGTTGTATCGTACTGACCATTCTATTCATACATTCATTACATGTTTTGGAACTTAGTCAAAAACACTTGTTTCATCTGAATCGTACCCATGTTTTTTAATTTCTATATATCATATATCCTAACAAAAACGATGTCGTTGAGTTGGTTACAAACTAATCAAAACGATGTCGTGCTTTCTATTTCAATATTACAGTTGGAGGCAACATGACCGTTGGAACCCGAGGCCTATAAATAGGAGGTCATTTAAAGCTGAAAGAAGGAGATAACGAACAATGAGACTTTTTGAACTATCAAGATTCTATAGAGAGACACTGTGACTTCACTCATCTGCCTTGTGCGTCTGATCATCGTATCGAGGGCTTTCAAGTAATTTAAAGACAGATGTACCGATTAACTACAAAATCGAGGGCTGCCGGGGATAGGCAGATAGACGGTCCGATCATTGTATCGAGGGTTGCCGGGGATAGGCAGACAGAAGTACCGATCATCGTATCGAGGGCTGCCGGGGATAGGCAGACAGACGTACCGATTATCGTATCGAGGGCTTACCAAGGTGTTTGTGAGACAGACCTCTTATCCTAGTTGAAAGGATAACACTTCTCTTTGGGTCAAAAGAATTGTATTACTTTTATTTTTCCGCTGATATCTATATTAGAAAGGAAATTGTTTTTGTTTCCTTTTCTATCTCTTATATATTTGTAATTGTTTCAATTACTTATATTCTATTACATATTGTATTGATTGATTCTATATGCTTTAAGGTAGAATCATTCATCATTCTATTACTCTTATTATTGTGTTCATCTTGAATACAATTGTTTTACATTTCATTAGTATTACATTACATCATACCTTATATATTCAATACAATTGTGGGTTTTTTTATTTGTATTATTTTAAGATCATTGAAACTAATCTCATTAGCGCTAAAACTCAATGGTTTTTAAACCTACAATTCTCCCCCCTCTTGTATTGTTCCATCTAATATACATACGTATATACTTATTTGATCCAACAATTGGTATCAGCAGAAGTTTTCCTCTGATTTTTATTACTAGCTTTATTTCGTTTTTTTTTTAATACCTACTACACTAACGTGTTGAGTGGAAAAGTTTTGTATTTGTATTCGATGGTAGGAATGAACATTGTATCAATAGACAATCTGAATCCTTCTAGACCACCTATCTTTGATGGAAATGATTATGAGTATTGGAGAGATCATATGAAGACTTATGTGATCAATACTGGTGTAGACAACTTTATTATGCTTATTAGAGGATACAAAATTCTTGACAAAGAAGTCAGTACTTTCACTAACCAGGAGAAGCAAGAATATCAACTGAATAACAAGGTACACAACACATTATTATGATCTATGACCAGGAATATATATAGTCAGATATCTTCATGTGAAGCAGCCAACTGTATTTGGAAGAAATTAGAATTCACTCATTTTAGTACATCCAAGGTTATAGAAACAAGAAGAGCAATGCTTCGAGCAGAGTATCATGGATTTGTTTTTCCTTATGGAGAGCTAGTATGTAATGTACAACAAAGGTTTATTACAATTGTCAATAGTTTTCAATTTATGGGAGAAAAATCCCTTGATGATGAATCACTAGTTGATAAGATTATAGATATAATGCCAAATTAATGAGAATCAAAAAGGATAGCTATTGATGAGAATAGAAATGTTTCCCAGATTACTCTTGATGAACTTTTTGGAACTCTTTTAAATCACGAGAGAAGAATGAAGAGAGATGATGATTTCAACATGAAGATGAATGTGAATGGAAGTGTAGCCATTGCATCTAATTATATAACACCTGAAAGACTTACAAGATCCAAATCTAAGAAAGTTATATCTGATTCAAGTGATTTTGATCTTTCAGATAATGAGTTAGCCAATCTTTCTCGAAGAATGAACAATATTGTGGGAATGAAAGTCTTCCAATATAGATTCAAAAATAAAGATAGGAAGGATAAGAAAAATTCAGAGGTAACTTGTTATGAATGTAAGAGAGAAGGATATATAAGGACTGATTGTCCATTACTGAAAAGGAAAGACAGAAAAGAAAAACACTCTGAAAAAAACGAGAAAAAGTATTAAAAGTCAAAGACAAAGAATGTTTTAAATGCAAATGACACCTAAAGTGCAAGTGGTAGTGATTCTTCAAGTGATTCTTCAGAATGTGAGTCCTCAGGACAGAGAAATATTGGACATATAGCTAGATTACCAATTAAAGATCGTTGTCTCATGGCTAAGGTACACAATCCTGAAGCAATTACAAATGTCTCCTTGAATGAAAATTATACTGATAATAGATATTATGAATCTTCAAATGATGAATCTTCATCATCAGAAGATGATACATTACCTACTTTTTAAGAAGTACCTAGATTTGCTAAATTACTTGAAAATGAAAATTCAAAACTCGAGAAGAATCTTGAGAAAGAAAATTCTAGAATTTCAATCTTCACTAAAGAAGTATCATATATTTCTAAAGATCTTGATATGAAAATTTAAGATTTTTTTAAGTATTTCAAAAACCCTTGAGAAAGTCAAATCTGAAAAGGATGCTCTCTCTAGGGATCCAGAAAATGAAATTTCGAAGAAAAATATTTTAGAGTCTAACTCTAGCTCAAATTCGAATATTTTGGAAAACAAAAACATAGTTTTAAAACAAAAGTCAGAAATCATTTCTCTAAAGAAATGCTTCTCAATCTTTACTCATGGAAAAGAAAACATTGAAAAAATGTATTCTCAAATTAGACCTTTGAGAAATCGTTCTGGACATGGTTATACTTATTCCAAACATATGTTTAGTAATAACTATTTTGCTCCTCAAAAAACTACATTTTGATCTAAATGTAAATGTGGTGGACACTGGTGAAAAGATTGTTCTCTAAATAGAAGTCAATCTTTAGGATTTCATAAAGCTCATTTTTCAAAACAAATGTGGATTCCTAAAATCCTTTTATCTAACCCTTTTGGATCCAAACAAGTTTGGATTCTGAAAATCTAATTGTTTCTTTTTCAGGAAAATTAGAAGTGTACCAACAATAATATTTGGTAAATGGATAGTGGTTGTTCTCGACACATGACTGGAAACAAAGATCTCTTTGAAAAGGTTATCAAAACAAAAGGTGGAAAAGTTATCTTCAGGGATAATGCTCAAGGAAAGATTGTTGGTATAGGTAATATTGTTTTTCTTGGAAAAGTCCTTATTTCAAATGTTTTGTTTGTAAAAGGTCTTAGGCATAATCTCATCATCATAAGCCAATTATGTGATGAAGGTTACCTTGTGAATTTTAGGAATAATAAGTGTCTAGTACATGATTCCAAGGATGAGTTCATTCTATCTGCCCATAGGCAAGAGAATGTATACACCATTAACATACAAGACATTAGAAGCAAAAACATACCCTGCTTAAGTGAAATAGAAGACCAATCATGTCTATGGCATAGAATATTAGGACACTGTAATCTGATAAACCTTAGTAAACTCTCAAAGAAAAGACTTGTGAAGGGGCTACCGGACCTTAGGTATGATTATTCAAAAGTCTGTGATCCTTGTCAATTTGGCAAGAAACATAAAACTATCTTTAAATCAATTAATGATGTTTCAACATCTATTGCATTACAGCTAGTGCATATGGGTCTTTTTGGTCCTTCACAATCTGAAATCATTGGAGGAAAATACTACGTATTTGTTTTAGTTGATGACTTTACAAGATTTACTTGGATCTACTTTCTCACAAAGAAATCTGAAGCCTTTTCCAATTTCAAAACTTTTATAGCCCAAGTTAAAAATGAGAAAAACCTACCATTGATAACTATTCATTGTGATCATGGTGGTGAATTTCAAAATTCATATTTTTAAACTTTATGTAGTACGAAAGGTATTACTCATAATTTCTTAGCTCCATGAACTCCTCAGCAAAATGGTGTTGTTGAAAGAAGAAATCGTATTCTTCGGGAAATGACTCAAACCATGTTGAGTGAATACTCAATTGCTAAGCAATTTTGGGCTGAAGCTGTTAGTACTGCCTGTTATACTATAAATCATGTTTTAACTAGACCATTTCATAATAAAACCCGTTATGAGTTATGTACTGGCCGAAAACCAAAAGTCTCATACTTCAATGTTTTTGGATGCATAGTATTCATTCTGAATACAAAAGATAATCTACACAAATTTGCACCAAAATCTGAAGATGGAATCATTCTAGGCTATTCTACAACTTCAAAGGATTATAGAGTTTTCAATAAAAACACTTGTACTATTGAGGAAACAGTACATGTAAAATTTGATGAAACTAATCCTTTTGATTTTAACCAATCCAATCCTACACCCTCAGATGTGTTTTCAAAAACTGATTATCGACCTTTGATAGAAGATCCTTCTGATAAGGAAAATATTCAAGAAAGTTCTTCTGAAATTTTTACCACAGAAGATTTTCTACCATATGTTGATGAATAGGTTTTACAAAACCCAAGCCAATTGTTTCCTAGGAATAATCCCAGTGATAACATCATTGGTGATGTAAATCAACCCGTAAGGACCAGAAATTCCTTATGAAATGAAATAGAACAACTTTCTTTTCTTTCCCAAATTGAACCTAAAAGTCCAAGTGAGGCCTTAGGTGATGATGATTGGATCAAAGCAATGCAAGACGAACTAAATGAATTTGGGAGGAATCAGGTCTGAACTTTAGTTGATTGACATAAAGAAACAATTGTAATTGGTGTAAAATGGGTTTTCAGAAACAAATGTGATGAAAATGGAATCATTGTAAGAAATTAAGCAAGACTTGTTGCTAAAGGATATAATCAACAAGAGGGAATAGACTATGAAGAAACATATGCTCCTGTAGCTAGACTTGAATCTATTCGTATTCTATTAGCCTTTGCAGCATATTTCAATTTCAAACTATTTCAAATGGATATAAAATGTGCTTTTTTAAATGGTTTTGTTCAGGAAGAAGTTTTTGTCGAAAAACCTCCTGGTTTTCAAGACCCAAAACATCTTGATCATGTTTTCAAACTTACTAAGGCTCTATATGGTCTTAAACAAACTCCTAGAGCATGGTATGATAGACTTACAGAATTTCTTTTACAAAAGAATTATACAAAAGCTACAGCAGATCCAACCCTTTTTATAAAAATGGAAAACAAAAATGTTTTGATTGTTCAAATCTATGTTGATGACATCATATTTGGATCAACTCAGAAATCTTTAACTGATTCTTTTGCAAATTTGATGAAATCTGTGTTTGAAATGAGTATGATGGGTGAGTTAACATTCTTTTTAGGTTTTCAAATTTCTCAAAAAAAGGAAGGAACTTATATATCCCAACAAAATTATATTAAGTATTTACACAAAAATTATGTTTATGAAAAAACTAAAAGTATCAGCACTCCTATTGGAACCTCAAATACAATTGATCTTGATGAAACTGGGAAACCAGTAGATCAAACAATCTTTAGAGGTATGATAGGATGTTTGTTATACTTGACAGCTAGTCGACCAGACTTATTGTTTTCTGTATGCTTAAGTTCAAAATATCAATCTAATCCAAAAGAGTCTCATTTAAAAGTCGTAAAGATAATCATTCGGTATTTAAAAGGCACTATGGATTTAGGTCTTTTTTACTCCTCTAGGAATGATTTTGTTTTAAAAAGTTTTTCAGATGCCGACTTTGGTGGTTGTAGAATGGATAGAAAAAGTACATCTGGAACATGTCATTTCTTAGGAGATTCACTGGTTTCTTGGTCTTGATATAAACAACACTCTGTAGCACTTTCCACTGCAGAAGCTGAATATGTAGTAGTTGGAAGTTTCTGTACTCAAGTGTAGTGGATGCAACACACACTCACTGACTATGGATTGAGTT
Organism: Viscum album; assembly: GCA_963277665.1. Lineage (NCBI taxonomy): Eukaryota > Viridiplantae > Streptophyta > Magnoliopsida > Santalales > Viscaceae > Viscum > Viscum album. The sequence goes on from OY728134.1 coordinate 372,192,948, forward strand.
TTTCCAAAACTCAAATTCATTTGTGATAATACTAGTGCCATAGCACTTATTAAGAACCCAGCACATCACTCTCATGCAAAAAACATAGATGTTAGGCATCACTTTCTTAGAGATCACACACAAAAAGGAGATATTGTTTTACAATTCATCAGAACGCAAGAACAAATTGCTGTCATTTTTACAAAACCATTACCTTACGATAGATTTGAATTTATAAAACAAAAGCTAGGAATGATTACATTAAAATAATCATTCATATCTACTTATTGTTTTACATCTCTCCTAACATTAATAAACTCATCGTACAAAGGGGGAGAACATTTCATTCTATGTTTCTCACTTTATTTCATCTTCTTCTTATTTTTATTGGTATGTTTTTTCTGTTTATCATTTTGACAGTTTTAGATTTTTTCTTTTCTGTTTATCATATTGACTTTTCCATCATATCAACCGATGATGGTATTGAATTTCTTTTCCATCGTATCAACCGATGATGGTAATGATTTTCTTTTCCATCGTATCGACCAATGATGGTAATGATTTTCTTTTCCATCGTATCAACCGATGATGGTATTGAATTTCTTTTCCATCGTATCAACCGATGATGGTAATGATTTTCTTTTCCATCGTATCAACCAATGATGGTAATGATTTTCTTTTCCATCGTATCGACCGATGATGGTATTGATTTTCTTTTCCATCGTATCGATCGAGGATGGTAATGATTTTCTTTTCCATCGTATCAACTGATGATGGTATTGAATTTATTTTCCATCGTATCAACCGATGATGGTATTGAATTTCTTTTCCACCGTATCAACCGATGATGGTATTGAATTTGTTTTCTATCGGCTTGTCAGTTCATGCTATTGAATTTGTTTCCCATCATCTTGTCAGTTCATCGTAACGAGATTTTTTTCCATCGGCTTGTCAGTTCATGGTAACAAGACTGTTTTCCATTGGATTTTCAGTCCATGCTAACGAGATTGTTTTCCATCGGCTTGTCAGTTAATGGTAACGATATTGTTTTCCATCGGCTTGTCATTTCATGGTAATGAGACTGTTTTCCATCGGCATGTCTATGGTAACATGTTTGTTCTCCATCGGATTGTCAGTCCATGGTAATGACTTTCTTTGTCATCGGTATGATGATTGTTTTCATCGTTCGTTTGTATTTTCTTTTGAATTCTACTAAAACCAACAATCACCTTACGTTCTCCGGCAGGTATGTTTATTTTTTATTTTTTTTCTAACTGTTGATCTTATTTCCTATAATCTTGACCGCAGAAGATCAAAGGTCACCCCATATCGCCTATAAATATCCCCCCCTCCCCAAACCCACATTGATTTTTCAGGTTTTGAGGCGAAGCTTTGCTCCACCAATTTTAAATCATCGTACAATCTTCTCATCGACATCACCTTTATGTCTCCATCCTCTGCTAACACTCCCACCGAAATGTCTTCAAAGAAATTTACAGAGAAAGACTTTAATAGAGAAAGGTTAGTTTCTCGAAACATTTTTGATTCGTATGATTCCACAATCAGAAGAATCATTTTGTTTCAATGATGGTAACATTTGTGTGTTGAAAGACCTATTTCTCAAGATCTGGTTCTCTTTGAGGAAATTTGTCAGTTTTATAAAACCGTATCTTTCGACAAATACATGACTATCAATTTTGCTGTGTACGATAGAAAGCTGTCTATGTCTGTAAAACGAGCGTCTCACTTTCTGAATGACCCAACAAAAGGGGATTCTTTTTTTCCATCTCATAAACTACCAGACGATGTTGGTACGTTTAATAGAGAAAATGCTGAAAAGGCTTTTTTTTTTGTTAATGAAGAAAAGAGAAAAGTGACTCATCTTTCTCCGGACAATAGATTTGTGAATTTATGGATGCAAGGTTTTCTTATCCCAAGGAAAGGGGATAGAGAAGCTCTGAAAGTTTCTGATATCTTTATTCTTGACTATCATTTGAATATGAGAAAAGTAAATCTCATGGGGTATGTTTTTGAAACCATTATGAATGTCAAGACAGGAGGGATTAAGTCCCAAATGATCATGTATCCAGACATCCTTAAAAAGTTTATTCTTGAAAGTATGAAGATTTGTAACATTCCATTGAGAGGAAACCTAATAGATTTTAAGCCTTCTTGGATTAGTAAGAGTACGATGAAAAAGCTAAATGTTTGTTTTGATCAGAATTCAAAAGTTTTTGTCAGAGATGTAGAAGCTGAATTGGCTCAGAATGAATCGGCACCTATGCCAGCCAAAGGCATTCAATCTATTGGTGTAACTCAAAAGTCTAATCCGCAGACCAGTTCAAAGCCTATGAAGAAGCCTAGGTACAGTAATGAAGTTGTAGCTATGTTGAGAAAGGATAAGGAAGAAAGAAAGGAAGGTGATCCAAAGTTTGGACTTGACCCGGCTGAGGCTTTTGCAGAAAGAATAATGGTAGAAGAAACCCTAAAGGCTGAAAAGAAGAAGAAGGTTCTTTTGAAAAGAATGGTTCAGGGCTTTGATGTCTCTATAGTCTTGAAAGCAGTAGAGGAAGCTAGTGCTCAACTTACCAAAGAAGTGCATCAAGAGCCTATCATACAAAGCCTTCTTGAGAAACAAAAAGGAAAATGAATGATGGAAGATAGAGAAGAATTGGAAGAGGCGGAATGATATTTTCTCTTAGAATTTCTTCAGAGTTCAAATAAGATCATGGAGGAATCGGTTCATAAGAAAAGTGAATGTTTCCAACAATCTCCTCATGCCGATCAATCTCCTTTTGAAGTTTTGGAAACTCCAGATAGAGTTTCATCTCCAGGAAAGAAAGGTGCTCAATCTTATCACACTGAAAAGTAGTAGTTGTTAGTGATAAAGTTGAAGATCGAAAGCAGAAAGAAAAAGCAAAAGGAAAACATCATGTTGTTGATTCAAGCCGATCGAATGAACTTGCTTCATACGATGAAGATACAGATGCAGAAAATACAATCTCTCCCAAGAAGAGTGATTATATTGTCCATGTTTTGAGAAGGGTTGAGAAGACCATTCCATATTTCCCGAGGCTGGAAGGGAAGATAGATTTCATTATTGAAAATAAAAAGAAGATGTTTGTCTTGGTAAAAGAATTGAGAATGAATGTTTTATCAGATGAAGCTGATTTGAATGTTTTATCCGAAAGTTCGGTTGCCCATAAAAAGGCCTATAACAAGATGACTAAGTGGTCATACAAAAAATAAATCTCAATCAATGATCATGAGATAGCAATTGAAGATATTAGAAGATTCTCAAATGAGCTTGAAATTTCTTTCAATAAGCTAGACAGAGAAATGGTTGAAAGGTTGAATCTTTTGTCTTCTCAATGAGTCGATGTTCCCTCAGTAAAAGACATGCAAAAAAGAATGAATGCCTTTCAGGATGAGGTTTCAATGGTTTCATCTTTCAAGGATGAAATTGTTCTATTGAAGAAACAAAACTCTGTGTTATCCAATGATAACAAGAATCTGCAAGACAGAATTGATACCCTTGAAGAAGTAATCAGAGTCCAGGAGGATACTATCATGAATCAGGATCAACTCTTCACTGATCAACAAGAGATTCTCAGAACTCAGGGTGATTCAATTTTTGAAGACAATAAGGAGATCAAGAAGATGAAAGTTGTTCTTCATGAGCTCATAAATAAGGAAAAGGAAAGAGAAAACAAATCACTGTTGTATTTGTTTTCTTTTGTATTCTTTCATTGTTTTGTAATAACTTTCATGATTCTTTTATTTTGTCCTGCAATTTTTCTCTAAAACTCTTCCATGAAAATCAAAATAACCCATTCATTTTGTAAACCTCAAAGGGGGATAATTTTAAATAAACGGGAAGAATGATTCACAAAGGGGGAGAATGTTTTATCAATGGGGAGAATGTTTCATCACGGGGGAGAATTCTTTACAATGCTTAAGGAAAAACTATGAATACAATCCTTAGGAAAGTATACACCTAAGGGGGAGTTAGTTATATTCAATTTCTTATTCAGAAGAGTTTTCAATAACTCAGGGGGAGATAATTATTTCATGTTATATTTACCTTGTGTGTTGCGCTTTCCAAAAATGGGGAGATTGTTGAGTCAATCGTTATCTTTTGACTTCTATATTTTGTTTTGGAAATCACAAGCCTTGTTAATCGTATCGTACTGACTCTGTCAATCGTATCGTACTGACTCTGTCAATCGTATCGTACTTACTCTGTCAAGCATATCATACAGACTCTGTCAAATGTATCGTATTGACCCTGTCAATCGTATCGTACTGACTCTATCAGTTGTATCGTACTGACCATGCTATTCATACTTTCATTACTTGTTTTGGTACTTAGTCAAAAACACTTGTTTCATATGAATCGTACCCATATTTTTTCATTTATATATATCTTATATCCTAAAAAAAATGGTGTCGTTGAGTTGGTTACAAACAAATCTAAACGACGTCGTGCTTTCTATTTTAATATGACCATTGGAGGAAATATGACCATTGGAACCCGAGGCCTATAAATAAGAGGTCATTTGAAGTTGAAAGAAGGAGATAACGAAAAAAGAGACTTTGTGAACTATCAATATTCTAGAGAGAGACACTGTGACTTCTATCATCTGCCTTGTGTGTCCGATCATCGTATCGAGGGATTTCATGTAATTGAATGACATAGGTTCCGATTACCTACAAAATCAAGGGCTTCCGGGGATAGGCAGACAGATGGTCCGAATATCGTATCGAGGGCTACCGGGGATAGGTAGCCAGACGTATCGATCATCGTATCGAGGGATGTCGGGGATAGGCAGACAGACGTGCCGATCATCGTATCAAGGGCTTACCAAGGTGTCGGTGAGATAGACCACTTATCCAAGGTGAAAGGATAACCCTTCTCTTTGGGTCAAAAGAATTGTATTACTTTTATTTTTCCGCTGCTATCTGTATTATAAAGGAAATTGTTTTTGTTTCCTTTTCTATCTCTTATACATTTGTAATTGTTTCAATTACATATATTCTATTACATATTGTATTGATTGATTCTATATGCTTTAAGGTAGAATCATTCATCTTTATATTACTCTGATTATTGTGTTCATCTTGAATATAATTGTTTTATATTTCATTAGTATTACATTACATCATACCTTTTATATTCAATACAATTGTGGGTGTTTGTATTTGTATTAGTTTAAGATCATATAAACTAATCTCTTTAGTGCTAAAACTCAAAGGTGTTTAAACCTACAATTCACCCCCCTCTTGTATTGTTCCATCTAATATACATACATATATACTTATTCGATCCAACAAAGGGTACACATACAACCCATTTATAATGAAATTGTAATAAGTAAAATTATTTTATGTTCAATGTCACATAAACTGAATGTGGTTAATTTTTCTATTATGAACCATAAACATAGAGTTGATATCTGAATGTTTATCTATAAATGATACTATCATTAGGATGTCGCAATCATTTCATATTGGTCCTATTGTAATTGTGGTCCTTTATGTCATCATGTATGACGATGAATGGATATGAATACTCGACAGAGGGGTAAAATCCATTAAATCTACAAAAAAGATATTTCAATAACCAGGATATTTTTTTTGTAATATACATTTTTATACCTCGTATTATTATCTATTCAATGTTTTATTTATGTAATATAAATTAAAAATTAACCCACTTCTATTGATATTGTCTTCTTCACATATAGATGCCACTAAAATAGAGGAAAATGAGTATTCTCAATATAATAGTTATCCTAGTTCATAGGAACAACATGATTTTTTTCACATGTCTATGTTATCAATTTATAGGAACAACTTATTGACAATGTTGAACACTCGGAAATGGTGAAATTCAATGAACCATCATCACATAAAAACAAAATCATTATTGTGTGATGGTGTTAGAATGAATTATTAAGAAGAAAATGACATCTAATTTGAGGTTGGAAGTAATGTGGGTGGCCATGATGTTAACACCAACAAGTCTATGATCTATAGTTTCATTGGTCTTTTTACTCAGCAGTGCACGCTGATCGATGTAGATTCAAGGAAACCTATTGTTCCCAGGTTTAAGACACTAATTTTAGAAGTTATTAGGGTAACATTATGATATAATTTATTTATTTAACTTGAAAATAAAATAATGAAACATTTATTTACACATAATTATCCCAATTTGAGTGAAATTATAGTAGATGAATCCTAAATTAAATTAATTTTTAATGAATTCTAAAAAGGATCAAATAGTTTTTCAAAAAATTATGAAATTGTTTTATCTCAATCACATTGAATAGAAAATATAATTTCATCCAATGAATATTTATGCACATCTGAAAATCCAAGAAGCGAAACATTCATATTCTAGACATTGTGAGGTGACAAATGTTTAGGTACATTATAGCTCGTAATACATTGTTTAACAATACATGAATTAAATAACTTGATTAACAATTGATAATTTAAGAAAAATCAAATGTCTTCTAAAAATATCTAACGAGCAACAAAACCAATGTAACCATACTGTAAGTAATGATGGGGTATGCTTCACCTGAAAAAAAATTGCTATGAATTTTTAATCTATAGTAATACATTTATGTGACATGAAAAAACATCATTATGTTCCTCAATTTATATATATATATTGATCAATAAAAATCCAAAACCAATTCCATTCTACACCATTTTTTATGTAAGGGGACATGTGAAAATAAACATGGGATTATAATAGATGAAAAAAAAGTTGGAATCATGTGTAAGTATAACATAGTAAAAATTGGATTTTCCTTAAATTGGAATTACATAACAATGAATACTTATTTTCCTATATTTTTTATCTAAAATTGACACATGGATCATCATCGGCTATGATGAATGGAAAACTACTATTAGTGGACCTGAATAGGACAAAACAATATTTTCACATCATAGGTGTGGGTTTTTTTGTTACACCCTAAACATAACTTGAGAAAAAATGTAGAGGGGGTAAATATAAACAAATGAAAGATATAAAGATCTGATTAGCTACTCATGGATAAAAATTCTATTGGATATATGTGTTTCTAAAAAATGTTATTTGGAGGATGAGAACAGAATAAAAAAATAAACAACAACCACTACATGATGATCCCCCCACACCCACCAGCTTTTAGGTGATCCATTCCCCTCAATGATATATCATAGATAAGGTAATAAATATTCTCATTATTTTTTCTGTGAAATGAAAAATCAGGTAGACATAGAAACCTTTCCGGTACTAGTATTATACAAGGTGAAAATGTTTTTGATTTATATCTATCAACACCCACCAATCGAAATTTTGAAAGGGATAGCATGTTCAATATTGTGGAAGATAATTTAAATAACATTAAACTTGAAATATTTCATGTGCGAGTGGGGATTAGGATATCTCCTGATCCAAGAACCGATATATCAATTCCACTTGATGAAGTATATAATCACATGATTGAGAAAGCTAATGGAAAAATTGTCGCATGTCTAATGATCCATGTTGTTTATCCAAGGTTAAATTCCAAGGGAATTTTAATTTTTCATTTAATGTATAATGCTTTAATTTGATCGGGCATAAAAATGTAATTCCACGAGTTCAAACACTTAAATGTGTAATTTTTCGAATTTTTTGAAGGTCTGAGATGTTCCTCGAGTGGTCTGTTGAGTTTTAGGAGTGTTAGGCCCCTTAAACCACATGGTTGTGATGTATTAATAGGGTTCATGGCTCTTCTAAAATCGTATATCCCCTGGAAGTCAACTGTTTGGCTTGAACTGGAGGAGTAGCTATGATGCACATAGGTTGTGCATGGTTTCCCCAAACCGCACAACCATCTCTCAATGTTAGTGCAACATAGGAAGTACCCACACAAAATTCATTGAATGGTTGGAACATGGTTAGTGTAACCCTGTGGAAAAACCCATTCGAGGCAGGTTTGAAAAATAGAGGGAGATGTATAGTTAGCGCCAGATTTGAAAATCGTGCCCCCTTGTTTTTATGGTGAAATTACCCTTTTCCCTTAATGAGTTTAGGTTTTATTTTTTTATTCTTCCTCCTACTCCATCCATGTGATCCACCCTTTGTTTTCCATTTGGATTCTTCCTCAAGCCTATTCTTGGCCTAAAGAGATCTACTATGTTTGATGTCTGAATCAATCTTCTCCAGTATCTATGGATCCACATATATAAGCTCTCAAATCCTTTTGATCCTTTATTCAAGTAATTATATCTTGATTGTGATCTCAATATGTAATCTCATTTGTCCTATTTTTAGAGATAATTTATATTTATTTTATTTCATCCAATCCCGGAGAAATTAGAGCCTAATATTGGGATAGTAAAGTGTAATAAGCTTAAGGTAGGTGCTCTATATCTTTTTCCTCATGTTTCCACTATTTTATAAATAGAACCATTATGCCACAAAACATCATTTTTTACACGTTTCATTAAAAAAATTTTCTACATTATAATTTTGTTTACACCCATAATATTACTACCATTGAGATTTGTTATTTATTTTGAGGATTTCAATCATGATCACGAGCACCAATTGGGCATGATGTATTGTTTTGGACCATTTATTATTAATTTTTTAAATGCATGTATTAACTTATAAGTGTTCAACTTAGATTAATAATCGAATTTCTAGTTTTAGTTAAATTGCCTAAATGATAATGGTATCACCTAAATTCCATGTTGAACATTTATGAATTAAATGTCCATTTTGGGTGGTTTTTTCTAAAATGATTCTTTATTGAGAATTGATTTATGATGTTTGAATGTGATGTTTATTCATGATATGTGAATTGTTGATAAATATTTTAAATATTTTATAATAAAACCCCGTGAATGAGGTTAACCGTCGTTCTAATTAAAGGGAATTGTTTTGTGAGTTGAATATTTTACGACATTATGCAATTAATGTCCCCCTATGCCTTTATTGTTTGAAATATGGCATGTTTTGTACATGACCTCTTTTGTTATATTTAAAGGTAGTTTCCATATTTCTGTATAAATGATCATTGAACCATTTAACCTCCTAAGTGTATTCCAGGAACAATCCTAACTAAATAGAAAATAAACCAAGCCCATCCTAAGGGCTTTGGTTGATTAATAAATAGCACTTCTCGTGTAAGATATATTCCCCATAGACCAAGGGACCGTCTAAGTGCCTCTTTGAGCCCAGTACTTTTTTGGACATCTTTTTGTTATATTAAATGACATTTATTAAATGTAGTTGGATTGGGTTGTATGACCACACCACTTGCTTTCTCTAAATCACCATATATTAAGAAATTTAATTACATTTAATGGCTAATCATGATGGAATTCCTTCCTTAAATTGTCTTAATTGATTTAAATGGAATGTATTTGACTAATAAAATTGGTTATGGTAGAATTATTTCCCATACATTTATTTAAATGGTTTATTTAACATGGAATTGATTTGTGCGGTATGAATAAACCTCTTATTATAATTTGATAAGAAATACTTATGTAAATTGTACAAAATGTTATTCCGTTAATGTTTATTGTTCTTTTTTAATGTAAATAATGAGAGGTAATGCCTCATGAATTCTATTATTATTATTATTTAATTACACATTTATATAGGTTATGGGAATATGGTAAGGTTCTAGTAGAGTATAACAGAATCAAAATCCCATACATCAGGTGTTATTCATTTTTGTCTCACACTAGTGGTAATATTTGGATAGTGGGAATGACATACTACATCCTTTATTGAGTTTTGATATGATGGTGAAATCACTACTAATCGAGTGATGACATGATGGAATAATAACAATATAGTGTGATGAGTGCGATGTATCCCACTAATTTGAGATATTGGGAATGTAACCTATTGCTTGAGCTTATAGGCTCATTCAGACTGGTTATGATTGACTGAGTTATGACTCGGTCCATCCATCAACTATTATTCTAGTTACATGACCACTTAGGTTCACACGTACATGGATCATATAGGTGGATTCAATATATAACTATATATATATATTATTACAATATATATGGTTTCTAATCAAACTCTTTCCGGTTATGAGATGTAGCAGGTAGAGTTGGTCTGGGGTCCCAATAGAACCCGATGTAACTGATGTTTATTTTTTTATTTAGCACATCAAATTATTTTGGTAAACCTTCACAAAATTTTACATTATACATCATGGACTAGAGTAGTTGTAGACATTGTGGGTTGTAACCTACAGGGAATTATATCTCATGCCCTACTTGGGGTGCCATTGTACTGGAGTACCTATGTAGATCACATGCCGCAATAAACTAGAAATTTTCTTATACTGTTATGGTTGTACCTTTGAGTTAGAAGCCTATGACTATGCTAGTGATCAGGATACCTGTGGAGATCTCTCTCAGGGAATTTATTTTCTTTTCATTACTCCTAATTTGTAATTTACCATTATGCCTATTCATTGTCTACTATATGAGTTATGAATCATCATCTAGACATGCATGCATTGTATATATAAGCATTGTCCATATTTTGATTAAATTGTTATATTTTCTTGAACTACTATTTTTATATAATTTTCTACTTCTTCCTCAAACATTTTTTTATTTTATATATTTCCACTATTCTACTCTGATCTTGAGGGTGTAGACTCTTGAATATAACCTCATTAAAACATCCCTACCAGTCAGAAGCCTCAGGCATATGGTGAGGTCAGCTTAAGGCCTTATGACCTATATTGTCTTGCTACTATTACATTTATATGCGGGGTCTGGATGCTATAATGTGGTTTCAGATCATTTCATTTCCTTACGATTATATTTTGGCATGGTATACAAGATACTATAAATGTCATGGATCTTAGTAAATAACTGTGTCTGTGACTGATCACACCACCCATATAGAAATGTCCAAGTGTCTAGTGTTCTGATTTTTGTTTGTGTTGTTTTCTACTATAGTTGATTGCGATTTCACCATAGATTAATGGTGTAGTTTCTGCTTCCTGTTAATTTATGAGATTTATCTTATTTTCACTTGTACTGGTATAGAGAGGAATTATAATTACATATGACATTACAGGCACAAAGATATGCACATGCGATGCCTATTCCATACCTTGTTGTCTCATTTATTGGTTTACTATTGTTTTGGATTGTGTGCCTTGAGTGATATTCCATGATACCTATTTAATTATCATGTTCGACCATTTTATCATGATTCTATTTTATAATATGTTTTTCTATGTTTATTTCATTTAATAACATGCTGGTTTGTTGTTAATATGTATAAATGGTTGCATGGGACAAATTTATTGGTTTTGATTAAACATGAACGAGTTTTTAATCATAATATGTGTGGGAACCATATGATTGGGAAAGGTAACCCATGTATTTGAACCAATGTTTTGGACTTGTTTATACATATTTAAGGACTATTGTTAAAAAGTAAAACATAATAATGAAACAATTTAAAATTGAAGTGTTTTCGATTAAATGGGAGTTAATATATGATCTTTAATGCAAATAAGGTATTAATAAAATGAATATTGAAATCAACATTTTTGGCACCAAAATCTTGCATGCAAAGAAGGGATGGAAAAGAAGCCTTGAGCACTACCTTGCGAAGCTCCGGCGTGAAACACCGTTTGAGAATCGAGCCCACCGCGAAGCATAGGAGGCGGGAACACTCCGCGAACGCCCTAACATTCGCGAGCCCACCGCCAAGCACCTGTGGTGGTAACGCTCCGCGACCGCCCTGACGATCGCGAGCCTTCCGCGAAGTAACCGCCGCCCCTTTGCGTAGCATGAGTTCTACTTTGCGGCACCCATTGCCTATAAATACGGGGTTCCCCCTGAGCCCAGAGGACGGACAATACGACCTTTCAGCTTCTCAACTCCCGAATCGCGAAGCACCCTTCGACCCGGAAATCATGAGCTCCACGAGGTATTTTTACTTCGCGATATGTCTTTTCCTTGTCTCGTTTTGGAGCTCCTCCTCCGAGAGGGATACCCTTTCGCAATGCCTAAGGGCATTCAAGGAGGAAGGGGATTCCCAAGGGAACCCAGGTTTCCACGGAGCATTTATGCTTCGTGAAACACCCATCTCGTACTAGTGATCCCCTTGCCAAGGCAGGGTCGCTTCATATCGCGAAGCACACTGCCTCGTAGCACCTTGCTTCGTGAGGCACCTCTGCTTCGCGAGGCAGTGCTCCACGAACACTATTACACTTCGCGAAGCACCCCCCATCCACACCTCTGCCCCATGCTAAGGCCAAGGCAATCAACTTCACGAAGCACAGTCCTTCGCCTGGCAATTCCTCTTCCCTTGCGACCCTCCAGGTTTTCACGATGTGATTTCAAAGTCCAACGTACAACATTACCCGTAGAGTTACTTCACCTAATGCTTCTTCCCATAGGCACACTAACGACTATTGCGCTATCGCATAGCCATGCTAACGTGGACCCCTCGATGGTTTGCTCCGCGACCCCCTTTTTACACGACCTTAATGGTACCTTCCCTCCCCCAAGGAGCAGAGGGTGTCAGTCATGTATGTCCTAGGGTGCAGAGTGAACCCACCACATCCGAGCTACAGGACGTTAAACTACCAAGAACCTTTTTCTCAACACATGACGTTAAACTGTGCTCCGGCCCCGTGCTTCGTACGCAGGGTCCCCCCAGCTCGGACATTTTTTATGCCACCCGTCTCCATAGAGACGGGGTAACCCCATCCACAAGGGATGATATCCCCCTTCTCAGAGTAGTGTATGTCAATGGGATAATGGAAACCACCTTGGTGTAACCCCCTAGCCCCTATTGCGGAAGGTAGCACCCTTACACCTCCATATTTCCCCACTGCCAAGGTCAGTGGAGGGCGCAATAGGGAACGTGGCACCTCAAATCATTTGTCCCAAATTCCTCTCTCGCTGCGCTTTTCCACACTTCAAGCCTCCATCATGGAGTAAGTACCAGTACCAGGGGCCGCCTAACTCATAAGACCATCTTCTCTTCTCATGGATGCACCCTTCGCGATGTGATCGTCAGGTCCTTGTTGCCTCTTGTTTCTCACACCGAGCATGACTCACGTGGGCTTAGAGTGAGCATCAGCCCTGGAAATTCCCTCATCCAACATGAAGTTAAACTATATTCCCTCATCCAACATGATTTTAAACTATATGCCATCGTACAACATGACGTTAAACTGTATTCCCTCGTCTAGAATGATGATAAACTATTTCCCTCGTCCATCATGACATCAAACTGTATGCCCTCATCCAACATGATGATAAACTGGATGCCCTCGTCCAGCATGACGTTAAACTGGATGCCTTCGACCTTCATGTCATTAAACTACACACCCATTTGAACTATGAGGTCTTTGATCCACGTAAAGGCATGGTACTTAGGAAGGCTCCTCGAGGTTCAATCCCACCCGTCATTTATTCACGTCGAGTTCCACCTTCGTCATGTATGACATTAAACTGCATTCCAGTCTGTCAGCAAGCCGTTGTGACCACCCGAACTACGAGGACATTGATCCATGTCAAGGCATGGTACGTAAGAGTCCTTTCTGAGGTTCAATCCCTTCTCTTATTGGACCAAGGTCCCTTCCTTACATCGGTTCACCGACAACCACCCTCCGAACTATGAGTACTTTGATCCATGTCAAGGCATGGTATGTAAGAAGACTTCACGCGGTTCAAGCCCACCACTAGTGGACCCCTGGGTCTACTTTCATGTCTTTTCACCGATAAAACCCTTTGAACTACGAGGAGTTTGATCCATGCCAAGGCATGGTATGTAGGAAGCCTCCAAGAGGTTCAATCCCACCACCCGTTGGTCATTCCGACCTTCTTCGCATCAGTTCACCAACACCCGGGCAGCCTAGTGTGTAAGCCCCACACCATCTGGACCAAGGTCCTTGTTCGCGTCGGTTCACCGACACACCATCCCGAACTATGAGGACATTGATTCCCTTCCATGTGGATATGTAGGAAGTCTCTTCAAGGCTGAATACCAACTTCACAGTCGCCCTTGCGATGGTCCCATGTCATTGCCCCTCCACTTCTTGCATCCATCCTTCATCCAACCTGATTCTCGCTCGGACTGTCATATCCCGGCGAGATCATGTCGTTACACTCCTCTTCACAACATTCCAGAATACTCCCTTGGGTTGGCCCCGATATCGGCATTCCTTAAAGGGAAATTCGTCAATTTGATTCACTCCAGCTAGTGTTTTGATCAGACCGACCCATCTCCACTGGACGTTAAACTTGCGACCTACCTCATGATAAACATGAGATGCCTGAGGAAAACCTCGGATTGAATGCCTTTGGAATAACCGTCTCCGCTGGACGTTAAAGATGTGACATACCATTTGTTAAACATAAGAAGCTGAGGAAAACCATAGATATATTCCTGTGGCATATAATTCCACGCGTTCGATGTGGGATGCCTCAGGCTTCCACACCCTTGAGAAGCCCCATGATAAGGGACAAAAGACAGACACACCAGTTCCCTAGCATACAGACATGATACTGATTCCTCGACATGACTACTCCCCCGACTGAAGGTTGTTTCCCTCACCAGAACCTTTGGAATGTCCTGACAAAAGCAGTGTAATTAACTGCCGTCCATGGAAACATGGAACTGGGAAGAGTTTCACGAACAAATTATTAAATATATGAGGGAGACCCGGACTAGGTGACGAGTTCTGAGGAGAATTCCACATAAGGAAAGAACCGAAATCCCATCATACCGGTTTCGATCAAGGAGCAGACGTCCCTGAATAAGGGGTGGATGTTGTCAGCCTTTGGAAAGCGGGGATGTGGGGCTACAAGCAGCGTGTCCTACTCCGCAGACGGAGGCACGTGCCCCGATGAAACCATTAGAAACAGAAATGGTGAACTCGACGAGAATGAATTCTCCTCAAGGTGGAGATTAGTAGCGTTCGATATACCAGTAGATTAAAGTGTCACCAGATCCAGATATCCGGAGCCGGGTCCCTCCAAGCAAATAGCGGGCCTAGCGTGAAACTCATCAGATGTTGGGGCAGTAGAACGTGGGGCATTCCGTTATGAAACGTGTTGGTGTGGAACCTTATTACAGACGTGGAGAATGGAATAACGCTGGTGCACTGGTTGTCAATCCTCTTCCTCGCAGTGCTGATGAGTTGATCTCTCCATTTCACAGGGAACAGGTTGCTGCAATGGAGACGCGATCACCTCCCGCTCGCCTACACAGGGGCAGGGGCAATACAGGCACAACTGCCACGCATGGCTCGGCTGCTGCCACGACAACCTCTACATCCGTGAATGCGGGGATCCAACGTCCCCTCTCCCAGTCAGAGATCATCAAGCGAAGGGTGATCAACAACCTTGTATGCAGGTACGATGAGGAAAGGGTTATCCCAACTCGGGATATGGCCCGCCTGGACATGGAGGCATCTAGGCCCCTCCATCAATGCCACCCTCAAAGGCCACGCATGGATCCCCTGCTCCCTACCCCAACATTCAATCGTTTCGGGAGACTATCCCTGTAACACCTCGACAACTTCTCGCCTTACGCTGATGAGGTGGGTGATTTCCGGCTCGGCCTGCTCAGTGTCCCATGTTAGGGGCTCCAAGAAAGGGCTCCCACCCGGATGCATCAGCACCACCGACCGAGGCTCCAACCGCCCCATGAATAGGTCGGGTTGGCTCTTGGGGTTATAGGCATGATTGGTGATCACCCCTAATCAATTCATGGTAATGTCACCTCTTACGGAGGGCCTCCACATACCACTATTCTACAGAGCGTCGGCCTCCCCCACTCTGAAGCTCCTCATGAAGACATGCCTCATGCTACCCCCATCACGAAGAAAGACCTGCCCCGCGACAGTGATGCTCGGAGCGAAGACCTCTCCTGCACCCACCATACAGGGTATGGATACCATCCTTCTGCAATCGACCATCAAAATGAAGGCACTACCCATCCGGTCCCTCTCCAATATGGGGGTCCTCCCTACATCCTCTCTACAACTGGAGAAGGTCCTCCTTGCCCGAGTAACTCGAGGAGTGAAGGTCATCCTCGCTCCACCCACGTGGGTACTGTCCATGGAGGTCTTCCCCGTGTGCCATTTGATATTTTCCCTGGTGCTCCTCTCACCCCGGTTATCTCAAGCAGGATCCCTCTCCGCCATGGCATTAGCACCGCCCCAAGACCACATGTTGAGAATCAACCGTGTCCTAAAAATCCATCTAGGGGAGGAGAGCAGGACATCGCCGCAACAAGAAGATTCCTAAGAAGGCCCGAGTAGAGATCAGACCTACCCGTTTATCGGACTCTGATGTGGAATGCGGCTTAGCCATGGAAACTTCTCCCCAATCCTCCGTGTCAAGAACTGGGGCAGGGACCAGGAATGTCAGCCTCATTCTCCCATAATGTGAGGTCCACCAGATTCCCGCCTCCCACCATAGGAACATCCAGGAGGAAGAAATTGTGGAAATGTCGTAGGTCCTGACTGTGTAATCAGCACCATCGTCACCAGAAGCACCCTATACCTCAACCAGAGATCACAGGGAGCTGTTTTGGGGACCAATGATGGCAGAGCAACTGTGTAACCCATCACCGGTGGCTGCAACTCCCGCACCAGAAGTTGTGGCTATCAGCCCACCATATCGTGATATCATGGTCATGTCACCTCACTCTTCAGAGGATGGCACGGAGTTTGGCGACCAGTCAGATCGTTCTCCGTATTCTCCGCCGCTATGTTTACTGTCCCAGCGGTCTGCCTCGGTATCGCTAACGGTCCCTCAGCCACCCCCAGTTGACAAGTGAGTCAATACAAGGCCAGACCCTGAGTCCAAAACCAGGATCATCTGGATCATTCTCGCAGCGGATCACTTACCGGAGAAGTTCTGGTTGACAGCGGCGATGAACATTCTCTCACTAGAGTCCCTTACCCCAGAGGATGTGGGGTTCTTTTGCCAAACCCTATGGGTGACACACTTCCGCATTCGTTACGGGTGTGTGATGTACCCTATAAGTCTAGAGCACTTTGAATAAATCGATGAGAAAAGCCACCTGATCGATTTGGCCGCACTCCCTATGGCCCAACACACTGAGTTACCAGGCCGTCAGAGCACCCTTCAACGAATATTTGTTCAGAGTTTCAAATTACTCCGCAGAGTCATCATGGAAGCTACCCCCAATGTGTAATTCTATGGTTGGGGACACTATGCTGCTCTCCTATTCAGCCCTATTCGATGGCAGCCCAATTCGTTATGCGACATTGAGGACATTCCCTCGAGATGGGTTGCGGTCCACAAGGCTGACGTAGTGGAAAAGGAAAACGAGATTGAATTTCTCGATGGAGACTTACCCCCTGAGAGCGTTCCACCACTGCTGGACCCATCATGGAGGGTCACCCATCAGCAGATGAACCTTCTAGGCCTCCCTGTACCCACCGAGTTTCTGGTACTCAGTCGAAATGCCGGTGAGGGTAAGGAGCACATCGGAAATGTCAAGCACTCTGACCCATCTTCCTTTGTACAGAAGACGGACGAAGATACCGAGAAGGCCGCATTATGCCAACAACTTGTTGAGCAGAAGAGGCTGGTTGACAAACTCTTGACCGAGCGCGCTGTAGAGTGGTGACCCAACTTTGGTAATCCGATGTCCAGGCAACAGGGACAGGAACAATTTCCCCCTGGTGAGACGCCTCTGGGAAACACTGATCATGCTACTTCTGCAGACCGGGCAGAAGCCGGAACTTACGGCAAGAGGGCGCGATCCGTCTTGCCAAAACCTGCTGAACGACGAGGCAATCTGAAGAATCCAGCCCGGGTTCCCCCAGTCACCCCATAGGCCGTTCTTCCAGTCGCTCCACGAGCCGCTGAAGCCATCTACCGTGTCGAAGAACCTGGCAACGCACTTGTGATTAGGGATCCCCGTCAAGACAGGGACCCCCACCCTGATGATTTTACAGTGGCACTCATCGCCTGCCTCGAAGCGTTGGAAACATGGCATGTGGCGGTCCTACCGGATGGCAAGCCATATCTCGCATGAGTGGATGATATGCCCGCACCCCCGGTTTTTGGGAACCCCACATTCTCGCCCTTTCAATGGGACATGGGACCCGCCGCAGCAATTCGCCCACTTTTCATCCAGGTGTGGCCCCATGCTGGGGACTTTGGCCCAGCAAGAAGCCGCCAAGCTCCGATGTTTTGTACAAACATTAGTGGGACCCACATTCGTCTGGTACAACCAGCTCCCTATCGGATCGGTGACCTGTTGGGAGGATCTCCGCAGGCAGTTCCTATAACAATTATGCTCCACCACACGAAAGACCAACATTGCAGACCTCTTCAACTGCAAACAAAGGCCTGATGAGCGAGTCACGGACTTCATCGCCCGATGGAAGGGACATACATACTCCCTCTACATGAAACTAACTCAGGAGAAATTACTGACGATGTGTGTAGGGAATGTTAAAACGGAGTTGGTTCCTTTCCTGATCACCCAGAACTACCCTAGAGGGATCTGAGATTTCTCAAATAAGACTCAGTGCCTTGAGGAGGCTCTACAACAGGCTAGTCAGGAACGTTTGTTACCCCATGTGATCCGGGCTAGGAGGGCTGCCAGAGCCGAACCTACCGCGGTGGCCCAAATAGAAGGCCCAAGGTAGTTGGAATTACTGTTGGTGTCACCGTCCCCACAACCTCGCAGACGTCCTCCACCTCAAGCACAGGCTCCTGCCCAGCAGCGACCGCCTCAGAATCGACAGGTTCCCCCGCGCAATGTGCCACCAACACTTAGACGAGACAATCAGGCACCGCCTCCTTAGTAGGCCCCTCCGGCCCCTCGTTAGGGCCAGGCCCCCAAGACCCCCTATCCCGAAATAAGGCACAAGACATATTCATTCAATGAAAATTAGGTCCCTGGCTACTTCTGATGTGCTATAGAGCAAGGGATTGTGTGCCTAACTAAGTGCAGAAGGCTGGCAGTGACGAATCTCACCAATCACTCCAACTATTTCCTTATCATCAGATTCTGGGGAACACCCTCAAGCAATGATATGGGTTTAAAGACTAGCTTCAAGTCCAGGTCAACAACAACATAGTAAGGTTGGGCCCGACACCAACACAAGTAGCAGGTGTCTTTGTAGGGTCAGAAATTGGTAGCGACAGCGAAAGCGAGTGGCAGCAGGTTCCCAGCCACGGGTCACAGAGATACGACGACTGGATGGCTCAAAAAACTGTCGTTTGTGCCCATGGTATCATTCAGGCATGCCTAAATCAGTCGGAGCCTTCAGGGGATGTATCCACCACCTCTGCATCATCTTCACAGTCGACCACTTCCCAAAAGTGCAAGCAGTGACGATGCAAGAAGAAGCAACACGCTTCACCACTGCCATCGTCATCCCGCTCTCATGGAAACTTTATGCCCCCTGAAATGGGGATTCCTCCCAGAATCTACCCGGTAGTGGATGGCTCATCGAGCGAAAACCAGGGGTATGCTTCGGTGTACACCGTGGAGAAGGTAAAGCCCTATATGACTCCCGACGAAGGGGAACGCTAGGAGAGCCTCCCCAAAGTCCCCAGCCGACGTCAATGTCAGCGGAACCATAACCACGCCGGTCGTCAGGGCACGTTAGTGGGTACTTCCAGCCAGGTCATGCACGCTACTGAGACTAGACACCAGGCACAGCACAAATCTCAGCACGCACAACCCCACCTGAATCCCTCAACTCTACCACCACCGTCCTTTGTGATAATAGATCAGGAAGAGCTGCCTCATCCGTATCATAGTCAGTCTTGCCCGGCTACAGGTCAGTCTCCGCTATCCGATCCTAGTCCAACGACTACTCTCCAGGCTTCAACTAGTAGGCAGTAGGATGTACCCAACACTAGCAAATTATCGGTTCAACTGGTAGGGCCCGCTATTCCTCCAATTGCCGAATGTCCTCTGATTAGAAGAAGTTTGTAACGACCCAAAATTTCATTAATGGAAAATCCCTCTTGATCCAGTTAAATGTTTCTTTATGAAAAATGTTTTTTTATAAGATGTCAACTTCTTTAAGTTTTACGTTAAGATTTGTGACCGTTACTTTTATATCCGTTGAACAGTGATCATCTGGGTAGTTTAAATATAAGGCTTTAACGAACCAATTTTCTACTCAGACAAAGGAAGCGATGGCCTCATCCAGTAGAATTTCCCCTTACGAATCCCATTTGTCGGAGCTCGGAAAGGAGGTGGTGTCTTTGGGCTTTGCCCTTGACCAAGACCAAGCTGAGCTTCATCAAGTCAAGCTCGAACGTGATCGTCTACGGGAAAAATGGAAGTCGATAGAGATTACAACTCGAGCGATGTTATCCGACCAACCCCAAGAGTCTGTCACCATCGCACACCTTACCCTTAGGTCTTATGCGGCTATTTTAAGGGGTTATGTAACAAATAAGTAGCACCATGTTCATGTACATTATTTTTGTATATAATAATGAATATAATTTCTAGTCATTTTTGATACATTGTAATTAGTTTTTAAAGCACAAACGGTGTTTTTAGTTATTATTTAATTATGAATTATATTTTATTAAATTAAAGGATTTTTGAATTAAATAATATTTTAATAAAATATTATTATTAATATTAAATTAATTTTTATTAAATATAAATGATCTTAAAATTTTATGAATGCAATTAAAATTTTTATTAAGGTTTGAAAGCCATTTCTGTCAAAACCCGTGATTTTTTTATAAATGTCGGTTTTTATTTTAAAAGTAAAAATTCACATATTTAGAAAATTATTTAGATAAAATAAATATTATTTTTGGAATCAGGATGTCGAAATTATCCAACGGTGAATTTTTCATAATTTTCTGAGACAGTCAAATTTTTGGGTAAAAATTAAATACCATTTAAATATATAATGTGTTTTATGACATCATAATGACCCAATGGTGATGTAATAAAATACCATAATCCTTATGTTCGGCCAATATGTGTTTTATAATTAAAATAATGAGTTTTTGGGTTTGTTTGACTCACTTTTCAAAGCATTAATGGAGCCCTCAAGACTTATTCAACACTTTGCCTTTTTAAATTAATTTCCTTGGGAGTGTGACTCACCTCCACATAAGCAACCCTAATTTTTTAATAAGTTCGGACCTTGGACTTGTAAAATATTGTTTTCCTCTTTCCTTTTCCAGAAACCATGGGCAAATACCATGGGATGGTTTGTGGTTTGGATTATTTTAATATAAGGGGTCCCAAACCTAAATAATAAAGAATTCTCTCACCTTTCCTATATAAACCCACCCAAGCTCCCACTTCCTCCTCACCCAAAGCCCTTGAAGTTCGTCCAACCTCTGCCCTACTCTCTCTAGAATCCTCTCAAGGTGCCCCAAGCTCCCAAGAAGCCTCTCACAAGCCTCTCTCTAGCCTTTGGAAGCACACTTCCAAGTAAGGGTTTTTCTTCCTTTCTCATTTTTGTCAATTTTCTTTAAGTTGTATTGCCCTTTTAATTTAATTTATGAATGTTGGGGTATGGTTTCGCACCTCTCCCATACTGCCCTCTTATTGTTTGAATGATGGGAGACCCCTTTCTCTCTCATTGAATGCCTCCCATGTACACCCGTTACTATGCCGAAATTCCGAAAGGAACCATTTTCTCCTCTTCTATATTCAAGCAATACTTTCGTATCATGAATCTAAATTCCTTTTCAATTGTTGGGACATGTATCTATATGACCTTATTACTGTCCATTACATTTAAATATGATGAGGAACCCCTTTCTCTCTCATCAGCCTTTTTATGAATTCTTATGTCACGCCGTTACGCTGCCGAAATCACACCGATTTTCTAAGCCAATATCATTGTGTAGTGAATACCATGCCCATTTCTCCATCAAGGGTATTCACCTTTATGCACGTTTACTTATTGATTGTAAAGTTTCATTTATGAATTCCACATTCCTTTATCGTGGAATAAATGATTATGTTTTATGAATCCATGTTTTATGATCCATGTGGCACACTTATGCATGAAATGAAATGTTTAAGAAGGGTGCGCCCTTTATAGCGCTCCAATGCATTGGGTAAAGTATAGTATCATGATACGTCATGTGCAATGAGTGTTGACTCATGCTAATTCAAGTGCAACGAGGGTTTACTCATGCTTCAAGTGCAATGAGGGTTTACTCATGCTCCATGTGCAATGAGCCTTGGCTCATGCTAATTCAATGTTAAGTGTTGTTGCCACATTTCCATGCTATGATTATCATGCTTTATCATGCCTTTATGTTCATGTTTCTCTTATGCTCTATTGATATGCCTATTGCCTAACATGTATTGTACTCCTCATGTTATTCATTGTGTACTCCCTTACTGGGCTTTATAGCTCACCCTTTTCTTATGCATGTCCTCAGGTTATCCCATGCAATGCTAAGTACGAAGGAATGTAGTGGTCATGTAAAGTAAGTTTTCAATAAAGATGTTTGTATTTCAAGTTTAAAGTTTTTATGTAATGATCCTAAGCCCCAAAGACACTAAACCTCTCGATCTTCTTTGTTGTATCAAGTGAAGTTTTATGTAATAAAGCATGTTTAAGTTGTAATAAAAAGCTGGGTTGTCATAGTTGGTATCGGAGGATAGGTTTAGTTATTTTTGGGATTAAGAAACCCTAGTAGAGCCTTAGATACAATACTAAGAATAATAAAAACATCCCTATGTTTTGGTAAATACTATGTAAGTGGTTTATCAAACAAATACATCCCTGTCTGGATACGAGCAGGTAGAGGCGGCTCTGGCACAGATGTATCCTAGGGGTAAAACCCGAAAACACCACTTTGAGCTAGACTCGAACGGGAACTGGTGCACGACAACGGGCCTTACTACACTCTTGGTTACGACACTCCCGGGGGATATGTTTTGATAAATTCACAATCTTAGTATGAACCCTTATTAAGGAAAAAATGCCCCTAAGAATATATGTTAGAAGGAAGATCATGAAAAGCCTGGATTGAATCCTATAGACTCATGAGTTAAAGAGATTAACGTTTATTTATAAGTCATCAACTTTTGTCTTTGGATTACCCTCTATGTGTTTCCCCTAACTTTCCTTTTATTCCAGCCAATGGCCGGTAATAGGAGAACTCGGGCTAACAACCGTTGTGAAGATCAGTGTGATGATTGTACCAATGAGATGCCCAATCCAATGGGAGCAGGAATCGTGAACTTTGTCACGCTTCTCTCTCAGCTAACTCAAGTTTTGAATAGAAACACTGGTCAAGAGGAACGTTCAACCCCCCCTAAGAAAGAACAAGTCGCTATTGAAAGCTTCATGAGACAAAGGCCTCCTACTTTTAGTGGATCATCCGATCCCACAATTGCTGAACAATGGATCAACTCCATTGAAAAGATATTCTCCATCCTCCAATGCTCTGAAAAAGAGAAGGTTCTCCTGGTGGCTTATCGTATGGAGGGTGAAGCTGATCAATGGTGGACGTTGATCAAAAATACGAAGCCTGAGGAGGAGATCGAGGCTTTGGAATGGAAGGAATTCCGGAAGATGTTTTTCGAAAAATATTTTCCGCGCACCCTCCGTCTTAAGATGGAAAGGGACTTCCTTTCCCTCAAGCAGAAAGATGAAGAATCTGTGGGAGCGTACGAGGCAAACTCCACAAGGCTTGCACGATACTCTTCCGGCTTTGTCGTTACCCCCGAATGCAAGGTTGACCGCTTCTTTGGTGGGCTGAAGCCTAGATTGCGGAAAGCATTAGCGATCCGTGACTTCGACAGCTATGAGGAAATTGTCCGATGTGACCTCAAGGTTGAAATGGAGATCGGAGAATCACAGGGGTATCATGGGGACAAGAAGCGTAAGGTGGACTTCAATGCTGGTGGTCCGATGGATAAATCCAACGGCGCTAAGAAATTCCAGCACCCCACTTGCCAAAAGTGTGGAAAGAAGCACCCTGGAAATTGCCTTAGGGGGACAAGAAAATGCTTCAAGTGTGGAAGAGAAAGGCACCTAGCTGTTAACTGTCAGCAAGAAGGACCCGCGGCTGCGACGGAGGGGAGGAACGCTCCGTTTGAACCTCAACGCGTTGTTCAATGATTCAAATGCAAAGAACCGGGTCATTTTGCGAATCAGTGCCCTAATCCAAGGGTTATCGGAGGCAATCAACAACCTCCAAGACAGCAAGGAAGAGCTTTTGCCATCACTTCTGCCAAAGTGAACCCCGAAAACGAAGTGGTGACAGGTACGCTAGTTATTCATTCAAGAATAGCGAACGTACTTTATGATTCAGGTTCTACGCATTCTTTTATATCTCAAAAGTTTAGTAGAACAATCCCTGCACCACCACAAATCATGGAAGTAAAGATGTCGGTGAGTACGGCAAATGGGGAAATCATTGCATCCCATGAGTATAAGTCCTCCCCTGTTATAATCTGTGGATTGAATTTCCCGGCGAACCTCGTCATACTCCCTTTGGTGGAATTTGATGCAATTCTTGGCATGGATTGGCTTTCCTTATATAGAGCCAACATAAATTGTCGGGAGAGGGAAATCACACTCCATATGGAGAATCGACCCCCGATTCTTTACAAGTGTCAGGAGGAAGATGAATCTCCTTTAGCTCCATCATCTCAAGCATGGATATTTCTACCTTATGAGCACACATATCTGGCTCAGATGATTGAGTCCAAGGAAGAAACCACCCTTGAAGAAATGCCTATTGTGAGGGAATTCGCTGAAGTATTTCCCGAGGAACTTCCTGGTCTTCCTCCAAGAAGAGATGTTGAGTTCTCAATTGAACATATACCTGGGGCGCTACCAATATCCAAGACTCCATATAGAATGGCTGTTGTTGAGCTTGAAGAGCTGAAGAAACAACTACAGGAGAATCTGGATAAAGGGTTTATACGCCCAAGTGCATCACCATGGGGTGCACCAGTCCTCTTCGTCAAGAAGAAAGATGGGTCAATGCGGATTTGCATCGATTATCGTGAACTTAACAAAATCACGATAAAGAACAAGTATCCTCTCCCAAGAATCGATGACTTGTTTGATCAGCTGCGTGGAGCACAATACTTATCCAAGGTCGACTTGCGGTCGGGATTTTATCAAGTAAGGGTGAAGAAGGAAGATATTCCCAAGACTGCTTTTCGTACAAGGTACGGGCACTATGAATTCATAGTAATGCCTTTCGGACTCACCAATGCTCCAGCAATATTCATGGACTTGATAAATAGAGTCTTTAGAGATTACCTAGACAAATTTGTGGTAGTCTTTATAGATGATATTCTAATATACTCCAAAACCAAGGAGGACCATGAGGAGCATTTAAAAACTGTACTAGAGACTTTGCGCAAGGAGAAGCTCTATGCGAAGTACAGCAAGTGTGAGTTATGGTTGAAGGAAGACTCATTCTTGGGTCATATCATCACATGCGATGGGATATCTGTGGACCCCTCCAAAACAGATGCGATTGAGGGATGGCCGAGGCCAACATCGGTAACTGATATCCGTAGCTTCTTGGGGTTAGCTGGATATTATCGATGATTTGTGAGAAACTTCTCATGATTGTCCAACCCTCTTACCAAGCTAACTCGAAAGGGAGTAATGTTTGCTTGGAGTTATGAATGCGAAGAAAGCTTCAAGGAGTTGAAAAGGAGGCTTATCACTGCACCTGTGCTCACTTTACCCACAAGTGGGGAGCTTTTTGTGGTATTCAGTGATGCTTAGAAGAAGGGCTTAGGATGTGTGTTGATGCAGAATGATAAAGTGATATCCTATGCCTCAAGGCAGTTGAAAATCCATGAGCGAAACTATCCAACGCATGATCTGGAGTTGGCGGCGGTGATCTTTGCCTTGAAAATCTGGCGGCATTATCTCTATGGAGAGAAATGTGAGATATATACTGACCACAAGAGTCTTAAATATATATTCACACAGAAAGAGCTTAATATGCGCCAGAGAAGATGGATAGAGCTAATAAAGGATTATGACTGTTCAATACATTACCACCCTGGGAAGGCGAACAAGGTGGCGGATGCCCTACGTAGAAAGGATCCTGCAATTCTATCATTGATGAGAATTGAGAAGGATCCAATCTTCTTAGACTTGATGAAGATGGACGTGGGAATCATAAAGAAGGGAACATCATCAATCCTTTCACAAATGATTGCTCAACCATCTCTTTTGGAAAGGGTAAAGGATGCTCAAAAGGATGATGCGAGAATCCAAGAAAAAGTGGAAGCTATCAAAAAGGGAAAATCCTCAGAGTTTAATGTTAATGAAGGAGGAATTGTGCGGTTTGGGAAAAGACTATGTGTCCCATCATGTTGGGAGCTGATGAAGGAACTTTTGGATGATGCACATAGTTCAAATTTCTCTATTCACCCAGGAAGCACAAAGATGTATCGAGATCTCCGAGAAAACTTTTGGTGGGATAATATGAAGAAGGAGATTGCCGAATATACATCAAAGTGCCTGGTGTGTCAGCAAGTGAAGGCAGAGAGGCAGAAGTCTAAGGGGATGATGCAACCATTGCCCATACCAGAATGGAAATGGGAGAACATCACCATGGACTTCGTCACTGGACTTCCAAGGACATCCAAAAGCAACAATGCAATCTGGGTTATTGTGGATCGTCTTACAAAGACTGCACACTTCATTGCTATTCGAGAGGATTTCTCTTTGGATCAACTGGCACGGATATATATCAGGGAAGTGGTACGGTTGCATGGAGTACCACTATCTATTGTGTCTGACCGAGATCTAAGATTTACCTCTAAGTTTTGGAAGAGTCTTCAGCATGCTCTGAATACTGAACTGAACCTCAGTACGGCCTATCATCCTCAAACTGATGGCCAATCCGAGCGGACTATCCAAACACTTGAGGATATGTTGAGAGCGTGCTCAATGGACTTTAAAGGAGGATGGGATCAGCATCTTCCTCTGGTTGAGTTCTCTTATAATAATAGTTTCCACTCGAGCATCCAAATGGCACCATATGAAGCCCTGTATGGGAAAAGGTGTAGAACACCGGCATGTTGGGATGAGGTCGGTGAACGTAAGCTGCTTGGACCAGAGATGGTCGAAGAAATGGTGGAGAAGGTGAAAACCATTCAGCAGCATATCAAGGCAGCCCAAAGTCGACAGAAGAGTTATGCAGACAATCGTCGACGAGACCTTGAGATTAAAGTCGGAGACATGGTGTTTTTACGCATATCTCCGTGGAAGAAGGTCATGAGGTTTGGAAAGAAAGGGAAGTTAAGTCCAAGGTACATCGGCCCCTTCGAGATTCTTGATCGTGTTGGGGCTGTGGCCTATCGACTAGCACTTCCACCTACTATGGCCAAGGTTCATGATGTCTTCCATGTATCCCTCTTAAGGAAGTACATACCAGACCCTTCACATGTACTCTCTTCCGAGGTGGTACAATTAGAAGACGATCATTCTTATGAGGAGCAACCAGTGAAGATCTTAGATCGTAGAGAAAAAGTTCTACGAAATAAGACAATGCCCCTCGTAAAGGTGTTGTGGAGAAACCACAAGTTTGAAGAAGCAACTTGGGAGTCGGAGGATATGATGAAGCTAAGTTACCCACATTTGTTTTAGTGTTGGAAAAGGAAAATTTCGAGGGCGAAATTTCTTAAGGGGGGAATGTTGTAACGACCCAAAATTTCATTAATGGAAAATCCCTCTTGATCCAGTTAAATGTTTCTTTATGAAAAATGTTTTTTTATAAGATGTCAACTTATTTATGTTTTACGTTAAGATTTGTGACCGTTACTTTTATAGCCGTTGAACAGTGATCATCTGGGTAGTTTAAATATAAGGCTTTAACGAACCAATTTTCTACTCAGACAAAGGAAGCGATGGCCTCATCCAGTAGAATTGCCCCTTACGAAGCCCATTTGTCAGAGCTCGGAAAGGAGGTGGCGTCTTTGGGCATTTCCCTTGACCAAGCCCAAGCTGAGCTTCATCAAGTCAAGCTCGAACGTGATCGTCTACGGGAAAAATGGAAGTTGATAGAGATTACAACTCGAGCGATGTTATCCGAGCAACCCCAAGAGTTTGTCACCATCGCACACCTTACCCTTAGGTCTTATGCGGCTATTTTAAGGGGTTATGTAACAAATAAGTAGCACCATGTTCATGTACATTATTTTTGTATATATTAATGAATATAATTTCTAGTCATTTTTGATACATTGTAATTAGTTTTTAAAGTACAAACGGTGTTTTTAGTTATTATTTAATTAAGAATTATATTTTATTAAATTAAAGGATTTTTGAATTAAATAATATTTTAATAAAATATTATTATTAATATTAAATTACTTTTTATTAAATATAAATGATCTTATAATTTTATGAATGCAATTAAAATTTTTATTAAGGTTTGAAAGCCATTTCTGTCAAAACCCGTGAATTTTTTATAAATGTCGGTTTTTATATTAAAAGTAAAAATTCACATATTTAGAAAATTATTTAGATAAAATAAATATTATTTTTGGAATCAGGACGTCGAAATTATCCAACGGTGAATTTTTCATAATTTTCTGAGACAGTCAAATTTTTGGGTAAAAATTAAATACCATTTAAATATATAATGTGTTTTATGACATCATAATGACCAAATGGTGATGTAATAAAATACCATAATCCTTATGTTCGGCCAATATGTGTTTTATCATTAAAATAATTAGTTTTTGGGTTTGTTTGACTCACTTTTCAAAGCATTAATGGAGCCCTCAAGACTTATTCAACACTTTGCCTTTTAAAATTAATTTCCTTGGGAGTGTGACTCACCTCCACATAAGCAACCCTAATTTTTTAATAAGTTCGGACCTTGGCCTTGTAAAATATTGTTTTCCTATTTCCTATTCCAGAAACCATGGGCAAATACCATGGGATGGTTTGTGGTTTGGATTATTTTAATATAAGGGGTCCCAAACCTAAATAATAAAGAATTCTCTCACCTTTCCTATATAAACCCACCCAAGCTCCCACTTCCTCCTCACCCAAAGCCCTTGAAGTTCGTCCAACATCTGCCCTACTCTCTCTAGAATCCTCTCAAGGTGCCCCAATCTCCCAAGAAGCCTCTCACAAGCCTCTCTCTAGCCTTTGGAAGCACACTTCCAAGTAAGGGTTTTTCTTCCTTTCTCATTTTTGTCAATTTTCTATAAGTTGTATTGTCCTTTTAATTTAATTTATGAATGTTGGGGTATGGTTTCGCACCTCTCCCATACTGCCCTCTTATTGTATGAATGATGTGAGACCCCTTTCTCTCTCATTAAATGCCTCCCATGTACACCCGTTACTATGCCGAAATTCCGAATGGAACCTTTTTCTCCTCTTCTATATTCATGCAATTCTTTTGTATCATGAATCTAAATTCCATTTCAATTGTTGGGACATGTATCTATATGACCTTATTACTGTCCATTACATGTAAATATAATGAGGAACCCCTTTCTCTCTCATCAGCCTTTTTATGAATTCTTATGTCACGCCGTTACGCTGCCGAAATCACACCGATTTTCTAAGCCAATATCATTGTGTAGTGAATACCATGCCCATTTCTCCATCAAGGGTATTCACCTTTATGCACGTTTACTTATTGATTGTAAAGTTTCATTTATGAATTCCACATTCCTTTATCGTGGAATAAATGATTATGTTTTATGAATCCATGTTTTATGATCCATGTGGCACACTTATGCATGAAATGAAATGTTTAAGAAGGGTGCGCCCTTTATAGCGCTCCAATGCTTTGGGTAAAGTATAGTATCATGATACGTCATGTGCAATGAGTGTTGACTCATGCTAATTCAAGTGAAACGAGGGTTTACTCGTGCTTCAAGTGCAATGAGGGTTTACTCATGCTCCATGTGCAATGAGCCTTGGCTCATGCTAATTCAATGTTAAGTGTTGTTGCCACATTTCCATGCTATGATTATCATGCTTTATCATGCCTTTATGTTCATGTTTCTCTTATGCTCTATTGATATGCCTATTGCCTAACATGTATTGTACTCCTCATGTTATTCATTGTGTACTCCCTTACTGGGCTTTATAGCTCACCCTTTTCTTATGCATGTCCTCAGGTTATCCCATGCAATGCTAAGTACGAAGGAATGTAGTGGTCATGTAAAGGAAGTTTTCAATAAAGATGTTGTATTTCATGTTTAAAGTTTTTATGTAATGATCCTAAGCCCCAAAGACACTAAACCTCTCGATCTTCTTTGTTGTATCAAGTGAAGTTTTATGTAATAAAGCATGTTTAAGTAGTAATAAAAAGCTGGGTTGTCATAAAGTTCTCCCTTGGCATGAATGTATGATGTCCTGAAGCACCTGGCCGAAATTCCAGTAAGGATTTATATCCTTGATGACTTTAGACTACCGTTTTAAATGCACAAAGCACTTTCCGAGGACATAATGATCCCCCTTCAGGTTGAGACAGAGGTAGGAGGTGCGGAAGACTTCAAGGATAAGACAATTGAGAACGCTGAATGCCAGTCAGTTATCTCGTTCTATGGTGAAGATGTGGACCCACCCATATAGGGGCATATTTGCCCACTGTACATCATTGGACACTTCAATGGCGTGGAAGTCCACCGCTGCCTCATTGACACGGGTTCCAGGATCAACCTAATCCGGACTCAGACACTGTGAAATCTGGGTCTATCTGAAGATGATTTGACGCCCTCCGACCGCAGAATCCAAGGGTACGATAGGACCGAGCAATCCCCAGTTGGAAAGATCTGCCTAAAGACCCAGTTCGGCAGCCTAATTGCCATCACTGAGTTCATATTTTTCTCTCAGGACACCGCCCTCAGCGCATTGATGGGTAGGCCAAGGATCCATCTGCACGCAGTGGTCCCTTCGTCGTATCACCAATGCCTAAAATACTCCCTCAATGGTCGAGTAGGTGTACTCTAAGGAGATGCGTCTCCTTTCGCCTCTTGTGAAGCCCACTATCTGGATGCTGATTATTACAAGAGCAAGGATAAGAAAATTCTACTATATGATGATGAACCCATCCTGATCACATGTTATCCATGGGTAGGCCTGGATGATGCCTAGATTTTCCTGATCCATCTATTGGAGGCCACGACCCCGGACATGGGGAAGTGTTTCATTGTTTCGGGTACGCAAGGAAGACGTGTTCCCGTGTCCCAACGATGATGGATAATCTCCTCATAATCCTACACCAACCAGGCTCAGGTGATCCCGGAGCATACTACCCTTGTGCGGTACTGGAATGTCAAGCTTATGACAATGGTAATACATCATACGTGTCTCTTCCACCGGGCTAGAATCAACTGACTCAGGTCGACGCTTCACCACTGCTTTGATGTCATCAAACGTGGCCCCTTGGGCCAAAGGACCGATGGGATAGGATCGACTGCCTTCATTGTTGTGGTCTCAGTGGTGAGTGGGTCTCCTGATACGATGACCACTACTGACCAAGCTGAAACCAGCTTCCTGTCAGGGTGTGATAGCTTAGAAATAGATCCCTCTGCAGGGAACCCCTCCACGGGTGGAGAGGAAGATCGGGAGGATGCTCCCCCCACCATCGAGGAAGGCATCTCTACCACGGTTAATGAACTGGTACACGTGAACCTTGGTAGCGAGGCAGATCTGAGACCCACATTGATCAGTGCAGCTATGTCCCCCGAGGAGCAACAGAGGTATGTAGACTTTCTCAAGAAACACCGTGATGTGTTTTCCAGGAGTTACAACGAGATTCCAGGACTAGATCCCCAGGTAGTCATTCACCGCCTGGGCCTCCCGTCAAACTGTCATGGGTTTAAGCATCCCCCAGGAAAGATGCACCCTTCTCACGGTGCTATGGTTGAGGCTGAAGTTGAAAAACTTATCAAGGCCAACTTCGTTATGGAAGTCCATTACCTCAAGTGGCTTGCCAAAATTGTGCCGGTTAGGAAGAAGAATGGGAAGATCAGGGTCTGCATCGTCTTCCGCGACCTCAATCTCCACTGACAAAAGGATGACTTTCTCCTCCCAGTTGCCGAGTTATTAATTGATGCTACGGCTGGTTTCCAAGACCTCTCTTTCATGGATGGGTATTCCGGGTACAACCAAATCCGGATGGCCCCTGAGGACGAGGAGTCAACTGCCTTTAGGGCCCCTAAGGTACCTTTTGTTACCATGTTATGCCCTTTGGCATGAAAAATGTATGTTCCACTTATCAGAGATCCATGCATCGCATATTCAGGCCGATTCTCATGATGTTGGTGGAATGCTACGTGGATGACCTAGTGGTTAAATCGCGCCAGCACCAGGACCATCTCAAAGACATTGAGAAAGTGTTCAGTATCCTCCGTTCCCGCCACCTGAAGATAAACTCGTTAAAGTGTGCCATCGGGGTCACCTCTGGGATGTTTCTTGGCTTTGTTGTTAGATATTGATGCATTGAGATCAACCCAGAGAAGATCAAGTCTATCAGCCAAATTCCTCCCTCGAGAAATATTCGGGAACTTCGAGGTCTCTAAGTCCACTTAGCCTATATATGCCGATTCATCGCGAATCTGTCCGGCAAGAGTAAGCTCTTTTCCCGTCTCATGAAGAAGGGAACTGCCTACGAATGGGATGAGGAGTGTCGGACCGCCTTTGAGGAAATCAAGCAGTATATGCTCCAACCACCAGTTTTGATGCCAACCATCTCCGGAAAGCTGTTGGTCCATTATGTGACCTCCCTGGAATGATCCCTCGATGCACTGCTCGCCCAGAAGAATAACGAGGGAACGGAGAACCGTCTCTACTATCTCAGCCGCATTCTTCTCAATACAGAGATAAGACACTCCCCTATCGAAAAGGGCGGCCTTGCGCTCGTTTTTTTCGTACAGAATTTGCGGCATTGCCTGCAACACCATGAGGTGAAATTGGGCTCCCGAGTAGACCCACTGAAGTACATCTTGAACCGCCCCATGATGAATGGCCGACTAGCTGAGTGGGCAGTGATTCTCCAGCTGTTTGATATCAGGTTTGTACCTCAGAAGGCCATTAAAGGATAGGCGTTGGCAGAATTTTTAGCTTCCCATCAAACCTCGGTGGATCAATCCCTGGAACATGATTTTCCTAATGAGACTATCCTCTTAGTCGATCGGGCCATCCCTTGTTGGAAAATTCACTTCGACAGTGCTTCCCGGAGCCCCACTAGTAGGAGGCTCAACGATCCTAAGATCAACAGAGTGGGCCGGGGTGTCATTTTCATTACCCCGGCACAAGTCATCCTACTATACTCGTTCCGTTTGTCAGAAGGTTGTACCAACAACGAGGCAGAGTACTATGCTCTACTCATCGGCCTCTAGTTGGCCCTTGTGATCTACGTGCCCCATCTACATGTGAATGGATATTCCGAGCTGGTAATAAAGTAGGTCAATGGTGATTATGTCATTAGGAATCCAGTTCTTCTACCATTGCTAGAGTTCACCCTCCGCCTAATGGCCCAGTTCCCCTCTCAGCCAGAGGTCTCCCATGTCTCTCGGTCATAGAACGGTTGAGCTGACGCTTTGGATGGCTTAGCTGCGTCACTTGGGGAACCCGAGAAAAATGATTTGATACTACATGTGGCACACCGGAGAGTCATTGCCCCCGTCAACAAAGAGGAAAATTATGGCATGTGGGTAAGTTATCTCACCGCCTAGCCCTCTATGTCAGTGGTCTCGGGTTCGTCAGACACATTGGTTGAAGCCACTCTTGACTGGAGGGCACATTTTGTCGAGTATCTCAAAAATGGTTTCCTCCCATACGACTGGGCCGAGCGCGAGTGAATCTGATGCCGCACACTGCAATTTACCCTCCAGAGTGGTACCAGTCTTGAGAAGATCCTCTATAAGCAGAGCTTCGATGGTGTTCTCCTCCGTTTCATTCAAGGAGTCTAGATTTATCAGGTTATGCAAGAGGTCCACGCCGGTTCCTGTCGTGCCCATCAAGTTGGGCCAAAGTTGTCCCATCAAATCCGGAGGTTGGGGTACTTCTGGCCTTCTATGATCCATGATTGTATCTAGTTTTCCAAGAGATGCCACGCGTGCCAAGTTCATGCCAACTTCCTGCATCGGCCGCCGGAACCCCTACACTCTACCAGGTACTCATGGCCGTTTACGGTGTGGGGACATGATGTAGTGGGACCATATCCACCACCGACAACTCGCCAGGGTAGGTTCATCCTATCTGCAACGGTTTTCTTCTCCAAGTGGGAAGTGGCAGTTCCACTCAATGAGGTCAAGGCCCGTTCAATCGTTGACTTTGTGAGCTCTAATATCATTCACCGGTTTGGGGTCCGTCACGCTGTCCTCACCGATAATGGCACCATCTTTCGTGCAACTGAGCTGAAAAAATTGAATGCCAAGTACAATATCTTTTCAAACCATACCTCCCATTATCATGTGCAAGCAAACGGGTAGATCATGGCGTTCAACAAAACCCTCTCTAACATTCTGCAGAAAATGGTTTGTCATAACAAGAAATGTTGGACGGACAAGCTCCCCAATGCCCTTTGGGCTTATCGGAAAATGACTGGAAACTCTACCCAGGTAACCCCATATTCCCTAGTGTATGGGGCTGAGGTCATCCTACCCATTGAGATCCAGTTTCCATCATTACGCACTGCAGTCTATGACCTCCAAGCACCAGATGAGGCGGTCGAAATCCGTATAGAAGAATTAGAAGCACTGGAACGGAACATGCTTCATGCCCTGCACAATCTGGAAAGGCATCAGAATAAGACAGTGAGGGCCTTCAACAAGAAGGTTCACCTATGTTATTTTCTATAGGGAGACCTAGTGTTGGCCCTTCAATCACCAATGATCGCTATTAGGAAACCGCTCAAGCTAGAGCCCAAATGGGACGGGCCTTATATCATCCATAAGGTTTACCACAACGGGGCATACACCTTGGTGACCACAGATAGTGAGCGATTAACTCCTCCCATCAATGCCAATTTTATCAAGCAGTACATTGTCTAAGCATCCTTTTTTTTGTCCGACATGACCTTAAACTGTAGGGTCCTGCATGACCTTAAACTGCATCTTTGTCCTGCATGATGATAAACTGCAAAGAGGTCCGAGCACTATGACCTTAAACTAAGATCTCCCCCCATCCATGCTACAAGACGTTAAACTGCAAGCCAGTCAGGCCTTCCTACCCGAGGCCTAGCCTCAGTCCCCTTGGCCCCGTCCTTACTGCAAGATGATGAACTGCAAGCCAGTCAGGCCTTCTTGACCGAGACTTAGCCTCAGACCCCTTGGAACCGTTTTTACCGTAAGACATTAAACTACAAGCCAGTCAGGCCTTCCTGTCTGCGGCTCGACCTCAGGCCCCCTGGCTATCATCGATTGAGATTCCCATTTGGGATTGTACGGTGTGGTGTGGGACTATGTCCTCATTCACATCGTATTACATTCCATACATACACATCCCCAGACGAGATACAGTTATCTCTTTCACTGTCCTTGCTGAAAGACGTTAAACTGCCAGTTAGTCATGTCGTCCTGACCGAGGCCCAGCCTTATGCATCCCTCACTAAGGCCTAGCCTAAGGCCCCTTGGCCATTTCGGGCCCTAGCCCAAGTTCTTACCTAGAGTGTATGGAGTGGTGAAGGATTATTTCCACATTCAAGTTAGTTTTTTCAGCATACCATACACCTCCCTTATTCAGGGATTCCTATTCCCTGACCCTCGTCCTCACTGCAAGATGTTAAACTGCGAGCTTGTCAGGCCTTCCTGACCGAGGCCCAGCCTCCGGCCCCTTTGCCTTGCCGGCCCCCCGGGCCCAGGTTCATTCCCACAAGATTGTGCATTGTGCTGTGGGATTATGTCCTCATTAATGTCAGGCTACTCGCCACATCGTACACATCCTCGTTAGGGTATCCTGCACCATGGGTATCTTCTAGAACTATGTGTGGCTTGATTCCCATTCTTATGGGGTATGTAGGACCACCCGAATGTCTAAGCTTCGGGTCCAGCCCCATCTCTTGGGAATCTCCATCCCATCTTGGCTCCATGGCCTACCCTTCCTCCACGAGGGGTGTATATGGTGTGGTATAGGATTATGTCCTCATTCATGTTGGTCCTGTAATGACCATGCCATGTACCTCTCCCTCACGAGCTAGTTCGTCACCCCTTTTCAATGGTTCACCATTGTGCCTAAGGGTACTCTAGTTTATTACCTGGAATGCAACACTTTACTCAGACACGTCCGCACCCACTTTCCAGGCTTTGTGTATCCCTGTATCAGGGCTTCCATCATCTTTCACACCTGGAGGGACCCCCAAGAACAGCCTGAATACTACGCCCAAGGGCTATCCTACTATCACGGGCCAACACTCCCGAGGGTTTCAGAAAACAAATCGATAAAATCCCGCGTTGCGAATATGGTCA
The DNA here is from genome assembly GCA_963277665.1 of Viscum album. Lineage (NCBI taxonomy): Eukaryota > Viridiplantae > Streptophyta > Magnoliopsida > Santalales > Viscaceae > Viscum > Viscum album. The sequence continues at coordinate 372,229,357 of OY728134.1, forward strand.
GCAGTCGATGCTCGTTTGTTGTTCCCACCTCAGGATAACGTGATATGGAGATTGTTTTTTCCACCACAGTTAACAGTTTTCCTCTATCACCACGCCAACCCCAAAAAGCCCAAAATGTCGGTTAATCGATTCAAATCCTTCTCCAGTCTCATCATGTCCATGTAGAGTCTCATAACTCTTAGTATTATTCCTATGTGCACGTCTGAGCGTTAGGGGAACAAGTCGTGTCAAAGGTTTTTTTCGGGGCTCTATGCCGACTCCCCTTTGATGGACTCCCCATGTATCGCGATAAGGATTCCCCCCTGTTTCCCTCACCCTGTTTAACTCTCATGGGCTTAGGTATCGGGTTGACGTCTGCGCTTACTTGGGAAGTTGTCACCATTCATGGTCCGAGCTCTAAAACAATAAACTAAGATCTGTCTAGAACTACGTTTAGCTTGATTCCCATCCTAAGGGGAAACGAAGAACCGCCCAGACGCCTTGTCTTCGGGCCAGCCCATTTGGGGAGCTAGTCATTCCCTACCTCTTTTCACCTCTTACCTCTATCTAGGCCCCTCAGCCTGAGGTATCCCTCTCGGAGTGGCGTACAGTGTGAAGTGGGATCATGTCTCCATTAATTGTGTTTAATGACACTGCACACATTCCCCACCTTGCATCGCCTCTGCTACATCTATGCTGCATGATGTTAAAATGCATGCATGATCCTGTCACACAACCCTAAACTTTGACATTATCGTCCTGGACGCACGATGAAAAAAAGAAAAACATTGTGATGGCCTCGTTGTAGAGGACATCACGGTGGGTATTGGCCACGTGCCATGCCGTTTGTCAACAACTATCACAACTTGATTCTTGTGGTGACAGCAGGGCCTGCTACCCTAGGCCCGTCCCTTCACAAAAAAACTACTCACCTTAAAGGAAAAACATGATTTACCAAATTCCGATTCTTTTAGTGAAAGGGCCACGCCCACACTCCTCTTTTTCCCCAGCAGTGGTACCCTACCATTCCACCTTGCAGAACAATGTATGGCTTGATTCTCAATTTCATGAGATACGTAGGAGCACTCAGGCACTTCCCTGCGGGCCCAGCATAACCTTCATGTTCAGTCCCTCGACTCGAGCATTTCCCCAGAGAACACATGGTAAGTAGGGCTTAGGTCCTCATTCACGTCAGGTTTTTTATCCACCTTTCCATGTATCCCTTTCTTCCCTTACCCATTCATGGTCCAAGCTCTAAGACCTTAAACTAAGACGTTTTCAAGAACTAAATGAGGCTTGATTCTCATCCTTATGAGATACGTAGGAGCGCCCGAGCACTTCCCCGCGGGCCCAGAAAAACATTTTCTTTCGGTCCCTGGACGTAAAACCCTCCCAAGGGGGTCATGCGGTGTGATATAGGATTATGTCCTCATTCACGTCAAGTTGTTCACTACACCGTACACACCCCCTATTCCCATTCATGCCAGGTGTTTGAGTTACTCAACCATGTGCCTCTTATGTTTCCTCCTGCACATTGGTCAGAATTCTATGACCCTAAACTATGATCTCCCTATGGTAAAGGACTCTGCTACCTCTATCTAATACGTCTCGTTGTCGTATTAGGATGTGTTTTGACAAAGAGCCCGAAGTGTAGGATTTTTATAGGGACATCCTCCTCGTCCCATGACCAAGCTTCGTGATATCTCTATTTGGATCCTCCTCCTCTTCCACATCCAAAAGGACCCTCGGATGACATGGATGCTAGGGTTAAGGGCTCTCCATGGATGCTGGACTTAAGGGCCCTCCAATCGTTTTGGGCCAACGTCCCTTAGGATCTTTGACAACATTTTCAACACGGTCTCGTGTTTCGAACATGGTTAATGGTCAACCCTCATTTGATTGTCCCTATTATAGGCTAACGCGATATGGACGCTGCGTTTCCGCCACTTTTAATAGTTATCCTCTATCGTCACGATGCCGTCATTGTGATCCAAATCTCGAGTCATGATTCACACATTTCCACTTCCTCATGTTCAAGTGGAATTTCAACATATTCTGCTCTATCTCCTTGCACATATATGTGCGCCACATGGGCGTGTTAGTATCATGGGGCCGGTATTCTCCGAGCGTCCCTTTACCCTAACATGTCCTTTATGTGTCAGGATAGTCCCACCACAACTTCTTCTTTCCCACACCGAGCATGACTCACGTGGGATTAATAGTTTTGGAAGAATGTGTACCAACACGGCCAGGCTTCTCATCGTCCTACATGATGTTAAACTATGCTTCCAGAACTACGTATGGCTAGATTCCCATCCTCATGAGATACGTAGAGACACCCTGGTATTTTTCCAAGGGTCCAGCCTATAGGAATTTTCCTATCCATTCCTATCTAGAACTATGTAAAGCATGATTCCCATCCTCATGGGATACATAGAGACACCCTGGTATTTTTCATAGGGTCTAGCCCATAGGAATCAATAATCCCATCCTTCCCCTTTCCGGCCCCCTGGCCGGACCCCTAGCTAGAGAGGCCCTGTCCCAATGAAAGAAGGATCCATGACCAAACCAGTGGGCCCATCTGGTGTACTCCCACCATGGTGGTGTAACTACCTAAGTGTTGGATTCTGTTTGGACAAACCATCAATCCATACTCCATGCTTTGCGTACCCCGTTTACGAACCCTCGTACCCTTTCATGTCTGATGGAACCCCCAAACAGCCTGGTCTCATGCCGCATTGGCTCAACTACCATCCTAGGCCATTTTCCAAGAAGACTGGTCATGTTTGGAAGGACCCCTTAACAGTATGGATGCTCGACCTAGGGTCCACCTACTATCCTGGGCCAGCGTCCCAAAGGAATGACCGACAACATTTTTGAATTGGTCCCGTGTTTCGAAAATGGTCAATGGTCAACCCTAATTTGTTGTCCCCATTTCAGGCTAACACAGTAAGGATATCATTTCTCCACCACAGGTAATGATTGCCCTTTATTGTCACGCCATCCCCGCAGTGTTCCAAATCTTGGGTATCATGATCCACACTTCCCATTTCCAACTGTTCAGACCAATTTCAGCGCCCCTGTAATTGCACCATTCGTGCATAAGAGCACGCTAATGAAACAGTAATTCGGTTGTTCTAAGGACCTCCTTCTCCAGCCAGGCCTCTCCCACCGTCCGGAAATCCGGACTGGTTATCCAAACCCCGGATGCCCGAGGCTTGTTTTCCACTCCCATGTTGGGAGGGATGATGAGGCAACTATCTCCTATTACTCACATCGAGCTTGACCCATGTGAGCTTGGGGAATTGTTTCCAGATGACCCGCCTATATTATTTGGTTGTAATGAACCGGTGAAAAAAGTGGAAATCGTGCATGCTATGGTATTCATGAAGAAAAACTGAAGCACAAAAGTACCATTGAACGGTTTTTAATTTGTTACAATACCCAAGGGTCTACCCCACCCATGGACGGGTTGACCCTGTAAAATGAACGTTGCAGCTCTGCCACCCTTCAGCTGGTGGAATCGAAGACTTTCTATCGCCGACTCAATTCCCACTCCTCCTCAGCAGCGGCGGGGCGCAGTCTTTCATCCTTGGCTCTGGCCCTTTCTACGCCAGCTTGAACGACAACCATCTTTCCAGAAGCCTGACTCATATACTCTTCTCCCTCTTCCAGTTGGGCCTTTAACCGTGAGATCAGCTTAGATAGTGCATTAAGAGAGGTTGAGTGCTCATTTTCCTGGGTCTGCATCTATTGGACCTCTCTTTCAGCCTCTTGGAACTTATTGATGTTGGTCGACTTCCTTCGCTGCCAGACCACACAGAGCAAGCGATCGTACTCCCGGATCAGCTAATCTATGAGATCTCAGATGAGTGTATGAGGACATTGGGCATCCACTCCCCCAGCGCACAGTTCACACAGCTGCGAGTGACGTCTATCCATTTCATTCACCCATAGCATTTGGGGGGTGTCCTTGATGAAGCGTGTGATCAACTTCCACGATTGGCAGTGGAATATGCTGTTGTCCTCCTCGAAGGAGGCCGTTTCTTCCCAGTCTGCGCGATTGGCAGGATCGTACGTGGCCTCAGGCATGACCCTGCTGGTGGCCCCGCCAGTGATATTGCATGTAGCATCTCAGGGAGATGGGGGTACTATCTCCACCATCACCGGCATGCCCCTAGGGGGGATGCCGCCAATCATCCCACCCAGCCTTGCCGTAGCAACCCATGCCAGTCGAAGTACTGTACCACAGGAAAGGACACAAACGTTAATTGGCACCATCTACATGAGAAAACAATGAATCCAGTAGAGGAAACTTACGAAGATTGATCTCCGGGTGCTGATCTTGAGTCGATGTTGACGGGACCATGAGGCGTGGCCGTCTGTATTCTGTTTGAAGGTCTAGAGATTTCTGAGGAGACACCTCGGGTGATTTGGCCCCACCAGACGTAGAACTGGACATAGCCGGAGGCACGAGTTCGGAAGGTCCTGCATCGTCACCTGCCTAGGGGAGAGAGAGAGGCCTGTGCAGAAGTTCCTCTTGCATGGTTAAAACATTGGTGCGAAATTTGTGATGGCCCGAGAACGGACCGTTAGGAAATAAATTCGGAATGCTACCTCAAGAGCCTCTGGGAAATCATCAGAATCCGAGTCTTGGCCTATGAATTCGCCCTCCTACAACGTGCTCCCTCCATCATCCCCATCCCCCCAAGAGGAGTCCTTTGATTCTTTCGGCAGGGGGAATCACTCCCTCAGATCGGCAGCTGACAATTGTGGGGGGACTGTCCGATCTAGAAATACCCTCACCTGGCCTGTCATTGGGCGTGGGACACCACTGAAATGAATGTAGTCCTCCAGCTCGTCCAAGAATTGCTCTTCCTCGACCGGAGACGCCATGAAACCGGCCCGGACTGGGCCTATGCCTGGTAATTCTATCCCGAGTCGATTCAGGTGTGCCCATATCTCGGGTGGACTGAGTAATTGTCGTTGACATTCCAAATGTCCCAGGCCATCGGGAAGACGACATCCTCTACCTTGTCTATATGACGCAGCCGCTTCCCCGGAGCCGGAGTGGATATCCTACAAAATCCCCTTGGCGGCCGCCCCTCCAAATGGCCCTGATCTTCCAGAATCACCAGGTCTGCCGCTGCTGCCACACCCTCGGCTGGTGCGGGTCCCGCCGCCATTGCAGCCCCACCACCGTGAGAGGCCCTTGCTGCCCTCCGACCACGACCTCAGGATAGAGGAGGCCCACCGTCACTAACACAAATAGTTGGGTGCTTCAGCATCTCCCCTGGATAAACATCCTCCCAGCCAATGGCATACTCCCTCACCAATCAGAAAGCGGCGGTGGATGGAGGCAATGTGATTTGCATTTTTTCGTCTTCCCGCGTGAACATGAGCCAGAACTGCCTCATCACAGACGAGAGCTCCTCGTGACGCACTTCCTAGTAGACCTGCGGGGTCAGCCGCTAGAGGCACCAGACTTGCCTCACAAATTTATACGGGGTGTACGGTTCACATAGCGGCTCACGATCCACTCGTTCCACCAAAACTCCGCCTTGAAAGGCCAGAAGATAAGCCTGGTGCTCTTCTATTCCCTGCCCTTCTTCATTGATTATCCCTGTCGGCAATGGGAATGGGTGGAAGTAAAACTCGTCCACCCTCCACACCCGTTTCACCACCATTGGAACAGTTAGTTTGAATGGGAATCTCCTGCCCGCACTCAGAATGGAGGGACGAAAGTTCGTTCCCAGCGGAAAGATAGTGTTTTGATACTCATAGATCCACCTGATGTGCGCCGAAATCCACCCATACAAAAGGAGGAAAGGCCCGCATGTCTTTGGCGGCATCATTCCCTCGCTAACATGCCGCAACATCCGGTATAGCTTGGCGAGCATTGGAATCCCTAGATTGAACCATTTCCCCATGTCCAGCACCGACGCCATGATAAATGAGCTGGGTTTCACCCCCATGCTGGTATCCCTCACCAGTAGAATCCAACCGCAGATAAGGGCCACGATGAACGCCGCCAGCCTGATTATTGGCTGTTATTTAGTGATGACACTGAAACCCCAAGTCTTCCATTGGCTGTCCTCCAAGACCCACCAGTATGAGTGCAACATAACCCGTTGAGTCACCTTCAGACATGTTTGAGGCCTTGGAGAAAACTCACAATTCTTCAGGAGCTCCGGCATCACCTATTTGGTTTGGTAAATGTGGAATTGGGAGGCCCATGCCACCTCATACAGACCCACTCTCCTCAGATCGACCCCAAACTCCTCACATGAGGCGCCTACCCAGTAGGCCCATGCCAAGTCCTTAGTGATGTTTCCGCCCTGGCGCAGGTACCACTCATCGGACCACCACATCTTTGGATCCTGCAATGCCTCCTTCAGCATGGTACGGTACAGAGGAGGAGATGTCCCAGGTTGCAGTGGCTTCCCATCAATATTGTTCACATGGTTGTAGAGACAGTCGGCGGTGACGGGTGTGAAATCCTCTCGTGAATGACCATCGGTTGCCCTGAACCACTGGCGCTGGCATGGCGTGCTCCTGAACCAGCAAGCTGGTTCGTCCCTACTCGCCTCAGGGATGAAGACGTCATCCCTCATCCCGAGGACATTCAAGGGAAGTTTCTGGCACTGTGGATAGTTTTGCTGACCCTCTGATTGTAGTTCTGTAAATGAGGTATGGTCCGAGTGGATTCGAACCATCTCCCCAAGGCCCAGACAGTTGGCCATCTCATCCCACCGGGCGGCGTCTGCAAGCACCACCAACACAGCTTCTCTGTGGGCCATTTTTGGTTTCGGCACAGAAACGAATTTCTTTAGGCCCGATCTCGATTCCTGCTCGCGATGATCACTCGTGAGGCTCGGCCGCAAAACCAACCCGCGATGTCTGGCTTTGTCTGAAAAAACAGAAGTTTTCTTGGCGCGGTCACAGAGTTAGAGACTCATGGTTCGCCGTGAAGCTCAATTCATGAAGAGCAGACGCGGAGTACGAAGAGCTTCATGAAGTCGAGAGCACACAAGGAAAATAGTCACGAGAGGAAGAAAGATCGGTCAACCCACCTATTTATAAATAGCAACCCTAGAGCTTCACAGCGCATCCCGCCCGCTCGGAGCATCGCGGCGCCTCCGGACCACACGACCGTCGGCCTCACAGTGGGCCCCTTCGCGAGGCCGCATCATGAACCACTAATAATTTAGGCGATTTTACCTCAGACTTCAACCCTTTATCCCTCCGCGGCTCCATGTCTGAGTGGGGGAATTTGTTGGCACCAAAATCATGCACGCAAAGAACGGACGGAAAATAAGCCTCTTGCGCTGCCTCACAAAGCTCTAGCACGTAGCACCCTCCGAGCATCAATCACTCCGTGAAGCACAGGCGGCGGGAACACTCCATGAATGCCCAGACGTTGCGAGCCTGCTATGAAGCACAAGTGTTGGGAATGCTCCACAAATGTCTTGACGTTCGCGAGCCTGCCTCCAAGCACAGGAGGAGGTAATGCTCCATGACCGCCCTAACGTTCGTGAGCCCACCGCGAAGCAACTGTCACCCCTTCACGCCGCGTGAGTTCTACTTCGCAGTTCCCCTTGACTATAAATATTGTGTTCCCCCTGAGCCCATAGGATGGACAATCCGACCTTTCAGCTTCTCAACTCCCGAATCTCGAAGCACCCTTCGCACCGGGAATCACGAGCTCCGCGATGTATTTTTACTTCGTGAGATGCCTTTGAATTGTCTCGTTTTTGAGCCCCTCCTCCGAGAGGGATTCCCTTCGCGAAGCCGAAGGGTATTCGCAGAGGAAGGGGATTCCCAAAGGAACCCGGGCATCCGCAGAACGTTTATGCTTCGCGAAACACCCATCTCGTAATAGTGATTCCCATGCCAAGGCAGGGTCGCTGAATATCGTGAAGCACACTGCCTCGTAGCACCTCTACTTTGTGAGGAAGTGCTCCGTGAACACTATTCCACTTCGCGAAGCACCCCCCTATCCACACCCCTTCCCCATGCTAAGGCCATGGAACTCCACTTCGTGAAGCACACTCCTTCGACTGGAAATTCCTCTTCCTGTGCGACCCTCCAGGTTTGCACAATGTGATTTCAAAGTCCCATAGACAACATCACTCATAGCATTGCTTCACCTAATTATTCTTCACCTAGGCACGCTAACGTCTATTGCTTCTTCGAATAGCCATGGTAACATGGACCCCTCGATGGTTCGCTCCACGACCCCCTTTTACCACGACTTTACTAGTACCTTCCCTCCACCAAGGATAAGAGGGTGCCAGTCATGTAAGTCCTAGGGGTGCAGAGTGAATCCACCTCGGCCGAGCTGCAGGACGTTAAACTATCAAGCTCATCGTCCTCATCAGATGACGTTAAACTGTGATCTAGCCCCGTGCATCGCACGCAGGGTCCCCCCAGCTCGGACATTTTTTACGCAACCTGTCTCCACAGAGACGGGGTCACCCCCACAAAAAGGGATGATATCCTCCTTCTCAGAGTAGAGTATGTCCATGGGAGAAGGGAAACCACCTTGGTGTAAGCCCCCTATCCCCTCTTGCAGAAGGTAGAACTCATGCACCTCTGTATATTCCCACTGCCAAGGTCATTGGAGGGCGCGATAGGGAACGAGGCACCTACCATCATTGGTATCAAATCCCTCTCTCGCTGTGCTTTGCCACAGTTCGATCCTCCATCCTAGAGTATGTCCTAGCACCATGGGACACCTAATGTGTAAGCCCCTCTTCTCTTCTCACGGATGCACCATTCATGATGTGATCGTCAGGTCCTTGCTGCCTCTTCTATCTCACACTGATCATGACTCACATGGGCTTAGAGTGAGCATCGGCCATGGCAATTACCTCATCCAGCATGACGTTAAACTGTATTCCCTCATCCAGAATGACATTAAACTGTATTCCCTCATCCATTATGATGTTAAACTGTATACCCTCATCTAGCATGACCTTAAACTGTATTCCCTCATCTAGCATGATGTTAAACTGGATGCCTTCGTCCTGCATGACATTAAACAGCACACCCATTTGAACTATGAGGTCTTTGATCCATGTCATGGCATGGTATGTAGGAAGCCTCCACAAGGTTCAAGCCCACCCTACATTTATTCCCATCGAGTTCCATCTTCATCCAGTATGACTTTAAACTGCATTCCAGTCTGACGGCAAGCCGTTGTGACGACCAGAACTATGAGGCCTTTGATCCATGTCAAGGCATGGTACGGAGGAGGCCTCCCTGAGGTTCAAGCCAATCTCCCATCGAACCAATGTCTCTTACATACGTCAGTTCGCTGACACCGACCCTCCAAACTACGAGGAATTTGATCCATGTCAAGCCATGGTACATAGGAAGCCTTCACGATGTTCAAGCCCACCACTAGTTGACCACTGGGTTTACCTTAACGTCGGTTCACCAATGAAACCCTTTCAACTACGAGGACTTTGATCCATTTCATGGCATGGTACGTAGGAAGCCTCCTAGAGGTTAAATCCCACCACTCGTTGGTCATTCCGACCTTCTTTGCATCAGTTCACCAACACCAGAGCAGCATACTGTGTACGCCCCACACCAGCTGGACTATGGTCCTTGTTCGTTTTGGTTCACCGACACACCATCTCGACCTACACGGACATTGATTCCCTACCACGGGGATACGTAGGAGGTCTCTTCGAGGCTCAAGCCGAACTTCACCGTCACCCTTGCGATGGTCCCATGTCATTCCCCCTCCACTTCATTCATCCATCCATCATCCACCCTGATTCTCAACCAGATCATCATATCCTAGAGAGATCATGTCGTTATGCTCCTCTTCAGAACATTCAGGAAGCCGCCCATGAGTTGGCCCCGATATCAGCATCCCTTCAAGGGAAATTTTTCATTTTGATTCACTACAGCTAGTGTTTTGATCAGGCCGACCCGTCTCTACTAGACGATAAACTTGTGACCTACCTCGTGATAAACATGAGATGCCTAAGGAAAACCTTGGATGGCACGCTCTTGGTGTAACCATCTCTGTTGGACGTTAAACCTGCCGCATACCCTGTGTTAAACATAGGAAGATGAGGAAAACCACAGATATATGCCTATGGCATATAATTCCCCATGCACGATGTGGGATTACATGAGTTTCCACACACTCAAGAAGCCCCATGAAAAGGGAAAAAAGACAGACATGTCAGTTCCCCAGCATACAGACACGCTACTAGTGCATCGACATGACTACTCCCCCGACTGAGGGTTTCTGCCCTGACCGGACCCTTTTGAATGTCCTGAAAAATGTAGTGTAATTAACCAGCGTCCATGGAATCATGGCACTGCGAAGATTTTCAAGAACAATTTATTAAATCTAGGAGGGAGACCCGGACTAGGTGAAAATTTCTGAGGAGGAATCCACAGAGGGAAGAACCGACATCCCATCATCCCAGTTTCAATCAAGGAGAAGATGTCCCTGAATAAGGAGTGGCTGTTGCCCGCCTTTGGAAAGCGGGAATACGAGGCTACAAGCAGCGCGTCCTCCTCCACAGACGGATGTGCGTGCCCCGGTGAAAGCATTAGAATCAAATATAATTGACAATCTATTTAAGAGAATATTATATCTTGAAATGGAAATAAATTTAAAACATGTTTAATTTTTGTCCGAAATGAATATAAATCCTTTATAAGGATTGTAACCTTGTCACACGGGCATGAAAATTGTATAATTAGATTAAAAAATAAACAACTGTAACTAATTAGGTTTGTTGGGGAATGTTTCTTATTAGGTAACCAGTTATGGGTGTTTTTGGGAACCCTAACAATTAAACAATTAATATTGAGTTGCATTAAAATGAAACCCTGTTGGTTTAATGGGACCCTCTTAGGTCACATTATCTTTTATAACATAAAAGGAATTTATTTTGAAAAATTTCATAATTATTAATGAATTTCAATAAATTTTTAATGCATTAAAAATGGATTTAAATGGAATCCTAAAGATATGTCCATAATTTAAAACTTATTATATGTTCAATTTGAGACTGTCTTGATTTTCCTTATAATACAAATGTGATCATTTTCTGTTGTCCAAATTCTTTTAGAAAAGTCATAAATGATAATCTTTGGTCGTTGTAAAACCTATTTGGCATGACCTACATATTGGGTTGACACATATGATTTCGTAAGGGGATATTCTGAGGTAGAAAGAAACATTAGAGTTTATATGTGTTTATAAATGTTCTGATATTTTTGAAATATGGTTTCTTTTAGATGTTAGTGTCCGTAGTAGGACTCTTTCATTATAAATGGAATCAATTTTTGGTCATATTGTCATGGAATCCTTGACCCCTTGTACGGGTTTAATCATCAGGTAGTTCTCGATTTCAGTTGGTTAGACATTCCTATGGAATTTTTGGCTAGTTAATAGGTATCCCAACCCGTGTTCCATTTCATTGGGTGAATCATGAGGTCAACACTCTATTTTATAGTCATGTGTAACAGTACAACATTGATCATTTTTATGCATGTTCCACAAGATATTGGATGCATAGGGTGGATAGCTAATGGACAGTATCATAGATGGTTGTATTACTCAGAAAATGTCATGGTAGTATGTGTTCCTATACATGGTTCTCATTGAGTTGATAAACAAGGTTACAAAACTATTGAATTATGTAGCATCATTGAGACATATGTTGTTGAATATGTCTCTAGTAATCTCTATAGTAGAGTTACCAGTGATTCAAAGCAATAAATTTTCTCCTAATGCTCAGGACGAAATACCATAACTTAGTTGTTTTGACAAGTCGATTAGTATGATTTTGGATTTCATTACAAATGTTATATAACTTGTGATCATGACTCAAAGGAGTGTCAAACTTATGTTTAATGTGAAATTTAATATAGAAAAATAAGATTAGTTGGTCCATAACATCTTTATATGACTTGGAAATTACTAATGTGTGGAGTGTTTCATCAGTTCTTGTATTAAAGATACTGCTTTCTCAACAACATGATGTTTATGTGGTAGGATATGTGTGAATCATTTAAGAAACACAAATTTTCATGGATCAAATTTGGTAGTTGAGTTGGAAAATCACATAATGCCTCAGGAGCTGAGGTCATTGTGATTGGATAATGAAAATACATCGACATGTGAAGTAGAGCTTCTTCTAAAATTTTACAACAATTATTGTACTATGAAATTCATCTAAAATCATCTTAGTGTACTCTTTCATATTGATTAGCATGTACCCAACCGTGTCATCATCAATGATTCAATAAGAGAGAATCAATCATACACTATGCTAATTCATTAAATTCATTGGGTTTGTCGGATGGTTATATCAGAGTCTCACACTGAATGTGTGGTTCATATCAAGATATCGGTAGTATTGAGTGATACCTCGGTTCCCATGTAGAAATTCCTTGGTCAAAATCTTGAATGCCACATGTATTCCATTGAAATGAACATGAGGTGGATATATCTTAGAGCTTCAATAATGATCTGATGTGGACTTATTGGATTTGTGTCAACATCTCCTTTGTAATCATAGATTATTAACTACCATGGGATAGTTCCTCGAACTCCAGTTTATTGAAACCTAGGTTATCCCAGACATATTTTGGGGATCATAGGTGTCTCTTGATTGCATAATGATTCTAGTGGAATAAATCTATATTGCACCCTTGTTTGTATTGTGGTACAATAGTTTAAATGGTTATGTTGTGGTTGAGTAGGGAAGGTCACTTTGAATATAGTTTTGGAATCCGTAAACGCGCTTGTAGAAAATGAAATATTACTTCGGAGAAGGCCTCATGGTTCATTCTATAATACACCAATATTCTACATCAATAATTTTTAGAATAAGTCAACAGAGGGGATCGACATGTTATCCTTCATGTTAGTGTCATCGATCTAGAGGAAATGGTTTAGAAACATCGCTACATTAATGTGAGTGTGGTGTGAAGGTTGGTTGTGTATTTTAAGGAATGATTGCGTGAAAAATTTATGTTTAGTCGATTGATATTCAACATTTCATTTATGGTGAGGTCCCTAATATGTCTACAAAAGTAAAGGGGTTCTCCTAGTTGAATGATATCCTTCCAAGAACATCATTAAAATGGTAGGTCATGTGTTATTGGAAATTCCAATAGTGGAGCGTACTGTTGTTTGGGTTTCCCATTTTTATGTTAAGACAAATGGAGGGGAGAACCATAAACCAAATGATTAAGGAGATGATGATGTGATCATTTATCTAGATGAATGGGCTCCAGCAATAATTGTTTCTTCATTTCAATTGGAGGAAAAATTTTTTATTGGATTTTAATAATATAAGTGTCATAAGACTAAGACATGCTTTTAGGTTCATTGGGAAATTTGAAATGGAACACGACCATTTGAACAAGGATTTATGACCCTAGTAGGTTGAGAGATGTTTTCATTATTCCTATCGGCTTCATGAGGAAGAGAGGTTTTGAGGTGTGGTGGTCATAATGACTCGTGTTTTTGAGCCAAGGTAAAATTAAAATGCAATTTGAATTTTGGACTTTCCAAGATGGGTCTTCTTTACCAGGTTTTGGAACATAATTCTGAGAGTTGGAACAAATCAATGTGTTATTTTTAGACATGGTTGAATTCTTGATAGGTTCATCAAGTGTTTCATTGAGTTTTGGAAGGGTTGGGCCCCATACACCACAAGGATGGATGGTTTGAACAGGGAATACAGTTTTCCTTAAACCATGCACCCCCGATTGAAAACTATATGGATTAAACCAAAGGAGCATATGTCAAGTGCATGGAATATGAATGGTTTCCATAACCCATGCACCCAACTCTCAAGGTTTGTGAATCTTAGGTAGTACCAACACACTATTCATATCATGATTGATGCACAGATAGGGTAATAATGTGGGAAAAATCATGTGAGGTAGGTTTTTTAAGTGTAGGGAGCTGCACGGTTTTCAAACGGTGCATCCCAAACCACGTAGAGCTGTTTATTGGGTGATATTATCAATTTTACCTTGATGAGTTTATATTTTATTTTTTCTTCTTTCTTCTTACTATTTTGGCCACATGAGCATCCTTCTATGAACCATAGACTTCCCCTAAAGACTATTCTATGAATCATGATATCTCCTCTATTTGAAGATTGAATCGAACACCATCAGTATCTATAGATCCACAGTGGTAAGCTCTCAACTCATTTTGAAAATTTATTTATTGAATATTTTCTCTACTGATTTGTTGATGTGAAACCTCATTTCCCCTATTTTCTAGGGCAATTCCAATTTCGCAGATTTCTTCCAAACTAGACAAAATCAGTGATTGATATTTGATGAGTAAAGTATCATAAGCATAAGGTATGTGTTATATGAATTTTTCCCCAGGTTTTTATCATTTTATAAATAACTTGATTAATACATACACCATTCATTGCCTTAAAAATTATTTCTTCAATCTATGTTTATTTATTCACCTTGTATTACTTCTGTTAAGATGTGTTATTTAATTTGAGGTTTTCATTCTCGATCATGGGTACCCCTTGGGCATGATGGTTTGTTTTGGACACTTTTTAATTAAATTTTCATATATATGGATTTCATTTTATATGTTTGGATTGGATAAATAACAATGTTTCACGTTGTATTAACATTCCTAAATGACAATGGCACCACATAAATGCCATGTTAATCCTTTATGAATTCAATTCACATTAGGTGTAGTTTTTTTAATATTTTTATTTAATGATAATTGAGTTATGAAGTTTTAATGTGATGTTTATTTATGCTAGGTGATTCATCTTAATTAATTTCATGATTTTATAATAAAACCTGTTGAATGAGGTTCACTATCATCAACATTACAAAGTTATTTTTAGTGAATCACATGTTGTATGGACTTATGGTTTGGATGGTTCCCTATGCATTTTTGTTTGAAATATGGTATGTTTTGTACATGACATATTTTTTTATATTTAAAAATAGTTTTCCTCTTTCTATATGAATGATCATTAAACCATTTCACCTCCTAAGTGCATTCCTGAAACAATCATACATTAATAAAAAATGTACTATGACCCTTTTATGGTCATGGATTTCTTAATAAATCGATTTCCCATGTAGGTGATCTTCCCAATTGACCAGAGTACCCTCTATGAAAATCTTTGATCCTTGTAACTGTTTGAAATATTTTTAGAAAATTAAATGGAATGTTTTAAATTTAATTGAAATGGGTTATTGACAACACCACTATTTTATCTAAATGAACATTTCTTAAGAAATTGTATAAAATGTTATTTCTTGTCCTGAAGAAATTCCTTCCATAAAACTACTTAATTGATTTAAAAGGATTTCATTATTTTGAATAGACTATTCATGGTGCCTTGATTTCCCTTGCATGTATTAAATGGTTTGATTGAGATAGAAATGATTTGGGTGGTATGACCAAAACTCCTATTTGAATTAGATATGCACATATTATTGAAATTGTTCAAAATGTGATTCCCTTAATGCAACTTGGGATGATTAAATGTAATTCATAACTGATAATGCCTCATAGACTCAATTATTATTATTTTATGATTAAACATTCATATTGGTTTTGGTTGATGGTAATGGTGTAGTTGAGAATGGTGGAATAATTCTCCCATACATCAAGTGTTGAGCCATTGTGTCTCACACAAGTGATACTAGGGGCAATGGGAATGATGCACCACATACCATGTTTATTCTTGACATGATGATGCACTCAAAATTGTTTGAGTGTTCACATGAAGGAATAATCACCATATCAAGTGAAAACCATGAATTATAAAAAACATTTTGAGATGTAGGGAACATACCATATTGTGTGAGCTTATAGGCTCATTCAGATTGGTTATGGAAGACTGAGTTATTCCGCAATCCAACCAGGACCTTGTATTCTAGGTATATGGACATAGAAATCCACAAATATTTGGTTAATATAGGTGGATGAAATTTATAAAAATACTATATATATTCTTAATAGAATCTTTTTGGTCATTATCCAATGTAGGTAGAGTCTTCCAGGTGTCCCATTAGATCCAGAGTCGACCAATGTTAATTTACTTATTAAAATATGCTTATTTTTTCAATAAAACTTCACACTATTTACATCATCTTCAAGAATAGGTTTAACTAGTGAAACCACAGGTGTTAACCTCTTGGTATTTATATATCACACCTAGATCAGACCGCCATTGCATTGGGTTACCTGAGTAAATCTCACGTTCACTGGATGATACACCTTTTCTTATGTTGTTACACTTGTACCTGGGAGTTAGAAGCATAGGACAGAGTGGGAGCTAAAGGTGGTTGTGGAGATATCCCTTAAGGATTTTGTATTATTTTATTTTTTGTATATTTTATTGTATCATTATTCCTACTAGATGTCTGCTATTTCAGTTATGCATCTTTATCTGGACATGCATGAATTGAATACATTGGTGATGTCCATATTTTTTTCAATTGTTATATTATTCTTCTACTACTATAAATAATTCATTTCCTACTACATTTCTACAAATTGTTGTTTATTTATATTGTTTTACTATGATAATATAATCATGGGGATATAGTCTCCCCACTATCACCTCCTTACACCCTCACTGCTAGTTGTATGCCTCTAGCTTATGGGAAGGCACATTTGAGGCTATGTGACCAACTGGTCTAGCTACCGTCCAAGCGATTTGTATGGTTGGGATGTTATATCATTTCCCAAAAATATTTAAAAAAAATATATCTAAAAGGAGGTATTAATTTCAAATTTATATTTCATGAGAAACATAAATCAATTAATGTACAATGGTCTAAACTAAAGAATATTATTTTGGATAGACAATGGTAGTGGGTGAAATGAATGGTCAAATCAAAATGACCTAAAAGATCAACCAACCAATTGAAAAAATATTCAAAAAGAACTTTCACCCAAACAATTCAATATCATCATTTACTAACATAGGAGGTTCATGTGGATATAAGGTTAAAAAATGGTATCAATTTCATAATTGATTTTAAAGAACAAAAGTACCGGAAATTCATTAAAAAATACATTGATATTGATAATGTAAATGAAATCCTGAAGTATGTCGGCTTGGGTTCTCAGTTGTAAATGTATACATGGGGTGTGTTTTCATGATTTTTTACTAATAGCTAGTCAATTATGTCAATTATGAATAAATAAAATTCATATTTTTTCGTTGAATCTACATCAATACTATTTTAAGGGAAAGCCCTATAAACATAAATATGGACTCATTATTCCTCACAAAAATTCTAAAAAACTAATCTATTTGGATTCAAGTCAAAATGATTTAATAGTGAAAAAAATGGACTCATAATTTGATGAAAACATACATATGAAAAAAAATCTTCATATTACTGATGATGTATGGTTCAAAATATACAATTCAATCATATAAAATATTGTTTCACACCATTCATTAATTATTCATTTTTCTATATTTAGGCAACATTTGATACTAATTACAGTCAATTTGGATACTCTAAAGATTTGATTTTTAAATTCAATACTTGGATACCCATCAAAACAAACACTTGTGATGACATTTATCATTTTTCAATACACTACAAACAACATTTTATAACTGGAATTCATGAAATATATTATATAATATGTTTTAATGAGAATTATATTATTATAGAGAATTGTTTATATATACTAAACATTAGGGCATGATGATAGTACTTGCATACAAGGAGTCTTACAACATCTACATGTTGATAAGTATTAGGGTATATATAATAATATTTCCCAATAAATACACATATCAAAACAAATTACTTATTTTTCTCATTTTTTCACTCCTGTCTGAAACAAACCAATATAAATGATTATTGTCATTCTTTTTGATAATATATGAGATATTTGATATACCATCAGGAAATTAGTATCCTTGAAGAGGTATTTTCAAAGATAAGTATTAGCTCATTTAAAAAAATTGTAATTCATTTGTGTATTTGTTTTAGTACCATTATTAATATTGAATGTATTTATATTGATAAGATAAAATAGAATAGATCATATATGATTGGTTAACATACTTAGTTTCATAATGTATACATATATCATTAATTTGTGGCTTACTAATACTTATTTAGTTTATTTTATCAATATTTTATATACTATTTAATTTAATATTCTCAATATTTTTATCTGATACTTATTTTGATAATTTTTGTTGAGATTATGAAGAAATAAATTCATAAAAAGGATAATTCTATCATTTAAAGTATGATAAAAATACAAGGAAGAATCAACCATACCATATAACAATCCATGGTGTACCCAGTATGACTCAAATTGTGTGGTTTCGTTTTATAAATAAACATTTATTAATTTATTGTTCAATATTTATTTTAAATTTATTTCTTTATAGTATTACTAAAATAAGAATTGTTCCCGTATATAGGTGGATTCATTTTCTATAGTTTGGGGATATGTTTGATTCTACTGGTTTTCATGAGATATTGGACTTTGTGGGTGAAACATAGATAATAGATACAAGGAAATGGGTGAATAAAATTACAGACATCATGAAAAGGCAACTTCCAATTTCATATTTAGTTAATTTTTGTCACTATTTTATTCATTATTTTTAATTTAATTCCCCTATCATTTTTATCTAATAATTTTCTTATTTATTTATCAGATCATTTGGGAAGTCGTATTTTTCATTCAACAATCTACAACATGCCAGAAAAGGGTGAATGTAGTTCTTTAGGATGGGGTGTTTTAGGCAGCATGGGGTTTCCTATTATATCCAAATGGAACATGTTCTATATTTTTTGGATTATTGCATATATTTTATGTAAAAAACACATGTAATACTCAATCATACACACATTAATGTGATACCCAGTGTTCTCGTTATGACTCAGACTCTATGATTTTAGTTTATAATTTACATTTTAGTTCACAACACACAGCTCGTACTCAAAATTGTGAAAACTCATATATAGAAATATATTTGATACTTTAGGAAAAAGAACCATAATTCTATTGTGATGTTTATAAATTATTTTCACCTCAATCAGACACACAATGTGATTTGTATGATACCAAGTATGTATTTATATTTAAAATTGGCATTAATTTTAGTTAAAATGACATTTAGAATACTCAAAACCAATAAACGTCATTTAGAATGTTTTGATAAATTAGATCAAGGATCCATAATTAATTTTTGAGGTGTAAAAAATTAGCCTCACCCCAATCTGATACATAATGTGACTTGTATGACTCCTTCAGTGTCCTTTTATTTAGAATAGATATAAATTTTATTAAAAAGAATACTGAAATACTAAAAAAATGATTTCCAATTATTTTGATAATTTATAAAATTTAACAAAATATCATTTTTGATGTGTAGGAAAAATTTGTACCTCAATATGATACAATTTGTTCTCAGAATGGACCTATGAGGGTATTTTTAATTTATAATTATCATTAATTTTAGTAAAAATTAATAGTGACATACTCAAAACCAAGAAATTACATTCATATTATATTGATTCATTAGGAAAACATTCCATATCTCATTTTAGGTGTGTCTGAATCAAACTCACCTCAATCTGATACATGTTGTTCCCGATATAACTCAATATGTATGTTATCATTTTAATATTGAAATTTTAGTTCAAGAAGTGTGTCAGTCATTGAATATAGATAAAATATACTCCATATTTTATGATAATTTATAATGATGATACATAATTTATTTTTGATGTGTCGGAATCAGTCTCATGTCAAGCCGAGACATGATGTGACAAATATATCTCAATGTGTCCATTTCCAGTTTAAAAGGGAATTTTAGTAAAAAAACATAAGTGAAATTTTCAACATTAAGAAAACACATTCATATTGATTTCATAATTTAGGAAAACAATCCCTATGCATTTTGTGATGTGTAGGAATCATCCTTACCTAAATCCAATTCATGGTGTTACTGATATTACTCCAAGATTGTATTTTTATTTAAAATTGACTTTATTTTTTGTTAAAAATACAAGTGAAATACTCAAAATGTAGAAAACACATTCACATTAATATTATACATTAATAAAATGACCCATAAGTTATTTTTTGATGTGTTAGAATCAAGTACAACTCAATCTGATACATGTTGTTTTTTCATGACTCAATTAGACTATTATGAGTTTAAAATTCATATTTAATTTAAAAAAGTATTCTACTCACAAATAAAGAGAAAATTTACTCCAGTTATTTTGATAATTTATGAAAGCCTTTCATAAGTCATTTTTTATTTTTAGGAATCAATATCATGTAAAATCGACACATAATGTCACAGGTGTCACTCAAATTGCATGTTTCGAGATTGAAATGGCATTTTAATAAAAAATACAAGTGTCATATTTGAAACCAATAAAACTTATTCATATTTTTATATACATTCTTGAAATGATCCATATGTCATTTTTTATGTGAATTAATTAGATGTACCTCAATTTGATGCATAGTCTGATCGGTATAACTCTAGGTATGTCTTTTTAAGTGAAATTAACATTAATTTTAGTTATAAGGACATGTGGTATACAAAAAACCCGGAAAAAAATTCAGATTGTTTTGATACGTTTGTAAAATGATCCATAAGTCAACTTTGATTTGTAGGAATCTACCACACCTCAATCTAACACATGGTTTGACCAGTATAACTCCATGTGTTCCTTTTTATTTAATAATGGCACTAATTTTATTAGAAATGATAAGTGACATACTCAAGAGTAATAAAAGAATTAGGATTGTTTTGATACATTAGTAATGTTTCCATAAGTTATTTTTGATGTGTAGAAACTAGCCTAACTTCAATATAGTACACCTTGCACTGGGTATGACTCAAATTTTCCGTTATCAGTTTAAAATAGCCTATTTAGTTGAAAACATGTGTCCCTAACTAAAAAAAGAAAACAAACTCCAATTTTCTTGATAATTTTGAAAAACACTTCATACATCTTATGTGATGTATAAGAATGAGATTCACATCAATCAAACACAATATGTGACTGGTATAACACATAGTGTGTTCTTAATGTTTTAAATGAAAGTTTCATAAAAAACACAAGTGACATACTCAAAATTAGATAAAAGCATTCAGATTGTTTTGATACATTAGGACATCGATCCTTTAGTCATTTTTATCATATAGGAATTAACCAAAACTCAATCAGACAGACGATGTGGGTAGTATGACTCCAAGTGTTCCTTTTTTACTTAAAAGTGTCATTTCAGAAAAAAACATATGTGATAGACTGAAAACCAAGAAAAAACTTTTGGATTGTCTCGTTACTTTAATTAAAAAATCCTTATGTCATTTATTACATATAGAAATCATCCACACCTTAATATGATGTACGGTGTACCATCTATGGCTCAAAGTGACTGTTATCAGTCTAAAATTGAAATTTTAGTACAAAATGAGTTTTACTCACTGAAAATAGATAAAATACCCTCGTATTGTCTTTAAATGTTAGGATAACGATTCATAAGTCATTTGTGAAGTGTACAAATCAACCTCATGTCAACCCAATTTTCGGTGTGACTTCTAGGAATCAAGTTTCATGTTTCTAGTTTAAAATAAAATTTCAATAAAAATGAAATCTGACATACTCAAAACTGAGAAAACATATTGATTTTATTTCTATATTTTAGTTAAATGATCCATAATTCATTTCTGACATTTAAATATTATCCCAACCTCAATTAGATGCATGATATAACTGATATGTCTCCTATTATGTCCTTTTATTTTATATTTAAATTTTATTAATTTATTCATTCAAATATATGTTTAATTTATCTATTTATAGTATTACAAACATATATATTTTTTTTGTGTACTAGTGGATTCTTTTCTTGTGCTGGGGTGGATTTTTCAGAAACTGATACCATGATTGGGATTTGTTGAGAAAGGATCACATGTTCCAATGATAACGAGTTGTTTTGAAATGTTTTTAGATATTAATTCCAAATTTAATTATAAAATACATTGTTTAAAATGTATGTAATATAGTTTTTATTGTCATAGTGATGTATATTTTTTGAAATTAAATTATTAATTTTCATACTGGTGTATTTTTATGTACGTGCATTTTCATAGATGTGTATTTGTTGTATGTTCTCTAATTCAACAATACACATTACCAGTATGGCCTTTATTTGTTCTATTTTTAGCACTAGTGAATCCCCCTTTATTAGTGCTTAGAAAAGGGCTCATAAATGCTGACATTTATGAGTTCTAAAAAAATTGATAAATAGGGTCATTTATCTGTGCTAAACTATATCCGATAAAGGAACACCTTTATCATCACATTATTTATTTATAATAAAGGTCCTCCATTTATCAATTCCTTTTTATCACTAATAAAGTGGTCCCCGCATTGAAAGTCACTTACAACAATGATGATTTTTTAGCATTGTGATATACCTTTTACCACACTATTAAATGGCCTATCTGTGTTAGTGTTATGTCCCTAAAAGATTCATGGTCTGAGGATTTCCATTCATTGTTTAAATCATGGCGACATAAATTTTTCTGGGTCTATGATTTGAGTTATTCACAATGTGAACCTAGTTGCATTAACATGATTAGGGTTTTTCTAGACTATTATAGAAATCAACCAACCCATGAAATTCACTCATTCCCACCCTCTTACCATCAGAACCTAGGAGAGAAAAGGTTTTATTTCAAAGAACCTTAAATCCACTTACGTTTTGTCACACCCCAACATGATAGTACCATATTATTTTATATATCGTTGAGTCTCTCTATGCTTTCACTCCTTCCATGTAGTTTTTCCTGAAAATATGAATTGGTTGTCTTGCAATGTATGTCACATAGTTAAGGTAAATTTTTTACTAAACCATACAACAACTATGAAATAACCACTATAGTTTTTCATATCCCACCTCAATTTTGGCACATGATTTTCCAAATTATACAGCCTACCCTTGCACAGTTCTCCTGAATCCTAGTAGACTACTCATAGTTGGTGTATGTTTTTTCTTATAATGTTGGTTGACCCTGTGTATTTCCATGTTCATTAAAAATTATATCATAAAATGTTCTCCTCCATGTATTTTAACCCAAAATCACCAATCACCCCTCTTATATGGATCATAAGACTCTAGGGATCCCTCTTCCTTGGTTCCACTTTTTTCCATGTTGGATTATGTGAGTTCATTCAAGATTTGTTCTTGATTCATCAAGGTAAATCCCCACTAGCCTATTCATCATTCCCTTTAATATATATTTTCCCCCTCTCTCTAACCATAACATGTTCTAATTACCCGTGTTTCATTTTCCCTTATTTTAATTTGGGTGTTTTTCATTGATAATGTTCATTTTGGTCGTTCATTCTCCTTTGGATCTGATTGAGAAAGCTTTATGACACTATTGTTAACGGGGAAACATTTATTGGTAGTTTAACCTATGAATAATCTTCTAAATTGAGAACCATGATTTCATGTGTGTTTAGTTATGAATTATCATAATTTTATGAAGAAAATTTAATAACGAAAATTATTATTATTGATGGAATTTTCCTATTTCATGTGGTCTTGTTTTACTATATATGGCCATGTCTTTTACTCAATAAAACGAGTTTATAAAAAATATTGTAAAATATTAAGAACACCAAGTGCTTGATCTATTTATTAAATTGTCTTACTTCATCCATGTTATATATTTCAAGGGATATTTGGTCTTCCAAAATTTTTTCTATAATGTATTAATGGAATGTTTGATTTTTAAGGATCATTAAAATGGTTTCTAATTCTTCTTTTTATTTTCAAAAGTGACTTATACACATATCCACATGTGTGTATATTTTTAGGTATCCTATTTGTAGTTAATAACACTTTTGGGAGAATATGTTCATTGGGATATGTGGTACATATATATAGGTGAATATGTGTTTAACTGTTAAGGGTGTTTTCAAAACACGACAAGCCACAAATTGAAAATTATTACTCTGATGATCAATGATTTCTTCTATGTTTTAAGGAAAAATTGGTAATATTATGGAATGTTTTTCTTAATGTGAAAAACTCCATGAATGTTATCTATTTTAGGGAGGGTCATTATGTTTTAGTTTGTGTTTTTGAACCGAATATTTGCACTTTGGATTACACATATAAATGTTTTTCTGGATATTAATATAACATCGTATATATATATATATTATTCATTTTATTTCATGTAATGGATATAATAATTTTCTATAGTATATGTGGCCGTGAAACGATCATATTAGTTCACACTATAATGAGAACATCGAACTTCCATGATGATATTATTAAATATGGTTATATGGAGGAGAATTCACTATGATAGAACACATATTATTTAGACTATTCGGTGTGAGTACACATAAGTTGATTAGTCGTCTTCGCATGAAGTTTTCAGTTGAAAATCTTTAAAAATGGATATTATGAGGACATACATACATATATCAATTTTTCTAGTTTTGCTGTCATTATATATTCCTATATTCAAGTGTGTGTAATTGTCCTGGGACTTTATGATTATCATTGTGGCATTTCATGATTTAACCACATAGGTTTATAAAAAACACTCATGCCATATGTTTGTGGGAAGTAGGGTATATTTGGTGGATCACAAAAAACATGTAATTAATGCATAAGTTGAGGACAATTTTTTCCCTTCTATCATAATGGCTGTTGATATCTCATACCATTGATTGTAATGGAAAAATTATATTAAATTATAAAGATATTGCATAATGAAATTATAGCTTCTTTCAATAATAATATGGAAAAATGAAGAAGAAAACATCTATCAAGAAAGAAGGGAGGAGAATATTACTTTTCAAAATTTTCATTCTAGAGACATGGTGTAATAACTCATGATTAACATGAAAATTTATCTCTAACCTAATCATCCATGATCATTTATGAAACAATATATTTACAAAAAATATTTTTCCACTTCATTTTTTAGTATCATTAATTTTTTTTCACGGATTTTTCATTCAAGATCCCCTCATGAACCCCATTATCTTTTCATGGGATAATTCATGTCTTTCAATATATTGTGTCACCATTATATATTGCATGTATAATTATTATAATATTATAAGGTTGGCCTATAATCATATATTAATCCAATTCATTGGGTCTTGCACAATATCACATGAGACTATGTGTATTATATTTGAACATTATGAGGGTTTTGTTAAAATGCTTGAGGTTATCATTTATGCACATATGTTATATGTGAACATGATGCTAGAATTTTTAACAACTATTTGTGGTATTTGAACACTATGTTATGATATTTGATTAGTATAAATATTAATAATTATATTCCCTTTTTCAAATGAATACCAAATTATTTTTATTATTATATTTTTCTTATGATATGATAATAATGGTTATTCTCATACATGTTTAAACTTGTTTCATATGTCATGTTTCTAAAATTGTAATCCTCCCCATAATAGAATTCTATATCACCTAATTATTTGATGTAATTCCATATATGATTAAAAGTTCTAAGTTGAAAAAGGGATATTTGGAAGGATTACGAAGATAGAATAACATATTTTTTAATGTTTTATTACGAATGGAATTTGGATAAACATAATTATCCCATGATTCCAAACCATTCAATCCCAGATTGTATTTCTATTATGTAATTTATTTAGAAAACGATGTAATAATTAATTATTAAAATTATCTATCAGTATTATAATGACATAGAATGATCTAATAATATAATAAGAAATTGGATAATATCAACATGATGTAAGGTGATTTTGAATGATGTTCATTTTTTGAATTTCTAAATTGAAATTTGAAATAAAGAGGTAAAAATGATTTCTACTCTGAATATATTTTTATATTTTGAAGAGGAGAAATGTAAATAAAATAAAAAGAGGAAGAGAAGCATACATTATCCTATGTAATTTTATGTGGAATAGTAAATAAGAGAAAGAACAAGGACAATCACTATAAGAACAATATTGAAGCCAGATCATATTTATGAGTCAAATTTAGATGACAATAGATTTTATATCATTACTGTGTGTTATCACATTACATGGTAAAGAAATATTTTTTGTATCATTATTTAAAGTAAAATAAATACAAATTTTTAATCACTATTATGAAAATATTAGACTGTATGGTATAAGATTGTTTAACACACACTTCAGATTTTCTATTTTTTTGTGTTATAATCCAATAAAAAATTTATATTTTCTTCTCTATGAGTTTAATTGTTCCTGTAATAATAATAATTTTTTTATCATTAATAGGTGTTGTGGGTTTTTAGTGAAATTGAAAAGGGATTCAAATTTAATAATTCACCTCCACTTCTAAGTAAATTTTCATGGATCTTGTGTGTCATTTTCAATCATAACAAGAATTACTAAAAAGATACATGTTATTTGGAAAAATTATATTTCCATAATTCCTTGCCTATTTTTCCAAACACTAAAAGAATATTTTTTCTCAAGTGAATATGTTACATTACCATAATTATCCATAAAAATATTCTAATATTTTTATTTCACACATTAATATTTATCATTTGAATATGTATCATCCTTTATACTCTATGTATCCATTTCATACATATTATTCATCTTCAAAATCTTGTATTTTCATTAATTGTTCAACAAAAAAATATTCCTGATCATGGTGTCAATTATTATTGAGATCATAACATGTTTGTTTTGAAATACATAAATTCATAATATGTTTTTTTTATTTCTTCTATCCTCTTTCATGGATCATGTTATATAAATTTTATACATTTTCATCTGTATAACCTTCTATAATCCTTTAATAAAATTAGTTCTCCTCTCATTTAAAATAGTTGAACAACAAGAATCATCATCATAGAAACTGGAACAAATAAGAATACTTTTAGTAATTACACCACTCTTCTTATCATTATCATAATTATTGAATAATTATGTACTGAATGTTTTATTATATGAGGGAATTAATAATATTACTCAATTTTAATCATTTAATTTCATTCTTAAAACAATAAAACATTCATTTAATTCCACTTCTATAGTGGTGAATTGAAATCCCACTCAACTCTTGCAGTATTCTTCTTATGCTTCTCCTTGTGAAAAAATTATAATCAAATATCTTTTGAAACTATTAAATAATTGATTCATATCCATGTTTTCTCCCATATATATGATATTATACTGAGATTTTAATTTTCTAATCATTTTTCGTGTTAACATAAATTTATCATAACGTGCAACTTTCAAAATATTACAAATATCATGACTAATTTTACATGTAGAAACAATAATAAAAACATTTAAAAAATATAATAACAATCAATTATCCTGATGTTATAGTTAATACTACACATAGATATACTATTACATATAGGGTTATCTTCGGAGAGTTCATATGGTTTCACCGTTATATTCTAATTGTAGTTGATTTATTACATAAGGTAGGCATCTATCATAGCTTCCCAATAACCATAGTCCTTCCCTCTAAATAAAGGTGGATTCATTTAAATATTATTATCAATTAATACTAATATATCTATCTAAAATGATCACTACTGTAGACTATAGTTTCATTGAAAATGATATAAAATGAGTAGAATCTAAGAGTTCCAACACCTTGAAACCAATTTTTATGTCCCACAAGAGTGATGGAAAATACCATAGGGGGTTAATTAACTATGATAATATAATAAGAGTAAATAAAATAATAATTTTTATATGGGGATTATTAATAATTATAAATTAAAAACATTATAATAAATGCAGTGAGTATGAAGGTTGTAAAAAAAATAAAGTAAAATTGTTTGCAAAAGGATTTTTGTAGTGGTTCGAATGAAAACTTTCTTACAACTAATATTCACAATCCTATACTCCTTGATATATATGATATAAACTATATAGTACCCAATTCTTAAATTGGGTGAAAAATAGTTTCTTTAAAAAAATTCTTTCCCAAAGTACAATATAATAAAACACCTTCAGTGAAAAAAAATTCACTCCATAATTCTTGTCACAAAACACATTGGTTTTTCTTGAAAAAATGTGAAAAATTGATCAATGATTTGGTTATGTAATCCTAACCTTACATGTTTCTACAAATTCTATATTAACTTTTGTGTGAGTTTAGTGATTATATCTCGATAAATAATTAATGTTCAAATAAAATTTAGTATAATGAAATATGAATCATTAAATTCAATAAAATATTGAGATGGTGTTATAGGTGGAGAAATAAATATTATTTTACCCTTTATAATGTATATTTAAGGATTATTATCCAGGAAATATAGTAGGTATGTTCATCAACTATATAGATTCTGAACATTAGAACACATTAGTTTTAGAAATAAATTATGTGTCATGTTTATATCATTGAGATAGCTCTCTATTCTATTTATAAAAAAAATTTGACTGGAATATAAAATAATACATAGCATTATATTTCTATCATATAATATAATAATAATATTATTATTCTAAAAATTGAGGATGATAAATATTTTTTGTAATTAAGGGGAGGGTTTTCATGCCTTAAGGAATTAAAAAACAAGTTGTATCATGAAAGAATAGTGGAGATGATTTACAAGTGTTTCTAAATAAGTAAATTTTTAATTATTGTAGGGAATGCAATAATATATAATGAAATTTTATTTTACCACGATTTTCTATGAGCGGATAAGTAGAGTAAGAATATAAATGTTGTTGTGCAAGTATAATTGAAGAACAAAAATAAAACAACACAGTGAGGGAGAAACTGAAATGTAAATAACAAGTATAAGCATATAAGAAATAGCTTAGGGAGACTCAAACATGAAATCTATTTAATAAATTTAAAGGCCCCCACCACTAAGGTGTTCCCTAGAGAAACATTAGTAAAAATAAATATAACAAAAATAATAGCGGTGGTGGTGGTCATAACAAAAAAAATCAACATTAAAAAGAACGTTTGCAAGATATTATTAACATTATCACTTATATATATAATTATAGGTTTCCACCCAATGGGAATGTATGGTGGTTGGGGTGGGAGGGGTTTGAGGCATGCACCATTGGTTTGAGTCCTTGAGTACATTTTTTTCCTTGAATGCATTGTATATAAATATTTTTAACATAATTATAGATTTTTATCTTTTTTAATAAATTATGATTTAAATTTTTTATCATTAAATATTTATAAATATATAAAGTTATTAACAAACATAAATATGGAACATCAGTAAATGCTACAACATAATTGATAAATAATTCAATATATAAGATCTATAATAAAATATCTAAAATAATAATAACCATGATGATGATCATTAATTATTATTAAATATATAAACATTAATATTGATATATAATTTATTGGACATAAATAAACAAAAAAACTCAAAATTGATCAACATTTAAAGGTTTATTTTGTATTCCATTAAAAAATAACACCCTTGAGAGGGATAATTGTCTTACGAATAAAATGTGGTTGCATCAGCTATCACAAATAGTAAAAAATCAAATAATGAAAGGTGAGAAAGTCTATTTTTCATCATATGGGTAGCCATCATCTCTATCCAGATAAATGTTTTCAATGAAATTATTATTGTTATTAAATATTAAGGCTTATTTTTGGTAAATGGGCCCATCGATCACAAAGAGAAACAGTGCTCAATGGGTCAACTAGAACTTCTCTAGATGAAAAGGTTTTTTTGTCAAGAACCCCACATGACTACATAAATTGCCTCTTTGAGGAAAAATTTTGAGAGAGGTGCACCACTTAAATTGGATCTCTTCTTCCAATTCCAAATACAATTTGAGCCACAAAATGTGGAACCATAATAAAAATTCCCTATAAAATAAAAGTTACCCCAATAAATCTATCAAATTCCCTCTCACACTAAATTAGAATATCCCTCTCACAGTTTGATGCTCCTTTAAATCCCTCTTTTTAGTTCGTTGTCGTCAAAATTTTGTTGTATTTCATTTATGTAGTTAATTAATATAATTATTCTATGTTTTTAAGTATTTATGTAATGCCCCGACCCCAGTTACCTAGATTCGGTGCATTATTACATTACATTGGCATGATCACAAGAAAGATCAAGTCTCTAAAGACCGATTAGTTTAGTATCCTTGGAAACACTAGATACAATCATAAAGTTTTACATTACATAAAAAACATTTTGTCTTCATATCCCCTTATACTACCCCTGCAGTTCATTCATAAATTACTTCTTCATAATCCTGGGAAAAATAAAACATTGAAAGGGGTGAGCTCAGATGCTCAGAAAGGATAATGTTATAGCAGAAGCTTTCTTAGATAAGCATAAACAATTAAGGCAATTTATAATTAAAACAAAATCCTTTTAAACTTGAACATCAGAATAAAATGACAAAGATAAAAAATGAAATAATGCTATTTACTTATTCACATGGATATTCTACTAGTCGAATGATCACATGCAATATCAATAACCACTTTCATAATGATGGAATGCATAATGCAAGACTACCATAACCACATAGCCAAGGCCTCGTGCCAAGACTACAAATAAGATTTTGCCAAGGCCTTGTGCCAAGACACTAGTTTGTCTCATTAGACCTACTGATGCATCGAGGCGCTATAGCGGGCTCCACCCGTCACTTACTAAGTCCAATGAATTCCTCATATGAAAAGTATTAAAAATAACATAAACATTCGTATTAAAACTAGCATACGAAATGTCAATACATTATCCACAAACCATGAATGGTATAAAAATAGCACATCCACAGTCAAACATAACTCATTCAATACAATATGGAAGATTTTATTGTATCATATTAACCTCAATCGAGAATAATGAATGATCTTGACATAGATGAAAATATTCATCAAAACTATTTGAGAGAAATATCTCATTTTTTCTTGAAATCATTTAAAAGTCACACTATTTGTCAAGAAGCCATTTAAAAAAAGATTTTTTAATCAATGTGTCCCATACCACTTGGAAACTTTTAAAAGGATTTTTTATTTGAAAACATTAATGTCTATATAAATAAATCCTTAAAACCATTTTTAAAACATGGACATTAATGAGAAAGATTTAGAAGAATATGACTTAAAAACATCTAAATATGGTATTTTAGTTAGAGTTTCTAACCCAAAGAGAGACACTTGAATTCTAATAATTGAGGTAATAAAAATATTTTAATATCATGAGAATAAAGGGATTCATGATATACTATTTCAACGTACAGCATATACTCCACATAAAAGTGATTTGGTGTATATCAACAAAGATGTCTCAATGGAATGTAAATTTAGATGATATCTCTTATAAAGGTAGTACACTTAAGTTAAGGATAAATCAACGACATAGTTATGTGTGACAAATATAAATACACTAAATATGATTGGATATTCAGTGTAAAACAATCAATGTACATTCACACATAATCTTGTAAAAACAACACCAATGAATTGGATGTTTAACTCAACAAATGGAGAATGAGTTAAACTTACTCTTATCAAATTAATATCGATGACTTGAGAAAAATTATCAATGGAGTGATTATGTGTATAAAAAGTATATCCACAGAAAATGGGAGTGGAAATTATGACATAAGAAACTGAATAGTGATTCGACACATAATCTCGGAGTAAATTAATCAATGGAGTTTGCGTAAAGTAAAATAAATGGGAATTGAAATTTCAAATTCCCTTATCGATTTGATAACTTATGAAACATACAACCATGAAAGAAGGATCACATGATTATGATGTAAATACCCATAAATTAAAGTATATTACAAAATTATTACAATCATAGGCAGTAAACATACACCACATGTAATAAATAAGTGGTGAACAATGGAATTCTCATGAAAATAAAAGTTTGATAAGAAACCCCTTACGTTGTATTTTTTCCTTGGTCGAAGGTAGGTTAACCTTCTGTATAATGGTGAAATAATTGTTATTGAATTACACAATAATAATTTACAATAATATGATATCATATATGATCTTTTAACATTTATTTGTTAATAATATCTTAGAATTATCGTCATTTCGGGTGTTAACGGGTTCATTTTACATTATATTCTTTGTTATGTGAGCCATATTTGTTATTAATGGGATGTATATTATTAATATCTAGAATGATATCAAGTCCTTAGATACTATTTTTAAATCATCAAATGATAATTATACTTGAATGGATATGATGGAGAATGAATCTCATTGCATTCGTGGAGACGGTAGTCCGTACGTACGCACGAGGGACAATATCATTCTTTTGATTTTAAAATAATATGTAATTGGATGTTATATAATATATACAGAATAATTATCATGTTATATTTATTATTTAGATGATTTAAACATCATTATTATAACCATCCAAATAATAATATATTGAATAACAATTACACCACGACGTGGAGACGGTAAGCCGTACGTACGCACGTATGGTGACATGTTATTCAAAGGGTGGATAGAATACTGAATATGGTTGTACCATATTTATAATAACATCATATTATACATATGATACTGGAGATATTATTTTAGAATGGTAATAACAAAGAAAGAAGAAGTGGAAGAAGAAAGGAACTTAAAAAGGGGTGGTAAAAACATTACTTCTTCTTCGGGTTCTTCCTTTTGATTTGATCAAAAGGGCTCCATAGGATGGATTTCTGATAAAAATAAGGCCTCTAGGTTGTATTGAGGAATGTTTAGATAGTATTTGGGCTGGGTTTGGCCGAACTAAAAGGCATTGAAGGTGTGAAGAAATGAGAAGGAGGAGTGCCCTTTTATAAGAGGGGTGAGGGGCACCTTTGGAAAAGCTAGAAATATTAATTTATAATAAATTCATATTCGGTTTATAATGGCTAAAAAGCTGATTATTTAAAGGTTAATGTGGGGATAGGTCTAAATCCATTCAATCAATAGAATTTAGATAGGTTTGGGTCATTATATTAACCTTATCTTTTAGTTTTAACCCTTAGTTAATTAGTTTCACTTTTACAATGTCTCTATGTATTTTTATATTATATGGTTAATAAACTAACAATATACATCCAAGAGACCCCCAAGTGGTCCATTAATGATACACCTATCACGATATAATTCTCTTGGGCGACCCTTATATTTTTAATAATTTAATATCAATTAATAATATAATATGTTTTTTAAAAACTCTTTTATGTCAATTTTGACACTATTCAACAGTTGATTTTTTTGAAACTCATAACAGAATTATTACTTCAAAAAAATATAATTAAATCAATCCTAATATGTCATATTAATCTAGAGAAATAGGTTAATTCAATAAAAGTGTAATATTTTATTTATTTGGGTATTTATAATATCAATTATTCTAATGTTTCACTATTATGGTAATTACTAAATCACAATTGTGTCATAAATAAATTAAATTATTTAAACTCTCAAAATTATAAATAAAATATCGTTATTTAGTAAATCGTTTTATCATTATAATTAATATTTATATTCTAAAATCCAACATATATAACTATATGTAAAAATTGTTTTTCTAAAAGATATATGCTTGTGTCATTTTTGCATTCATTTTAACTTAATTAAAATAAAGTTTCTCTATCACTTACAAGTGGATCCATGGGGTCCCAAAATCGACCCAAAGATACCCATGGCCGACCATGTATCAAACAATAGGGTTAAGACACGTTTTACGGTAATTTAGTATTATTATAATATTAATATTTAACCCTTGTTTACCGGATTTACCCTTTAACCATGGTAAAAAAATATTTACTGAAGTAATTATCCAAAATGACTAAAAATAAAAGTTACCTATTTACATAATTTGAACATCCTGATTCAATATATTAAATCCATTTTTCCAAATTCAAAACACAAGAGTGGAAGAAATTAATTTAAAATAAATTCCCGTTGTTAAAACAAAAAACGTGTTTTTAAGTGATAATAACTATCAAATGATTGGCACTTGTTTATATCTGTTATAAATGTGAAATTATGTTCAATGACCCACGTTGTATTACATGGTAAAAATATATTTTAAATATAATTTATAACCACCCAAATTCATAATTTATCACTATTAATTATTTCGATTAAAAAAGTTGTTTTCAGTTAAAATTTAGTAATTTTTCACTATTCACCCAAATATGAAAGTTATCGGAAAGACACCAAAACATTATTGACACTAAGTTCTTATGTCCTGATTCTAAATAATAATTTCATTTTGTCAAATTGAATATATAACAGTTTCAAATATTGGTTTTTTAAAATGCTTCGCCAATAAAAGGCGGTAAAATTTCATTTTTTGAAAAATGAATTTGTTCATAAATCATGTCATAGAAACTCATGATATGGATTAAAATTATAAGGATAATATAATATTTAAAATTTAGTTAATACTATTCATAACCTCTTTGGAACAGCAAGTTTGGTAAGTCGTGGTGTACTTGAACTCGGTGTCGCGTACACCACACGCTATTGTATTATTCAAAGAGAAGTGTATTGTTCATGATTGGGGTGTTACACTCACCCATCCTTCAATAAATTGTGTCCTCGCAATTTTAAAAATTGGGCTTGAGAATATAATGGAATGCCCCACATCAGAAAAAGAGTCAATAAAACTATTACATTAAAATAAAGAAAGAGAGGTATAAATGTCACCCAAGATAACCCATATTAGGATTCCAGGTAGGAAAACATGGATATGGATGATAAACTAAGTGTCATGTTCTGATGGAGAGGGATAGAAATCATGATCAGGAAAATGTTAACAATAAGATAACCAAAAACTTGTGTTGGGACAAACGATCATTAATCTCCTAGTAGGAAAAGTAAATAGACAACATTTTTTTGTTTTAAGTTACATTACATAAGGATGAGGAATTCATTTATGATATTGACTAATAATATAAAGATATATACTTACTTTTTATATAGATTATCATTCATTAATAAATTTCCACCACTAACTCATTTTTTTTAATAATGAGTATTCAAGAAGACTTGGTCACACTGGAAGAGCTAGAATAAACTTCTATAGAATCACATGATCCATGCATGATGAACTATATATTTACATTGTCTTTAGAGATTAATCAAAACCAAAATTTTTAGTACAAGACCTAATGATCCCCCAAAAAGATATTCCTTGAGAGAAATAAACACTAATCTTAATTTCTAAAATTAAACCAACAATACCCCAAAGTTAAATAAATACCATTCAATAATCAATTATCCTTAAAATCCTTCAATATAATCCAAAGTAATATTGAAACCCAAAACATAAGAGAATTTTATTATGTTGTCTCCCATGGTAAATTTTATCCCCAAATGACATCAAATACTCTTAAAGTCACATACTTAAAAGTAATTAACCTCATCCAATATTCTCTATTATAGGTTAATCATTTCCATAAATAACCCAAATCACTATAAATCCACAATAAAAACGTAGATAAAAATGTACCATTACTCCACAAATGAAACCCCATAGTATTCTATTTTCCTTGGGCATATAGTGTTCCCAAAAAAGCGAACATCTTCCAAAATAACATTTATCACTTAATAACCAAATCATTTTCCTATACCAAGGGTATTCATTTGATAAGACATAAGAACCCAAATCAACTTATTATTGATCAATAAAATCATTTAACTAAAAATAATTAGTCACACTATCCAAGGACTTCACATAGTACAGTTGTAGGCGATAAATACCAATCAAACATTGGTTGTGGGTTCGATTCTCATAGCCTTGTCCGACGTGACGGGTTGTCACATGATCTACGTGTTGTCCTTTTTCAAAAACTGTATTTTATAATATTACCAAAATGAGATAAATTCCTCAAAATACCATAACATAATTTAACCACAAATGTTATATCATACCTTAAATTTTCATCCCAAATTATAATAACAAATAATTCTCTCAAACCCAAATGATCATATAAAACCAAATGGTTATTTATACCTATATCCACAAGAGAAGAGATAATTATTCCTCAAATATCATTCTCACATGGCAAACTGCGGGGTTACAAATACAAGAGAAAATTATTCCAAAGTAAACCCATCAATAAGGAGCACTAATACTTTTTAAACATTTATCCAACCATTTATTTCCACATAACTTCTTCTTTGACCAGGAAATATCCTATATAATAGGGCATTAACTCGGGTAATGGCCAGGTCCCCTACATTTATGGAAAATGATAGTAAATGGACTCTTGGGACCATTTTTATCTTCTTCAATAGTAATATTCATTTTTTTCGGCAATTCTTCACTTTATGTCCTTTCTGCCCACAAGTAAAGCATTTCTTGGACCAATTAAGACACTTTCCTGGGTGTCTCCTTCCATATATCCTGCATTATGGAAATTGAGGATTCCTTTCTCCATGGTCTCCACTGCTGAAGATCTTATCATTCATCACCTTTCTCTTCCGTGTTGAGTCAGGTAGTTGGTTAATATATATTTTGATGATCGTATTTTTGGAAAATTGATTTGGCAGAAAGACGATATCTTTTACGCCTATCAACATTCCATTTTGTTTCTCATTTCCACCACCGTTCCCACCTTGTACATCATTCTCAAAGTCACTTTGACTTCCTTGGACTCTAGCTATTGACTAAAACCAGAAAGCATTGTGTGAGTAACAGTAGTCATAAAATCATTTAGAGATTAACATGTCACCATATTCTCAATTTGAAACACATTAGGATTAACAAAAGTCATTTACACTCATCTTATATATATAATACTTCAAATCAGTTTGTATAGAAAATGTAAATTATCCTTAGAATATCCCCCGGGAGTGTCGTAAACAAGAGTGCAGCAAGGCCCGTTGTCATGAACCAGTTCCCGTTTGGGTCTAGCTCAATGCGGTTTTTTTGGGTTTTACCCCTAGGTACATCTGTGCCAGAGCCGCCTGTACCTGCTAGTATCCAGACAGGGATGTATTGCTCGGAAAACTCAAAAAATCTCTACAATACCAAAATTCTAAGAATTTATTCTATACTAATCCTAAATGTTAATATTAGGTCTACGTGTTATAATTAGAGTTTATCTAAATATAGCTTCCAAGTATTGTACTAAACTTCCTCTGATACCAACTATAACACCCCGACCCCAGTTACCCAGAGTCTGTGCATTATTACATAACATTGGAATGATCACAAGAAAGATCAACTCTCGAAAGACCGATTAGTTTAGTAGCCTTGGAAACACTAGATACAATCATAAAGTTTTACATTAAATAAAAAACATCTTGTCTTCATATCCCCTCATACTATCCCTGCAGGTCATTCATAAATTACTTCTTCATAATCCTGGGAAAAATAAATCATTGAAAGGGGTGAGCTCAGATGCTCAGTAAGGATAACATTATAGCATAATCTTTCATAGATAAGCATAGACAATTAAGGCAATTTATAACTAAAACAAAAGCCTTTTAAACTTGAAATTCAGCATAAAATGGCGAAGATAAAAATGAAATAATGAAATTTACTTATTCACATAGATATTCTACTAGTCGAATGATCACATGCAATATCAATAACCACTTTAATAGTGATGGAATGCATAATTCCAGACTATCATAACCACATAGCCAAGGCCTCGTGCCAAGACTACAAATAAGATTTTGCCAAGGCCTTGTGCCAAGACACTAGTTTGTCTCATGAGACCTTTCGATGCATCGAGGAGATATAGCGGGCTCCACCTGTCACTTACTAAGTCCAATGCATTCCTCATATGGAAAGTATTAAACATAACATAAACAATCGTATTAAAACTACCATACGAAATGTCAATACTTTATCCACAAATCATTAATGGTATAAAAATAACACATCCACAGTCAAACATAACACATTTGATACAATATGGAAGATTGTATTGTATCATATTAACCTCATTCGAGAATAATGAAGGATATTGAAATAGATGAAAATAATCATAAAAACTATTTGAGATAAATATCCCCCTTTTTCTTAAAATCATTTAAAAGTCACATAATTTGTCAAGAAGCCATTTAAAAATAGATTTTTTAATCAATGTGTCCCATACCACTTCGAAACTTTTAAAAGTATTTTTGATTTGAAAACATTAATTTCCATATAAATAAATCCTTAAAACCATTTTTAAAACATGGACATTAATGAGAATGATTTAGATGAATATGTCTTTAAAACATCTAAATATGGTATTTTAGTTAGACTTTCTAACCAAAAGAGAGACACTTGAATACAAATAATTGAGGTAATGAAAATATTTTAATATCATGAAAATAAAGGGATTCATGATATACTATGTCAATGTACATCATATACACCACAAAAAAGTGATTTGGTGTATATCAACCAAGATGTCTCAATGGAATGTAAATTGAGATGAAATCTCTCATAAAGGTAGTACCTTTCAGTTAAGGATAAATCAATGACATATTTATGTGTTACAAATATAAATACACTAAATATGATAGGATATTCAGTGTAAAATAATCAAAGTACATTCACACATAATCTTGTAAAAACAACACCAATGAATTTGATGTTTAACTCAACAAATGTAGAATGAGTTAAACTTACTCTTATCAAATTCATATCGATGACTTGAGAAATTATCAATGGAGTGATTATGTGTATCAAAAGTATATACACGGAAAAGGGTAGTGGATATTATGACATAAGAAAATGAATAGTGATTCCACACATAATCACAGAGTAAAATAATCAATGGAGTTTGCGTAAAGACAAATAAATGGGAATTGAAATTTCAAAATCCCTTTTCGATTTGATAACTTATGAAACATACACCCATGAAAGAAGGATCATTAAATGAATATTTAAATGCCCATAAATTAAATTATATTACACAATGAATATAACCATGGGCAGTAAACATACACCACATGTAATAAATTAGTGGCGAACAATGGAATTCTCACGCAATTAAAAGTGAGATAAGAAACCCCTTACTTTGTACTTTTTCCTTGGTCGACGGTAGTTTAACCTCCTGTATAATGGTGAAATATTTGTTATTCAATTATACAATAATCATTTACATTAATAAGATATCATATATTATCTTGTAACATTTATTTGTTAATAATATCTTAGAATCATTGTCATTTCGGGTGTTAACGGGTTCATTTTACATTATATTCTTTGTTATGTGAGCCATATTTGTTATTAATGGGATGTATATTATTCATATCAATAATTATATCAAGTCCTTAGATAATATTTTTAAATCATCAAATGAAAATTATACTTGAATGGATATGATGGAGAATGAATCTCATCGCGTTCGTAGAGACGGTAGTCCGTACCTATGCACGAGCGACAATATCATTATTTTGATATTAAAAAATATATAATTGGATGATATATCATAGATACAGAATCATTATCATGTTATATTTTTTATTTACAAGAGTTACACATCATTATTATACCCATCCAAATAATAATATATTGAATAACAATTACACCACGATGTGGAGACGGTAAGCCGTACGTACACACATATGGTGACATGTTATTCAGAGGGTGGATAGAATAATGAATATGGTTGTACCATATTTATAATAACATCATAGTATATATATAATACTGGAGTTATTATTTTAGAATGTTAATAACAAATAAAGAAGAAGTGGAAGAAGAATGGAACATGAAAAGGGTTGGTGAAAACATTACCTCTTCTTCGGGTTCTTCGTTTTGATTTGATCAAAAAGGCTCCTTAGGATGGTTTCTGATAACAATAATGCCTCTAGGATGTAGTGAGGAAAGTTGAGAGAGTATTTGGTCAGGGGTTGGCCGTACCAAAAGGCTTTGAAGGTGTGAAGAAATGAGAAGGAGGAGTGCCCTTTTATAAGAGGGGTGAGGGGAACCTTCGGAAAAACTTGAAATGTCAATTTATAATAAATTAATATTCGGTTTTTAATGGCTCCATAGTTGATTATTTAAAGGTTAATGTGGGGATAGGTCTAAACCCATTCAACAAGTAGAATTTAGACAGGTTTGGGTCATTATATAAACCTTATCTTTTAGTTTTAACACTTAGTTAATTAGTTTCACTTTTACAATGTCTCTTTGTATTTTTATATTATATTGTTAATAAACCTACCATATACATTCAAGTGACCCTCATGTGGTCCATTAATGATACACCTATCATGACATAAGTGTCTTGGACGATCCTTTTATTTTTAGAAATTTAATATCAATTAATAATATAATATTTGTTTTAAAAACACTTTTACGTCAATTTTGACACTATTCAGTAGTTGATTTTTGTGAAACTAATATCAGAATTATTACGTCGAACAAAGTTAAATAAATCAATCCTAATATGTCATATTAATCTAGAAAATTATTTTAATTAAATAAAATTCTCAAATTATATTTATTTGGGATTTTATAATATCGATTATTCTAATTGTTCACTATTATGGTAATTACTACATCACCATTGTGTCATAAATAAATAAAATTATTAAAACTCTAAAAATTATAAATAAAATATCATTATGTATGAAATCGTTTTATATTTCTAATTAATATTTATAGTCTAAAATCCAACTTATATAAATCTATGTAAAAATTGTTTTTCTAAAAGATATATGATTGTGTCATT
Source organism: Viscum album (assembly GCA_963277665.1). Lineage (NCBI taxonomy): Eukaryota > Viridiplantae > Streptophyta > Magnoliopsida > Santalales > Viscaceae > Viscum > Viscum album. Next base: position 372,270,028 of record OY728134.1, read on the forward strand.
TTTGCATTCATTTTTACTTAATTAAAATAAAGTCTCCCTATCACTTACAAGTGGATCCATGGGGTCCCAAAATTGACCCAAAGATGCCCATGGTGGACCATGTATCAACCAATAGGGTTGAGACATGTTTTAGGGTAATTTAGTATTATTATAATATTATTATTTAACCCTTGTTTACCGGATTTACCCTTTAACCATGGTAAATAAAATATTTACCGAAGTAATAATCCAAAATGTATAAAAATATAAGTTACCGATTTACATAATTTGAACATCCTGATTCCAATTATAGAATAAATTTTTCCAAATTCAAAACACAGAAGTGGAAGAAATTAATTTAAAATTAATTCCCGTTGTTAAAATAAAAAACCTGTTTTTAAGAGATAATAACTATCAAAAGATTTGCACTTGTTTATGTCTGGTTTAAATGTGAAATAATGTTAAATGACCCACATTTTATTACATGGTAAATATATATTTTTAATGTAATTTAAAACCACCCAAATTCATAATTTATCACTATTAATTATTTCGATTAAAAAAGTTGTTTTCAGTTAAAATTTAGTAATTTTTCACTATTCAGCTAAATATGAAAGTTATCAGAAAGACACCAAAACATTATTGATACTAAGTTCATATGTCCTGATTTAAAAGAAGAATTTCATTTTGTCAAATTGAATATATAACAGTTTCAAATATTGGTTTTTTAAAAGGCTTCTCCATTAAAAGGCGGTAAAATTTCATTTTTTGAAAAATGAATTTGTTCATAAATCATGTCTTAGAAGCTCATAATATGGATTAAAATTATAAGGATAACATAATATTTAAAATTTATTTAATACTATTCATAAACTCTTTTGAACGGCTAGTTTGGTAAGTCATGGTGTACTTGAACTCAGTGTTGCGTACAACACACGCTATTGTATTATTCAAAGAGAAGTGTATCGTGGAAGATTGGGGTGTTACAATTTATTTTAATACTTTAAAGTCAAATTTATTTAAATTTTATATATTTCTCTAGTCATTTAATTTTCACGACCAATTTATTTAGTTAGTTGTTTAATTCATATTTTTAATTTGTTTTGCTAGTTGTTTAATTTTCATGTTGAGTGCTACATAACTAAGTGTTTAATACCCATGTAATATTTATCTAAGTATGAGGTTTATAATTTATTTTCATTTTTATTAAGTTTATTTAGCTTGCCATTCAATTTATTTTAACATTTTTATTCACGTAGTCCATTAATCTTTAGTTTATTCATTTTAATTGATTAACTAAATAGATTTATATTTTTATTAAAAGACAATATTTTAAAATTAGTTAATATTTAATTAATTATTTGTTTGAAATTAAATATTAATTACTATTTATATGGATTAATTAATTTTTAAATAATATATTAAATATGAAATAATTAATAATTAATAATTTGTAATTTATAATTAATTAATAATTATTTAGTAACTAAATAATAATTTATTAATAGGAAATTATAGTCATTAATTATAATGACTAATTAATTAGAGGTTTTAATTACCTAATAATAACTTAATTATAAATACTAATTATTTAGTAATAATTAACAATTTATTAATAATAATTTAATAATAATTTATAATTAATAAATTATTAAAACTTTCAATTAACTTAATATGATTAATTAGTGAATAAATAATAAATTAAAAGTTAATTAATATTACTATTAATTAATTTGATTATTAGTATGAATAATAATTAACATGATCTGTTAATAATTAATAAATATCGTTAGAAGTTAATATGATTCACAATGGAAAATTAATATTTAACTAAATATGATTATATAATTATTAAATAATAGATTAAATGTTAATTACTAAATAATTAATAAAAATAAATTAGTGATTAATTAATAATTAATTAATAACAAATTCATATTGATTAAAAAATTATTATATTTCCTAAATATGATTACAAATTAATAATAATTACTTATTAATTAATAATTAATTAAAAAGTATATGATCATAAAAATTGGAATAAGTAAACATTATTCATTGAAATAGCATTGTCGTAGTTATTATATTATGTGTTAGATTAGTTCAAGTTCTTTAGAATTCATCCTTCAACAATAATGGATGGATGAGCATCTAGAAGATATCCATAGACATAATCAATATGTTTATGATTACATGAGGAAAATTATAGATCATAAATGGTTGATGGTATATGATGATGGGAGGTGACAGGGACATATGACGACCAATATCATAGTATGTGTAAATGAGGTTTTCATGGGAGCTTGAATTTTACCTAGAGAAGGTAATTAAGAATTTTAGATTATATATTATTTAGAAAATCCACAATTATAATATAATATTAACATGGGGTTTGAAATTTAAATTATTTGTTTTGTATAAGAGACCTTCTACCACACTATAAAGTATTATCTTGAATGGGTAAAATATAAAAAATTTGGTCCAAACAGAGGGATGTGAAATGGTCACCATTTTTTGTGTGCGATTGATAGAGTTCATCAGGGGGAAACAATATTTCGTGTCTGTTCATTTGATTATGCATGTCATAGATTTCAAGTCATTAAGAGTCATGAGTCTATGACTGGTAACAATGTTTGTATACATGCCATTTTATTGGAGAAACATTATTGTTATAGAGAACACTGTTATGTATTTTGGTATCCTTGCACACATTTGAATACAACATGTGCTACTATAATCTTATCTTGGGAGAAATTCATTGACCCAATTTTAATACTAGAGAGTATTAATTACTACTGTAGTAATCCATGAATTTCTATTGGTAAATATCAAAATATATGTCATCCTTTTGACACACCCATGCTTCTTTCAAACATGAAAATGTTGTGACCAAGCGGGTGGCCAAAACAAGTTGTCCTCAGAACACTACCCAAATATTTGTTGGCTAGAGGAAGATTGTTATGATCCAAAATTTCATAAGGCATGAAGTATGAGTAATTGTAGAATTGTATCTAGGTATGTAGGAAACTTTTAGACATGATTGGCCATGGTGTGTGAAATTCCCAACACAGATCTGAATCATATGTGGGGGAGATTTCTATTTCTTTGATAAAACCATTTATGAGGAACATAAACTTGAGATCTATTTTATGGATCTTGGTTTAAATATAGGAGGTGGGGAATTTTTTTTACCTCATGGTTGGGACTGGGACACATGGCCTAGGCATCACTATGTATCTTATCAAATTGAGAATCAATACCCACATAGATCATTAGGTACTTTGCAATTTAATGTTGTGGGGAAATGACTTTCTCTATTCTCATTTACTTCATGAAATAAGGAAATATTTTCCATGACATGTAGTGTAAATATTTCATCTAGACACATGATTAAATATCTAGGTGTCACTACATGTCTCATAAAAAATAAAATCAAGTAACTCATTGTTCTAGAAAACCTGTGTTTTTTAACAACATTTCATAAGGACATTAGTTGGGCAGTTTAAAGTCATTTGGTAAGGATATAAGTCAAAAAAAATAAATGAAAAATGGATTTTATAGATCTGTACAATTTTATTTCATCTGTTATGTACGTTTTCCTTGTAGTTTAACATTATATAGTAATGAAAGTTGGTGTTCCTTTTATGGTATTTGTAGTATAACCATAGAAACCCTGATGTGGATTGGAACATGTTTATTAGGCGGTGAATCCTCCGCCAAAACTCTTAATCCCATGTGATCGATTCTCTATTTGATAAAAGAGAATGGAAAAGAATTATTTTTCCACATTAACGAGTTAAAATGAAGGATATAGACATTCTAAATTTTTGTTAGTTGGAATATGAAGAAAAATCTAGGTATCAATACGTCTCTCATTATTGTTAGAATCAACCCACATTTTTTTAGGGACCTAATGAATTTTAACATCATATGGTAAGGATGAAGATAAATTAATGTAAAACATGGGTAATGGTGTGGCTGGACTAAGAATTAGAAATTTGGGCTTTACTATATATCTAATGATGCTTTGAATTAAGTCATATGTAGTTCTATGTGGGAACTCTTTATACATATATTATATTTTTCTGGAGGGTATAATTTTCCAATTATTTTGGTGATTATATTGGCTAGACATAGGATTGTATATCTGTCCACCACTACATACCTTGTGTGGGACAGAATCAAGACACACATAGTTATAGAGGAACCACATAGTTTGACAGCTTTCAGTAAAGACATTCTTCACTCAACATGGAAGAAGAATCATCATGGATGAACCCATGAGTATAGATCGGGGAATCACTACATATCCTGAAAGCACAAGTATCAAACCATATATAGTCCTTGATAAAAATATACTTGAATATGTTTGACCCATACATAGGGTGAATTTTTTGTTATGATGTATCATGATGTAAAATATATGTGTCGCTATATATCATGTGTGGATAAGAATTAAGCTAATTGTAGTTATTAAATATTAGAAGGGAACATGATTAATAATGAGCGTAATGTCTTCTTGGGTGATAAAATTAGGGTTCTTTTTAGTTTCACATCATACAACAAGGAAATTGGTGTAATTTAGTTTAGTATTATATGATATGGATGATGTACCATGCAGTTTATCATCATGTGATCAAGAAGAGGGTCTTTTAGATTTGGGAAGGATGATTTTATAAACAAGTAAGAAATAGAATACCGATTTGAAAAGAGGACTTGAGACCAATGGATGTTATGAAAATAATATTATGAATGGAGGGAATTTTGTAGTCAGGATAGACATGAGAGGTCTAGAAATCACTACGTATCCTAATATGTTCATAATCAAGCTGCATATAGTCCTTGAAAAAGAGACCCCCTATGTGGATTTTAATTTCAAAGAGGGGTAGGTGGATTTCATCTTTGTCCTGCACATTTCTATCTCATTTTTGGTGAATCATTGATTAAAATTATGATTCCCATGATGTTTGACATCATGAATTTTGGACGTTTATGTCATGAAGTTTATTGTCTGTTGAAATAGAAAATGGTTTAATTATTTTTTACGGTCTTATGACAAATACCATACAGATATTTTAACATCATTAAAATGGGACAATTTACAATGTAATTTTTTTCATGCAGTCAGGATGTTCTACCATGATGTTTACTTTCACGCGATTAGAATGAATGTCTTATGATTACATAAAATACTTCCTTAAGAACTTTGCATTGGTGGCGGCCTTGGTAAGCTTTCCATTCATCATGATCAAGTAATAATCTACTATGGGGTAGACTTTGTGAATGGAATAGGGTCCCTATCACTTTAGATCAATCTTTATCTGATTAAACTCTTATGAGATAAAGTTTTTGTGGACATAAAAATGATTATATAGGTGAAATCTCCTCTCCTCCAGTCACTCTATTTCTCCCATACCTTTATAGGATTTTGCCGCTATGGATAACTGATAATATAAGGCAATGCTGGGTGATGGAAATGGAATTTCAATGGGAATGGCCACCTATTTTTATATACTATCATGTAAATGGTCCCATGTGTGGTAGTGTTGTTTGTAATTTGGTGAGACCACAAGTTATGTGGGAACTTATCTGGATAATAATTTTTATCGTTATATACTATCTTTTAGAGCATTCCCGATAGGGTCCTATTGAAGGCCTATATCTTTCTTTTAGCTGCTTCATGGTGGCTAGATGAATGGATGTACTTAATTACATGAACCTAATTTATTTTTTCCACATTAGTATAAAACAAATTGTTTTCATTATCCATCATTATTTTATGTTGTATACTAAACTAAGTGATGTTATCGGCTCTCATGAAAATGAAAATGTTCCTTTTCCCAACCACTTTGAGGTGTATGCATTTAGCCCACTTGGAGAAGAAGTCTATGGTAGTGATAATGTACTTGAGCTTCATAAACATAGTTGGAGGATATGGTCCCATGACAACCATTCATCATATAAATAAATTCTAGGATTATTTGGTTGTGTGAAGAACCTCTGAGGGTTAGATTATGAATTCCATTTGAACTTGGTAGGAATGGAAAATATTTGTGAATTTTTTCCAATCCTATGTTACAGTGAAAAAATAGTACCCACAACATTAGATTTGATAGGAATTCTTGGATCCTGATTGGTTTGTACCATAGGTTCTAGTGTGCACTACAATAGTGAAAGAAGAAGTCTATTCTCCATCAATACACTATAGAATTTCCCCATTAAGGGTATGCTAGAATATAAACTTTTAATGATTCTTTATATCATATTGAACAAATTTAATTTCTTGAATTAATATTTTTTTGTCTCCTGGCATATTCTGGTAGGAGATCTCCCAAAAAAGGTAGTCCACAATGGGTTTCATCTATCCAATGGGAATACAATATGGTTAGATGATATGGATAATCTCATCGACCAATTCAGTGTTGGTTTGAATGAAAGGTGAGACCATTTGAAAATGAACAATACTGATGACTATTTCGTCATAGTCTAGATCGACTAGAGTTGTAGCCATATTATCTACTGCATCATCTTAGGAATTTTATGACTGTAGGACATGAGTTAATGTTGGATCCAAAGGGAACTCCACCACAAGTCACCATACATGGTCTATAAGGGAGATTAGCTCTTCCTTTTTGAAGCAATAATCATTCTTGATCTTCTTGTTGACTAGTTTTGAATCTCTTTTTATCCTCAGTTGATTGAATTTCACCTAATTTTCTATCTATAGACATGAAATGAAATCTAAATGACCTAATTAACTATTTGTATACCCCTACAATAGCAGGATATAGTAATTTTGGACAACCTTGGCTTGGTAGATGAGATGATCCCCGACCCTATATTATTGCAACTTGGGTCTTTTATCCTCATCCATATAAAACTTTTTATGGGCACCATAAATGTAAATATCTCATAACCAGGGCCCTATGGAATTGATAAAATCTCTTCATGGGTAGTTCAGTTTCCAATGAAGGCATTTCAATCACGGGGTGATGTGTAAGAAAATATTCTTATGCTTGTCCTTTAACTACATTCTATGGAATGAAGTGAATGTCAAAATACTATAGCAGGACATCCCACCATGACAGACAACCATTCCACAGTAGAGGACTGATAATTTAATTTAGTTGGTTTGAAGCTTTATGTAGTGCCTGTAACATCCCCAAATGATAAAGGGTTAAATGACTAAATGATATGACTCATGTCAACAAGGTGCACATTCCTTTTCGGGAGACTACCTAATTAGAACTCCACAGTTAAGCGTGATTGTCCTAGAGTAGTGATCAGGATTGGTGACCTCATGGGATGTTTCTCAGGGTGTGTGTGAGTGAGGACAAAGCACACTGGAAAGGACATGTGTTGGCTTTGAGGACTATCATTAGTCAGATGACCTGTTCAGGCACGTGGGTGGACCCTGGGGTGGGCCACACGTGTCTGCGGGGCAACTAGGGTACCTGGTAGGCCAGAACCCAACGACCATGTTAAGGCGGAGTGCATGTGCTATAATCAAGACCTGGTTGTCACATTTGGTATCAGAGGAGGAACCCAGTCTTATGTGTGGTGCACTGCCTGGGTTGAGATGTAGGGCCCACAACGAGGGCATTGTGCTCTAAAGGGGGGGGGGGGGGGTGATTGTAACATCCCCAAATGATAAAGGGTTAAATAACTAAATGATATTACTCATGTAAACAAGGTGCACCTTCCTTTTCGGGAGTCTACCTGATTAGAACTCCACAGTTAAGCGTGCTTGGCCTCGAGTAGTGATCAGGATGGGAGACATCCTAGGAAGTTTCTTAGGCTGTGTGTGAGTGAGGACAAAGCACACTAGAAAGGACATGTGTTGGCCTGTGGGGACAATCATTAGTCAGATGACCCATTCAGGCATGTGGGTGGACCCTGGGGGGGCCCCACGTGTCTGCGGGGCAATTGGGGTACCTGGTAGGCCAGAACCCGACAACCAAGTTAAGGTGGGGTGTCTGTGCTGTAATTGGGACCTGACGGTGATGTGTGTTTTATGACATCATAATGACCCAATGGTGATGTAATAAAATACCATAATCCTTATTTTCGGCCAATATATGTTTTAATCATTAAAATAATGTGGTTTTGTGTTTTTTTGACTTACTTTTCAATGCATTAATGGACCCCTCAGTACATATTCAACACTTTGCCTTTTTAAATTAATTTCAATGGGAGAGTGACTCACCTCCACAAAAGCAACCTTATTATTTTAAAAAGATCGGACATGGGCCTTATCAAATATTTTTTTCCTCTTCCCTTTTCCAAAAACCATGGGAAAAAACCATTTGATGGATTGTGGTTTGGATTAATTTAATGTAAGGGGACCCATACATTAATAATAAAGAATTTTCTCATCTTTCCTATATAAACCCACCCAAACTCCCACTTCCTCCTCACTAAAATCCCTTGGAGATCGTCCAACCTCTGCCCTACTCTCTCTAGAATCCTCCCAAGGTGACCAAAGCTCCCAAGAAGCCTCTCACAAGCCTCTCTCTAGCCTTTGGAAGCACACTTCTAAGTAAGGGTTTTTTCTTCCTTTCTCATTTTTGTCCAATTTTCTTTAAGTTGTTTTGCCCTTTTAATTTCAATTATGAATGTTGGGGTATGGTTTCACACCTCCCCCATACATCCCTCTTATTGTTGGAATGATGGGAGACCCCTTTCTCTCTCATTAAATGCCTCTCATGTACACTCGTTACTATGCCGAAATTCGAAAAGGAACTTCTCTCTCTTCATTTACATTCAAGCAAATAATTTTGTATCATGAATCTAAGTTCCATTACAATTGTTGGGACATGTATCTATATGACTTCCATAATGTCCATTACATGTAAATATGATGAGTAACCCCTTTCTTTCTCATCAACCTTTTTTTTGAATTCTTATGTCATGCAGTTATGCTGCCGAAATCACACCGATTTTCTAAGCCAATGTCATTGTGTATTGAATACAATGCCCTTTTCTCCACCAACGATATTCACCTTTATGCACATTTACATATTTATTATAATATTTCATGTATGAATTACACATTCCTTTATTGTGGAATAGATGATTATGTTTTATGAGTCCATGTTTTATGATCCATGTGGCACACTTATGCATGACATGAAATGTTTAAGAAGGGTGCGCCCTTATAACGCCCCAATGCATTGGGTAAAGTATATTATCATGATACATCATGTGCAATGACTGTTTACTAATGCTAATTCAAGTGCAACGAGGGATTACTCGTGCTTCATGTGAAATGAGGGTTTACTCATGCTTTATGTGCAATGAGACTTAGCTCATGCTAATTCGATGTTAAGTGTGGTTGTCACATTTCCATGTTATGATTATCATGCTTTATCATGCCTTTATGTTCATGTTTCTTTTATGCTCTATTGATATGCCAGTTGTCTAACATGTATTGTACTCCTCATGTTATTCCATGTGTACTCCCTTAATGGGCTTTATAGCTCACCCTTTTCTTATGAATGTCCTCAGGTTATCCCATGCAATGCTAAGTACGAGAGAATATAGTGGTAATGTAAAGGATTTTTTCAATAAAGTTGTTGTATTTCATGTTTTACATTTTTATGTAATGATCCTAATCCCCAAAGATACTAAACCTATTGATCTTCTTTGTTGTATCAAGTGATGTTTTATTTAATAAATCATGTTTATGTTGTAATAGAAAATGTGACAACCAGGTCCCGATTACAGCACATGCACCCCACCTTAACATGGTCGTCGGGTTCTGGCCTACTCGGTACCACAGTTGCCCCGTAGAAACGAGGGGCCCACCCTAGGGTCCACCCACGTGCCTGAACATGTCATCTGACTAATGATAGTCCCCATAGGCCAACACATGTCCTTTCCAGTGTGCTTTGTCCTCACTCACACACACCCAAAGAAACTTCCCATGAGGTCACCCATCCTGATCACTACTCCAGGACAAGCACTCTTAAATGTGGAGTTTTAATTAGGTAGGCTCCCGAAAAGAAATGTGCACCTTGTTGAAATGAGTCATATCATTTATTTATTTAACCCTTTATCATTTGGGGATGTTACAATCACCCCCCCCTTTAGAGCACAACTCCCTCGTTGTGGACCCTATATCTCAAACTAGGCAGTGCACCACACATAAGGCTAGGTTCCTTCACTGATACCAAATGTGACAACTGGGTCCCGATTATAGCACATGCACCCCGCCTTAACATGGTCGTCGGGTTCTGGCCTACCAGGTACCCCAGTTGCCCCACAGACACGTGAGGCCCACCCTAGGGTCCACCCACGTGCCTGAATGGGTCATTTGACTAATGATAGTCTCCACAGGCCAGCAAATGTCCTTTCTAGTGTGATTTCTCCTCACTCACACACACCCTGAGAAACTTCTCAGGAGGACACCCATCCTGATCACTACTCCCGGCCAAGCACACATAACTGTGGAGTTCTAATCAGGTAGGCTCTCGAAAAGGAAGGTGCACCTTGTTGACATGAGTCATATCATTTAGTCATTTAACCATTTATCATTTGGCGATGTTAAAGTGCCTCAACATATATGCTACAAAATATAGTTCCAAACACCTCTTACTAATATCCAAATATTGATTCCCAACATCGATCATGGTTTTAATGAGGTAATAAACAAAATTGTCACTGCTGATGTCGCGATTTTTTACAATGAAGGAACCTAGTGATCTCTCTAATGCGTACACATACCAAATAAAAAACCATCCGTCGAAAAATAGAATCTAACAGGTGGGATCAAGAGATATTTGGTGAGACTATCAAATTCCACCTCAAAATCATAATTCCTCAAATATGTAACCCCTTTTTTATCAACATGGTGAAGGGAAGACATTTTCCCGAAAGGTTGTCTATAATGTGCGGATATTAGGATTAGTGACCTTAAATTCTTATCAACTCTATGAGATTACAAGGATATGAAATTCCAAGGATATAATTTTTTTTTCATTTTGGGTCAAGTTTGATGCCATGATGGAATATGATGAAGATGATAAATTTCCCCAAGTTAATTCAAAAAAACATTTAAGGGGTTCATTTTCTGGATGCCTTTTTATAGTTTGTTGAAGAAGGTTTTAGGATCCAGCAGGTGGTCTGAGAATTATTTAGATTCAACCACAAGGTCATAAATATATCATTCCACAAACATTCCCAGTGAGTATTTATAGATTTGATACATGGTATGATAGTCAATTGAACCAACATTCTTCAAGCCAAAGGTCATTACCTGGTTGAAAAACAAATACTCAGGGGCCCTGAAGGTTGTGGATTCTTTATCCTACCAGGCCAATCAAATTTGAATATATCATGAATATCCATCCATGAAGGATAGATCCTAAATACAACTGTTTCATCAAGTCGTTGTTTAGTGAGCAGGCCATGGAATTCATCCTTTAGGAAATACCAGTAGAGATTGTTGAAATTAATGCAGACTATGATTTTCCCATTCCTTTTATTAATATGGTTGACATTGGTAGAAAACGTGGGATATTTGGAATCTCAAATGAATTCAGATATGAAGATCATGTCAAATTTAGCCTCAATTTTTGTATCATGTGTTTGGTGCATCGCTCTGGATTCATTTCTATAGCCCTAATGGTCCTCCAGCAGGCCTAGGTGGTGAGTCACTGCCATGGGATTGAGGTACACAATTTTTATGTAGTTCTAGATGAATATATCCATATTCTACTTTAGGAGGGACATATATATTACTTCATCTTCATAATTCATGGACTCACTAATAAATGTGGTCAATGAGTCTTCTTATGTACCCAAATTTATTTCTCTAATTTAGTCAATGGTGGTAGATATTCCATCATATAATTATAGAGGGGAGCTCCTAAGTTCCTCCTCCTCTTATTTTTCATATTTATATTCTTCCTCTTGTCCTATAGAGGGACAAATTAAGAGGATATGTTTTCAAGACTCAAGAGAGGAGTCAATATCTTGATATTTGAATGATGAACTGGATTCCTCTAACCCATTTGACAATGTGGTAGTTCATTGAAACTAAAGATAAGTTGTACTGAGGGATATAAGAGAGACTCTTCCTACGTTGGGTAATATAAAAACAACTTTTCCCATAGTTGGTGAGAAAATAATTTCTTGGAGATCTAGATATGGAATGAGGGCATTTTCATCATTGATTTTACAAATGTAAAGGGTGTTTTCAAACCTTTCAACATTTTTGGAATCATCAGTGATTAATGAAACCATAGAGATTGTTGAATATGTGCCTATATTTGGGATCATATAATCAACCTGATTGATGGGAAAGAAATAATCTCCCTCGATCTTCTTGAAGGGGGTTTTCATGATATATTCTAGAAAATTTAGGTTAGTGACCCAAGTAACACCATCAAGCATAGGGTTTTTCCCTTTCCCCAGATAGAATCCTACATTAATATAAGTGACTTTTAGGATTCAAATGGGGCATTATCAACATGTAACATCCCTATTTTTTCATTAATGTAGTACTTGATCCATTGATTGTAGAATAAGGGAATTTTTACATGTTGATCAACCAGTCATTCCTAGAAAGAAATTAAAGGACATGTTCTGCCGAACCAATAGAAATTATGAGTTAGAAATGAGGTCACTAAATTAAGCCTTGGGCATGATTTGTCCCAACAAATTCTTCTCACTTTTTTCATTTCCTTGTAGTTTTATGGTGGATGGTTCTAGGTTATCCTTGTAACATTCTAGTTGAAACGTTTTTTGTACTAGAATGAGGTTAAATCTTGAGCCAATATCAACAAAAGATTTTTTGGATATTGACACCATTTATCGTGCTTGAAATGTACAAGGGTGGGATTTGTCCCTATATAATGACATATTCATTTTGATCTATGGAAGAGATAACTAGGTGTAATTTAGAAGGATAATTATCTATCTTATAGAACTCATCAATATCCACATCTTCTTTAATCTCTTATTATCTTATAAAAGACTCTATGTGTTCTTCCCTGCGGTCATTCGAAATGATTAGGGAATCCTGGATCGATAGCTTGGCTATTACAAAGGATAAATATTTTAGGATATCATACTTTTGGTCTAAATTCCTTTACTTCATAGGGTAGGGATTATGTTTCATATGTTATCTATTGTTTTGAGTATTTGATATTGATGGATCGTCCTTTGAGATAGGTAGTTAGAGGTAATCCTTTCCATGGTGGGTTGGACTAGGAAGGTGTGCATGCACGACAAGGGTGATTATACAGTTATTCCACTTTTGATTTATATTCTAGATAAATTGGGACATTTTTTATTTTGAAAGTATTAAGGGGATTTTATTTCCTATATTGGACCATGTTGAAGGGATCTTCCATGAGTCTCTATAACTTAACTATCTTAGTAGGAATGTGGCTTGAATTCTGGTTCCTTCCATGATTGTGTCAACCTAGGTATTCATGGTTACTAGGGCCTCTGCCTCTGCTTCCACAATTACATGTAGGGAACTTGGGTTCATAAATGTACTCATCAGTAGATAAGGTATCCATAAAATTAATGAAATTAATTCAACCAATGATCAACTTTTATTCTGATGAGTACTTTTTCATGGATGGTCTTTTTAGGTCATTCCATTTGGCGGGTGGTTCTCGAGCATTCATATATTACGTAATAACATCATATAGGGTCATAGATGTTGGTTCTCATAACACATGATTATTTTACTTCATTTTAACCCAACCATTCTAGTCAAACCTATTTTTTTAGGGTTGGTTCTTGATGGTTTGTGGGGCTGACAACGTCAGCTATGTTTCATCGAGAGAGATTAAGGGCATAGATTATTGTTTCAACTACCCATGGAGAATACCATGCATTCATTTGATTATATTCAAATTCATCCAAATATCAAACATATGTTCCCCACTACTAACATCTTCTTTCCACTCATCTCCTTCCTCGGGGGTAGTGGAAGAAACATACACCACTTGTGCTCCTGGCCATCCCATCTATAATTTCCATTAATATAGTATTCGATGTAGGATAACATTAATGAAGAAACATTTTTAAATTTATTTTACATGAATATGGTGAATGCCAAAAAAATCTAGCTAGTCATCAAGAACTACCTGGTCGGGCCTCTTCAACTGTGGAAGGCATTGAAAATGATTTTCCATGGCAGCAATAAAATTTACATGGACTTGATCATCATGGGTTGAGTAAAAATTGTTCCTTCACTCGTCAAATTTATGTCAATAGGTTACCCTATTCATTTCCTATCAAGGATGGGGTTTCCGTTGATTCTCAGGGGGTGCTACACGATATAGTTCATGTTTCAGATTTGGTGCAGTCATGTAGGTTATCTAAAATATGAACGATTCTACCTCCTCCTTTCCTACGCTTTTCACTAGGACCAGGGATGTTATCTAGGACCGGATCTTAGTTTGCATTATGGATTCGTCCATTATTTGGGAGTTGGTAGGGAAATCCAGAAACCCACCTTTATATTTCATCAGTTTGAGCTGTCTTCACACCTTGTCTCAAAGGTTATCAATTCATAGAGAGAGCATATCCCATGGGGAAGTGGTTATTTTATAGAATAGCTCATCTCATTCTATATGGAAATTAAATGCGAGTTTATATTATTTTATTTCTATTTAATATTAGAGAGGTCACATATTATCATCTTTTGCAGCATTAATCTTAATTGAAAGAGTAATTTCTAATGGAGATCCTGAAACCTTTTGATCGAATGAGTAGGAAAATTGGTGTTATATTCAATGGTTGCCCCTAGAAATATTTTCATGAAGCATCTTGGATTCACTCATTTTTTTCATTAGGGTTACCCTATTGGGATCAAAATGGGATGCATAGTGATTCAGATGTTTTTATGGGTTTCATGATACATTGAATATTAGAAATATAGGACTCCATATGATTAGAAGTTGAGTGGTTTCACTAACCCATTTGGGGAAAGGGTCCAATTCAAGCTGGACTGGTGCACGCCGAACCTATACAAATTCCAATCGAGTTACAAATGACTCGATCGTGATGATAAGCCCTTGAAGAGTGTTTGGTAGAACATAATATTGGATAGTGAAAAAATGGGTTGGAACTGATGTTCCCGTTCCACCTCTATTTGAGGAATCTATTAAGATGAGGACATATTCTGAAGATTTTCCTGAACTCACTCTAGATTTCTCATTAATGGAGGGAAACATTGACAGTAGTCCATTATCAGGAACATGTTGTGTATCCATGTGTAGAGTTGGGAGAATGCCCAGAACATTCTTTAGTTAAAGGGATGAACCCTTGTGAATGTACACCCATTATACGTGTTCATAGAGTCTTTTTCCATGGATCATATTTGGTAGGAATGTTACCTTTTAGTAGATCAATGTTGAGTCACCTCAAATCATTCATTTCTTCCTATAACTGAGGAAATATCTCTTTGAGTATTGGGTTATTTTCCTCATCGAATGGAGGACGAGGATCATACAAGACCTTGTTTTTATTCTTCTCTTTTGTAGAGATTGAATGTGGTGGAAATACAGGATTGATATAGGGAGAACCCAAATATTGGGAGATTCTCTGGTTCTCGCTATGCACACCTTTATTCTCAGTGTAGGCTATATTCTTGGTGGAATCGTCATATCATTTATCTTTATCATTTGCTTCATTTTTGTGTTGTCTATAGGATTGATGTCCATTACGTTCAAATATATGTAATGATTTCTTGGCATCATACTAGATGATGAATGATAGGAGGTATATTCACATCTTTTTAGATCTCTTCCTTCCATTTTGGGATCCCCTATAAGATTATTGGGGAATGTTAACTCGAAGTGGTCCTCTAAGAAACCTAGTCATAGAACTCTATTTTGCAGGAAATAAGACATTATATGTGGTAAAATGGGAGACCAATCCTCTTGTCTTCCTCCGTAAATAAGAAAATAATTATTTCTTTTGAGGGGTGGTTGAGGTAAAAATTCCATCATCCCTATGGCTTGGGGTATCTCTTATTATATTGTTTTTGTGCCCTGGTCTGAATTTTTCAGTCTTACGGGGGCAATTGTTTGTAAAAATATCAAGGGACTATGGGTGGTGGATGATCCCATACTACAGAAGTAGCTTCTAATATCACCAATTTCTTTATCTAGCTCATATTTGTTTGAGAATGATCTAGATACAATGTCGAGTTTAAATTCAAACTATTTTTTCACGCATATTTGCAGTTCTCATTGATTGGATAACCTTATGTGATAATCATGATAAATGTTCTTGGTTTTCTTTTTCATGAGTTTTTCAATGGTTTTCTCTCATTGGGGATCACAATATTTTCTCATATTCAAGTATTATTCTTATTGTGAGTTGCATATTTCCTAAAAGAGGATTTTTTATAATAGTGGAATTGATGTGATGAAATTATAGTAAGTCATTCGTAGTGGGATATATTGAAATTTATGTGATGTTAAATGAAAATCTCCATGTTACGCCTTCCTCAGATATAAATTCCACATGGGGAATCGATAATTAGATGACACAACTAATGAAACACATTTAATAATGCTAATTGAAGATATGTCAATCACTGTTATGATTGTGGTCACTAAACATATGGGAGGTATTCCAAATTGATTTAATGATGAAATTCCCCATATATTTTGACTGTTATTCTTAAAAATTGTAATGAAATAATTTTTCTTTTAGTTGGAATAGAGTTGTCCAGATATTAAGATGGATGTTATGTTTGCATTCTTCTAACAATGCCATTGGAATGTTGAACTGAGATGTATCTGATGGAAAAAACAAAATGGGTATGTTTTTACTGATCAAATTTATTCTCAAGAGAATCATATCCTATCATTATTCATCCAGAGAGTCGTCTACATGATCTTCCCAACATATCACTTCTTGATTGTTTTGACGCATGTTTGGTGGCTAGTAGGGGTTTCATTGGTATGGGAATGGTTTTAGGGTTGATAGAAGGTTAATAATTTTCCTGGTCCATCTCTTGGTTCATAAAGAATGTCACATTCCATTAATATGGTATCTAACATGCCTAAACCCATCTTTCAATGTTTCTTAGAGTATGTCGTATTTATTGAATTTGACTTTGCAAGGGAAGGTTCATACTATTGATATGAAATGTTACTGGTGGGAGGACCTTCACAATGAGTTCTATCATGGAGACGAGTACCATTAAAGATCATCGTTTGACTATAGGGATAAAATCTACACTGTATACCCTGTGGACAACCTTTAGGGTGGATGAAAGTAAGGGGAGGGAATTATTGCTGAAATAAGATGTCACTACATGGAGGACCTTTATAGTCAATGCCATCATGGAGAGAACTACCATCACATATTGATTTCGAACTACATGGCGAAGTACTACAGTTTATTCCATGGGGAAGAACTTCTAGGTGGAATATATAAAGGGGAGGAACTTATTTTTGAAATTTGGTATCACGGTGGGGAGTACATTCTCACCAAATTCCATCATGGTGAGGCATACCATCATATATCGAAGTCTAACTACAGGGATAATTTCTATAGTGTATTCCCAAGGTAGGAACATCAAGGAAGATGATAGTAAGGGGTGGATTTTCTTTCTGTTTGATCTTCCAGCCATGATGAGGGATACCATGACACTCATCGGGATAAAATCTATCATGATCAACCACTCTATGTCTATGAAGGAATCATTAATTTTAGCTTCATTATGGGGGAACTATAGATCTAATTGTAAAAATGTTATGAGTAGTCCCTTTGTAACATATACATTAAATTTCCTTAATTGGTAATAGATCACCACGATCTTGAGCCACCACTGAGAGAAGTATGATGACCTCAAAAACACCATCATCTAGCAGAGTAGGGCCATGAGACTTCTCTTAATATTCTAGCTAACATTAGAGGGATTTATTTTTAGGAACTCTCTTAATGGAAACTGGGGCGATTTTTTTTTTGTGAATACATTCATATATGTGTACATGATTGAGTGGATCCCATGGCTCCAACATTATATGTCAGTATGATTCCAGAATTCTGGAAGGGATATATGCCTTCCCTTGAGTGGAACCCAATGTGCATTGGTATCCCCCCAGTTGGAATGTGTATTTGTGCCTATTTATGTTGTCTGTTCATCACATAATATTGATGACTACCCTCTATGATTGGAGTATGGATTCAATTGTACTCCTGAGTGACCATCCCGTTGTGTGGGTGATTCTCTGCACTTAAGAAGGTGGGTTTGAGGCCTGAATACTTTATATTTCCATGAATGTGATTCAATGATTGAATGTATGTAGGATATGGTCCGGGATTTATATTCGACCCTCCATCATTGAAAATATGTGTTGATAGAGTTCATTGGAGGGAACATGAATATATTCCCATTCCAATGTCAAAGAATGAATATGTGCATAATCCAATTCTCAATTTCTTGACAGTATGTACTAGCAATTCAAGTAAGTGGGGGAGGAGGTACAATCTTTCATTGAATTTCAAGTAAGACAAATAAGATACATTCTCCAATTTTCTCTGTATTTTCATAATGAACTTGATATTCATCTGTAAGAATTTTCAACTACTCATAGTTGGTTGCAACCACATTATTTTGAGAGGCTTGAAATTTATTAGCAGGGATATGAGTTTTCATGTAATTTTAAACCATATTTGATAGAAATATGTGGAATTATTTATCCTAGATAGGTATCTTCATGTGATTATCTATCATATTTTACAGATATGATTGATGAAAGTGAGAAACAACATATGTCGTATCATTTTTTATGTTGTATTTGGCTAATGGGTTTCATATTCATTATTAGGAATATTCTTCTACTTTTAATTTCACACTATATTTCAGTGGCGGGATTTATGTGCATTAGAAGGTATTTGAATTTATTGGTGATTTTACATCGTATTTTTATAACATTCATGATATGTTTGAGAAGTAACATACATTTTCGCATCATTTTTCACTGTATCTGACTGACAGTCTTCATTTGAATTATCATAAAATATGCATCTACTGGTAATTTTACACCATATTTTTCTGGAAGTATTCATGTCCATTTATAGGTATTTTCATCAGACTATAACATTACACCCAATTTTCATGGAGCGTATGATGTGAACAAACTATAATTTTTACCTTACCATAGTTTTCTACTATATTTTGATGACATGATTCATGAGAGTGAGCAGGAATATATATCTACCCATGTGTTTCTACATTATTTACTTAGTGGGATTCTATAGTAGGAAATTGTATGATGGAATTTATTTTAATTTGTTTTTATTATTTCCCATTTTAGACAACACTTGAGGCATATGTCTATTTGACCTATGATGAGGCCCATGGGGTTCTATCCTCTTCATGGTGAGGATACTGGGCAACATCACATTGATGATGATGATTTCAATCAAGTTCCCTTGGGAGGGAACCCTGTGCTACTGGTATCAATTCACTAGTAACCACTTCCTCAACCTTCTAAGGTAATGGAGGAACTCATTATCATGTTCTGGGGACATGATCCTAAACCATTTTGAGTTGTCTACTAGGGATGTGAGGTTCTAGACTATCGACTGTAATTAGGTGGCTGGCTGTCAGGGCTTTATAGACCGAAGGGATGCCGAGTTACCTCCATTGATGGGAGA
The DNA here is from genome assembly GCA_963277665.1 of Viscum album. Taxonomy (NCBI): domain Eukaryota; kingdom Viridiplantae; phylum Streptophyta; class Magnoliopsida; order Santalales; family Viscaceae; genus Viscum; species Viscum album. Next base: position 372,289,651 of record OY728134.1, read on the forward strand.
GTATCATTATGGTGGTACACTCATATAAATTCATTTGAAACCAAACATTTATGATTATGGGTGGGAGATTGAATCCTCGGTTTGGTTGAGGACATGACCTATATAGTGGCTAATAGACGTGATCACAAAAGCTAGTGACACTCCATTGTATTGAATAGAGTTCTAAAAAAATTTCCTATAATACATGTGATATGTATAGACCAAAAAACATCATTAAAGTATCATCTTGTTACCACATGAAAAATTTATGGACTTTTTTGGACTTCATCCATTTTGGATGCGAAAGGGGCTTGAAGCGGGGTATCACTTTATCCTGGTTAAGGATTCACGTTAGGTACACTATTTGTTTTTCTGAAAAAAAATATCATTTTTTGATATATGATTGATTACTGAGGGTTGAATTGTGTTCAATACCTAATGTCGGGAACATTACATTCAAATGATTTCTAAAAGGTTTTATTCATGGAATGGAAAACACCAAACACATCTCGTATATAGGAAAACACGTGGACCCACTTTTTAATGGCATCTTTTAAATGGAAAACATGGACAATGACACATAATGACTCGCATTGGTAGATAGGATGTGATATAAATCTCATCACACACTTATAGGGGTAAATATTTACTATTTTGGGACTCTCTTGTTGATTAATGATATGTTCGTGAACCTATTGATCATTCCGAATTAAATATACACAGATCACCCTTAGTTAGCAATCAATTATCAACACATAGGGGTTCAAAATCATATTTAAATATATGAGGTTATCCATTGATAGATATATATACATGTAAATTAGGTTCTCCATAAATGTTACCTTTTATGGATGAATTATAGATTCATTGGTGGTTTATTAGAATGTAACTGGTTTTAATCCAAATGGTGAGGCACTCTAGAGTTTTTTGTCATCCCAGTAGCCGAATGTTGTATTGATATTAGGATCAAATCCATATAATGGGATTCTTGTGTGTTCAAATAAATGATGTCATATACCACATTTTATAGTGCCACCTAATAGGGAACACCACCTTTTAATTTTGTGTGATAAGGAACCCACCATACACACTAACATCACATGAGAAGGACATCTAGATGAATGGTTCCTAGTCAGGGACGGAGTGGGACTTATGATGTGGCTGATTGAGGGACCTAGAAGAGATGTGGTATCTTGGGTGGATAAGAACCTATTGGGGTTGTTGGCATGTGAAAATTTGGTAGAATTAGAGTGTTGGTTTTGGACCTTACAGATTCTTCCCATGTATCCAAGTTAGTTGTGACTCAAATCCCACATAGTTCAGTGATTTGTGGATGACACCTAATAGGAGGTTCATATGAGCATGTGGTTGGGGATTAAAGATAAGACATTACCATTTCAATTGTGGATGGGGATTACATCTATGAATAATTCCCAATGGTTGGATATGATTGAGGATTATTGCATATAGGTGTCGTATATGAATAAAGGATGGGGATTACATCTATGGAGAATAAAAAATTGTATTGGGATTGTGCAGTTGTCATGATTTCCACTATCATGAATGCCCATCTAATTCATGATCCGTTTGAGAAAGAGAGGATGTAGTGGATATTTTGATCACATGATTCACTCTATCCACTAATGGATAAGGTGACTAATCCCAAAATGATATGGAGATGTCCATGAATGTGATTTTCAAAAATTTCGTTTTCACATCCATGATAGTCACATTTGGTGGTCCATATAGCTATGTCCATGACTAGTGAAGGAGAAAGAGTGCTTCCTTCTGAATGAATGTATAGGGTATTACTCCCGAAGGGACACCCAAAAGTATGTTTTTGGTAGTGAAGATTTCATTACCTATTGAAGGGAAATCCATGGATGATCCTCAACCTCTCAACAAGGAACCAAGAGGTTCACATGAAAAACTATGAGGTCATAATAACTATTACCATGAGAAAGTAGACCGAATGAAATTCTAATCTTTTTCATTGTTGAGGAGGTTACACGAGTGACATTGCATACCATAGAAATGTAGATTTCAGAGGAAAAGCTGATGTGTCTAGTTATTTGATCATACTTGATATGAATATTTCAAATAGGCATTGGTCTAATGATGTTGTACTGGTTCACATAGGAGAAAACATCAGGCCTGATGTTATGATGGAAGGTAGTGATGGAAGATGGAGTGATGAACACCCTACTAGGCCCCACAATGCATATAATTTTCTTAAGTGGGATAGGGCTCCAACCAAGTAGCTTGTTTATAATTGGGATAGGGTACCATCTCTATAATATTTAGCTACGTAGGGATATTTTCTATACACATAACATTTTACGATTCAGGGCCACATTCCCATGACGTAGTACTATTCCACACATGGTTGAGTTCCATCTGCATAGTTTTTTGCGATACGAGGTACTAGTATGCAACATGGACATACATTTTTTTCATGAGGGATGGTGCTTGTAATGGGTTTCAATTTATTGGTTGGATTGACATTCTATTATTTCACTGTTAATGCTACGTTGTGGGTTTTTACCTTCTAGGAATATAAAGCTCCATCATTGGTCACCTATGTGGGATTTCCTTTGGAGATCTCCTCTTCTAATTCCTCCTCCATATGTTTCCCTTGGGGTTATTTTATGACGTAAAAGAGAGATCGTGTACCGGTATGGTTAGTCATATGTGGTCATCTACATGCCTTCTTTTTCAAGATCCTAGAAAGAACCCCCAAGCATGCGAACAATCTTATTAATGGGGTAGTCATTCGTAGGGGAGGAAGTAATTGTCTGGCCCCACAAATGACTATGGTTCATCTAATAGTGTCGGTGGATGTTCTTCATCCCTTGAACAATTTATTCCATAAGGGACGATGGTTTGAGGGAGAGGAAATCACTACACGACCCCACAAATGACTTTTTTTCTTATATAGGTGTTAGTGATACCGCCTCACCCTACGAATGATTTTGTTTATGGGAAACTTCACGTAGTGGAATAACGCCACGCGGAATGGTGGTCCATGATGAAATTTTTATTTCATGGGATCAACACACCCTTGAGGTCCCCCCCAATTCTTCTTCAATTTTCATCACGGTATATTTCTACCCTTTTCCGATTTTAATGGAATTCTATTCTTCTTACATGCAGAATCCTGAAGTCCTAATATATATACATGTGTATACGTATATGTCTATAGATATGAATGTGTACATATGTATGTTTATAATTAATTTAAATGTAAAAAATCCACTTTATAATTTTTTTTTAATTTATATAATTGATTTTATTCATTTATTATTCTATCTTCTTTAATATTGTTGAAAATATATTTAATCATTTCGTGATATTTATTAATAAATATATTTATTCACTATATATATAATATTTTAAATGTTCTTCTATGTTTTCTTAATAATATTTATTCATTTTTATTTTTTATGTTATAAAATTTAAAATATGTTTAATATTTATATAAATAACCGATTTAATTTATTATTTTAATAATATCTCAGTTGAAATATTTAATTATATAACTATATATATTTATATTTTTTTGAAGTATTTATGAAATTATAAATATTTTTATATATATTTAAATATTTATAAAATTATAATAAATATATTTAAACAATAAATTTATTTATTATATTTATAATTAAATATTAAAAAATATATAAAATTATATTAATATTTTTATAATTATATATGAATAATTTTGAAATATATTTATTTATCATTATAAATATATATAAATAAATAAACTTTAAATAATTATGAAATTATAACAAATATATTTAAATAATAAATATATTTATTATATTTATAATTATATATTTACATTTAGTTTTAAATGATATAATGTATAAGTGTTTTAAAATATAATTATAAATAAATATATATATTTAAAATATTATAAAATTTTAATAAAAATATTTAAATTATAAAAACATTTATTATATTTACAGATATAATTAGAAATAAATAAATATATATTTAGATCAGTATAAAAATATATTAATTATATTTAAATAATAAATATCTTTAATGTAATAATCTAAATATATATTAATATTTTAAAAAATAAATTTGTGTAAATAAATAAATTTATATATTAATATATAAATATATTTATATTTATATAAAAGTATTTATTTATAATTATAACTATAAATATATGTACATAAATATATATAATTATAGAATTATAATAATTAAACATTAATAATAAATATATTTATTTTATTTATAATTTTATAAATATATATGATAATATAAATATATTTATCAATTTATTCAAATATTTATAAATATTTTTACTTGAAATAGTAATTATAAACAAATAAATATATTATTATGATTCAAAATTTATTGCTGTATTTTTATTGCTTATAAAACAAATCTTTTTCAACCCTAGAATTCTTGTGCTAATAAATATTAGTTTTATCATTGTTTTCTATTTAGCATTGATAAAACATATCTTTATCATCACTTTTTTTAATGTGATAATAAAATCATTACCAATGGTATAAATAGAACCCTAATAGGGTGCCCTTTCATGCTTTCAATCTCTCACGGAACTGAACCCTCACATATCATAACATTCATGGAATCGAATGTATGATCCTAGATCTTGGTAAGGTATGTTCATGTTTATGTTTGGGTTTGAATATTTTTTTATTAAGAGCATTACAAAATCCTTAAAGAGGATTGTCGGTGTTCTGAGGGTTCGAGACACAAAAATGGATAAAAGGGGATTTTTGGGTAGGCCGCATGGTCTGCGCACTGTAAGTATTAACTATGCAGACAACCCAGGAAACTATGCAGAAGGTTGGTTTTTGGATAGTGGACTCCGCACGGTTTGTGCAAGATTTGGAAAACTGTGTGGGTAAATTGTCCAGACCAGAATCATTTAATAAATTACAATTTTTCCACTCTGGTATTTTTAACCCCAACTTGGGATTTCCTCCCCAATCACCCCTCTTCACACTCGGAAAGAACCAAATATCCCATGGGATATAAGAGATCAATCTCCCACGTTCCTAAGGAATTTTTGGTCTGGTTAGTTTCAGACCGAATCATCGGCTAAGGATAATACCATCCTTGATTCTCTTTTGATTTTAGGGTTTGTATCTTCTCATCCTCTAATTTCGAAGCTCTAAAACCCTACTATTTTGGTGAGATCTATGTTGAAGCTTCAAGGGTTTGTTAAAGTATAATATAAGGGATCTATTAGGAGTGCTTTCAAGATCAAAATTGAGATAGGTGGTATAAAAATTATATCCCGTGATTTATTAGAGGATTTGTGCATTTGTGGTTTTGTTCTTGGGTGTCTCTTGGTATGTTTTGATCACCCTTGTAAAATTAGGTGAGAATGGTTATTAAAAAGGTAAATGGAAACCCTCATGATCTGTATGGGATGTGTCGAGGATGACGAGACTAATATAGGGTCACACATGAGGTGTGTTGACATTCTCGGATCTAGGGTATTTGTGAAGAATAAGTGAGATCATTGTGTATGTATGTATGGCCCTTGATAAACATGTTTATGTGACTAATTATGTTGGGTTAGAATCAGGGGATGAACTTAGGATTGATAATAATCTATGGGATATTGGGATAATATGTGGAAATGATTTAAGAACATCATGGATTGTAGAATGAGCATGGAAATTAAGCCCAGCGAGTTAGGCATAATAACCAAATCCTAGTGAAATAGGAATAATGAATGAATGGTTTGTGAGGTAATTGTAATAAAACTAAATTTGGATAAATTAAAAAATGATGTCATGTGTAGTAAATGTGTTAATGGGATAAGGCATGGGTTAACTCTTATGTCATTTATTTGAATCCTTTATTAATGAAGCAATTTCTTCATCATCATTTTATCTTAATTAAATTTATTTATCTAATGCAAAAAAATTATAAATAAAATACCATGATTTAGGAAATATTTTTATATTTATAATTAAAATTTATAGAAAAATATATTACTTATATAACCCATTATAAAAATTTTTTTACTAAGAGATAAATGATTATGTTATATTTTTCTTCACATTAATGTAATTTTTATAAACTGTCATTTTCACTTACAATTGACTCCATGGGGTCCCAAAATCGACCCAAGGATTACCATGGTGGTATATGTATCATATAATAGGATTAGGATACGTCTTAGATTAATTTAATAATACTATAATATTATTGTTTACCCTTTTTACAATATTTACCTTCAAACCATGGCAAATAAAATAATTACTGATGTTACTATTCATAATGTCTATAAATAAAAGTTAACTATTTACACAATTTGGACCTAATTATTTCAAATACAAAGTCTTTTTTTCCAAATTAGAAACACAGAAGTTGGAGAAATTAATTTATAATTAAAACCGATTGTCGAAACAAAAAGCATGTTTTTAAGAAATAATAACTATCAAAAGATTGAAACATGTATATGTTTAATTTCAATGTGAAATTACTTCCAATAACCAAAATTTGAATAAATAGTAATAATATAATATAAATAAACTTAATAAAAAATTAAAAAGATAATATATCAATATAATTAAATTAGATTAAATTGAAATTTTGAATTAAAATGCAGTATTTTACAATATTCATTAAAAACGAACATTATCATAAAAATAACAAAATTTAATCCAAAGTAGTTTTTGATATCATGATTCTAAAGAATAATTTTATTTTGTAAAATTGAACACATAAAAGTAAGAAAATGTTTATTTAAAAAGTGTTCACCATCAAAAGGCGGTAAATTGACCTTTTAAGGAATATTAGAGTATTTTTTCTTAAATTGGATACATTCACATGATTAGCCTCTAACATTTATTTGATAATTAAAAAAAATTAAAAAACATGTGTAATTAAATTTTATTTAGTTATGTTCATTCCCTCTAATACAATTCCTATTTATTAACTACCATTTAAAATAATAATAATATTATTTTATTTTTTTCTATAACTCAAAGTTGTGTGCAACGTATGATTTCAAAGAAACCCGTTGTTGGGTATCAGGTACTCCATTAAACATAAAATCCCATTTGAAGTAAATTTAATATTTAATTCCCAAATATTAATATATATGAAATGTTAAATTCATTATTTACATGGGATGTTACACCAAATATCTTATGGAAATCCAACAAACTCATGCACACTTTCCATACATTAAATGGAAGGAGTTAGTTTGTGGTATACATCAGCTATGGATCTATAGGATAATATTGATATTCTTATATAAATATTTCTTCCTGACTCAGAATACTTCATTGATGTTTACTTCCATCAATTCATCCTCAAACATTGTACAAGTCCGGAACACCCAATACACCCACATCCAAGCAGGATTAACACCCCCTCATGGGTGGAAGTGCCAATAATTACTCATAGACTTTGATTGATCTTCCTAGGAATCCCAAAAGATCATTTTATACTAGTGTGTATATAATTCAATAATATGAAACTTAATATTCAGAGTATAATTGATGCGATGCATGACATAAGATAAAGATGATATCCCAGTATTGGTGTATGAAACCATCTTCGAAACATTGGTAGTAGTAATGTTTTGATAACCTTGAAACTAATAAAGAGGAGTATAGTGTTTTAGAGATGGTTTGTGGAACTCCCACAGATGGTTGTGACCAAAAAATTGTAGATAATTACTCTCCCTAAAATTATGGTGATATTTTTTCATTTATCCCACAAGATTAGGAAGAGTATTATCGCAAGCATCATTATAATAATCCCCAATCACTTTCATCATCTCCTCAATGAAATAACTTGCCCGTTCATATGAAAATAAAATATTCCTGGAAGAAATTGAGCCTACAAATAAAAACTCAATGTATTTTGTTTATTACATATTCACTTTAAGGAATGATTCAAAATATATGAGTATTTTGAAAAGCCATGATTTTACGCAAGTTCCTTGTGCAAGTGTCCTCGAGTAAGGTCCCCATTTAGGTTACCTCACACAGGTCCTTTGCCCGTATAAAAGGAAAAAGTATTCCACTTCAATAAATGAAATGTGTAGGCTAGTCAGTACCGTTATTTCATCAGATGAGAATTTGATAATATGTTTCATCAATATATCTACATGAACTACCAGCATCATAATATTGGTGATTATGAGGCGTAAATGGTTTTGAAGAAATACTTCAATTTTTTATATTAAAAAATTACACTTCTGTATGAAATTAATGCATGCATCACCTACAAGAGAACCCTATGTGGGAGACCGACATGGACGATTAGAGACTCTGTCCCCAGTAATACATTCACACTTTTCATCCCATCACATCAAGATTAGACCCACTTCTTCTGATCATATCCAATCCTGAGGGGGGGGGGTTGTTGACATTCTATTTTGTTACATAAATGAAATAGTATCAACTAATGATATATTTAAGGGGAAATTGTGTAAGCCGAATGTCCTCAAAACAGCACAAAAAATTCCCTTCATGTAGGGACCCCTAGACATCGTCGACATGCATGTACCTACACATGAGCCTGAGTAGTCCTCTTGAGCAGCCTACCTGTGCAACCCACTTTAGTGAGTGAGTACCTTCCCCCAGGGTCCCATATTTTCCTACAAATAGGACCCTTGGGGTCATTATTTGGACATTTAGAATTTTTGGAAGTCCTTCTAAAGCCATGCTAGCTCTAGTATGTCGCTCATGCCTCTAAAAACCTTCAATGAAGATTTTCAATGCATAAAGTATAGGTAATTTTTGAGGGATAATGAAATTAAAGTCCTACCAGGATTCAAAACAGATAAAACATACATGAATGATTCTCACCCAATTGTAGTTTACATGGTGGCCCAAAAATCGTGGTACCCTCAGCTCTCCCAAGACTACCTCTCCAGATAACCCCCAATATGAACCTCCCTTGGCTTTCCCTAGTCTTAAACCTATGTGAGTCTTTGATCTAGTCCTCTTCTGAGGGACCCATGATAGGGACTACCTTTCATTGCCTCCCTTATCTGAAAGGGATGAAACTGAATCCTCAACTGAATCCTCATGAATTAATAAACCATAGGAAGATACACCTAAACATGTCACCCATTTGGTTCTATATCCTTGTAGTCATAGGTTTCCAAACATGTTCATTTGGATGGTCAGAGTATTGGGTTCATGTGCGTTTTTATGCCAGTAGTCCTAAGGAATCTTACCCAAGGGATAATTCTGGGGTGTTCCTAGTTTTATATTAACGGGTGAAGATTTATATACCCCTTCTCATCTATGAGTCTTAGATCTTATGTTCCCCAATATAGTGGAAAATGATCGAACCTTATTTCCATTTAACCTGGAATGACATGCTCCTCTACTGCTACATGGCCTATTTTTTTGGAAATCCCCTCACCTTTCATGCCATAGATCTCATTATTCCATACCTCCTCTGTCTCTATTCCTTGGACTCATTATAGGGTAAATATAAGATAGGGAGGTGTTGTACCCTTGGCCCTATTCCAACCTTGTTTTCCATAACCTGGACTCATAATTGGTTTAATTGAAGAGAGGGATGGGTTTTATGCCTGACCACTTCCACTAGTGGAAGGAGAAACATAGTTTAGGTGGATAGACTCAAAGACTATTACATCTATTTTAGGAATATTCTCCTATGTGCATCAGTATCCGAGATCAGATTGTGTGATCTACAAATCAAAAATATTCTATTGTTCTCCCAATGAGTATGAATGGAGTGGGCTTATAAGTTTACTGTGATCTCGTAATCCATACAAACCTAAATCACAATGGACATCCTCCTCAGAAGTAATCCCTAATCAAACTTTCAACATGACTCCTATGATATATATGACCTAACTGTACAAAAATTAACAATCTTCCGATTATGTGTAATCCCCAATCATTTAACATATTGAACTATGAGAACTCTAATTCATGATCTAACCTGGATATGTAGGATGTCAACATGTGGCTCAAGATTAATGGGAATCTTCCTCAAATGTATGTTCCAATCAAACTCCTTAAACCATAATGAATTTAACATCCATCATTAAATCCATCTCATATTGAACACTTTTTTGGGGAATATCCCCTACCTCATTATCTGAATGGGATATACTCCCTTGGAAGACAAACTAAAGGGACTCTATAAGAAAGTATCCTCATAATCGAACTACATATGATTAGATTCCCTTAAATTTGGGATATTTTGGAATCCTCCATGAGGATCAAATATGACACCCCATATATACCATATTCTATCTGAGCCACAATAATAGTTTTGTTTTAGAAAATATAGGAACCCACATCCCTTATGAGTTCCTTGTTGTACTTCTGTGTAAGTACCACACCAACATTTGACTAGGAATCTTCCACATAGAAATACATACCACATGACATTAAATTTTATGGTGAGGTACTTATCATATGACCATAAAAGGTATGATGTTCCCCATTATGCATCATGAGCATTTCTTTGTTCTAATTCCATTCACAAGGATACATTAGAAGCCCATTTATGGGTTAGATACCTACATCGAAACAAATACTATCTCCCTTGATTAAGATATAATACAGACCCATCTCCCTAGATGAAAATATACTCCAGAGTGACACATGTCCCAATAAATGAAAATATACCCTAGAGTGCCACACAATTTGGATTAGAAACATTCATCATTTTAATAATGAAAAAAGAATCTCTAATTAATATATGAGAGGATACTATTTAAGTAACAACCTCATATAAATATAGTTGATTGTAAATTCCATACATGTTAATAATTGATTGCTAATTCATTTTTGATTCATATCATTGATGAGATTTAATAAAGGATCCATGAATGTGTATTAAATCTATAATAGTTTCTTGGAGTATGAAATAAATCCCCCTAAAAATGTTTGATGTTCCTAATGTTCCACCCTCTAGACCACTGTGAGATCCTAACAATCATTGATGAAAACTTGAATTAGTTTTTTCCTTTGGAAGTCTAGTCTATATTGATATGAAAAAATTAGGTGTTTCTAGTTCCATGGACAAACCCTTTGGAGACCATTCAATGATAGTGTGTTGCCCATTGGCAATGATTTCAAAAAAACCCAAACCCACACAATCCATCATCGAGAGACCATGGTTGTATTTAGGGATAATGAATGGTAAAAACCGATTTGAATAATTTTACATAGGAACCTCCATCAAAAATAAAGAGTATAAACTTCTATATCCTCATTGGACCATTTCATCCTTGATAACGAGACAAAAAATCACCATTAAAAAATGATAAAAATAAAATATCATTTATAAATACATTTATAGTTATATTTATTTAAATAGTTTTAAATATAAGTATTCACATCCCATTGAGAAATACTGTACTGTGTATCCACTGTCCGCAGACTTTTCAGGGCATCTTCCATAGGAAGATGGTGTTCGTAAGAGCATGGTTTTATTATCATGTGATTTGGATTGTTTTCAACTCTTTTGAACTATGTGGTAAATGGAGTAATGTATCAGATGATGGATGTGAAATGGATAAAGAAATAGTTTAATTGGACACCACACATCTCCAATATAAAAGTAGCGGTGATCATGATTCTTTTATGGATGTTTTTTAAAGGTAAAGTGGAAAATGGCCAGTAATGAAGGGTTGACTCAAACTCATCCAAAAAGAACGTGGTGATAGAATTATTTCAATATTCTAAATAATGTGTCCATGATATATTCCCACTATTCTTGTATTGTAACATATTTCTTTCTATATGTCTATTGTTTTATTTATGCATCATTATCTTAATATTCTTTCATTTTATACATTTACATTGTTCATATTTTGAATTAGTTGTTAAAGAATTCTTCTACAAATGCTTTTCCTTAATTTTCTACTACTTTCTCCACTGTTTGTAATTTATTTCTATTGTACCACTATGTCAATCTTATGATGAGATTATATTCTCCCCACTATAACCTATTTACAACCTTGATACATGTAGGTCGCCTTTGGCATATGGGGTGTAACACATTAGGCCATGTAACCCACTGGTCCAACTACTATTCTAGTGGCCAGTCTAGTTAGGATGTTACAAAGTGGTTTTAGAGCCTTTTTTTACTTTTCATATTATTTTTGGATGGTAGGTAGGAGATCTTGAATGTGTCAACACTTGGTAAATATCTATATCATGGATTTTCACCCACCCATGGGGAAAAGTCCATGTGTCTAGGGCGGGATTTATTGTTCTTTTTTCGCTATTATTGTTGATTTTGTTCACCGTGAGTGAATGGTGTACTTTCTGATGCTTATTGATTTATGAAATTTAATATATTTGTCCTTGGACTAGTATGGAAATGAAGTGGAATTACATGAATTATCATAAGCATATAAAGATTCATAAGTCACTCATATGCAATGTCATGAATATTCATTTATAGGATTCATATTGATTTGAATGGATTGATTGAGTTATATTCCATGTTTCCCATTTAAATAGCATGTTCTACAATTGGATCATACTACTATGTTATAGAATTTTTATATTTGTTTATTTATAATGAAAAATTTCTTCTTTTTTGTTAATATGTATAAATGGTTTCAGGTGATAAATTTATTAGTTTCAATTAAACTAGAACTATTTTTTAGTTGTAGGGTTTATGGGTACCTAATGATTGGGAATGTGTAACTCATGTACTGGATCCCTTTTTTGGACTTGTTTATATACATTTAGAGTCCAATGTTAAATTGTAAAAGCTATTTATTTTCATATGTAAATGTGAAATGGTTTTGATTAAATAGGAGTTATTTACGATTATAAAATGTTTGGTAGAATTATAAATTGAAGATGGAAACCCATATAACTGAACAATGAATTAACGAATATTATATCATGAAATGAATATAAATTTAAAAGGGGTGATCATTTTGTTTAAAATGAAATGGCGCACTTAATAATGTGTTTAACCAAATCACACAGGAATAATGATCATGTGATTAGCTTCAAAAATGCACAAAAGGACCCAAGTAGGTCAGGTGGGGCATGATTCTTCTATAGTAACCTACTAGAGGTGTTTTTTAATATTTAATAATTAAACAATATCTACTCAGTTTCATCCTAATGGAACTATGTTGTTTTAATAGGGCCTACATATGTATCCTTATCTTTAATAACTAAATAGGAATTAATTTTGATAAGTAGCCAAATTACGACTAAATATTAATAAATAGTTAATGCTTTAAACAGTTTGTTTGATAATAATTTTCTATTTTCCTTGATGTATTTATTAAATTAGGTACCAAGTTCTTTTATATCATAGTGAGTACATGATGTTCTATTTATAATCTTCTAAATGATAGATGATAAAAGGAGAAACAATGATAATTATTTAAAAGGGAACCAGAAGAGTTTTAAATCATTTAAACCATCATGTAAGGGTAGTTTAAGCATATCTTGAGTTTCCTTTGATAGAAACATGATCCTTTTATATAGGGATTTATTTTTTATTATGTTCATAAATTATAGTATAAGGTCCTGGTGAATCCTATTTGGCAATACCCATTGAAAGGGTCAACACTTATGATTTCTTAAGGGGCTAGCCGGAGTTAGTTATCACCCATAGATAATAAATGACATGATAAATTCTTTTTGATTTCTGATGTATGATAACTTTTAGGTGTTGTCCAATGTAATACTCTTACCTTCTAAATGTCACTATTTTTGTATGGGTGGTGTTGGTATCCTTCAACCCTTTTATTTGATTCATCAACAGGTAATGATTAGTTTTAGATTGTTAGATATGCCTAGTGAATGATCTTCTGATTAGTGGGTCTCATTACCTAGTTTATCATTCTTTGGGTGACTCAAGAGGTCATCGGACTATTTTAATACCATGTGTGATACTATGAATTTGATCTGTTTTTCTACGTTGGTCACATGATACATGTATTAAATGGGAGTAAAACATACATACACTATTTATTATGGTCCTCTTTATTAGAAAATCATGTGGTAGTATACATTCATATATGTGGTTCCCTTTGGGTTGAAAAATGAGGTTAATAACCTGTATAATTTGGGGGAATCATTGTGCCTTGTGTTGTGAATTTGATATCATGTCATATCCATAGTAGAGTTCCTTATATTTAAAGTAATTATGTTCATCCAAATGATCAATATGACTACTAAGAGACTCAGGTGTTTGGAGATGCTGGTCCCTTCAATATTTTTCTTTCCTACCAAATGTTATGGAACTTATGATCATTACATGGAACTGTTTCATGATTATGTTTAAGTTAAATCTGATCTTTCATTCTTATGATCTATGGTTCTATCTTTCTGCTTCATTATAAGGATATTACTCAATAGGGTAGTGTCATGCTGGTTTTATTATACAGGTCAGTGCTTACTAGAAAGAACAACAGTATTGTGGTTGGATGTGTGTGTGACCATTGTGAGAAACTATGTTGGTCTGAGATGGACATTGATGGTTGAGTTGGACATTGATGTAGTTCATTAGGTGGTGGTGGAATTGTGACCAGTTAATGATTATATGTTGGAAAGTGAAGAAATGATTCTTCCAAAAACTTGACAATTGTTGTTTTAGTGTGGTCTACTTCTACTATCTTCTAAGTGACAAGCATGTCTCCAACATTTACATATTCCTTGATTCACTAAGAGAGCATCAGTCTTACACCACAATAATGATTTAAAATCAATGGTTTTTAGGGTGGTTCTATTAGTGTCTCATGCTAGTTCTATGGATATTATTTAGGTGAGGTTAGTCATGAGTGATTCAGGGTTTCCCATATAGGAATTCCTTGGACATATTCTTGCACACTAGCCATTTTCTTTTGAAATGACTTCTAGGAGACATACAATCCTTACTCAGTTAATGATCTTATGTGGGTGTCTTAGCTTAATAAAAATATCTCCCCTATTACCATTTGAGTATGGACTATCACGAGTTAGTTCGTTGGAATCCATTTTAACGTATCTTACGTTATTATGGAATTGATTTCAGGCATGGAGGTGTTTCTTGAATGGGTGACTATTCCAGTTTGATAAATAAAGACTACTCTCTTATTTCTGATGAGGCATGAATGTTTAAGTGGTCAAGTGGTGGTTGAGAGTAAAACATCAACATGAGTCATGTTATTTCTTCGATGAATGTTCTTGTAGAAAACCCAAGTTTCCTTAGGAGAATGAATTTTATTCTTGTTTGTAATACCCTAGTTATCTAAGACAAAAGTTTTTGAGATAAGTTATACATAGTGTCTCAACATGTTATACTTCATTTTGATGTCTATGACCAATAGGAACTGGTTTAAACAAGAGACTTTGTTATGGTGGGAGTGGTGGAAAGGTCACCTGTGTCTTTCAAATAAATCTTATGTGACCTTTTTCAATGTGGTTGATCGAGATTAAACTATTCCTTTATGGTGATATCTGATTTGACAATGAATATAAAAAGGCCCTCCCAGAAGAATGATATCGTGTCAGGAACATACTTAGAACATTTGGGTATGTATTTGAGGCAATTTCAATTGTGAAGTGTACCATGGTTCAGGTTGTGGACTATTATTATCTTAAGACCTTTGGTTAGGATCACCATCACCAAAATGTATAAATAGATGAAAACATGACTGTGTATCTAGTTGAATGGGATTTTGTTATAACTATTTCATCATTTCCATCTTGGGATAAGATTTTGCTTAGGTTTTAATGGATTATGTTTCATAATTTTAATAAAATATTTGAGGTGCTTTGGGAATTTTCAAACACTACATAACCGTTTATATAGGGATTTATGACTCTAGTGGGTTAGGTGTTGTTTTCATTATTCCAAAAGGTTACTTAGGGAAAATAAGTTCTATGGTTGGGAGGTTGTAAAAACCCATGTTTTTGATCCAAGGTAAAATTCCACGTGACTATGAATTTTGGAATTTACTTGATGGGATGTTCTTTGAACAAAGCTTCAATGCATAATTTTTAGAGGTTGAACACTTTATAATAATATTTGTTGACTTGGGTGAAGTTTTGAGGGGTTCCCTTGGTGGTCTATTGAGTTTCAAAAGTTTCGAGCCCTATAAACCACAAGGTTGGGTGGTCTAAATAGGGTGAATTATTAGTCTAAAGTTATGTGGACCTCGGTAAAAAATAGTATATCCTACACCATAGAAGAAGATGTGAAGCACATGGGATACACACAGTTTCCCCAATCCATGTTCCCCTATCTCATGGTTACTTTCATTTAGGTAGTATCTATAGACTACTCATCATGTGGTTGGTTCACAGTTAGAGTAGCAATGAATGAAAAGCCATGGGAGGTAGGATTCATATTCAGAGGGAGCCAGAAGGTTGGCGTACAATCAAAATACCATGAGACCCAGTTTTTATGGTGAAATTGCACTTTTAACATTAATTATTTTCTGTTTTCTTTTTCTTATTCTTATTTCGTTGTCCTCCTATATCCACATGAACATACTTCTACATTACATTGGATTCCTCCTCAAGCATATTCTTGGAATCAAGAGATCTACTCAATCTAAAGTTGAATCGAACACTATTAGTATTTAAAGATCCACATTTGTATGATATTGAATCCATTTTATCTTTCCATAATTTAACCTTCCCCCGATTGAGTGATCAATGTGTAATATTATTTTCTATTTTTTGAGGAAGAATGTTTTCTTATTGTATTCCATCAAAACGAGACTAAATCTGAGCTTGATATTGGACAATTACAAAATCCTTTGAATAAATTAGGTGGTATACATATTTTTTCCAAAATATTTTCTCATTTTCTGTATTGCACCATTGCGCCACAGACATGCCTTTTCCAACCTTTTCCTCTAAAATGTTTTCATTAATATATGTTGCTTTAAGAACCTATTGTAAATAATGTTGATCATTTTTTTTAATTTGAGGTTGTCAATCTCAATGATAAGAACCACATGGGAGTTATAACTTGTTTTGACCCCATTTTAATTAATTGTTTAATTCATTAGATTTCATTATACGCGTTCAAATTGGATTAATAATGGAATTTACCATTTTATAAAATTGCCTAAATGATAATGGAACCTCCTAAATACCTTGTTGAACCTTTATCAATTGAATTCTCATATAGTGTTGGTGTTTCTAAAATGATTCTTTGATGATAATTAGGTTATAATGTTTCAATGTGATGTATAATTATGATATTTAAATTTTTGATAAAAATTTTCATGATTTTAAAATAAAACCCCTTTAATGAGGTACAATATCATTAAAATTACAAATTTATTTTTAGTGAATTTTATCTTCTTTGGAATTATGAAATTAATGGTCCCCTATTAATTTTTTATTTAAAATAAATAATTTTTAGTATATGACCTATTTTTTTATATTTAAATGGAGTTTCCTTTTTTATAAATAAATGATCATTTAACCATTTAACATCATAAGTGCATTCCTGGAACACTCCTAGATAAATCACAAATTTACCAAGCCACTCATAGTGTCATTACATGCATAATAAATGAGATCTCTCAAGTATGTGATCTTCTTAAAGGCCGAGGTATATTAAAAGTACTTCTTTGAGACTTGTAACCATTTTTCCATGTTTTTAGTTGATTATATGATTTTTTCTAATGTAATTGATATTTTTGGTATTAGCATTCATATTGATTTATCTTCTATTAAATGTAATGGCTATTTATGATGGAATGCCTTCCATTAAATGTCTTAATTGGTTTAAATGGAATGTATTAGTTTTATAATATTATTTAAGGTGGATTTCATTCACTTACATGTATTATATTGTTTCCTTATATAGGAATTTATTTTTATCATATGAACACACCTCTTGTCATAATTATATAAGAATGAACTATGTAAATTGGTCTAAATGTGAGGCCCACAATGTTAATTTGGATTATTATATGTAAATATTGATAATTAATTCCTCATGGATTCAATTGTTATTGTCATAGGATTACAATTTAATATACGTAGTGGGAAAATGGTAAGGGTGGACTTGAGCATGGAAGAATCATGCTCCCTTAAATCGTGTGTTGATCCATTGTGTCTTCAACTGGTGATACTATGTGGATGGTGGGAATGATGCACCATTTCCCTTGTTGAGTATTGACATGACGATGAACTCAGTACTCTTCAAGTGTTGAAATGATGGCACAATTACCATCTCAAGTCATGAGGATGATGTTTCCCACTCATTATGAAATATAGGGCATGTACCCTACTACATGACCTTATAGGATCATTAAGATTGGTTTTGGATGACTGGGTTATGCCCTGGTCTAGCCAACAACTGGTATTCTAGGTATATTAAAACTTACATTTGCATATTCTTGGTTCTTTTTTGGTGGATGAAATATATAAATGCACAATATATATTTTTACTATATATATAGATTCTTTTCACACTAATTCCATCCATTATCCAAAGCTGGTAGACTCATCCGGGTGTCTCATTGGATGATGAGATAATTGATGTTTATTTATTTATTCAACAGAACTTATTATTTTTTTATACCCACCTTTTATTTAAAAATATACTTCACAAACTAGATTATCTATTGACACCATGGGTGGTAACATATAGGGATTTATATCTCACACCCTCCTTGGTCCTCCATTACTCTAGGGTACCAGAGTAGATCTCTTGTTTATAAGACCATAGACTATTTATTATGTCATTAACCTTGTAACCGTGATTTAGGAGAATAACACTGAGCTAGGTATTAGGATTCACTTGGAGAACTCCCCCATGGATTTTATTTTATTTTCTTTATTCTTGTATTATAATATAAATGTTTCTTGAAGTATATGTATTCTTTTAGTTGTATATCATCACATGGAAATGGAGAAATTATATACATTGGCATTGGATATCGTTGGATTCAGTTGTTATATTAGTATTCAACTTCAATATGTATTTAATTTTATATTGCATATGCTACTATTTTTTATTTATTTATTTTTTACCGTAATACTACTCTGATATTGAGTGTATAGTCTCCCCAATACCACATCCATACACCCTCAATGCTAGTTGGAAACCTCTAGAATATAGGAAGGCACACTTGAGTCCATGTGACCCACTGGTCTAGCTATTATCCTATTGGTATGTAGGGTTGGGACATATTTTTATATATTTTTCATTTTTATATATATAATTGGCATACTAATGTCCAATAGTATATTTCGTATTGAAAAGATCAATGTAGTTCTCAACTGTGATCACAACATCAATGTTCTATGATGATATTATTAAATATGGTTATATGGATGGATACTGTATTATGATATGACACATATTATGCAAACTATTATGTTAGAGTGCACTTAAATAGATTATGCTTCTTCTCTTGATGTTTTTATAAAGTAATCAAAAAAATGGGATATTATGAGAATTAACCCACAGGTTGGATTTTATTATATTTTCTTGTCATCAGATATTACTATATTCTAGTGTGTGCAATGGACTACGGACTTTATTATTGTCATTGATGTATTTAATAACTCAATAACATATATTTAATGAAAATTACTATAATTCCATTTATTAAAGAAAATTAGGGTATGGTGGGTGAATAAAAAATAACATGTAATTTATGTATAAGTTAAGGAATGATTTTCCATTTCATCTTTATGGTATTTGATATCTCAATGCTTTTATTGAAATGAAACAAATGGATTTATTTCCATATACATGGTTTAATGTCATGATAGTTTTTTTACAATATAAAAGGAAAAAATGAATAAGAAAACATTTATCAAAAAATAAGATTGGAGAAGATTTCATTTCAGAATTTTCAATCCATATATATGGTGTAACAACTCATGATTACTTTTTAAAAAAATTCCCTAAAATAATGTAACATGATCATTTATGAAAACATATATTGATGAAAAATATTTTTTCCCTTCCACCTTTATGATTGTTAATTTTTTTGACTAATATATAATTCGGAACACCCTCATGAAACCCATTCTCTTTTCATGGGAGAATTCAAGTCTATCATTGTAATGCATCCCCATTGCATGTCGCATTTATAAATGTTATAAATTGATAATGATGGACCATAATTATATATTCCTATAATTGATTGGGGCTTGTGATATATCTCATGAGACTATGTGTATTATGTGTGAACATGCTGAGGGATTTTTCACAATTTTGATGTTATGATTTTTGAGCATATATTATGTGTGAAAATGTTTCTATATTTGTTCGTAACTATTTTTGTAATTGGAGCACTATGTTATGATGTTTTATTACTATACATATTCCTCATTTTATTCAATTTTTTCAAATGAATACCTTCTTAATTTTTTTTATGTTTAACTTGTGATATTATGATATTGACTATTCTCTCACATGTTCTAAATTGTTTTATATATCATTTTATTACCCCTGTATTCCTCCACATACTAGGATTTTATCCCACCACATTGTTTTATTTATATACTGAGAATATTAAATGTGCTAATAAGAAAAATGTATATTCAAAAGTATTATGATGATGGAATTAAATATTTTTTATGTTTTATTATGTATGGCTTTCTTATGAACATAATTTTAATAATATAGTAATCCTTTTGATCCATGAATGTATTAATATTATTTAATTTATCTAAAAAATTATGTAATAGTCTGGAATAAAAACGAGGTGCCAGTATTCTAATGAACATGAAAGTCACAATTATAGATGAAGTAATGTGAGAATTTGAAATTGTTGTGGGGAGATGTTTAATGTTGTTTCTTTTCAGAATTCTGAATTTTATATTTGAATGTGAGTAGGTAACAAGTGTTAGTTCTTTGAAAATATTTTTACATTTTGAGAAAGAAAAATATATAGAAAATATGGAGAGGAAATTCATTTAACATTCTCTTATGAAATTTTATGAATAATAGTAAAAAGAGAATGAAGAAGCATAAGAACTACAATAACATGATTAATTTTTGATCCTATTTGAAAATGAAAAATTGATGAAAACATATTTTATATCTTAATAGTCTGTTATCACATTACATGGAAAATTTATATTTTTTGTAACATGATGTTAATGAAAATAAATTTTCATTTGTAATCTCAATTAAGACACTATTGTACTTTATGCTCGTAGTTGATTTCATACATACATATGATTTTCATTTTTTTGAGTTTTAATACATTAAAAAAATCTATAAAGCCATCGATTTGTTTTTAATTATGCATGTAATAACAATATATTCATTTTAATTAATAGGGGAATAGTATGATTTAATGAAATTTTCAAGGGAATAAAAATTATCGATTCACCCACACTCCCTCTATGTGAATTATCATTGATTCTATTTGTATTTTTCAATCATGAATATAATTACTAACATAATAAACATTACTCAACAAACATATATTTCCAAAAACCCTTGCATATTTTTCCACATCACTTGAAGAAGATTTCTATTTAAGAGAATAAATTACATTACTATATTTATCCTTACTGAAATTCTAATAGATTTTTTCTCACCTAAATATTTATCATTTTAATATGTATCATCATTTCTACTCCATGTATCCATCACATCTTTTCATTATTCTTAAACATATTTTCATTTCATTAATTCTTCAATAAAAACAATCTTGACCATTGTGTTATTTATTGTGGCAATAATAACATTTTTGTCTTGAAATACATAAATTCATAATAACATTCTTTTTATCACTTATATCATCCTTCATGGATATAATTATATAAAATTTATACGTGGTCTTCTTTATCACCTTTTATACTCATTTCAAATCATTAGGTATACTCTCATTTTCATTAGTTTAAGAATATAAATCATCATCATAAGAATATGATCAAATAAGAATAGTTATAGTAGCCACACCATTATTCTTATAATCATCGTAGATATAAAATATATTTCAACTCAACCTTGTATTACAAGAGTGAAGTAACAATCTCACCCAATTTTTATCTTTTATGTTAATTCGTTCAATAATAAAACATTCTCAGCATTCCACTTCTATAGTAGTGATTTGGAATCTCACTCAACCATATTAGTATTCTCCTACACACATCCAGGTTAATTTTTTCCATTATTGATTATTGTGAACCTATAGAATATTTGATTTATAGCCAGGTTTTATACCATAGTTTTTTTATTTCTCTCATCTCTAATCATTCTAATCATTTTTCATGTTATCAATATGTACCATAATGTGTAACATTTGAGATTATCTAAGTATCATGACTGATTATAAATATATATAAATTATTAAAAACATATAAACAAATAGTACAACAATCAATGTTCATGATTAAATAGTTAATATTACACACATATATATATTATTACCTATATTTTTTCTCATGACATTTCTTGTGGTTACACTGTTATGTTCTAATTATTTTGGATTAATTACATGAGGTAGGATTCCATCTTATCTTTTCCAAACCATATTCTTTCCCATTAAATAAAGGTTTCTTCATTGGGATACAGATATCAATTTACCATTCCCTATCCATTTAAATTATAACTACCTTATACAATTGGGTTTAACAATATAATAGAAAATGTGTAGAATCTAAGAGGTTATACAATTTGGAACATACTTTTATGTCTCAAAATAATGATGGAAAACACTGGGGGGGTTTCCTAAAATAAGATATTTAGAGTAAAAAAACAAAAATATGGATATGGGGATTAATAATAATAAATATTTAAAACATATACATTAAATTCATTATGTATGAAAGGTGTAACAAAAATATTGTATACGATTGTGAATAAGGATTCATATAGTAGTTCGAATCAATAATATCCTAAAAATACTCTTCAATCCCCTATAATCCCTGAATGATATGAAATGACCTAAATAGTCCAAAAATTTTACGGAGACTGGTTACTCTATAGAAAATAATTTACCCTTCCCAAGGAACAATATAAAAAATACCCTTAAAACGCATTGTTTTCACATTGTAATTCATGTTCTAAAACATATGAATTTTTCTAGGGAAAATGTGCAACAGGCATAAACCACTTGGTTATGTAATACAAACCATACATGTATCTTAAAATACAGTAATAACAACTTAGTGATTTTAGTTATTATATCTATAAAACCTATTACAGTACATAAAAATATTTTATAATGAAATATGAATATTTAATCAAATAAAAATTTAGATGGTGTTGTTGGGGGAGAAATAAGAATGCTTTGTCCCTTGATAGTGTATGTTTAATGTTTATGATTTAGATAGTATAGTTGGGATGTGTTCCAATAATATGACATTTGAACTTTAAAAGACATTAGTTTTAGAAGAAAATTGTTTCTTAGGTTTTTATCATTTCCATAGCATTTTATTCTATTTATAACCCAAATTTGACTATCCAATATAATAATATATTGTAATAAAATTCTATCAAATAATATAACATTGTTAATATATGTCAAAAACTGATAAAGATAATTATTTTTTATAATTAAGGAGAGTGTTTTTATTCATTTTAATGTTAAAAAATTAGTTTTTTGGAGAAATAATAGAAGAAATTATTGACAAGTGTTGCTCAATAAGAGAATAATTATTGAGTTGAGAGCATGAGATAATTAATGAATAAATTTAATTTTACTTTGATTTTATAGGATATAATAAAGATAGTATTAATATATATGTTGTTTTACATGTATAATTATTATAAGATATGTACAAAACATAGTGGGGGAGAAATGTAAATGAAAATAATGAATATAATCTTATAATAAAGGGTATGGGGAGACTCAATCATGAAATCTATTTAAGATAAAAAAGGTTCCAACCAATATGTTGTTCCCTAGAGGCACATTAGTAAAAATAAATATAAAAAATTTAAGAGTGGTGCTGGTGGTTGTAACAAAAACCAAAACAACATTATCAAGAATTCTTGCATGAAATTCATAACATTATCAATTATATATATAATTATATGTTTTTAAGTCATTCTAAAAATTATTATTTAAATAAATAATCATTACATATATACATATATATAATGATAATATAGAACATATATATTGAACATTAGTTAATGTTATAACATAATAGATATATAATTTAATATATAGTATCTATAACAAAAGAACTAAAAAAACAATAACAATGATGATTATCATGAACTAATATTAATTTTATAAAAATTATTATTTTTATATAATTTAAAATACGTCAATAAAATATTAAATTCAATGTTGATCACTATTTAGAAGTATAATTTTTTTGCTATTTTAATAAAAGTAACATGCTTGAGAGGGTTATTTTTATAAATAATATTTGGTATCACTAGACAGTAAAAATGTAAAAATCGAAAGAAAGAATGTTGTGAAAGTCTATTAGTGATCATTCAGGTAGCCCACAACTTTTCCAAACCAATTATTTTAATGAAACATTTCTAAATATTTTATATTGAGGTTTATTATAGATAAATTGGTCTATAGTAAACCATAATAAATGGTGCTCAGTGGGTCATCTAGAACAACACAATATGAAATGAATTTCTTGATGAGAACCTCACATTAACACTTAAATTGGTTCTTTGGGGAAATGTTTTGAGGGAGGATCACCACTTAAATTTTTAATCGTCTATCAAATCCAAATACTAACTAGGAAAAATCATGAGGGGCCCTACAAATAATTCACCAAAATATTGAAAGAACACCCCCCACACACACACACAAATCACTCATCTTCCCTATTTTACTCAATTATAAGCCCCCTCCATCGGTTTGAGGCTCCTTTAATGTCAACTTCAAATTTTATGGGTTTTTAATATTTTCAGTATTAATTTTTATATAACACATTAGTAAAATTTCTTATAAT
The DNA here is from genome assembly GCA_963277665.1 of Viscum album. Taxonomy (NCBI): domain Eukaryota; kingdom Viridiplantae; phylum Streptophyta; class Magnoliopsida; order Santalales; family Viscaceae; genus Viscum; species Viscum album. Next base: position 372,314,469 of record OY728134.1, read on the forward strand.
ATTTTTTAATAGAAACTATATATTTTTTTGAAAAATTTATTGAAAATTTAAATATTTATCTAGTCGTTTAATTTTGATGTCCAATTTATTTAGCTATTCAATTAATTTTCATTTTCAATTCTTTTAGGTATTTGTTCAATTTTCATATACGTTGTTATCTAAATAGGTTTTTAATATTCATGTCTAATTTATTTTAATATGTGGTTTATAATTTGTTTTATTGTTTTCTCATTTTATTTTGCTAATCATTTAATTTATTTTAATATTGTATATTTAATTAGTCCTTCAATTTATTGTTTATTATGCTTAATTGAAAAATAAAATAGTGATATTTTTTTACTAAAATTAAATATTGAAAAATTAATTATTATTTAATCAATTCTTTATTATCAATTAAATAGTAATTATAATTTATTTAAATTTATTAATTTGTAAAAATATATATTAAATGTTAGTTAGTAAATAAATAATAATATTTAATAAATAATTAACTAAAAATTATATATTAACTAATTATTAATTAATTTATATGAAATTATAATTACCAATTATAATTAATAATTAATTATAATTAATAATTTACTAATAATAAATTAATTATAAATTATAATTAATTAATAATAATTAATAATTTAAAAATAATTATTTAATAATTATTTAAAATTAGAAATTATCATTATATGATCAATTACTCAATATATAATATATTAATAATTATTTAACATGAATAGTGTAAGATCTGTTCTTTTTTTCAAGTATGTTTCTCATTGGGTTTTTTTGAGACATAGTGGCCACGTCTTGATTGGAGACAATGTTCCTTGTTAGAGAAAATGACCTAAGGTTTGGGGATGTATGCTTGTTTGAATTAATGGAGTCTATGTATAACTGGGATAAATTGTAAAATGGGTCATGGTACATTGAGAGGCTTTAAAGGGATAATGGGAAAAAACTCAACTACAGGACATTTACATGTTGTGTAAGGGTATTACAATTTGTGTAATTCTTTGTTGATTTTGATATAATAAATATGAGGTCATGGGTTTTTTGGGAAATACCATGAAAAACATTTACATGATATGAAACCATATTATAATCTGTGTATTTACTCAAAAAATAGTTTTAAAATTTCTATATGTCTGATTTTTATTTCAATCGGCTTCATATCCTTATCTCTCAACCCGAGGGCATCCTCCAAGAAATATTGGAGTTCCAAAACCCATTTGTAATGACCCATTCACACAATCAATCCCATATATGGTGATTTTGTTATATTCGTCCTTTCTTCATTCTTCTCCAAGGTGTTGTGGTGAAAATCCATTTTCTAATAGCATTATTGGTTTTGATCTTGATCATTTTTCATCTAGGAAAATCTTCGTAGTCATCCAAACATTCTTCTTCATGGGCATTGAGTGTTGTAATAATTTATGGATATTTGGTTAATGTTATGGGGTCTAAATCCCAACCATATGGTTTTATTATTAACATGTTTTTGCAATATCATGATTGTGAAAAAGTAGTGTGCATCCAAAACTTATCAAATAATCAAATGAGATTTTCCATTGAATTATTTATTTTTCTAATTGGTATGTAATTTGATAGTGGATTAAGGTATGGTTAGCATGATTTGAGACTTATGGTGATTTCATGTAATAGAATCCTTTAATTGTGGCATATTTCTTATTTACAAACTTGTTAGTCCATTATGAATTCAATTTCTTGTGGCATATGATAGAATAAGTTTAATTTTAATAATTAACCATTGAGATATATGATGTGATATTATTATATCTATTCTATATGATAGAAATTGGGTCTATGGTGGGATTCTTATATAAAGGTCTTGGACTAGTAAATTTCACATGTATTTGCTGTAATGCTGATAGTGAATGGAATCATCCAAATCCATGCTGTAATGATTACAGAGAGTGGGATATACCTAGTCACATGATATATTAATTATAGGGATTTGACTTGGATTTAATTTTATGAATTTTATTGGTTATACGATGGTGGTTGGAATGTTTGTAAGACATGACCTAGATATTTTTTCATGGATATGATGAAGGTAGTTTAATTAGGTTTTATAGTTATTGATGGCCTGGACGAAAGAAATGATCAGAGATATTCCATCATAACACCAAATTTGGTTATTGTATTTTTTAATTACTGAAATAAATGACACACCTATTTATCTATTATTACATACATTTATTCTCAGAAAGTTATTATGTAGACACATTATTGTTATCCTACTGATTTTTACTCACACCCTATTAGACCCACCATTTGGTAGATGGGCTGACATCGCGGATGCAGGTTTGGATAAGGGAGAAGAACCTTATGGTTTATTTCTTATATACTATTGGGATACAGTTTGGAAAAGGGAGTGGAAATGGGATCAGAACCCGAGACATTTAATATATTAATTTATTTGACTAGTATTTTAATTGTATTGTTCTAGAATGATGTTTGATTTTATTAAAACTTATCATTAGATTACTCATTATTGTTTATTGGATTATTCAGTCGGTTATTATTATTTTATTTCGTATTGTTGACTCTGATTGATTATTTTTTATCATAAATCATTTCTTCTAAATTAAATGTCATGAAATGGGGTATAGTCTCCCCAAAATAATATCCACACCCCCATTGCTAGTCGCCTTTATCTTGTATATGGGGAGGTAGGCTTGAGGTCCCATAACCAAAAATTTCTAGTTATGCGAGAGGGTGATAGATTGGGAGAAGTTACAAAGTGGTATTAAAGCATCTGATTTTATTTTACTTTACATTAATATTTGGGAAATGTAGAAATGAAAAAAGGAATTTTATGACTTATTAATGAGATCATTCATCAGAGTATGTAACCCATGTACATGGGAAAATCTATGTACCCATCGATGGGATTGTTTCTTGTGTTATGTGTTTGATGTAGTTGATATTATTTCACCTATGGTGATTCACATGATGTGTAAGGATTATTGTTTTATGTCGTTATTATTTCTTAATTTTTGTAATCATGGCCCAGTATGGAATGAGATAAGAATACATGCATCATAATAAGAACCTAGGGATATATTGACATGCTTTTTTCTTGATAGGGGAAAATCTATTTATTTTTTAGGTGATATATACATACCTGATAAACTTTAATATGAAATATATATTTCAATAGATAAATAAAATGTTTTTTCATGTCATTATAAATACTGGTAATCCATGTCTAGAAATACAAAGTGTTAGTGGTTCTATGTTGTAGTCACATGTTAGGTTTACCTTCTTGCTAGCTAGTTCTCTAAGGTATATTTTTCCTTGTAGTGAAAATGAATCCATGTCGTATTTGACTTGATTGTTATGAGAGTGGAAATCAACACACTCCTAATGTAGCTAAAAAAGAAAATATTGTAGTTCTTGAGGATAAGATGGATATTCGTATTTGTGAAAGCTTCTAGAGGGTGATGTGATTCATGGAAAGGGATAATTTTCATAACATTTATATGATGTCCGAGTTTTCAAGGGACTTTCTGAATTGACATCTACATATGTTTAATCAGAATTGGGGAACCCAAAAAACGGATTTATAGACATAGTTGTAGTAGGACCCCAGGACGCCCTGAGAGGGGAGGGGTGAATCATTGTGTTACCTTTTTTTTAAACACATGGATCTTGTTCCCATATTGGTAGGAACTAGTTAAACCTGTCTGATGGATTTGATCAGTAATGAAAAATTAAAATGCAATGAGATGACACAACTATTTTTACATGTTTCACCACTAAGGGCTATATCCAAGGAGCATACGCCGACAGGATTTCGGTTCTACCAAAATCCACTATGCTTCAGTTTCTGTATATTATAATGGTTCAGGAACATTCACTCTATCACAGGCTTAATACCTTTACAAAAGTTCATGGATTTCTCACTACTTCCCTTGGGTCTCTCCTGTTGACTCCCCCTGGCTCACTGCCCTTTGTGAAGTCCCACTCAGTTTATAGACGTAAAGGTCTCTTCAATAGATAGACATGAAGTTCATTGTCTCTTATTCAGCATGATACTTTGCTTTCATTAGGGTTCAAAGTTGATGCCCTTCTCATTTCAATCCTTCTTCTTTACTGCAATGACTGAATTCACTAGATCCCCTTTGTCTTTGTTTTCCTGAATCACAATTCACTTATGTGATTTATTAATAAATGAATCTCAGCTTACATGTCACTGTCAGAACCAGTTCACCATGCTTAAACGAGATCATGCAAGTATCATTTAGATTTCCTCTTCAATCTCACTTTGCATTGAATGTATCAAGCAATATTACGACTTTTGTGCATCTCCAAAAAGATCGACGGGCTTTAGCAGTACCTGACGCACTTCTACAAGCCTGGTGCACAAGTCACAAAACATCATGCAAGTCTTCAGTGAACTGGTCCAAACTGGCATGCCGGTATCACAAAACCACCATTGTGGCACTGGATTCCTCAACTTCTAACATGCATGACTCACTCCCATTCTCTCCCAAACTGCCTTGGGCGTGCAACTAACAACCGACGCACAACTAACCAACTGGCGCGCAACCTTCACATGAGCGACCACACACTACTTGTGCGACTTCCACACCTGTGCGACGAGAGATCTGATTTTTCTAAGTTTTGAACTTCGTGAGAAATGTGGAGGGGTGGTATACTATTTATAGGCATATTAGACACCTTGTGCGGTGGCGCGCATGCCTCCTCTCAGCGCGCAGGTTCCAGCGTGCAGCTCCAACTGTCCTAGCCTCTGTCATGAAACTCACATGCGCTACCCAACCAATACTTGTGTGACTCTCTTTCCTTCACCATATTTTGTATATATGACCATGAAAAACATCTGGGGCGCAACTTTCCAAACCTCCTAGGTACCGGCGTGCAATTCCTTTCATGATGTGCATGTCACTTGTGCGGCCAAACCAATACTTGCGCGACCCTATTTCCTTTTCCAGATTTTGATGTTATGATATTCAAAAACATATGGTGCGCAAGTTTCAATGGTTTGAAGACATCGGTGCCAAAGTCTCTTTGCTAAAAACATGTTTCTTTATTTTTCAATTTTCAGGCGCAAAAATTCTGAAAACACTGCAAAACCATGTCACCTTCAATATTCTCTTTTTGTACCACCTCCAGATCATTCATTACGTTGTTGACGTTCGTGAATAAAACATGGATAGTTGAACTCAACTCTTGAACTCAACATGCCACCATGAAATGCCTTTTGCCAACAAATGTGTATGTCATTGTTTGCTTTGTCAACAATCACAATTACCTTTGTGATTTTCCTTCATCAACAACTCTTCTTTTGTCATCACAAACTCCACTATCATGATATATATCCTTTGATATATCAACTTTCTCATCATCATATTTTCTCTATCGTCCACCAGCTTTTCTCCTTCCCAAATGGCTTGCATCATAAGATCTCATGATTTATGATATTTGTGAAATACAAATCAGCAATGAATCATCTGAGTTTTATACAATGTGAAGTGCATGGCCATCTCATAATTTCAATCCCTTTAATATTTTCCTCCTCTTAAACCAACATTCTCTACTTCATATAAAACATATGATTCTATTCTTCAAGAAGTATCTTTCTGGGTTCTCATGAAATCAAAAGAATTTCATGGTCTCCATCAAATTCCTATTTCTCTTTAATCATCCACAGATGGATTATACCTCACCATTCTTCATTGTTTTAAACAGTGTGTCACCATTGACACATGTTCTTTGAACTTATGATCAGTACAACAATCTTATGAATTTCCTTTCCTCCATTTCATTGATGTACTTCTTGATCTCCTTCATTTTGATCTTCATTGACAACTATTGAAAACAAATACAACCTTATACACAAATTGGTTCCAACAATCTCCCCCTATGTAGTTTGTTTTCAATACCTTTCATATTTTATTAAATGAATTCGTCAATCCCATAATGAGTCTCTTATCTTCAATCAACTTTTCTTTTCAAATATTCAGTTCACTTTCTCTCCCCATTATTGAGAAGAAATACAAAGCTCATTGTAGGGAGTGTATAAATATATACTTAAGAATTGTTTCATTAATCATCTCACGCTATGTCTACTTGAGAAATGCTCGAGGTAGAAAATAACATGATTTGATCTAGACAACATGGCAGTCCATTATGCACAGATCATGATACCACATGAGATGGGAAATCATGTACATTGTCTTCAAAGGATTTCCACATTCATTCTAGGATGAGAATAATAAATGTGATATGAAATTATCCTCTAGATACTCCTGTACTCATATCATCAAACAGATCAAAAACATCCAAGTGCAATTGGTAGGATATGTGGCATTGGGGCACTTCCATTATTCTTATGTCACTGATTAATTCAGTTACTCCCACTTTGTAGAATGAACTCTATTCTGAGTAACCAAGTTTGAGAGATTGTGAAATGACATTCCTTTTTCAATTACATTTTCATCTAGAAATATAAAGTGTAATTGCATTTGATACCAGCTGGAGTTGATATTGATTGAAATAATGATTTTGGAAGCATCTTCATTTTTCTCACCCTCAAGGGGAAAACTCATCATCATCTTCATCAAGAGTGATCCTTCATCATCTTAATCATTGAATATCAATTGATGAATCATCCAATGATTTAAGCTTCTTCATCTCATCTATCAATAGTAGACAACATTCACTACTTCTCAGGTTCACCCCCTGAGAGCATGCCTCACCTTCAATTCCTTGCATTATTAGAACAAATACAATACACAAATGTTTAAATTAATAAGTTGGTTCCTCCTTGATTCATCAATCTGAGCTGCATGGTTGAGGTGTGTTTCTCAACCAAGTTCCTATGTTCACTCTAGTCATCATACCAGCACATTTGAACATATGTTCTGATATGTGTTGATGTGCCATGGTTCTATTCACATTCTCTTATTCTTTGCGTGGAGAACTGTTCTGTTTAATAGCCATTTTGAATGATACATTCTTGCTCCTTTTGAGGACTAATTCTTTCCCTGGTATTAAGGTTAGACATCATTTTGCAATGTGACCAGATCTCAGACATCTCTCACACAAAACGTCATTAACACGTGAACTTTTCCATTTTCCTTTGTCACAAGCCTTGTCCTTTTCATCTTCATATTTCCACATTCATTTCAAATATTCTATCCAGATGACCAATATGTCATTTTGAACTATTGCAGCTCTTATGGATCTTCCACATGGGTTCATCTAAGTTTCAACCCTCTTAGTTTCTCTTTTGGATGAATGCGACTTCATTTTCATGGATCTAAAATCCCGGGACTTCTCAGCATCCCTACTTGAGATCTTCCTGGGGAAATGTATTTTCACAACATTCTTCTGATTTCATCCCAAGGTAGACGCTTCCTTCTTATCTAGCATCAGAGGTATTATTTTCTTATTAACAGTGAAAGCATATTGATGTGGGCATGTACTTACCATGTGACCTCTATCGTTGCATACATCACAGATGTTATCAGGAATTCAAAATCTGTTTGCGGTAAACAGATGCTTATGTACATGCGGATGAGGCTTCTTTTTCTCCGGCTTCCATCCCATTGATATAGTATTTCCCTATGCTTTTCCATGTAAGGGAATGTAAAAACAACCCAGCGCCCAATGCCCAAATCTGTTGCAGCACCAACATTGACCCACAAACCTTGTCTTCTTTTTATCTTCTATAAAAGGTAGTTGGGCATTCTTCCAGATGTGTTTTTCTCTATCTGGGGAACCATATTCCAATTTTTTCTTCATATCCACCCTATCCATGGTGGTATGTTTCTTCTCTTCCCATTTTCTCATCCATACTTGTTTAGAATTTTTCTTCCAACCTACACTTGTTGAAGGAACATATTTTTAAATGATATTACATGTTTGAATGGATGGTACCTTCACTTTTGTCACTACTCGTGATAGATCAATGAGTGAAGTCATGATTTTCTTATCACATGTTGAAGGTATTTTGACAGTAGAATCCTACAGTGAACTATGAGTACCAACAGTAACTGATTCTTGAGATGGATAAACAAGAGTTGTCATAATATTCTTGTCACATATTTGAGGTATTTCAGATTTAGAATCCTCCAATGAACATTGAGTACAAGTGTCACATGTTTCATTCTTTTGTGAAGTCTCAATATGTGTCCTCTCAAGATTTTTCAATTGGGCTTAAAATTTAAGACTTTCAATATTGAGGATGATCTTCAGATCTTCAATCATGATCATCTTCTCTTCGCAAGTCTTCTTCAAACTTTCAACCTCATCTTTATGCATATTTACTTTGTTTTGTAACAATGAGTCAGGTTCCTTGAATCTCTTGAATGTTTCATACAAAAAAAAACCCTTGACTTCAGTGCTCTTCTTCAGCTCAACATCAAGTGCATGGATATTTTCTTTTCGAGTCATAGTGAATACCTATTTTTATTCAAAGGCTTTAATATTCTAGGTGATCTTTAAGCATTCAATAATTTTTCATTCCAAGCCCTTTTTTAAATTATCAACATGACATTCCAATCGGTTGATCTCAACCTGCATGCATTGAAATGTTCTAGAAATAGAAGAAACTCTTTCATCAGGAATATCATGCAGATAACTTGCTAATTTCTCCAGATTACTTGAGATAGAAGTTTTTTCCTTTCATATGTTAGGAACCTGAGCCACCTTCTTGATACTTTCCAAGACTGATATTTCATCATTTTTGAAAGGGCATTGAGTACCAGACACTGCATCTTTTTTGGATATGAGGGACATCATCAACTACTTGATTTATTTATTTTTCATATTTTTCATGGTCTTGGTGGATGTAGGGTTCTTCTCAGAAATGATCGAATCTTCATCAAGACAATAGTTCATTATTGACATTAGGAAAGAAACTCAAATCCTCTTCTTAATATAATTACTATAGAGTATCCAACATACGTGAACCTTTCCATCTGATACCACTTGTAGGACCCCGGGACACCCTAAGAGGGGAGGGGTGAATCAGGTTGTCAACTTTTTCTCTAAAACACAAAGATATTGTTCCCACGTTGGTAGGAACTAGTTAAACCTATATGATGGAGATGGTCAGTAATGAAAAATTCACATTCAATGAGATGTCACAACTATTTTTACATGGTTCACCCGTAAGTTCTGCGTCCAAGGAGCATTCACCAATAGGTTTTCAGTTGTACCCAAATCCACTATGATTCACTAGCTCTAGATTACAAAGGTTCAGTCACGGTCACATTGTCCCTAGCTCACTACCATTACAAAAGTTTAGGGATAACTCAGTACGTCCCTTGGTTGACTCTCATTGACTCCCCCTGGCTCACTTACCTTGGTGAAGTCCCACTCATTTTACAGACGTGAAGATCTCTTTAATAGATAGACATGAATTTCATTATATCATGTTCAACATGAGACTTTACTTGCATCATGGTTCAGAGTTGATGCTCTTTTCAGTTCAATCATTCTTATTTAGTGCAATGACTGAATGCACTAGATCCCCTTTGTCTACATTTTCCTAAAAAACAATCACTTATGTGATTGCTATATAAATGAATCTCAGCATACATGGCTTTGTCATAATCAGTTCACCATTCATGAATGAGATCATGCTTGTATCATTTAGATTTCCTCTTCAATATCACTTCGCACCGAATGTGTCGGGAAATATTCTGGTTTTTGTGTAGCTCCAAAAACACCGGTGGGTTTCAGCAGTACCTGATGCGCTTCTCCAAGCCTGGTGAGCTAGTCCCAATACGGCGCGCATGTATTTGGTGCACTGGTCCAAACTGGTGTGCAGGTATCACCAAACCACCTGCGCGACACTAGCTTCCTCAACTTCTAACCTGTGTGACTGACTTCCTTTCTCTCCCAAACTGCCTTGGGCACACAACTAACAACCGACATGCAACTAACCACCAGGTGTGCAACCTTCACTTGTGCGACCACACACTACATGCGCGACTTCCACACCTGAGCGATGAGAGAACTAATTTTTAGAAGTGTTGAACTCCGTGAGAAATGAGGAGGGGAGGTCCACTATTTATAGGCAAACTGAACACCATGTCCAGTGTTGCGCATGCCTCCTATCGGCGCGCAGGATCCGGCATGCAGCTACATCTGTCCTAGCCTCTGTTGCGCAACTCACTTGCGCGACCCAACCAATACTTGCATACCAATCTTTCCTTTGCCATATTTTGTAGATATGATCATGGAAAACATCTGGTGTGCAACATTCCAAACCTCCTAGGTACTAGTGTGCATGTCCTTTCATGGCGCGTGGGTCACATGTGAAGCCAAACCAATACATGTGTGACCCTTTTTCCTTTGCCAAATTTTGATGTTCTGATCTTGAAAAACATATGGCGCGCAAGATTCCATGCTTCCAAGACCTTGGTGCAGAAGTCTCTTTGCTAAAAACACTTTTCTTCATTTGTCAATTTTCAGGGGAAACAATTTGGCAAACACTGGAAAACAGCGTCACCTTGAATATTCTCTATTTTTACCACCTTTAAATCATTCATTCCTTTGTCGACTTTCATGAATCAAACATGAATCGTTGACCACAACTCTTGAACTCGACATGCCACCATGAAATCCCTTTTTCCAAAAAATGTGTATTTTAGTGTTTGTTTTGTCAACAAGCACAATTACTTCTGTGATTTACCTTCTTTAGCAAACCTTCTTCTGTCATCACAAACTCCACTATCCTGATATATATCCTTTGATAGATTAGCTGTATCATCATCATATTTTCCCTCTCGTCAACCGGAATCTCTCCTTCCAATATGGATTGCATCATAAGATCTCCTGACTTATGATATTTGTTAAATACAAATCAGAAAAGCATCATCTGAGTTTGATACAAAGTGAAGTGCATGGCCATTTAATAATTTCAATCCCTTTCACATTGTCTTCTTCTTCAACCACCATCCTCTACTTCAAGCAAAACATATGATTCTATTCTTCAAGAAGTATCTTGTCTGGTTCTCATGCAATAATAAAGAATTTCATGGTCTTCGTCAAATTCCCATTTCTCTTTAATCATCCACAGATGGATTATAGCTCACCATTCTTCACAATTGTAAACTGTGTGTCACCTTTGACACATGTTCTTTGAACTTATGATCAGTACAAAAATCATCTGAATTTCTATTCCTCCATTTCATTGATGTACTTCTTGATCTCCTTCATTTTGATCTTCATTGAAAACTATTGATAACAAATACAACCTTATACACAAAGTTGTTCCAACAATCTCCCCCTATTTATTTTGTTTTCAATACCTTACATATCTTCTTAAATGAATTTTTCAATGTCAAAATGAGACTCTTCTCTTCAATAAACTTTCATTTTCAAACATTCATTTCACTTTCTCTCCCCCTTTATTTCCAAGAAATAAAAAGCTCATGGTAAGGAGGGTATCAATCAATAATTAAGAAATGTTTAATTAATCATTTCACTCTAAGTCTACTTGAGCAATGCTCCATGTAGAAAACAAGAGGATTTGATTTAGACAACAAGGCTGTCCATTATGCACAGATCATGATACCACACGAGATGAGAACTCATGTCCATTTTCTTCAAAGGATTTCAACATTCATTCCAGGATGAGAATAATAAATTTGATATGAAATTATTCACCGGAAACTCCTCTACTCACATCAGCAAATAGTTCAAAAACATTCCAGTGCAATTGGCAGGATAAGTGGCCTTGGGGCAGTTCCATTATTCTTATGTCACTGATCAATTCAGTTACTCCCCCTTTGTAGAATGATCTATGTTCTGAGTAACCAAGGTTGAAATATTCAGAAATGACATACATTCTTCAATGACATGTTCATCAAGAAATTTAAAGAGTAATTTCATTTGTTACCAGCTGGAGTTGATATTGATTGAAAAAATTATTTTGGAAGCTTCTTAATTTTTCTCCCCCTCAAGGGAAAAAATCCTCATCATCTTCATCAAGATTGATCATTCATAATCATAATCATTGAATATCAATTGAAGAATCGTCCAATGATGGAAGCTTCTTTATCTTGGCTATCATGAGTTGAAAGTATTCACTACTTCTCAGGTTCTCCCCCTAAGAGCATTCTTCACCTTCAATTGCATGTATTATTAGCAAAAATACAATACACAAATTATTAATGGAATAAGGTGGTTCCTCCTTGCTTCATCAATCTGAGCTGCTTGGTTGAGGTGCTTTTATCAACCATGTTCCTCTGTTCACATCATTATTCATGCCTACACATTTGAACATGTGTTCTGATATGTGTTGATGTGGCATGGCTCTCTTCACATTCTCTTCTTCTTTGCATGGAGAATTGTTCTTCATAATTTCCATTTTGAATGATACATTCTTACTCATTTTGAGGACTGGTTCTTGCTCTGGTATTAAGGTTAGACAAACTTTTGCAATGTGACCTGATCTCATACATCTCTAACACAGAACATCAATAACACGTGGAATTTTTCCTTTTCTTTTGTCACCAGCCTTGACCTTTTCATCTTCAAGTTCCTGAATTCTTTTCAAATCATCTGGACAGATGACCAATATGTCATTTGGAACTATTACAGCTGGTTTGGATCTTCCAAATGGGTTCATCTGAGTTTCAACCCTCTTATTTTATCTTTTGGATGAATGAACCTTCACTTTCATGGATCTAAAATCCCGAGACATCTCAGCATCCCTACTTGAGATCTTCTTGGAGAAATGTTTGTTCACAATATTCTTCGGATTTCATCCGAAGGTAGCTGCTTCCTTCTTAGCCGGCATAAGTGGTATTCTTTTCTTATCAACAGTTAAATCATATTGATGTGGGCATGTAGTAACCATGTGACCTCTACCGTTGCATACATCATATATGTTATCAAGAATTTAAAATCTTTTTGCGGTAAACATATGCTTCAGGACATACGGATGTTGCTTCTTCTTCTCTGGCTTCCTTCCCTTTGATATAGGATTTCCCTGTGCTTTTCTATATAAGTTATTGTAAAAAGATCCAGTGCACAGTGCCCAAATATGTTGCAGCACCAACATTGACCCACAAAACTTGTCTTCTTTTTATCTTCTGTAAAATGTAGTTGGGCCTTCTTCTAGATGTGTTTTTATCTATCTGGGGGACAATCATCCAATTTTTTCTTCACATCCACTCTATACATGGTGGTAGGTTTCTTACCCTCACCTTTCATCATCCATACCTGTTTAAAATTTTTCATTCAACCTACACTTGGTGAAGGAACATATTTAGAAACGATAGTACATGTTTTTATGGACGGTACCTTCACATTCATAGCTACTTGTGAAAGATCAATGAGTGAAGTCATGATATTCTTATCACATGTTGGAGTACTTTTGACAGTAGAATCCTCCAGTGAACATTGAGTACCAACAACAACTGATTCTTGAGATGGATAAACAAGAGTTGTCATAATATTCTTGTAACTTGTTCGAGGTATTTCAGATTCAGAATCATCCAATGAACTTTGAGGACAAGCATCACCTATTTCATTCTTTTTTGACGTCTCAATATGTTTCTTCTCATGATTTTTCAATTGGGCTTCCAATTGATGTCTTTCAATATTGAGGATTATCTTCTGATCTTCATTCATGATCATCTTCACTTCACAAGTCTTCTGTAATCTTTCAACCTCATCTCCATGCATCTTACCTCGGTTTTCTAACAAAGAGTCAATTTCCTTGAATCTCTTGTAAGATTCTTCCAAACAAAAACTCTTGACATTAGTGCTCTTCTTTAGCTCAGCTTCAAGCACATGGATCTTTTAATCTATAGTCTTAGTGACTACCTATTTTTCATCAAAGGCTTTAATATTCTTGGTGAGCTTTAAGTATTCGAGAATTATTCCTTCCATGCCCTTTTCCAAATTATCATCATCACATTCCGATCAGTTGATCTCAACCTACATGCATTGAAATATTCTAAAATTAGAAGAATCTCTTTCATCAAGAATATCATGCAGATAACTTGTTAATTTCTCCTGATTACTTGAGATAGAAGTGTCTTCAATTCCTATGGTCGGAACCTGAGCCACTTGATTGATACTTTCCAAGCCTGATATTTTTTCATTATTGAAAGGTCATTGAGAGCCAGACACTACATCTTGTTTGGATACGAGGGACTTCTTCAACTATATATTTTCTTTATTTTTCCTATTTTTCATGGTCTTGGTGGATGTAGGCTTCTTCTCCGAATTGACTGAATATTCATCAAGACTACAATTAATTATTGATTTTAGGAAAGAAACTCAAATCCAATTCTGAATAGAATTACTATAGAGTATCCAACATACATGAACCTTTATCTCTGATACCACTTGTAGGACCTCGGGATTCACTGAGAGGGGAGGGGTGATTCAGGGTGTCAACTCTTTATTTTAAACACAAGGATATTGTTCCCACGTTGGTAGAAAATAGTTAAATCTGTATGATGGATATGATCAGTAATGAAAAATTCACATTCAATGAGATGACACAACTATTTTTTACTTGGTTCACCACTAAGGGATACATCCAAGGAGCATGCTTCGACAGGTTATCGATCGTACCAAAATCCACTATGCTTCAAAAGCTGTAGATTACAATGGTTCGGGCACAGTCACTCTGTCCTAGACTCACTTCCTTTAAAAAAGTTCAGGGATAGCAACTGCGTCCCTCGGGTCACTCCCATTGACTCTCCCTGGCTCACTTCCCTTGGTGATGTCCCGCTCAGTTTATTGATTTGAAGGCCTCTTCAATAGATAGACATGATGTGCTTTGTCTCATGTTCATCGTGAGACTTTTCTTGCATCATGGTTCAGAGTTGATTTTCTTTTTAGTTTAATACTTTTTCTTTAGTGTAATGACCAAATGCACTAGATCCCCTTTGTCTTCGTTTTCCTGAATCAAAATCACTTATGTGATTGCTCAATAAATGAATCTCAACTTACTTGGCATTGTTAGAATCAGTTCACCATGCATGCAAGAGATCATGAATGTATCATTTATATTTCCTCTTCAATCTCATTTTGTACTGAATGTATCGGGAAATATTCTGGCTTTTGTGCAGCTCCAAAAAGATCGGTGGGCTTCAGCAGCACCTGACGTGCATCTACAAACCTGGCGTGCAAGTCCCAATACGTCAAACAAGTCTTTGGAGAACTGGTCCAAATTGGCGTGCATGTATCAACAAACCACATGTGTGATACTGGCTTCCTCAACTTTTAACCTGTGTGACTCACTTCCTTTCACTCCCAAACTGCCTTGGGCACGCAACTATCAAACGACGCGCAACTAACCACCAGGTGTGGAACCTTCACTTGCACGACCACACACTACTTCCGCGAATTCCAAACCTGAGCAATGAGAGCTCTGACTTTTCTAGGTGTTGAACTCCATGAGAAATGAGGAGGGGTGGTCCACTATTTATAGGTAAACTGGACACCCTGTGCGGTGGCGTGGAAGCCTCCTCTCGGCGCGCAGTTTCTGACACGCATCTCCATCTGCCCTAGCCTCGGTCGCGCAAATCCCTTGCACGACCCAACCAATACTTGAACGACTCTCTTACCTTCTCCATATTTTGTAGATCTGATCATGAAAAGCATCTGGCTCACAACTTTCCAAACCTCCTAGTTACCAGCGCGCAAGTCCTTTCAAGGCGCACAGGTCACTTGCTCGGCCAAACATATACTTGTGCGGCCCTCTTTCCATTGCAAAATTTTGATGTTCTTATCTTGAAAAACATATGGCAGGAAACATTCCATGCTTCTAAGACCTCAGCGCGAATGTCTTTTTCTAAAAATACTTTTCTTCATATGTCAATTTTTTGGCGCAAAAATTTGGCAAACACTGGAGAACGACGTCACCTTGAATCTGCTCTTTTTGTACCACCTCCAGATCATTCATTCCTTTGTCGACATTCAGGAATCAAACATTGATCGTTGACCAAAACTCATGAAAAAGACATGCCACCATGAAATCTCTTTTTCTGACAAATGTGTATGTTATTGTTTGTATTGTCAATAAGAAAAATTACCTCTGTGATTTTCCTTATTCATCAACTCTTCTTCTGTCATCCTAAAGTCCACTATTGTGATATATGTCCTTTGATAGATCAGATTTATCATAATCATATTATCCCTATCGTCCACCATCATCTCTCCTTCCAATAATGCTTGCATCATAGGATCTCATAAATTAGGATATTTGTGAAATAAAAATCCGCAAAGCATCATCTGAGTTTGATATAATGTGATGTGCTTGGCCATCTCAGAATTTCAATCCCTTGCACATTTCCCTCTTATTCAACTTTCATTATCTACTTCATGAAAAACATATGATTCTATTTTTCAAGATGTCTCTCACCTAGTTCTCATGAAATCATAAGGAATTGCATGGTCTTCATCAAATTCCCATTTCTCTTTAATCATCATCAGATGGATTATACCTCACCATTCTTCATTGTTGTAAACAGTGTGTCACCTTTGACACATGTTCTTTGAACTTATTATCAGTAGAACAATCATCTGAATTTCCTTTCCTCCATTTCATTGATGTAAATCTTGATCTCCTTAATTTTGATCTTGATTGACAACTATTGACAACAAATACAACCTTATACACTAAGTAGTTCCAACAATTATTTTAAGAAATATTTTATAATTTTGAATACCCCACAAATAAGATGGTGAAGCTTGTTTTATATATACTTTGTGGGCCTACCAATTGTTGGTGAGATATTCAGTATGAATATGAGAAGTAGTGTGAGTTATATTGGACGAAAATAAAAAATAAGTCCTAGCCCATAACTATCATGAATCCATCATGGATAAAAATGATCATGAGTTCATGCATATGACTCTGGTGGGTTTGTCAGTGGTTGACTATTCTAGACATTTTACTGACATATGATTCTTCGTGACATCCTTGGAAGCAAATGAGATCTCCAGGGTTGGATATTTCCAAGATGTTCTTCATTACAAGGTCTGGTAATGGGTTCATGTTTTCTATTTATGCATATTTGAGGATGTGATGAATCAGGAACTCATCATGGAAGGGAATATAAGAGAGGCTCCGATTAGTGTTAATGATATTTCAACAGGAAAATCTAGTAATTCTGTTTTGAGTGGTAAGAATCACAATTATGATGGATTCCTAAAAGACCAAAATTGGTAGGGTTGTTAGGGTAGTGGAAACCCATATCATAACTATGTTTTTTTATAGTGCTATCAGTGTGGAAGGATATCTCACAAGTTCCCACTATGTCCTAACCCCTCAATCGAGTGTTGTATCTGTATTAGACTGGGTCATCTTCATAGTTTTCTATGAACTTTTCACTTAAAACTAGTGGAATAGAATCAGGACTGGTACTCAAATCATGAAGGGGCATAACTACACATCAGTGGGATGATAGCTATAGTTCCACAATATATTCAGAATGAGGTATGGGATATGTCACCTTAGTGCAAGATCATAAACACCAAGAAAGGGAATTAGTTTACGGTAATCAAAATGGATCCCATTTTAGAGGGACAAGTCATATTCATGTTATGTAGACTACTCTAGACAACATTGGTGAAGGGCCATCTACTCTTAGAGGTATGATTTTTCTATCATCTACGAAATCTTCTATTTTATTTGATATAGGAGAATCACATTTTTTTCAATCTACTTTTATAAAGAATAGTTTGATCTAGAATGTGGAAAACATAGATGAAATTTTATCCATTGAAAACCCATTTGTAGTTTCATTAGGATATATCAAATGATGCAAGGTGTTTTCTCTAGAGAATGGTGGTTCCCATTTATTTTTTGAATGTTTCATGTTTGAAATGATAGGTTTTGACTAGATTCATGGTATGGATTTGTTATACCATTACCAGAATAATATCAACTATTATAGGAAGGTAGTTGCATTCCTATCTCAAGAAGGAAGCTTCTATTCTCAATAGGGAGAGTGGTATCATCTGAATGGTCTTATGGAACCAATTCAATATAGAATGAATTCTCATATGGCTCAGATAGTGGTTCATCCTATAGATAATGCAGAAATACTACATTATTATCTTCCTCTAGTGGTAGTTTTTTAAGGATGTTTTTGTGACAAATTTTATAGCTTACCTCTCGAAAGAGAAATCGATTTCACCATCGATTTTGTGTCTGGAGTAGAACTAGTTTCTATCCCACCATACAAAATGACACTATAAAGATTAAATATTTGAATGTTTTGTTTTAGGATCTTGAATTAAAAGTCTTCTTATGACCAAGTACATCTCCTTGGTGTTCTCTAGTTCTCTTCACCCAAATAATGATGGTTCTTTGCACCTATGTTTGGACTATCTATGGTTAAATCAAACGACAATCAAGAATCAGTATCATCTTTCATCCACTGACAATATTTTTATTCAGATAATAGGTGATAAAATATTCTCCATGATTTCCTTGAGATCAGTATATATTCAGTTAAGGATGATACTATTAGAAATACCTCAGAATACTTTTATTAGCTGGTATGGATTATATGAATTCGTAGTGATTTCATTTGGGTTGACTAATGCACTGTCTGTATTCATGGCCTTAATTGATATGGTCTGTTATCCTTTTCTATATCATTTTTTGGTTGTTTTTGTGGATGATTTTTTAGTGCACTACAAATTAATTGACGATCATTCCAAAAATCTTGACATCATCTTGATTACATTGAGAGAGCATAAGCTTTATGCCAATATAACTAAATGCAGTTTCTGGATAAAATAATTGCACTTATTTTGAAATTTTACATCATAGGTAAGAGTTTTAATGGACCCAGGGAAATTTTTAGCTATTTAATATTTGAAAAAACTTTATAACACCTTTAAAATATATTTTTTCCTTGGTTGAGTAGGGTATTACCAGCATTTTATCCAAGAACTCTCCAGTTTGGTAGCTCTAATGTATGTGTTGTCCATGAAAGGAGTGATGTTTGTTTGGTATGATTCTTATGAAATATATTTTTAAGAGATGAACGGAAGGATGAACTCATCAAATATCCTCACCTTACATGTCCCAGGTAAATCATATATCGTGCACTATGATGCTTTTAATGTTAGACTCAGAGTAGTTCAAATACAGGGGGTAATGTGGTTTCTTATGGCTCCATGCAGCTCAGAAAACATGTGAGTAATAACCCTACTCATGATCTGGAGTTACTGGTGCTAGTTCATTCCTTGATAATATTGAGACACTATCTCATGGGTGAGTGTTTTTTTGTATACAATGATCATAAAAATCGTCTGTTTCATCTTTTCTTAGCAAGAAAATAACCTTCGATAGAGGTGGTGGGTCGAGTATCTATAGTCTTATGACTTTTTGGGATATACACTAATCAAGGCATTGTGTTTTATTATTCTTTGATCCAAAATAAATAGATAGAATTAGTAAAAGAGTCTTGTGAAGTGTGATCGATAATTTCCCTCTTGGTAGATGTGCATCCAGATATTTATGAATCTAGTGGGTGAGTAGCACTGACTTCAATATCAATTATACCAATGATTTTGGATCAAATTAAGATCAAAAAATTATCTATCCATGAAGGATTAGTTTTAATAGTCAAATATATTGTGAGGAGACACCACAGGTATGGAATCCTGGAAGTGGAAATTCTATTCTTTTCTAGGGCTGAGTATGGGTTACTATGGCCTTGAACATGAAGGTAATTAAAGAGTTTCTTACTTCTAGATGAGAAGTATTTCCTTATTTAACAAATAAGTATCATGATTTCCATACAGTGTACTAGAGGTCAGGAATGGTCAAGAAGGTGGTATGCGTCGTGGACAGATGAATCACTTGTCAGCTGGGGAAAGTCGAGCATCAAAGTCCATCTCATCTTTTTCATCAATTAATGAACACAGAGTTGGAATGGGATAATGTCATAATGGATACTGTGATTGAATTACCAAGGATAATCCATAAACATGATGTTTTATGGGTTGTTGTGGATCAACTAACTAAGGTATCATATTTCATTCCTATTAGGTAAACATTTATATTTGTTGATATGAGAAATCATTACGTGCACAAAATAGTTTAGTTACAAAGTGTTATTTGGAGTTTTGTTTCATAGAGGGAAATTTTATTAACCTCATGTTTGTGGAAGGTTCTTTAGAATTACCTAAGATTGTGATTTATTTTAATCACAACCTATCACCCAAAAATTGAAGGTAAATCTAAGTGTACTATTCATGTTTTGGAGGATACTCATTGATTAAGTGTTTTTGATTTGGTGAATTATTGGATTTAAATATATTACTCATGTATTATTCATATTATAATATCATTTGGACATCGATACAAATTCCCCCTTTTGAGGCTTCATATATAAGGTCATGTTGTTAAACTCTTTTTTCAATGGAGGCTGGTGAGTCAGCACTTGTTGGACATAGTCTCATCCAAGACACTTCAGAACATGTACAGTTGTTCAGAAAATTGTTGGTGACCTTGTAGAGCCGGGTGAAATCAAAAAATAATACTTTGATATGACCTCTACAATTAGAGTTTGGTCAACATGTTTTCCTTTATATGTAACCTAGGTTGGTGTAATACTGTATCAAAAATAGGGGAAGCTAGAGGCAATGTTTTTTTAACCATATGAAATAGTGGAAAGTGTCGGCCTGGTGGCATACCATCTAGCCCTTCTACAGGTCTATCATTCCATGCACAAGGTGTTCCACATGTTGTAACTATGATGATATAATCTAGACCCTTCCCTTGTGATTGACGTAGCAGAGATAGAGATTATTGTTGATTAATCCATTGAGGAGAATTCTATACGTGTTGTTGATCATTGTGAGAATAATCTTCATGGTTGTACTAGACCATTGGTTTTAGTGTACAAGAATCATGTGAAATTTAAATATGAGACTTGGGATATGGATTCTATTATGTGAACATAGTGGATATTCTTGATCACTGGTATCTCAAAGTGATGCTTGGGGTAGTGTGGGAACAAGATGTTTTATGATGGATAGTTTGTAAGATCCCATCATTATTCCCAGGTATGTTTCCCTTTGTGTTTTTCTTTTGAATCTTTGTGGCCAAGACTTTTCGGAGATGAATAACCTTGTTGGAGAAAATGACCTCAATTTTGGGTATGAATGATTTATTGATTTAATGGTTTTTGGGCATAATTGGGATTAATTATTAAATTAGGTCTTGGTATGATGAGATGTTTTAATGGGATAATGGGGTGAAAACATAACTGTAGAACATTTACGAATTATGTGAGGTTATTACACTTCATGTATTTGATCATGGGTTTTAAATGAATAAATCCAAGGTGATAGGTTTTTCAGTGAATACAAAGAAAAAAAATTAAATGTTGTGAAACCATATTACACATCTTGTAAAATCCCAAACAATAGTTTTTAAATTTCTATGTGGCCGATTTGACGTACAACTATCTTCATCACCTTCTCTCTCAAATCGAGGGATCCTATAGAAAATTATGGAGTGGTAAACCCCATTTCATAAGTACTGTTCATGAGAAAAATCCCTAGTAAGTTAGCTTGGATAGATTCTTCCTTATCTACATTATTTTCTAACCCATTGTGGTGAATTTATTTTTTCCAATTGCATTGTTGATTTGATCATGAATTGTTTTGATCTATGAACCACTGGTCAATCGTCAACACCTTATTTATTATTGGAGTTGGTCATTGAAAACATTTTTGGATCATTACTTAATATTAGGGGGTCTAAATCTCAACCATATGGTCTGCTTATAGTCATGTTTATGTAATATCATGATCAAGCCAAAGAGTTGTGTGCACAAAATTTATTAATTAATCGACAAGTGTTAACCCTTGAATTCCTCTGGATTCAACTAGATTTGTAACTTTCTAATGACATAATGTATGTTTAGCATTATATAAGGCCTAGGATGATTTCCTATTATATAATCCTTAAATCATGTCTTATTGCTTATTGATAAATTTTGTAATGAATTATGATTTGAATTCCATGTGGCATATGAAAGAATAATGGTAATTCACATAATTATCCATTGATATGAATGATGTGATATTTTGATATCCATGATATATGATGGGAACATTTTTCTATGATGATATTCTTATATAACAGGATTGACCTATGGAATTTCACATGTAGGTGATGTAATTATCATAGTGAGTGGGCTCAGCCTAGTCAAATATATATTGCATATAGAGAGTGGGATATGCACAATCCCATGATGTAATTCTTACAGGTATTTGACCTAGTTTTTTTTGTAGTGACTTCAGTTGTAATATAGCCTCTAATATATTTTCACAGGGCACCAAAACATGTTATTTACATTGGTTATATAGTTTGTGGTTGACATGGATTTAATAAATTATAAAAGACATATTGTCATGGTTTTGATGATGTCTGATGTTTTTATTTATTTGTTGAATTAATTATTAAAAAAAATATATATATTTATTGCATACACCACTTCTTAGACAAGTTTAGTTTGGAAACAGTTGTGTCGAACTACTAAGATTTATTCACACACTATCTGGGCCACCATTTGGATCAAAAGAATAATTTTTCGTTGCACGTATGGAAAAGGGAAAATTATGTTGCTGATGATAGATTAATTAATTTTTGGATGGATTTTGGATATGGGAGTGATATGGGGCTTGGAAACCAGGACATTGATTCGTTTATTCGTGTATTCTAGTATTTTTATTTTATTGTTCTATTATGACATTTTGTTACATTTTAGAATGTCATTCCATTATTCCTTGCTGTTTATTGTATTATTTAATTGGTTTTTATTGTTTCCTTCTCCGTTTTTACTCTAATTGTTTCTATTTTAATATGAATGGTTTCTACTAAAAAACTATTTAATTCAAGAGGTTATAGTCTCCCCACAATACTATCCACACCGCCACTTCTAGTTGGCATCCTCTGTCATATGAGGTGGTGTGCTTCAGGTCCCATAACCAAACTTTTCTTGTAATGTGAGAGACTTCTAGATTTGGGGATGTGACGATTATTAATTTATAAGATTATCTTTATGAATAGTAATTAACATTATTTTTAATAATTAAGAAATATAAAAAAAATTAATATTATTCACAATGAAAAATTAACAAGTAAAAAATTTTATTATTTAATTATTAAATAATATATTTAATATTAATTATTAAAAAATTAATAATAAGTAAATAATTTATTATTAATAATTTATTATTAAAAAACATTAATGAATTAATGAATAATTATAATTTATATTTATAATTATTAATTAATAATAATTAATTATTTTTTAATAATTAATTGATTATTATTAATAAGTATGTAATCAAAAAAATTGGCATGATTAACCTTTTTCATTAAAAAGGAATTTTTGTTGTTATTACAATATGTGTTTGGATTAGTACATGTTTTTAGCATACAAGCATCAACAACAAATGATGGTTGGGAATCTTGAATATATTCCGAAACCTAATTAAAAAATTCATGATTACATGATTAAAATTATATAGCATAAATGGTCTATGGAGTATGATGATGGGAGGTGATATGGGGATATGATGACCCACATTGTAGTATGTGTATATGTGGTCTTCAATGGAGTTTTAAAATTACCATTCATTGGAAATTAAGAATATTATATTATATATATAATTATATAACCCACAATTATCATATAATATAAATATGATGTTTTAAATATAAATTATGGTCGTAGTATAAGATACTTTCTATCACACTATATATTATTTTTTGGATGGGGAAAATAGAATGAAGAGGGTCCGAATAGAGGGATGTGATATGGTCACATTTTCTAGTGTGATATTGATAGTGTTCTTGAGGAGCTTGGAACATTTCTTGTTCATTAATTTGACTATGAAGAGTTTGTATTTGTGTTCAGTTAGTCTCGTGATTCTATTACCAGTAATAGTGTTTGTATGCTTATCATTTTACTGGATAAACATTATTGTTATTTTTGGAACTCCATAGCATTGTTGTATTAATGACTGACACCGTAATCAATTGATTCATGTGATTAAATATCTAAACATTGGTCTACCTTTTTATGCACCCACACTTCTACCAAAAATGACAATGTTGTGACCACGAGGGAGTCCAAAGCCGGCCCATATTTTAAATGAGATGGATTGGACTAATGAACATGTACATTCAAAGAGGTATAGTTTATATATCTAGGAAGGTCACACATAGACACATTTTACTATACTTATAGATAACTCATCTATTATTTATAATTATTTATGTACTCTATTATCTAATCAAAAAGCCTTTACAAGCAATTATTTATACAATTATTATCATTAAATTTGATAATGTAAATGTGCCAACATAATTTTACCAATTCCACTATAATGAAATATGGTTTTATAATTTAGTACATTAAAAAATATAACAAGAAGTCCATATCATAAATAACATACTTAATTTCTACAAAAAACATATTGGAAACATAAAATATATTTTATACCAAATCAAAAAACAATGTATGCTTTAGATAGTTGTCACCATTAATGTCTAAATATTCATATATTCTGATGGAGTAGCCACTATTTTCGGCCTTGCGATTACACGTGTCACATGATGTGTTTGTGAAATGACTTATTAGATATATTTATATTTGTAGAGAACAACATTTTCACCATGATTATCCTACAATATTTATCATTCTATAGCTCATATGTGATGGATTTTATGGAGTCATTGTGTCTGACTTTAAGACTATTGTTCATCATTTGATTAGTGCATAAGTTGAGAGACGGTGAACATAGAAACATACTTCTCATCTCCCTTATGAGTAAATGTATAAGGCCCTACCATTAAAAATTACTTAATCTTGAGTTATTTAATGAATTCCCATTGAGGATCTTTTCAGGTTCAGTGTTTTAGAGAATTAGATCATAAATCATGCATTTCATTAATCATTTAAACAATGTGGTTACATAAAAAAGTATTTATTTTTTTCCATCAAAGGAAACATATTTACAATTAAACATGGTTTCTTTCTTGAAACATCCTCGAAACTATAATCACATCATGTACATTTCCCCATGACTGGGAGTCAGCAGTAGTAGTATTTACCTTGACGATGTGGAGACCCTATCTTATGGGTGAATGTTTAACTATTTACTATGATCAGAAGAGTCTCAAGTATATATTCTCAAAGAAAAACCTAAACCTGAGACAACGGGAATGGATGGAGTTCCTCCAGGTCTATAACTTGAAGATAGTCTATACTCCTGGGAAGGGGAACGTAGTAGAAGACGCACTCAGTAGGATACATGGTTTATAGATGCTGAGTGAGGCGGTAGAGCAGCTATCCACGTCACAAATATCTTTCAATGATAAGGTTGGAGTAGCTTACCTCTAGTCTATGATTTTCATTCCCCTATTTGTTCAGCGAATTCAGGAGGCATAGCTTGAGACACTGACTTCGAGGCACGACGTACTCCGAAATCCACAGAGTAGGCCCCAGATGGATTTTATGAAGGTGGGTGCACGTTATCCTCTTCAGAGGTCGTACCATGTTACTAATTGAACTTCAGGATGCTGTGTTGAGGGAGTTCCACACATCCCCTATAGCGGTGCATCCAGGAGTGGAAAAGATGTGCCAGGACCTTTGATGGCAGCACTGGTGGCCAGGTATGAAGAAGGTTGTAGCAGAATTTGTCTCACAGTGCCTCAATTGTCAACAAGTGAAGGTAGAGCACCAGGTACCATCAGTCTTGGTTCAGCCCTTAGAGGTCCCAAAGTGGAAGTGGGATGGGAAATCCATGGACATCGTGATAGGTCTTCCACGTACAACCCGGGGTCACGACTCGATTTGGGTGATCTTCGACCGACTCACCAAGTCAGCCCACATCCAACCGATCAGAGAATACTGCTTAGTAGAGTGATTAGGACGCCTCTATGTGAAGGAGATTGTGTGGCTACATGGAGTACCTTCCCCTATTTTCTCCGATCGTGATGCATGATTTACTTCCCTGCTATTGAAGGGGTTGTAGAGATCATTTGGGACACAACTTCCGCTGAGCACCGCCTTCCATCCTCAGTCGTATGGTCAGACCAAGTAGACCATCCAGACCATCGTGGACATGCTTCCTGCATCTATCCTAGACTTCAGTCGTAGCTAATAGGATCATATACCTTTGGTGGAGTTTGCGTACAACAATAGATATCACTCCACCATCGGCATGGAACCTTTTGAGGAGTTGTATGGTCGACCTTTCAGATCGTCACTATGCTAGACAGACCTAGAGGAGTGAGCACTAGTGGGGCCAGAGATGGTATGGGCTACATAGAGAAGGTGCAGATCATGCAGGAGCAAATAAAGACTGCACATAGCAGACATAAGATATATGCTGGTAGAAAACGAAGACCTCTAGGGTTTGAGGATGGTTACCACATCTTCCTACGGGTCTCACCTCGATTAGGTTTACGGAGATTTGGCCTAGGTGTTATGTTGTCTATGAGATTCATCAGACCTTTCTAGGTCCTCAGCAGAGCAGACAAGGTGGCTTACCGCATAGCTATTCCACCTCAGTTGTACTGGGTGCACAACTTCTTCCACGTATCTCAACTAAGGAGACACATTCACGACCCATCCCACATCATCAACCATAGGGAGCTGGACATTGATGACAAGGCGAATTTAATGGAGGTTCCAGTGGAGATTGAGGATCGACAGGAGTGGGTCCTTCATGGATGGTCGATACCTATGGTGCAAGTTTTCTGGCAGCACAGGAACCACTAGGAGAGCACATGGGAGCGGGATGCTCAGATGCATGCTCAGTACCCCAATTTGTTTCCTTAGTTCGAGTTGTAGCTTACGGTGACATAAAGACCTGAGGTGGGGAGAATGTAAAGACCCTGGAATTCTATGGAATTTTTTTCCATACATACATGGGATTTTTACGAGTCCGTGAAAATTTATGGCTCATTATTCTGATGCCCGGAGTGCCCGGATTGATTCGTCGAATTTTTGTTAAGCTTATATTAACTCATGTAAGCAGTTTCATGAAAAAGTGGAATAACTATTAAATAGTTACTCGGATCAGAAATCTGAGGGCAATGTTGCACTCAGGAAGGTTGGTTTACCCTAGGTGTGACATATTATTAGTCAGTGTGGGCCTCCTGTGAGAAAAAACAAAAATTGCATAATAGTAAATAAAATAATAAAATAAGGTTATTTTAATTTTAAATTTCTTATAAATCACAAACCGTAACTCGGATTAAAAATAGGAGACCATCTCTGAACTCATGAGGGTATGCTTTTTTTAAAATGATACTGTCTTTGGCCACTGTGGGCAACATGAAAAAGTTAGTTTTTGGAAGCAAATAAAATAATTAAGTGAAAATTATTTTATTATAAAATTCATAACTTCTAAATGGTAACTCAGATTTAAAATTTGAGAGTATCATTGGGTTCGTTGGGGCGTGTTTCACCTTGGCAGAGCCTAACCTTGACCGCACTAGGTTGAGTGTGACTGATAATAATTTTCCGAATTTTTTCAGATATGTTCTATAAACGTTCGAGCGGAGTTTTATAACATTTAAACTGGTGCTCAAAATGAAAATCTGAGGGCACTGATGAACTCATAGTGTCAGTGTTTACATAGTGAGACCTTCAGCATAGTCATGTTCTAAAGATAATGGAAGTTAGTTTTTCGATTTTTTGTGGGGGAATAAAAATTAAATATTTTATCACTTATTTTATTTTTATACATTCATTTCGAATTTCAGAGGTGGGAACCACATGAGGAGGGTCAGGAATTTATGGATAAGCATTAAATGTCCAGTTACACAATTATGTAACCACCCGAACCTTGGACTTCACCGTAATGAATTAATCCAACATAACTTAATTAATTAATTACTTAAACTCTATGTTTTCCCAATTAATGTGCCAACCTTAAAACTTATTTTTTAATTTTGGAACCACTCCTCTTGTGAGAAGTGGATTCAAGGATTATAGGGGGAGCCTTTGGGGAAATACCTCTTCCAACAATAAACGCCCCGAACCACCGAAAAACGATGGACATCTCTCCCTCTTCAATCAAGGCATGAAGAGAAATAATTTTTCCATGACGAACGCTTCCTCCGCCAACGAAGAACCTTCAGTTGATGGATGAAATCGTCACCCAAGAAGGACGACGACATCGTAATTATTGACTTCGACAACTTCAGACTCCCCTTTCACCGTCAACGAAGGACAATTTAGGTAGGGTTTTGAGTTTGAATTTTTCTGTTCTACGATGTTCAATCTTGGATAATATTTTTTCGAATGATATGTTGATTGATATCAACGTAACATTGACGGATCAGACTGCACAGACATGGCCCGACCCTCCCACATTGGTTGTTCTTGTTTTTTGACTATGGAGGAAGAGCAATGGTGGTCGTCGATGGGCCGGCCGCAATTCATACCGGCGGTGCAAGGGCCGCAGGGTTTCCAGAGGGGCGCGACGTTGTTGTGTTGCGCAGAGAACCAGGTCGCGGCCAGCGCGGGCCGTGGCGGAGCACGGGGGTTGGACGACCGCTGGAGAAGCGCGGAGTAATTACGCCGTGCAGGTGGAAGAGCCACTACCAGAAGGGCTGCGACAGTTGGGAGAATCAGCGTGGCTCTGTCGTGTCACGCAATGCATGGGAGCTACGACTAGTGTGGGCTGCAGTGGAGAAGTAGGGGCGTTGCGCCATCACGCTGTGCCGGTGGTGTGGCACAGGATGACCGCTCGACCAGTCAGACAAGGCAGGACCGGCGCCACCTGGCTCCGGTTTGGTTCCACCTAAACGATTTGACCATTTGGAAGCCAGGTGGTGTGCGGTTCCCCCCTGGCAGTGGCTTATGCGGACACCAGCTGGGTTGCCGGGCCGCTGGGTCGGGCCGCCCACTCCGTCCGGGCCGACCACTCGGGCCGAGACGCTTCCTCGGACCAGACGAGACCCATGGATGGGGTTAAACCCTGGTTCGGACCGTGTCGAGCTAGGTCAGTCCGACTGGGTCAGACCAGACCCGGACCCGTTTTTCCAGTTTACACATTTTTGCCTCTATCTTGGGTTACGGGTGTCCGATTGAAGAACCGCCTACAATGATGGAAGGCTTGGAGTAAGATGGTTATTTTGGCATACCCCACTTGAGGTTTGGACATAGTTGGAGTATGGTCCGGTGAGTTTGAACCTAAAAAAAACCGGGCCCTAGGAACAGAAATGCCAATAACTCAAAGACCGGGCATCTGATTGATGCACCGTCTATTGCATTAGAACCCTTACCAAACGAACATCTGTTGGTTTATTACTTTGTGGATTTTTTTGGAGATAAAGGTATGATATATATCTAAAGGTTAGATTCTATGGAACTTGAGCACACTGGGTGCGAGCAATCCAGTGGCTATTTGTGAGGCAGAGGTTGGAGACAGATCATATGGAGGTCAGCGCTCTTTGATCCTATATGGGTCAGCGCATACTGATATGGTGTGGGTCAGATCCTGTGTGGGTCAGCGCTTAGTGATCCAATGTGGGTTTTCTCATACTGATCTTGTGTGGGTAAGATCTTTTGTGGGTCATTACGGGGGTTAGATTCTATCGATCCTGTGTGGGTCAGACTCCGTATGGTCCAAAGTTGTGCTTCTAGACAGAATAAGATAATCTAGCTTGGTGACTAATAATCTGTACTTCTATACTTCACAAAAATCCTGGTTTGAGTTGAGTCAATTAATTTTTTGTTTTCATCATGATTGAGATGGGTTACTTGACAACTTAGTTATAAGTTTGGATATATACATAAGTAATGGTTATCCATTGATTTTTTACTTTGTGATTTATCCTTGTTGGATTTGTGAGACCTTCAGGGTCTCAGGGTCCCGACTGAGTATCGTTACACTCACCCCTTCATGGGCTATGACTACACCTTGTTGTGTTGGATACAGATGACAAACAGCACTGACAGAGGCTAAGAGTGCCATGACTGTACGGTACCCGGAGGTGGACCACATGCCATAACGGTACACGTAGTGGACTGACGGATGTGGAGAGCCTAGGAGGCCATATGTACCTACCCATCAGGTAGGAACCCCAGAGGATGTTCCAGGAGCTTCTCTTTACCATTCAGTTGTTCATCCCTTTTTCAGTTGTTCTTGTAATTTACAGTTGGGCTTGAATTTCTGGCCCCTTTTACATTCCAGCACACTCTTTTGTATTTGTCTTTAATTAGTTTTTACATTGGGTCATACTATTTTGAGACTGTTTTCAGTTTATAAAGGCAATGCCTTCCTAGTTTTAGGGATTTATGCCTTTGGTGCTAGTCTCCAACCCCTGGCCTACGGATGGAAGGTTTCGGATAGTCACGATATGGGCCCCGAGGGATGAGTCCTGACACAAATAATGTTGATACTTGAGGTATGGGAATTCAAAACTCAATTTCCATTCATTGGGTGAAACAAATATATCATTTGATTATATCATGCTAAGATAATGTTTGAAATGAATTTTAATTAATTTATGTTGTATTTACACATGTTTTATGTGTATTCATATAAAATACACTTAATTGGTTTCTTTGATTAATTTTCACTTCACTGATGTGGAATTCGTAAGGGTTTACTACATAATTTCATCATTATTTTACCTTGTTTATGTTTAAAGTATCCATTTGATAAAATTTATCTTCCATGGCCATTATCTCTAAAAATGTTTCTAAAAAATGTTTTTTACTATTATATTATGAATGTCTATAATCATTTCTACCCATGATGTACTCTTTATAAAATTGTTTTGAAATGAATATTTCTATCATTTTCTAAACAAGGACAATTACGACTTCTTCCAAAAATATATATGGAATGAATATATTTTTTACATATATGACCGTACTTTATTTCCTCGCTTTCATCCAACATTTTTTTCTTAATATAACTATACAATCATACATGGACATTTTCAATGAAAATGTTTTCATTTATCAATAATCAACTCTTTTTAAAAGAAAAGACTTATAAACAGAAAAAAAATTCAAAACATATCTCTAAGGATCTTTCAAAATTACATTCCATGAAAGATAAAATTATTTTATGTTTCTTATGGTTTAATGGAGATATTATTCATTATACTATCCTTATTTTACGATGTTTATGAATCATTTTTCTCATAAATTAAGTATGTTATGAGGAAAGGATTATAAAACTCATTTCATTCATGGATTACGATATGAATAATGATTTCTATTCATGTGGAATGAGTTATTATGATTTTCATTTTGCAATGGGTATGATCAATATCCCCCTCAAAATCATTGTATAATGATTTATATCTCGTGATATAAATAGTACTGGAATAATGAGTGAACTAGGTTGTGTAATACAGTGCTGGAATGAGACTTAATCCCATATCAGTAACACACCTCAAGAATGGGGAGTGAAAACGATTCAGTAAAGTATATTTTCCACTATTAAGGCCATTTAAATGACCCTTTACTAATATGAAAGTTAATTTTTATTCTTATGTCTATCCCATTATAACAACCCTACTCTTTATTACACACTTACATATGATTTATTTCATAAAATATTCACTTGATACAACATATAATATCTATAGGTATAGTGTCTTTGGGGATTAACAACATTACATAACGACTTAAAAAACATGAAGCACAACATCTTTTACATGTACACAATATTCCCTTGTACTAAGCATTTAATGGGATAACCCGAGGACATGAATAAAAAATGGGTGATCTATAAATGCCTGTTAGGCAGTAAACAAGGCATAACATGAATATTAAAATACATGTTTGGAGACAGTCATATTAATGTATCATATAATAAACATGAACATAAATGCAAGATATAACATGATTATCCTAATATAAAAACGTGGCAACAACGCATAACATGGTATTACCATGAATCAAGGATCATTTCACATGAAGAATGACTAAACCCTAATGGAACATGAATTATCATGAGTAAAACCTCATTTCACTTGATGTATCAGGATACCAATCTTTATCCAATGCATTGGAGCGATATCAGGGTGCACCCATCTTAAATATTTCATTTCACGCATAAGTGTGCCACATAGATCAAACAACATGGTTTCATTAAACATAATAATTTATTGCATGATAAAAGAATGTGTAATTAATAAATTAAACTCTATAATAAATATGTAAATGTGCATAATGGTGAATACCCTTGATATAGAAATGGGAATGGTATTCACTACACAATAAATTTGTCTTGGGAAATATCCCAGTGCAATTTAGGAAGCATAACAGTGTGACATAATAATTCAAAAAAACGGTTGATCATAGAGAAAGTGGTGTCTCATCATATATACATAAAATGTATAGTAAGGGTGTCATATAGATACATTTCCCAAAAAAATTAATGGAATTTAGATTCATAATACATAAAAATTTCATGAATGTGAATGAGAAGAGAAAAATTCATTTCGGAATTCCTCCATGGTAATAGGTGTACATGGGAGGCATTAATGAGAGAGAAAAATGTCCCTCATTCTTTCAAACATAGGTAGGGGAATATAAGGGTGGTCAGAAATCATATCTCAACATTTTTAAATGAAATTAAAAGTGTATTACAACATAAATAAACTTGGATAAAATATGATAGGAAGGTATCTCTTACGGAATTTCGGCATGGTAATGGGTGTACATGGGAGGAATTAATGAGAGAGAAAAACCTCTCTAATTATTCAAACATAAGGAGGGATGTTTGGGGAATGTGAAAAATCATACCACAATATTGGTATTTGAAAATACATTGGTATAACAATATAAAAAACATTGGATAAAAATGATAAAGGAAGCAATCCCTTACATGGAAGTGTGATCCCAAAGGATTCTGAGAGGCTTGCGAGAAGATAATTGGGGGCTTGGGGAACATTGGGAGGATTCTTGAATTATTAGGGCAGAGGTTGCTCGAGTATCAAAGGCTTTGAGTGAAGAGTATGTGAGATCTTGTGTTGGTTTATATAGGAAAAGTATGGGTATTCATTATTATTTAGCTTTTGGACACTACACATTATTCTAATCAAAACCACAAACCAACCAATGAATTTTGACAAAGTGCTCTGGAATAAATTATTTAATAAGGCTAATTTATGAACATCTAAACATATTAGTCTTTCTTATGTGGATGTGTTCCACACTCTCAAGGAAATAAATATAAACAGTTAAATTGTTTTATAAGACTTGGAGGGTCCAATAATGATTTAAAAAAAAAACAAACCTATAATCACGTTATTTTAATTGTAAAACATAAATTGGCCAAAAATATCAGTTATTGTAATTTATTATTTCAAAATTGTTTCATTATGATGTCATAAATCACATTATATATTTAAAAGTTATTTAATTTTTACCCAAAAACTCAATTATCTTGTTAAATTATGAAACATTCACCGTTTTATAATTTCAATGTCCAGATTCCGAAAAAAAAAATTCATTTTATCTAAATAATTTTCTAAATATGTGAATTTTTAATTTTAAAATAAAACCCTTCATTTATCTAAAATTTATGGGTTCTGACAAAAATAATTTTCAAATCACAATTTTATTCATATTAATTATATGGTCAATTATATTTAATATAAATTAGTTTATTGATAATATTTTATTAAAATATAATTTAAATAAAAAATACATTAATTCATAAAAATAGATTTCCTAATTAAATAAAATAGATATTTTTTCATTAAAAATCAATTTACAAATTAGCAATAATAAAATGAATTTATATTCCCTATTCAAAACTATTGTAAATTATTGTAGTACTAGGGTATTGTTACATATCCCTATGAAACACCTACATAATACAGAAGGGTAAGGTGTCTGATGGTGAAAAACTCTTGGGGTGGCTCGGATAACATCACTTGGGTGATAATCTCTATCAACTTTCACATCTCCCGTAGGATGTTCTGCTCGATCATAACATGTGGAATCTCGGCTTAGGCTTTGACAAGAGCGATGACCAATGAAGAAACCTTCTTTCCAAGATCCAATATATGGGCTTTGTATGGAGCAATTCTACTGGATGAGGCCATCTCTTCCTTTGTCTGTGTAATTGGATTTGTTAAAGCCATATACTTATACTAATCATGTGACCACTGTTTAATGGATATATTAGCAATGGTCAAAATTCATAAAAATATTTTAAAATCCAAAAAACATAAAACCAAGGAATTTAATAAGTTTTATATCCTCGATATGGAATATAATTAAAAGTATGGGAATTTTTATTAATGAAAGTTTGGGTCGATACAATCTTCCGCCTTAAGAAATTCTACCAACTAAATGTGGTTTTCCCACATTAAAATAGATGTATGTAACTCCATTTCATCACTTCCTCTGATTCCCATGTTTCCTCTTCAAAATTTTGGTTTCTCCATAACACCTTGATGAGGGGAATTGTGTGGTTTTGTTGATCTTTTTCTCTAAGATCTATGATCTTCACATGATTCTCTTCATAGTAGAGGTCATTCTCCAATAATACCACCTCTAGATTGAGTACATGTGATGGGTCAGGTATGTACTTCCTCAAGAGTTATACATGGAATACATCATTACTTGAGATAGGTTCGGCGGGAGTGCTAGTTGAAAGGCCACTTCTCAAATGCTATCAAGGATCTCAAAATGGTCGATGTACCTTGGGATAAGTTTTACCTTCATAAAAAATCTCAGTAATCTCTTACATGATGTTATATGGAGGGACACTATGTCTTCGACATAAAACACTTGGTCTTGTAAAAAATTAATAGCATATCTCTTTTTTCGACTTTGAGAAACATTAATGTGCCACTGGATGGTCTTAAATTTCTACACCATTTCTTCCACCATTTTCAGACCTAGTAGTTTTATCTCCCTGACTTCATCCCAAAATATCAGTGTTCTTCACCTATTCCCATATAGGTCATCATAAGGATCCATTTAGATGCCTGATTGGAAACTGTTATTGTAATAGGACTCAACCAGTGGAATATGTAGATCTCATCCTCCTTTGATGTCCATTGAGCATGATCTCAACATGTCCTCATGTGTTTATATAGTCTGCACAGATTTTCCATCAGTTTGAGGATGACAAGCCATTCTAAAGTTCAACTCAGTAGTGATAGCATGTTAGAAACTCTCCCAAAACATACAGGTGAATCTTGGATCTCAATCGGATACAATCGACAGTGGTAATCCATGCAGCCTTACCACATCTCTGATATATATCTATGCCAATTGATCAAGAGAGATATTTTTCCGAATAGAAATGATGTGTTAAGCCTTTGTAAGATGATCCAAAAAACCCCAAATATCATTATTCCTATGGATTTCTTTAGATGTCTGGTGAAAAAAGTCCATGGCAATGTTCTCCCATTTATATGTTGGTATGGGTAATGGTTGCATCTTCCCTTTAGGCTTCTACATCTCAGCCTTCACTTGCTGGCATACTAAGAACATTGATGTATACCTAGAGATATCTTTATTCATGTTATCCCACCAATAATGCTCATGGGTATCAAGATACATCATTGTGTTTCTTGGGTGAATGGAGAAATTTGATCTATTTGCATCATCCAAAAGAAACTTCTTTAACTCCAGATTCGATGGAGCACATTGTTTGGACCCAAATCTCACAATTCCTTCTTCATTGACATTAAACTATGAGGATTTTCCTTTTTTGATAGTTTACACCATCTTCTGAATTCCCACATCATCCTTTTTATAATCC
This sequence comes from Viscum album, assembly GCA_963277665.1. Classification (NCBI taxonomy): domain Eukaryota; kingdom Viridiplantae; phylum Streptophyta; class Magnoliopsida; order Santalales; family Viscaceae; genus Viscum; species Viscum album. Next base: position 372,350,235 of record OY728134.1, read on the forward strand.
TTTATCCTTTCTAAATGATATAGTTGAGAAATCATATGTGAAAGGATTGATGATGTTCCCTAAATAATGATTCATATTTCCATCCTCATCAAATATAAGAAGATTGGATCCTTTTCAATTCTCATAAATGATAGAATTGTTGGTTCCTTTTTACATAGAGAAATTTCCACCTTGTTTTATTTCATATTTTGGTAATGGATTGATCAGTCACAATCATCAATCAGCTCAAACGATCTTCATTGGCGCAAGTTTAACTCTTTCTAGTTGAATATATATAAATATATATGTCTTTTGTTGTCCGTGTATATTTCACACTACTCCCCAAAGAGGTAAGGCCACCAAATTTTCAAAGTGAAGATCACTGGATCCAACTCCATATCATGTGTTGGATAGTTTTTCTCCAAAAAACTAAATTTCTATGAATCATATTCAATGAATTTGTCTTTTTTCATCCACACATAGCCCAGTCCCTTCTTCGAAGCATCACTAAATACAAAATAATGTTCTCCGCTTGTGGGTAGTGTGAGCATGAGTGTAGTGATAATACTCATTTTCACCTCATTGAAACTCTCTTCACATTCATCACTCACAGCTAACATTACACCCTTCGGAGTTATCGTTGTTAGATGGTTGGACAATCATGAAAAATTTCTATCATATTGGCGATAATATCCAGCAAATCCTAGGAATCTGTGGAGATCCATTACCAATTTTGGCCTCATCCATACCACAATTGTAGCTATCTTGGAGGGATCCATATATATATCATTGCTTATGATGATATCTCCGAAGAATGAGACCTCATTCTACAAGAACTCTCACCGACTATAAATTGTATAGAGCATCTCCTTTCACAAGGTCTCTAGTAATGTTCATAGATTCTCCTCATGATCCTCCTTGGTTTTGGAGTATATTAGAATATCATCTATAGATACTACCAAAAATTTGTCTACGTAATCTATAATGACTCAACTAATCAAATCCATGAATATTTTTGGAGAATTATTGAGTCCTAAAGGCATTACTATTAATTCAAAATGCATATACTTTTATGAAAAGTAGTCTTAGGGATATCTTACTTCCTCAACCTTACATGGTAATATCCTGATTGCAAATCCACATTGGAAAAGTATTGGGATCTATACAGTTGATCAAACAAGTCATCAATATGTTTAAGATGATACTTTTTCTTTATACGGATTTTGTTGGTCTCATGATAATAAATGAAACTGTGCATTGACCTATCCTTCTTTTTGATGAAGAGAATGGGTGCACCCCATGGTGTAGCACATGGTTATATAAACCCTATATCCATATTCTCTGGTAGTTTTTAATTCAGCTCCTCAAACTCCTCAAACAAAATTCTATACAGAGTATTAGGTACTAGTAACACCCTAGGTATAAGGTCAATTGAGAATTCAAATATATTCTAGGAGGAAGACCAGCCAATTCCTCTTGAAACTCTTCAACGAATTACCTCACATTAGGTATGTCTTCAAGGATGGTTTCTTCAGTAGAATGAATCACTTGATCCAGATACGTATGCTCAATGGGAAGAAATAATTGTGCTTTAGATAATGGTGCTAAATAATAATCATCTTCCTCCTTGAACTTGTTTAGAATCAAGGGTCAATTATCAATATGGGGATTTATTTCCCTCTCACAAAAATTTATGTTGTCTATATATAAGGAAATCTAATCCATGCCGACAATTGTATCAAATTCCAACAGTGGGATTATGATGAGATTTCCCAAGAAGATCAATCCATAAACTGTGACAAGGGAGGAGTTATATTCATGGGTTTCAATTATTTAACCATTATCCCTACTCCCTGACATCCTTACTTCCATGATTTGTGGTTGTGTTGGGATTGTTCTACTAAACATTCAGGATAAAAAAGAATGTTTAAAACAAGAATAAAAAATTTCATTTTATATTCATGAATGAATAAATACATGTCACCAATTCATTGTTGTGGTTCCCTTAAGTGGTGTTGATGAAAAAATATCACCCTTACTACCTTTGAAGTTATTGGTTTACTTCTTAAAACCTAGTCTTAGAGAACTGATTTGTATGGTTCACTGGTTCATTGTAGTTGAATCAATGAACAACGAGTTAAGGGTCGAATAGACCATTCCACTCCTTTATCACATCCGTGGTTTTTTCATGTCTGCTGTTAATGGATAGGATCTCTTCTCTTCCACACCTAAATCATTTCCTCATCCCCTTTAAAAAAAATTGTCGTTCTTCTTTACGCACATTTTGAATGTGGGGATCTAGATTTTATTATCACCAATTTGTTTATCCCTTGGACCGCCAAAATTGATATCCTACTTACACATTTTATCCTCATAAAACCCCTTGGATTATACAATCTCCATTTCAACTTTGAGGGTATATCAGACAATTTCCTCATAGCTATCGAAGTCACTGATCTCCGAGGATGTCCATAGGCTAGGTTTCAGCTGACAAAATAAGTAGTCATCGTTGCATTTTGGGGTAACGACAAATCTAGAAGATTATCATTCATGCCTCAAGAATTTTCCTCATATGCAATAATGGACTCGTCATCTTTTTTATTGAGGTCAAGGTAGTCCCATTCCATATTATGTTGGAGGGTTCAAGGAAAATATTTTTTGAAAAACATTTTTTGGAAATCCTTCTATTCCAAAGACTCGACATCCTCCTTTGGCTTCATATTTTTGATCAATTTTCACTGTTGATCAACATCACCCTCCATACGATATGTAGCCAAAAGGACCTTCTATTGTTCGTAACATTGCAGGATGAATAAGATCTTTTAAATAGAGTTGATCCATTGTTCCTCAATTGTGGGATCAGAAGATTTATTAAAAGTAAGAGGACTTTGTCTCATGAAGCTCTCGATTGAAAAATTTTCTTTCTTAGGGTGATTGAGAATTACACTTGACCCATGTCTCTATTCAAAAAATGAGTTAACTGAGAGAGTATCATGAAAATGTTCGTAATTCACAATCTCATTGGATTGGTCATCTCATTAGAATAGTAATCACATTTATCATCACATCGGTTGTCAGCCAGAGTCCTCCTACTATAATCCATTGGCTAGAATAAAATGAATGTTAGGGGTAACACTTAAAGGATAATCCAATGAAAAAAACATATGACTTATAAACAACTTTTTCTTCTGTAACTTACGAACCTATGGAAATCAATCCATGTTATTCATTATCTAAATTCCAAAGTATATTATTAAAGGAATTTATTATTCCCTTGACAATTGTTAATAATCATATTGTGAATTTACCAAATAATATCCCTCTAGTGTTTCATAACCAAGAGTTCATCAGGTACCTTTGTCGTGTACTCGGGTACCTTGGGTCAAGCTTGAAACTCATAGTCTGAGTTTTCACTCCAAGGTTCATCTGCGCCAGAGCCACCTCTACCTACTCATATACAGAAAGGGATTTATTTTCATGATAAACAACTTACTCAGTACTCACCAAATTTTTGGGATTTTTTTATTATAATTTTTCTTATTCATAGGTATTTAACTTGAATTTTATAATCCTAATCCTAAATAAAACTAAACCTATAATGTGATACCAACTATATAAATAATGCTCTTTATTACACACATAAACATGATTTATTACATAAACTTTTCACATGATTCAACCTAGAATATCGAAGGGAATAATGTATTTGGGGCATAGAAACATTACATAACAACTTAAAATCTGAAACAAAACATCTTTATTGAAAAATTCCTTTACATGACCACTACATTCCCTCATACATAGTATTTTATGGGATAACCTGAGGACATGAATAAAAAATGTGAGCTTAATAACCATTAAGGGAGTAATAAAGGAATAACATGAAGAATAAAATACATGTTAGGAAATTGGAATATCAATGGTGAAAAGAAGAAACATGAACATAAAGGCATGATATAGCATGATTATTATAACATGGAAATGTGGCGACAACAATTAACATGGTATTGTATGACCCATAAATCATTGCACATAGAGAATGAGTAAACCCTAATTTAATTTTAATGAGCATGAGTAAACCCTAATTTCACTTGAAGTATCATGATACTAATCTTTACCCAATTCATTGGATCTCTATTAGTGTGCACCCTTCGTAAACTTTTCTTTCTAGGCATAAGGGTGCCACATGGATCATACAACATGGTTTCATTAAACATCATAACTTATGAAACGATAAATGAATGAGGAATTAATAAATGAAACAATATAATAAAAAAATAATTGCTCATAAAATTGAATACCCATTATAGAGAAATGGTCATGGTATTCACTACACTATGACTTTTCCTTGAGAAAAATCGCAGCGCAATTTTTGCAGCATAACGGTGTGACATAAGAATTTATAAAAACTTGTTTTTGAGATAGAAATTGGTGTCTCATCGTATGTAATGAAATGGAATGTAGGAGGTTCATATATATATATATCCCATAAATGTAATGAAATTTATATTCATAATAGAAAAAATTGCTTGAATTTGAATCAGAAGAGAGAAATTCCTTACGGAATTTCTGCATGGTAGCAGGTGTATATGGGAGGCATTAGTGAGAGAGAAATAAGACCCTCATCATTTCAAACATATGTAGGGTAATATAAGGGTGGTGTGAAATCATACCACAACATTTTTAAATGAATGTAAAAGGGTATTACAACATAAATAAATTTGGGTAAAAATAAGAAAGGATGGAACCCTTATGGAATTTCAACATTTTAACAGGTATACATGGGATGAATTAATCAGAGAAAAAGAGTTTTATCATCATTCAAACATAAATAGGGAAGTACAGGGGAAGTTCAAAATAATACCCCAATATTTAAAATTGAAAATACATGTGTATAAAAATATAATGAAAGACTGGAAGAAAATGAAAAAAGAAGAAATCTGTTACATGGAAGTGAAATCCCAAAGGATTGAGTGAGGATTGAGAGAGGATTATTGGGAGATAAGGGTGTAATTGTAGGATTCTAGATATACTGTAGAAGAGGTATCACAATCTTAAAAGGCATTGAGTGAAGAGGAAGTGGGAGAATGGGTCGCTTTATATAGGAAAAGGGAAGGAATTCTTTATTATTGAGGTTTTGGACAATAACATTAAACTAATCAAAACCACAAAACAACCCGTGGTTTTTCCCCATGGTTTTTTCCAACGCGGAGTGGAAAACATTATTTTATAAGGAAAATGGACTAAATTGTAAAAATTCTAGTCTTTCTATTATGGAGGTGAGTCACACTCTCATGGAAATCTATTTAAAATGTTAAAATGTTTTAATAGTCTTAGAGGGTGTACTAAAGAATTGTAAAACATATCAAACAATCCTAAAATCAAATTATTTTAATGTTAAAACATTTATTATAAAAAAATATCATTTATTGTATTTTATTACATCACTATTTGGTCATTATGATGTCATAAAACATATTATATATTTAAACGACATTTAATTTTTACCCAAAAATTTGCATGTATCGAAATTTTATGTAAAATTCACCATTTAATAATTTTGACATCTTGATTCCAAAAAGAATATAAATTTTTTCAAAATATTTTTCTAAATATAAGAATTTTTTCTTCTAAAATAAAAACAGACATTTATCGAAAACTCATGGGTTTTGAAAAAAAAATTCAAATCACAATTGTATTTATAATAATTATACAGTCATTTATATTAAATAAAAATTAGTTTAGTAATAATATTTTATTAAAATAATATTTAATTCAAAAATACATTAATTCATCAGAATAGACTGAAGGATACGTTGTGTGATGGTGACAGACTCTTGGTGCGGCTTAGTTAACATCTCTTGGGTGGGAATCTCTATCAACATCCACTTCTCCTATAGGTGGCTCTGTTTGAGCTTAACATGTTGAAGCTCATCTTGGGATTGGTCAAGATCAATGCCGAATGATGCCACCACCGTTCTTAGCTCGGAAAAATTGGCTTCTAATGGATCAATTCTACTGAAAGAGGACATCAATTTCTTTTTCAGAGTAAATTGGATTTGATAAATCCTTAAAATTATAATAATCACATGACCATAATTTAAAGGCCATATTAGCAATGGTCCCAATTCATAATTGTATTTTAAAATACAAAAAAATAAAAAAAGGAAGTGTATAAGTTTTATATATCCTCGATAAGAAATTTAATTAAAACAAGACAAATATACATTAATGATATTTTGGGTCATTAGACTCATAATTTTATGAATTATATTATGCTGTAATGCCTAATGATCTTTTAATATTTTATGACCCATGTCATACAATCATCTATGGTTTATTCCATGACATAAGATTGTGCTCATTGATATAAAGGGTATAATTTTTAAATTTTATGTCTGTGAACATGTTCCCTTAGGTATCATCTTACGCTTTCATATGATCCTAATTTGATATCATCTATGTTTACCCATTCTTAATATATAAGATCACCATTTTCTTATCATTATTTTTCCCATGTAATGAAGAAATATTATAAATGAGTTTTTTTCTAGAAGGATTTAATATGGATGATGTTTATGACTTATTGTGAAGTATGTGAATCATTGTATATTGGGATGTAATTTTGATGTTTTTGAACAAGTAATTTAAGAACCAAAGTTGTTTAGAGTTTGACATAATTATCTAAAACTATAATTCTAAAATGTCACTGGGTATGTAAGTGATCCAATATTTTATTTTGACATTTTATGTATATGATGGACAAAAGTGTCCCATTTGTAATGATTCAGTCTTTAGTAGTGGATCCATAAAGATGAATTCTAGGCTGTTACATTTTGTATCAATCCTGGGATTAGTATACAATGTAGATTAAGATGTTTTCATGAGACATTTTTTAAGAGTTATTGATATCATCAATAGTATATAAGACTATATGTTCCGAGTGATATCAAACCCTTCATAGGTTTTATGTTTTGAAATTTGAAATCTACAAATGATATTTTTTGAGACATCTATTCTTTAGGTAATTACAAGTTATCACATTTTTTTATGCGAGATGAAAGGCATGAGATAACCATTTATTTTAAAAAAGACCTTTAATCCTGAAAATTTAAAGTTTATTTTTCAGGATATATATCACATTTCATGAATTTTAGAAGAATTATATTAATATATTATTATAAAGAGAACAACCCACATGTTAAGTGAAAATCCATCACAACTGGAAAGGCTGTTGGGGATTAAACCCACAAAGAAAGGGTGTTAATATTCACCTACCAATGGCCTACAGAAACTCCCAATTCATATGATTTTTTCTTTTGAGTTAAAAAACATGTATGGATGAAGAGTATGTTTAATTTGGGAAACATATGTTTTATCATAATGAAAAACATGGGTCTAGATTTTGATTTTTTGGTTAGGTGAATAATGTTATTTTAGACAAAAATCCATACTTGGATAAACATATATATTATTATGGAATATTATTTGATTAAAAACGTTGAATTTTATTTTGGAAGCATATATTATTTACTCTAGATTTATGGTGATTTATGTTAGGTATGAAAATTCATAGCATATCATGAAGATTATTTGGGAAATTTTTTTTTGAGACTTTATAAATGATTAATTTTAATAAGATATAAATTTTAAAATTTATTTTGGAAGATGTTGTGGTTAAATCATTTTGAATTTTGGGTTTCAATATTATCATTTAATAATTTTTATGAACATTGAGGGAAAATATGTATTTAATGATCTATGTTGATCTTTTTTTATTAATGATATAATGGATTCATGTTTTTAAAGAATTTTTTTATTTTGTATTAACTATTATGGTTTAGATAAATACCTAAACGCGTGGATAATATATAGCTATATTCATTTATGTATTTTTTGATTCATGTGAGATTATTTTGAGGCTTCATGAATGAAATATTCACTATGAATACTTTTCCTTTGAGAAAAAATGTGTATGTGGTGGAATATTGATAAAGGACGAAACTCTATATTTCTAGTAAGTATAGTTCCTTATGTTCTTAATATAGGTGGTAAAATATTTTCTAAAATATAGAAAAAGGATATTGGAACAAAAATGTTAGCATTTTAAATTTCATAAAGAGAATTCAATGTTCTTTTAACCAATCATAGATTTTATGTTTTATGTTGGTTATCATTATAATGGCCATGTATTATATCACTCTCCATAATTTCCTGATAGTTATATTTCTCTTTCATATATAGGTTCTTATTTTTCAATAATTTTATCCTATTCGTAATCATAATTTTTTGGTGACAATAACATTTACATTTTGCTCTTGTTAAAAGGATGTTTTATTAACCATATTTACGATGTAAGTTTCCTCAAATTGAATTTTCAAGTAACAAACATTGATTTTTAAAGTGCAATTTAAAATTGATAGGTTAAAATTTATTAACACGGGAGAATGTAATATCATGATATTTTAAAATTAAACACTATATTTAATGATGTAAATGATAAATAAAACTGAGCTTAAATAAACAATGAAATATTATTATTTCAATATAACCATTATAACCTATATATTATATTGGAAGGAATGAATATTCTTAAAATAATGTTTTAATATTTATAATGTTCTTACTCATTTTTAATGTATTAATTAATTCATGGTAAATAATTACAAGACTTTTATTAACGTCATTTCATATACCAAATATATATTCTCTTAAAAATAATTTTATTACTTTTATGTAAAAATAATATAATTAATTTCTGGAGAATTTATAAAATGTAATTTATATGTTAAAAATTATTCTATAATTCAAAAATTTAATATTTTTTGATAGAAAATTTATAGAATTTTTTGAAATGATTAAATTTTCAATGAATAGCGAAAATACATGTATTTATTCAAAATTATATTTTTCGAGTACTTAAAAGTTTAAATTTTGTTATAGATTAGTTCAAAATTTTCATTAGATATTTTTAACTTAATTTTATCTAATTGTTTTTTAATGTATTTTATACTAAAATTTAGTATAAAACAGTTTAATTTTAAAAATATCATTTTTTCTGGAGAACTATTTTTCATTGAGTTGTGACTACTTAATTTTAAATTTAGTTATGTAAATTTTATGTTTTTAATTTTGAAAATTAAATTGAATATTTGTGTTTAGGAATGAAAATTTAGTTAAACAAATCCCTTTTATTTTTTTCAATATAAATAGTTTCCATTGTAAATATTGTTTACCACAGTTTAGGGTAAATCAAGTAATGAAGGGTAAAATTAATATGAAAAGAACTATAAAATTACCCTAACACTTTCCCCAATAATATTGGATTAATTAAATTATACCATTAACCTAGACGTTTTGAAAATTAATTATTTAATTGAATAATTTCCACAAAAATTACATAGATATTTTTATAATCAATGAGAGTGATAAATGTTAACAATCTTGTTGTAATAAATTTTATTTTTTAAATATAGGGATAAATAAGATATATCATGGATCATAAATTTTCATTATTAATAAAATTGATTTATTTATAATTTTTAGTGAGTAAATAAAAAAAATTAAATTCTTACACGACATTGATGTAATACTTATTTTGTTAATAAAAATATCAAATAAATGTTATTATAAATATTAAAAGAAATAATATTTGTGATAGTTAATTAGATAAATATGACCTTAACATTATAGGGATATAATAAAATATTTTTATCGAGGTTATATTGTCTTCGTGACATTTTTAACAGTTAATGTAATGAATAATATATAAATTGAAATTAATGATATTTATAAACTAAATAATATTATTTAAAATTGTATAAAATTCATATGTCAAGAACTAGTCTGTGTCGACCCTGAACTGGTGACATGGGATGCTCTGCGACAAGTCCCGAGAGGCGTTCCTGATCCTCCCAGGATGAAAAAATGTGTACAGGTCATCAGTTAGAGTGACAATAGAGAATTTTATTCCTAAATATAAACAAAAACTATGTAGTAGAAAGAAATAGAAAACCCAACATATATGTATATAAAAGTTGAACTGAACATTATTCGCACAAGGAAATGAAAGTATAAGTGAACCAACAAATCAACTAATCAGAGATGACAAATAACTAACTTCATGTGACCCCTCTAGTCACTCTCCAAAAAAAATATCACCATATCCCAAGGTGATTGGACTAATGGTGAACCCTACACATGGGCTAAAAACAAAAAATAGTATAGGCGTGAGTGATAATACTCAATAGGATAATCAGAAATTCTATTCCAAAGGCTCATTATTTAATGTAAAAAAAATCTCAATTTCAATTTTTAACTATAATATATAAAAATATGTTTTCCAAAAACTGTTCCAAGCAACAACCATTAGAAAATAAAAATTCTTACATGTTTTCATAAAGAGGAAATGCTAGTAACCAATTTCAAAGAGATGCAATTTTAAAGTGAACACGATTAACAAGAGGGATGGATTAAAGAAAGCACACATTTAAATAAAACACACATGATACTGACTTCTCCCACTAAACTAATAATATGAATATGGTGAATAAAATATATCCAGATGAGCACATGTCGCGAGAAAAAAGATAGGCACTAGATAGATGTGGGAACTAGGAACCTCATATCTTGGTGAAATGTATCCTCAAAAAATATTTGTTCTCATGCACCAGCCACTAGTAGGGAATAGTAAACATAACACTGTGTCCCCCAAATTCATCATAATAGATTATCTAATGTTTTTATTTTCAAAATTTCTACGTGTAATTGGGGAAAAACCACTTTGGATCACTAGTATACTAGTACATGACCACCCAACTAGATATATGGGTTTCTCTCTTTGTGGCCAAATTTTTTTCCCTTGCTATAAAATGAAAATTTTACATAAAAACACAAGTTATGGTCACACTATCCAAATAATATCTGAACAGGTTTTTCACTATGTGTGTAACTCAATAAACCATCTACAATTCTCATAAAACAATTCATAGAAGATTAACAAAGCTTTACACCTGAATTCCATTTGAAAAAGAACATTTTTTGGAAAAACCCCAAAAAATTTCATAACAAAAACAATTTTTCATCCTCAAACCCATTTTATAAAACAATTTTATTAATCTTAAACTAACTCAATTGGTACAACATGTAATACACATGAAAAATCCATTTTAAAGAGAAATAAAAACGGGCCTTTAAGCATTTTACTAAACCAACCAACAAGAAAGGTACAAATTTCAATTTTTATAATTAGTTGTACAAAAACAATTATAAGTATAAATTTTTTTTATAATCCCATGAAAATTTTAGGTTACACATTTATGCTCAACCATTTTTATAAGAATGTCGAATGGTCCAATTACTGATAACTCATGCCAAAACGTGTAAAAAACCATAAAAATAACATAATAAACGAAAACCACACTTTAAATCCATAAAAGGACACCATGATATCAAATTACATGCTGAAAATACTTCAATTAATTTAAAAAAATTATTTTAGATCACATTTATCACAGAAAGTTCAACTGGGAACTTTTCTGAAGACTTGACGAGAAACATTTAGCAAATCAACTCCTATTTAACACCCAAAGGGATAAAAAAAATATAACCACCAAAAATTGTTTACAGTAGTTAAAATAGGTCATTAAAATCACACAAGAATATGGAAAATCCAATGGACCATTTATTTGAACAGGAAGTGTGCACTATTATAATGAAACAACACCATTTTACAAAAACAAGGCATAAATAACCATATTGCACACCAAATAATTCATCAAAACATTGAAAAAAATACTAAATAGGTATATAAGGCGATAAGAGCAAGAAAAATATGAAACATAAATAATAAAGGCATGTTCTTGAGAGAACTAGCCTCAAAACCATGTCGGAAGGGAGACAATGTCTCGAAAACACCCACCGTAGGTTCCAAAACCCTAGATCTATGAATACCATCTATAAACCCCCCACCCATAAAAATGATGGTTAAAGAGAACCCTTGGTCAATCAAGACTAGGGTAGAATAGAAATCCATAAAAAATGAATGATGAAGTAAGGGGGAAGATAATGTAGTAATATTTGATGAATAAATTAAGAAGAACCACTAACGTTTGGTGATACATCGCCCAAAAAGAGGCCCGAATGAATGAGAAAGAAGATGGATGAATATGTAGTCGATATCTAATAGTTAGGGCTCCATTTGGGAGTTTGAATCTCAAAAAACAGTTAAAATATTGATAAATAAAAAATGAATGATAATATTTTTAAAAAAACTAGAAAGGCCTCACGGTCTCGCCTAATACCCAAATAAGTAACACAAAACCACCATAATTATGAATTCAAAGGGGCTCCAAATGGATATGGTGTTTTTAATAGGTTAGGGGAGAAAAATTGGGATGTAGAATGTGTTAAAAATGTAGAAAAAATTTGGACTAATAAAAGAAACAAATTTTGTTTTTGAATCTGGAAATGGGCTCACAGTTGGCCCAAATATTGATGTTACCACCGTTTTCCCCAAAAACCCTTAACAATATCTGGGGATCCCATGGTAGGATTATTATAAATTGATATACGTTCAAATATCATCATTAAACTCAAACAAACCAAATAATAGGATTGGTATTTCCATCAATCCAGATCAAAACCAAGACATGAAAAATTAGGTATGACAATTCTCCCCACCATTAAAGCATTCCGCCCCCAGAAAGCCATAACACTTTCTACCTAATTTGAATAATGCCTAAAGATTCCACATAAACAAAACACAGCCTCCTAATCCAATAAAATTTCACCCACCAAACTAGATCTTAAGTCTCTTTCTTAAACAAAACAACAACTCACATCCACTTCCCAAGAATCAATGGAAGGATTAATTCACTCAGTCACAACCAATCCAATACAATATTATATGGGATTCCCCCAAATATCCCAATGACCACCCCAAACCAAAGAACATAATGAAATCTAAAAAACTTCAAGGGAGTCCAGAATATACTCCCAACCATTAAAAACCAACCAAAAGTTACCAAATAAGATTTCCACACGATCTAGAATTGGGCACCTCCCCGAGAGGACAACCAAAACTCCATTACAAAGGCTGACCATTCCGGGACAAGAAAAAAACAACATGATCATTTCAACAACTTTCTCACAAATTGAGGGGAAATTATCATAGCCAAAACATCTCAAATAGAACAAATTTCCACCACCACACTAGGATGGGAGGTAAGGGGACCAACTATTAGACCACTGCAACCAAAGATGAAAACCACCCACCGCTCTTCACCGATGGGCTGATAAAATCCAAGACTACACCCGATTTACATGGGAGGTCCACAGAAGAACACTGACTACAAGCTCACATCCATGATGGTATAACCATTGACACTACATGAGGGGTAATTCCCACATACTCTTTGTGAACAAAGTAAAATCACAATGGTGGGAAACCACAATTAAAACATAGAAACTGCATTACCACATTTTTGAAATAAATAGCTTATTTGAGATACCCACACCTCTAGAAATTTATTGACATTGTGAATGGCTTAAACCGAGTCCTATTGTTGGATCCATAGAGTTTGAAGAATTTGATTCACCATAGTCCGAACATAAGGATCAAAACCCCCATGAAGATCACCAGAATAAAGAAAACACCATCACCCAACAAAAATATAAGGATACACCAAACCATTATTCCCCACTTCTAATGGGGAGATGAAATGAAAAGTAACATGATGAAACACATAAACACAACTGAAATCTATTACCAAAATTGATAGGTCACCATAATAGTAAGGTACTTTAATTCGAGGCCAAAAATCTCTCTATATCAAAAACTGGGATGAGGAATCATTCAATATGGTGTATATTACCATTTGAATGAATACTTAGGCTGATCAACTAGAAATATTTCCCATATAGAACCATTCATGTCCACATCACAACATCTAACATATACATAGACACCGACTAGTCATTTCTCCAGAACTGAGCCTCCAACAAGATCCCATCTCAAGACACACCAAGGGTATCACTTCGTTCTCATGAGGAATCATACCAAACATACCAAACTTCTAAAACATGAAATTGTAACCCACATAAATAGCAGTTTATAAAAAACCAAAAACAATCATCTAAAATCACCTTTATAAACAAACTAACTTGGTGGATTTTCACATTCATCAATGGTGTTTCATCAAGTCTCACTCACATGGATAATCTTGTGCCACAGTGAGCACCCAACCACTATTCCATATCAGGAATCCATCAACATATATAGAAAAATCCATGAATTTTGAGAACCCATGGAAAACCAAAGTCAAAAACAAACATCCTCTATTTTGAAGCCAAAAAAATTCCACCCATTTCAAAAATCATGTATCTTCCATGGGAACAATAACCACCAAGTAGAAAACCATTTTTATATTTCCACACAACAATCCATTTTACCATTATTGAAAAAGAAACCATGTTGGTCTCCATCAAAATTCTCTCCCTCTATTCAAAATATTTTTCAACTTCACAATAAACAACATATTTTCAAGAACCATTTGATTTAGAACCCATTTCATTTATTTTACAATAACTACCAAAACAAGAATTAAATTAAAAAAACCCTTTCCCATATTTAAATAATCAGCAAGGTCTCTTTTCTTAATCCGGCAACCACAAAGGCCAAAACCATTTTTAGGAATTCACCAAATACTCAAAACCAATTCCCAAAACCAATTATTCAAATTGAAACACTCTTCAATAGCCCAAAACATACCATTTTATTCAATCTTTCAGAATCATCTTAATATAATATATTCCATCCATCAATATTGTTTCATTAAATTATATGTTTAGATTATTGTAATTTGATCCCATTATATCATTTTACATTTTTCTAAAAAAAATCACAAAAACAAAAAATTCTAAAAAACTATCTAATATAAATAATTGAAAACCCACTTCAACAATTATCACACAATTATTTTCAGAAAAATAATAATAATAATTAAATAATGGTCTAAGATACCTACTAAAGTGAATTAATGTTGATGGGTGAGATGAAAATATGGTTTGTGTCCACATGCCAAATACACCAAGACCATAGGGAGCCTTCTGAGGACCATTCCCTAGCTCCACATGGCTTTACAGGCACATTGATCTCATGGAGACCATTATCCCATCTCCCCTTATCATATTCCAACAACAAACAATCTTGGATAATCAAAAACACTAATAAAACCGAACTTCCCATGCAAACCTGGGGATCAGTACGAGAAAGAGTTCATGACTTTCGTCCCGCACATACCACTGAAGTCCCAAAAATCATTCTCCAACTACCTTAACATCCCCTGAATAAGATGGGTGCTCTAAAAATAGTGGTCCACCAAGATCTGTCTTCCTATGATGTTATTTTTTCCCGAACCAGTCTGAGTGGACCATGAATCGGGGACCAGGGCCTCTTCGCCATATGTCCGGAGAGGAATTACTAATCCTCCTAGAATGGAAAAAATTGGCGAGGGAATTGGTTTATGTAAAAAGGGAATGTTTTTTTTTCAAAATATAAACAATCAGTAAGTAGAATAATGATATGGATCACTCAATATAAATTTATATTAAATTTGAGATGAACATTTTTCCCACAAGAATCTAAAATTAGAATAAAACCAAAAACTCAATTTATGAAACATGAAAACCAATTAATTCAATGTGACCCCACTGGTCACTCTCCAACACAATGATTTCATGTATCTTATGGTGATAAAACTCAAGATAAAGCCTACACATGGGATTTAAATATAATAATAGTATAATCCTAAGTAATAAAACTAAGTAGGTTATCCTGATATTCTATTCCCTATGAACATCCCCTAAAATATAAAGAAACATCAATTTCATGTTTTACAAATAGTATATAAAATTATGTTTTCCAAAAAAGGTTCTTTACTACAAAAATTACAATATCAGAATGTTTATATGTTTTCATAAATAGAAAATGCTAGTAACCAATTTCAAAAAGTTGAAATTTCAAAGTGAAAACAATTTTCAAGAGGACTGCTATAAATAACATAGTCCTTTAAATAAAACACACATTATATTGAATTTTTTAAATAAACTCACTATATATTGATAGTGAATAAAATATATCCAATTTAGCTCATGTCACAGGAACATCCCTTGGAACTAGATAGATGTGGGCCCCATGTACCACATATATTGGTGAAATGTTACCACAACAAATATTTATTCTCATTCACGATACATTAGTAGGGAAGAGTAACCGTAAACTTGTGGTCCCAAAAATAATCATAATAGTTTATCTATTTTTAATGTTGTCAAACATTCTATGTGAAATAGTAGTGAAACCATTCCAAATCACTAGCATACTACTATGCATCCGCCCACATAGATATCCGAGTTTTCCTCTTGGTGCTAAAACACGTACCACATGCTATCAAATTTAAATTACATATAAAAACACATGTTCGTTTCACACACTCTAAATATTTTCTAAACATGTTTCACCCTTTTTTGTTACTCAATATACCATTTTAAATTTTCATAATACAATTTAAAAAAGTTTAACAAATCTATGCACATGAATTCCATTTGAAAATGAACTTTTTCGGAAAAACACCACTAATTCCATACCAAAAAAATTTGGCATCCCCAAAAACATTTAATAAATCAATTTCATGAATCTTAAAATGACCCCAAATGGTATAACATTAAATACAAATGGAAACCTCCCTTTTAAAAGAGAAATTCCAAATTGGCATTTAATCATTTTACTAGACAAACGTATAACAATGTTACAAATTTCACTTTTCATAAATAGGTGTAAAAATACCATTTAAATCTGGAAAACATTACTTATAACCTTTAAAACATTTTGGTTACACATTTAAGCTCAAACCATTTTCATAAGAATGCAGAACGATCCACTTACTGGCGACTCATGCCAAACCATGTCAAAAACCAAAACCCATCTCTTTATAAAACGATAAAACGTTGTAAATCCATAAAATGACACCAATATGTCACATTTAATTCCAACCTTATTTTAATTAATTCAAAAATGTTATTTTATATCACATTCAGCACAAAATGGCAAATCACACACTTTTCTGAAGACAAAGTGTGCAACATTTAGCAAACACAACATTAATTTAACACCCAAAGGGGTAAAAACCAAAATTTTCATCCCAAAAAATTATTAATGTACTTAAAATAGGTCATTAAAATCACAATCCTTATTCAAAATCAATTGTACCATTTATTTGAACAAGAGGTGTGCACTTTTATAACAAAACAACTCCATTTTAAACAAAACAAGGCATAAATAACCATTTTTCACAGCAAATAAATAATCAAACTATTTAAAAGAAATACTAACCATGAATATAATTTCATTAAAGTAATATAATATGTAACAATAATTAATAATGTCATTTTCTTGGGATAACATCCCTCAAAACCATGGCGGAAGGGAGACAGACACCCAAAAACACTAATCGCGTGCTCTAAAATAGTAGATCTATGAATACCCTCTACACCCCACCGACACCATAAAAAAATTATGTTAAAAAATAGAAGTAGGTACATAATTATTTGGGTATAAGATAAATCCATGAAAAAATAAAACGACATGGAAGAGGGAAGTGAAACGAGAATGATTTGTTGAAGAAATTAAGAAGAACCACTAACCTTTGGTGATACTTCTCCAAAAACAAAATAGGCCAAAAAGGATGTCAAACGAAGGGGGATGATATTATGGTCTATATTAAATAGTTTGGACTCATTTTGGGAGGTTTAATCACCAAAAAATGTTAAAAATGAATAAAATATAAAAGATCAAAATATATTTTTTTAAACTGGAAATGGAATCATGGGATGACCCAATACCTAAATAAATAACCCAAACCCACCATGATTATGAATTCATAAGTGGTATAAATGTATATTATTGTTTAAATAGGCCAGGATAAGCTAAGTGGAATGATGAATGCGTAATAAATGATGAAAAATGAAGGAGTTTTAAAAGAAGAAAATTTTGATTTTAAATTTGCAAATGGGCCCATAGTTGGACCAAATCTTGAAGTTACCACCATTTTCTCCACCACCCCACCCCACCAAAAGCTTTGTGGAAGTCTTATTAGGATTATTAAACATATATGGTACTTTATACCAAAACATTAATATCCCCCAAAACTCATTAAATGTAATGGGAATGCCAACGAATCAGATCCAAACCATGACATGAAAAATTGGGTGTGACTTCATAAAAATCTCAAATTTTTAAAAATTAATGGGATAAGGTTTAAAATGAAATGAAACATATATTTATGGATATTTTATAATTTTATAGTACTTTTAATAACACTAAATTATTATCAATCCATTATGTCGCGGTAAGAGTTTAAGAGATTAAATGAACGCTAACAGTAAAAGATACGAGTAATAAAATTACATAAATTTGTCCAAAAAATATTGAATGAATAATATTTTACACTTATAACGTTATATAATAATATTATTGGTTTAATAGACACTTATATTTCAAAATTACTAATATTTTATTTAAATTAATGATTGTTATAAATTTTCACATATTTAATAATTTTTTTTCTACAAATGAAAATAATGAATAAATGAACAAAAAATAATATTATTATATTAATTTAATTTGATTAATTATTTAAATTATTTATTAATTTTTATAAATTATATAATTACCTTAAATTCTTGTGAAATTCTATTACAATAATTAATTAATTTACAGAAATACACAATAAATTACTATAAAAATATTACATTTCATATAATATGAATTGGACAATGAGTGAAATAAATTTTATAGATCTATAGGATATATTAGATAGTTTGTAAATAATTAAATTTTAAATTCACCATTTTCTAAATTCAAGGATAGAAAAATTTATTGAATAGTATAAAAATCAACATTAATGACAACATATCAAAATAACACATTATTAGATTATTTCAAAATTATCAAAATATTTTAAAAAATAATTTTTTTTAAAAAATAAGTTGAAAAATATTTTAAATTTTTTATTTATGAAATATTGATACCATATATGTACAAATTAAAATCATTTAACATTATGAAAAGTTGTTATCATAGTTAAAATTAAAATTGGTTATATAAGCGTTAATAAAAATTATAGGTTTCAAAATAATACGAAAACATGTCCAACATACATTGATATATGATATTACGACATTATAATATATTATCCTCAAATAAATGTCCATTTGGTGGTGTTTGGATAGAAAATGAATTCATTATAATATAATATTTTGAGAGATTCCCAAAGTGCCCTTAACAACAATTATAAAAGTGCAGCTCCTCCCACACATATTCACATCACATTGATAATTCCATATTTACCATACCATACATATTTATTTTTAAAAAATCACAAGACACATTATATGAGTGATGGTATTCTGAAAAGTCCATCCCTAGATCCCTTTAGAGAAGATCCAGTGGAGATATTTCTTAGAAGAGGTAATCACTCTAAAGATCATTTATTTTTTCTAATCATCTTTACCTCCTATAAATAATTATTGATTAACATAAAATAATAGATAAATTATCCTAAATATTATAAAATCTTATTATTATTATGAAATCACTATTATACACCCTATTTTCTATCAGATCATATGTGATGGTATTGATCGTGCGTATATACAACTTATTGTCTCTAGGTAGCGATAAAATTTATTTTTCATCACCAAAATTTATGTATGGGTATTATTATAGATTTAATGATCATATATGATAAATATTAAAAAATAATAATTATGTTAATATGAATTATTATTTAAATTTATTTGATTTCATTAATTAAAAAATGAAAAAAAACTTTCACGCGTACGTATGGCTTACCGTCTCCATGAATGGTGTAATTCATTTGATCTTTTCATACATTATATGATTGAATATAAATATGAATATAATTATTGTATATTATTTTTATATCATGATTAACTATCTGGAAATTATGCGACCAAGTTCAATGTATGATGACCAAGTCTACCGGACAAGAACAATCTTGGAAATTAAAACAGTTATCACAAAGAATAATGATTTTAATAATAGATTATTAATATGCTTTTGAAAAGATGTTATAAATAAATCATAAATGTTATATAAATATTATATTATATATTACATGCATAAAAATTATTATTTATTTTACATAATGTTTTATAATAACAAAGAAATTATATAGTTGAGGTAAGATAATTCTTAACCAAATATTAATTTAATTTGGTAAAACTACTATATCATTTGTCTATGTCATGATAATATTATATTTGAAATGAAATTTAATTATTTAATATTTTATTTCAACTTTTTTTATTTTTATTTAGATTTTATACACATAATTTACTTGTTTGAATAATTATCAATTCACAGATTTTATATTTTTAAAAATTTATTTCCCAATCTCATCATTATTGGCCATTGGTTGTCTTTAATGAATTAGTTAATGAAAATTTATCTTTCATGTCCACATTATCTTAAAATATTTTCAAAAATAGTATTTTACTATTCCACGGTGATTGTTTTAAGTCATTTGGACCCATTTTTTACATTTTAATAAATGGATTTGAAAATAGCATTTTTTCATTTTCATAATAATGAACATTGTGAATATTACAGAAAATGTATATGAAATGAATGTATTTTAACTTATACATAATGAGACAATTTTCCATCTTTCATGTTTCCTTAATTTTTTTAATATTTTTATAAATTATTATCAGGTTGTTTTCAAAATAATAGTTTTCTTTTATAAATGTGTGGCTCTTTTAAAAATAAATTATTTAAAAATGTAAATGTTATTTTCCATGAATTACCTAATGTTAACTATAAAAATTAACATCTATTTATGTTATGATTATTTTATATTACTTATAATTTTATTTGAATATTATTCAAGTATAATAACCTTATTATTTTATGTTTGTGAATCCTTCTTGTTTTCCATGAGTTATGTTATGATGAAATATTTTTGTAACTCATTCTATTCCATATGTTATGATTATGATTAAAGATTTATATTTATGTGTCACATATATGTATAGTTTTAAACATGTGATGGGTAGTATTTATGTCTTCCTATAATTCATTAGGTGATTACATATATATCATGAGATAAATTAGGCTAGAAGGAGAAGTGATATTTGTTCAATAATACATGGATGTAATGAGATGTAAACCCTATTCAGTATCACATGGATGGAATAATGAATATACCCTGTTTAGTTAAGGAAATTTTACTCTATGATGGTCTTGGTAATGATCCTTAAATAATATGGAAATAAAATTCTATGATTTTTCTTATTCCTCGATTCCATGTATTATTTATGCACTCATGGCTCATGTTAATTGTTTATTTTATGACTCATCTCTTATGAACATCTATGTATTATTCCTGGGCATAAGATTTTGAACTTTGATATATGCAGTTTTATTTTCAAATGGTATATTCATGATCACATACACTTATTCTCATCTTATTATTTCAAATGATGATTCTTTTATATATCCTATGATTACCCATACCGAGCATTTGATCTCAACATTTTCTTATGTTTATTTTCCCCAGGTCACGAGGAAATATTACAAATTATTTTTGTATAGAATGATTTCATATGGAAGATAAATATAAGATATTATGTAACATGAAAAGCTGTGTATTGTGGGGACAGTTTTGATAACAATGAACTAGTTATTTATAAACCCAATTTTTATGAGTTTTTCCTATGTAACTAAAACTCTGAATAAAAAAGTTCAATGGGTTTGTATGTTATCCAATATTTTCAATTGAAACATTATTTTTCTGATGGAAAAAATTGCTCGCATTTTTTAAAGCGTATTCCTTTAGTAACTGATCTGAAAGAAACAATTCTAGACTATTACAGATTATAAACATTGAAAAATATCTTAATAAACCACTATAAAAATTCCATCTTGAAAATCCGCTAATACATACCTTCAAACTTCTAGGGAGGTACTATCAATTATCGTAAAACTCGACTAGTACTGACAAGAAAGATCTTGATGGATATCACCCATGAATATTCAAGAATTCCTATAGAATTATGGATTAACTAAAAATATTCCTACCACCTCCCCAATTCTGCTGACCCATGATAACTTATTAAATAATGTGAATTATGAATAAAGATTTTTATGATAGGGTTTGAGCTCTAGGATGGTTATATGTCCACTACTTATAATGGAGGATGGGATGGAACGAGAACTGGAGAAATGTTTTTGAATATTCTAGGACGCCATAATAACTATGAAATGAAAATGTCAATTGATTCACCACACAAACACCAAATAAATATACCTTAATTTACTAATCATGGACAACCATAGGAACCCTAAAACAAGGAAAAAATTAATGAAAAAGGAAAATTTATTTTGAAGAAACTATTTTCAGCATAGAAATTTGAAATCACCTTCCACAAAGGTGACAAATAAAAACTAATACAAAAAAACTAAAAACAAAAAAAACCTCTATGGAAGATACATTCATTTTCACAATAATTCCTGTTACAATACATTTTATTAAAAGTCACACGTCATTTAATGAAAAATGAATCAAAATAATGATCATAAGAATTTATTTAAAATTTTCAAAATACATTCAATTTTTTTAAATAAAATCCTTTTTTGATCGTGATACACATTCAAAATCCCTATTTTGAAGTAAATTACTTTCGATAATACCCATATAATCTTGTTAGAAACAATACATTTTCAAAATAACAAATAATACAAGAACAATGTGATAATTTTTATTAAACTATGGGAATTCACTCTTCCAATTAATTTGTAAAACTATGTTTTGATAGTAAATATCTCAAAAACCACCTTAATTTTGTAAAATATTGGTTTAAAACCATGTTTTCACAATTAACTTCTTAACCCTTCCAAAAGGGTTTGTAAAAATCATATACCAAAAGGGAATCATGACACTCCATAATCCCCCTCCTCCAAGTGAAAATCACTTCAGGGGAATTTAATAATCATAATGTGTCCAAAAAATTCAAGAAATGTAGAAAATTGGTATTCATTGTTTGGCCACATATATTGGGAAATCATGCTCCAACCATAGAACTGACTTTTTAAAATTGGACAACCCAACATCATGATGACCACATAGTTTTTAAGGCCATTCATTCTAATAGTGCAACTCAAGTGATCTTATAGCTACATCCCAATACCATTTACGGACCCCCAATATCACATGAAAATCCAAATGGGATTGAAAAATAAAATTGGAACAAAATAAATCACAACAACTAGAAAAAAAATTATTAATTTAAAATCATAACATCCCATGGTAGTTTGAGGCTCAGGATGACTAAGAGATTGCTAGACTCTCCCCACCCGTAGCTATGAAGTCATGAAAATAATAATCTCATATCAAATAAGACTTCCACAAATAACATTTTTAAATCAAGAAGCTTAGGATCCAACCAATGGAAACCCAAAACCTTCCCATATACCATATTTTAAGAAACCAAAAAAGTTTCAATCTGAAAAAATAACCTAAATGGCCAACAACCATGACCAAAGGGTGTTCGTGATCCCCACGTGTGGGAAACTGGATCTATGGAATCACATGAGTCCCTTTCAGAATGATTTTTCCAAAACCAGAGATAAAACTGAGTTGAATTAATAAAGTTCCAAAATAAAGAATCGTGTCAAGAAGGTCATAGGAAAATAATGTTATCCAACCAATTTTCAAAAAAAATTACACTATCCCAAAATACGAGTATTCAACAAATAATAAGAGTTATAAGAAAACCAAATGATAAAAAAACTACAAACCAAATCTAGGTGAGATCGAGACCAAATCTATGAAACAACCAGATGATGACCCCCAACAAAATCACCCCTGAAAACATCAATGAAAGAAGAACAAATCAAAAAATAATCATTGAACTTGAAATATTTAGGCATGAGCTAAAAATCCTAATAAGTCAACATAACCCACTGAATCTATGAATGGTGTTTTATATTGTAATCTGTATATGATAATTTGAAAATAAATTATAATGTAAAATTTCTCACATACATTTCTATTTAAACAAAAATAATGAAATAATTATCCTTGAAAACATTTCTCTATGGATTCCAAAACTAGATACAATATTTTGAAAACATTCCCACCTACCTAATATATTTAAAATTCCCAATCCCATTCACATTTCTCAAACAAAAATCTCATTGTTTTATATAATTTAAAATAGTCACTTTAAAACATCTCCCTAATCGATGCCATCCCAAAAAAACACTCATTTTGAAATCCCATTTAAGAACCTCAAAATATTTAATAATTTCAAAACTGGTTTTCCAAAAATCGTTGATACAAAATAAATAAAAATTAATTCTACGAATACACAAATAAGTCTTGAAAAACAATACAGGCTCCATCAATGTCACAGAGAATATAAAAAATATAAACAAGAAAAAATTTCATATTAATGAATGAAGGGGATAAGATAAAAATTAACAATAAATAAAAAAACCCTCAATCATTAACCAACTATGAAATCAAATATTTTATGGGATTAACCATTGGGGTCCCTACAATTTAAATTATTTATCCATATAAGAGTATAACAAATCATGAAACAACAATAGACCTATGCTAAATTTCAATCCATATGTCATACAAATATCTTACACAAGGATTATTATGATGAAAACCCACACCTATCACTTATACCTAGAATGGATAGAGGTCCACTAGCAGTGTGTGAAAAAATTAGAATAATAGACTAGGTATCATACTTAGTACCTAAGTTCCCCTTAAAAAATGTATGTGAGCCATAAGAAGATGAAATCCAAGTCTAATACATAAAGAATAATCATTGATAACCATCACCGTTAGCACCCATTAATGAATAAAAGCATATAAAAAATGCACGCACTACATAATCAAGCACATTATTACACAAGGGGAAGTGTCTCATAGAGATAAAAAACCACACAAGGGAAACAAATATAAACACATAATGATAATGATCCTATGTAATGGAAAATCAAATCAATGTGAAATCAAAGGGATAATTTCACATTAACCATTTTAAAACAAACATTCCAACCAGTCCATTAAAAACAATAAAATTTTTTGCATGCTAATCAATTTAACATTTCATAAAATGTAATTCCAAAAAGTCAGTATAATATGATGTAAATCAGATAATATTTAAAAAAATAGAGAGATAACCTCCCACATGGGTCATCATCATTAAAACAAAAAAAATAGTCCTCTTACCATAATTTATATCAAAAACATTCCAAAAATATGAGTTAAGTCATTTTTCACATGGGTTAAACCACAGACACATTTTAAATAACCATTTAAAATCCCTTAATGAACCCATTTATAAATCACTTTTAGTTCAGAACATCACTTTCTGATAAAATACACATTAAAATATAATTTTAACTCATTAAAAAAACCAGATCAACATCTAACTCACATTATTAAAATCATTTCAAAAAGACCGTTATCAATTTAAAAAAATATTATCACATATAAATATTTCATTTGAAAGATGAAAACATGGAAATTCAAGTAGAATCCATTTATAAAAAGTTGAAATCATTTTTTAAAATATAAAAATGGTATCACATATTATCATACTTATAAAAAAATTAATTTAGAAAGAATAAGTACATTTTCAATTATGAAATTAAAAAAAATGGTAGAAACACTTGGAAGAAGTGAAAAGAAAGTCAAAACATGTGACCTTCAATGCAGTGCTCATCCAAAGGGATAAAAATTCATTCTAAAAAACATATAAACCAAAAACTAAACATTAAATCCATCTAGATTCATAAATTAAAATATAATATGTCTATCATTCCTAGGGGGAACCAAATATATGGGAGGATAGAGAGAAAATGCAAAAAGAAGTAAAGAGAGGATGAAATATATCAATACATCTTGGAGATGACCAATGCATATGAAAAGATCATGGGTGGAGGAGATCAATGATACTCATAAGGGTCCCAATATATGGATGACAACAATGTGTTAGAATAGGTGGGAAATATTCTAAATTAAAAGAGGAAAAATAGTTAATTCCTAAAAATTAAACACTTGCGTATGCCACATTATATGAACACAATGGTTGCAATACCGTGTGCCAACATTGTGTTGGCCACAAACGAGGATTGAAACCAAACAAATGGTAAAATATATGTACCATAAAATTGGACAAACCATGATCCAACAATTCTATTTGGAATTATAAAAAACTACATCCACATTGCATGATTGTTTCACAGTTTACCAAAACTTGAGAAAGTTGTGTGCCACACTCCAAACGCATAAGGGAACCCACAATTCTTTAACTAGATATTCACATGTTCCGGACATAACTATGAGAAGCCTATTCTGAAAATACATTAATAGTTATAAATTAAATAGATACGATACTCTTGAAGGGGGTCCACATAATTTCCCTCCAACCATGCACATTAACTATTCATAAACGTAATCCTCTGAGAAATTTTTTTTGTAAGACAAAACAACATAGAAACTCCAACTGAACATCAAACTCGTTGAATAATACAAATAAACAACACAGTGGTATAAGCTAAATCAATTAAATGATATAATATTCTAAATATTTTAAGGTAATGAGAAACTAATATCGTTAAATAAATCAGTATACATATCTTGAAATAACAACTACATTGCGGATACTGATTTAGCAGAGGAAAAATAAAATATTCTATTATTTTCTACATTTATTGTAATTTTAATATTCGTAGAAAAAATTATGTAATGATTATGAAAAAGTAAAAAAGTTATACTCAATTATATGATCTCATAGGATGATTCACTCAATAATGTGAATCTATGGATAATGGATCATCAATGTAGGAATATGTGACATGACAAAATACAAAATCCAAAACATATGAAAATTAGGATAATATCATTTTGAGATATCAATTTGACTTTTAGTTAGTTACCTATAGTGTATGTGGGATTATTGTAAAAGTGATATCCATAGATCCGACATGAAAAGTAATTTTTAAATACTGAATCATGTATACATAGTGTTATGTATGATTAGTAACTTCTATAAAATTTTCATCAATTTCGCACCCACAACTTTTATGGTAATGTTATTTAATTGTATATTATATCAATTGGTTTTCATTGTTCCAGGTAATAATGGAAAACTAGAGATATTGTAAAATTAATCATTAATATACTCCTACAATCTAGATATATCATGCTGAATAGAAATAGATGATATCTAATAATCTGGTATTATGGGATCATAAGAATTGATAATTTTTATCATAAAGCTCGTACTTGGGGAAATCAAGTAGAAGAGATCATGAGTAATGTACCACCAATAATAACACCAAATGCTTTGGAGGTAATTGGTAGTTCCTATATGAAAATACATGATTTAGACTCTCAAAATATGATCATTAACTATGTGTATTATTCAGATAAAAAATTTAATGTAGGTCTAAATCCCTATCATTTGAGCTATGGTGAGGTAGCATATTTTGGGTGCATCATTAGTGGTATAACATTTAATGAATACCAGAATGATTTTTGTAGATTATGGATGAATGAGATGTATCAAGGACATATGAACAAGATGGTAGTACTGGTATTCAATCAATGGATGTGGATATTAAAATTATTTTTTTCCGTATGGTTAGGGGATAATAAAACGAGAATGTATGATTATATGGAGCGTGCATTCTAGACAACGTTATTATATTTCACAATACATTTTTTGGAGTTTTTTATTTATATGACTAAAACTTATCTCCATGGAGGCCTTTATGGGTTTTTATAATATAATCATAGGCAATGATTAGTAATCACTACTATAATGACAAGGATCTAAAGGCTCACACATTAATCATATTCAATAGTATGTCCCATTCTATGTGAATTTAAGATCAAGACATAGAGGGACACATTATATGGATTGATTTATGTAATAGATTGATGAGTCACTCAGAAATAAATAAATTTAGAATTATTTGAGTTTTGAATAATATGTTTTGAATTTTTTATCTCATTGTATCTACAAGTAATTTAGTTAATAAAAAATAAATATTTTTCAAATTAATATTATAATTTAAGGTTCATTAAGTATTTAATTGTAGAAGAAAGTCGAGTTAATGGTTTACAATTTATAAATTAATATATTTTTTTACATGTATGTTATACAATTTGAATGAAATTTGTGACATAGTTACTAAGATATTTAGTCCAATTATGGGAATATTTTGATGGTTTATATTACCCAGGGGCCCTAGTGGAATTTCTATGACCTTAAACAAACCTATATAAGTCCAGTGATGAAAATATTATTTGGAAAATTTCATCCCATGAATTTGAGAGAATATATCTATTCACTCCCATATTTTAATGATAGAAAAGAGAAGATATCAGAACCCCAATCTACGTTCCTCATCCCAAATTAAGGGAACGATGCTCAAGAAAACATAACTATATTGAAGGTGTCTTTCATTTTTTTTCTAGTACTTGGAAACTGAATATCGATGCACTGAGGGGATCTTATAGAGTGTATGGGTTATATAGAGGGATTTGGAATTTGTTTCTTTGATAAATGACATCATACATTTAGAAAAAAACGCTATTGTAATTTAAATCATAGGTTCTATACTTTTGATTTAATTTTTAGTTCTTCATTATTAATTATGATTCACATGATCCATACATGAATCTAGAATGGGTTATACTAGATTTGATAATTCATGATAAATATGGTTGCATAAATTCTTAAATAACACATTTCATTATTCCATAAAGACCAATTATCATACATGCATAAGCCCTCCAAGGTTCCATCCTAAAACCCATTTAGTGATAGGAGTAGCCCAACAAAACATATATGTTATCCTCCATCCATTGCATAATACTATACGGGACTTGGGTTTTCACCCAAAACACCCAAAATCCAAATACCATACAATTGGGGTTCAACTTCAATGATAATATACAAGATCCAAACATCTTCCACCCCCCCCATTTTATCCCATCATTGATAGTCGACACCTGAATACTGTTATCTGAATGACATTTTACATGAGGATCCATGGATATACTTTCATCCATCAAGCCACCAGAGATATTGTTAAATTGTTTTGGGGAATAATACACCCTACATCACAACTTGGTTACACCATGACTCTAATACCACATGCCAGTATCCAATTCCTCCATCCCCTGGAATTCTAGGCCCAACACATAATACCTTCTATCAATACATCCCAAAACACATAGGGTGATCGGGAGAGTGGACCATACAAGATAAATTATTAGACAATATCGTTTGTTGAATCTGATATCAGACTAGGGCTTGCACCGAGTAGATTTTTATTTCATTCACGGCCAATAGGAACTACTTTTTGGAATTGATATATTCAACTTATTAATGGATTCCCAACATGCCAGCTTCGCCCCAAATCACTTATATGGCCTCTTTTAGCATCCCAGATAACCCCCTACCTTCTTTTACAACCCTAAACCTTCCCTGAAACTCAATTAGTGGACCCCTAGTCAAACCCCAGCATCTATCCACCACATGTCATGCATCCCTGACATACCTCACATCCATCTGGTTATTGTACATCTTCTATGTCCGATGAATGAATCTCAAAAGATCCCACTCTTTAAAACCTATGTCCTCTCAAATTTTCAATCACATATTGTAACTATAAATTCATGTTTCAGGTGTGGAACATTAGAGAAGAGACATATTGGTATCTTTGAGTTCACTAATGGTGTTATTTTTATTATTCAATATTAATTGAATTTATGAAAAACTGGTATAATAATTAGTACCTAAACCTAATAAGGGTTTTTTAATAGATGCACTGATATGGTAAAAAAATTACAGTGTGTTTAACCGATTTTAATTTTTATAATAAAAAAATTATTTTGAATAAATAGAGAAAACATTATATTTAGGATTTTTTATAAATTTAACAGGAGTTAGAATCCAATAATAATCTTATTTTACAAAACAAATTAAGGGAATTATAAATCCATGAATTTTTATTTTAAAAAAATAGAAAAAACTCAAGAAATTGAGTACATTCTTTCTAGTGAAAGGTGTGACTAAAACTGTCTTATTTAAATAAAATATCTTACTCAAAACTATTAATAGAGAAAATAATTTATTCAATAAAGAAAATATTAGTAAATATTTTATCTATTGTAAAAGATGTTGAGACCTTGTAATTCAATATTATCCTCCATGATGTACATTGCTAATGTTTTATTCGCCTTAAGATTGAACTTATTCCTCTTGTAATTGGACACATGATGGAATGTTTTTATTAATATTAATGTAAAAGACTCCAGTTATAATGTTGATTCTTCATATAATCATGTTGGATATATAATCCCACATTATTTGTGGGACTTCCCATAAGAAGGTTTATTATACATAAATACCCTATTGTGAATATAGTTCCCAAAATATTATAGAATCACAAATATTTACTTTTTCCCTTTATCAGTTCTAGAAAAATCTCTGTAAAAGTGGTTTCATTAGCTATGATGGTTAAATGTTCTAATAAAGGGTAGTTTTTCAAAGAAAAAAAAATCTCAGTTCAAACTACAACAATTTTTAGCCATTTTGTTTTTGTTAATAAAGGAAGTTTTTTAGCATTTCTATCTAGTGCCTGAAATAATTACCTTTATCAGTATGAATTTTAGTTCTAATAGACGGTGATCCTTTTCAAGAAATATATATTAATAAAAATGTATTTATTTTGAAAATATATTTATATTAAATATATATAATTTAAATGGATTTAATTTCTAAAATACTAAATATAAATTTACATTTAATATGTCATATATTTAGTTAGAATAGATTATAAATTTTTAAAAAATAATATTGATTTATAAAGTTGACTAATAAATATTAATTTACATTTAATAAATTTTGTTATATTAATTCCATTTTTTTAGTTTGAAAAATATATCAATTAATAAAAACTTAATTATTTGTTTAAAACATTGATTAAATATGTATTTCCAATTAATATTTCATAGATTAATTTCACACACGAATAAACATATATATATACATTAAATTATTTCAATTTTATAGAGAAACCCATACAGATATAATATATTATAAATATTAATGTTTTTTTATTTATTAATATTTAATATACCATATACCATATATTTAATTATTACATTTTATTCATTTTTTTTATTTTTATACAATATATATTATTGTTTTTAATATATAGATACACATTCAGTTATTCTCTATTATTATTTTTTTATTAATTAAATTTTATTTATTAAAATATCTTCATTTTTAATTTTCATTAGTTTGATATTTTTAAATTTTTATTCATTTTTAAAATTTATTTATACATATTTATTGATTATCATTTAATGACTTTAGTATGGTTTTAATAATAATAATTAATAAATGTATTCTTTTTTCCTATATATATATATGTTCATTTCTATTTTTTTAATTTATATAAATAATAACACTTATTCTATTTTTTATTTTATTTTTCTATCAATTCATTTTATAGTCAAATTTCAATGATTTCTAACAAATATTTCTAGAGATATATTTATTTCTTTGATATATTAATATATTTATATTGATATATATATATATAGATCAATATACGATATTTCAGTAAAAATGCTTTATACAATACAAAATATGTATTTACAATTAAAAATCCATATATTTACTAAAAATGGTTTATTAAATAATTAAAAATTAACAACAATTTTATATATTGACTAATTACTATTGATATAAATTCAATAAAATATTATATTAATTACATTTTTATCAAATTTTTTATATGTCAATCATGTGTTATAAATGTACATAAAATTCACACATACGTATACGTAGCTAAGGTAATTTTATATAGAGACACACAAAAACATAATATTTCAATAATTTATTCAATATTCAATATTCATTTAAAATTATTATTATTAATAAAATATATTTAATATATTAATTTTTACTTGGAAAATTTTACTTATTTAATAGATTTTATATAATTTTTAATATTTTTTAATTAATAATATTTTTTACAATTTGTCAATATTTTTTATTATTTATTTTTATATAAATCGATATGTGGTCAGTGATCATTTATTGAAAAGAACATGAAATCAAAAATTTATGGCGTCAAACAATGTAAGGTTTGCCTCATCAAAATGACATGAACTAAAAAGTCACAAAACAATATGTTTCATATCATTAGCTTGATAGCATAGGTCTTCATTGTGCAAAGACCCCAAATAAATCCCACCACACAAACAACATTAGAATTTAGGATTCATACATGTTCTTCAAGTCTTAAACAGGTATCTAAGACCCACTAAAGATAATTCAATCGTCATAATCATTTTCACTATCATAAAATTTGTTTTCCCTCTCCCTAGAGTTTTCTTTCAGAGTGGATTTTGAATCAACCTATTTTTGGGAATTATGAGACACCTGGGTTAGGTCATCTTTTTCCCTATATTCCAACCTACTTCCCATAACATTGATCAAAGAGTGGCCTCTTTTTTTCTATTAGGAAACATTCCAGGAATGATTATAGAATCCAATCTGATAGTCTAAGGCATTCTCCTTCAAGCCCGATGTGCAAAGAAACACAATATTAATATTTGGAGGAGCCTCAATCTTCAATTTTCTATTCCTATAACAGGATGAAAAAATCCTATTATCCTTCCACAAATGATAATATACATCAATCTTGACTAATAATTAAAATGTTTATTGTTCATCCACATAATTTTCTAAAGGAAATTAATCATCCTCCTTGTTTCAATGTGACTTTGAAATTTTTTTAGATGACTCGTATAACTGTTAGTACATTTAGATGACTTAACATTTTTGTATGATTATAGATCCACCTTACAATTTATTAGTCAATTGTTAACATTGAGCCATACGATGTGATTGAGAACCAGAACCTGTCTCACAAACAACATGTGCTTAGCCCTGTGAGAGTGATCCAAACACCCTGGATCATGCATCATTTTTAGTTGGTCCACTCCTATCATGCACATTTTTCTCAGCACTATTAAAATGATTCTTCTCTGATGATATTTCATTCTATCTATAAGAATTCCAATGAGAGATATCCAGCTCTAAATCAGAATTTTTAACATTATTATAATTGATATTGGATTCTACCCCTCCCACAACATTAATTTGAGAGATCATATTCTCTACATCGACAAAATTAATAGTATTTTGATTTTCTTTGTTCACTATATCCGACATATTATTCCCTTAAAATTTATTTTCATATTTCCCCATAAAGAAACATAAAGATAAAACAACATCCTTATTGGAGTTATCATGAATGTGTCAATCAAATTAGAAATTAACGAAAAATGGTTGTTTTATGTTATATTAAATTTGTAAAGATTAAATCATCTTCTAATGTAGAGTGTATCACCATATTGACTAGTTTGGAGGTAAGATCAACTTCCCCAATGATGTGATCATATTACCTAAATCAATATTATCTATTAGTTTAATCAATTATTATGGGAATCACAACCATCGAATAAATATCAAATATAATATGTGGGTGAAAAAATCAAATTAAAACCAATGATTTTAGTCTATATTTTAGATTCTATGTTTATAATCGTGAAGGAATCTATCATGTAATCCCATTCATAAATACATAGCATTTATGGATTCATGTAGATGAAAATGTGTCCCCCTGAATGTAGTTTCAATTCATTATAGGGAAATATAATACAGAAGAAGCATTTGTCAATCAGTATGGATGTGAAATTTAAAAAATCCCAAGCCATTGAGAGTCATTTAAAAAGATCATATCTCCATCCAGGCTTACTACCAATAAAGAAAACCATCTAAATAATGTTATAAAAATTGAAAACATAAGGCACGATTGAATTAAATCCTTATTCAAAACTAAGTGGGATTTATATCCAATTTTAATAATATGAAATGATCCTTCTATATTGATGGAAGAAAAATGTCATTGATTAACAACTTTCATAACCATGATTCCTATACACAAAACTGAAGAATCATCTATATCCCCTATTTAGGGAACCTTCAAAGAAGAATCACCTACATTAAGAAGACGAAGACATATTTCATGAAGAAAATCCAGACTCTAATAAAACCCATAGCAATCACAGACAATATTTCACAGAGAGAAACTATTATTCCCCATCATACTTTCCCATATTATTTTTTTAATATTTTTGTAATATATTAATTTTAATTTTTTTCATATAATTTTTTATAATTTATATAATTTTAATAATTATTTATATATTTTTATTAAATACTATTTGATGTCATAATATGTTTGTAATTTAGATTTATAGTGTGTATTAATTCCAATTTTAACAATTTTATTTCAATATTTAATTAATCCTTATAATTAAAAACTATTATTCATATCTAAAATTATCTGAGTCTCGTGAATTTTTAATAATTTAATTTCTCTATTTTTTAACATTAATTCATTTTCTATTATTTAATATTTTGAATTTAATAAAAATGCTAAATAATATTTATTTTTTATTATTTATTCGTTTTTAATATTTATTCATTTATTTTTTTTAGATTTATTCACATTTGATATATATTAATATGGATTAATTAAATGACATTTAATTATATTAATATTTTTCTAAATTAGATAATTAATGTGTACTTATTTTCATGTTAATGTATATTAATTAATAATTTTATTAAATGATCTATATAATTAGGATAACTTATTCAATTTAATAATGTTTTTAGATCTATTCATTTTTTATTATTAAATTTCACACATATTATGATACATGAATTGAATATTATTTATTCACTAATAATTTTACATATCTTTAATCATTTTATTATAATTTATTCTTTTTAAATATTTATTTTTTAATTAATTTTTTTATTTTAAATAGCTGTTATTAGCAATTAAAAAAAGTGTGGATAAAATATAGTTTTGTATGAGAAAAAATGAAAACCACAAATAAATCCTATCTTAATGAGTGAATACCTTTTAGCATAGTTATTAATATGTGTTATCAATACAATTTTATTTTATTAATGATAAAATATATTATTATCAGTGCTTTTTGGATAGAATTGATAAAACCATCTCCATTCATTTAAAATAAACTCTAATATACCCTAACTTGATCGTTATATTTAACATCTCACAAAACTTTCCATCTTCCACATCTCCACCTTAATCTTATTATACAAATCAAACCTCCAGAAACTAAAGGCATGTGATTCTTTTTACTCCCTTTGAGTTGATAATTCATTATTTTGTGATTTTAATTCTTCCTTATCTTATTATTGATCTTTGAAGACCTATTCAAATCCCCCCTTTTAATAATATTTTTTATGGTGTGTTATGAAATTGTTTTCCATGATCAAAGGGATTTTTACTTTTTTTTATTTGTTATCCTCAGACACATTTGTGATTACATTGGATTCATCAAGCTAATTCATTCATTTTATTTACATGATTTATAAGGGGTTAAGATTATGAAGTTTTGGACTTTTAATTTTTTATATATGGATGTTGATGATTTGTTTTTTTATTCACCAATTTTATCCTTAATGTAATCTTTTAAAATAGTTGAATCCCAATATCGCATAATTTTTGACACGATTATAAAAATTAATATGAATTTTTGTGCTTAACAACTCATAATTAATGTGTGGTATTTTTATAAAGTTATTTTAATCATAAAAAATGTGTTTCAATTTGCAATTAAAATTAATAATAAGTATGTTTAAAAATATTTTAATTAAAGTATAAAAAATAGTTAAATTATTGGAAACCCCTTCAAATTGATGATAGTTTGATAGTGGGAACATTATTTATAAGTCATAATAAAAAACTTTTCTTAAGAATGTAATATAGTTTTCTAGGCTGTCTCTCAAGGAGGTCTCTAATTTATTTAATTTTCACATAAAATATTAATATATTGAAAACAAATAGAATTTTATTTATTAAAATAATACATAAAATGTAATTTAAAATGATGATATTAATGGAAAACGAATATGAATGTTTTCAATTATAAAAAATGAAAAATAATTAAAAGATTTTTATAAGGTTGAAAGGGTTTGAATTCATTTTATAGGATATGTAAGAACCAAATTTAGAGTAATGACCATATACATGTTTAGGGTAGAAGATTCTTATTTTTAATATTATAAAATACTTCATTTAATAATTGATATTTAGAACTTATTCCATATTTTCAAACTAAACTCTGATATGGTAAAAAACAATTCGGTTCATTAAAATAATCACCATGATAATTTTTTTTATTTTTGTATGATTAATTAGGTAATCAATTATTATTCATAAAGAGAGTTTAATGTAATATTAATTATTCTGACAACATCAATTGAGTGTTGAGAAATATATATAGATTTTAAATAATTAGAACCATTTTTATTTAAATTTGAATTATAATAATAACATTAAAAAAGTAATTAATTTTTAATTAAGCATATATAAAAAATAAATTGATGAGAAAATATCAATTAAATTTTTGAGAAGAATAATAAAATGAAATATAATTATTCAACTAAATATAAACATTCCAAAAATAATGAATATGAATGAAAATAGAATATACATTAATAATTTGTTCAAGATCTACCATATATACATAACAATAGGTTTAGGTAGACAATTACACAGAAAAAAACTATCTTTTTTATATAATTTTTTGTTTTCGTTGCTTCCTTGTTTCTCTAATGTGAGTATAACAATTTTCTTGTGAAAATAATAAATTTACATAGAGGTGTTAATAAATTTATCCTTTTTATTTTGATTACAATTTACCTCATTAATATATATGGTTTATATCTTCACACACAAATATGTTTAGACACACAAACATATATAATCATATAAATATATTCATATTGTGATTCTTTTTCTTCATATCATTGTATATTGAATTTTATTGATAGATTAAGTGTACTTAATTATTTTTTATTCAAAATATATTTTTTGAATATAGTAGGATAAATATGAATAAAAAATGGAAGGACTATAATTATATGATAAAATAATAATTGGATGGAGTAAATGTTTTCATCATGTGGGAAATTGAGCATGAACACGACCCTTCATAAATCATTTGTTCATGTTTAGTTTTTTATTATTCTCATATAATTAAACCAAAAGAGTTTGAATTTAATTTAATTTGTCACAAAGTGGATCAAAGATATAAATGTTGAAATAAACATTTGGGGAAACTAAAAGTACAAACTAACTTAGCTGATAATATGATTGGTAGATCATTTGTTATAGAAACTAGTTAAAATTATGAAGGATTTCATATATAAGACATAAAAATTTAAATTCAATATAGACATCATGATTTCCCAAACATATTTGAGAAGTTAAATAATGATTCAAATTTAAAATTTTACATTTATTGTATGAAATATTCAACATTTCCAGCTATATTTAAGCTATATAATTTGAAATTTGGTAGTATATGGAGATAAACCTAATTTAAAGAAAAACATAGTCTCATGAATGATTTCCCATCATAATAAAATGAGATTTCATATAGAAAATGTAACAAGAAATTAATTCTTCATTTAGTGTGTACGATCACTAAAAAATACATGTCTATACAATTTATTATATATATAATTTTGAGGACAATTAATCACTTAAGAAAATACCTTGAGTGTGGAATGGATCAGTAAAAGAAAGATAAATAATTTCCTTTGAATGTTGTATGGAACATTCAGATTATTCTTGTGTTTAGATAACTATATGAATTTCAAAAAACAATAAGAAAATTGAAATGGTGAATATACATAAGAATTGAAGGTGAAAATCTATGAATTATAGTAAAATCTCCCAAGGGGAAGAAAATATATTATAAATATCCAAAATTTCGAAATGTATCAGGTATCATATGTCTTGTATTATCTTCAAATGGAATTAATAAAATTGGTGTAAAAAGTAGTACTCATAGTACATGTCAATTTATGTTTGAAAATAGTAACTTTTAACTTTGGTTTAACATGAACTGAAAATACTTTATGTTGTATTTTTTATATCATGACCAAAATAGCTTGATAATGATATTGATTTCAATTTGGATCTATTGAAAAAAGATTATAAATTTAGGTAAGAGATTAGTGTTGTATTTTATAATGCTCACAGAAGTGGAGAGTCTACATTGTGATCCATGATTTAGGGAATGAAAAATAAATTTCCTCAATATATAAATTTTTCTATGTATATCATTAAACAAATATTGGGATGAAAAATTGGTGATGAAGGTATACATTTAGTTTCGATGAAACATTCATTGAGGACTATGATTTTAAGATATTAGATTTTTTACCTTCATTACCTAAAAAAATCTTAGATGAATCCCATTGATGAAAATTCATAATAATTTACAAAATAATCTCCACTAACATGTGATCATAAATTTTGGAAGTTAATACATATTGACATAGTTTTCTGTATTTTTTTTTGAAAACCCAAATGAAATCGGTTGGAAAAGGTTACCAACATTCTTTGGGTTAATATACTAGAATTTTAAGATTGTATGAAATTATCTTTATTTAATTCATTTATAAAAAATGAATGTAATCTTATTATTCAAAAATTACTAATGATAAAAGTTATAGATTGATGGAATTGATGCTATGATGGATAATATTGACATGGGGATAACGAAAGAATTGGAATCAATGGTGTGTTGAATATGATCTTTTCTTCTTAAAACACCATACACTCTATCCATTCAAGAGAGATATTAGTTTTGTATCATTTTGAATGATATAATGTGTCCATAGGTGTATTCATAATATAGCTAGAATATCATTTCAATGATTAATTTGAATTTTTATGGACTAAGATCACACAATTATAATTTTTTGATGAAGGATATAATGCCTATATGTATACATATCATTCTACCTTAAAAATTCATGACATTTGATAATGTTACTTTTCTTCTTTTTCGAATACTTATGCAGTAATGTTATGAACCCTATGATGGTTCCAATCATGAAAATAGAAATTAGTCATATTTTGGAAATTTAAGATGTTCTTCCCAAAATTATTCTTTGATATAATGGTAACGTGGTTTTTCAATTGGTTAGAGAGATTCAACAATGCAGTCATGTATATTACAGATGGATGTAGCTCATTGAATGGTATATATAGATTTTAAAATGCCATGTCAGTAATGAAATTCATCCTCAAGGTTGTATTGTTGAGTGATATATTATGTATGAAGATATTTATTTTTTTTAGAAATTACCAATCAGATGTGAATAACATTGGACTCACAAAATCTATTCATAATGGGCTTCTTATGGGGTAATGAATTTTTGGAAGATATGTTTTTGCAATTACCATAGCAAAATAACATAAATAACACCTATACATTTTACATAATAATCTTGAGGTTTTTATATACATTAATAACCACAAAGTAGTTAATAAACATTGGAATCCATCAAGGTATGAGACATGGATATCATATTAAAATTAATCAATAGATTATAGGATGTTATTTAGATTCTATTTTTTAGAAGGTATCTATATATCTGGGTTTAATTGATGAATGAATTTGATGTTTAGGTAGTAATGAAAGTGTAAATTTAATATATTACAATAGTTATTTAATTAATGGTTATCAGTTCTTTAAATAGGAAAAGGATGAATAGTGTACAAAGAAAAATAACATAGTTACACTTGTTGTATAATTGCTGTACATATCCAGTTCTAAGGAAAAATATTCAATTTATGTTAATATTGCATAATTTGGTGTCATCAAACAAATATATGGGATGGATTATACAAAATTTCAAGTGATAATTTTTAGTCTCAAATGGGTTTACATCCATTGTGCAGTTAATGTAAATAAGTTGAACTTCGTGGAGGTTATTTTTATGTCTGATGTGCGTAAGGAAGATTAGATCATAATGGAATCATGGGCAGTGCAAGTTTACTATATCCCAGATCCTATAAATAGAAATTAGTCAAATATTATTTAAGGGAAAACAACACAATATGATCAAATAATGACATAATTAGATATAACACTTTAATTGGGAGATCAAAATCATTTCATAGATGTCCTAATGTAGATGTTGTATCATACATTTTATGGAACAACAAATAGGGAATTTGGATACTAAATAGTGGATCCAAATCTCTTCAAACATTAAATAAAATAATTTGAGTTCCATGAACTGGTTAAAGAATTTTTTATATACTATGCATTTAATGAAAATATAATTATTTCTATAATAAAATTAAATAATATATAACAGTTGTTTGACTACTCATGCTGATAATAACCTGTCCACATACTAATTTTAACAATCCCAAGGAATAACATTGAAATTTTTTTGAACTAAAAAATTTCTAGGGGATCAACATTCAATAAATAATACAAAATAATATTGTAGAATAATAGTGCTCAGTAACATTATTAAGGCATAATGAAAATCTATAATACTTTACGTCAGATGAAATTAATTTGGGTAAATTGTTGAATCCATTAAGTCGATGTTCCTTTGTAACATTGGGGTGACAAATTTAATGAATGTGACTATTAATATAAATATGTTTTACAATTTCATTCCCACGTTAAGGAAAATCATTTGGTAATTTATAAGGGTAATTTTCAGAAATACATTCTCAATTTTACTAAAAATACTATACAATTAATATTTTACGTTCTTTTAAATATTCTAAATTACGTTCTTTTATTTTAGATGATTTACATGGGAAAATTTTTATAAATAGTTCTAGAAAATCTTTTATAGAATTTCATAAAATTTTTATAATGAGACATCTCTAGTATTCTAAGGGTAAAGTAAAACCCTACCCACACACTATGTACGGACACATTATAAACCAAGAAACATTGTTATATTTCCATAGTCACTTGAATGAGGAATAATTTTTGGGGTATTTTAATTTATAATATTTTATATATCATATCTAATTTTATTCAAAATTTTTAATTAATGAAACAAAAATGAATAATTAGAATATTTAGAGTGCATCCAAACTAATATACCCCTACCATAAGGTATGTATTTGCTACTATTCAATTGAAAAAGGTGTGTATTTTAAATCTACAATATAATTTTTATGTTTTGTCAAACAACATGTGTTTCTTTCTTTATATATAGATTGATGACTCAAAATGCATTGAAATTTCCATCCCACATTATGTCCTATGGAAGGAGGATTGTGTAAATAACTATGGAAAACAAGTAGATAAAAACACCTAAGTAGTATGAAAATCATATATATGTTTGGAATTATAGTAATTTTAGGATTTATAATATTTTTATACAAAAAATATATTTATTTTCATATTTCATATATGGTTTATACCCAATAATAAACATCAACTATACCCTAATATAAACTATATTTAGATTCATTGATATACCCACAACAATATATCATACTTAGGTAAAGGTTATGAGGTGTCACCTCAACAATATTTTGAGAAGACAATTCCACAAGGGGAGACATATGAAATGATGCATGTCTGGTATGAATAAATAGATTCACTAAAATGTATCATTGTCTGATCCGTTCGTGCAGAGAAATATATATTAATGGATCAAAGAGAAGGACTAATAGAACAATTTTCAATAAATGAATTCCACGTTAAACCACTAGTTTTGAGGGTAGTCATTCATCATAAAATCCTATATAACTTGAGGTAATCAATTTATGTCACAAAAATTTTAGATAACTGTGAATAATAAAACTTCAAATAACATCAAACAACTATGATTTTGTAGGATGAAATTTTATATGATATATATCTATCTACACCCACAAAATGCCTTGGTGTGTGGTGTATGGTGTATAATATCCAAGGATACATTCCAAGAAATAAAAAACTCAATATGATAACATTGTATTGGTGATTTAATTTTCTAATGGGATGAGGGACATGTTGTCTATTCTATTTGATGATTGAGATGCCATTATGATCTATGATGTAATTTAAAGGATCATATCAGCGTCCTTTAATCTATTAGTGGTATATAAATACAACGAGTTATGTCCTATATTATTATTTTCAAATTAATATACTTTAATAATTACATAAAATGTTCTAAAATGATGTTCGGCATGTTAAATTTATGAATAAAGTGGGAAACATAAATTTATGTCAATAAAATACAATAGATAAAACAAGAAATCAGGATAATTGTCTTAAAGAATCGTCACCATACTTGTTCATTACCCTATTTATTTTCATTACATGTTCATGATGATATATCTTTAAAATATTGAAATGTGCCCTATATTGAATATGAATATTAAATATCCATTTTGGACATTACTAATGAAATATTATAGAGCATATAAATGAAATTTTCATTTTTAAATGGTTTGGTGTTTAATTTTTGAATGTATTCCTGAGGTAAATATAAATAATTTGTTTTCGAAAAAATGATCTAATATGTTACTTATAGTTAATAAATATTCATATTTTCTACAGTATTATATATTAATCCACTATAGATGGAAAAATCTATGATGAGAGTTTTTAAATCACTAATACAACTATCATTTTTTTGCTAGAAGATCCCTTGGAATTGGAAGATATTGAAAGAACAAATAATGTATTCATGATGTATGAGTATAAAAATATATACAACAAAATCATCTTGATTCCTATAATATTGGTGTACAACTCTATAATCTAATCATATAAAAAACTTTTTTTTTATTTTTAATTTATTATTTTTTTAGGAAGCACAAAACCCTCGTCAAATTAAATTTTCATACACCAAGTATTTAGTTTTAGCATCTAGATCAGGTATTTTCAATAAATCGACCACACATGATGTCCATTGTCAAATTTTAATACATTATAATCAATATTTTACATATTAAAATAAAATTATATATTTTAGTTTGTGATTTAAAGAGATTTTATTATAATAGGATAATCTAAAAATAACATCTAAATCATGGTTCGAGGTCGGTGATTGAACACAATATGCACATACATTTCGTCAAATGGGAAGAAATTAAAGAATATATGATATGATTTTTAAATATAAAAAAATATTTCTAAATATTTTACTTATTTAGTTAAATGATTCTGATGTTTTTGATACAAAATAACAGAAATGAATGTGCATTTTAGAATTTTAAATTCATGAATTATATCATATACCATCAACAAACTAGAATACCAAAATAGATATATATGAAGGTAATTATTATTTCATTTAAAATATTTTGTAATAATATATTTTTATATATTTTCATAATTCTAATAGGATTATGGATAATATATATACAGAAAATTTGAAATATTTTATTATAGATATGTGGGTAGAGTGCATGGTGTCAGAATATTTTCGGATATAAATTTGAGGTGATTACTTATTGTGTTTGTATTTTTTATATTTTGAATAGGTCATTATGACATTTTGCAGATCAATATGAGAGATTATGTGGTCTGAATGACTAAAAATTCATATCTTTAATATAAGGGAATAATTTTAAATCAAAACACACATTAGATTATAAACACAACAAAAGTAATCTCATATTTTTTTAAAATAATAAGAAAACATACCATAATTCATTTGAGAGGTGTATAAATTTAATGCATATCAATCTGATACATGATGTGCCTATTTTGAATGAAAATGAATTTTTTTGTATTAAAATGTTTAATTTTGCTAAATCACACATCACATTGATAAAAACATAATAACAAAATCCTATTCGGTTAGTACTTTAGAAAAATTATACATTATTCAGTTGTGATATAATAATTGACCACATTGGAATATGACACATGATGTGACCATTAGGAGTCCAAATGCATGTTTTTACATTTAAAAAGATTAATTTTAATCTAAAAAAGTATCTCATATCCAAAATACATAAAATAATATCTTATTATCGCTTTATGTTTGAAAAATTATATGATAATATTTTGATGTTTAGGAATACACCACATGGAAATCTGACACACGACATGGCTATTACATATAAAAGTTCTTGTTTTAAATATAAAAGTATTATTTTTTTTATAAAAGATTATTCACATAGGAAGAACCATGAAAACAATATCATAATATCTTGATACGTTTGGATAAATATCCATATTTCATTTGTGAAATTTATGAAATCAGCACAAATTAGTCTAACACATGATGTGGTTGGAATGAATCAAAGTGTCTATATTCACATTAAATGTGTCATTTTACTTAGAAAAATACATCACATAGGCAAAAAATTAATAAATATTTGATTTTATTTTTACCTTTGTAAAATAATAAA
This sequence comes from Viscum album, assembly GCA_963277665.1. NCBI lineage: Eukaryota > Viridiplantae > Streptophyta > Magnoliopsida > Santalales > Viscaceae > Viscum > Viscum album. The sequence goes on from OY728134.1 coordinate 372,394,654, forward strand.
AAATTATTTTGTGATATGGAAGAGTGTACCACACATCAATCTTACACACTATGTGGTTGGTATGACATAAATTTTCCTTTTCACTATTAAAGTATCAATATAGTCTTCAATATGTGTCACATAGCCAATACTATGAAAATGAGCTCTAATTGTCTTGAAAGTTTAGTTCAATAATATATAATTCATTCTTGGTGGGTTGGGATTAACTTGATTTCTATATGATGAATTATGTGGCTATTATGATTCAATGTAAGTGATTTAAATATAAAAGATTCATTTTAAATTAATACTCATGGCACATTTTCAAAAACATGAAATTGAGTATTTTTTTTTCAAAATTTAGGAAATGAACCATATTAATTTATGATGTGTAGAAATTGACCCCTCGTCATTCCAACATAAAATGTGGCTCGTATGACTCAAGGTGCATGTTTTCACATTTTAAATGTGTTATTTTAATCTTAAACACATGATGCATAGTCAAAAAATGGAAAATTATATTGGATTATATTGATACATTATTGAAATAATACATAAATAAATAGCGATTTTTAATAATCGGTATCACCTCTATTTGATGCAATCTGTTCTTGGTTGGACTCCATGTGCTTGTTCACAATAAAAAATCATCTTTTTCGATAACTTTTTTTAGATATCCAAAAAGAAGAAAATGTTATTTTATTATTTTAATAATTTATGAAAAAGATCCATAATTCAATTTTTTATTTATAGTAATCTGAAACATGTCGTCCCAATACATGATTTATTTTTTATTACTCAAACTAAGTTCATTCACATGACGAAAAATAATTTTACCCTAAAACATGCATCACAATGAAAAAAGTAATAAAAAGATATCGGATTGTGATGATAATTTAGAAAAATGATACAATATATAATTTTATGCGTATTAATCACTCATATATCAATCGTAGACCTGATTTTTCTATTATGAATTCATGTTCACGTTAATAATAAAAACTTTTATTTAAGTATAAAATACAATACAGGTTTCCAAAACATAGAAAATGAGATCAGATTGTCATACTTTTTTAGAATGTTCCATAAATAATTTATAACATATAGTAATCCAGCAAATATTTTATTGACACATGTTATTGCCAGTGTTGCTCAATGTGTGTGTTTTCACATAAAAGTTTTCATTTTCCTTTAAAACACATGTCACATAGCCAAAATTGGGAAAATCAGCTCTGATTGTCTTTATTATTTTGAAAAATATTCCAAAATTCATTTTTGACATGTATAAATAAACCACACAACAATTCAACAAATGATGTGGCATGTAAGGCTTCAAATGAATGTTTAAAATAAAAATGTCATTTTAGTCAATAAAAATATTCAAATACAGTATCCCAAGAAAATGATTTTATATTTTATTTATACGTTATTTAATATATTTTAAAATCATTTTAACAGGTAGGAATTTAACTCACATTAATATAACACATTATATAGCTTGTATGGATACATTATGAATTGTTATTTTACCCAAAAAAACACCATATAGCTGAAAAGTAAGAAAATGAGACCATTTTGTCACTTTAGTTTAGGAAGACGACCCATAATTCATTTGATATATATAGTAATCTCCTACATTTCAAGAAGACATGTGATGTTTCAAATATAACACAATGTTCATGTTCTCAATAAAAAAATGTTTTTATCTAAAACTGGACTAACATAACATAAACAAAGAAAATGCTAATGGATAGTCATGATAGTTTATGAAAAATATCCATTATAAATTTTTTAATCATGGGAATAGAAAACAGGTCATTCTGAAACACTACATGGTTGATATGACACAAGGTTCATATTTTCACATTACATGTTCCATTTTACTCAGAAACATGAATCGCATAGCCAAAGATCACCAATTTATCTTAGATAGACATTATACATTAAGAAAAAAACTATAATTAATTTTTAGAATTTAGTAATTGATCACACATAAATATGAAACATGATGTGGCTTGTTGGAATTCATGCTCATGTTAAAAATAAGAAATTTATTTTTTGTCTAAAACACGATTCGCATAGCCAAAACTAAGAGGACAAACTTGGATTGTCTTTATTCATTAGGAAAACAAACAATAATTAGTTTTCTGATGTCTAGAAATTGATCAAACATAATCCCAACACATTATGTGTTTGATATAGATCAATTTGATAGTATTCACATTAAAAGTTTCATTATACACTAAAATATTTTTCATATAGAAAAAAATGAGCACATAAGATTAGATTTTTTTGATAAGTTTGGTCAATAATCAATAATTTATTTGTGATGCACAAGAATCAACAACAAATAAATTTTACACATGATTTGACCTATAGGACATCAAGTGGTTATTCCTAAAAAAATACATTTTAGTCTAAAAAGTGATTCACATTGCCAAAATAGATGAACAAAATGAGAATTTTATTTATGAGGTTGATTACATCCTCCCACAAAATAAAATGGGAATCAATTGCATTATACATAAAGGTCTAGGGACATGACCCCATGAACTACTACTCAAATACCAAACCCGTACCCCTCCACCACTAACAGTGGTGCTTGAATTGTATTTATACATTGGTAAAGTAATAAATAATTTTTTTTGAGAATCAAATATACATAAATTCAAAAACATGATGTTTCTGGTATAACTCAAAGTTCTTGTTTTCACATTAAATATGATCATTTTTTCTCTAAAAATCAGGTAACATTGACAAAACTGATAAAATGAATTTGGGTTTTCTTTGCAAATTTGTAAAATGAATCATATTTCATTTTTCAGGTGTATAAATTGACAACATATAAATTTGACGAACCAGGTTTTCAATAAGACTCAATTTACTTTTGTTAAATATAATAGTTTCATTTTATCTAAAAATATAAATCACATATGCAAAACCCTAAAAACAAGCTCATATTTTTTTGGACCAAATAGTAAATTAATCCAAAATTTATTTTTGATGTGTGAGAATCAAAAACATGTGAATATTTCGCATGAAATGGCTTGTAGGACATAAATTATATATTTTCACAGTAAAAAGTGGGATTTTAGTCTAAATTTATACTCACATACCAAAAATTGAAAAAAGATCTCGAGTATTCTAGATACCATAGAAAACTATCCGTAATTATTTTTTGATATATTGGAATCAACCACACATCAATCTGATACATGATGTGGTTGGTTGAATCAATTTGTGTTTTTGTCACATTAAATGTTTCATTTTACTCTAAATCTCATTTTATATTGAAAAAATATTGTAAAAGAGCACATATTTCATTGAAACTTTCTATAAAATATCAATAAAACATTTTTCACATGTAGGAATCAAATTAACATCAATTTGAGACATGATGTGTCTAATATGACTCAAAGTGAGCCTTCTTAATATGAAAGGGTCATTTTAGTCTAAAATACTTTTCATATATCCAGAACTATGAAAACAAGATTTGGTCTTCTGGAATCATATAGAAAATGATACATAGTTCATTTTTGTCTTGTAGGAATATACTAAATGTTAATTCAGAAAATGATGTTTGCAGTATGAAAGAAAGTGAATGTTTTCAAAATAATAGTGTCATTTTATTCTAAAACAAACATCACATTTTGAAAATGATGAAAATAAACTCATTTTGTATTCAATATTAAGGAAAATGATCCATATTTGAAAAAATGAGTCTCATTAACCATGAAGAGAGAACCTTGTTAAAAGGCATGAACCACATTCATGTTTGGTATGTATGCCATAATAAATGTTAAAATAATTCAAGTAATTATTTATATCAATACCTAATAATAAAAATTAAAAATTTAGTATAAAAAATTTATTATATAATATCTAATAATATGATTAATAATTTATAATGTAATTAAAATATTCATAATAAATGATATAATTAGTAACAAAAATTTAAGCAATTAATATATTTGATAACTAATTATATCATTAATATATTCAATAATAAACAATATTATTTATATAAATTATTAATTAGAAATGCATGTAATAATACATAATATAATTATTAATTTAAATTATAATTAAATATTAATAATATAATTGAAAATATAATCATTATTAATAAAATTAACAATATAATTGGTAATATCATTAATATATTAAGTTATTACCAATATAATTTAGCACATGTGGATTTTATAACATTAAAATAAATCATTTTATATTTTTAATATATTTTTAAAAAAATGAAAATTTATTTTTATTATAGAGACACACATTTTTTATAGAGATTTATCATTATGAAAAACTTGTTATACTTGTTTTGTTTATGAATATTGGGTTTTAAATTTTTGGCTAATTGTAAATATCACATATAAGTGAATATTTTTTTTGAACACATTTAAATGTAAATATTGAATTGTAATTATAGTGCAATGTAATATTTTTATTTAAATTATGTTTAATTGTAATAATTATGCTATTTTTCGTATGCTTTCACATCTATAATTTCTTATTAGTGTTGCAGAAGTTCTTTAGTCTTACAACATCCAATATGACATTTATCAGCATTGATAAAAGAACTGATAAATCAACTTTAATTGTACTAAAAATCGTTTCTAAAGGATTCCTTTATCAGTGAGAAAATAAAGCACTGATAAAGGACAATTTTTTTTTGAGAGATTACATTTTCGACACATTTTACTACTAGAAATAGATAGTCCATGCACTAACATTAGATTTATTGAAGTAATGTATGGATGATGGTGAGAATAATGAAGGGGAGTTTCATTTTGGTGAAATTAACATATATCTATATCAATATTCTGTATATATATATGTGTGTGAATAATATGTGTCACATTTGCATAAATCCTTCCATCTCCAATCATTTTGTTCACCCAGTTTTAATCATGCATTATTTTCCTTGTTTCGTCCAATGATGATTATACCCATGATAATTTCCATCAGTACAAAAATACCTCATAGAAAATAACAACAATATCATCTTTATATTCTCATTAGTAAAAAAAAATTATAATGAATATATAATATTTTGTATTGTAATCACCTTTAAAAAAACTAATAATGAAATTATTAAATTAATTATCATTTATATTAAAAATAGTAAATCGATGAGTGTTTTTTTCTCTTCCCTGAGAGTCATACACTAGGTGTTCCCATGTCTCTTCCACCACTTGGTGATATATTTCTCAATTTTCATTTCTAGACTCCATTTATTTGGTTTATAATTTTCAGAACATTCATATGATTCAATTTGTGGAAGACACGATTTTACATTTTTTCTCATCATAATGGTTCATCTAAAGTAAATATATTTCTTTTGGTTTATCAGAACAACGTCACTCAGTTTAAATCTGTTTCATCGGACCTATTGCTTAATATATATATTTTTCAGGTTGGTGGCTTTACCAGCTTTATTTTTTATCCAATAATAGTTATTTTGGTATATTTTTCATGTTTTTATTAAATTTTTTCTTCCATATACATTTTGTATTATTTCATTCATATCGGGGTCATTGTCCAACTAATGTAGGATTGTGATCATTTATAGGTTGGGGAATTGAAATTATAACTTTTTCATTTTTGTACAATATGTTTCTTCTAATTATGGTTATATTGGGATATTTATCAGGCTCTGTTTAGCATTTCTAGAATGGGATCTTTTTCATCTTAGTGATTATTTTGGAATCATCATGTTTAGATCTTCATTGGTAGATTGTTGGAATTTGATCAGTGGGTTTGGATTTATTAGGGTCCACAAATCACTAGCTTTATTTAAATTTTTTCTTTACCTATTCTACATTTTCACGATGTGTTGTTCTTCATCATGTAATGAATCTATTATGTGGGAAAAATCATTGTATTATTAATCCATGCATAATTAGTTCACTATTTTGTGCTCAAAATACATCCTTGATTTCATTTTCTACTATGAATCATTATTGGAAAGTAAGGTCATGGTTAGTGTGGTCTCTATGTTGGACCATCATAGAATTTTTCCACATGGGAGACAAGGCCATGCATGTGGTGTTTGCTTTCTTTTACAAAAAAATATGGTGGTTGAAGATGAACATTACTCTCAAAATCATATTGAAAATTCCATTTAGTAGAAGGTAATTGTATAATTTTTATTCACAGTCTTATATGTATGGAAAAACTATATTGATAATGAAATTTTTGGGAAATACTCAGGTTTTTGTGAAAAGACATATATGTCCCTTTTTTTGTTTGGGAGGGGGAATTCAATGAAATCCTTTTCCAGATTGAAATGGTTGGGTTTTCTTTTAGGCATCCAATTATTATTAAATAGTTATTGGATGTCTTTAGGCCTATAAGGTTATCTAATTTTGGAAACAATAACAATCTATTCACTTGGTTTTAAGAAACAAATTACCAGAAACTAGAGATAAAAAGAACTATTTCTGTAGTTTAGATCACCAATGGAATATGTACCCTATAAAGACCCAATACCAATGGTTTGGAAAATAATTTGTATTGGTTTTTTATATAACATATACCAACAGTTTAGGAAACATTGGTATGGGTATTTAATTTTGGAGAATCATCCCACATCCCTCCAAACCATTTTTATAGGCTATACTAATTATTTGAGTTCCTATACTAACAATTCCAAATCATTGGTATTTGATTTATTTCCAGTAGCGGATTTTAAAAATCATTTAGATATCCAAATGAACAATATCAATTGTTGTTGAATAGTTTGAATATTATACCCAGAACAATTGATTCGAAAAACCATTGGTATAAGTCTATATTTATATAGAATCACCCAATGGACTATCAACCCATTGGTATTAATTTTGTTTCTATTAATTAATGTATATGATCACAAATATTTATAAATTGTTTGAGATATTTATATGGAATCCTATTAATGGATGGATATTTTTTATTTTCAATCAAATCTCTTATCATTCTCATATTTCATCATATAATTGAACTATTTTTATCTCCATGAACAAAGGTGGTACACATGTTATAAATATTTTTTTTTACGTTTGGAAACATGTTGATGAAGGATGAGATAGTGCAGTTGTGGTTAGGTTAGTGTGGAATTACTATAATGATAAATACTGATCTAAAATTAGAAAGGTGTATACTTGTCTTGAGAAATCAATTAGCTTCAAATTTTATAATTTTTATTATTAGATTGACTATATTGATAATACATTAAAGGTATTTTATTCCATCCATATATTTAATTTTATGAACTCATGGATTTTCTCTCTAGAAAAAGCATTAGAAACATATAACATAAATAAGTAACCTTTTTGGATTATGTGGGTGAGGGAATTAAACATTAAATACATAGACTCGAATACATTATATTTCTATTATATGACTCTTCAATGCTAAATAAAGAACATTATATTGAAATTAAAAGTGTCTTAATGGAGGAATATCTAGATTTAAAAGTTAAGTTAGTGATGTTATTTTGAGATTTTATCATGATCTGTACCATTTTGTTGGATATTATATTTATACTAAGGTTTCCTTTAATATCTCCAATGTTATGAAATATCCAATGAAATCTAATCCAAAAAATATAATCACCGATGACATCAGCTCGTCAATATCACAAATGCATGCCACTAAGTACCCAAATCCAGTTTTATTTAATGCACTTTCCTCTAAGAAGTATAACACATTTTTTTCCTAACATCACACAATTCATGATAGGATTGTATAAGTGTAATAATTTTTTTAATTCAATTAATAGAACCATGAACACCCTAGATTACAATTTGTAAAATCCATCGAGTTTTTCATGATCAAATCTTATTAGTCTTGGAAATGAGACATACTACATTTTATAAAAAATTGTAGTCAATTAGATTGGATTTATTTTCCCATTAATTATTTTGAAAATAAAATTTATCCTATTCTGAAATAGATGATATAAAATAATAACATTCAATCATGAGATATTTTTACTCTGTGAAGACCATATATATCTAAAATGGTTGTGATCAACTAAAAATTAGAAATAACTAATGAATTTGACAATTTCTAATTTACCTTTTAATTATTTTGTTCTTAACATGATGGGATTTTGTAACCAATGGGTGAATATCATTATACAATGTGTTTACTTGTATTTTTTCATGATATAAGTTAATGGAAATAATACCGAAATCCTTTTCCATCAAACATAATTTGTCAGGGAGATCCTTCTTCATTATACTAAGTTATCCTTCTTGATGATGCTTCCTCTAATCCTATAATATGTCCAAAAAAGAATAAAATGTTTCATGGGGTAAAATCATGTTGATGTGATCCTCGTTCTCCAATTTTCTATTTTAAGATGAAATCCTTTAATTTTATCAATCCTGTTTAGAGGAACATAATCTATAAATAATATTTTTTCCATATATGAAACAGGTTTGGGCCAGGTAGTTAAATGATCTAAATATGATATGTCATTTAGTGTATATTTCTTTAATAGGTATATAATCTCCATGGAACATCCATCATCCATGTTGTGGATAAATACAAAAATATGTGTTCTCACAATGGATTTTAGAAGATCAATGAAAGAAATATTCTCTACTATTATTGATTGAATGGATAAAAAATTTCATATAATGTTTGATAGGGGATTTTATAAGGAAAATAGATTATTGGCAAGGTTGTTACCCAATATATCCACACTTTTGTCATGTCTATTTTTTATCTCAAGAATAATCTTATTTATTGGTTATACTGGTGAATGGATGATTTATTATGGTGATATGATGATAGGTAAATGATATCCCACTGGTTGGAATGTGGTAATTTATATGTACCAATGTCTTGGTGAGGTTTGGGATTCATGAACATGATCTCCTTTAATGATTATATTCTTTCTATATAGTTTTGGATCCTTTTACAAAACTACAATTCATTGAGTTCCTAGGTTATATGTTTATGTAATATCATTATTCATATTTTTTAGTGCATTATTATGTCCAATGGAAAGTTATATTCTATATAAATCTTTAGGAATTACTTTGTATTTTGAATATGGTTCACAGTAATAAAATTTTTGATGGAGAGAGGGTTAATATTTGGAGTATAAAATTGATTTTTTATCACTATAGATTAAGGGAGATATCACCAGCTCTTCCAGTATTGGATAATGTTAAGTGTGAGATATTGTTAATTATAATTGGAATATATGTTGCTTGAGTAATGTTTCATTCATGTTTATTGATAGGTACCATGAAATTATTCTTTATATTAATATTTTATTAAGAGGAGGGTCGAATATTTTGTGTTGGGGAAATGAGACTGTTGGATCTTTCTCAGTCAAATAAGTCTATATGATCCATTTTTTATCCCCTCTCACTTAGGCATCTCAACCCTCAATGCTACTTTGGGTGTTATTAGTCCAGATTAAAATCATATTTTTTTGTGGATGATTTATTTTTGCATCCCCCCAAAACTAGTGATTCCATTCAATCAACTTTCAACAATTAACCATTATCATTCACTTTTCTCCTTTGAAATTGAATCACCTTAATATTCAATTTTTAAATCACATGGAGCCACGGGTGTTTAATTTGAATGATTGGCTAGATAATTTTCATGTTTTCATTGATTATTATTTTGATTTTCATTCTAATTTAGACCATTGCATCCTATCACTCCCTATTGGGAAATTTTGTGACATTTTCTCAGCTAATTATATGGTTTTATTTTGTTGAAAATAGATCATTTTTATACCAGGTGATCGAAGAAAACAATTTTGGGATTAAATTGTATCTAAATGGCTGTAGAATTGGTACTCAAATAATTTTTTTGGTCCTATCAGTGAAGGAAATAATAGGATGGGAATTTTCTCCATACACCAGGTGTTCATAATGTTAATTTTAATGAAACCATGGATGAAAAATATAACCAAGGTGTTCGTATGGTTGCAGGAGACCATATTGAGTTGGTTTCTACAAATATCTATAAATATGTTGTCACTAATTGAATAATTTTAGTTAATAGGTATTGTTATATTATATTGGGTTTGGAATTTTATTCTACAAATGGGTGGAATGAATAGATTCTCAAATCCAATTAGCATATTTTTATTGATTCTATTTTTAAAGAGGATGAGGGTTTGTAGTTGTTTGGATTAATATTGATGATGACATGATCTATGACTGAGCGTTACCCATTACATATTTTACATAGTTTTAAGATAAAGGAATTGATTTGGTCCCCAGGTGGTGGGTTTCAACTATGATGGTGACACTCAATGTTGACTTAGTGTAGGGTTATATTTTTTTCATTTTTGGGTACATATTCGGAGTTCCTTATTCTATCGAAAACAATTTTTTCTATATGAAAAAAAAATGTGAAAAATAAAATTTGGGGAATTAACCTAACCATTGGTACAGATCGTATATGTGGATCCTAAAAACTACCACTAAATAATAAAAACAAATTCTATTGAGGGGTGTTTATCAGAAACCACAACTAAAAAGATAAAAAAATAATTTTTTTAATAAAAATACAATTCACCGAAATAATATTTTATACAATAATATAATCCATAACTTCACAATAAATTTTTTATACATGAACAGTCATACATCCACAGTCATATAATTAAAAACAAACAATCAACCCATAACCTGAGTTATCAATATATACGTATATTATATAACCATCAACCACTAGAAACCCTTGGACAATATGTCTATCCCATTACATCCACTGCATCCAAATTCCTATATATCCATGACCATCATATGTGAATCCAAGCACATCATGTCATCAAAATAAATAAAAAGAAAATAGAAAATGTAAATTAACATAATAAATCATAATTATAATAAAATCATTGATAATATTATTCCATACCAAAAAACTAAGAACCATTAAAACTACCCTATGTTTAATCTCATGGATAATAATGGTTAAAAATTTACATATAGTTGTAATCGGTCACCTGATATACAAACAAAACTTTTAATAGAAGAAATACTAAAAAGAATAGATACTAAATTTATTAATAATTTTTCACATAAAAAATTTTATTTTGTTAATGAAACAGAAAAAATGTAATCATAAAACAAATTATATATCATGAAAAAGACATTAAAACATAAAAATGAATATTTAAGAAATGATTCAACAATTGGGAATAAAAATAGATATGTATAAATCAACCTATTCAATTTTGAAGCTACCTAGTGATGTGATTTATTTTATTCAATAAATAGATTTTAGTGAAATTGATATGAAAGAATTCCTATATTTAGAAAATAATTCAGAGGTCATTTTTCCATAATTTAACATCAATATGAGGTTGTTTGATAATGTTTTCACCATCACATAAATGTTTTTGAGTTTTAAAACATTGGAAAAAATAGTTATGGTCATCCCAAGAAAATCATAACATGGATCAATATGGAGTTATATCCAACATTTCACATATCAATCTATTGGTGTTCCTCTTATTTCATGGCCATGTGTTGTCATCTCCTTGGTTTTACCCTACGATTGATGTTTTTAAATGATTTGTTATCATTTTAAACAACTTATTGAGTCATTTTGAGATCATAACATGACATATGGATGTGTTTTATACACATACATGTCACAAATAACTCAATAGTGATTTTTCCGTGATTTCATATCTATCAAGGCTTGTTTCCTTTGTATTTGACCATTACACACATGTTTTAGTGTTTTGAAACACTAAAAATGTGTATGAAGGATTCCCATCCAAACTATGACTCATATTTTCATAGATTCAGTTCCAATATTTTAAAAATCAACCTATATACATTACCTATTGATTTCATGGACATTAACAAACATTACTTTGGTTTTGACCCCTATAAATTTATTAAAGGATTTGATATCTTTTAAAATTTATTATTGAGTAATTCTGATAACACCTCATATAGGATAGATAATTATTCTACTTGTATACATAAAAACATTTCAATGGTGGTTTTCCCATGATTTTATGTCTATATATTACTAATATATTGGCCTTTGATGAGTACAACAATGTTTTAGTGTTTTAAAACACTACAAACCCAATATGAGAATCTTGGTAATATGATAATTGTATTGATGTGGTGCCAATTCCTACATTTCAAAAATAAATATATAGTCAGTTTTCATTGATCATTCGACTATCCAATGATATTAACTTTTTTTTAAATCATAAGACACTTTTTTAAAGCATTTGGTATCTTTTAAGACTACTTATTGAGCCATTTTGAGCACACTACACAGAATATGGATGTGTTGTAATCTCAAACATGTGAAAATTAAATCAATAGGGGTCCTACCATGATATCACATCAATAATAGGTATTTTAGTATTTCTTTGATTGTTACATGAAGTAATTAGCGTTTACAAAAATTGTTTACATGAATCCTAGACAAACCATTACTCAGATTGAAATGACGACAATTCCTTCGATTTTAAAATGAATCTATGGTTATTTTCTAGTTATTTAACTGAAAAAATGTAGTTTTATTTCTTTTGAGCCACCTAAAACATGTTACTAAAGTTTTTAGTATATTTTTAAAATTCTTACGCAGTCATTTTGATCCCACAACATGTTGAATAAACATGTTTTCCAATAATAAATGTGAAAAATATTTATGTGATATTTTCACATTATTTCAGGATAATATGAGGTTATTTACATATCATTTGACAGTTATATAAAATTTTTAGTGTTTTAAAATAGTAAAAATGCATTTATGGTCATAAAAAAAATAATAACCAAATTGGCATGCATTTATTTCCAAAATTTTAAAAACCAATCCAATAAGAGTTTCCTAGGATTTCTTGGTTATCCAACAATATTTACATGGTTTCACCCATGAATCATGTTTTTAATGGATATGGTATCTTTCAAAATTCATTATTGAGTCATTCCTAGAAAACGACAGGTACGATGGATGTGTTTTCTACCCTTACACATCAAATATAATTCAGAAGATGTCCTCCATTTATTTTATGTTAATATGATGTCATTTTCAATGATTTTTTAAATTACATGCACGTTTTAGTGTTTTAAAACACTATGTATTTACATGAATCCCACCCAAACCACATCATCGATTTATGTGTAGATAGTTTCTACATTTATGATTTCATGGCCATCCAATGTTTTTTGCATTATTTTGATCCCCTATAACATGTTTTAATGACTTATGTATAATGTAAAACTACTTATTGAGTTACTTTGAGATCACCAAAAATACTCTATATGTTTTTTCTTCTTATATAATTTAGAAATAAATAAATTTTTTTTCCCCATTATTTCAAGTAAATACATTGTCATTTTATATTGGGTTTACCATTACAAACACACTTTAGTGTTTTAAAACACTAAATACACTTTTATGAGAATCCCATCAAAACCATAACTTTGAATTAAATGTATTCGATCAGTAAATTTAAAAAATTAATATATGGAATTTTTTCAATGAATTAATGTTAATATAATTACATTTTGTTGATTTTAACCCCTTAATACATGTTTTTAAGGTGTTGGTATCATTTAAAACTAGTTAATGAGTCATTCTAAGCACACTACATTTCTGATGGATGTGTTGTAAACTCTAACACAATAAAAATGATTCAAATGTAGTTTTCACTGATTTCACATCGATCTTTGATCCATTTCTATGGTTTTGACTACTACACACAAATTTTAGTGTCTTAAAACGCAAAGAAATGATTTTGAAAATCCCTAAAAAAAGTAACTCTGATCGATGTGGTCTAAGTTCCTAAATTTTTATCACCATATGTAGTAACATTACAATTATTTCATAGTCATTTTTTGCATTTTCCTTGTTTTGGACCACTAACTCATATTTTCAATGTCCTTTTTATCTTTTAAATTTTCTTATCGAGAAATATTAAGCACACCACATGACAGATGGATGATTTCTGAGAATTTCACAACAAATATAATTAAATTTTAGTTTACCCATGAGGTAAAAAATTAACGATAATATTTTTTATGATCATCACACCCATGTTTATGTGTTTTGAATAACTAAAAATGATCTTTCATATAGCTTCAGAATCCCATTACTCTAATCGACATGACATTGATTCACACATTTCACGAATAAATCTACACCCATTTTCCCATTATTTCATGACCATTTGACACCGTTTTCTTGATTTTACCTCTATAAAATATCTTTAATGGATATTTTTCATTTAAAACAATTTATTAAGTCATTCTGAGTACCCCACATGTCAGATATAAAAATCATACGATTTCTATCAATATGATTCAAAATATATTATTTTATTCATTAAAGCCTTTAATTTATATATATGATTCAATACATTACTCAGAATATATTTTTCTCTGGTGAAAATCCAAGAGATGATAACTTAAATAAATAATAATTTAATGTTTTGGGCTACTATATTTTTTCTTTATAAATGATTTAATGATCAATGAAGATTAGAATTCACATCGATAAGATTGTCTATAATACTGGAAATTTCCTTACGGATCATTCCTATAATCCTCTAAAATAAATAAACTAAAGCATTTTTCATTTTTGACCACCACTAATATTTTTTATTCCTATATGATTCATGTTATTAAACTTTTATTTCACCATTAAATTTTTTCTTTGTGCTTCCTGATCAAAAAAACTACTTGAGCTCCCACTAGGAGTATTAATAAATGACAACGATGCTCTAACACATAAAACTGGTAGAGTATGCCCAAAACGGATCCCCTAACACTCCCTAGACACTACTTCCCTAAAATTATTACAACTACATTGTTCATAGAAACCAATTATTATTGTGAATAGATCACATTATAATCATATTGAATTTTAAAATTTTAAAATAGTAATATCAATTATGATTTTTAAAAGAATTTTAACATAATAATATTAACTAATCAAAATATTTCAATTTAATTGAATTGTAATTCATTAATAAAAAATTTACTAATTTAAAATAAATTATAACTAAATAAAACTTTAAACCCAATTAATTATATTAGTCTTTATGGATAAAATGGTGCTAATAAATTTAATTACAACCGTTTTATCTAGGTTTCCAACCATTAACTATATTTAAATGTTTTTTATTGTTTTAATTTTTCCCATTATTTTTTTTCATAGTATGGAAATAAAATTAAATAGAAATTGAATATACTTACTCCAATGTCTCTAGTAGGTCTGTTGACAAAACATTCATTGAGTTTTTCATAAACATTAATCCACATCGTCTTTTGAACAAAAATGCATCCTAATTCATATATCTATATAAAAAATACTTACAAGTCAGATGAAAACATTTACATATAATAACAAATTATAAAACAAAATTTATAACACACATCTAGTATTGTTCATTTTCAAGATAATCATGGACCACTATAAATATGTGTAATGAATTGTTTCTCATGATTCATAGTGTTGTTTTAGATAACTCATCAACAAAATATTAACATTAAAATTTTATAATTTTTATTGTATTTATGTTATTAATATACAATAAAATATTAAATAACTACTAGAGATGTATCTCTATTAATATCGGTATACATCTTCCAATGTTCATGAGGAACACCTTTTGGAACATTCTCATAAATCTATCAACAGATCAGATATGCTACATTAAAATCATTTAATAATTTATATTTAAAATCTCCTCATTTATTGTGAAAATGATTTAGAGTCCATGGTTATGAAATATTGTGAGAGGCATCAAAATGAAAAAAATTATAAAAATAAAGATCATAGGATTTATAAGTATATTAATAATATCACTCAAGTATTTTAATATAGTTATCAATTAATATTAAATTAATACTACCTTTATTTGGTTATCTAATAATTTAATTTTAATGTTTGTTGGAATTTTTTGATAATAATTTTATCTAATGGGAATTATCACTATATCTTAAGAAATATACTCATGAATTTTTCCAAAGAATATGACAACATCAAAGGTAGGCCCCAAAAGACATCAAATATTATGATAATATTGAATACTTTAAGGTTCCAAACATCAATTATGTTTATATTTATACCTCTTAATTTTTTATCATTATCTATTAGAAAAATCCATTAATGAATTAAATAAATATAACATTTTTTGTGACATTGAAATACATTCAAATAATTATGACATCAAAATATCCCCAAGATTGAGGGCCAACCAACTGCTTCATTGACATAGGTGCATCATATGGGGGGATACCAATAACAATAGTGGAAACTGTTTCATTGCTAGAAGTATTCGATATAAGAGAATCAATCAGATCTATTAATGATGATAATTGTAGGTGCATTCTTTGAGATTTTAATCTTCTTGGATCGATTTTTTCTTTTTATAATTCGTGAAATAAAAATGGTTGGAAATATATTCAATGTAGATAAAATAATAAGTAAATTATTTGTACAAATATATGAAAAATATAACAATGTATATATGTAGTAAAAACATATAAATGTGAAATTGTAATGTAGTTTCATTTGAAATTTATTAAAATATTTTCATATTCACAGTATTCATTTCTATCAACTTAATTATTACAAATTCTTATTTTTCACCCTCTATTTTATGTTTTATTGTTTCAATATTATAAGTAAAAACATGTTCAATGTTTTTTGGTTGATGAGGTTCACTGTAAAAACATCAAAACATACTTTCATGAAAAATATCATTCATGTATTTTTGTTTTATGTGTACAGATGCACTCCAACCTAAAATTATTCCAACATATACATGACTAACCATATTCACATGGGAATCCAAGATAAATTAATCTTGTTCTTCATGCTTATCGATAAGTATCATGAGGTAGAAGATAGTACAAATAAAATGTGACACTTCTTTCATTGTACCCCAATCAATATCGAACCACATGAATTATAAAAAGACAATTTAAAATTGACCATGATAGTTTAATTTGATCATATAAATAAAAATTCCACAATATCCATCCTCTGAAAGTGTAAATACACCACTTCATTGAGGTTTGAAGTCTTTTTCAAGATAAATTGTATGAACTTTTATGTAATAAATATTATAAGCATCAAATATCATAGAGGAACTCATTCTTGAAACACCAACTCATTTCATATTTATACATGATTCTCAACATATATTTTCTATAAAGGAAGATATATGTTGTTACTTTTAACATAGGAAAAATAAAAAAACGTTAATAATATGAATATGAGTATATACTTATATGATGATCTAATTATTTGAAAATATACTTATTAATAATTTTTTTAATTTCATCACATTTCCAGCTCAACCAATTAGTCACCTATTTTTTGAAATCTCAATTCCTCTATTAATGGATATAAAATATGACTATTTATTATCACATATCCATGAACTTGTAGTAACTCCAATATATTAATTATAAAATTTGACCTCTTTCCAACTGGACGTTTAATAGTTTGAAATACAAATTTCTAATTTTCCAAATGCAGATTTGTGGTGATGTCATAAAATAGTTCAACATAATTAATCAATTATAAATACCATCCCAATATTAGATATATAAGTTCATGAAATTTTTGGATATGTAACCTTCAGTATATATCCTTTTAGTTAAGATTTATTCCTCATATATGGTATCAACTGACCTAAGTACCTGATGAAAAAATTAGTGACATATTAATTTTTTATAATTATATGAATAAATTTAATTCATCAATTTAAATAAATATAATTTTAACATACCTCTCAGTTGGATACATCAATCGACAGTGTATTGGTTCACAATGTTTAACGTCTTCAACTAAATGAACTGTAAAATACAACATGGCTGTGAATAATGAAAAGTGGGATAAAATATCAAAATGAAAATGTTTACAAACTATTATATAATGGATGTTATCAATATTAGTTGGATTTATAGTTTTTCCACAATTATATCTAAAGAAGATACAATCCACACCTAAAAAAACTACTTTTTAGATAACTTATTACGCAATGCCAATGACAAAATCTTCTCTATCATAATATGTGATTCATTATTTTCCAATCCATTTATGTTTTTATGTTTTATGAAAAAATACATTTAAATTTTACTTTCATATCCATCGAGAACTTTTTCATTCATTAATGATTATAGGAATACATCATTTTCCTATTTTTAATTGTAAAAAATTCTAAAGGATACATTAAACGACCATTTTCCCAAAAACAATTATTTATATTCATGGAATCCAAATAATTATGATCATGAAGTTAATACTTTGGTTTACTCATCTCAATAGCGAATATAAAATTTAAATTATCAGAGAAGTTTTTTTAATATTTATTAGTTTAGGATTATGACATATAAAATTAAAATCCCAATATAGATCATTGAAATTATTTTAATTTTTCTATTATTGTGTACCAACTTCATTGAATGTTGTACTTATTACTCTTTAAAATATTCGTTAGAAAGATAACCTTTTACAAATTCTATAGTGAAAATAATTAATTATAAAAATATTTCTAAACCAGATAACACTTTCAAAGAAATTATCAATTCAATATCTCTTTTGAATTTCATCTTGTCAAACATGAATTTATGAGAAGTATCACGCAATCGATGATGACACATAAAAACCCATTTTATACTATGAGGTAGTCATTGAGGTTCAATAGGAAAATTATAAATTGGATAATCCTAATAAATATTCATATCCCCCTAAGATATGTCTCTTATTCTATGATAGTAACAATGTTTCCTCATTAAAGTACCATGTAATATAAATATTTTTCTTATTAATTCATCATATGTTCCCATTCCATCATCCAATAATTCTTGTAATTATTTTATTTAATGCTGATGGTATAAATTGT
This sequence comes from Viscum album, assembly GCA_963277665.1. Lineage (NCBI taxonomy): Eukaryota > Viridiplantae > Streptophyta > Magnoliopsida > Santalales > Viscaceae > Viscum > Viscum album. Next base: position 372,413,492 of record OY728134.1, read on the forward strand.
TTCCATTTCAAGGTATTTCCATTCTAAGAATAATCAAAAAAATAATGAACGTAGTATTCATCATAAAAATATATGGTGGTGGATTATAGGGGATCATAATAATTAGTTATATGCTATAATTTATACATAATGTAACAAAATGGATAGTTCCACTAGAAGATATTCCAATGTTTACACTCCCAATATCTAAATAAAATCATGGATATAATTAATCGGACACCATAAGATGATTTTGAATATCTTGGATGTATCATGAAAAAATCATTGATACTATCTGGATTAATCCACTTTATTTCATATACAGTCTTACAAAACATGAATAATATTTGAAAACATGTTTTTATGGGTATGTAATGATATAACATATACATTTTTTTTCTTTTAAATTAAGATAGTGTCATGATGATTTGTACAGTCATTGTTTCCCATTGTCTTCGGTATACTTTTAAAGAATACTACACATTATTCATTATCAAACACTACTTACCATTCAATCATGAAATAATTAAAGAATTCATGTATCTTTGTATAATCATGTTCATGTTTATTAATGCTTTTCTTCATCTCAGAGAAGAATGTAATTATGTTAGATTCAATAAATAAATCATACAAAACCTATAAATTTATGGAATCTACATTGTTATTAATTTTAAAAATACACTATTTAATATATGACTCATGTTTAAAAGGAAACATTTAATACACGAAATTCCCATTATACAGTTCTTGTTTTTTCTTCATATAATTCATAAAACTAATTTGTTTAGTCAATTATTTTTTGAGAAATATTATCAATATCTGGATCAACTAAAGGCGATATTGATCTATTAAAATCTTCAATACAAGATCTTACAAAACCAAATCCATCATTTATCATGTTTTGAAATGAATTCTCCTCTAGGGGGTACTTTTTTATTTTTTATTGGAGATTCATTGTCTTAATTTTCAATGACAATCAATTAAAAATGAATAATACAATAGACATATTGTGACTCTCACTTTTCATACATTGAAATTGCATTACTTTTTCATAATATTTATAACATTATACAAACGGACACTCAAAAACCATATTATATTAATGCATGTGGAAATATTGAATCTTATGAACTTTTAAATAAGTGATACATATAATTTCCCACCAGGTTCTTCAGGACTAGAATACTTATTATAAACCCAATATCTAATAGATATCCTCAAAACCTGGGGGAAGGAAACCTAAAAAGGGATGAACTCGGATTCACAGGGAGGATAAACAAGGAAGATATGTAAGAATAATTGTGAGAATATGGGTATTAGAACAATGTTATGAAAATAGAGGATCACATCCTACATATCAAAGATCATAAAAATGGATCATGGAATATTAATGGGTTGTTCATAGGAAATAGATCATAATAGAATCAAGGGAAGAATACATTAAAGAATAACATAGGAATGTTATATAGAATTTTGAGAGGCGCATAATTATATAAACCATTTTCTATAGTAGTCAAGGAATCACTACCATTAAAATAATACTAGTATGTGCTAACTCCCCATACCATCTTTGAAGTCATGTTTCACTACCATGGCCATATTTGTAGTCAAGGTTTACTGACAACACCATCTTAGTGGAACACACCTTTTACTGAACCGAGTTTAAACCCAATTCTAGCCATGTCTATCAATTGAAATATAAATCTTTACCCAATACATTAGAGGGAAACACAGGTCCCACCTATATCATTATAAAAACAAACATACGTGGTCCACAAGATCAAAAAAGTAAAATAATAACCCATGAAATGCAATGGGTATCTTAAACATGTTATCAAATAATAACCCATAGTAAAGTGACTATTTTTATATTCATTTTATCATATCCTAAAGTATGAAAAGAAGCAGTCTAAATAAACATCATGTCAAAAACCATAAACCATTAAAAGAAAGAATATTAATGGAATATTTGGATAATTTCCCTATAAAGGAATGAGCAACATGAACATATGTCATGTTAAATGCGAAATAATTTTGATTGATCATTTAAATACAATTCTTGAGGAAAATATATTTTCTGGTTTGGAAACCTCTTTTGAAGACATACAACATTTTTATTTTAAAATACACTTAAAAAATTGACTGGAATATTTGAACAACATAATAAATATTTAAAACAAATTTTCATAGATTATGTGGTTAGAATATTATTTAAAAAAATTTTTGATGATATTTATTTTGAATAAAATAGATCTCGGAATGAAGAGAGAAATACAGTTTGAAGTTATTAATAACATATTCTTAACATATTTTTTTCCAATAATTGAAAAAATGGTACTAATACAAGGTGGTATATTGAATAAAGAGGGGAGAATACAACTCATGATTGTTATTGAGATATGGATCATAATATTTCCTCAATGGTAGAATAATCATAAACAACCTTGATAAATGGTGAGATTGATTTAATAAACTATTACCACAAGGTTGCTTTGTATCATGAACACCTTATAAGAAAATGTAATTATATAAAGCATAAAATATCATTAAAATTAGTATATTAATTATATAACATTTCATAGGTCAATGTATAAACCTTGTAGAAGAACATATGTGCATAACAAGACATGTTTCTCAATGAAGGAAAATTGTGAAAAACAAATTTCACTGATTTGGTATCATTTTAGGAATAAAACACATTAAATAAATTTGATGAAATTTAAATGAGAATACCAATGAATATAAAAATAATAATAATGGATTGAATTCATGTAAAATATATACACCACAAAAATTAAAATAGTGGTGAATATGGCGTGTATCTCAAGTATATAAAAAGTGAGATGAGATTCTCTTACCTTTTGTATTGATAATATTCATAATAATTTAAAACTCATCTATAAGAATTATAATTTTTTTATATATCTATCACAAAAACATATTAATTTATATATAATACCATATATAATTATCATAATACATTATATTATGCATTGATTATTAACACCATGTTAATGTTATGTTTCGGGTGATGACTGGTTTGTTTTTTGTACATGTTTAGACTTAATAATATTAATAATATTAATTAGATAATGATTTATATTTTCAAAGAATGTAAAAAAGATATAAATAGAATCTATATTAATTATATATTTATTTTTAATAATCTTTAAATGATATAATTTTTTTTAAAATACACCCTTCATGGAGACGGTAGGCCATATATACGCATGAACAATGTTTCCATATTTTTCCGTATTGAAAAAATGTACGGTAATGACATATATGTAAATATGTATATGTATATATAAATTTAATATCATTATAGTAGCATTATTATTTCACATATATAATATATATTTACTAAAACCCTCTTTATTACAATCTGCGTAAATTGTGACCAAATCACCTCACATTGAGGAGGCGGTAGTCTACGTGTCAAAAAAACCAAGTTATAATTTATCAAATGTATGGAAATAAAGAAGGTATGATATATATGACAATTAAAAGATAATAAATACATCAAATATATTATATATATCATATATAAAAATATTTTCATCAAAATTTCCTCACATTAGATGTAGTAATGGAAAAAACGTACAACATCGTTTTGTGAGGTGGGAGTTCATCGTAAACAATAACAGAATATTTGTTACTCATTTGATGGATGTGTGTGTATGTTTAGGTTGAATCATTAATATAAAAAAATATCATTATATGTCACGACCCGTCCCGTGACTACCCCAAGCCCGCCTTCCATAGGCCAGGGGTTGGCGACTAGCACCAAAGGCGTAAAATCCCGATAACTGGGAAGGCATTGCCTTTATAAAGAAAACAAGCACCACAGAGTACAAGCGGAAGTAAAACACTAAGTACAAAAAGAAGAGCTGAAAAGTAAAAAGGGGCCGGAAATACAAGCCCAACTGTAAAGTACAACTCGAAAGGGAAAACAGCGACTGAAAAGTAAAGCTGCTACGCTGAGATGTCCACTGGAAATCCCACCTGAAGGGTGGGTACAGATAGCTCTTCTGCTCCTCGGGTCCCGCCGTCTGCTCCAAGTATGACCCGCCCAGTGGTCTGCCTCTGGGTACCGCCTCGTCGTATAGTCCACCTCCAGGTACCGTCCAGTCCTCGAACACTCAGCCTCTGCCAGTACTGGCCGTCGTCTGCAACCAACACAACGAGGTGCGGGCATAGCCCGTGCAGGGGTGAGTATAACGATACTCAGTAGGGACCCCGAGACTCTCAAGGACTCACTAAAACCAACAAGGATAAACACAAGAAGATCTCAACAGATAAACCCTACTTAGGTATATGCCCATACATATACCTAAGTTATCAAGTAACCCATCTCAATCATGAGGAAACACAAGGATTGTGAAATCGACGGATAACCACTACCCGGGTATATGCCCATACATATACCTAAGTTAGCAAGTGACCCATCTCAATCATGAAGTAAACACAAGGTCAAAAGTCTCAGCTCAAACCAGGATTTTCTTTATCGAAACCGTAACTGCTGAAGAGCCCCGTCTCTGAAGTGTGCAGTAGTCCTGTCACGACTCCGAGGTACTGCTCACTAACCTAAGACTGCTGAGGTACTCCTCCTGTCGAGTACTGCGGGTTTGCGGCCAACTACCTGGCGCTCCGTCCGCTGAGGTATGTCACCCAAACACAGTAGTGCACACCCCCTAGTAGCCTGCTGAGGTACTCTCCGGACGAGTACCGCGGGTCTGCACTGTCACACACGTACTCCGTCCGCCATGGGTCTGCACCTCAGAAAGTAGTGCTCCGTCCACTGGGCTAGTCGACTCACTCCAAGTCGAGTCGGTCAAGCAGTCGTCAGGTCTCAGCTAGCTACACGGTCTCCGTACATCGCATGCTCGTCACTGGGAGGGTCCGCTCCACGAGCTACAGGTCGATACTCCAAGTATCTCAAAGTCCCACGAAGAAGTGTCTCAAAAGTCCATCTCGTCACAGGGGTCTCAACGCAACAGACGGCGCGTCGATCGGACGCCCGGTCTGTGAGTTATTAGCCTTTTCGTCCTAGGGGCCCGGTTGGTTTCGAGTGCGAACCAATCCCGGCCGTATCTCAACTGTACCCCGAACTCCCATAGGGTATACCCAAAGGGACCGTTACTCAACGTAACTACTAACGCCGCTGACGGCTCGTCAAGCGGACGTCCTGTCTGAAAGATATCAGCTTTCCCGTTCCAGGGGCCCGGTTGGATTTCGGGTACAATCCAACCCGGCCTTACTCCGACTGTAACCAAAACTCGGGCGGAGTATGTCAAAAGTTCCGTCTCATCAAGAGGAAGTCAACGAAACAGACGGCGCGTCAATCGGACGCCCGGTCTGTGAGTTATTGGCATTTTCGTCTCCGGGGCCCGGTTGGATTTCAAGGAAAAACCAACCCGACCGTACTCCACCTGCGTCCAAACCTCGGGCGGAGTATGCCAAAAGATCCGATTCGCTAAGAGGAACACAACGCGACTGACGGCGCGTCAATCGGACGTTCGTGGCTCAATATATGAGCGTTTCCGCTCCGAAGGCCCGGTTGGTTTCGTGAACGAACCAACCCGGCCGAACTCAAAGTAACCCGAAACCTTGAGTGCGATATAACGAAACGACCGTCTCGATCCAAGGATCGCGTTGCCGCAGACGGTTCGTCATTCGGAGGTCCGAGGCTCAAGTTATGAGCCAAAAACCAAATCAGGTTCGAAACGGGGGGTCCGGGTCCGGGCCGACCCGGCCCGACCCCCCCCCCCCCCTCTGGACGGCGCGGCGGCCGGCGGCGGCGGACGGCGGCGGCGGCGCGGCGGAGGCGGCGGTGGGCCGCGGTGGCGGCGGCGGCGGCGGTCGCCGCACGAGGGGGCGGCACGCGGGGCTCAGCCCCGCGGTTCCTGGAAACAAGACGGCGCGGCAACTGCCGCGCCCTTAAAAGAAACCGCCCCACGTGGGCCGGTTTATATAAAAGAGCCAGGGGGGCCGGCTGCCCCCCCCCCCTCCTTCAAGAACCGCCCCCCTCTCTTAAAGAGGGGGGTTTTAAAAAAAATCCAGCCGGGGAATTAAATTCCCCGGTTTAATGGCATCCGGCCGGCCAGCTGGCCAGCCGGTCTTCTCCAACGGGACCGGAAAATCCGGTCCCCTCTTCGGCTTCCGACACCGGCGGCCCGGCCGCCGGTCTTCCCTTCCGCCGCGGCCCGGAACCGGCCGCGGTCTCCTCGTCCCGCCGCGGCCCGGAACCGGCCGCGGTCTTCTCGTTCCGCCGCGGCCCGGAACCGGCCGCGGCGTTCGTCATCCGGCGCGGTGCGTCGGCACCGCGCCCCTTCGCCGTGCTTCGATTCTTTTCAACGCGGCGCGACGGCGTCGCGTTCTTGAAGATTCTCCTCGGCGTAGCGCGACGGCGTTGCGTAAATTAAACGCACGGTAAACCGCGTGGTGCGACGGCACCACGCCACTTTGCTTCCATTGCAAGAATTAAACAAGAACGTTGGAGGGGGGGGTTCGGCCGTGTTCGTGCGGTCCGGCCCCCCTCGCGTTAATAATAGTAACGCAACTTAAAGAAAATCATGTCACACGTTAATCTTGCTAAAAGCACGATCAAGAATAAAATGAGGAAACCAAAAGAAATTCGACAACCCCTACCTCGGGTATAAGGTTCGAAGATCGTTCTACGTTCCGCGGAAGACGACGTCGCGGAAGTCAGGCGTCGCGGTCGTCGATCGTCAAATTCGACGACGAAGAGGTGCGTCCGAAGAGGCACGTCGTTGGCGAATCCTTGTACGCCGACGAAGGTTGTCCGAGGAAGGTGCGGTGTTCTCCCTCGTTGACACCGAAGACGAAGAAGAGCGGAGCGGCGTTCTTCGTCGGATCTTGAGCGTTCTACGTCAAGTCTTGAGGAAAGTCAAATTACAAGAGAACAACGAACTCAAGAATCTCTACCTCGATAGTCGCACGGTGACGGAGTCGTGGAATATCGGTGTCGATTCCTTTGACGTCGGAGGAAGAGTCGTTATCGAAGGCGTTCGTCGCGGAAAACCGTCGCGGAAGAGATGACGCGGAAGAAGTACGTCGCGTCGCGGATACGGCGTCGCGGATGGATCGTGTTCTTCGGCGGAGAAGTTCTTCGTTGAAGAACGACGTTCTTCGCGTTCTTCGTTGAGGTTGAAGAAGAAGAAGAGGAGCTCTCCACCTCTCAAGAAGACAAACCATCAACCCAAAATAAAATAAGATAACATCTTATTTTATTATTACAAAACATAAAAGAATTTCAAAAGTTTGAAATTCAAAATGGCTAACCCCAAAAATTAACTCACTTATTTAATATACAAGAGTTGTATAATTAAAAAGAAGTTAAGTTATCAAGCCATTAAGAGGGAGAGTGGGGAGTTGAAAAGGTGGGGGTTCGTGTGGGCCCCACCACACTTAATCCTCCCAAGGGAGGTTAAGTGGGTGTGGGTCCCACTTCCAACCTCCTTTGAGAGGTTTTAAGAAGTTAAAATAAAATTTGTTCTACACAAATTTTATTTAACTCAACCTAAACCCTCAAAAATTAACTTTCAACCCGCAACAAACGCAACTCCCGAAAAGGTCTCTTTAAGCGAATATCGGCGCTGCGAGTTCATCGGTGCCCTCGGATTTCAATTCCGAGCACCGGATCAAAAGTTAGAAATTCCCGCTCGTTCGTTCACTGAACGTACCCGAGCCAAACTTCGGAAATTAATTCCGGGCACTCCGGGCCTCGGAATCAGGTGCCGTCAGAAACCGCATTCTTGTAAAATTCTAAAGAAAATTAAGAAAAAAAATTTCCCTTGAATTTTACGGGTCTTTACATGACTCCCACCTCAGGGCTTTACGTCCCCGTAAAGCTACATCAAAAACTATGGAAACAAAAGAGGATACTGAGCACGCATCTGAGCCTCCCGCTCCCAAGTGCTCTCCTGGAGATTCCCGTGCCGCCATCTGTTGCGCACAAGAGGAATCGATCGCCCATGTAGGGCCCGCTCCTGGATGACATGGACCTCCTCTGACGTGGCCCGAACCATCTCTGGTCCCACAAGAGCTGCAAGATTTCTTCTTTGCCGAAAAGAGAAACCTGGTCTCATCCCCTGGATGAACCACATTCTTTGCCTAAAACAGTCAATCCTAACATGGATGATACAAATCCATACCAAAGATGACGTCGTAAGGCCTCGACGCTACTACTAAGAGATCCAACCGTTACTCTCGCCTCCAAGGGTTGAGTCACACTGTCGGCATCAGTGTGTGGTAACTGGTCTCCTCCAGTAGATGTCTCACAAGTGAGGGTCAAGTCAACAGTCAACTGGAACCTCTTAGTAACATCACAAAAGAAGACAGGAATGAAAACATCACAAAGGATGCGTATTTTATTATTGCAGCTCATATTACAAGACGCTACACAAAAGCAACATCAACATGGAACTAGAAGTACAAGAGACGTATCCACTAGTTCCGCTGCTGTCCACCTGCTTTACTGTTGCTCAAGCATTTGTCGCTGCCTCAACCTCGGTGGCTCCCTCCAAGCCTGCGGATCGAGGAGTCGGACAGTCACGTGCCAGGTGACCCTTTCCTCGGCATGAGTAACACAACCTGCTCCTTGCACGGCTAGCTCTGTTCCCACTCCGGGTGCCCTGCACCATCGGTCCTAAAACCCGAGTTCGCCCAACTGCTGGTCTGGTCCTCCTGGACCTCTGCATCATCTGTCTACTGCCCACAGATGACTCGGCTTCTGATCGAAAAACACGCGGCAAAGGTAGAATCTCCTGTACACGCTCGGGGTGTAGAGATACTGGCACAAACTCCACCCTGAAGAAGGTCTCGAAGTCTTCCCATGTGAAGTTCATCTCATCGCAAAACCGAAACAAGTGGCTCCACCACCTACCTGCTGCTGCGTGTAGTAGGCTCGCAGCGAGGATCACCATGAGGTCTGCTGGTGTCCTCACTAGCCTAAACACTCGTACCACTGCCTCTAGCCAGTCCTCTGCTGCCTGGGGATCCGTCTCCCCGCGAAACCTGGGCGGTCGCTGGCGCTGAAACTCATGCAGTGCGCTGAGGCGACGTGCATCGTCAGCGGCTGCTGCTGGAAGCATCGGGGGCTCGGCGGGTAGAGCTACCGCCGGTGCCACTGCTGACAAAGGGCCCTGCACCGAGGCCTCGTCGCTCGGTGGGCTGTCGTCACGTTCGATTCTCGGAACCCTAGATGGCTGCCGTCGTGGGGCCATCCTGAAAGAAACAACGTAACATGATCAACGATTATACCTGGTGAGCTGACCTGGTTTGAGCTGTTTTAAGGGGGAAAAACCTTTGAAAACACACACGCAATCAGTGTTTTCGTGCACAAAGTCGGAAATCAGTTGTCAGGGTCCTGGTGTATGGATACGTCGGCCGCCCGCACCAACACTGGACTCCCTGAACTGAAAACCACACTCGGTACCTTTAACACTATTGCTTCACAGAAAGAAAGATCAGAGTTATAAGTTCTGCGGTAGAACCAAACTCCTCTGATACCAATTTGTCACGACCCGTCCCGTGACTACCCCATGCCCGCCTTCCATAGGCCAGGGGTTGGCGACTAGCACCAAAGGCGTAAAATCCCGATAACTGGGAAGGCATTGCCTTTATAAAGAAAACAAGCACCACAGAGTACAAGCGGAAGTAAAACACTAAGTACAAAATGAAGAGCTGAAAAGTAAAAAGGGGCCGGAAATACAAGCCCAACTGTAAAGTACAACTCGAAAGGGAAAACAGCGACTGAAAAGTAAAGCTGCTACGCTGAGATGTCCACTGGAAATCCCACCTGAAGGGTGGGTACAGATAGCTCTTCTGCTCCTCGGGTCCTGCCGTCTGCTCCAAGTATGACCCGCCCAGTGGTCTGCCTCTGGGTACCGCCTCGTCGTATAGTCCACCTCCAGGTACCGTCCAGTCCTCGAACACTCGGCCTCTGCCAGTACTGGCCGTCGTCTGCAACCAACACAACGAGGTGCGGGCATAGCCCGTGCAGGGGTGAGTATAACGATACTCAGTAGGGACCCCGAGACTCTCAAGGTCTCACTAAAACCAACAAGGATAAACACAAGAAGATCTCAACAGATAAACCCTACTTAGGTATATGCCCATACATATACCTAAGTTATCAAGTAACCCATCTCAATCATGAGGAAACACAAGGATTGTGAAATCGACGGATAACCACTACCCGGGTATATGCCCATACATATACCTAAGTTAGCAAGTGACCCATCTCAATCATGAAGTAAACACAAGGTCAAAAGTCTCAGCTCAAACCAGGATTTTCTTTATCGAAACCGTAACTGCTGAAGAGCCCCGTCTCTGAAGTGTGCAGTAGTCCTGTCACGACTCCGAGGTACTGCTCAATAACCTAAGACTGCTGAGGTACTCCTCCTGTCGAGTACTGCGGGTTTGCGGCCAACTACCTGGCGCTCCGTCCGCTGAGGTATGTCACCCAAACACAGTAGTGCACACCCCCTAGTAGCCTGCTGAGGTACTCTCCGGACGAGTACCGCGGGTCTGCACTGTCACACACGTACTCCGTCCGCCATGGGTCTGCACCTCAGAAAGTAGTGCTCCGTCCACTGGGCTAGTCGACTCACTCCAAGTCGAGTCGGTCAAGCAGTCGTCAGGTCTCAGCTAGCTACACGGTCTCCGTACATCGCATGCTCGTCACTGGGAGGGTCCGATCCACGAGCTACAGGTCGATACTCCAAGTATCTCAAAGTCCCACGAAGAAGTGTCTCAAAAGTCCATCTCTTCACAGGGGTCTCAACGCAACAGACGGCGCGTCGATCGGACGCCCGGTCTGTGAGTTATTAGCCTTTTCGTCCCAGGGGCCCGGTTGGTTTCGAGTGCGAACCAATCCCGGCCGTATCTCAACTGTACCCCGAACTCCCATAGGGTATACCCAAAGGGACCGTTACTCAACGTAACTACTAACGCCGCTGACGGCTCGTCAAGCGGACGTCCTGTCTGAAAGATATCAGCTTTCCCGTTCCAGGGGCCCGGTTGGATTTCGGGTACAATCCAACCCGGCCTTACTCCGACTGTAACCAAAACTCGGGCGGAGTATGTCAAAAGTTCCGTCTCATCAAGAGGAAGTCAACGAAACAGACGGCGCGTCAATCGGACGCCCGGTCTGTGAGTTATTGGCATTTTCGTCTCCGGGGCCCGGTTGGATTTCAAGGAAAAACCAACCCGACCGTACTCCACCTGCGTCCAAACCTCGGGCGGAGTATGCCAAAAGATCCGATTCGCTAAGAGGAACACAACGCGACTGACGGCGCGTCAATCGGACGTTCGTGGCTCAAGATATGAGCGTTTCCGCTCCGAAGGCCCGGTTGGTTTCGTGAACGAACCAACCCGGCCGAACTCAAAGTAACCCGAAACCATGAGTGCGATATATCGAAACGACCGTCTCGATCCAAGGATCGCGTTGCCGCAGACGGTTCGTCATTCGGAGGTCCGAGGCTCATGTTATGAGCCAAAAACCAAATCAGGTTCGAAACGGGGGGTCCGGGTCCCGGCCGACCCAGCCCGACCCCCCCCCCCCCTCTGGACGGCGCGGCGGCCGGCGGCGGTGGACGGCGGCAGCGGGCGGCGGCGGCGCGGCGGCCGGTGGCGGCGCGCGGCGGCGCGCGGCGGCGCGCGGCGGCGCGCGGTGGCGGCGCGGCGGAGGCGGCGGCGGGCCGCGCTGGCGGCGGCGGCGGGCCGCGCTGGCGGCGGCGGCGGTCGCCGCACGAGGGGGCGGCACGCGGGGCTCAGCCCCGCGGTTCCTGGAAACAAGACGGCGCGGCAACTGCCGCGCCCTTAAAAGAAACCGCCCCATGTGGGCCGGTTTATATAAAAGAGCCAGGGGGGCCGGCTGCCCCCCCCCCCCCTCCTTCAAGAACCGCCCCCCTCTCTTAAAGAGGGGGGTTTTAAAAAAAATCCAGCCGGGGAATTAAATTCCCCGGTTTAATGGCATCCGGCCGGCCAGCTGGCCGGCCGGTCTTCTCCAACGGGACCGGAAAATCCGGTCCCCTCTTCGGCTTCCGACACCGGCGGCCCGGCCGCCGGTCTTCCCTTCCGCCGCGGCCCGGAACCGGCCGCGGTCTCCTCGTCCCGCCGCGGCCCGGAACCGGCCGCGGTCTTCTCGTCCCGCCGCGGCCCGGAACCGGCCGCGGCGTTCGTCATCCGGCGCGGTGCGTCGGCACCGCGCCCCTTCGCCGTGCTTCGATTCTTTTCAACGCCGCGCGACGGCGTCGCGTTCTTGAAGATTCTCCTCAGCGTAGCGCGACGGCGTTGCGTAAATTAAACGCACGGTAAACCGCGTGGTGCGACGGCACCACGCCACTTTGCTTCCATCGCAAGAATTAAACAAGAACGTTGGAGGGGGGGGTTCGGCCGTGTTCGTGCGGTCCGGCCCCCCTCGCGTTAATAATAATAACGCAACTTAAAGAAAATCATGTCACACGTTAATCTTGCTAAAAGCACGATCAAGAATAAAATGAGGAAACCAAAAGAAATTCGACAACCCCTACCTCGGGTATAAGGTTCGAAGATCGTTCTACGTTCCGCGGAAGACGACGTCGCAGAAGTCGGGCATCGCGGTCGTCGATCGTCAAATTCGACGACGAAGAGGTGCGTCCGAAGAGGCACGTCGTTGGCGAATCCTTGTACGCCGACGAAGGTTGTCCGAGGAAGGTGCGGTGTTCTCCCTCGTTGACACCGAAGACGAAGAAGAGCGGAGCGGCGTTCTTCGTCGGATCTTGAGCGTTCTACGTCAGGTCTTGAGGAAAGTCAAATTACAAGAGAACAACGAACTCAAGAATCTCTACCTCGATAGTCGCACGGTGACGGAGTCGTGGAATATCGGTGTCGATTCCTTTGACGTCGGAGGAAGAGTCGTTATCGAAGGCGTTCGTCGCGGAAAACCGTCGCGGAAGAGATGACGCGGAAGAAGTACGTCGCGTCGCGGATACGGCGTCGCGGATGGATCGTGTTCTTCGGCGGAGAAGTTCTTCGTTGAAGAACGACGTTCTTCGCGTTCTTCGTTGAGGTTGAAGAAGAAGAAGAGGAGCTCTCCACCTCTCAAGAAGACAAACGATCAACCCAAAATAAAATAAGATAACATCTTATTTTATTATTACAAAACATAAAAGAATTTCAAAAGTTTGAAATTCAAAATGGCTAACCCCAAAAATTAACTCACTTATTTAATATACAAGAGTTGTATAATTAAAAAGAAGTTAAGTTATCAAGCCATTAAGAGGGAGAGTGGGGAGTTGAAAAGGTGGGGGTTCGTGTGGGCCCCACCACACTTAATCCTCCCAAGGGAGGTTAAGTGGGTGTGGGTCCCACTTCCAACCTCCTTTGAGAGGTTTTAAGAAGTTAAAATAAAATTTGTTCTACACAAATTTTATTTAACTCAACCTAAACCCTCAAAAATTAACTTTCAACCCGCAACAAACGCAACTCCCGAAAAGGTCTCTTTAAGCGAATATCGGTGCTGCGAGTTCATCGGTGCCCTCGGATTTCAATTCCGAGCACCGGATCAAAAGTTAGAAATTCCCGCTCGTTCGTTCACTGAACGTACCCGAGCCAAACTTCGGAAATTAATTCCGGGCACTCCGGGCCTCGGAATCAGGTGCCGTCAGAAACCGCATTCTTGTAAAATTCTAATGAAAATTAAGAAAAAAAAATTCCCTTGAATTTTACGGGTCTTTACATTATATTTACGATATGAATTTTATTATATAATTTTTAATGAAAAATAATTTTGTTTGTGGTGAAAGAAATATAAAATAAATTAGTTTGGGGGAAGATGATAACTCTTATTTGTGTAACTCCTTTTGGTTGTAGCCAAAGGGTTTCATCGGTAGTTTTTCTGAAAAAGGAAAAAATTCTAATAGAATGGGTTGGAAGTTGGACGCACATTTGAATAGATTTTAGCGTGATCCAATGTGCATATGAGTCGTGAAGAAGTGGGAGGGGTGAGTTCCTTTTTAAAGTGGATGAGGAGTGACATTCTTGTAAATTATTGAAAAGAAAATTCCAAAAACGTTTTTATAATTTCATTTGTCTTGAAAAATATACCAAATTAGATAAAATAGAGGGTACCTTCTAAATATGGCCATCTAATGTCTTTTTTAAAAGGGTCTAGTGTATTTTTTTTTCTTTATGTTTATCCCCTTGGTAAGATTAATTTTAACTTAATCATTGTAATTGATTTTAGTTAAATTCAATAAAACCATTGTTAAAAAAATAATATTTACCATATTATATAGTAATTTTTTTATTATTCCTAATAATGAATCCTTTATTCAAAATTTCCAACACAAAAGTGGTAGAAATTAAATTATATTTAATCATGTATACATGATGGAAAATAAGGGTTTTATTATTAAACTGTTTAAAAGTATGCTATGCTTTTTATTTACAATTTCAATGTGAAATTGGTTTCTATGAAATAAATTCGATAAATTTACATATATTTTATTTAATTATACATTTAGAAAATTAAAACAATATTTTAATATAAAAATAACTAATATGAAAAATTAGTATTGAATTAAAATTAATGATTATTCACTATTCCTCCAAAAAAGATGTTATTTGAAGAAATTTTTAAACTTAATAATAAGATAATTGATCAAATTAAGAACTCAAATATGAGGTTCATTTTATCATAATAAATTTATAATAGTGTCTAAAAAATTATTGTTTCTCATAGATGGAAATAAAATAAATATTCATTTGAGAAAACAGTATTTCCAAACATATAAAGGTGTTACCGGAAATTATATTGTTCATTTAAAATATGTATTATTCATATAAAACAATTATAAATAATATTTGGAAAGTAGTTATTATTTTTCATATTTCTATGTTTAATAACTAGGTTTTAACTATTTCAGTATAATAATTATGACAATAAAGTGTTGTTTTGTGGAAACTCAGTGTTCTGTGTAATGAAAACGATGTCAATATTTTGTGTAGAATTGTCCAAGTTGGCATTACATGTAGAATAACCATATGTTTTTGTAGAGTATAATGAACTCATGGAATGTATAAAATGAAATACATCAAGGAAAATTAATGTATTCCAAAAAAAATTATAAAAACATAGGGTGTTATATTCTACACCTGTTAAAAGTTATTTTGACCTCAAAATTCATCATTTTGGTATAAAATATGAGGATAATTAAACATAATTATATCATATTGTTACCATACTTCTTCCCCTAACTACTTATTTCTCTAAAAAACTTTTACCACATGATTGGCCCTATTTTGTAGAACATTTATTGTATGACACAGAATTTCAATTTGTTGTTCAACGTAAGAAAGATCCTACTCCAGCGTTATGATCCCTGAGTTCAGTACATGTGAAAGTTCACAAGTATACTTCCTCAAGTGATATATATGGAAGACATTAGGGATTTGAGAGAGATTTGGTAGAATTATTATGTAATAGGATTGCATCCAAATACAATCAAGAATCCTTATGTGATATATATACATAGGTATTATTTTCCCAATCCTCCCAAATAACAAAACCATCTCTCAAAAAGAAGTATTTAGGAGAAAATTTTGACAATATTTAAATTATTGATTGTGTCAACAGTTATCATCATATATTTTATTATTAATTTAAAAATTCGTGATCTAATACTAAATGGTTTTAACCTTTCTACCATTTCTTCAGTTTTTCCAGGTCTCAATAGCATTCCATCTCAAACTTCATCGAAACATGTTGTATCTCAAAATCTCTTCCAATTGAGGGATTCATAAGGATCCATCTAAATGATAAAGTGAAATATATTATGTAATAAAAATAAACTCGTGGAAGGTGTTAATCCTAACAACCTTTGAAATCTAGAGAACATGATCTCAACATATACTCTATGATTTTAATTATTATATCATAATGATAATCCATATGAGGATAATAATTAGTGGTAAAACTAAATTTTGTTTCAAGTAGTAACAATATAATTTGACAGAACTTTTAGGTACTCCTCAGTACCCAATCGAATGCAGTGGAATGTGGTACTCCCGGAAACCTTACACCATAATTAATGCTTTAATTGGATACCTGATCAAGAGTGAAAACTTCATTGATAGAGATAAATATTGATAAATTTGTATGGTGATCAACAATCACCAAAATATAATTTAAAACTATATATGTTTTGGGTATTCCAATGATAAACTCCATAGTGATGTTATCTCATTTCCAATTTTTTTATGGGTAATGGATGAAATATCCCATTAGACATTTGACTTTATTCCTTAACATGTTATAATAAAAACCAATGAGATAAAAAATCTAGAATTTCTTTCCTATTAAAACCCCACCATAAGTATTCTTTAATATTTATATATATCTTCATACTTGAAGAATAAATATAGAATAATGGAATATGAGATTATTATAAAACCTCCTACATAAAATATGTTATGGACTGAAAACGTACATAGTGCCTAAACCTAATAATTATTTCAAGATCAAGTCCATACATAGAAACATTTTTAAACTATTTTTGTGTCTCTATATATTTCTTCTAGACCACCTAAATCATAACATGGAATGTGGGTTGAAAATTTAGTTAATAAAGATAAAATTTTTCTACATCCTTTAGAATTGATATTTCCATCATTTTCATGTCTAGAAATATAAGATCTTTTTCTATCCTCATCATGAATAAGCTAGCATGATCTTTTTGACTCAATGTATTGGCTACATTATTTAGTTTCTGAGTGTGGTAATGTACAGAGTAGTCATAATCCTTTATTAACTCGAGAAATATTCTCCAAAAAATTTTCAAATACTCCTATGTGAATAAATATTTCAGACATTTATGATTGGTATACATGTCACAATTATCTCCACAATGATAAAGAATCCAATTAATTAATGAAAAAGTTAATAAAGAAATCTCCAAATCATTAGTTGAGATTTTTTCCAATGAATCTTCAACTATTATGAGGAAGAGGTATAACCATGTTATTATGCATAAGTACACATCCCTATCACATCCTGGATACATCAATATATATTAAAAACTCTTCTCCAATATATGTTTATCTAAGAATTGTTTCACTTTCCATCCTTCTCATTAGTTCCCAGAAATTTTACTGACATTCAAATATGCAGATGAACGTGGAACCCTTTGAAATTAACATTTTTCATTAGATTAGATATTCAAGATAATTTTTCTGAAAAATATTGATAATATCAAGTTAAACCATGAAAACTATGGATCACAGTAACTATAGTTTTCTAAGATATCACTTAATAGACTCTACCTTTGATGGATCTACTATTATACCATCTCTTGAGATTACGTGACACAAATATGAAACCTTTTATTGCCAAAATTCAAACTTTTGTAAATCTTTCATATAGTTTCTCCATAATTATGGTATGTAGTACATTTTTAATGTGATCATTATGATCTTACATTATATTTTAATAGGTAATAATATCATCTACAATGACTACCAAAAACATATCGAGGTAATCTCTAAAGACATTATTAACCAAAACCATGATGACTGTAGGGGAATTTGTACGACCAAAAGGCATCACTATATTATCATAGTGTTCATACCTTGTATCGAATGTAGTGTTCTATATATCCTCATTTTGGAACTGTAATTTTTGAATTATATAATGAAGGTATGTATTTTAAATGTATTTTTTCCACACACCTGATTAAAAATGTCATCAATATGTGAAAGAAGATACTTGTTATTGATCAGGATCTTGTTCAACTCTCGAGAACGAATGAAGAGTCTCATTTGATCCAAAATTAATTAAAAAAATTAATATGTGGACCCCATGTGACACAATTGGCATAATTAATCCATTGTAATTGGTTTCTTGTAATTTCTTCTTAAATTACAACAACCTTATTGAGCCATTCTATAGGGATTTTTTCAAATTGGTCAGTAACCAATTATGTGTTATATTGATAACTCAACATCAATTATTTTTGTAAGGCTAAAAAACTCCACCAAAAATAAATCAACAAATTATTAAACAATGGTAATATCATCAATGTAGAATTTATCCCAAACCATTGGAGATAAATAGACCTTATAAATGACAATTAATACCCATACACTAGATGTAATCTCCTTAGGAAGTTCATTATTATCATCATATTAATAAATGATCATAATTTGGTTTGAAATATGAAATTTAACATACATTCATTGAATATTTATTTATGATTTATATAGATAAAGTATTTGACCCAAGATTTTCCTAAATGGACATTACATCAATTTAGGTGAATATGTAGTACATTATAAAAATACATTCTTAAGGAAAGAAAACATTTATTGTCTTTAGAAAAATGGAGGAAAAATCTTCCATCCTAGTGTTATATACACAACATATCCGACAAATATCTCCACATTTAGTAGTTCTACATAAAATCATTCTCTATAACAGAGGGAAACGAAACATAAGAAAGGGGTGAGCTCAAATGCTCAGTAAGGGTAAACAATGAAGACATGTATGCATTAACATGATCAAAATATTATATTATCATACCATTAATATCAAATATCATAGACATGAATCATGGTATAAAACATGGATGCTCATAAGCCATAAATCATAAATTAATAAAGGACATAATCCATGAAATAATAAACTAGGAATAAATATGGAATTATGGAAGACACATAAGAATATGCTATGATTTGAGGAATAGCCAAGGCATCACTATCAATACCATCATAGTGGAAAAATAAATTTACTGAACTGGATGGACCCATGTTGTAACATTGTATTACTGAACCAAGAGAACACTCATTGATGCCCTATATTACTAAACCATGTAAACCAACATTCCAACCTGATATTAATTAATCCATTAAACCATCATTCTGGACCATTATTACAATATTTAATTAACCATAAATAAACCATGTTTATCTCATGAGATATAAATCTCTACCCAATGCATTTGAGGTAGATATAGGTCCCACCATTCACATAATGAAATCATACATAAAATTTCCGAATGAACACAAATAAACATATCATAACACATAAAATGAAATAGATGTAATAAATATATAAACATATCATAACTTGTGGAAAGAGATATGTTTCATAATCATTTCATCATTAAAATAACCGATGAAAATAATAGGGTTTCCAAAGCATATATCCTATGAATGATGAGAATATTCCTTAAACATATAACCCTTAAAGGAGAAATGTGTTTCATAAATACCATGAAATTAATAATAACCCATTCATTTAAAGGATATGAATGGAAACATTAGATAATTTCCTATAAAGTCATGAGTAACATTCATAAAGATCATCTTAGATGGTAAATAATTTTGAAATATCTATCAGAATTATTTTGTTTGAGGAAAATATCCTTTATTATTTGAAAAAGGATTTTTAATTTATAAAACCATTTTAAATAAATTTTTATATAATATAGATTTGAAAAACTATAAAGAAAACATGAAATCATTTTGAAACCTTATTCCTTGAAAACATATAATAAAATCTTCAAAACATATTAAAAAACAGTTTTCATTGAAATCACTTTGAAAGCCTTTAAATATGGATTATGAATTTGAAAATAATTTATTTGAAATTATTTTGAAAACATATAAATAAGTCTTGAAAAAATTTTGAAAACCAATTTACTTGAGAACTTATAAAATAAGATAAAAAGCGTTTTGATAGCCATTTTACATGAAAACATATAAAATAATTTTTAAAAAATTTTGAAATCAATTAAACATGAAAATATATAAAATAATCTTGAAAACAATTTGAAAATATTTTTCCTTGAAAATAATTTTAGAAAAAAAAATTCATAAAGATTTTACATATCAAAATATGAAAAGGGATTTTCGATGAAATGTTGACGAGTAAATTTTTACACATCGTATGAGGTCAAAATAACATTCCTTTTTCATGATAGAAATATTAGAAATATTAATTTTTCGGAAAGTGAAAAAAATATTACATTGAATATATTTTTAAAAGAAAAAAGAGTAAAAATTTCATTTATATATCATAATAGATTAATAAATTATTCCTGGCAACCCATTTTAGAAAACATGGTTTTGAAAGAATGTATATATTTTACTGAAGAGAGGGTAATGTTGGGATAACTTAATACAAATTCTTAACTATCACATGTACAAAAGTGTAGAAATTCAACACCAATATATGATCATATAATTAATAACCAGAGAATAATGATGGTACTAAATGATCTTGGGAGGTGGAAGATATGTATTCATCAATGGATGCACAAATGTAAACAATCTCAAAAAGCGATGACATTGCCTCAATAAACACTTATAAATTGGAAACCTGGGATCATACTCCCTATGTAAGGAAACTGAATTTGATGAAGCATATAATTTCATGAAATGATATAGATTCAATATATATCATTTTAAATGGAAATATATTCACCTTGAAAAATAATTAGGTGCATAAGAAATCAATATTCTCAAAGAAGTTAATAGAGACAAAACATTTTACCCATTTTGTATCTTTGGAAAGATAAAAACTATGAATGAATGATCATAAAATGGAAATGTGAATCCCAAAAATTTAATTATAATATACATAGGATACAATTATGGTCATTATATACACCACACAAAAGGAATGATTGGTGAAAAAAACATGTATCTATTGTAAATTAAAAGTGTGATGAAATACCCTTACATATATCTATTGTAAATTAAAAGTGAGTTGAAATACCCTTACATTTTTAATTATTGTATTGAAAGAAGCTATGTAAATTAAATATACATATTTAGACACAAATATATATTATAGTATTATTATTATATCATATATATCATATTATTTTATTAATCCCATCCTTAATACATTCTATGTGGTGTGTGAACAAATCACATTGCTTGGTGGTGGCGATAGTCGACACTTCCTCAAACAAGATTATCATATTAAAAACCAATTGAAAGTGAAGAGATATGTTTTGTAAATGTAATAAAAAAGATAAAATACATAATAAATATAATATATTACATATATATTATAGTTTCAATCATAATAGCCACTATGATAGGTGTTAAATGAAAAATTAACATACATCATTTCGTGACGCCGAAATTCACCATACATAGAAACAATATGTTCAGTATCCATTAGATGAGGATTTGTGTAATTTAAGGTCTAATACATTGAATAAAAACATATTTATTTATGTAGTATAATGGGTTTTTCATAAATTATGGAAATACAGATAGTGGATGGGGTGAATAAAAGAAATAAATGAAATGAGTTTGGGGGAAGACATTACCTCTAAATTGGGTAACTCCTTTTGGTTTGTGCTGAAATGATTCGTTGATTGGGTTTTTCCCCAATGGGATGATTCAGGATCGAAGTGATCATTTTTTGTAAGGGTATTGGGTAGGTAGTGTCTATACATAATGTGTTTTAAAGGTGTGATTAATGGCTAGTGGTGGTGGCGTTTTATAGTGGTAGAGGAGTGGCACTCTTGTAAATATATGAAAAAAGGGAATTCCACCAACGTTTTTCATGTGGAAAGTGGATAAAATAATGGACAAAGGTCTACCCAATTTATTATAGGGTCCAAATATGGAATCCAATGGGTTATGGAAAAGTTTCTACGTCATTTTGGGTGTTCAATTTAATGTTTACTACATTATTAGCCTAATTTTTCTCATAACTGGTGTAATTAATTTTAATCACATTCAAAAATCATTTAATTATAAAAAATTGACCTCATTAAAAATTATAAATTTTTTTGAATCCAAATATTGAATTCATTTTTCTAAATTCTAACCATATAAGTGGCAGAAATTAATTTAAAATTAATCTCGCTAATGAGACGACACTGCAAGTTTTTAATGTAAAGACGACCGAACATTAATTAATTTTTTACATCAAATTTCAATGTGATATTGTTTCTAAGATCCTAAATTTTATTATTTGGTAAAAATAATATATAGGTAAACCATTAATCCAATAAAATGTATAATTTAATCTTATAAATAAATTAGATGAAAACACATCGTTGAATTAAAATCCAGTATTTTTTACTATTTATTAAAAGATGAAACCATAACTAATAATAAATAAAATTAACCTGACCTAATTTTTATTTTTTTATTCCAAATAAAATGTTATATTTTACAAATTAAATCTATTAAATTTCACAAAATTGGATTTAAATGGGTTCTCCCTTAAAATGTGGAAAAACGTTAAGAAAAATATAGCTTTTTATGTGTATAATTTGTTTGTTCTTATCTTATGTCTATAAGATCTATTGGATGAATATAAAAAATATTTTATTGAATATATAACATTTTTATAACATTAATAACACTTAACAATTGTAATTAGCATAATTTACTCTGTTAGAATATCTTCGTGAATATATTTTTTATATTCAATCAATTTTCATATTCATTAATTTCAATCAAATGAATTAATATTATGTTTGTTTAGAGAACATATTTTTAAAATTATTTTTCTACTGTTAATATCCATCAACATAATTTCTTGTTTATATCTCAATATAATAATATTTATAATAATTTATTGTAGTAAGATAACACTTGGTCTTGCATGTTTCCTAATTAGTCGAGGAAGGTCAATCATGTTTATAATATATGTTAACCTTGTTGTTTCGTGTAAGGTATGCCATGTTGGGGTTTTCTGTAATATAATCCAAGATTTTTCTATATGAAAGGGATGTATGAAATAGTAAAAACCAATTTTCAGTGTTGAGTAAAATAATTGATATCAAAATATTACATCAATTCTAAAAAAATGCATTTCAAAAAATCTAGGGGTGTTAAATTTTACCCCCTTAAAATCAATTTAACCCTCAAAATTTGTCTTGGTTTTTAAAGGTTTAATAAATTATAGTTTCATTCTTAGAAACCCACATCATAAAAATGAATACTTAAACATCCCTAAAAATGGGTTATTTGGAACCATAACAGTAATCTGATTTAACATATAATAATATCACCACATATGAGAACATAAGTGGGAAGAGAAAACTTTGATGTGGAAGAGAAATCATTCCATTAATTTATGGTGGAGATTGATAGATAACAAGATCCGGAAAAATATAAAATTCACAAAGTCATAAATCTATGATGATCTAAGGGTGCCTTTAATTCATTGAAAACATATGTATATGATAACATTTTTTGTTTCAAGCTCTTTTTTCTAAAGTTGATTAATTTTCATGAAACGATATGCTTCCATTATATTAGAAAAACATCACCTATTGTTTTTCATTGATCCACTTAACCTATTTCTCTAAATAGGAAGGAGAAATTTTCATTCATTAAGTACTAACATATTATGAGATCATTGATATGTCATCCCATTTTCATTAGTTATCATCAATATAATGTAGTTTGAACAGGCAATCAAATATTCATAAATCATTATAGGGAGTGATAAAACCTTTATCTTACTCTATTTATTCATAGTTTAATATAAACATTCCATGATTGTAAATCCTTATAATCCTTATAAAAGATTAAAATTCAATGATTTAAAAACAATTTCACTAAATCATCTTAACATTGATACCCCATATAATACAAATAACCACATGGTTTCCATAATCTTAACATGCGAATAACATCATCATATTATCTCTTGAAACATGGTAATAACCAAAATTTCCATAAATCCTTTTGTAAAGAATTCTTGTTTCCTTGTTACAAGGAATATTAGATTTATTCCATAAATCCATAAATGTTTTAAACTTCATCAGTGATATAAAAAACCACCTATCATCATGTCCTTACTTAGTTCCATTGTAATTAGTACTATCCAATCTACATATACATATCCCACATATTTTATCCATAAAAAATAATCTGAACATATATTATATATGAAAGGTTACATTCCCTAAATAAAAATTTCACCTTTCCATGGAATCACTTTTCTCTGTCTTCATCACTTTTCAATGTGTCTTTTTAAATCCTTAATGAATACTATATTGAATATATATATATACACCAAGATTCATATAAAATAATATTTCATTTCCTAAACATAAATACTTCATTAATCCAATATTATTATTAAACCATCACTCAATCATCATCAACATATGCCTTAATACATATTTCCTAGAATATGAAATATGAATCATGTATTAAGGTTTCTCAACCTCAATAAAAACTTTTTTTTATGATCAATGTATAATATATTGGAAGTCCATCACATACTGTTCACATGTATCTTGTGATATCATAATCTATAGAAGTATAAACAATACTCATACCACTTTTCAGATTCTTCTTACGATATTTATATATGGGAAATTTATTTTCAATCTTCCCATACATTCCCCATCAAAAACTTTCAATGTTAACTTTATTAATTCTAGTTCAATATATTGCCTTAAACAAGAATGAATGAGGTGAGAAATAGATATCATATAAAATTCATATAATCATCAAAATTACATATAGGATATCTATATCATGAAACATTACATAATATATGACACATTAGGTTAGTGAAAAGTTATTCATAGCCATGTTATAATAAAATCCATCATGATGGTCCCTGAAGAGATTTTGAATTCCCAAAGGAAATCCCCTAGGAGAGTCAAATTAGGTGAGAATCAAGGCCCGTTTTCATGTTCTAGATTACC
This sequence comes from Viscum album, assembly GCA_963277665.1. Lineage (NCBI taxonomy): Eukaryota > Viridiplantae > Streptophyta > Magnoliopsida > Santalales > Viscaceae > Viscum > Viscum album. The sequence continues at coordinate 372,438,178 of OY728134.1, forward strand.
CCAAGTCAAGCCCAGAACATATTTTTAGAGTTGTTACCCCTAGGTACATTAATGCTAGAGACACATCAACCTGTAGAATCGAGATAGAGATGCATTTCTGGGAAGCCACTCAGATTATCCTTTACCAAAATTCCAAGACATTTTACTAAACGATAACTCAACCTTATACTTATCCTTAGAGACATCCATAGGAATATCCTTATAAATAATCCAAGATATCTCACTAATGTTTTCTCATAATAGTATCCAAATGTTGACTACACATATCCTTTGATACCACATATAGAAAACTAGTCTTGATATACATTTATATTAAACAATTTTATATGAATATTTAGTACATTACAAAAAATACATGCCTGTGGACTGTAATGGTTTTGTATATTTGGAAACATGGAAAAAAATCTTCTATCCTCGTGAATGATCTTCTATATCTCCCAAAACTTTCTCCACCTTTCGAATTTCTACCTAAAACCTTTCTTCATAACCTATGGAATGGATACATTAGAACGAGGTGAGATCAATTTTGTAGTATGTGTTATAAAGGGATTCATGTAATAATAAAAAAAATCAAAACATTATATGATCAACCCCGAATATCAAAGATCATAGAAATGAATCAGAACATAAACATGGAAGTTCATTTGTCATTAATCATAAATAAATAAATGATATAAAGTATGAAATAATAACATAGGAACAAAACATGGAATTATGGGAGACACATAAGCATATGATATGATTTCCATAGTATCCAAGGCATCACTATTAAGACTATCTTTGTGCACAAAGTCTTGTACTGAACCAGGTGAACCCCCATTCTAGCCATATATTACTGATCCGAGTGATCCCTTTTTCTAGCCCTATATTATTAAACTGAGTAAGCCATCATTCTAGCCCTATATTACTAAATTGGGTATACCCTTGTTCATGCCACAAATTACTGAACCGAGTAAACCCTTGTTCAAGAACATTTTATCTCATTGGATACAGATCATCAATAAATGCATTAGAGGGATATATAGTCCCCCTATCACATAACCAAATCATACATACATGTTCCACAATATATTAAATAAAAAAAACATAACCCATGAAATGAAATGGGAATCATAAAATGTATTCATATAATAACCTATGGAAAGAGATATGTGTCACAATCATTTCATCATAAACATATCCCTTGAAATGAAGAGGGTTTCAAAAGTGTATAACCCATTAAAAGGGAAAAATATTCCACAAAAATATAACCCATGAAGGGTAATGGGTTTCATAAATACCTTGGCATTAAGAATAACCCATATATAGAAAGTATATGAATGGAACCTTTGGATAATTTCATAGAAAGTTATGAATAACATCAATATATGTCATATTATATGGTAAATAACCTTTAAATATCATTTAAAAATATTATTCTTAAGAAAATATAATATCTTGTCTGAAAATGGTTGTAATTTCATAAAACCATTTAAAAATAATATTTATATAAAATAGCATTTAAAATTTATAAGTATTACTTGATATCATTTTGGAAACATTTTTCCTTGAAATCATATGAAATAATCTTTAAACATATTAAAATGCCATTTTCTTTTCAACCACTTTGAAAACATTTAAAGAAGGATTGAAAACGTTTTGAAAATAATTTCATTGAAAATACATTGAAAACTTATAAATAGTTCTTGAAAATGTTTTGAAACACATTTTAGTTGAAACCATATAAAATAAGTTTTAAAATTTTTGAAAACCATTTTACTTAAAAACAGAATAAAGGCATTTCAAAATGTTTTGAAAACCAATTTACTTGAATACATATAAAATAATCATGAAAAAATTTCGATATATTTATACATGAAAACTATATTTTAAAAAATATTTTAATAAGAATTAATCATTTGAAAAAATTGAAAACGGAGCTTCAAATAAATGACGACGGGTCAATCATTACATGTCCTATGAGGAAAAAAGAAAACTCCTCTTTCATGGTAAAAAGGTTAGAAAGATCAATCGTTTTAAATGTGAGAAGAATATTCATTTGATGAGATTTTTAAAATAAAAGAGGTTAAAAATTTATTGTAATGATCATAGTATATTTATAAATTATTCTTTTAAACCACTTTTTAGAAAACATTTTTTTGATAAAACATAGATTTCTAACTGAAGAAAGGGTAAAGTCGGGCTTACATAAAACAATTTTGTAAATATATTTTATACGAAAGAGTCAAAAAATGGTAACAATTCAAGAGTATATAATAAATATCCCTACTATAATGAATTCCATGTATGTTCTTGTGAGATGGAACATAATAATTCTTCAAATGAACCATAAATGGAAACAGTATCAAAAAGTGACGAGATTGTCTCAATAGGCACTTAAAACTTGCTAACTTGGGATCACCCTATCCATTTAAGGTAAAATAATTAAATGAAGATTACAAAGTCATGATAAAATATTTATTCATTTTATAAAATATATAATAGATATATAAGCACCTCAAAAAATATTTTGGGTTCATAACAAAACTTTAGTGTCAATGTAGGCAAATTGAGAATAAACATTTTACCGATTTGGAAAATTTTGAAACAGAAGACCCTTGAAAGAAGGATCAGAAAATGGACATATAAAAACCCTTAAAATTTATGTATAAGATACATATGATAAAATCATGTTTAGTACATACACCACACATAAGGAAAAAGTGGTGAAAATAACATGTATATCATGTACATTAAAGGTGAGATGAAATCCCCTTGAATAGTGTCTTAACTCTTGTCATTATCATTAAAACCAAATGTATAATAAATATAAATTTATTATAAATATTTTAATGAAACATATTATTATATATATTACCATTTATGGTTTTATTACAAATATATATCACCCACTTGTTAATGATCATATGCTAAATTTTCATATTGGGTAATATTCACTTTGTTCTTCGCAAGGGTCTTAATTTTTTATATCATTGGTCCTTATACTAATATACTAATTCTATAATATAAATAATATAAAAATAAATTGTATATATATAAATATATTATGTTTATATTATAATAATTTATATTTTAATGAAGTATGAAATAGAATTCACGGTTCATAGTGACAGTTAGTCGTACGTACATATAAATACCATTTCCATTTTTAATAATCGTATTGAAAGAAAGTATGTAAATGAAATATATATATATATATATATATGTATGTATATATAGGTATATATAAATATATTATAGTATAATTATTATATCATATATATCATATTTCCTCCTTAAACCCATTAATAATACATTCCATGTGGTAGGTGAACTAACCACATCGCTTTGAGGGGGTTATAGTCCACACTTCCTCAAACAAGATTATCGTATTAACACCAAAAGTAATTTGAATAGATATGATTTGTAAAATTAATATTCCAGATAAAATATATAATAAATATAATATATTACATATATAATAGAATTTTTATCATACTGTCTACCATTAGAGGTGGTAATTGAAAAATAAATAATCATCATTTTGTGAGCATTAATTCAACAAATATAGATACATTATGTTTGATATCCATTAGATGATGGTTTGTGTAATTTTAGGTTGAAACCTATGCATAAAAAATACTAATCTATATATGATATTGTTTTTTACACACATGAACGATGTTAAGAGAGTATATGGGTTGGAGAAGAGAAATAACAGAAAGGAGCTTGGGAGAAGACGTTACCTCTAAATCGGGTAACTCATTTTGGTTTGTGCCAAAAGGATTCATTGAGAGTGTTTATTCCAAAAAGGAGGCTTCAATATAGAATTATGAATTTTTTGGATTCATATTGGGAAGGTCTTGAATGAACGTAACAGGTTTGGGAGGTGTGATGAATGAGTATAGGTGGTGGCCTTTTATAGCGGGGGAGGAGTGGAACTCTTGTAAATATTTGAATATAGAATTCCACGAACGTTTTTCATGTTGAATGTGGATAAAATAATAGATTATGGTAGATATAATATATTATAGGGTCTATATATGGACATCCAAATGGTTTTGGACAAGTGTCTAGGTCATTTTGTGTCTTAAATTTAAGGTTTAGTAACTTATTAGCCTTATTTTTCTCTTAACTGATGTAATTAATTTTCATCACGTTCACAAATATATTTTTTTCAAAAAATATAAAATATTAAACATTATACATTATTCTTTTTAAATCTATAAATGATTAAAAAATGGATTTAAAATGGGTGCTTCGATAAAAGGTAGTAAAAATTCCTTAATAAAAATATAATTTTTTAAAAAACAAATTGGGATTGCTCTTATCTTATGTATATAGGATCTATTTGATTAATATATAAATTATTTGATTAAATATTTAACATATTTATTACATTAATATCACTAAATGTTTTTCATTTATTTTATTTACTATGTTAAAATAGATTCGTGAATATTGTCTTTTATATTCAATCGATTTTAATATTCATTAATTTATATTCTATGAATTCATATTATATTTTTTTAAACAACATATGTTCATAATTTAGTTAATACTATTCATACCCATCAACATAATGACTAGTTTATATCTCAATATAATAATTTTTTAAACAGTTTATTTTAGTTAGAAAACATTCTATCTTGTGTGTCACATTAGTAATCATGGAAGGTAAATCTAGCATGTAATGTATGTTAACCTTGTTGTTATGTTTAAGGTAATCCATTTTGGGGATGTGTGTTACATAATCCAAGAAGGTTCCATGTTAAATGGAATATTGAATTAGTGAAAACCTATTTTCAATGTTTAGTGAAATGAAATATATCAAAATTTTAAATTATTTAGGAAAAATTATTTCAAAAAATCTTGGGGTGTTAAATAAATCTAATCCATACAAAAGATGACATCAAATTCAACTAGATGAAGGGTGAAATGATTTTATGGAATCACATTCCCCAAAACATCAAAAGGGGAGGAATCATAGACTTGAGATGTAATTATCATAATCTTAGGGGATTAAACTACAAATTCCACATCTAATAATCATTGGGGATTATTAATAACCTTATCAAATTATTTATATACGAAATAGTAGGTAGATCCAAAATTATATATGACATTACTAGTTCAAGAGTGTATAGTAAGTGTACCTTTGATCACATCATTATCACACCCCTTATAAGAAAAATAAATCACATGAGATTTCCCCTTGTCCCTCAGATTTAGAGGTTGTTGATGTTGATGATCATTAACAGCCCATAGATTTGGGAACTGGTTTGATAATTCCCATTATCCTTAAACCTTTAGCACTAAAGTAGGTGAGGTGTATTATTTTCATCTCTCTCTCTCATCACATTGTTAGATATTTTCTTACCATTAATTCAATAATCAAATGCCAGATGACCTTACTTTCTTCACTTAATAAAATATTATACACCTTAAGACAATTTCATCCTTGATTCTCCCCACATTAAGAGCATAAAGGAATTATCATCATCTTTTCTCCATGTTTTCTATATTTTTCTATGAACACCATCATCGATTTCTCTTTAAACCCATGAGATTGATATGTGACTCAAACCACAATTTCAACCATGATTTCAAAACACACTATCTCTTTGTAGAGACTAAATTCTCTTATGGAAAACCCCTTATAAGAATGACTTTAATCAACAAAAGAACATCTCAAATTTAAATTTAGGTTAAGAGATAATTTCTGAATCGTACCTTGAAATTCATGGGAGGTTTTCCTCATTGTTACCAACTATAGACTACATCCCTTTACTTCCTCCCAAGTATCTCTATTTATATCATTATATGAAGAGTACGAGGAAAGTAATTATTAATAAATAAGTTCTTGAACTCATCCCAATACACGGATTCAATTTTATTTTTCTTCCTTGTATTCTTAATTAGAGTCCACCATGTGTATGATTTTCCATCTAATTGATAAATTTCCAAAATAACATTCTCTGGTTCCAAACACTTAATGATGAAAAATATGTTTGAATGACACAATTACATTGATTAGAAACATGTGGATTAAAAGTCCTATTAAATGATGGTGTAATTTTCCTCATGAAGTACTCAAAAAAATATTCTTCCAATTTTGATAATTTGGAAGTCCATCATATTTCGTAGATTGAGAATGATTTCTGAGCATAGAATTGAGGTTTTTAATTCTTGATTCTATAAAATTAAGATGATTAGGTGGACAATCATTGTGTTGTTTGTCACAATCAACATTAACATGTTTCGATCAGGTTCTATCAATTGAATAAATTCAGAAGGCATAGATTAAGTAATAATTATCATTTTGGGGGACCAAATAATCCTAGAAACCTCTTATAATATGTCTAAATTAGGAAACATTATTAAATATTTGATACCTTATATTATCCAATGTTATTCATATACAACGTCTATTTAAATCCTTCATGATTGTTCATAATGTGTTATTTAATTTGAAAAGTGTATCCCATAGGACTGTAAAACTAGGTGTGCAGTATGGCCCATTTCTTGAACCAGGTTATGCTTGATTCAGGCCTGACTCACTTTTTTAGTGTTATTATCCCTAGACAAATATATGATAGATACACAAATAATTTTAGTATATAGATAATGATGTACTATTAGGAAACCACTTTCACTATCCTTTACAAATATTCCATGAAATTTTCTTTTATTTTTCTTTATACATGGACTTATACTATGTCATGTTAATAGGGTTATCACAATGGTTTTATCATCATATTTTCAAAAGGATAATATAACTATTTCTCGAATATTAACTATAGTGATCCTATATTTTTATAATTTAACATTACATCACATTTTCAGAATACATAACACATTATTCAAAAAAATTCCCAAATTCTATATTAGTTTTCATACTTTGGAAACGTTGAATCATAAAATATTTTACATAAGTGAGATAAATAATCTCCCACTAGGTTATTAAAGACTTGAACAATTTTTAGAACATCATACCTAATACATATCTTCAGAACATGGTGAAAGGGAACATAAAAATCATTTAGATCAGATGCTCAATAAGTGTAAACAATAAATATACTAGAAGATGCTCAGTCATGGGCTAAAAGACCCATGACCACAAAATTTATTGAAAATGTTAAAAACTGAATGATATAGGGGGAAATGCTGCCATGCAGCAGAACACATCATGAAAGCAGTCTAAAAACTAGCCAAAAATCACCTTTTTCTAGGACGGGACCGGCCCCTAGACCCTCCCTGATTGGCCGGAAGACGCCCTCGCCCCCTTTGCAATCCAGATTTTGTCTCCACCAGCAGAACCTCAGAGTTTTCAATAGGAGAAGCTTCCCCATGCAGATTGACATCCATGGAAGTGCCATCCTGATGGTCCAAATCAGAAGAAATCTCCTCATGCATGTCCTGACGAGCCACTTGTACAGCCTAAGAATCATGAAAATCATTAATAGAAATATAAACATTATATACTATTCACTCCAACACCTCTAAGGTCTCCAAACCATCAAAAAAAGTAGGTATCAAAGAAGAATCTCTTTGGTTGATGCATCCTGCATTCTTGATCCCTTCAAGGTTATACAGATCAAACACCGGAGTATAAATAGTCTACAACATGGAAAAGAAACTAACTACTGGCTTTGAATATTTTTGTGACTCCTCATCACTCAAATAATACATTAGAGAAACCTCCAATTTAGTTCGTCTCTGATCAAAATTCATCGGAGTAGACCTTTCCTCCAAAATAGAAACATGCACATGTGAACTCTCCAACACATCCTCCTTCGCAATAATAGAATCTCCATTCATTTGTACAACCACACGACTGACCTGCTGGGCCGCAACCTCTCTTACATTAGCACTGTCCACCAGTACAACATCTTCCATCTGAGCTCCCATAGTAAGAACCTGAACTGGACATGCCTGCGATGTCATGAACCAGATCTAATCACCATCAAACCGGCACCAAACCTGGCCCATGCCAAGGCCTGAAGGGCATTCCCAATCCACACGGGCTGGAACAAGTGCCCGGGTATCAGAAGATGATAATTTGGAATGATTTACTCGAGTTTATAAACATAAAACAACAAAAGAATCCAATAAAATGAATCTGGATTTTTCAAACCAAACAATTTTTTACAAAAATTCAGAACAGAATTACATAGCTTAAAATAACTAAAAAATACTATACCAAAGGTACAAAACCAAATAAGGGCATCCCAAGGACCCTCAAGTCAAGGGGCCCTGCCTGCAAGCCACTTCCACAAGACTTCACCACTAAAGACCTTCTAGAAACATGAACCACTGGAACAAAAAACTGTACCCAACATGCGACAATAAAAATAAGAAAGTCTACTTACACCCAAGGGTGTAAGTAGGGTGTGAGCCAATGCCCTGTAGGATATCACCACTAAGATATTCCATGTGATAATCATTTATAGACGAAAATCATGCTAATTTTCAAAAACATGAAAAGCTAGTTACAATTTATAAAAGATGAAACTTTGAATAAAAACGGTTTTTAAGTGGGATATCATTAAGAATCAAAACTTTTAAAATTTATGTCAACACTACTGAATTTTCCATCCAACTATATTGTATGCTAATGATAAGTACAAAGTAAATAATGAGCACAAGAAATAGGAAATAACCCCAAGGCACTAGCTCGTTCTGGGTGCCAGGTACCTCGTATCTCGGTGAGAGTAACCATCACAATATTCGTTCTTGTGCATGATCCACTAGTAGGGAACATAACCATAACCTAGTGGTCCCCAATAATCATCATCATAGTTTAGTTATAGTTGTAAGCGTCAATCAATCTATGTGAAACTGAGGCCATACCCCACGGATTCACTAGCATACTAGTACACGTCCACCCACCTAGATACCCGAGTTTTCCCTTTGTGCTCAAACATGTTCAACAAGACAAGAAATATAGTTTTCAAATGTATATATCACATCCACATCACCCATTAACCAAACATCCCCATGTACATCACATAAGTTATAAATTCAAATTTTCATTCAAATGCATTTTGAAATGAAACTCACACCAAAATAGCCCACAACACTTTGTTCATTACTTTCACAATCCAACACATCCTTTAAAAATTTTATGAAGTCCCTAAAAATATGATAAAAATCACATAACATAACTATTCACATTTATAATGGATCATTTGAAAGTATAAACAATCCAAAATAGTTTTCCAATATGGTTTCACCTCTTACATAAATCATTAAACCACTAAAAACTTTCATAAAACAATTATAAATAGTGTACCAAAGCTTTTCAAATAAAACCTATTTCAAAACAATATTTCAAGGAAAAAATCACACCAATACAAATTCAAAAAAAAATATTAATCCCCAAAAACATTTAATAAACAACCCCGATGTGTTAATCATACACCTCAAAAAATTTCACAAAAGATCCACATGAAACGCACACGTTTTCAAAATCACATTCAAGAAGTACAATAACATTTTACACCTTAAAAAACTCTTTAAGACATAGTGACACACCAATACCCTAGAAAATCATAATTTTCATCCCAATAAAGATTTATTAAACCAAATTCATATGTTATAAAACAATCCCAAACAATACAAAATGGGTTACAATGAAAAACACCAAATATTAAGCTAAAATGAAACAATAAAAATAAATGCTTAACCAAATCCAACATAAACAATTTCTTCACCACACACAGCATAGTATAAAAATTCATAATAAGTAATTCAATCATACGAACTCATCTATAAATGATTACACACGGAATCACCAACCCAAAGTGTCAAATCCCTCAAAACATGGTTTGAAACGTCAACCGCACAACCACCAGACCACAGGGAATATAAATTCAGACCAAGATCACAATATTTGACCACAAATACACCAAATGAAACCCTAGGATAAAACCCTAAATTCTGGAAATTTTAGAAAATAATGAAAGAGAGAAGAAACCCTAAGGGATAAGGAAGAAACCAAGAAGGAATCACTTACCCAAAACAATCCCGAATAAGACGACCCAAAATAGACTGGAATGGGTGAATAGAGTAAGAATAGAATGTGTTATGAAATGATCAATTTACCTCTCCAAATCTGGACAATTTCTGAAATCCAGATACATTTCAACCATTTTTGCGATTCTATCGAGATCCAAATTGTGGTAGGATGGTATTGGGGCGTTCCGAAGGTAAGTGGGCTCAGGTGAGAGTTGGAATCACCAAAAAAGCAAATAGTGATGGATATATTAAAGAATTAAAATTTATATTTAATGTAGAAAATGGGCTTTCGGGCAGGCCCAATTCCATAAATAAAAACCAATATCCGCCATGATTATGGATTTATAAATGGTCCAAATAAATATGGTGGTGTAAATATATTAGGGGATGAAAATTAGGAATTGTAATGGATGAAATATTTTGAAAAATGAAGAAGTTATAAAGGAATCAAAATTTATTTTTAAATCATGAATTGGGCTCACGGTTTGGCCCAAATGATAAAAACTCACCAATTCCTCCATAAATTCTTGGGAAACCCTCAAAACAAAGCATGAATTGAAATTAAATGGAATTTAACATTAAAATAATTCATGTATGTGACAATTCTCCCCACCATGAAAACTTTTCTCTCTGGGAAGTCACATCAAGGACAAAGCAAAAACCAAACCCAACTAAGAAACCAAGAGGCACTCCTTTGCCAGGTTTCACCCCCAAAGGCCAAAACACCTCCAGTGATCAATTAAGGATTACTATCACAACCAAAACATATACCAATTTCCTGAAATGATCAATCATGTTCATACTTTATCCCAAAATAAAACTCCTCAAACACAATCTGAATAAGACTCAAGCAATTCACCCAAACGAACAATAAAATTGAACAAGGCTACACTTACCTTACTTTAAATAATCCATTGGGTGATCTCTAGTCCCAATGTTTACCCAAGAAATATGTTGGTAGCTATATAGCTCTAAACAAGACTCTCTACACCAAGATAAGACCATGGATAAATGACAGTTTCTGGTATGAGGGGACACAAAAACGCTCTCCACCATAAGAGACAACCATTTTTTTTTTCTAAGACAAAAACAGGACACTAATAGGGGGAGGCCTGAACAGACTCCCTGGTACATAGGGTAGATTTCCATTCAAAATTTCTGAAGGAACATTCATTAGAATCATAGTGGTTCTCTCCACCATAAAAACCAACCATCTTCACCGACTAGCATGTGCCGGCACAAAAAACCCAAAAATATCAGGATTTGGGAAGGTCGAACGGTTAGTCCGCACATTTAGTGAAACCGTGAACTAACTGTATAGGTAAATATTCCTACATGACTTCTAGGAACACAGACTCTCTTAATCGTTCATAAACCATGTTCTTAGTGCTGAGTCAAACGTTCTCTTTTAACTTCTATATTTTGTTTTGGAAATCACAAATTCTTTTGCAATAGTATCGTACTGACTCTGTTTATCATATCGTACAATGCTGATCGTACTGATAATGCTGATCTTACTGATCATGCTGATCGTACTGCTCATGTTGATCGTACTGATCATGCTGATCGTACAGATCATGCTGATAGTACTGACCATGTTGATCGTACTGACCATTCTGATCATACTGACCATTCTGATCGTACTAAGCATACTGATCGTACTGACCATTCTGATCGTACTGATCATAGTGATCGTACTGACTATATCGTATCGTACAATACTGATCGTACTGACCATGTTAATTGTACAATGCTGATCATGTTGAATATTTAAATTGTATTGACTCTATTACTCATAACTTTTATTACATGCTTGTTTCAATACTTAGTCAAAAACACTTATTTCATATGGATTCTACCCATGTTTTTTTCATTTCTAAATATCTTATGTTCTAACAAAAACGATGTCGTTGAGTTAGTTACAAACTAATCAAAATGATGTCGTGATTTCTATTTCAATATGACAGTTGGAGGGAATCTGACCATTGGAACCTGAGGCCTTTAAATAGGAGGTCATTTGAAGCTGAGAGTATGAAGAAATGAATGAAGAGACTTCGTGAACTACCATGTTTCGAGAGAGAGATACTGTGACATCTCTCATCTTCCTTGTGCGTCCGATCATCTTATCGAGGGATGCCGGGGATAGGAAGACAGACGTACCAATCATCGTATCGAGGGCTGCCTAGGATAGGCAGATAGAGGTACCAATCATCGTATCGAGGGCTGCCGGGGATAGGCAGACAGACGTAACGATCATCGTATCGAGGTCTGCATGGGATAGGCAGACGAACGTACCGATCATCGTATCGAGGGCTTACCAAGGTGTTGGTGAGACATACCTCTTATCCTATGTGAAAGGATAACCCTTCTCTTTGGGTCACAAGAATTGTATTACTTTTACATTTCCGATGCTAATTGTATTTGAGAGGAAATTGTTATGTTTCCTTTATATTTCTTATACATTTGTAATTGTTTCAATTACATCCATTCTATTACATATTGTATTGATTGATTCTATACGCTTTAAGGTAGAATCATTCATCTTTATATTACTCTGATTATTGTGTTCATCTTGAATACAATTGTTTTACATTTCAATTAGTATTACTTTACATCATACCTTTATATTCAATACAATTGTGGGTGTTTGTATTTGTATTAGTTTAGGATTATTTAAACTAATCTCTTAAGTGTTTAACCCAAAGGTTTTTAAACCTACAATTCACCCCCTCTTGTATTGTTCCATCTAATACACATATACATCTACTTAATCGACCCAACAATTGGTATCAGAGCAGCTTTCCACTGATTTTTATTACTAGATTTATTCTTTCATATTTTAAACTACATACTACACTAACGTGTGGAGTGAAAAAGTTTTGTATTTGTATTAAATGGCAGGAATGAACATTGGATAAATTGACAATCTGAATCCTTCTAGACCACCTATCATTGATGGAAATGACTATGAGTATTGGAGAGATCGAATGAAGACTTATGTGATCAATACTTGTGTAGAAAATTTAATTATGATTACTGGTGACTATAAGATTCCTGATAAGGAAATCAGAACTTTCACTAACCAGGAGAAGCAATAATATCAACTGAATTACAATGTACGCAATACATTATTATGCTCTATGACCAGGAATATATACAGTCAGATATCTTCATGGGAAGCATCCAACTGTATTGGGAAGAAATTGGAAGTCACACATTTTGGTACATCCATGGTTATAGAAACAAGAAGAGCAATGCTTCGAGCAGAGTATCATGGATTTTTTTCCCTATGGAGATCCAGTATGTAAAGTGCAACAAAGATTTATGACAATTGTCAACATTTTACAATCTATGGGAGAAAAAGGCCTTGATGATGAAGCTCTAGTTGATAAGATCATAGATATAATTTCGAATGAATGGGAGTCAATAAGGACAGCTATTGATGAGAATAGAAAAGATTCCCAGATTACTCTTGATGAACTTTTTGGAACTTTTTTACAACACGAATCAAGAATGAAAAGAGATGATGATTTCAACAAAAAGAATAATGGGAATGGGTGTGTAGCCTTCACATCTAAAGCTAAAACACCATAAAGGCTTACAAGATCCAAAGCCAAGAAAGCTGTTATATCTGAATCAAGTGATAGTAATAACTCGGATAATGAGTTGGCCAATCATGCTCGAAGGATGAACAAGATTGTGGGAAATAAAGGTTTCCAATAAAGGTTCAAAGAGAAAGATAGGAAGGATAATACTGATTCAGAGGTAACTTATTATGAATGTATGAAAACAGGACAAAAAAGGCCTGATTTTCCTTCACTGAAAAAGAAAGACAGAAAAGAGAAACACTCTGATAGAAACAAGAATAAGTATTACAAGTCAAAGACAAAGAAAGTTTTAAAGAAAAATGATACCTGGAGTGCAAGTGGTAGTGATTCTTTAGACGAATCTTCAGAATATGAGTCATCATGACAGAGTAATATTGGACTTTTAGCCAGATTACAAATTGAAGATCATTTTCTCGTGGCTGAGGTACACAATGCTGAAGCTATTACAAATGTTTCTATGAATACAAATTATACTGATAGTAGATATTATGAATCTTCAAATGATGAATCTTCATCATCAGAAGATGATGTTTTACCTTATTTTGAATAAGTATCTAGATTTTCTAAATTACTATAGAATGAAAATTCTAAACTCAAGAAGAATCTCGATAAAGCAAATTATAGAATTTAAATTTTGACTAAAGATGTGTCAGATCTCTCTAAGGATCTGGATATGAAAATTTCTGATTTTGTAAGTACTTCAAAAACCCTTGAGAAAGTCAAATCTGAAAAATATGTTCTCTCTAGGGATCTTGAAGATGAAATTTCAAAGAAAAAGATTTTAGAGTCTAACTATAGCTCAAATTCGAATATTTTGGAAAACAAAAAAATAGTTTTAAAACTAAAGTCAGAATTATTTTCATTAAAGAAATTCTTGTCAAACTTTACTCATGGAAAGCAAAACATTGACAAAATTTATTCTCAAATAAGACCTTTGTGAAATCGTTCTGGACATCGTTATACTTATTCCAAACTTGTTTTTAGTAATAACTATTTTGTTCCTCAAAAAACCTCTTTTTTTATAAATGTCAATGTGGTCGACACTAGAGAAAAGATTGTTCTCTAAATAGAACATAATCTTTAGCATTTCAAGAAAGCTCATTTTTCAAAACAAATGTGGATTCCTAAAATTCTTTTATCTAACCCTTCTGGATCCAAACAAGTTTGGATTCCAAAAATCTAATTGTTTCTTTTTCAGGAAAATGAGAAGTGTACCAACAAGAATATTTCGTACATGGATAGTGGTTGTTCTCGACACAGGAACAACCACTAGAGATAATGCTAGTGGAGACATTGTTTTACAATTCATCGGAACGCAGGAACAACTTGCTGACATTTTTACAAAACCATTACCTTCTGATATATTTGAATTTATAAAAATAGAAGCTAGGAATGATTACATTAAAATAATCATTCATATCTACTTCATGTTTTACATCTCTCCTAACAGTAAGAAACTCCTTCTAGAAAGGGGGAGAACATTTCTTTCTATGTTTCTCACTTTATTTCATCATATTTTATGATTTTTATTTTTCCTTGATATGTGTTTTATGTTTATCGTATTGACAGTTTTAGATTTATCATTTCTGTTTATCGTATTGACAGTTTTAGACTTTTCTTTTCTGTTTATCGTATTGACAGTTTTTGATTTATCTTTTCTATTTATCGTATTAACTTTTCCATCGAATCAACTGATGATGGTAATAAATTTCTTTCCTATCATATCGACCGATGATGGTATTGAATTTCTTTTCCATCGTATCAACCGATCATGGTATTTAACTTCTTTTCCATTGTATCAACCGATAATGGTAATGAATTTCTTTTCCATCGTATCTACCGATAATGTTAATGAATTTCTTTTCCATCATATCGAACGATGATGGTATTGAATTTATTTTCATCGTATCAACGGATCATGGTATTGAATTTCTTTTCCATCGGATTAACCGATCATGGTATTGAAATTCTTTTCTATCAGATTGACAGTTCATGGTAATGAGATTGTTTTCCATCGTATTGTCAGTTCATGGTAACGAGATTGTTTTCCATCGGCTAGTCAGTTCATGGTAACGAGATTGTTTTCCATCGACTGGTCATTTCAGGGTAAAGAGATTTTTTTCCATCGGCTGGTCAGTTAATGGTAACGAGATTGTTTTCCATCGTATTGTCAGTTCATGGTAACGAGATTGTTTTTCATCGGCTTGTCAGTCCATGGTAACAAGATTCTTTTCCATCGGCATGTCAGTTCATGGTAATGACTTTCTTTCTCATCGGCATGATTATTCTTCTTCTTCGTACGTTTTTTTTAATTCTACTAAAACCAACAATCACCTTACGATCTCTGGAAGGTACTTTTAATTTCTTTTATTTTTTTCGCTTTAAATCCTAACCGTTGATCTTGTTTCCTATAATATTGACCATAGAAGATAAAAGGTCACCCCATTATTGCCTATAAATATCCCCCTCCCCTCCCCAAACCCACATTGATTTTTTATGTTTTGAGTCGAAGCACTGCTCCACTACATTAAGTCATCGTACGATCTTCCATCGGCAGCATCCTTATATCTCAGTCTTCTGCCAACACTCTTGCTGATATTTATTCAAAGTCTTTCTCAGAAAAAGACCTTTTAAGGGAATGGTTAGTCTCCCGAGATGTTTATGATTCATATGATTCTTATATCAAAAGGATTATCTTGTTTCAAGGATGGGAGCATCTGTGTGTTGAAAGGCATGTCTCTCATGATCCGGTTCTCTTTGATGATGTTTGTCACTTTTACAAAACCGTATCTTTCGATAAAGACATGACTATAAACTTTGTTGTGTACAATAGAAAGTTATCCATGTCTGTGAAACAAGTGGCTCACTTTATGAATGTCTTAACTGAAGGGGATTGTTTTTGTCCATCTCACAAACTACCAGAAGAAATTGGTACGTTTAATAGAGAAAGTGCTAAGAAGTATTTGTTTCTTATAAATGGAGAGAAGAGAAAAGTGGGTCATCTTTCTCCCGACAATCGGTTTGTAGCACTATGGATGTAAGGTTTTCTTATCCCAAGGAAAGTGGATAGAGAAACTTTGAATGTTTCTGATATATTTATGTTGGACTATCTTGTCAACATGAGAAAAGTAAATCTCATGGGTTATGTTTTTGAAACAATTAAGAATGTGAATTCAGGGGCAATCAAATCTCATTTGATCATGTATCCAGCCATTCATAAGAAATTTTTTCTCGAAAGTATGATGTTTTGGAACATTCCTTTGAAAGGGAAGTTAATAGATCTGATGCCTTCTTGGATTAGTAAGAGTACGATGAAAAAGGGGAATGTTAGTTTTGATCCCATTTCTAAACTTTTTGTTAGAGATATAGAAGCTGAATCGGCTCAGAATCAATCGGCACCTAAGCCAACCAAAGACTTTCAATCCACTAGTGCCACTCAAAATTCTGATCCATAAACCAGTTCGAAGACCAAGAAGATGCCTAGGTTCAGTAAATAAGTTGTAGCTAAGTGGAGAAAGGATAAGGAAGAAAGAAAGGAAGGTGATCCAAAGTTTGGTCTTGATCCGGCTGAGGCTTCTGCAGAAAGAATAAGGGTAGAAGAAACCCTTAAGGCTGAAAAGAAGAAGAAGGTTCTTTTGAAAAGAAAGGTTCATGACTTTGATGTCTCTATTGTTTTGAAAGAAGTAGAGGATGCTAGTAATCAACTTACCACAAAAGTGCATCAAGAGCCTATCGTACAAAGCCTTCCTGAGAATCAGAAAAGAAAATAGATGATGGAAGAGATAAGAGAAGTGGAAGAGGAGGAAGGATATTTTCTCTTAGAATTTCTTCAGAGTTAAAAGAAAAGTAGGGAGGAATCGGTTCAAAAGAAAAGTGAAGGTGTTCAACAAACTCCTCATGCCGATCAAGTTCCTATTCAAATTTATGAAACATCAGATAGAGTTTCATCCTCAGAAAAAAATGGCGCTCAATCATCTCACACTGAAAAAGTAGTGGTTTCCTGTGATAAAGTGGAAGATTGAAATCAAAAAGAAGAGGCTAAAGGAAAACAGCTTGTTGTTGACTCAATCTGATCGAATGAGCTGGCTTTGTACGATGAAGACACATATTCAGAACAAAAAATCTCTCTCAAGAAGAGTGATTATATTGTTCATGTTTTTATAAGGGTTGAGAAAACTATTCCATATTTCCCGAGGCTGGAAGAGAAGATTTATTTTATTACAGAAAATCAAAAGAAAAAGTTTGGCTCGGTGAAATAATTGAGAATGAAAGTTTTATCAGTTGAAACCGATTTGATAGTCCTTTCAAAAAGTTCGGTTTCTCATAAGATGGTCTGCATGAAGATGACCAAGTGGTCATACAAAATAGATAGTTCAATCAATGATCATGAGATTGCAATAGAAGATATAATAAGATTGTCAAATGAGGTTGCAATTTCTTTTAATAATCTTGACAAAGAAACGGTTGAATGATTGAGTCTTTTGTCTTCTCAAAGAGCCGATGTTCCTTTAGTGAAAGAATTGCAAGACAAAATGAATGATTTTCAATCTGAATTCTCAAAGGTTTCATCTTTCAACGATGAAATGGTTTTTTTGAAGAAACAAAATTATGAGTTATCCAAAGATAACAAGAATTTTCATGATAGAATTGATTCTCTTGAAGAGGTAATCAGAGTCCAGGAAAAGACTATCAGAAATCAAGATTAGATTTTTGCGTAACAACAAGAGCTTCTCAAAACTCAGGGTGATTCAATATATGAAGACAAGAACGAGATCAAAAAAATGAAGGCAGTTCTTCATGAGTTAATCAAAAATGAGAAAGAAAGAGAAAAAAGTGATCTGTATTTGTTTTCAAGTCAGGAAATGTTTGTTATCGTAATGATTGTTATATTAATTTTTTTCTATTGTCTTGTATTACTTTACTAACTTTTTCAGAAAATACAAGATTACCCTATTCTTTTTGTAAATCACAAAGGGGGAGAATGTTTCTCAAATGGGGAGATTGTTTAAAAGAGTATATTTAAAAAGGGGGAGAATGTTTCATAAAGGGATAGAATGTTTTATAAAGGATGATTGGATGCTTCGAAACCAAAGAAAAACTATGAATACAATCCTTAAGAAAGTATACTCCAAAGGGGGAGTTAGTTGTATTCAAATTCTTATTCAGAAGAGTTTTCAATAACTCGGGGAGATAAGTATTTCTTGTTATATTTACTTTGTGTGTTGTGCTTTCCAAAAAGGGGGAGATTGTTGAGTCAAAAGTTCTCTTTTGACTTCTATATTTTTTTTGGAAATAAAAAATGCTTTTTCAATAGTATCGTACTGACTCTGTTTACCGTATCATACAATGCTGATCGTACTGATCATGCTGATCGTACTCATCATGCTGATCATACTGATCATGCTGATCATACTGATTATGCTGATAGTACTGACCATGTTGATCGTACTGATCATGCTGATCGTACTGACCATGTTGATCGTACTCATCATACTGATCGTACTGACCATGCTGATCATACTGACCATGCCGATCGTACTGATCATAGTGATCGTACTGACTATATCGTATCGTACAATACCGATCATACTGACCATGTCAATCGTACAATGCTGATCATGTTGAATATGTAAATTGTATTGACTCTGTTACTCATAACTTTTATTACATGCTTATTTCAATACTTAGTCAAAAACACTTATTTCATATGAATCGTACCCATGTTTTTATCATTTATAAATATCTTATGTTCTAACAAAAATGACGTCGTTGAGTTAGTTACAAACAAATCAAAATTATGTCGTGCTTTCTGTTTCAATATGACAGTTGGAGGCAATATGACCGTTGGAACCCGAGGCCTATAAATAGGAGGTCATTTGAAGCTGAGAGTATGAAGAAATGAATGAAGAGACTTCGTGAACTACTATGTTTCTAGAGAGAGAGATACTGTGACTTCTTTCATCTGCCTTGTGCGTCCGATCATCGTATCGAGGGCTGCCGGGGATAGGCAGACAGACGTACCGATCATCGTATCGAGGGCTGCCGGGGATAGGCAGACGGACGTACCGATCATCGTATCGAGGGCTGCCAGGGATAGGAAGACGAATGTACTGATCATCGTATCGAGGTCTTACCAAGGTGTTGGTGAGACAGACCTCTTATCCTAGGTGAAAGGATAACCCTTCTCTTTGGGTTAAAAGAAATGTATTATTTTAACATTTCCGCTGCTAATTGTATTAGAAAGGAAATTGTTTTGTTTCCTTTCTATCTCTAATACATTTGTAATTTTTTCAATTACATCCATTCTATTACATATTGTATTGATTGATTCTATACACTTTATGGTAGAATCATTCATCTTTATAATACTCTGATTATTGTGTTCATCTTGAATACAATTTTTTTACATTTTAATTAGTATTACTTTACATCATACCTTTATATTCAACACAATTGTGGGTGTTTGTATTTGTATTAGTTTATGATTATTTAAACTAATCCCTTATGTGTTTAACCCAAAGGTTTTTAAACCTAAAATTCACCCACCTCTTGTATTGTTCCATATAATATACATATACATCTACTTATTCAATCCAACACTCAGCCTGTCTAACAAATTTATAACCATTCTCCAAATACTCAATGGAAACCAAAGGGGGAGGTAATTACATTGGGTGATGTCATGGGTATAAGGCCCTCCACCTATTTCAACCAAACATGAAAAATAGAAGAAAGATAATAAAACCATAGGTTTAAAGACCTCATATCTTTCATATTTAGGATAGTAATTTGTACAAGGTTTTAATTACCAAATGATTTCCCTTGACTATGAGCCAGCTTCTCTCTGAGACCTATGAGTGGAGCTCAAATGATTGAAGCATCTTCAGCCTCACAGATAGTCTTTGGAACCCCACTGAATGAGAATTATACTTTTGGTGCCACCAAAAACTACACCGCAATCCCAGATAAGTTTTCCAGACATAACACATTCCAAACTCACATTACTATATCGCGATATTTCACTGAAACAAGGGATAAGAATATTCCCACACATCACACCTTGTTTGTTCAGGTGAGAAACAATAGAAGTAAAGAACACCTACATTCACATTACTCTAAAATGGACGATTTTGATGTTTTTACAAAGGATACATTCGACCAACATAACAGGGACTCTCATAGGATTTCACTACTTTCACCTATACGGTCAATCAAGCACATGACATCATAAGGCATCACCGAACATGACCATTGCGATTGATATAAACAATTCATGGAGAGGGACTTTATAAAACATCCCCAAACAAAACATAATTCTATAAAGTGGCCACAATATATTCTCATGACCATATTTCCAACACTGGTAGTTTATTTTGAACTCTTTCTTCCATGAGACTACGAAGGACTCAGAGCCCCTCTTAGACACTATCCATATTGACAACCCCAGACAACTTCCACCTTCGATGAATCAGGTAGCTTATGAAAATAAGGTCTATTTTAACCATACACAAGAACTCTTCCACAACAACAGGATCCAAAAAAAACAAATGATATAAATGGTGTAGACTCATTTTACAAAGCTCAAGAATAGATTCCTAACATTGATCAACTAGAGGATTTTTCAACAACGAAACAATCCGAGTTTCACTTCAGTTGTGCACTAACCATAAATGGGGGCGTACCTTATCCAACGGGAGAACCCAAGCACCCAACCAAGATGGTCCATTGGTCAAAAAAACCATAATCCAGATTCAAACAGATGAAGGTAACCACCCTAAAGGTGTCCCGGAACATATTTCAAAGGAGACTACTAACCGGTCCTTCTACCCAGCTTAACGACCAAACACAAACCCAAAACACACTTCAAATAGGAGGGTTTATTGGACTAAAAAAACATCCCACAAAAACAACATTTTCAAAAACCCATAATACAAACCATCCCAAACTATTCATCAAGACATCATGTTTTTCTTTAAAACCATTTCTTTGAAAGCAAACGGTTCAGCGGTAAGAGTATCGACCAATGGTACCCCATGGGCCTCACACATGTATGTATTTGTGCCACACCAGACACCCTCCTCATATCTGTCCCGGAACTCATCCATTCATGCCATAAACAATCCATAATCCCAAATAACCCCATGTATGTGATTGCTAATGGAAATACCAAAGGTTAAAACAAAAATTATTTCCACTTTTCAATACCAAAACGGTCAACCAACACATCTTTTTTTCTCATAACCGCTAACCACGAGATCAAAATCCCAACTCACATCTTACAAAAATTTTCAGAATGTCACAACCATTTAGAAAATAACGCACTTTCAAGATATTCACATCAATTTCAAAACATCTCATCCCATTAAAATACACTTTGAATGTTTAGAAAACTCTATTGGAAACACTTTTAAAAACCAACTTCAATATAGTTCCTGCTTTCAAAGAGGTGTAAGAACACCATTTAACATTTCAAAACAGTTCTGAATATTATGTTCTGCCATTTTATAAACCAAACCATTCCCTCTTTATTTTAAAATAATTCCATGAAAACTTTACGCTACTTAAAACCAAGTCACTTTAAAACCAAAGTGCTAAGATTTCAAAACTTAAGCACAAAAAAATACGAGAGGAAACTAGTTTCGGTAGGTGACTTGGAAATATGGTTGGCAGCCATATTCCAATCACTTCTCTTTCACAGAGAGTGTTCTAGGGAATATCACCGGCTTCACATGGCTTTCTAGGCTATGCGAGCTCACTGAGACCACTAACCCAACTCCCTTTTCATTTCCCCTAATCATTATCAAACTAAGAAAACCAAAGGAATCCGAAAGGTATTGACTTCCCCTAGAGACTTGAATCCTATCATGAGGTGTGGTGATCAGACACACTACTCATAACAAAAATTCCAAGTCCCAAAAATCCTAACTCGAGATTATCTTGACCGTTCCCCAAATAACATGACCCAAAGAGAGCGAACATGCTCAGATACCATTTTGTCACGAACCGGATCTGGTCACCATCAAACCAGAACCAAAACCAGCTCGTTCCAAGGCCCTAAGGGCGTTCCCGATCCCCATGGTCTGGAACAAGTTCCCGGGTATCAGAAAATGATAATTGGGAACGATTTACCTGAGTTTATAAACATAAAACAACAAAAGAATCCAATAAAATGAATCTGGATTTTTCAAACCAAACAATCTTTAAAAAAAATTCAGAACTGAATTACATATCATAAAACAACTCAAAAAAACTATACCAAATGTACAAAACCAAATAGGGAAATACCAAGAACACTCATGGCAAGGGGAACCGCCCTCAAGCAACTTCCACAAGACTTCACCTCCAAGGTCCTTCTAGAAACCTGATCCAATGGAACAAAAAATTGTACCCAACCTGCGACAACAAAAATAACAAAGTCTACATACATAAAAGGGTGTAAGTAGGGTGTGATCAAATTCCTAGTAGGATACCAACACTAGGAGATTCCATGTGATAAAAAATTAATGATGAAAAGCATGCAAGTTTTCAAAAACATGAAAAGCCAGTTACAATTTCTAAATGATGAAACTTTGAATGAAAATAGTTTTCAAGTGGGCTATCATTAAGAATTAACACTTTTAAAAATAATGTCAAAACTACTGAATTTTCCATCCAACTATACCGTATGCCGATGGTAAGTACAAAGTAAATAATGAGCCCATGATATAGGAAATAACCCCAAGGCACTAGCTCGTTCTGGGTCCCAGGTACCTCGTATCTCGGTGAGAGTAACCATCACAATATTCATTCTCGTGCACGAGCCACTAGTAGGGAACATACTCATAACCTAGTGGCCCCCAATCATCATCATCATAGTTTATTTAGAGTTTTATGCGTCAATCTTGCTAAGTGAAATTGAGGCTAAACCCCACAGATTAACTATCATACTAGTACATGTCCACCCACCAAGATACCCGGGTTTTCCCTTTGTGTTCAAACATGTTCAACAAGCCAAGAGATATAGTTTTCACCTGTATATATCACTTCCACATCACACATTAACCAAAAATCCCCATGTACATCACGTAATTCACAAATACCACTTTTTATTCAAATGCATTTTGAAATCAAACTCATACCAAAATAGCCCACAACACTTTGTTCATAACTTTCACAATCCAACACATCCTTTAACAATTTTTTGAAGTCCCAAAAAATATGATAAACATCACATAAAAGAACTATTCACATTTAAAATGGCTCATTTGTAAGTATAAACAATCCAAAACATTTTTCCAATATGGTTTCATCTCTAATATAAATCATTAAACCACTCATAACTTTTGTAAAACATTTCTAAATAGTGTATTAAAGCTTTTCAAATAAAACCCATTTCAACACCATATTTGAAAGAAAAAATCACACCATTACAAATTCAAAACAGAATTAGAAGCTCCAAAACGATTTATTAAACAACCCCCATGTGTTATACAAACACCTCAAACAATAGCACAAAAGATCCACATGAAACACACACGTTTTCAAAATCACTTTCAAGAATTACAATAAAGTTTTACACCTTAAACCCATAAAAAAACTCTTTAAGACCAAGTGACACACAAATACCCCACAAAATCTGAATTTTCATCCCAAAAAAGATTTATTAAACAAAATTCATATTTTATAAAACAATCGCAAACAATATCCAAAGGGTTACACATGAAAACACCATCTTTTAAACTAAAATGAAACTATAAAAAAAATTGCTTAACCAAATCCAACATAAACAATTTTTTCACCACACACATCATATTATGAAAATGCATAATACGTTATTCAAGAAAACTAACTCATCTAGAATTGATTACACACAGAATCACCTACTAGAAGTGTCAAATCCCTTAAAATTTGGTTCGAAACTTCAACCGCACAACCGTCACGCTACAAGGAAGATAAATTCAGACCTAGATCACAATATTTGAACAACAATGCACCAAATTAAACCTTAGGATAAAACCCTAACTCCTGTAAATATTAGAACATAATGAAAGAGAGAGGAAACCCAAATAGAAAAGGAAGAAACCAAGAAGGAATCACTTACCCAAAACAATCCTGAAAAAAACGACAAAAAATCTAGAAGAATCTGAATTTTAAAATAGATAAACATTTAATGTATATTTTAACAAGAATTAAAAGGTCATGTAGGAATTGGAATGGGGGAAAAAGAGTAAGAATAGAAATAGTTATGAAAGGATAAATTTACCTCTCCAAATCTGGATGATTTCTGAAATCTAGAGATTTTCGACCATTTTTGCGATTCTATCGAACTCCAAATTGTAGGAGGAGAGAATTGGGGCGCGCCTTAGGTATGTGGTCTCGGGTGAGAGTTGGAATCAACGAAAAAACGCAAATATTGAAGTCTATATTAAAGAATTAAAATTTATTATTATTAAAGAAAATGGGCTTTCGAGAAGGCCCAATTCCTTAAATAAAAACCCATATACGCCATAATTATGGATTTATAAATGGTCCATATAAATATGGTGGTGTTAATATGTCAGGGTATGACAATTAGGAATTGGAATGAATGAAAAATGTTGAAAAATGAAGATTTTATAAATAAATAAAAATTTATTTTTAAATCTGGAATTGGGCTCAAAGTTTGGCTCAATTCATAAAAACTCACCCATTCCTCCATAAATACTTGGGAAAACCATCAAAACAAATCATGAATGGAAATTAAATGGAATTTAACTTTAAAATAAGTCATGTATGTGACACGCAACTTCTTCGGTGCCACCAATTGGAAACCATCTTCGTCAAAGACCTTCATCATACCCTTCCTACAAGTCGAGGCCAGTGCAGCATGATCAAATTCAACATTTACATCATTCTAGATAGCAGCCTCATGCTCTAATTGATACCCATACTCTTACTCAACAAGCATTGTTTCACACTGATGGACATCAACAACAACATCTTGTTGAACTTCAGCAGACTTTGTAACATGAGGCTCATGCTCTAGATAGAACCCTTCCTCCTCATCAGCTATATCAGCCCATGACCTATTATTAACATCCTTGGTAATTTTGGTAGAAACATAATCATATAAAATGATTTCTATATTTGTCAAGGAATCACTTCCATGTCTATGATAGTTTTATGGGATCACTCCCAATACCATATTTTTAGTCATGGTTCACTCCCATGGATATCATAGTTTTCAATGTTTATTGTCAAGACCATCATAACATACAATATCCTTTACTAAACATTGTTTACTCCAAATTCTAACAATATGTATCCATATGATATACAACTTTACCGAATGCAATGGAGGGAGATATATGTCAAGCCAATGATAAAATGAAATCATACATATAAGTGAAAAAATACGATAAAAATCATATAATATACCATTAAATGAAATCGGTTTCATAAAAATTTTATCATATCATAACATGAGGAAATAGATAGGTTTCATATTCATTTAATCAAATCATAACCAGGGAAAATAAGCGGGTTTTATTATTATCATGTCATTAAACCATAAGACATTTAGAGAAAGAATGTAAATGGAAAATCATGATCATTTTTCCCTAAAGGCATGAGTTTTAGCAATGTACCCCATCTTATATGGGAAATGAAATTTTAATATCATTTAAAAAGATATATTGACTAAAATATATTTTATACATTAAAAACTATTTTAAAAGATAAATAAAATTCAAAATATTTTCATCGAAAATAGCCTTGAAAACATAAAATAGAAGATTTGAACACCATAAAAAAAATTTCAGATCCTTTTTTCTTGAAAGTTTCTATAAAATGTATTTTAAAAACATTTCTGAATAAATGGGGTTTGAATAAAACTGATTTCTGACTAAAAAGAGAAAGATAATAAGAATTTCTTAAAAATATTTTCTTAATCTCTTTGATAACAAAGGGTGGATAAAATTGTAATAATATATGGAGATATCTTGAATAAATAGGTGAGAAAAAAATTCACTATTTTTCTTGATATATAGGACATAATATTTCATCAATGGATGAATAATAAATAAAAATCCAAATAAACCGTGATGTTGATTCATTAAACCATTACCACATGGTAACTGTGAATCATACTCCCTATATAAGAAATTTAAATCACATGAAGATTAAAATATCCTTAAAATAATTAAATTCATCGTATAACATGTAAATGGGAATTATATACACCTCCTAGACTAACAAAGGTGTATAACATGGCATTTCCCTCAAAGAAGGCAGGATGAGAAAAAATTAATTTACCCATTTGGAAACATTTAAGTCATAAACCCCATGAAATAATGATAAAAAAATGTATGTGTAAATTTCCAAAAATTTTAGAATAATATTCATTTAATTTATTCATGGGATGTATATACACTACAAATTATAATAGAGTGGTGAATATGGAATGTAACTCAAGGATATAAAATTTATGACGAATTTCTATTACCTTGTGCATTAACTCTCTTCGTACTCATTAAAATCTCATGTATAATAAATATAATCCTATTATACATCTATAGAATAACCATATTCAGATATATAATAAGATATATTATTTACTTAATAAGTTATAATATCTTTTTGTTATTTACACCATGTTAAAGTCACATTTTGTGGGATAAGTGCCTTGTTTTTCATATATGTTTTGACTTAATATTAATAGTCCTCTAACATAAATCATGAATTCCTTATTTAAAATTTTTAGAACAAGATATAAATATTATATAAATACATTAAATATATAATAATTTATAATAATCGTAAAATATATAAATATTAAATGAAATACACATTATGGAGCTGGTATGCCATATGTATGCATGAATGTTGTTTCAGTTTTCTTGTCATATTGATAGAAATAAATTAAATTGACAAATATGGGTATATATATATAATTTAATTAATTTATAATTATAATTTCATTTATATCATAAATATTTACTAAAAAATATTTAATACATTCCAGGTGATGTGTGAATGATTCACACAGCTTTAAAGAGGCAGTAGTCCACACATCCACAAACAATGTTCTATTATAACCAAAATATTGAAATCCTGATGGTAAGTTATATATATCAATTATTGAAGAATATATACATCATCAATATCATCAATATCATATTAAATTATAGTATCAATTATAATGACCACACATGATATGTGTTAACAGAAAAATGGACAATATCACTTCGGTATGCAGTAGTTCATCGTACCCAAAAACAGTACGTTCATTACCCATTTTAGGTAATTGTGTGTATGTTTAGGTAAAACCCTTAAAATTACAACATATAACTATATTTACCATTATTATATTATTATTTAATCAGGGAATAACATGAATTATGGTGGGGGGATAAAAAAATAAAAGAAATGATCATGAGGAAGGATATTACCTCTTCTTTGGTTAACTAATTTGACTTTGAACCAAAGGGATTACTTGGTTGGAATTTTACCCAATGTAAGGACTCTATAATGAAGTTAAAAATGTTATTAGATTATTTGAGTAGAGGTTTTGATAGCCAAATTTTGAAATAGTGGGTTCCCTAAACCCAACCATGACGTACTTTTGATTACCATATCATGAATACATGTTAGATATACTTGATGATTACTTACCATTATATTGTGGATATATCTACATACACTATTTAATTATAATTTTAATATAATTATCATCTTTTCAAAAGGTTTGACTAGATCCCATGCTATAATAATAACCTACAGATACTACGAAATTAATCTGAAACTAAGGTCATGTGGTCAAGATACATCTTACAGACTGAACATAGTCGATGTTTGACTATTAGGTGTCAGAGGATCATGTGAATTTAGAATTATTCTCAGGATGTTCTCAATTAGTTATATCTAATAGTGAGATCACAAGTATATACATGATATTATAAACACCACATGTTCTTGGGTGTTATTTGATGTTCCTATATACGATCGTGTGTAATAGTATCCGGACTTGTGATCATTACTAGTGTCTTTCATTTGATCTCATAATTATATTAAATGAAAAAACCATGATAATAAAATCATGGTAACGTATCATGTGTTGGGTGATTCATTGATGTCATGAAATTCGTTGAATGATCAAGAAAGTATTTGTCGCTTCTACGTTAGAGAATTTATATATATCAATCCTCATTGATCAGGATAGTTGTTCCTTCATAATACCATTTTCATTAAAGTCGAGGTTCAATCAATATAGTTATATAAAAAAATAATAAAATAATAAAAATGGTGATAAAATTGTCATTTATCCTTCTTTATGATATATTTTTATATAAAGAGATTATATTGCAAAGTGCATGTTTGTAGGTTGGTTGTCAATACTATGATAATCATAATGTCTTTAGGTGCCATGATGGGTTTTTAGATTCTACTCTTACTCGGTGAATAGTATTTACACCTATCTGGATATGTTCTTAGAGGTTCTCACACAATAGAATATTCAAAAATCTTCCTTATTCAGTTGAATAGGTATATTGGACATGATGAGCCCACCATTGGGGTCTGAGATTTATCTGAGGGTATTCAATCACCAATGCAATAAATAAATTTGGAATTATTCAAGTTAGAAATAATGTGTATTGAATTTATTTATTAAATGTATTTACAAAATTTAAGACAATTACATGAAAAATATTATTTGAGTGAATATTAGTTCAAAATATACAGATGTCATTTAATATTTCTGGGAAGATTGAGACATGTAAATTGATCATATATTAGCATGTATTATATTTATTATATTATAGGTAAGTTATAATAATAAAAAATTATATTTAATAGTTATTTTAGTATTCAAAATATTTTTTATATGGAATGTAAATTATCCATGGTCGGGAAGGCATTATCGAGTATTTTCATAACACCTTATATATTGATGAATAAAGAAATTTACTTGTGATGATTCATGATATTTATCTCTATTCTTATCTCTCCCATAATCTAGAGGTAGAGGATGTAGATCCTGAAGCTCGTATCAAGCTCTCAATCTCTCACATTTTAAGAAATGATATTTGGTGATCGTCAGAGCATCGAAGGAATCATCAGGTCTCTATGCTACTACCCAGAATTCAACAATCGGTGCTCCTGCAGTTTCCTAATCCAGGTGTGGATGATCTATAGGAATTTAGCTTCATATTCTTCAAGAAGTGATCACCAATGATGAGTAGATGTCATGTGTGACTTTGGATCCAGATCATGTATTTCAAAATTTTATTTTTGTGTTTAATCTTATTCACGCAAGATCCTCGACATAAACTGGGTAGCTATTCGCCGACATTGATAATTACATTTCATTCATTGGTGAAACATTTTTAAATCCCCTATTTTGTGGAATCTGATATGAGATTGATACCTTCAAATGGTATTAGTTCTTCTTTTGAATATTTTTAACCCAAAACAAATTATATTTTTGTTAAACCATATGGAGGGTGTCGATATGGTTCCAACGCCGCATATGTATTTTCCATCCGACACTGGATGACCAATCTACGGTCATCCAATGTTTAAATTTAGATGATAAAAATTTCTCATGGGTTATAATTTTTGAATAAAATATATATGTTATATGTTATTTTTATGAAAAAAATCATCGAAATCATTTATAACGTAAAACACAATCATCGGTGGTATTTTGGTAACTGGAATTGTAATTTATGGCCATTAGAAATTATTCCACCAGTGAGTCTTTTAAAATGATAATTTTTTATTAATATTATTTAAAAGGATTATAAATTTTTCTTAATAAATCAAAATCAGGAATCGATTTCGGGTGTCCTCTTGTTTTGTGGGTCAGTATATAGCTAAAATACTAAAAGGGTTAGGATGAAATTTGTTGGAATGTTATGAGCTCTGTTTATAAAAAATGTGTCATTGGTGAGCCCATGAGAAAAAAAGAGCTATGTTAAAAAAAATGAAAAATTTTATATTCAAAAAGAGGGGGTGGGTATGGCCCCCTCTTCTTATGCTACCTAGATACTGGGATCCCCCAAATCCATTACTCACTTGAGCTCGTTTGGCCCACCCTCATAGGACCGACCTCCTCCCAACTATCTCCCTCGCCTCTTCCCTCTTCCCCAACCTCCTCTGCCTGGGACACCCCGCCTCTACCCAGTACCAAGCCGCATAGACATCCACTAGAACCCTACTGGAAGATCTACATTACCTATGGGTACTACCAAAAATGTATCCCCTCCCCCAGGGCGAGATCTGACTGGCTACATCTTATTCTCGCCAATCTAATACCACACTGGTCTCTTTTTTCATGCATTTTTGTTGCACCACCAACATCCCCTTTGTCCTATATGGGAATCCAAACCCAAGGGATCACATTACTGCATACTACGGTTACCTCCACCGCCACATTGTTCGAATGAACCCGCCAGTCGGCTGCTTTTTCAATGGTCTTTTTTTATACGTTTTTCTTAAAAATTAATTTTGTAAAACATGCAGAGTGAATTTTTTTTTAGAAAAATTCTACACAAAGGCGACAAATGTGATTCCTCATGTGGGCTCTAGTGAAAGGAGGCATCCGTTATTATTCCATTCCCCTAAAACAGAAAAAATCTGTTTGGTTTTTATATATAAAAACAAAACAAAAATAAAAATAAAAATAAAATTTTCAACAGGATTTAACCGCTATTTAAAATCAAACAGTACTGCCATTACAACATTCTGGATACTGACAGAAGTTCCCACATAGGGCTCACTTTTATAAGAGAGCATACCTTGGAAATCATTTTACATTTTCGATGTGGGATTCTGGTTCTCCCTTTCCTACGCAAAATATTCTGCAATTCTGATGTTTGATTCTGTTTCAAGTACGTGATTTTGAAATAATATTAAAAATAAACTATAATAACAACAAAAATAAAACATTAAACATGGATTAAAATATTAAAATAGTTGAAAAAAAAATAATTTTTTTAAAAATGCTGATAAAAAATAATTTATATGCCTTCAAAATCACATACTTGAATCTTTAAAATGTTTCAGGTACGTGTCTTTAGAAGCCAATAAATATATAAAATACAAGACCAATATAAATGAAACATAATAAATGTATTAAACTAATAATATATATTTTGAAATTAAATGAATTTTGTAAAAAATGTTGATTGAAAATAATTTATATGTTTTCAAAGACACCTACAAGAAACCAAAAAATGATTCAAGCACATGACTTTAAAAGAATATAAAATATAAACTATAATACCGGTATAAATGAAACATAAAACATGGATTAAAAATATAAAAAATAGTTGAAAATAAAACTAATTTCAAAAAAAAGGTTCATCAAAAATATTTTGTAAGCTTTAAAAACCACCTACTTGGATCTTAAAAATGATTCATGTGGCTTTGAAAAACCATAAAATATAAACTATAAGAAAAATACAATTTAATGTTAAAACATTGATTAAAAATATAATGAATTATTTAATTATTAAATTAATAATATTAATAATTAATTATATAATATTTCATTAGTTAATTACAATTTATTAGTAATTAAATATATAATTATTAACCATTTAATTAGTAATATAATTATTTAGTATATAATAATTAATTAGTTAATTAATAATAAACATATAAATTCTATATATTCATTATCATTAATAATTTTTAATTTTTAAAAAAATTTATATAATAATTATTTAGTTAATTGGTAATATAATTATTAATTATATAATAGTTAATTAGTTAATTAGTAATATAATTATAAATTATAAATATTCATAATAATTATTATTTATAATTATTCATTATAATTTATAATTATAATTATTCATCATAATTCATAATTATAATTATTAGTTATTAGTTATTATTTATTAGTTAGTAATTAGTTAATTAATAATAATGTTATTAATTATATAACATTTAATTTTATAGTAATTAGTTAGTTAATTAGTAATTATTAATAAATAATTATATAATAATTAATTCGTTAATTAGTAATATAATTAGTTAATTGGTAATACAATTATGAATTATTTAATAATTAATTAGTCACATAGTAATATAATTAATAATTTTAGAATAATTAATTAGTTAATTAGTAATATAATTATTAATTTTATAATTTGAAATTTGTTAATTAGTAATTATTAATCATTAATTATATAGAAACTAATTTGATAATTAGTAATATAATTATTAATTATATAATAGTTATTTAGTTAATTTTTTGATAAAGATAGAGATAATTCCCTTTTTATAATTTGTTAATTAGTAAAATAATTATAAATTATAATTATTCATTATAATTATTAGTTATTATTCATTAATAATTCTTATATAAAAATTAATTAGTAAATTGTTAATGCAATTATTAATTATATAATAGTTAATTAGTTATTTGGTAAAATAATTATTCATTATAATTATTAATTAGTGATTTTTAAAAATTATAATATAATAATTAATTAGTTAATTAGTAATATAATTATGCTTTATAATTATTCATTATAATTATTAATTATTAATTATTAATTATTAATTATTAATTACTAATATAATTATAAATTATATAACTATTAATTTTATAATAATTAGTATGTTAATGAGTAATTATTAAATATTAATCATATAATAAATAAATAGTTAATTAGTAATATAATTATTTAATTAATGATATAATTATTAAATATTAATATAATTATTAATTAGTTAACAATTAATTAGTTACATAGTAAGGTATTTATTAATAATATAATAATTTTTGAGTTAATTAGTAATATAATTATTAATTATATAATTTGGGATTAGTTAATTAGTAGTATAATTATTAAATATATAATAGTTAATTAGTTAATTTATTTTGGGAGAGATAGAGTCGTCAAACTTTTTATAATTAGTTAATTATTAATATAATTATAAAATATAATTATTCATTATTATTATTAATTATTATTTATAAAAAATTATTATATAATAATTAATTAGTTAATATGTAATAGAATTATTAATTATTTGATAGTTAATTAGTTAGATAGTAATATAATTATTCTTTATAATTATTAATTAGTAATTATTGAAAACATTTATACAATAATTAATTAGTTAATTAGTAATATAAATATTCATTATAATTATTCAATATAATTATTCAGTGTTCATTATAATTATTTATTATTTATTATTTATTAATAATTATTAATTAACCAATTTAATAATTTATTATATATTTAATCAATGTCTTAATTTTATTTATATTGGGTTTATAATTTATTTTATATGAACATTCAAATGAATATACTCGAAATATCATTAAGTTTAAAGTAGGTGTCTTTGAAACTTTATAAATTATTTTGCATCAACATTTTTTTTGATTTTTTTATTTTCAACTATTTGTTATATTTTTAATCTAGGTTTTAATTTTTATTTATGTTTTTATTATAGTTTATGTTTTATATACTTTCAAAGTCATGTACATGAAACATTTTGATGATTCAAATAGGTTTCTTTGAAAACTTATAAATTATATTCAATCAACATTTTTTAGGAAATTATTATTTTTTCAATTATTTTTTATATGTTTATTTCATGTTTTATGTTTTATTTATGTTGGGATTATAGGTTAGATTTTTTAGGCATTCAAATTCATGTACATGAAACAATTTTAGGTTTCAAGTTGATGTCTTTGAAACATTATAAATTATTTTCCACCAATAATTGTTAATAATGTATTTTTGTTTTCAACTATTTCTTATATGCTTAATCCATGTTTTAAGATTCATTTATATTGTTCTTATAGTTTATATTTTATAGTAATTCAAAGCCACATACTTGAAACAGAATCCCATATCAGAAATACAGAATGATTTACAGGGTAAGCCCTCTTATAAAAGGGAGGCTTGGGTGAGGACTTCTGTCCGAATTCAGAATGTTGTAATGGATGTAATGCTGGATTTTAAATAGCAGATAAATTCTGTTGAAAATTTTATTTTTATATTTCGTTTTAATTTTTTTGGTTTTTATATATAAATATAATCCAAACAAATCAAAATAAAAAAAATATTTTTTTAATGTATTTTATTTTTTGGGAAATTGTGGAAAGGCAGTGTCGGGGATGCTTCCTTTGTGGAGTATTTTTAAAAAAACATTTACCCTTGTATTTTTTTTAAAAAAAATTAAAATATTATTTAAAATAAACCCTTTGTCTATGCCTCCCTAGATTGGGGTTCGACCAGGCTCCTCTTGGTTCATCAGAGCATGCACCACACCTCAGTTCCAAACACCGTGAAATTAAGGACACCATATGGAGGCCCCTGTTCCAACCATAGAACTTATGGGACCTTCCGGTCCTCTGATCTAAATCCTCACATCTGATGGTTCCACTTCTGTGCTGACCTCATAGTACGACGTAAAGTTCTGCCAGCCCAATACTTGTTTGCTCAAGCTCCAGGTGGGTCTGACCAAACCAGAACTGGTCAGGGTGGACCCAAAAGATGAAGAATATCCTACATGTGTTTTTATAGGACCAGGAATGGGCCTGCAGTTGTTTGGGTCAACCCTTACCGGACCATCCTTTGGTTTTCGAGGCTCGAATTAAATTAAATTAATTAATTATTATTTTTTGTTTTATTAGTTGCAACATAACATAATTTAATTTGGTAATAAAATTAATTATGTAATTAAATAATTTTTTTATACAAGTAAATAAATTAACCTCGACCAAACGATGAATATATTGAATTAAAATTAGGTTGAAATTTTATTTAAATAAAAAAATTCCCTCAACAAATACTTAATGTATGTTTAATTTTAATTTTGTATTTTTTTAATACATGAGTTAATGCTTATTTTCTATCAATGAGTCTTGGACCAACTAATTCTTGTTTGGTTCTTGATTAATTTATTTATTCAACTATTACAATGTGTTATAATAAGTTGTTCGAATTAAAAAATGACGATCTTTGTATCGTCCTTGAGTTATTATATGTATAAGGTCTTTTGTTCCCAATTATGAGTTGTATTTTTATAATCCCCAGTTTTCCTCACCTAAGAGAGAGTATTATTGTATAATGAAGATATGAGGTCTGATGCACATCTTGCCGAGAGATGGAGACACACCAGATAAGAGTTGGATGCATTAAATGGGAAAACTGTAATTCAAGTGGATAGTGATGTGACTTAAGGTATGTCCCTAAGGGTCTAGGTTGATTCATTATTCAGTCAATTAATCAACCATTACAATATTCTCAGGATCATGTCATCATTTTTTTCATGGTTGTGTAGTTACCTCCCAAACATAGGGAATAATAAACAATCATGCATAGATTTAATGAACACGTGACTCGATGGATTTTCTTTTTATACCATCATCATTTGTGAGTTCCATCAGATATTACATTATAATAAAAATACAAAATTAATTCTTTATTCACATTGAAACAAATAAAATCCTCAATGAAATTTTATGTCGTAATCACCTTCTATCATAAAAAATTGGACAAAACCGGGAGTTTGCGATCCTCGTAACACAAAAGCCAAGGGTGCCTCTTACTACCATGGAGTTCATATAGTAATTGTGGGTTTATATAACTAAAATTGTAAAAAAATATAATTCACAAACTAAGATGTTGTAATTATATGGTCAAGTGTTGAGTAAATCAAGTTACGATTTACGATGCTGGTAATTACTCAGGAGATCAAGGAATCATGGGTTAATGTGGTTTTCTAGCACAATGCATACCTTAAACCCTACAAGTAGTGGCATAGAAAATGATTGTAAACTATGATGGGAGGCTTGAGGATCTTTGTCACTATAATACTCAAGATACAGAGTATTTGGATTCATGTACAAATGGTTCATAAAATTCTATAAAATAGTGGGAGACATTTACTGATTTAATTAATTAATCCAAACTTCTAAACTGGTAATTGTGATAAAAGTATTGATATGCAAAAATTTATTTTTTTGAATGATGAAAAATAAAACCATAATACAAATTGTGATAAACAATGGAAAAATAAATGTCCCCAGTGGTATGTGTACCCAATAATAGTACAAGAGCATGGACATAGTACTATGATATAAGAGACTCAAGGTGCTAGAGACCCCAAGACTGGTTTTTTCATCTCAAGAAGTGATGGTGTGAAATTTATTATAGAAGATTTATGTATAAAGAATATGATGGTTATGAAATTATGAAAGAATAAACATCTAATGCTAGTTAAGGTCGTTACATCAGGACACAGATGAGATAACATGTATTCACGTCTCCAAGATGATTTTCAATCGAATGTTAATCACATATATCAATAAGGTGATGGATACATCGGTATGTGAAAATTAAAAAGATATATCATGATAGGACATATATTAAATAACATGTATTCACGTCTCCAAGAAGTTTTTCAATAGAAAGTTAATCACATATATCAATAAGGTGATGAATACATCGGTATATGTAAATTAAAAAGATAGATCATGATATTTAAATGGATTTTTTTAATATAATTATCACTTATTTACTGAAGTTTTATTTTTTGATACAAATTGAATATTTTTGAGAAAAGTCTGTATTACTTATATATGTAAAGTTTCACCATGTAAATAAGAATATGAAAGATAGATTAATATTTAATACTGATAGAGACCAAATATAAAGACATGGGAATAAGGAAAATGGAAACTAACGTCTGAAGAACATTTAAAATTACCTTCAATGAAATAGGTATTAATATAGGTTACTTGAAATGCATATTATGATATAAAACAATGTAATTTTAATCAATACAAACTGAATTAAAAAAGAAGGTTACCCCTTATTATTTAGGAATATTCATCAATGTATTGTTTCGGTTTTACTTATTGGTTATTTAATACTATATTACTATCATATATGTGTATTAAAATATGGTTACCAAAGAGTATAGAAACATTAAATGATCCTAGGTGTATTTTCAATTAATTTGGGAAAGGTTTATTCTTATGTCAATAGAGAGAGATACATGACTTCTATATTTTCAAGTGATTGAATCTCAAAAAAAAATTATTGAGTATTAGATAAAAATTTGCCTTAAGTGTCCATTTAACATAAGGAGACGATATTATAGGTTCCAAAATTAGTGTTGTATTGAGTATTTCATATTCAACCAACGGTTAAGGGACACCCGAATCATAGGCGATAAGTGATAAATAAAAAAGGTGTGGATTTTATACCCAGTTTTTCCATGATAATTAATTTTAAAGAAATTATCAAATTTTACATTAATTATATACCATGTTTGGTATTTAGGCTCGGTAAAGATAAACGACTTTGGTATTATTATCAATTTAATTTTGACAAACAACCCGTTACAAATAAAGGTATGCCACAAAGTATTAGGAATTCGTTCAGCAAGAGAGAGTAAACTATTCAAAGAATATGATAGTGGTATATATACTTCATCAATTCCTTTATGTAAATAATTAAGGGTAAAATTTATGTATATTAATGGTCAGAAGATATGAGTTTCTCTGATATTACAAGTTGAAGAATATTTTGACCAAGCATTTATCGATCAATATAATGTATCATAGATTAATTCCAAAACACACATTACATTATCTACTTCATGAAATTGATGTTAATATGGGGGATTGATGATTATTTCTTACATGTTAACATTGATCAAAAAATATGTTGTGTAGATAAATTCCTACGAACACATTTTATATATCACAGTTATGATGTAAAGAGTATAAATGATTCTACTTGATGAAACTTCCATTATATTTCCCCTTATGCTTCACTAATAACATAAATATACAATGACCTTATGAAAACACTTATGACTAATGGATATCATTACATTTTTATTATGGTGGAAGTCCATTATTTCTTAATACAAGTGTTTAGATACAAATAGTTTTTATGGAAATGAAAAAACTTATATAAAAAAATCATGGAACATCTATTATAATTATCTTAATAATTTATTAGGACATTATATAAATCCCTACAATAAAATATATATTGTCTAGTGATATACTACAATTCAATATAATGGTGAACATATCTACCTAAGATAGTGGGATCCATATTGACTTGGGTTTATCTAGTACAATAGATGCATAAATAGTTGGCATAGAAACTAGTTCCACAAGTGCATGCGAACCAATGTATATTCTAGAGACACATACTTAGTAGGGATGATAAAACAGTGGTGAAGGTTTTTGTATTCACCATGGTCAGTAATCTATTATACATTGAGAATAATATTTATTACTTGTAAGATGTGTATGGAAATTAGCTGATATTGACAAGAACAGTAAAAATTCAATAATCGGTTACATGTACCAAAGTAAAAGAAACACATTTTATTTTGAATATTGTGGTGGGTATTCAAATATGTTGATACATAAATGGTACAAGTGTAGTACCAATAATAATAGATTTGTAATACCATGTCATTATTCAAAAATCCATTGGAATTTTACATGTCATGTCTAATATTTATGTGAATATTGTTTTGATCATTGTATGTCATGACCACCAATCATGGATGGTTTTTATATGACATAATCAAATAGGGATGGTCACATCAAATAATTCCAATAATGGTTTATGTTACTGATTCATGATTTTGGATTTAGATATGAAATGGGAACATAGAATATACATTTTCAATAAATTCTTTCCATGTGTCTAGTAGGGGTTAGTAGGAGTGCCATGGTTTTTCAAGTAAAATATGTTCGACAATATATGGAAAACCGATTGGTATTCATGTTAGTAACGTCCTTGATGAAATTTATTCTCTAGTGATTGACTTGAAGAGGAAACCCCAGTTCTAGGGAACATGATTTATTTCGGTGAATTTATAGGATTCATCGATATAGACATTCATACATATAGTAACATGGTATTGGAATATACAAGTAGAAACAATTTAAGGTATGAATTCTTACCAATGTCACACGACATAAATATCAGAAAGATGACATGATCGGGACAAGGGCTGTGGATAATGTGGTGGGTTGAATTCCATATTCTTTAGAGAGGAATCAATAATGTATTCCATTATATGTACAAGAACTGATATTTCCATAACATTCATTACAGAAGGAAAATATTTGTTATATTTATGAGAAATGTAAGTGTTGTAGTCAGAACTATCTGACTGTACTTCGGAAAGTACAAAAGATATGTACCTGGTATGTAGAGGAGAAAGGATAGTAGTTTAGAGGAAAAAATAAAGCCTTACATAGATATATGTGATATAGTATAATAATTATGTTGTGGTTTTGAGTGCGAGAAGGACTTTTAAGCTAGTGGTATCCATACCTACAAATATCGAGTATATTTCAGCATCTAAGGAAGATAAGAAGCAGTTAAATGCAATTATTTAAACCAGTTCCTGGAATGACACCATGTAAGAAAAGTATTATCCATACATCGAATTATATGAAATTTTTATTATGTAAAAAAGTGTGACGAGTCTAAAAACATGTCAAGGAGTTCTAAAGTAGTTGAAACTGAAGTCATTATCGTGAACCAGACTAATTCACTCATGGAGAAGGGAGCCAATACAACTAAAAATAATAAAAAGATTTCTGTTCAAAGACCATGTTTCTAAGAAATCTGTGTCATTGTTTCCTTCCATCCATGTATTCGTAAGAATAATTTTATTGGGAAGAATACATCAATAGATACAAATTAAATATGTAACATCCCAGAGAGAACTGACAACACCTAGAATTGATGAGAGAAGAACCATGGAGTCAATTTCAACCTGATGGAGAGTGAATCCATGGGAGTGACACAATTCCAAACTCTTCAGCATCATAGAAGCCTCATCCATGTGGGAGTTATCCTTCTCTAACCAGAAGCTAAAAACAAAGAACATTTAACCCATCTAATCATGAACATCACACCCACCCCATTTAAAACCATTGATACCTTAACCATCAACATTCAATTTAACCCCAACCGTAGGGGGGGGGGGGTTCCAGCATACCTAGTTACTGATATATATCACCATTAGGGATGTGAGGGAGAGGCTGCTGAAATTTATCTATATGAAAGGAAATTATTATTTCATGTGGAATTGATGTGTTTATTTAAGAATATTGGATTGGAATTTTTTAATATGTATTATTTTTCATGAAAAGTTTTTGAGGATGGTGGTGTTTTTTTATTTTAGTTTAGTTTTTTTAAACGTAAAAAGTTAATGGGTCTTGGATAAATGGTGTCACCTAGATTCATATAAATCATCTGGTCACATTGATAATTTCCAAAATGTATTACCAAAATGTAAATTATAATATTCCTACTAGATAAGATGTAATGTTATGACAGTAGAAAATAGTGATATACTTGGTGATTCCATCTCTTGAGAAGTATTACTATAGGAGATGAGGTTCCATGTAGCAGATATGCTATGTGGTGGAATCACGGGAGGCCCAGCAACTAATGTCGTGACACAATATAAACAATATCTTAGTCATGTGAGAGATAACAAGTTTGGTTATAAAGTGTACTCTACTTTAAGTTGGAGTGTTGTAATAGTGGGTTCCCTAGAACTAGTTATGAAGTACTTTTGATTAACATATCTCATATAAAAGTTAGATATACAAGATGATTATTTAATATTATAGCTTAGATACTTATGTATCCACTGTCCAATGGTTATGTCCATAGATTAATTGTTGTATTAAAATATTATAGAAGATCCCATTGTATAAGGAGAACCTCAAGATACTATGAAATTAATATTGAAATAAGTTCATATGGTCTAGATACATCTCAATGACTTGACACCGATGATGTTTGACTATCAAGTGTTGGGGGCTCATAAGCATTGGGACATATTCTCATTAATTTCATTCTTGATGATCTATAATTGTCAGATAATGCGGAAATTCCCACTAATAAAAACCCCACATGATTTTGGTGTCATTGAATGTTCCTATTTACGATCAGGTGTTATTTTCTCCTGACATGAGATCAATTGCAATGTATATAATTTGATCTCATAAATTTTTGCAAGGAAAAACCATGATAATTTAATCAGGGTGGGGATTTCTTTTGTTGAGTGCATCATTAAGGGAGTTACATTGGTTGAATGATCAAGAAAGGATTTGTCACATCGAGGTTAAGGATGTGATCTATCATAGAACACCTTTATCCGGGTGGTAGTACCTTCATATGACTGGGGAAATTCTAGTTGAGGGTAAATCCATCCAGTTAGATTAAAAAAAATAAATCAAAGAAAAAGGAGATGAAATAGGTGTGTTTCATGTTTTATGATATATTTTACGTCAAATATATCATATAACACAGTTTGTGTTCGTAGGTAGGTTTTTGTTGTTGTGATAATCCGTAACCCTTTTGGGGCCCTGATGGGTTACTAGATCCCTCTCTTGGTATGTAAATAGTACACACTACCATCGAGATAAGGTCATAGAGGGCCCCACACAATAGCGTATTGAAGAATCATCCATATTTAGTAGAATATGTCTATCAGACATGGTGTGTAACGAACCAATGTTTTATCAATGGAATTATCTTGTTATAATTATGACATGTAGTTTAATAACATAAATCCACATAATAAACACAATAACAACTTGATAAATGATTAATGAGTGAAATGAAATATATTTCTAGAAATAAAGAAACATATACCAAAGGAATAGTAACATGACCTTTGGAATAGTAATATGACCCTTATGAATGGTAAACTGCTAAATTGAATAGTAACCTCCCCTATAAATATATGAATAAAATTTACCGATATTATAAGTATAAATATGAAATTATTATATCATATTATATGTAAAAAAAATATTTAAAAATTTATTAATTAAGTGTCTGGATTTTTGTAAGTCATGTATATTTAATTACAATTTCATTATTAATTTATTAAATTAAATGAAAATGTATTTTCAGAAAATGTATTCATAAATTATAATTTTTATTTCTTCTGATTATAAGTTATTTTAAGAGACCTTAATTATTTTTTCAATGTGTTAGAAAAGCAGTTTTAATTATAAATTTTTTATTTCTCCATTAAATAAGGACTCGAATTAAAAATGAAATTTTTCATATTTAAAAAATTATTTTTTAAAAAATGTAGTTCATTTATTATTTATAGTTGTTAAAAAATTGTTAGTGAGATTTTTTTGGATTTTTCTGAAATATTTGAATTGTTATGAATAGTGACATACGGTAATATACTGTATATATAAAGTATGAGTTAAATACACTATTACTAAAATCATCGATGATGTAAGAACCCTTGGTTCGAACTCACAAGATCAAATTAGTATTTTTAGTCTCAAGAATCTACACTATTTCTTGTTTTATAAAAAACAATAATGTAATGAGTTAAATATTGAGAAAACTCCCCTCTCCTCCACTATGAAAACCACCCCTCACCACCTCTTCTCCTCACCCATCTCATTCATTGTACCATCTTAAAATTATGATAATATATCGCATCCATCCCCATTCCCCCTTCCATGATATCTAGGTCTCATAAAAATGCCAAAACAACTCCCCTAATGAGGTTATCAAGAGGAATGAATGAATAAGTAAAACCCTATTCCGTTTTAATTCAATTTCATTTCATGTTACATTATTTTATTTTATATCCTCACCAATACTCATCCAAAAGAATTAAAAACTCTAGTACCATACATATAACAGAATGTTTGTATGTAAAGGTAATAATTCATAAGAATCTCTCAGTTCCCCTCCTTTTATATAAGAAATCAAAACACTATCCGAGATGTGTGAATTTATCACATTACGGACGATGTGTATTTAATTTCATCTAACATCTTAAATTATGTTCATGAAACCATTTTAATAGTTTAAATAAATTATTATATATCTAACCTATCCTATATAATGTTTTGGAATAATTTTCTATATTTGGTATTAAATTATAATTCAAAATGAGTTCATTGTAATCAAAAAACCACAAAATTATTCCAATTGTTTATCATTAAATTATTATATAATGATTCATCCTCACTAGAAATAACCAAATTAATTTGTTAACCATTTAATATTATTTATGATCACAAATAACATATAACTTTATTTCTATTCAATTATCCTCTTTATACATGATTGTCCGTACACATATATAACTTAACAGATCATGAAACCAAGGAAACAAACGATCAAAAAATGATATTGAACATCTTAACCAATAATAAAGGACATGAATTAACATTAAGGTTATAATAAATAAGGTTAATTTATAATATTCTCAGTAATTATTAATTTATTAGTATAATTAGATTATCTAGTACAATAAGATCAATGGAAGAACACCTTTTCACTTAACGTAAGTGATTTTACCTGAACCTCCATTATTCATTCAGATTGCTATTTCATTATTTTTACACAAATAATGTTATATTTTATTCTTATTTAATTTTTCTAAATTTTGTTTATATATTCAAAAAACATGTATAAATATTGATTCTTTGTTCTTTTTTAGGGATATACATGTTTTTAGTGGTTTCATTCCCAATTCTCCCCAATAAGCAAGCCAATTTTAAGGAAACATACCAATTTATTACCCATTTTAAAGCGTTCTCCATAATATAATTTATTCCACCAATAGTTTTATAAAACAACTATTTTTAATATAAAAACATTCTTAGTTTAGTTTTGTTTTTATATAAAATATTATGTTCTTTTCTATTTTAAATTATCATTGATATTTTACTTAAACCGCACTAAAATGTTTTAATTATAATGTTTAATAAATAATATTTTTACATGTTATCAATTTTTTTTAAATCAATTATACTAATATTTCCCTATTATAACATATTATTTTTCAGGAATGATCTAATTCCTTTCTTTCATGGACACATTTAAGACACACCCACTTATTATGCTTTTTGACATGATCGTGATACAGAATTCATTCCATGGGTAAACCTTATACTTATGTATTATTGATTATGTA
Organism: Viscum album; assembly: GCA_963277665.1. NCBI lineage: Eukaryota > Viridiplantae > Streptophyta > Magnoliopsida > Santalales > Viscaceae > Viscum > Viscum album. Next base: position 372,482,739 of record OY728134.1, read on the forward strand.
TGATTATATATGTGGATAGAATATTTATGATCATGTTATGATGGGTGTTCCTATATAGTTCTCCAATGCATTGGGAAATTTTTTGTCTCATGAGATGTTTTGTGTAATTTTCTTGGCGGTTAGCCTTGACATCTACTCCATGTGAAGTAGTCTAGGTGGCTAGCCTTGACTTGTGCTACTCTATGGGAAAAGAGCCTTGACTTGTACTAAAGTAATTTTTAATGTTTCTTCCACATTACTATGATTCCATGATTTTTATGATACAATTTTCTATATGTTATGATTCCTTATGACTAATCACGTTCCATGTCTTTTTATATCAATATGTTAGGCTTTTAAACATTATGCTATGAATTATTCTTATATTTATTCCCTTACTATATGTGTTATCACATCCCTTTTTTCATGTTATCCATGAGATATCTTTCGTAGATGTAAGGTATCAAGGGATGTAAGGATGTCATTGTGAATATTAGATAAATAAATATTTTATTTATTCCCAGGGTTTCTATTTTATGTACCTAGTTTTCCAAGAGACTAGAAATTAAGATCATTATCTTGTAATTTTATGTTTAATTACGCCTAATATCATGTAATGTAATGTGTAAAATGATAGGGTCACTATCGGATGGGCCCCACCATTATTTCCCATGATTTTTCTATGGAGATGTGATCACCAAGGAAATAAATAAATTCTTATCCTTAAAGTTAATAATAATGTCCATTGAATATATTTATTAAATATATTTATTTTTTTTAATGTAAAAACATTAGAAATATTATTTTAATGATAATTACTTTAAAATATTCACGGTTCATTTAATATTTTTAGGGCGTATGAGTTTAGGTAATTTATTAATTATTATCATGTAATATATTTATTATATTATAAATGATAATAAAAATATATGATATTTATGACTCAGTTTAGTTGTAAAAATACTTTTTATATAGAGTCTTAATTATTCAGGGTTGGGAAGGCATTATCAGGTATTTTATTAAAACCATAAAAATAGAATAAGATTGGAATTAACTTATGATTATTAATGTGATTTATCTCTTTTATTATCCTTTAAAAATCGATATGGAGAGTTGATATATATATATGAGTTCATAATGAGATCTCTCTCATGCATCGCAAGCACAAAAATGCAGTGATCATCAGAGCGTTTAAGGCATCGTAATATCCCTGCCCTAGCACCCATAATTCAACGAGCGGTGCGCTCGTAGTTTCTTTAAGAGAGTGTGGAAATTATAAGGGAATTCAGCTTCATGTTCATTAAAAAAAATTCCCAATCATGACCTAAACTCATGCACAACATCATATCTAACCAAGGTATTTTATGGTTTTATGTTTCTGCATAATCTTGTTCACATGAGATCCTCGATATAAACTAGGAAGTGATTTTATGATATCGATGAGTTCATCTCATATGTAAGTGTACAATTTTAAATTCACTTATTCTGAGGCTTCCACTACATTCGTGATACCTTCCCTAACGGGATGAAGAATTATGAGATAGTGGGAGGGTTGAGTACCTTTTTATTGTTATGGTTTTGTGGAATTCTTGTAAATTTTTTAAAAGATAATTCCACCCTAATTTTCTCCATTTAAGGATGCACCAATAATTAAACAAAGCCATAAAAGTGAGGGTAGGGTTGAAATATGTCTATCCAATGTCATTTTTAAGAGTATATAGGTTAGCTTGGATCTTATGTTTAAGGTTTAGTTCATTGATAAACATAATTTTACCATAATCATTGAAATTTATGTTAATTACATTCACTAATGTTTTTGGTCAAAAACTAAGTTTACTTAATTATTAATTATATATTATGATGTCTAAAAGTATGGAATCCATTTTCCCAAATTCTAAAACCAAATTTTCTAGAAATAAATTTTAATTTAATCCCATATATGGGGAGATAAAGTTGTTTTTAGTGAAAATGTTCAAATGTTATCTATGTTTTCATATCAAGTCTTAACATGATATTGTTGACAATGGCATAAATTTTTTTATATTATGTATACTTAATATAATTATAAATTAAATAAAAATATAAATACAAATTAACAGTATAAATAAATTAGATTAAAATCATTTTTGAATTAATATTTTGTATTTTCCACCATGCATCCACAAATGATGATTTTTAGAAAAATCTAAAAAATTAAGCCAATGATAATTTAGATGTTATGAATTCAGAAAAGATTTATATTTTATCAAATTAAATTTCTAAATGTTTCAAAAATTAATTTCATTGGTTATCATTTAAGGATAAAACAAGAATTTCATTTGATAAAATAGTATTTTAAAAAATATAAATACTTCACCAAAATTTTTATTTTTCATTATCTATTACATTTATTTATATCTTAAAAATGTAAAAAATATTTTAAAATTAGTTATTACTATATATATTACTGTGTTTATTGACTAGGATATACCAATCTTGTTTATATAGTTATAATAATAAAACAATGTTTCATCTAAACTCAGTGTTGTGAGTAACGCATGCCAAGTCAGTGTTATATATAGTGTATACCTTGTTAGTGTTGTGTGTGTAGCGATGATTATATTGGTGTAGAATATAGCGAATTTACTTAGTTCAATTAAATAACTCCATGAAATATAAGTTATTTGAAAAAAAATTCATAAAACTCAAGGGGTTGCAAATCATATCAACTGGGTTACTATTTAAATATAAATTTATTACCAACATAATTTTTCTTAAACCATTGTTTAAATTTAAAATCATAAAAAGTAAATTTTATTATTTCAAGCACATATTGTTTTTTTATTTTAAAATATTAGAATTATTCCATGAACTTGGCATATAGAGGTGTGTTTTGAGGTAAATTAAACCAAATTTTATCCATAGGTATTGGATTTTCATTATTCTATATCTATATTAATTTATAAAGATATAAATGTTTAATAAAATAAGTATAATAAAAATTAATCATCACCCAATTTCATCATTGATACGTTTACAATATTGAGTAGGTAAAACATAGATTTACCATGAAAATGATTCAGTCTAATATGAAGAACATAAACAATATAAATAAATAAATATTACCCACCACAATAAGAGGTTTGGATATGGTGTAAAAAGGTCACATAGAAAACGATATTGCAATAGAATATGAAGACAATATGGGATGTGGACAATGAAGTTTAACTCATGGATGGATATGGGTTGGTGAAATCATGTTCTAGGAAAATGAATGAGGAGGATGGGGTCATGGGGATAAGTGGGTTAGGGATAATACCATATTTAGAGGTCAAATTGTATAAGAAATGGTGAATAAGGGATGTTGTTTGGGGTCACCAATGTGGGGAGAAGGGTAATTAGGGATAGGGGTTGGTGGGTAGGTGATTGAGTGTGTTTTTGGTGAATTTCCATTGATGATGGGAGGAGGTTCAGGTCTATGGGGATTAGGGGGTTCAGGCAATGAGGATCATGTGGGCGTGAGTATGGGTTGTTTTAAATATTTATGGGTGGTTTTCACGAGACAAATTCTAAATCATATAATTTAAAAAAATATAGGTGGTTGCAAAAAAATTGTCAAAAAATTGTAATTAATATTTAATATTATTTATATAGAAGAAATTTCTATAACATCCTCTAATAAAGAACCATTGGTACCAATTTGTTTTGTAGTGAAGGGAAGGATCTGTAATTTGAAAAATATTATTGTTATTTTTTTGATTGAATTTTTTATCAAAATAGAAGAAATAAAAGTTGTATTTCATGTATTGAATATTGAGGAGATTTATGTTTTTGTTTAGGGTAAATAATATAAAATTTGGTTCATGTAATTCATTTATTTTTGGATTATGCTCTATTGATTTTCCCATTTTCATTTATGTATTCCATTATATAGTGAAAATTGAAGTCAATTTTAAAAGTATAAATGATTGATAAATGTTTCTCATGTGTTGATCCATCCATATAAATTGAAATCCAATATTTTATTTTCTTCTCAAAATAGTTAATCAAATGAATGGAAAATGATCAGTTTATTTATATAAAAAAATCTATATATGAAAATTTACTAAAATATAAGGTGTTGGGGATTTAGTGGCCATATTTCAATACTATTTCAATATAGTCTCTATGTTATGATTTAATATAATTATTTTCATTTTTAATGAGAAAATATAGCCATGTTATTAGGAAAAAAAAGACATGTTTGGATATAGTGCATGTAGTAAGTATTGAATCTTAACATATTCTTGATGTAGCTCCATTTGTTTCCATTATTGATGTTATTTGATTGTTGTTTCTATAATGTTTTAGATATATAAAACATTATTTATATAGAATAATAGTTGATGATATTTTTTAACATTTCACAGATTTTTATTTTTATATTTGATCTATTTTATACAAGAAATATTTGATGCACCTTATCAATGAATATACTTTTTTCATTAATGAATTTGGGAGTGGAAATTTCCCCCTCCTCAAGTCCTTTCATTGTAAAGAGATTGTCAGGATCATTTAAATAGTGTATATATCTCACATTTCCCTTCCCCTAATGAATTGGGTTAGTCAAAAATTGGGTTCCATCAATCATTGGTTTAATATAGGTTAGGGGAAGGTTATCTTCTATGGGGCAGTCCACAAAAACCAAAGGACTAATTGGATGTTTTTCTCTCGAAGATCGAATTCACTGGAAATACAACATTTAAGAAATAGAAGCATGAAATTTGTAATAAAAGTACATAGTGTATTTAAAATTATTTCCTAAATTATGGACTATTATTCATGAAAAGAACACCACCCACAGATATATTTTAATGAGATTAAGAACCAATATTTACATAGTAGAAACATACCCATAATGAAACAGTTTTATAATAATTAAAGCACATAATGATGATAATAAAATGACATAAGTAATATATTTACTACAGTACATGGTAAAGTTATACCATTCCACTCTCTTGGGGATGCCATTGAGAATTTGGAGTAGATATGTTTGAGTTCACCATGGGTAATGTCTCATGTGCTATAAGATGATATAAACCTTTAAAAATGGAATTCCCTTTTAATGTGAGTAATTTTCTTTATTAAGAAATTATTTTATTGAAAAATCATTTACTAAATTAGTTATGTTGGAATGTTATAATTAATATTATGTTTAAAAGACTGTTAAGCATCATAACCATTTATAATATAGTATTTATATAGTCATCATTATGATTAGTATATTAAGTATAATAATATAGTCTATTGGGTATAGAATATGGAAGCGTTGATCATTAATAGTAGTATCACACCCTATGAAGCCCATTTATTGAAAAATCTAATGGAGATAGAATCATTTGATTTACCTTATCAAATCCAAATATTATATTAAATAATTGAACCACAAGTAAACCTTTTTACTGGAGAAGTTCGGGGTCCTTGAGATCATGACCCAAACCATGTACAACAAACCCCCCAAGCAAATCTCACAATTGCACACCTTTCCCTTATTAAATTGAATGTTGGAAGAATGTTCTATCTATTAATAACCTATGAATTTGAATTTTCATATTTTATCTTATGAATTGTCATTTTTATCCCATATATATTAATATGTTATAAATGATAAAATAGTGTGTTTGATAATAATATGAACTTGTTACAATAAAAAATCAATCATTAAGAAAATATTTAGTTTCAATTAAAAAAATTTATGAAATTAAAATCATACAAAATTAATGACATATTTAAAAAATATTATTAATAATTAAATTTTACTAAAAAAAAATTATAATATAATTTCAATATGTCAATATTAATTGTCATCAGGGTCTATAAACATTATTATTTAACAGAAATCATTTTTCAATAAAGGGGTTTAAAAGGAAAAATTATTATATATATAGAATTATTTTGATAAAATAAGTATCATTTTTGGAATAATCACATCCAAATTTTCTAATGTTTACTTTTTTATAATTTTTTGAGATAATAGAATTTTTTAGGTAAATATTTAATATGGAATCAATATATGGTATTTATTATGAGATCATAATGACTTAAAAGTGATATAATATATTCCATAAAAGGTTTACATGACACATTTTAAAATATTACTTTAAAATAATGTTTTTTGGAGGTTATTTGAGTTTTTTATAAACCATTACAAATCATTCCACAACCTATATTATATTTTATGGATTAAAAAAATATTATATCTAAACATGACTCACTTCCATAAAAAAAATGGTATTAAATCAATGAGTTAGGTTCTTAAACATGTAAACAAATGAATTCCACCCCAATATTATAGAAACAATGGGTTGGTTTTATTTTTGGATTACAAAATCATATAGAGTCCAAAATATATTCTTGGAAATTAATGAGAAATCCAGCACTTTTTTTCTATATAAACTCACCCAAAGTAAAAATTCTCTTCACTAAAAATCCTTAGAGCACTAAATTACTCTGCACTTCCATCTCTATATCCAAAAACATAATCCCAAATTTTCATAAGAATCATCTCTATATATTTTAGAACCCCCCCCCCCCCCCCGTCAAGGTAAGAGATTCTCACCTTATACTCTTTATTAAATAATATCCTTTTTATTATACCTTTTTATTTTGAATTTATAATTTTGGAATATGATTCCAGACATACCTATATATATCATTACGATTTCTAGGAAATTATATACCCTTTACACTCTCATTAATCCCTTCCCTAAACCTTAATGTTCCCCCAATATTATGTCATAATTTCATTGAAATCATTCCATGAAAAACAATTATGTAGTAAATACACATACTAATTTCCACTGAACAATATTTCACTAACAATATCTATCCTTTATTTATTTTTTACATCCATATATATAACCCACATTCCTTAATAATGGGATTAAATGTGATGTAATATGGTTTCTTATTGAATAATCATTGTGGAACACATATTTATGTACATAGTATGAATCTGATGGGTGGGTCTAGAAATATATATCGATGTAAGGAATTATGTTATTTTTTAATTTCAAGAGATACCATGTATTATGCATGGGAGATTATCTAAAGAACATTATGTTATTATTTATGGGTGTTTTACCATGAAATATGTTTATGATGTTATGTTTTATTTTTTTCCCACAATCCCAGGTTTCATATATGCCATAATATTATATCAATCCTCATCATTCAATATTTTGAATCACAACCATTTTATGAAGACTTGATATACATTTTGGATAATATATACTAATTTAGCTTATATATTTGTTAGTAATTCCCTGATTGGGATTTATATATTATTCATTTTATATTTATTTCCCCATGTTATCCCATGTATTTTTAGAAGAAAAATGGAATTTTAGGAGCATGTTAACAAAGTTTTCAATAATCTCATTTTACTTTTGTCACATGTTTTTATACTATATAACTAATTTCCCAAATACAGTAGGACTCACAATCTTCTAGGTTATACTATGGATTTTTTTTGTTTTAAATCTGGAAATAAATTTCATTTAAAATATGGTTTTTCATATGGTCATATACACGTGTTCAAGGATTTTAAACTCTTCCACACATCATGAGAAAAAATCATGGATTTGTAAATACACATTAAATGGAACACTTGTGGTGTATTTTAGGGGAAAACATGGGGTTAGATATAAAGATAATATCAATAGACTACAATCTATTTTTCTTATAACCAAATAAAGAATAAAATCCATGAGTGTAAAAATAAAAAAGTGATTCAAATCAATGGTGCCACTGGGGAGAGCAACTCCCCGAACACTACCAGATCCTTGAAAAGGACCATCCAACTAGTAGCCTCTATGGGTCCACACCAAACTGAAATGATATAGTGCACATGAGTGTGATAGGATAGGTGTAGGGTTCATATGAGACTTTTGAAAAAATTATCAATGGAAGATAAATAAAACCACACTAGATCAATGATGGAATTTTTTTCGGATAAAAGATTCATATACTGATGGAAAAAACAATAAGGTCTAGGAATAATGGACTAGAAAAGATGTAAAATAGTATTCCCAATGAATCAGATCTCAATCAATTATACAAAATATTAAATGAGCATAAAATAGTTCAAATACAATATATCGTTCATGTATTTTGAATTTCTGATTATAAATATTAAAATTTAAAAATAGAAACACAAAAATCACCAATCACAATATTTTTAAATGAAATTGGTGATGATATTACACCTAATGTTTTCAAATCTGATCCAAATTGATCACATCTAAATATTTATTAAATTAAAAAAATCCACATCATTGGTAAAACTACTCGTCATGTTATTATCAGAATGTATCATGGAGACACATATAAATTAAAATTCCATAACATCTCTAACAAAAAGCAATATAATATCAATGGTTTTAAATTTTTCCATACATACCAAGTATTTAGATATATTTGGCTATGACTAACTATACATATATACTACAAAAATAGAATCTTAATGCTTGACTTAAGAATACAAACACCAAATCCATAAGGCCTCCAAAACATCCTCATTTAGTGAAACATGTTCAGATATTATTATTAAAAGGAAAACCACATATTTCATGTCACATTAACAGGATATGGGGGCTCTACAAGATGTGAGAATATATGAAGACAATGAATTTATTCTGTTAATAATTTCTTGTATAGTCACTATCTACAAATCTAATAATTATTTCATTAATATCATCATTTTTAACATAACACAATGATTAATATGAATTACATGATAAGTACACATGATTCCACTTCAGGGCATGTCAATGTGGCTTCCCGAGACATCCCATAAATATTTTAATGGTGTGGACTACAAAGGAAAAATTATATCATGTGCATATCTTGGTGTACATGATGCTACCAACAATGTTGTCATTGGGTATTTTGGATATATACACAATATGAACAGAAACAGTAGGAAATTGAATTATTCAAATAACAAAATGATGACTAAAAGGTACTCTAATAGTTTATTGAGATTAAAATAGGCAAATTTTGAAAAAATCATATTATAATAATTTTTTGAGTGATAAAAAAATTTATTAGGCCTATCACTAATAATTTATTAATATATAACTTTTTCCCCTAGAACCTTCATTTATGAAACACATTTTAATTGATATATAAGAGTACTGATTAGATCCAAGTTATTTCATATTATATTCATGTCATAAATATATAATTGAAGGAAAATCATTTTGTTTTTTATAGACTTAAAATAAAAACAATAATAATATTGGCTCCTAGAAAAATGGATATTAAGAATTAAAGAGTTAAATTTTATATATTACTGCCATGGGGATTGTTGTAATCATACAATGATTTATTGAAAAGGAGAAAAATGTATGATATGAATTATATAGAATAACTATTATGAGTATTTATATAATTTCTCACAAATTTCACCATGATCTAATGCTATTTTAATATATAGTGTAATGTGAATTTCATAGGAAGAAAAAAAATCTTGTAGCCTAATGAAACTGTAATTGTTGAGAAATTTAAAAAATAATAAATTTCTAATCATTGTGGAAATGTAAAGGAAACTATTTTGGATTCGAATTTTGTTTTCTTTATCATCATTTTCACCCCCCCCCCCTTATTATTAAATCCACTAACATCCAATTACATTATAACTGGGGTGCTTATAATCAAGATAAAACGTATGATTTTTATTTAAGGAGGGAATTTATCAATCAATGGTGGGGATTCAATTTTACAAATATTTATTATTAACGGCTTTTTTATATTTTTTAATATCATCATAAATAATATATCGATAAGCATGAAAGGAAAACAAATCCATATCATAATGAATAAAATGGGATGGCGGTCTAGGGGACCTTCTATGACCACCACATTTCAACTGGAAGCCAACATTATTGTATGGATATTAATTTTTAGAATCATAATTAGAATTGAGACTAGATTAAATTTTTCTCACATATTAAGTATCATTTGGCGGAGGCTGTACAACATCCCCTAATTGGGTTGATCGTTTGGATTTAGCAGCCCCATTAATGGCTCCATCATCACTGTCTTGTGTAATAATATTATATTTAGTAGAAATGGATTCGTGGAACTCCACATATATATTAATTATTATATTTTGGTAACCTAATTAACCAACCAACAGTTTATAACCTTTCTCATCCTCAGGGTACCCAAAAAAATAATCTTATGTGCTTGAGGTTCATTATTATAATTCAATAAATGGGAATATTCAATGCATCCAAACAGTATTAGATGATTATAAATAGGTAGTTACATTTTAAAAATCTCATATTAGTCTTTATAATCATTAGAGAAACATTTAAACCTATTTGATAAATACACTTATATAGTTGTAACCTCTTCCAAAAAAGGATTTGGGGAGATACTAGAATACAGATCTACTTCAGATTCTCTCTTGAAAATACCTAGTCATTCTCTCAGCATCTCCATTCTGTTGGAGGGTTTCCCTAACAGGATGATGCCTTAAAATTCCCTCATATTTGTAGAAATAAAATAAATAATTATAGAGGCATTCTAACAAAATATCTAATTTCATTGTTATAATTTTCATTCCAACCATATTTTCTATATGTATTTTCCTAGGTTCTATGGATTTAAAAATATCAGATATATACTAGATTTTGTAAATAAAATAACTTTATAAAGAATTCACCAATATAACAATAGAATTAGACATTCCACCATGAGGGGTATTCCTTGTTAGTACCCATTAATTATAATAAATAAATTCTGAGGGGAACCTTGCACTAGTTCTAAACCTTTTGAAACGGACACTCTTAGATTTTACCATTACATAATCATCACAAAAGAGGAATTTACTAGTTGAAATGTATGTTAATAACCCATGGTTATAATGAAATAATCCTTTCACACATATTATTACCTGAATTTTCACATAAATATCTACTGAATATAAATCGTGGAATGAAAAGGCCTAGTGTATTTAGACGATGAGGTACCTAAAACATCTAAAATAAAAAAACAATATTTTAATAACAATAAAGAGATTATAAATTACTTGAGAACCATAATATTTATAATATATCATGATAAATACATAAAATAAATGGGAGAGCTAAAAAATAACTATAAGGAAATAATCATGAGAAGAAAAAATAACATGTTAGTCAAAGTTATAAAATGATATCATTAAAGAGAAGGATCCTGAGTAAATCAAATGGGATGATAACATGAAAAACATGGTATCATAATAACATGGAAACATAGGAAATTTGGAAAAAATGTATAAAATTATATAAACATGAGTCAATGATCCCTTCTTATACAATATAACAAGGTGAAAAAATTCCTAAAATGGATTATGATTACTCGCTAATCTAATATATAACGTCTCATGAGACTATGTTTCTGACTTAATTCATAGAAGAACAATATAAGATCACTTATCATTAAATTTTCAAGATAATGCATGTTAAAAAACTTGAAATATATCATAGGTAATATATTTATACATTTCCCATGGAAAGAAATGGGTTTCATAATCTTGTCTAATGTCATAATAAAGGATATTCTATATAGATGGATTTTGAGAAATGAATATAAGTCACATACCACAAAAAAGTGGATGGGGTAAAAGCTTGGTATATATGTGAGAAGAGTATTCCATATTTAAAATCATTACATTATATTAGAGAGAAATAAATAGAATGTTATTTAGATACATAATGGTAATAACCCAAGGAAAAAGGGTGGTTCAAAAAGGTACATTATTTAAATTCTAAATATTTCATAAATATTAAAGAAATCATTTTATTTCGGAAGAAACATTGAAAATTTTAATGTAATATAAAAACAATTGATTTTTCATGATGGTGATAAATTCTATTCATGTTCTATACGTTCAAAAAACATTCCATTCACACTTTTGTAAAAAGTCAAAAAATGATCATTCATTGAAAAATGGTGAGACATTTTCTTTTTAAAAAATATCACAAAAAGTCACGAATGATTAAAAAATATCATTAATAAATAAATTTGGAATATTAAAAAATCATAAAAACATTGAATGTAAATATATAAATGGAATAAAATGAATTTTCCATCAAAAATTTACATAATGTTTGTTTTTACTATAAAAATTGTGAATAATTTTAAGTACCAAATAATGGAAACTAGTGTTATTAAATGAAAATATAATTAATAACATATGGTGAATAAAATGAAATTGGTATTATATTCATTGATAAAATAATTTTGATCATTGTAAATTCATGCATAACTAATCTCGATGAAAATCAGTTAGAAGAATAAATCCTTTCGATGTTGGTATCTTTTAATTCATAATCCGATTAATGAAGTTAATGAATTTTGAGATAAAATAACATGACGTATGAATGTGTCATGAAATAATATGTAATGGGTAATTATATACACCATACAAAATAAATTAGGTTCATAACATTAAAATATACCTCATTTAACGTAAACGGATACAAAATATTATACCTCGAGTCTATAAATTTTGTGCAATCGTTTTATTGCATGAATAAAAAAATTATGTCAATTTTTTTATTAAAATAATTTTCTATGTTTAAAGACATAAAATAAAACCTTTTAGATAATTATTTAAATGACATATATGATTACATAATCCATTACATCAACTTTGGGTTTTTTGTGGATGTTCAGTTCAAATTTTCAAAATAGAAGTGTTGTGTTGATCGTCGTCAAAGGATACATTATAAAATCATCTAAAAAATAAATATTATTACATATTTTTCAATTATTAACATTAATTGTTATAGTTACCTTAGTCATTTACACATATTACGACACGATTTGAATCATATTTAACATTCAAATTAGAAGCCAATGATTGGGTAGCCTAGTGTCATTAGACGACTATATACATAAAACTAAAAGCAAGGGACTAGAAAAATATATTATTTAATCATTATAATGAGATAATAACTTCCTTTTATCCCTTATATCATCATTTTAGAACATGGGGAATACATGAAAATATAGATGAGCAAAAAAACCTAGTAACAGGGTATACATAAGAATGCAGCAAAATGCATGAGTTAGAAGACACAACGTGACAACATAAAGATGTATAGATCACGAATAAAAAAAAGGAAGCAACACATCTATACCACAGGACCATATAATAATTTAATCCTAAAAATTTGAAAATAATAGATAATATAAAAATCATGAGTCAATGCTAACTACCAAGACTATTTCACATGCCGCACAAAGTCCCGTAAAGGAATCTGGTTCACTCACTATCCCAACATGATGTTTCACGATATTAAAAATTACCAAATTAATTGGAGAACTATATGTGTATACCCATTTTAACATGTTTATTAACAATTATGAAACATGAAAAATCATATATAAGTAATCAAATATAAATATAAGGGTCACCCATGGAAGGTATTGGGTATCATATTCAAGTAAAAAGGCGTATGAAAATGGAATATCATAATGGTTTCCATGATATAATAGATATAAATAATGCATGGATATTAATATGTGAAAATAAACATAGGTCATGATAATTTATTTCTGACTGAAGTGAGAACAAATAAATAGAGTGTTTACGGATCATTAGAAAATGAAACATTTATGTGTGGTTTAAGGAAAATATTAAGGATTATTTAAAATGAAAAGGTAATGATTTTTTAAATTGAAAAAATGAAAAAAATTTAGTTTTCATGATAAAATATGTTATTGTAGAAAAGTAATGGTGTATTGACACATCTAATGGAGAGAACATGGAAATAGGTAATAAAACGAGGAATTGTCTTAAATTGGGCTAGCATATTAGGACGAATGGAGAAGAAAATATTTTTAATTCATTTATTTTCCCATAACACAATGAATAAATGATTAGGATACATGAGTTTGGAATATATGAATATAGTTTAAAAAAATAAAATGAAATTAATTAACAATTAAATTCGGGTAATGACAGAGAAAGAATAACCTAAAGGGAAAATGGTGGTTCAGAGAGAATCTGTTACATTAAGTCCGAAATCGTTTTTTACTTAATCATAATTTACAATATAATAAGATTAAATATATTTTTATATTAATATATACCCAATTATACATGTATTTTATTTATTATAATGTTAATAAAATCATTTTTTTTAATTTTCATGAGTTATAAAATCCAATTTTATCATTCCGGAATGTTCATTTTCATGGGTTTTAGGACCAGTTCACTAGTATTCATGTATGTTAGATCATGTGAAATGGTAATAGTTATAAAAAATAGAAGTTAAATGATATTAATGATCTAATATAATATTGAATGGTTATATAAGTCACTTGGTTATATGGGTGAGGATAAATAATTATAAATCTCATTACTGATAACTGTTTAGATTATTTTGCTGTCTTTTCGGTCAAAAAAAGCTAGTTGGGTTTTATTATTTAATATCATGTACTTATGATAGTTCAATAAAATTAAAAACGATATAAAATAACCAATAAAATTTATTTACAACATTATAATTGTTTTATGTCTATATATGATGGTATTTAAGGCACATCAAACCAAACTATCCATGATTTCGGTAGATTGAAACATCATATGCGATGTTTTCATTTATAGAAAGAGAGAGAGAGAGAGAGTATTTGGATTATTGAGATTAAATTAACATGATCAAAATATAGTATAAAAATGATACTGGAGTAATAATTTCACTTTTACAAGGGGATGATAGAAGAGAATAAAAAAGGCAAAGAGATTGGAATAAAATTCGTGGAAAAAGAATGAGGATTTACCTCATGATTTCTCCTCTTTGATAACCTCCTTGTGGAAATTGGTTTTGGTATTTTATTGAGACAAGAATAACATGTATTTGGGTGTGGGGAAATAAAATATAATTGGGTAGAAATTTGATAATATTCAAGGATTAATAGGTGTAAAGAGAAGTGTTGGTGAAAGGTGGAATTTATAGGAGAACAGATGGGGTGTTCTTAATTATTTTATTCATTAATATAGTATTTTGACCAAGTATTTGAGTAGTTTTGATTACATGAATAATTAAATTATACAGATTAAGTGACTTTGAGATTATGGACTTACATCAGCCACACTTTTTCTCATGACTTGGTAATTCATGTATTTATTAAATACCGTAATTTGTCGCATTTAACGGTGCACTTAAAATTAATGTATTTTTGGAAAATCCAAAAAAAACCCAAAACCAATTTTTAAAATGTACAGTTAAAAAATAAATTCTATTTTACAAAAATAATTTTCCAAATATGAGAAATTTAATTTTAAATAAAATAATCATTCACTCGAAAAATAACGATTTTAACATTATAACTAATTTTATGACACTTTAGAAAATTAATAATGATTTTATAAAATTATCTTATAATATAATGGAAATAGAATTTTAATTTTTGATTCTATTATATGAAGTTAAATTTTCATTTAAATCCTTATATTTATTAAAATTTTCTAAATAAACATTTATGTTTCATTAAAATACAAAGACTTAATTTATATTTTATTAAAGCATTCAAAATTTTATAATATTATATAATTAGATCATATTTATATTTATGAGATACATAAATTTTATATATGCTTTACTATGTGATGTTACTGTTCTACTAGCTAGATTACTATTCATAATCTTCATATTAATATTTCAAAGGTCAAGTTACTATTACATCTGTATAAGTTCATGATATTCTAGAGACACCTCTTGTTTAATTATGTCAACATGTTTAAAGTGTATATTGTGTCATATATGAGATTATTATGTGATTTATATTTTTATAACATAATTATTATAAATAAATTTCCATTGATAAATGTTTGGGTCATTATATTATTCCCCCCTTATGAAATTTCTCTCTCTATATTTCATTTTACGTACTATGATGAAAACATGTGAGGGTACATATCCTTCATTGCTTCCTATGGTTCCCTTGTTACCTCTTCATAATTCTGGTTCCACCATATTGAAATGATTGGGTGTATAGTTTTTTGTACAAAACATTATCTCTATGGTCGATGATCTTCACCATCAGCTCCTTGTAAGAGGGATCATTCTTTAACTGTACCACCCATGAAATCAGTAAATGCAATGGGTTTGATATATACTTCCTCATGAAGAATAAATGGAATGCATTTTATACTGTACACATGGATAGTGGATGTTCTATTTGATAGGTCACTACTCTAGCATGACCAAGAATCTTAAAGGGACTGCTGTACCTAGGAATTAGCTTTATATTCTTTACAAATATCATTATCGTCATCCATGAAGGTATGGGGTGGAATAACATATCTATAACAGTAATCTATGGGTCTCATCGATTATTTATTTCATATATATTTTGTCAACATTGGTTAAACATTATTCTTTTCTTAATTGGTCTCACCATTTCCACCATCTCTTTGACCATCTTTGGTCCCACTAGCTTATGTTCACAGACATCATCCAAACATGCCGGTGTTCTGCTTCTTTTCCCATAAATAGATTCTTATAGAGCCATTTGTATACTTGAGTGGAAACTATATTTATAATATAAATTGACTAAAGGCAAATCTTGGTCTCATCCTCCAATGATGTTTATCGAACATTCTCTCAAGATGTATTCTAGTTTTTGAATAGTCCACTCAGATTGGACATTAGTTAGAGGATTATAGGATGCATTGAAATTCAGTTCAATATTATTTCATGTTGGAGACTTTTCTAGAAATTGGAGGTGACTCTATAATCCATATTAAATATAACCAATAGTTCCACACCATTTATCCTTACCACTTCTCCGATGTATATTCGTGAAAATTGATTTGGGGAGAAATCATCTTGAATCGCAATAAAGTGAGTTTTCTTTGAATGAAAATTTACAAAACCCATAAAAAATTGTTTCCTCTAGATGTTTTTGTATTTCCAATGACAAAGTCAAAGGTTATGTTTTCCAATTTCAATGTTCATATGGGTAATTTTTGCATCATCACTTTATACGTTTTTATTTTATCTATCAATTTATGAAATAACATGCACTTTGATGTATAATTAGTGTCCACCTTATTCATGTTATCCCACAAATAGTTTTCATAGTTATATGGATAAAAATTTACTCTTCCTAGGTGAGTATTGAAAGATGAACTATGTGAATCCTTCAAAATCTACTTCATTCTATATGGATCAGATGGTAAATATATCCATTCCACAAATCATATGACTCCATCATTTTCAATTTTAAACTCTATGGATTTTCCATTTATGATAGATTCCAAAAATTTCTAAATTTTCTTATCATTTCATTGATACTTTTTTTATTTTCTCTATGCTAGATATTTGAGAAATAATTTGAGAAATTATTCAGGATTTTGCATCATTTATTAATCCCATTTCAAATATATTAATGTCTAATTACATTGGATCATTCTCAATTCACATCATTGATAAGGTTTTAGGATCATTTCTATAAAGAGAATCTTCCACTTTATTTTCCAAAAATGGATGGTAGTGGATTTGGAAGTCATAACCCTTGATGAGATCAAAACATATTATCTATTTCATATTAATATCATTTTGTGTGAATATATATTTGCGGCTATTATTATTAGTATATATATCACACTTCTCCCCCTAGAGATAATTATACCATATTTTTAAAGTAATGATCCCACATGCCAATTCCAGAAGATGAATCGAGTAGTTCTGCCCATCGATCTTCTACTTTCATGAGGCGTATGCTTCATATTTATCATTTTTCATGAGTGAATAACCCAAGAAATTCATTGAAGAGAAATTTTATATTGAGAACCTTCTCCACTTGTTGTTAATTTGTTTGTAGGTGATGTGATCAACATTCTCATTAGATATTTGAATCTTTCCTCACATTCATCTATCCATACATACATCTAACCTTTCCATGGTAACATAGTTAACTAGATGGAAAATAATCATAAATTCTCCCAAATAACGTTTGAACTACCTATCTATGCCATTAAATCTACGGATCGTCATTTCCTATACTTTTTTGGGCTACTTTTTGATTGCCTTTGTCTTGGAAGGGTCCACAGATATTCCAATGTTGGTGACAATGTGCACCAAGAATGATACATCCTCTATCCAGAACTCACATTTACTATACTTTTCATATAGTTTATCCCTTTGTATGTTCATTATGAAATTATTAAAATTCTCCTTATGTTCCTTCTCTCTCTTGAACTATATCATAACATCATCGATAAATACAACCAACAATTTTCCATGGTAAAATATAGAGACTTTATTAAATGAATATACGAAAATTTCAAGAGCATTAGTGAGTCTGAATGACATCACTATGAACTCATTGTATCTATATCTTCTTCGAATGGATTTCTTGGGAATATATTCAATTCTCCCCTTTATTTAGTTATATCCAGATCGAAGGTCCACCTTAGAGAAATATTTTTCCCCACATAATTCATAAATGAATTTCTCTATTCAAAATATGCGATAATTTTTCATTGTAATTTTTTTTTTGATCTCATGTTAAATCAATGGACTAGTGTATTGATCCATCCTTATTTTTGAGAAGCAGGATTAGTTCTCCCCATAGTTAAGTACTCAATAATTGAAACCCCTTTTCTAGACTCTCCTATAACTAATTATTTAGTTATTCCAACGTAATGTTGCCCATTATATAAGGTTCCATTGATATAGGTACAGATCCAGGTATAAGATCAATTATGAACTCAAACTCCCGATGAGGAGGAAGACTATGAAATTCTTTGGGAAACACGTCAGTGTAGTTCCACAAAATGGGATGTCATCGAGCTGAATCCACTTAATTGTATCTATCATTTTATCAATACATACTCACTCTTAAATAAATAGTATCCAAAATTTATATAATTATTCCAATGGAGATTTATTCTCCTCCTTACACTTGTTTAGAATTGAAGGATGATTCCAGATTTGAATAGTACAATTCCTTTATTGATAGTTGATGTTGTATTTATACAAGGATACCCAATCCATTTCCAATATAGCATAAAACTCCACCAAAAGAAGTATAAAAACATTATATAGGATGACCCTTCCACAAACATTAATTGGGGAGGACTTATATACCTTGGATGAAATAATTTCCCCATTTCATATTTTAATAGATAACTCATCCTTCATATTTTGAGGTGGTGTTTGTATAGTTCTAGTAAACATGCAAGATAATATATAATCCATAGAACCAGAATCAAATAGTGAGTCCTCTATTAATCAATGTATAAGAATCAATCCTATGACCAAAACATTTTCTGGCTCCACATCAATATTAGTGATAGAATATTCCCTTATTTTCAGCTTTGGAGGTTGTGGTTGCTATTGATTGCCTCCAACAACCCTTGTCATAGGAAAATGGACTGTATATTTACCATGTTCCTTGCAGTTGAAACACTACACTACATACTAATTATCAATCTGAACCTACCTTTATTCTTCCATATTAGTGATTTTTTACATTACTTCAACATTTATTAGCCATATTCCCCTATATTTCACATTTAAAGCATATATTGGTTCCCTATATGTAGTTTCCAGGATTCATATTCCCACACCTATGAAACATGTGATGATGGGTCTTCTTTTCGTCATGGGATTTATCGATTGATCCACCCATATTAAAAACTACTTTCCTCATTTCATAATCAGTCCCATGAGACCATTGACAGTCTCTGATCTCTATTTCAACCATGACGGAATGATCGACAACCTCCTCATAGTTATCAAAGTCTTGAATCACCAAAAATTTTCATAGTCCCATATTTAGTCAACTAATGAAGTGACCCACATTGATTTTGTTATTCAGGAAAAATATAGACGCATATCATGCAAGCCAGTTGACGTTTTCTTCATTAAAACTAATATACCAATATCCCTTTTTCTTTATTTTATGGAACTACCTTTACATATTAATATTAAGTGTTTGAGGATTTTTTTTTGAAAAATAATTTCATGAAATCATTTTATTCCTTGGATTCAATTTACTCCTTATAATTTCTATTCATTAATAGTTTCCACCACTAATCATAATCATCCTCAAAACAATAGATTATAAGAATAACTTTTTCTTCTTCTGAGCACTAGAGGACATATAATATTATCCCAACATATTTAATGCATTTTTCATGTGGAGGGTATTAGAACATACACTAAAAATGGGTGGAATAATCAATGTGCAGGATTCGACTGAAACTTGTTCATTCATAGGATTTGTAGTTCATCCAACATGATTGATTTTATTATTCATAACCTGATCTAGTTGATCATTTACTATCATGATGTTTTGAGCACCCATCCCTTTATATTTGGCATATCATAAAGGAAATAATCTGATTTCTTATCAAATTGTTATTTAGTAGAAGTTATCTTATTTACAACCATTAACTACTAAAAATAATGTAATAGTAGGTGGGTTGAATACATATGTAATAAGCATAAAAAATAAATCTTTGAACATAAAAGGATAAAATTATAATAGAAATGATATCCTATATATTGATTCCCTTGTATTTAATGTAGGTAATCCATGGTGATTGAATTATCATTAGGGTTCTTTGTAAATTACTGTAGTCATAATATCAAAAAATAACTAATTCATGATATGATAAAAACACTAAGGGCCCTATCATTTTACACGTATTAATACATGATTTTAATCATAATTAACCATCTAATTACAAGACAAAGATCATGTAGTGTAGAGTCATTGTAAGATAAGGTATATAAAACTATCAACATCGGAGTAAAAAACATTTTTTTAATTATATTAATGGAATATTAACTACCTTTGAGCCTTTAAATCTGCATAGGACAAAGGGATCTACTAAAAATCCTAGTAAGGAAATAAACGAAAGAATTACGCATATCACATGGGTTAAACAGCAAAACTTGATGACATATAAAGGCATCAAGGATGCATAAACATAAAAAACTGTAATATGTATAAAATGGGGTCATGTAATTAAGCCTTCAAATAAATTTACCTAGAATATATAAACTGACATAACCATGACTCAAGGATAACTTCTAAGACCATTTCACATGGGGGAAATGGTCCCATAAATGAATTCGGTTCA
Source organism: Viscum album (assembly GCA_963277665.1). NCBI lineage: Eukaryota > Viridiplantae > Streptophyta > Magnoliopsida > Santalales > Viscaceae > Viscum > Viscum album. The sequence continues at coordinate 372,503,839 of OY728134.1, forward strand.
CTCCATAACCCAAAATTTACCACTCATGAGACTAAACATTACCCAATAAATTGGAATACAATCTAGGTGTACCTATGATAACATATTCATGAATTTTTATACCACATGATAAATCATACATAAAAAATCAATCATAACATAAGGGATTCAAATGGAAAGTATTGGGGATCATATTCATGTGAAATGGAATAAAAAAAAGGGAATATCACAATGGTGTCCATGAAAGAATGGATTTAAATTATACAATGAAACTCATAGTGGAAATATACATATAACATGATATCTGATGTAAAAGTGAAGTTATAAAATCTAAAAATAATGATTCAGAAACATTAAAAAATAAAACATTTTAGTTTGGTTTAAGGAAAATATTATTGATTTCATAAAACAAAAATGCATAGTTGTTTGTATAAATCCAAAAAGAACCAAGAATTATCTTAAATGATAAAATATTTATTGTAGATAAATAATGGTTCCGTAACCTAGAGTATGGTGATGACATGAAAATAGGTAATAAAACACGAAGTTCCCTTAAATCGTGTGTTCTTATCGGGAAGAATTTATAGGGAAACCATTCAAAATCATATATTTCACCTTACAATAAGGAATAAAGGATATGAAAACATGAATTTGGAACATATAAATATAATTTATAAGAATATAATAAAATGTATAAAAATTAAATTGGGTTAAATATAGAGAAAGTATAACTTGAAAGAAAAATGGTGCTTCATAGAGAATCCCTTACCTTTAGTCCGAAGGTGTTCCGCACTTGGTCTTACTATCTGGGATAATAAAATTAAATAAAAAAATATTAAATAAAAAAAATTTATACATGTATTGTATTAATTATTATTTAATTAGGATCATTTATGGATGTTTTGATGATTTATAAGAAATAATTTAATATTTCAGGAGTGTTGGTTTCCTTTTTTCATGACAAGTCCACTGTTATTTGGGTATGAAAAATCATGTGAAATGGCAATAGTTATCCAGAATTGAATTTGCATGTTATTAATAATCATTATAAAGTTTAAATGTTTATATTATTAATTTTTTTTGTTTTTGGTGGGTATAATTCATTATATAAAACATTAGTGATAATTTTATGGATTATTTTAGTATCTTCTCGACCATCACGAGCTTGTTTGGTTTTATTATTTAATATTATGTATATATTTCAGTTACAGAACATGAAAATGGTTCTAAAGTACACATAAATATATTTTGCAATCATTTTAATGGTTTTATTTCCATCCGTTAAGGTGGTGATGAAAAATGAACATGGACATCCCATAATGTTAGTAGATTGACACATTATTGGTGATGTTTTCAATTTTAGAATAAAAGCGAGAGAATGGTGTTTCAAGATGGATATTCCATTAACATGATAGAATTATAGTATATAAATGATATTAGAGTTATCATTACACTTTTAAATGGTGATTATATGAGAGAATGTGAAAAGAAATGAGATTGGTATGAAATTAAAAGAAAAGGAAATGGGATTTAACTCATGATTATTCCTCCATGAGAACAGCTATAGAGAAATTGGTTTTGTTCTGTTGTTGAGATAAAAACCCTCTTGACATGGGGGAGGGGATATGTAAGAGTATTGGGTATAAATTAGACAATATTAAAGCCTGAATAGGTGTTAGGAGAAGATACAATGATGTATGGTATTTATAGGGGAGGAGAGGGAATTTTTCTTGATTATTTTATTGATTAGTTTACAATTTGGCCCAAGAGTATTTATACATTGGATTAAGAAACTAATTATATTAAATAAAAAAAATTTTAGATCATAATCATACATATTCCAAAATAATACTAATTACTCATTAATTCATGTATTTATAAAATACCATAAATTATTGTACGTCACTAATTACTAAAAATTAAAGTATTTTATTAAAATCTCAAAAATTATCCACCACCATTTGATGAGACAAAAATTTAAAAAATCAACCACATTTAATTAAAATAATATTTTAAATATGTGGGACATAATTTAAAAAAATCAGTATTAAGTCAAATGGCATCGATTTTAATATTATAACCAATTTTATGACTCTCTAGGAAATTAATTATAGTTTAATAAAATAATTATATAATCAAAAAGAAAAAAATATTAATTTATAAATCAATTTTATGAATATAATATTCCTTTTAAATCATTATATTAATTTCAAATTTTTAAATAATCATTTGTGTTTTATAAAAATACCAACTCTTAATTTACTTTTTTTAAAACATTCAATTACATATAATACAATATATTTATATAATATCCTAATTTATAAGATGAATAATTTTTTTATATTATTTCATAGATGATTCTACTGCACTATTTTCTAGATAACTATTTAGAAGAGTTATATTATTATTCCAAAGGTCATGTTAAAATTTCATCGATATAAGTTTTTCGAATCTTTAGAAACACCTCTTATTTCATTCATTCTTCATTTATAATATTTGTGTTGTGTTCTACATGTGATTTTATTGTGATTTATAAAATATAATACAACTATAAAAAGTGTATTTTCATTTGATAAATTTTTTCATTGTTTCAATTAGAATTTTAAAATCAACCTCAAAATATAGTTTTAAAATGTAATCTTTATTACAATCTTAGAGACTGTAGGTCTTATTTATGCTTGAATAACGTTTCCATTTTTCAAAGATCATGATAAAATAAGGTTATTATTATTTTATCTTCCTATAATGACAATTATATCATAAATATCATATATATTCTTTAAAAATACTTATGTATGTCATCCAAGTGATATAATAATAAAAAAATTATCACATAAATTCATGAGGTGGTAGTCCACTATAAACAAAAACAACAACATCATTTTTCAATGGATGGAATGTTAATAAACTATATGTTATAATAATTTCAAAAAATTATCATTTTTTCATTAATATCATATATAAACATTAATCCATAATTATGAACAAACATGTGAAATGTTTATATAAAATGTATTACATTGGTTTGTGAGGTGGTACTTCACAGTACACATGAACAAAGATTCTGTTTTACATTTTATGAAATTTGACATGGATGTTGGTTAGTAAAATAACATAATAAAATATCTATACATGGGATATAATTATGTTCTTTATTGTCATGGATTATTAATATTTCATATAGGTGGAAGTAGGAATAAAATCAAAACACTTGGTTAGGAACGATGCCTCTTCTACAGACCACAACTTTACGATTATATATAAAGCCTAAATATATTAGATTTGTGACCAAACTAAGACCCATAGGATTTTTATAAGAGTTTAATTTATGGATTTTATTCATTAATGGAAGATTAAAAATGGTAATAATTTTTTAATGGATAACATTGGAGCTTTCATTATATAAGTGTGTGGGAGTGGAATTTATTGTTAAAAAAATTATAATTGTAAGTAAATATGAGGCCATGTGACTCAAAAATTGAACCATAAATTATTGAAGGGTATATATATTATATCAACAACTCCATGACTACAAAATAATAATTTTTTTAAAAAATTATTCCTTTTACCTTTACAGTAACTTACATTATCAATTTTAATTATTCAATGCGACAAATAGAATTTTTAAAGTGGTTTATATTATAACAATAAAAAAATTGATACCTATTATTAATTAATTTTATTAAATAATTAGAATCAATTTTTTTTATATTCAAATCACAATTTTTAAAAATTCAATATAAAATTAAACATGGAAAACATATCGAAAAGTGGGTCTTCAAGAAATGCATTTTCAAGCAATAAAAACTCATATGATACCTCTATGACTAGGATTCATCATTATAGAAGTTTTAGCTAACTAAAATAGATATATAATATATAGGTTTCATATAAATATTTCTTTACTAGGTGCAATTTTAATTATTTAAAATGGGTAATGTTTACGCACCTAAAAATTGTTTTTAGAAAACAACGTTTTTAGGAAAAAAATATACTTATACCAAAATCTAGAAAATAAATGATTCAAATAATATAAAATATAATATTTTAAATAAAATGTAGAATATGTTTATTTAATAAAAAATACATATTATAATGGTACTTTCAAATTTATTTATTTAATGAAATAAAATTATAATATTTAAAAACATTGTAATTTTCAATATTCATGGAAAAATAAATCAATTATGAAAATTAATAAATTTTTAACCTATGTAAATTTTAATATAGTGACTTTTAAAATTATTTTAATTTAATCAAATAAATTCCCTAAAACATTAAATTTTTAATTATAATATATTTTCAAAAAAACACTAAAATTATTTTTCCTGAATAAAACATGTCATTGAAGTAGAAAAAAACATTACCTAAATTTAAATATATATTTATTATGAATTAATAAATATATTCATAAAAAATAATACCATAAGAAAGATTTTTATTTATATTTTTATTCTAAATTTTACATCCAATTTGAATTTTTATGTTATTGTGGTCCAATGTAATAAAAATATTTTAATAGTAGATCATGGTTATTTTAATCTCAGTGTTCTGTGTTGTATACACTATTGAACATAGTATTATTTTAAAATCTACTTGTTTAAATTTGAACCCTATAAATTAATCATTTCATCATAATTATATCTTATTCTCATTAATCAATTGTTTTACATTCATGAATCCATTTTACGAAAAATCACATTGTACAACATGTTAGTAAAAAACAATCTTAAAAAGAGGGAAATAAAATTATAAAGTTTATTCAAAATAAAGCAAGAAATAGATTCCACCTAGGAAGAAGATTGTAAGGATGTAAAAGCAATGATTTTTAATGAATATTCAATTATTTTATACTGTTGTTTTTAAGAAAAAATATACCACTGATTTATTGAAAATGAATTTTTTTTCAATATCATTTTCATAATATTGGTGGATTTTGTTAACTTATAGATTAATAATATTATGATATATATTTAATTGAAAATTTTAATTTTATTTATTAATCATTTATTACCAATCTCTCATATATTTCTGCAAAGAATAATTATTCAAGAAAAACTTTTAATTCCTGAAGACCTAAAATAATCTTCTAATAGATCACATAATCTATAAGTGAATAACAATATATTACTATTTCCATCAAACACAAATCAAAACTAAAATGGTTACCAAAATGTAAGATGTCGCCAAAAATTTATAAAACTTTTATATTAATCTATGCAGCAAAAATGAACGAAAATCATTAAATAAATAAATAACCATTCATCCAAAATAAAATCAACATTAAAAAAGTTAATTTTCATTCTTCATAGATAATATTTAATAATAAATCACATTTTATATCATTTTGTAACATATACCACAATCCAAATAAATATTTCCCAAAATATCACCATTCACCTCAAAATCCTTAAATTTTGAAAATGATTTGATCCTAAAATATGCATTCCATAATCAACATAATATTTTTTAGTCAAATGATTCGTTTAAATATAATTTCATACTAACTAGTACATCCCATAGGTCAGTGGTAACTATTTCAGCCATTTCTTCATTAGGTTGTGAGTAAAAGTCATCTGGCATTGCTGGATGTGATGGGTTGTCACCCATCTTAAGATTTGTCATTTTTCCAGAACTATAGAAAAAAAAATTGATAATCATATTTATAACACACCTTTTCCTATAACAATATCATGAATAAAATTAATATCTTTAAAATTAACATTATTCATCAATACAAAATTTTTAACCTCTATGATTTTATTTCATGTTCATTATTTTATAAAAAAATAAAATAAATTTAATAAACTATAATTACATCATCTTCAAGAAGATATCAACGATTATCCTTTTCTTCAATCATGTATTTTTCAAAAAAAATATCACATTAACCTTAAATAACATTTTTTATTTCATTAATACCATTCAACATATTTTTATAAATCATTAATGAAAAATGACTATAGAATAACCCTAATATGTTTTAGTATTCTTACAGTGAAATACCATTAAAAAAATACTTCAAAAACCTGATTCCTAATTTCAGGCAGCTAAAAAATTCATTCATTTCACTTCAATGATTATCATGACAACGTCTCTTAGAAATTAACCCGTGATTTAAGGGATTGAATTAGATAATGACCATGTTACCCATATCTATGAAATTGAATTATTAGTGGCGCCTTTGGTTGAATTCTATTTCCCTGTGACTTGTTAAAAAGACATTTCATTTTTCGAAAAAAATAATATGTTTTAGTCCCTGCTTTTCCAAAAAAACATATTGTTCCTTTAGATATTTTCTGTATTATATCTTCTATCAATTTTTTCATGTAAAAAATTAAATATAATTTTCATTATAATGTTTAAAAATTGAACTTCCTTGAGATTCAATATTTCTTATCTTTGACTTGTTTGGAAATTAAACAATGTTTCAACTATAAGACAAAATTCGAGATAACTCATTTGGCATTATAAAAAATATTCCCTCCATTCATTCCCATTAGTTTAGGTATCTAGTTAGGTAAAACATTATATTTCCCAACACATATGTTTTCAGCATGTTATATCTTATTTCCCACCATGAACTAAATAGTGTAAAATAAATAAGGTGTGAATGTATTAATATACAAAAAGGAAACATATAAACCCAGAAGAAATTAATTATATATGAAGATTATAATATAATGTAAGATTCATTATATTTCAATCTAGGATATCAATGTTAATGTTTTCTATTTTTATTTTATATACTAATAATTCGATGAAGTCTTTCATAATGGATCATAATGAGTTTGTGATTTTCCCAATAATATCCCCTTAGAGTGTTAAACTAGGTGGGGATCATGGCCAATTTTTATACAATAGGTGAACTTTTTTTCAATCCTAATGCAACAATTTTGTTGTTAATACCTCTAGGTACATGTATTCCAGAGTCACTACACGTTTAGTAGTTATATGAAGATTTAATTTCATGGTACCAATTCACTCTATACTGCACTATAATTCTATTATGTTTTTCCATGCTCATTTTTATTCTTATACTTATCCCTAGGGTTCTCAATAAATTATTTTATTTCTAGTCCAAAAAAATAGACCACAATCTAATACAAAATATAATGAATCGAACCATTTACGATAATTATATAATTATTCTTAACAAAATCTCTATAAAAACAATATGAGTTTCAAAAATTAATAGTGTCATTAGATGAATTGTTACCCAAAAAACTATAGTATGTAATATTTATTTTAATATCTATAATGATCTTATAAATTCCTTGATCTTTAAATACTTCAAAGGTTAACATGGGGAGTTCATAATATAAAGGTGTGAGTTAAAAAATCTCTATATGGGAATAAATATAATAAGGTAACATAACATGTGTGTCAAAATATATAACATGATATCATGAAAGATAAGGATGATGAGTAAATCAAACAGGATTATAACATAATTGACAAGGTATCATAAGATCATGGAATAATAAAAAATATGGAAGCGTCATATAAAATGATATAAACATGAGTCACAGATAACTTCTTAGACAACATCCCATGGTGAAGAAAGACCCACAATGGATTTGTTTTACTCCCTAACCCCAAATGTGATGTCTAAGTTGCCAAAATATTTTCCCAATGATATGGAATTCTATCTGAGTGTTCCATCATAACATTTACATTATTTCATGTTCCATAAGAAAATCAAATAAATCATATGAAATAATCAAATAATTTACTCATGTAACGAAAAGGGGTACATAATATTTTTCTAGGAAGAAATGAGATCTTATCAATATATAAAATCCTCATTTAAGGAAAATAATGAAGTATTATATGTGTTTTAAATAGGGTATCTTAAATATATAACATTGGAAATGAATGAATAGATCATTAAATAAGTTATTTTTCCATATTTTTTCAGCATATTTCACCAATTTTTTTGAAATATGATCATGTTGGTAGTTTTCTTCAAGATATTTTTATTTGATAAATTATCTCATATATTAATGTATTTCTATACATTTGATTCATTTGGCCATTATCTTCCAAGGGTAATGAATAATTCTATTTCTAATAGATATTATAATTAATGAAGATTCAAATTCAAACAAAAAATATCACTAGCCTATTTATTATTCTACAACAATGGCTTTAATCAACCCAATTATTTCCACATTAAGAGATATAGTGGATGAAATGGTCCCATATTAACATTCTCTGGTTTTTATATTTTTATTTATGTATACAAATCCATCTCCAAAAAGTACAAGATTCCCTCTCGATTCCCCATAAATATTTTTTTTATCAAGATCAATGAAAGGAGGAATCCACCATGCATCAAGAGTTCTATAAGGAGGCTAATAATTACCTATAATTCCAATATTATTAATTATCAGGAGATTATTAATATAATTATTTTAATGTAAATATTTTAGAGGTGTATCATTTTTCACATCAAATATAATTTTGGAAATTATTATATAAAGATAGATGGGTATATTCTCATATATCAGATCGTTTTTAATCTTTAATATAATATGAATTAAATCTAAAAATACACAAGAAAAAAATTAAAGAGATACAATGAGTGTTGAATTTCTGAGGTTGTTTCATTGTATCCTTGAATGCAAGCCATCCATAGGATCAGAACCAAAAAAATATCAATAATTATATGGGAAATATTTTGTGTCTTCACTAAATTTATAATAGATGGGTGAGGGCTTCCCAATTTTGGTTAAAAAGAACAAATATTTATCACAATGAAAAAGGAAATATATATGATTCTTTTTATTGCAAGGAGTTTGGTGTGTGCTAGTCGTGACATATGATTTAATTTGAATGGGAGGATCCAAGATCTATCTTGCATGCCTAAAACAATTCTCAGTTACACATGTATGCATCAGAGTATTGTATCCTGGTTTTATGTCAACAATTAAAATTATTTACCATAGAAGCATATCCTATATCGTGATGAAATTATATTTGGAAATCTATGATTTAACTTCAGAAAGAAGAACATCAAGTTTAATATCTATTTGTACCTCTATTGAAACCTTAAAATCCAAATAAATCCACTAAATTATTTAAGTGATTGATGATGGAAGTACTAGTCCATTTATCCAACAAAAAAACCAACAGTGACTGAAGATAACTATCCGATTAGAGATAGATTTAATAATAGATAAATATGTTCTAAGAGAAGTCCATATGGAAGAATTTGTATAATAATAATGTCATGATTTGAGCCATACAAGGAACGTGGATCTGAGAAATATATGTTCCCCCATTTTCTCATTGATAAGTCTCCACGGAAGAATTATATTAAGTATATAGATTAAAATAAAAAATATTTTTAATAACAATACCTCCCCAATCAGTATATGTGATTTTTTTTTGCAGTGGTATGTGATGATTTTAATTTTCAAGATCGTCCTTCTACAATTAAAATTCTTAATGGACCTAACGTTATTCCTAAGAAGAAGATTTTACCATTTTTAGTCCATAGAGGAGGAAAAATTTGGATTAAAATAATTTATTAACATGAAATTCCCTTCCATACATTGAAATATATTTTCCTTTCCAATAGGAAAAATAATTTAATATATATATAATGATGTGAGTAAAGGTAAAAACATGAGATCATACAAAAAATATAGGGTCTCTAAGGTAGACTATGGGTAAAAAAAATCTTTGTTTCGAATACTATTCATTATATATATTTTTCTTGCAGTTGGGATGTGGATTCCAAAGTATAAAAATTACTTTTTATAACAAATTTACTACCCTAAAACTTTCTCAAATAGATAGAGGGTATCATTAATATTTATTTGGTTTCTCTTATCATAGTGTGTAAATCATATTACAAAATCAAAATAAAATAATTGATTGGGGGCAGCTAAGACTCGGGTAGCTCTATTGGGAATGATATTTTGCTTATCCACCGTATTAAGAAAGAGTCTACTAAACTAATCTACAGTAATGGAAAAAAATATAGTTGAAAGGGGATCAAATTACATTATAAACCTAGAGAATTTGATGTATCCATCCATAGAACAATTAATATGTACTAAAATATAGGATGATCTCAATATAAAATTGACCCATTTGATGAAATTATCATCAAATCCAAAAATAAAAATGAAATTATATAAAAATCCCAAATTCATCGAATCAAAGGATTTTCTAACATCATGCTTCACTGAAACATTCTCGCACTTTATCTATCAACTTATATGGTTTCCACCTTCATAAGAAGTTAGTAATAAGTATTTAATGGATCTATCCAGAATGAGACCATGCCGATTATGGGAATCAATCATATTGGTAATAATGGTGAGCCTTTTTTTTAGAACATTTCCAATGTTGTATTTAGTTGGGTTGACATGTTAAATAGGCCTAATGAGGTAAATTTCATTTCCATTTTATATCATAGGATTAAGGTAACTTAATTGAAAATTGATATATAAATTATGTTTTCCAATTTAAAAGAAATTAGTGAAAAGTCATCAAATGGAGTGGTGGATAATATCATAATTATTTTGAAAAAAAATTGATTTCTTTTGGACCAAGAGATATCCCAGTATATAACCCAAGAAAATATTATTTGATCATTAAATCCAGAGGGAATTACATTATAATTGTATTATTTAATTGACTGTCGGGTATTTGAATGATGTATTATAATAGATTAGATATCGTTTGAGACACATTAAACAGTTTCCTATTGAAATAAACAATACAGTCAACATGTTAATCACTATTATCAAGAATTTCCCCATCATCATTAAAATGTCCAGATTTCAGTTTATTTTCCTGACTATCTTGAGATAATTATAGAATTTAGAGTGAATAACACAATACTTAAGACATTTCACATAGAAAGCTTCTCCCTACTTTTGATCCTAAAGGTTGGGAAGATTGTTATGCTCATTAGAGAAAAAAAATTCTATATCAATACCAATATAAAAATATCCATGAGTATTATTTTATTGAATTATATGAATATAATCTCAAATATGATTAATATTCCTATCAAGAGACTTAATTTATACGAGTTTTTATATTTCATTATGATTCTTATTATCTTTAAAGTTAAATATAAGGAATCTTATTTATAATTGAAATATATCCTTATATCATAAACTGGATTTTTCATTCAGATGTGAGACCATAACAATATTTAATAAGAATGGAATATTTTTTTATGATATCTTGTGATTTTTTTCCAAAATAGGGTGATGATCTGAGTTTAATTTTGTAAATTTAGATAAAGGGATCGTGGTCAAAGCATCAATGAATTCCTAATTGATATATACCACATCCAGATTAGAAGAAACCTTTTTATTGTGGTGTTTCCAAAACCAATTGTATTTAGCACCCACTATGATCACTTCCAAAACGTTGTTAAATTCAATAAAAGCCTTTAACTATCTAGTTTTGAAATAAGTATTCAAAAAAAGTATCAATTCATCTAGATTGAGTATGGAATTGAAATCCCCAAGTTGATTCCATGGGCCATTTATTTTCACCCATGTCCCTCTTTTCTTGATATGAATTATAAGGATATATAACAAAACCATCATGAGTCAAACCCCTGATATTTCCACTAAGGATAACCATATCAATAGTCATGTAAATAATATAGGGATCATCCAACCATTATTGAGAAAGAACCCATAGCTTTTTAATGAATATTGGATTTTGGTTTGTGTTAATGACATGGTTTCCCATGTTTTCAAGAAAATTAGTCCTTCATGAGAATATCGTTTTGGGTTCAGATTACCCCCTATAAATTCATGATTGATTTTGTTTTGATAAAATAAAATTGGAGATGACTATTTCAGGGTTATCCAGGCCCTAAAAATTAAAAAAGGGTATCCTTGAATATTCTTAGGCTTGTGTTTGGAATTATAACCCACATTTTCCATTCCTCAAAAACAATTATACATGTATTATTTTTTATTGAAAACAACCTTTTCATCATTACTTCCAAGGTTTTCATATATTTATTTATGAAATGTTTGTGGACTAGTGAAAAAATCGACTTACTTTCTATCTCAAGATCTTCCAATAACATTAAATTGTGATTCCATTAATGTTTCCTTGGTGATACCATTATATTTTAAATCTATATAACCATTACTATTATCCAGTGTAATATCCTTTTGAATGTACATCGAGGGGGATTCAATCATGGAAATTTTAATCACTATTACAAGATTCAGCTCAATTCAGTTCTATATTTTAAATAATACTAGGAAAATTTGATATACAATAATGTGTCTTCTGTGAGATACAACCAATCTCTACATCTCTATAGGCATGAGTTCGATCAATCATGTTGGCATCATTTTTTATACTCTCATATGTGTTTGTATTTTCTTTTTTTATATCTATACGAGAATGCTTATAAGTACAATGTGGAGTGAGATATGTGAACCTAACTTCACCTGGAGAGGAAAGTTATTGATCCATGGTAAGATGGGGTGGTATAAAACCATTATATTTTTTTGATACATTAGTGATATTCTCATCTTATATGGATTCATAAAAGGTTTATGATATCATAAGAAGTTTCATGATGTTTTTTCAGCTTCAGTATTAATTATTTTATTGTCTCTCACATAATAAGTTATCTACATATCCATATTAATAATATTTGTTGATGGAACAGAAAACCAATTCTCTTTTTCTTATTTATCAACATGAATATCCTAAGACATTCCAATTATATTCTTTATGTCAAAGGTATATGATTACTATCTACCCATTTTATAGGGTCATTCAACCTTGAAAGATCACTTTTTCTAAGAGAAACTGATTATCCATTATTATTTTTATTGGAGTCTAGTGAAGCATTAGAATTAGTTTGTGGGTTTACCTATTTTGGGACCACGTTACAATTGTAATGGGAATGTCTTGTAATTATAAAGTCATCATCAAAATGGTAGATATATTCATACTCAACCTCTAATTTAGTTTTTTTGGAAATTGGAAGCAATGTTAATAACATATGAATGATTTGAATAAAAATGTACATCAACTAGGATCCTCATATAAATTCCATATTTTTATTTACAGTGCATTAATCCGACATTAATGGAATTCCAATGCTAGTAGTGAGATCATTGATAATTTTTGGATGATAAAACACCAAATTAAAACCTTGTAATATAACCCATAGTTGCGATATAAAATTATTTTTATAGAATGTACTAATGTTAATGTACCATTTAAAAATCCTTAGGAATTTAGGTTTTAAAATTACATTCCCAATTTTCCGCAATGAATAATGATTTTCTATCCACCCCATAAGAATGTGAAAGAAAACTCTTAAAATCGGTATCATTTTCCATTACCTACCTCCCCAAACATGATCAATACTAGATTTATGGTCTAGAATAGACAGTGTTTTATCTCTTTTAGAATACGTGATATTCCCAAGAATGTATAATTTTCATAAGTAAAGCCTTTTTCTGAAGGATTCTAGGTCAGTAATGATCAAGAAGCCTCCATATTACTTTATTTTTTTTGAAACAATTCCTATGAATATTATATTCTTTGAAAAGAACCTAGGAAACATTTAAAAAATATTAAACTCATTTTCCAGACATAATGATTGTAAATATTTTATCCAATACAAGTTCTACACACATCAAATTTAATTTTTTTTAAATGTTTACAATTGAATAATATTTTGAAAAAAAATATTTCATTTAAAAAATATTTTAAAAAGTAATAATGTGTAAAAAGTACATTAACAAATCATTGGATAATACTAAAATAGTTATTGAAATTATTTTTTGGAAAATATCGATATAGAAGGGAACACGTTTTTGATTGAAAATAAAAATATATTTACTATTTCTTAAAAACAATTCCTCAATCATTTTAATTCTAAAAGAGTGTAAAAGGGTTCAATTACATGAAAATTTCATAAATAAAAAAATGAGAATAAATTTAAATGGGTTTATTAAACCATGATTAAATAATTTTCACCAATGGAATTTCTAGAATAAAAAATCCTAAAAATGAGATAGAATAATGAATCCTTATAATTGTGGGATATTTTGAATCATAAAACATGAGAATAAATTTAATGAATTAAAAAATAAAATAAAAATATGTATAAATTATTTATGATATAATATGTAATGCTTCATTTTAAAAACCATAAGAAAAATTTAGGTTTATTACATTAAAATATACCTCAATGAAGGGAAATTAAGACAAAAAGCACTTACCTTGAGTCTATACATGTCATGTATGTATTTTATGTCCCATATAATAAAATTCATTAATTATTTGTGTTATAGTTTTAATACCATATACCTAAAATATAAAATTTATTAATTATATTTTCATATTTAATTACATAATCAGTTACGTGCGCATCTGCTATTTTGAGGAAGATCAGTTCGAAATTTTCAAAAGGATTTGCTGTGTTTACCATAGTAAAAGGGGTATTTATAAATTTATATCAGGAATAACAATCATGATATAATTATAATTTTTTTACATAAATTTTACTTTTATTTTCCACCATAAAATATTGTTATAAAAAATGAATTACATTACAATCATGAAGATGGTAGGTCATACATTCATATGAGTAGAATTTCATTTTTTCCACAATGATGATTTACACAATGTAAGAATTATTTTTTCTTCAAATAATGTTAATTATAACCTAAATAATATATTATTTATTTCAATATGAATATATTTCATTTATCACGATGTGGAAGTATTCCATACACATGAATAACGATGACATTTTTTAATAGATGGAATGTAAATAAATTGTATGATATATTTAATTTAATAAATGATTCATATTTAATAAATAAAAAATATAAATCATAAATCCATCCTTATGATTAATCATATCATTTGATGATAGAAGTTAAATATCATTGATTCACCAAGGGGTACTTTGTGGTTCACAAGGATGATGGTCTCATTTCCCAATTTATGGAAGAGGAGATTGATATAGATTATTAAATTAACATTATAACATATTATTATATTTGAGATTTTAATGTTATAATATCAAAATGGTTTATTAATTTTTTATGGTTGTGGAAGAATCAACAAAACCAAAATGCTTATTTAGGAATGATACCTCTTCTTCATTCCCCCTCCATTAGATTATACCTAAAACCTTTCAATATTGGATTTATTATCAGACCAAAGACTATAGAACATGGGATGAAAACTAAGGAAGGTATTTTGAAATTTATTTTATGAACCACATGTCTTTTTAAGTTTTATATGTAGAGGATAGTAAATTCCCCTTTATAAGTGAGAGGAGGTCAATTTTTTGTAATTATCCAAAACATATCAAAAATAGAAAGTCAATATCATTAATAGTTCCACAAAAATTGATAAATAATTGATTATATGGGTGATTTATCTAATTAAAGAAACCATAATTATAATTGAAATATTTTATTCCAAATAACTATATGTTTACACACATTTACTATTTTATATTTTCACCATAATGACTATTTTTTTACTTTTTTTCCTATTCATTAAGTAAATTGTTCCGTTGAACTTATTGAAATATATTAATTATGTTGATTCCAAATATGGAATCAATTTTACATAATTAAAACCACAAACTTTGTCAAAATTAATTTAAATTAAACCCAAATAATTTGACCAAAATAGTTTTGTCGAAATATACATTTCAAGCAATAGATGATCTTATATTAACTCTATGACAAAAAATAATCATTGTATGAATTTTAGATAATATAAATAGATATATAATAAATAAATTTTATTTAAATAGTTATTTACTAGTCATATTATTAATTTATTACAATTTTTATACATTATAACTACAAAATTGTTTCTAGAAATCATTTTTGAAGCATTAAAATAAACTTTTACCAAAATCAAAAACATTGATGATACAAATGAAATTAACTAGATTTTAATTTCCTTTTCATATTTCACTCTTTTTAAAAATCAGAAATATAATGATAAATTCAACTTACATTATTTAATGAAAATTAATGATAATATTAGAAATATCAGTAATATTCACTATACACTGAATAAATCATTAATTTCTGAAAAAAATAACATTTCACCATAATTTAATTTTTATATGAGTATTTTAAGAAATTAAGGTAATTTTATAAAATAAATTATCCAAAAATTCTGAAAATTAGTTTTAATATTTTCTTTCAAAAATATTTTTTTTGAAGAAAACAAATTTTTTAACATAAAATGACATTTCAAAATATGAATACTTACTAATTATGAATTAATAAATAAATATTGATTTTATAAAAAAATCTATAGATATTTTTATTAATATGTTATATTTTTATACATACATGAAAATTTAATGGCTTTGTTATAATTATAATGTTTGAATTATAACATTTTAATAGTATATTATTGTCTGTTCAATCACCGTTTTCCATGTTATATGCGATTTTGAACATAATGTTCTTTTAATATCATATGGTGTTGCATTTTATAATAATTTACTCAAGAAACTTTGAGATTGCATGAACTCCAATCTTATTCCATAATAGTGGGATGTCGGTAATTGTAAGAAATTGACCACCCCACTATTTGAAATGGGTCTTCCCATTCAACCCAGACATCCTAAGAGAACCCTTTATTGTAGTCATTAGAGAATTAATTTTTTTAGGAAACCTAATTCAGAATTAAATTGAAAAACTTTTTTATATAATTCATAGAGATGTTATGTTACTACTATAACATCTAGGCTAGGTTCCCATGCATCAGTTCCCCAATTCGGTTAGTCATATGACCTCAACTACGCCTCCCCATACTCTAGATGATGTTGACTGGTAGTGAGGGTCTTATAAGTAATTCATTGGGATACTATACCCTCTTTTACCAGAGTATTGCACTAGAAAAAATAATTAAAAATATAAAATTCAATATATATTACAATAAACAACACCAATATCTCATCGTAATCAATGAATGGAATAAAAAATCCACTTAAATAAGAAACATAACATCCTAATGTACAAATCATGACTCTTAAATGAAAACTAAAAATAAAGACACTCAAAACTCCCATGTGGGTCTCAAAACATGTTTGGTTCCCTCTTCCAAGATACATACCTATTTATCTATCTAAAATAGTTCATATTCCCCAATATTATCTTAAAAAAATAAAGTCTATTTAGGTAACGATCTAGCATAATGAATAAGGTGTGAGTAAAACACAGTAGGACACCGCCAATGGTGTCTAAAACAAAATAAAATAAAATAATAGTTCATGAGGTTATATAAAAATAGAAATTTATACTTGTAAGTAAACATTTATCAAGTTATCATTTATTATTTATTTATACACATAAATTCCAAGGTTCCTAAGGATACTGATACATCATTTAAACTTCGGCTCATGCTAGGGCCAAAAGTGTTCAATGTAATGTGATATCTTACTACCTACTTCGGCTCAAGATAGAGCTCAAAGTATTCATAGGTGATATCATGTAACAACCCAATTTAATTCATTGGAAATTTCTTTCTTATAATTATTTCTTGAAATTACAACATAATGAACTACTAAATACTATCTGAATTTAAACATAAGTTTGTCTCTTATGTGATTTGAATTTCAAAAATCAAATATACACAATTGGGATCAGTATGTAATTTTAGTATAATATGACCAACTTAATTTTTGGTGAATCGTAACATACCATTATGAATTGTCATTATACCCTTATAAATAGTGACAAACCCTAATTAATTGTAACCTTCCCTATGATAGTATATAAATAAGATTTAATTGATAGTATGATGTACCTATAATTTGGAATAAGTAAATAAATGCTTTAAAATAGTTCTTTTAGAATAAAATATTATTTTAATTATATATTAAATTAATCGTATTTAAAAAATTATTGTCAAGAAATGGATTTAGTTTTTAGATTCTATGCGTCAACAACTGGTTGGGTGAATTTTTTATATTTTTCTGAAATAGTTGAAATTTTAATGAATAGTTAAATACATTAATTTACAGTATATATAAATTATAAGCTAAAAAGACTATTACTAGAATTATGGATGATGGAACCATGCTTGGTTTGAATTCACATGACCCATTTACTGTCTTTGGTCATGGAATCATCACTATTTTTGGTCATCATGAAAATTAATAAACTAATGATTGAAAAATTATGAAAACCTTCCTCTCCTCCACTATGCCCCTCTCACTCCCTCTTCTCTTTACTCCTCTAAATCCTTGTGACATGCCAATATTTTTCCACAATATCTTCTATATCTCCTTCCCAACCGCCAACATCCCCTAGTCTTTTCAAAATACCAAATCCTCTCTCCTTATGAAGATCCCATGGAAGGTTGATTCAATAGGTTAAATTCCTCTTTTCTTTTCATTCATTTTTTGGTTCCTTTGTTCTCTTTTATTTCCTAACCTCTACTCATCAAATGGTATGGAAAATCTAGTACCATACATTTACTTTAATTTTTTTATCCTAATGGAATTTTTCATTTCCATCTCTTATTTCCCAACCTTTTATTTGAATTAAATTATAATAGCGTTTGAGATGTGTTAATTTAGGACATTTAAAAACAAAAGATTATCAATTTCTATTATCATAATTAATTATAATCATGAAACCATTTGTATCATGGTTGAACCATATTATAATATATATAGATATATATATATAAATATATATCCCACATATTTTTCTATAATTAGTTTGATAAAATGGTATTATGTTATACAGAAAAACATTTTCTCTATAAGCAAAACCCACTAATTAACGAAAATGGTTGTCACTATGGTTTTATATAATAATTCGACTTCACTCTATGTAACCAAATTAAATTAACAACAATTAAATTTATATTATATTCACCAATGACATATAACTTAAATTCTAGACAACCATTTTCATCTTACATGTTTTTATGAACATGAATATAAGTAAACCAACCATTAAAACTAAGTATGCATACAAACTCGAAAAATGAAATTGAACCTTATAACCAATCAATAATGTCTTAAATGTTTCTTTCACATTCACGTTTGTACCCAATTTTTAATAATGTCATAAATTAACTAAAAATGGATATAATAAATAAATTACATATATAAAAGGTTCTTGAATTATTAATTATTAATCCTAATTTATTTATCCAGGTAATTAATAACAAGTGGATAGCACCACTGGACTTAAGGTAAGGGATCCTCTATATTTCATCCTTAATCAAGATTTTTCTCTATGCAATGCCTTTTCATGTGAAATCCCAAATGATGGGGTATGATTTTTAACCTCCCCTTACATTACGCATGATGTATAATTTATTAAAACCTCATTTTCTCTCTCACAATGACCTCTTAGGTACACACAATTCCATGACGATAATCTGTAACCAATTTTACATGAACCTCCTTTGTTCGTTCGAGTTTCCTTATCATTATTTAACTAAAAATGGAGTTATCTTGTATACATATGTCCATCTTGTAAATTATATTTAGTTTTAAAAAATTCATTTATCAAGACTCTTTCATCTCTCCCTTTCAGGGATATAGATGTTTTTTAAAGATTCCCTCCTCAGTACATTCCTATAAGAAAACATGTTTTTAGGGAACTTCATGAATTCTAACCTATTTTAAGGTGCATTATATATTATATTTCATTCCACTATTGTCTTTATAAAATATGTATTTTTATTATAAATTTTTTTTTGTTAACTTTCAGTTTTATATAAAATATTGTACCCTTTTCAATATGAAAATATCTATAGTATTTTCCATAAAACCGAAAAATATGTTTTAATGCTAACATTTATCAAATACATTTCTTACATGTTTTCACTTTTTTTTAACATTACTTAGCATGTTATATTCCTATTTTACCATATTATCATCCATGTATGTTTTAATTCCTTTTTTCATGGATACTTTCATGATATTCTCATTGGTTATGATTTATGTCATGATTGGGGTACCCAATTCATTCCGTAGTTAACCCGTATGATTATGTAAGATTAATTATGTATGATTATTTAGGTGTAAAATATATTCATGAAATTTAATATAGTTAGGCCTAGATAGTGATCCAATTTATTTGGTAAAGTTAACTCTAATGAGATTCTATGTGCAAAATTATTGGCGTTTAGCCTTGGATTGTGATACAATGGGAAACGAGATTAGTGGTTAGCCTTGACTCATACTAAAAAAAATTTCATGTTTCTACCACATTTCTATAATTCCATGGTTAAATTACCCTATGTTTATATTTTATTAATCCATACGATACATTTCTTTTGATATCATTGTGTCATTCCTTCTATCACATGTGCAAATGTTTTGTTTTCATTATTATTCCCTTACTAGGCATTTAGATCATCCCTGTGTTCATGTTATCCACAATGATCCCTTTGCAGATGTAAGGGCTCAAAGGAAGTTAGGAGATCTTTATGAAGATTAAATAATGAAGTTTTGTGTCCCATGTTTATGTATTATGTACCTAGTATTCCAAGACACTTGAATTGACAATACCTATATTGTACTCTGATATATAATTGTGATTAAAATCATCTAATGTTATATGTAATAGGCTAGGGTCCGTATAGTTGATATTAGAGGATGATATAGTTGTTTTTGGAGATTTTTAATATTTCACCTTAGTGAGAACCTTAAGGATGAGATGAAGTACCATAAAACATCCCTAAGTTTTGGTAATTATTGAGTAAGTGGTTGGTCAAGAAAATACGTACATGTCTAGATACAAACAGGTAGTGGAATCTCTGAAAGAGATTTACCTAGGAGTGAGAACATTGATAAGGAGTATCGGGCTTGACCTAGGGTATCCTGGTACACGATAATGGGCCTTACTGCACTCTTAGTTTGACACCCTTGGTGTATATTTTTGGTAAATTCATGTTATAAGTAAAAACCATTATTAAGGGACAAAAACCCATATGAATATATCTTATGATATAGATTGAGTATAACATAGATTTAAGCCTAAGGAATCACAAATTACGATATACTTCTCCTCTACAAGATTATGATTTTAGGTTCAAAAGTTTCCTTTTCTAGGTTCAATAAATAAGTATTTAAGCCATATAATTGTAAATTAATTTTCATAGTTAATGGGTGTAAATAGAAGAACATGTTACAACAACCAAGGTGATAGGAAATGTGAAGATTGCTCTAATGAAATACCTGATAAGATGAGAATCGGTGCTAAAAACATCCTGAAACTACTTGCATAGATGGATAATGTTATGAATAATAAATTGAATCATGTGGAAGACCATCCTCCTCCATGGAAAGAGAATGTTTTCATAGAATCCTTCATGCAACCAATGCCTCCAATGTTTGGTGAATATTCTGATCCCTTCCCCGTGAAAAATGGATTGACTCCATTAAAAAGATATTATCCAACATTCAATGCTAGGAAGATGAGAATGTTGTACTGGAAGTCTATTGTTTTTATGGGGATGGTTATTTGTGGTGGACACTGATCAGGAATACAAAGTCCCAAGAGGAAACTGATTCAATGGATAGAGATGAATTCAAGAGGATGTTTTCCAATTAATATTTTCCCCAAGCCCTCCATCTCAAAAAGAAAATAGAGTTCATTGGACTCAAGAATAAGGAAGATAATTATATCAGGGAGTATGAAGAAAAAATTACATGGTTTTCAAGGTACACCTCTAGCTTTATAATTAACACCAAATGAAAGGTCAATCTATTATTTAGTGGATTAAAGATGAGTATATGAAATGCGTTGGAGATTCAAAATTTTGACAGGTATGAGGATATTTTTGGTTGTTCCCTCAAGATTGAAATTGGGATTGTAGACTATCTGTGGCTTAATGGAACTGGTGACAAGAAAATGAAAATGGAGAACAACATGAATGTTTTGACAAAAAAAATACCATGCTATAATGATGCCTGAATTTTCCCGTTGTAAAAGTTGTGGGAAGAAGAATCCTGGGATCTATCTGATGCGAACGAATAATTTCATCCAATGTGAAAATTTTTTCATCTTGATAAGAACTATTGACAGGGTATGAATAATCTTACTAATGCGGAAGAAGACTGGATGGTTAAGATCAACACTCAGCTTGTAGTTTAGTGTTACATCTATAAAGCACTTGGGCATTATGCAATCAATTGACCGAAGACAATGGGTTTTAGAGGAAACCAAAAATAACATCCATGGAAACAAGAACGGTCTTATGCTATTGATAATTCTACGGTGGATCTGAACAATGATATGGTGACAGGTATTCTAGTTTTTCATTCACGAATATTGAACATACTGTTTTATTCTGGTCCTACGCATTCCTCCATATCTTGAAATTATAGTATAAATATTTATACAACACCTCAAAATTTTGAGAATATGTTAGTTGTGATAATATAGAATGGGGAAATCATTGTATCCATGGTTTATAACTCTTACTTTGTTTATGTTTGTGTATTGAACCTACCAAAAAATCTCATCATACTTCCTTTAGTAGAGTTCAATGGTATCTTGGGCATAGATTGACAATCTTTGTACAAACCCAACATCAACTATTGGGAAAGGGATATCACTCTTCACTTCCTGAATCATCCTACAATTAGTTACAAGTGTAAGGTGGAATATGAATCACATTTAGAATAATTGACTCAAGTATGGATATTAAATTCCTTTTGAGCAAGCATGTCAAGTTCAAATGATTGATACAAAAGAGAGAATCATTCTCGAAGACATTCCCACTGTGAGGGATTACACTAATGTATTCAATGAAGAGATGAGAGGTCTTTCTCATAAAAAAGTGAATGAGTTCTCATTTTTACTTATTCCTAGAACTCATCCTATATAGAAGAAACCATACAAAATGGCTAACATAGAGTTAGAAGAGATGAAGAAGCAGTTATAGGACAATCTTAAGAAGGGTTGTATATGCTCGAGTGATTCACCATGTGGTGTACCAATACTACTCATCAAGAATAATGATGGATCAATGTTCCTATCCATTTATTCTCATTATCTCAATAAAATAATGGTAATGATAAAGTATCCTCTTCCTTAGACAGATGACATGTTCAATCAGCTCCGTGGTGCCAATTATTTATCTAAGGTGGACCTTCGTTTGGGATAACACCAATTAAAGGTGGGGAAAAATGATATTCCCAATACTGTCTTTTAAACATGGTATGAAAACTATGATTTGATAGTGATTCCCTGAAGACTCACTAATTCTCTAGAATTTTTCCTGGACTTAATGAATAGGGTCTTTAGAGATTACCTCAACAAATTTTTGGTTGTCTTTATTTCGATATTCTTATATACACCAAGAGAAAGGAGGAACTTGAGAGGAATTTGAATACTTTGTTAAAAACATTGAGAGGGGATAATATGTATTAAAAGTATATAAAATGTGAGTTCTGGATAGATGAAGTATCATTCATGGGTAATGTTATCACCAATAAATGAATATTTGTGGACCCTTTCAAGATAATGGAAATTAAAGAGTGGCTCATGCCAAAATCTCTAACGGAGATCCACATCTTTCTAGGTCTAGCTAGGTATTATCAGTGATTTGTGATGATCATTTTCATGGCATTCAAACCCAATGACATAAATGACATGGAATGGAGTAATGTTTTGCTGGACTCTATAATATGAATATTTTTTACAGGAGATTAAAAAGAGGCTTATCATTGTGCCACCACTCACACTCCGAATAACTAGAGAACTATTTCTGGTGTATAGTGATTCTTGAAATAAGGGCCTAGGTTATGTTCTAATGAAAAATGATAAAGTAATAGCATACACATCAATGATGTTGAAAATCTCTGAGCAAAACTACCCCACAGATGATCTAGAGTTGGCGATTATGATCTTTTCAATAAAAATAATGTGGTATTATCTCTATGGGGATAGGTGTGAGATATATACTGACCAAAAGAGTCTCACATATACATTAACACAAAAAGGTCATAATGTTTTCCGAAGAAGATGGATAGATCTCATCAAATATTCAAAATTCTTATTCCACTATCATCCCGGTATGGGAAACATGGTGTCATATGCCTTATATAAAAATGATTTTGCATCTTTATTTATGATGAGAATTGAAAAGGTTCTGATCTTCTTAGATTTTATGAAGATGGACATGGGATTCATTATGATAGGAACATCATCAATCCTTTCTCATATGATTTCTCAACTATCTGTCATGGATAAAATAAAAGATACTCAATGAAAAGATGTGGAAATTCAGAAAAGGGTGGAAGCTATCAGAAATGGGAAATCCTCTGATTTCATTATTGATGTAGAAGGTGGTGTATGATTTAGGTCACTATTATGTATAAAATACAATACAGATATAAAGAGGGATATTTTTAATGAAACACATAGATCTACCTTCTTTAGTCGTCCATGGAGCACAAAGATGTATCAAGATCTCTATGAAAATTTTTTGGGTGACAATATGAAAAGAGAGATTGCTGAATATTCATCAAAGTTTCTGGTATTTCAACAAGTGAAGGGTGAGAGGAAATGCATAAGGGTATGATTCAACCAATACCCATACCAACATGGATGTGGGAGAACATAACCCAGGGCATTGTCACCAGACTTGAAAAGACATCTAGAGGAAACAATTATATATGGGTCATTGTAGATCTTCTTACGAAGGCATATCACTTTTTCGAAATTCAATATGAATTCTCATAGGATAATATTGAACAGATATACATAAAATAATTGGTAAGACTGCATGGGGTAACAATATCTATTGTATCCGTTCATGATCCTATATTAATCTCAATGTTATGGAAAAGTCTCCAATTCTCTATATGAACTGAACTGAACAATGCTAAGGACTATCATCCTCAAATTGATGGACAATATGCTCGAACTATCCATACACTAAAAGATATGTTGAGAGAATGTTTTATGTAATTTAAAGGAGGTTTGTAACAACATCTTCCACTAGATGAATTATCCTACAACAATAGTTTCCACTCGAGCATCCGAATGGAACCATATGATGCCCTATATGAGAAAAGGTGTAGAACACCGACATGATGCAATGATGATGGTGATCTTAATCTACTAGGACATAAAATGTTATAAGAAGTCACGGATAAGGTGGAAATTATCTTTCAACATTTCAAGGAATCCCATGTTTGATAGAAGAGTTATGCAGAAAATCGTCGACGTGACCTTGTGTTCAATGTTGGAGACATGGTTTTTCTCCATATATCTCTGTGGTAGATGGTTATGAGATTTCTGAAGAATGGAAAGAAAATTCCTAGGTTTATCGGCCCCTTTTAAATCATTGATCGAGTTAGAACTATGGCGTATTGACTCACACATCCACCTACCATGTCGAAATTACATGTTGTTTTCCATGAATCCCTCTTAAGGAGGTACATACTACACCCTTCATATGTACTCTCTTCAAATGTGGCACAATTTGAGGATGATCTTTCTTACGAAAGAATCCAATAATGATCTTGGATTTTATTGATAAATATCTACCTAACAAGACTACTCACCTGGTCAATGTACTGTGGCAGAACCACTATGAATAGGCAACATGGGAATTGGAGGAGGCAATAGAGGAAAAGTTCCGGTATATGTTTAGAGATCAGAATGTAAAATGAAATTTTGAGGGAAAAAATTCATAAGGGGGGAAGAATGTAACAACCCAATTTTTTTAAATATAAATTCCTTTCGTATATATATTTCATGAAATCAAAACACAATGAACTACTAATTACTATGTTACCTTTAAACATAAGTTTTTCACTTATGTGAATAGAATTTTCAAAATATAACATAGATGGTTGCGATCAGTATGTAATTTGGAGTCCAATATGACAAAAATTATTTTAGTTAATAGTAACATACCCTTTCTAATAGTAATTTTACCCTTATGAATAATAAATACCCTAATGAATAGTAACCTTTCCAGTGATAGTATATAAATAATATATATGTTATTGTATTATGTAACTATAATTTGGTTATTTTATGTAAATGTTTTAAAAAGTTTTTTTAGAATATAATATTATTTTATTTAAATATTAAATTCATCATATTTAGAAAATTAATTTTTTTTAAATGGACTTCATTATTATATTCTACATGTCGAAAAATGGTTAGGGTGAATTATTGAGAATTTTTTGAAATGCATGAATTTTTGATGAATTGAAAATTACGGTAATTTAATGTATATATATAAATTATAAGATAAATATACTATTCCTAGAATCATGGATTATGTCACCACCCTTGGTTAAAATTAACATGACCTGTTTACTATTTTTGGTCATGGAATCATCACTATTTCTGGACTTGATGTAAATTAAAAAACTAATTATTAATGAGTTCTGATAATCCTCATCTTCTCCACTATAAAAAACCCCCCTCACACCCTATGCTCTTTACTCCTATAAATCCTTGTTCCTTTCAAATATTCTTCTCATATCTCTCCCCAAGCTACCACCCTACGTCCAACATCACCTAGTCTATTGAAAATACAAAATCCTTTCCCCATAAGAAGATCTCAAGGAAGGTTCATTGAAGAGGTATAATTCCACTTTTCTTTTCATTCATTTTTAAGTTCATTTATTATCTTTTCTTTATTAACCTCTACTCATTAAAATGGTATGAAAAATCTAGTACCATATATGAAATTTATTTTATTTATGCTAACGTGACATTTCATTATCATCACTTCATTCCCTATTTTCTATTTGAATGAAATGAAAACATCGTTTGATATGTCTGAATTTAACACATTCAAGGAAAAAAGTTTATCAATTTCTATATTCATATTTAATTATGGACATGAAACCATTTGGGTCCCGGTTAAACTATATTATTATTATATATATATATATCTTATTTATGTTCATTTAATTCGTTTTTACAAATGGTATTAAGTTATAATTCAAAACGTGTTGGTCATAATCAAAACCCCCCGATTAACAAAAAATAGTTATCACTATGGTTATATATAAAAACCTGTCTTCAATCAAAGTAACCAAATTAAAGTCACAGCAATGAAATATCATGGATGTTCACTAATAGTATTCAATTTAAATACTTTAAAACCACTTTCATCTTACATGATTCTCAAAACATGAATATAAGTGAATCAGTCATTAAAACCAAGTTATCAAATGCACCTAAACAATGAAATTGAACCTTATAACCAATCCAAATGGTCTTGAATGAAATAAAAAGGAGTATAATAAATAAATTAAAAATATAAGAGGTTATGTAATTAATAATTAATAAACATAATATTTTTATTCAATTCATTAATAAAAAGTGGATAACACCACCAGACATAAGGTAAGGGATCCTCTCCCTTTCACTCTTAATCAAGATTATTATCTATGCTATGCCTTTTCATGTGTAATCTAAAATGATGGGGATTGATTTCAAACCTCCCCCTCACTGACCTCATGATTTATAAGTGATGAGAAACCACTTTTCATTATCATCAATCCCTCTTAGGTACGCCCGATACCATGTCGATAATCCGTAACCATTTCTACCCAAACCTCCTTTGTTCCTTAAAATTGACTTATCTTTATTTATATAAAATAGATTTATCATTTCAATTTATGTTTATCATTTAAATTCTATTTAGTTATATAAAATACATTTATCCATACACTTTCATCTATCTCTTCTGTGGATATACATGTTTTAATATGATTCAATCCCTAGTACTTTCCGATAAGAATACAAGGTTTAAGGGAACATCCCGAATTCTTACCTAATTTCAAGTGCATTATATATTATTTTTAAGCCACAATTTGTCTCTATAAAATCTATATTTTTATTTTTAAAATATTATTTTTAGTAATAGGGTTTTTACATAAAATATTTTATCCCTTTCTATTATAAAATCACTTTTTTATTTTCCATTAAACCGCACAAAAATGTTTTAATTCTAAATTTTCTAAAATACATTTTTTACATGTATTCACTTAAGATTGAAATAAACTACAATTTTATATTCATAATTTACCTAATTTTAATATATTTATGATTTAATTATTTTCATCATGGACACTTTCATGATACACCCACTGGTTATGCTTTATGTCATGATTGGGGTACCCAATTCATTCCAAGGGTAACCCTTGTGTTTTTGTATGATTGATTATGTCTGATTCTTTATATTTAAAAAAAATTCTTCAAATGTAATAAAAGTTCACCTAGATAGTTATCTGATGTGTTGGGTAATGTTAAGTCTCAAGAGATGTTATGTTCAATAGTCTTGGAGATTAGCCTTGGCTAGTTCTACTATGGGATGCAGAATTGGCGGTTAGCGTGACCCATACTACTATGGGAAACATGAGTGGCAGTTAGCCTTGAATCATACTAAATACATGTTTTATGTTTCTTTCACATTTCTTTGATTCCATGATTAAATGATCCTATGTTTAAATTTTATGATTCCATATGTTACATTTCTTTTTTATATCTTCATCACATGCCTTGTATCCCATGCTAATACTTTGTTCTCATGGCTATTCCCTTATTGGGATTTTAGATCATCCATTTGTTCATTGTATCCCCATGGTACCCTATCTCAGTGTAAGGGCTCAATGGATGTTATGATATGTTTATAGAGATTAAATAAAGAAGTGTTTTTTCCCATGTTTATGTATTATGTACCCAGTATTCCAAGAAAATAGAATTAATGATCCTTGGCATGTACTCTGATGTATAATCATGATTAAAATCATATAAAGTTGTATTTAAAAGGCGTGGGTCTCTATATATCATATCTCAATACCTATTTTGACACATTCTAGAGCTCTAAGTGGTCTCAATTGAGGCCATATCTTAGAGTACATTTTTACCATTCATTAGTACGCAATAGATTTACCATGTTAATAATATTCAATCCACTCAGGAATGACCTTGTTAAAATTCAAACATAACTAAATGAATAACCATTTCCTATTCTTTTATTTGAACATATAATGAATATGTTACAATGTATACTTCTCAATTGAATTACTATGTTAAAATTCCTTTAATAATAATTATAATGTCCATGTTACCATGTATACATCTCAATGAATGACCTTGTTATCATTCCATTATTCAAAAGTATAATGACCATGTTACCATGTATACATCTAAATTGAATAACCTTGTTACCATTATTTCACACATAATTAATCCCATAATTAACTATCCACCCAAATTCCATTACTAATTCAACAATTACTTTATAACAATATTATTGTTAATTAATTAATAAATTTATTATGTTATCAAATTCCATGATTAATTTAATATCTAATTAGTTAATACAATGAACTCAAATCACATAATTAAATATCATAATTAATTATCCCATTCTCAATATTGACTCTTCATAATTAATTATACAATTAATTATCTATATCACCATATTAAAATCACATAATTTTATTCACAATCAACAATCTATATTCAAATAGTTTAATATCTCATAATTAATTCCCCAATTAAGTATCTATGTAATAATACCTAAACCTCATCACCCATTTCCCCAATTTATTGAAAATTTAATTCCCCTTTATAATTCAATTTTTCATGTTTAATTAATTCAATTTATGAATCCAAAAGTCTATAGAATGCTAGGAATTATACCATTTCCATAAACATGTCATGTTTATAAGTAGTGGAATTCAAAATTCTGACACATACCTATAACTGAATATCCAATAACAATTTTATTGGACAAATCCCATGAGTATATATACATATAGTTTCCAAGCGGTTCCTGAATCAAGAATGATTATGACCAAAACAAAAAAGGTAATTTGAAAAGGGATTTTATGGCAATGGGTTAGAGAAGATGGGGGTAAAAGAAGAAATACAACCATGAAAACATACCAGTGATTGATCGCAAGAAAAGAATGTTTCAAAGCAGGTTTTTCATGATGCTCTTCTAAGGACATATCTATTAGAAAATCAACATCCTCCACATGGATAAAATGATAAGGTTCTGGTTGATACTAATAATGTTGTGATACATGGAAATCAACATGCATAGAACTATATATCTATGAATGAGTCAATTGGAATTCCATGACCAATATTCTCTCCACTACCTGAAATGGTCAATGAACCTAGGAATCAAGTTTCTCAGTTTATGAATCATGTAGTGTCCCAACCAAGGTGAAAATTGAAGGAATACAAGGTCACCATCTGTAAACTCTATGAGTCATCTTAATCATCCAATAATTACTTATTCATACTCTAAACCATATCCACATTTTTTATAACTAGATCATCCTGCTCTGACATTTCATACCTGAGACTCATTCCCAACAATTGTATCTTCCATGCATCTGTCTATCATAGCTGTAATCTACATGGCCTACCATAAAGAGATTCATATGTTTCCATCTATATAGATTCCTAATAACCACTATTATAGGAAAAATCCAATGAATCCAAGTGCTTTTCCCAAGATCATCTAAACTCAATCACACATGCTCGAATCATATCCCCAAGAACCTATATAGTACGCTCTAACTACACATCTATCTCTAGGTGAAATCTAATACTCAATAATACCTATGTACAAATATCTTTCTACATGACATTCTAGAACTGTTATGTGAAATGTGATTTATTCTCTAAAACGATAGTAGGTGGTACACAATGAAGATATACTATCTTCTAAACATTCAAATATCCCATATGCTTCACTGGGAAAGATTCATGTATTATCATGAAATGCACTAATTTTTTAAGTCAATCCACAACATCCCAAATAACATTATTATTATTCAGAGTATTTGGGATAACAACTACAAAGACTATGGTCACATCATCCCACATCCATTCTAGAATGGTCAAATGCTACAGAAAACGTATAGGTCATCGATGATCTTCTTTGATCTACTGATATTTTTAGAATCATGTCACAAAACCTACTATCTATTTATTCATGACTGGAAAGAAAAACTATTTTTCATAGATCATGGTACATTTTGTTCTCAACTATATGTATCAACCACTTTGAGGGATGAAATTATATCATGAGACCTCTCACATGCTCAAAGTCATGAAAATCCAATTAATTAAATACATGATATCAACCTCATATATGATCCAATATAAAGGTGACTCTCCACCTTTAGGTATTTCCATGAATGATAAATATTCTAGATCACGATATTTCTAATCTCGGATCTCTCTAAAAAGTGTATAATCTAATGAAACTGGCAACCGAGTGATATGTTCCTCACACTCCTAAACCACCACATACATCTCATCC
Source organism: Viscum album (assembly GCA_963277665.1). Lineage (NCBI taxonomy): Eukaryota > Viridiplantae > Streptophyta > Magnoliopsida > Santalales > Viscaceae > Viscum > Viscum album. The sequence goes on from OY728134.1 coordinate 372,535,123, forward strand.
ACTAAATCCATCATATTCCACTCACACTAGACTCCGAAAATATTTGAATACTATTTTTTCTACTCAATGAATAAGAAACGTTGTTACCTTTCTAGATGTATATTCTAGCACAATATCAAAAAACTAAATATATTCAACCCATCTCTACTACTAAAGACTTATACCTCATTGGAAAATATGTAACATATGCTCATTTGGTCTTTATAAATGTTAAAATTCTCACAACAGATAATTTCACCAAATCTTTAAATCATAAAACATGGATATAGGAGCATCGACACTTCTAGTGACGGTCTTCAACATCCATTGATTATAGTGGATGAAATGATGGTCCCTCCACTGCCGGTGGGGGAGGGACGCCTGACGTCTGACAAGAATATGGATCCAAATTTCTATCATTTCTTTAATCCCAACTTTCTTACCATATTTCTGAAGGTTTTTCACCGACCTAAAGTCATGGATCTCATTGATGACTATCCGAATCTACAAATTTCTTCATCGAAGATCATGGAATCCCCTGCACTCCTGAATTTAACCCTGGTGTTTCAGTTTTGGAAGGGGAGTCCCTTAGTTGACTCTTTCAACATGTTTTTTTCGCTCATGGTATCTGGAAGAGAGGGTGACAGTGGGGTTGTCTGATAATCATCACATTATGATTCATTTCACATGTGAGTAGGATGTCATCTGAGCCTTGTCGAGTGCCCAACGGAGCTGTGATGGTTTTTGATTCTTCCTGTTTATGTTTTCAATTGATTTCACATGAACCATGACCCTCCTTCAATGGTGGTTTGGATAAGTTTATCAAATCTTCCTTTTCTATTTCAATATCCTTCAGTTATCAAGATGATCTATAACTTAGTCTGTATATTTTTATGCTCTGATAGTCGTACGGAGGTCGTTTGTCATCTGGTTAACCCATGGGATTGTTTGGACTGGATCCTTCTAGATCCCCATTTGATTTCATCTAGATTTCAATGGGTGAGTAGTATTGTTCTAAACTGTGGGTGGTGTACGAAAACTAGACCAAATTCTACTCTTTCTACATGTTCTTGGGTCATCATATGGAGGCCTGTAGTATGAGATCAGTAAGGGTGAGGGGAAGGGGAAAGGGAAAAGACTTATGTTTTGTGCGCAACAAACTGGGCCATTATCTAGAAGAATATCAATGGGTTTTAGAGTCAAAGGGAAGGTCATAAGATGAAGGAAATGGGAATAATTTATTTTTCTCTGATAAGGATGATTTAGACTAATCATTCAATTATGTTGTGGGGGAGATGGGGGGAATCAATGATCATGAACGGTGGAGGAGGAACTAACTAGAGGTGGTTCATAGGTTTGTAGTGCAGTTTCTAAGGGGGTGTCTGGTGGTGATCGGCTGAGGAAGGGTACATCCCAAATCAATCCCCTGGTGTCAGAGGTGTTCTTTAGGATAATGAAAGACCTATCTGGATAGTCGAAGGGTGTCCATTTGGTTGTGTACGAGGTTACTCGAATGGATAGATGGCACATGGATCAGATGCAGTATGGAGAGAAGGAGGCTATGACGGTTATGGTGGATGAGGATCCATGGTCAGGAAACGATGAGAAGGTTAATGGGAGGAATGGGATGGAAATGGTTGAACCAGTTCCAATCAGTTGGAAGGATGGTGGTCTGTCGCATGTATAGAACTCAATTTTGTGTGCAATAGGTTTGAAACCCTCTCAATGTCTGATATGGGTTTGGATGCTAATGTTCTAGGAGAGGGAGAAGGGTTTAGCGTAGAGGTGGCCGATGGGCTCGACCATGGTCACTCGGATGACTATTATCCAAACCCGGAGAGCAACATTTTATCCAAGAGGATGAAGGGAAGTAAGGACTATTTCTTGCTAGCCCCACCTTTGGAGACTCTATTAGCAAAGAAGGAAACTGATAAGAGGATGATTATGGGGACCCAGAGCCATCATAAGTTAAGGGAGCAAGGAGAACCCTTGGTTCTGCTTATAACTTATGAATAGGAAGGGACCGAACAGGTATTGTTGCTCAATGCATCTGGGGAAGAGGCAACTAATATTTTGTGAAAATATTAGGAGGTTTTGCTCAATAAGTTACAATATACATGAATTGACAAATAAGACCTAATCCTGATATGTGGTTTCAACCAAGGGAAGCTCTACATTGAAGAGTACATTAATGTATGGGACCAGCTAGCGTCTTGGTTTGAGAGGCTTTTGGTAGAGGTACATAACGTACATGTTTCATCCTTATCATCGTAATTATTATAGGATTCATCATCGTCTGATAACATGTTTACATTAAATCACTATGTTTAAGTTGGTGGTAGGGTGGTTGGTTTGAAAGGATTATTTGGTCATGCTGTGTTAGCATTTTATCTTCTTGATTTTTGTTTTGTTGTGATTTTTGGTTTCTAGTATACTACTTGGATTTTCTCTAGATGGGTATTAGAGCATGAATTCTTCAATTTTATAGGCCTTTTGGATCTGGATACTAGAGATTGTAAGGCTTCGTCATTGGTTTCGTGCTCGTGCACTTATACACGAGACTGCTTGCGGAAAGGGCATGTTTTGGTGAGGGCTTGGGGTCATGACATATTATCTGGGGTGGGGTAGAAATGGTTTTTTGATCTGGTTTGTTTTTGTTTTGGTGTTTTGTGGTTTTATTTTAGTTTTATGGTTTTTCACTTTCCCTTTAAATTTTTTTTTTGAAAATAAAAAATCAATTTTTAGTCATGTATAAAACATTGATACTAGCTCGAGGTCATGCATAGGGTAGTTATATTCTTTTGTCTTCAGCGTCCATGTCATGTATGAACCAAGTCTATCCCCTTCATCAATGCAGCACCATGTCATATCCCAAAATCATCACAATAAACTGTATAATACTCAACTAGATTGGGTAGGATCAGGATCAATACTGATTTCATGTGATTCTTTAAATCTTGAAATTATTTCTCACAAGCTTCTAAAAAATTAAATAAAATCCCCAATTTGGTCAATCACAAAGGTTGAGCTTCAAAACAAGATTTTATTTGGATGAACTCCTAATAATATCATAAAAATCCTAAATTTCTATAGATATTGATCAAATTCTAGGGATGCTCACAAGAAACAACTTCATGAACCTTCTCTGGTACCAATAGAACACCTTCCCAATGATTTAGCTTCCAAATAAGTGTATATGATCCATCCTAAATCGACACTTATATATATTGGAATATATTTGATTCTATCTTAGTGAACTTAGCAAGATATCAGGATTTTTGGCATGATTGATCTACGAAAACACACAAGATCATTTCAATATGTCTAACGGATCATTGATACATGGAAATGGATAACAGTTAATGACATTCATCTATTTCAACTTCTAGTAATCAACACATAAGTGTAAAATCTTTTCATCCATATTTGATAACAACACATGTGATCCACAAGGAGGCGTACTAGAACAGATAAACCCCTTAAAATCCAAATACTTCTACTGAGTCTAGATATCTTGAATATATCATGGTTCCAATATATATGGTGGAATATATATTGGCTCAACACTCAGTATGATCTAAAAAGGGAGGTCTCAGTTGATAGACATGAGAAGTCATCTGGAAACACATTTTTAAATTTTTCCACTGCTGGTGGAACGGTAACATGTTGTTCTCCTCCATCATCCATAAAAATTATAGAAACAAGGCCTAGGAGATCTCCTATTTTCGGTGTAATTTTCCCTTCTCATCATGACTAGATATCCCACTACACATAATGAGTATAAAGGTCACCCATAAGAGATGTAATTGTCAATCTCCTCCGGTAGCAATCTGTGTGGTCTTCGTATGTGACTAGATAGTACATATATATTATTAAGTTCAAGACCAATGTAGACGCTGAAATTTTCATAAGTACTGTAGGAGGATTCAAAATGAAAAAGCGAAGTCATATTTGGACACGGAGGCTCAGTTTGGAGCTCCCAGATGTGTTCTGTGGAAAAATTGGGCATGCACGCGAAAAAATGTCACCACACGGAAGGGGTCCAGGATTTGCGAAGGGTCCCCGGTGTAGGTGCGAAATAATTTCGCGCCCGCATCCCGTGAAAATGGGTTTTTGCGATGTCGACTCCATCTCAAAAATTTTATGTGCCTCCATGGATTATGCGCCGCCAGATTCTTATAAATAGACGGATTCCCCTTCTATTTCGGGGTTGAGGAATTCGAACCGGCTCTCGGGTATGGAATCAAACTTCCACGCATGCATGATTTCCTTCAGGTACTGATCCTTTCCGCACCGAATCACCCAAGAATCCACCTTGGCGCGCGATCCCTCGTGCTTAAATAGAATTCCATGCCCTTCAGGGTGACTCCCTTGCACACAATTCTTTCCATTGGATGAAAAGTGGTCCAGTTGCGTAAAATTTCTTGCATTGGGTGCACCCTTACCTTTGCGTGCGACCTCTATCACTTGCTTGAAATTTATATCCCTTGCACACAATCCAACTGGTCGCACACATGTCCTCTGCCCCAATTATGCACCATCCTTGTGTTTTATGCGCTAACCATTTCTTTTGCGTGCAATCCCTAGGACTCCTCACCTTGGTGCTCCCTGGGTACCCCCTAGCATGTACAACCGATGTTCTCCATATGGATGCCATTCACAGGTCACCCACCGGGAATCCACACCATTCGTTGTTTTCCCGTGCGACCTTCTAGGCTCGTATTAAGTAACTTCAATGTCCTTTGGGTTATTCTTCCCATATCGCTGATTCACCTCATTATTCTTTCCATAGGCACGCTAATGGATTTTGATTCTTCTCATAGCCACATCAATGTGGACCACCATGTGAATCACTCCACCAAACCCTCCAGTAATGTAATTGCTGGCGCCCTCCCTTCACCAAGGTGCAGAGGGTACAAGTTATGTAAGTCCTAAGGGTGCGGAGTGATCCCACCTCGTCCGAGCTACAGGATGTTAAACATACAAGCACCCTCGTCCCACATAACGTTAAGCTGTGAAGAGGTGAGAGGGCCACAAGCGATTTTTCACCCTTTTCTCTCTTGTTGGGCCTTGCCACCACTGGGCTTCCATTTTGGAGTAACTCCCAGTCTCCCCGTCAATGGACCTCAAATGTCGTGATGGGCATCGACAATTCTCCTATCTCTGGTGCCAAGGACCAAGTGGTAAAATGGGGACATGGAATTTTTCATCCTTTCCCTCACCCTTTCGGCTTTTCCACCACTGGGCATGCACCATAGAGTAAGTCCCAGCCTTCATGATGAGGACTAGAGAGGGAGGGATGGGTTTTGTACCCCTCATATCTTCCATTCCAAGTCCCTCTCCCTTTGGGAATCATTAATCTCAGGCCGCGAACTAACACGTAAGCCCATGTTTCCTCTTTGGGCCACCTCGGAGTGTAAGCCCCACTCCACTTCCCAGGGACGCACCTTTCGCGACGTGATCGTTAGGTCTTTGATGCCTCTTGTTTCTCACACATTGCATGACTCATGTGGTCTTAGAGAGAGAATTTACCATGGATCCCTTGTCCAACATGATGTTAAACTGCATGTCCCTTCCTCATCCTGCATTCCATTAAACTGCACAACCAGAACTACGTGGACTTTAATCCATGCTAAGGCACGGTACGTAGGAAGCCTCCACGAGGTTCAGGCCCACCACCTGGTCATTCAGACCTCCTTAGCATTCATTCACCAACCCCATGGGCCGCCTCAGAGTATAATCCCCATACCACCTTGGGCCATCTCAGAGTGTATTCCCCAACCAAACCATAACAACATGGACTTTTATTCATGCTATGGAAGTGTACATAGGAATCTTCCACGAGGTTCAAGTCCACCACCCGTTCATTCTGACCTACTTAGTGTCTGTTCACCAACCCCATGGGCCACCTCAGAGTGCAATCCCCATACCACCTTGGGCCATCTAAGAGCGTAATCCCCAATCCAACCCGAACTACGTGGACTTTGATCTGTGCTAAGGCATGGTATGTAGGAAGCCTCCACATGGTTCAATCCCACAACCTGGTCATTCCTCCATGTTAGGATCGTCCCCATCCCGCATGACGTTAAACTATATATTAGAACTATGTGGTCTTTGATTCCTCGATACGGGGATATGTAGGAATCCGCCACGAGGTTCAACCCCATCACCCATGTCTCAGCCTGATCTCTCACTCGATCCCATGTGGCTCAGGAAGCTCATGCCATAACCCGGAGGTTCCACATCCTCTGGGTCAACTCCATGCATCCATTCTCAAGGGTCACCTCCTCAGGTGTCCCATCATCCCATCAAACTACGCAGACTTTGATTCCCTGTCATAGGGATACGTAGAAAGAGTCTTCCAGGCTCAAGTCCAAAACCATTCGTCACCCATCCTGATCCTTACCCGGGCCACGACATCCTAGTGGGATCATTCATCTTTGTTCCCCTCCACAGCATTCAAGAAGCCACCCACGAGCTAGCCCCAATATCATTGTTCCCTCAAGGGGGTTACTTAGCCTTATCCAATCTAATCAGTGTTCTGATCAGTCTGATTCATCTCTACTGGAAGTAAAAATTGTGGCATACCATGTGTTAAACATGTAAAGATGAGGAAAACCTCTGACACATTCCAATGGAATAAAATACCATGCGTTTGATACAGTATTCCATGGGCTTCCACAGACTTGAGACGCCCTATAATAAGGGATAGAAGATACACATGCCAGAATCCCAGCATCTAGTCATGCCAGTGATTCCTCAACATGACTACTCTCCTAACCGAAGGTTGCTACCCTGACTGGACTCCTTGGAAGGTCCGGACATAAGTTGTGTAATTAAATCATGCCCATGAAGATATGGAGCTAGGAAGAGTTTCACGAACAATGTATTAAATCTATGAGGGAGTCCTAGTCTAGGTAACCATCTCGGAGGAGGAATCCACGAAATGAAGAACCGACATCCTATCATCCAGTTTCGATCAAGGAGCAGACATCCCTGAACAAGGAACAGATGTCGCCCGCCATTTGAAAGAGGGAATTCGGGGAAACATTCATGCATTCTCTACATGACGAATTTGCGTACGCCCCGACCGAAAGTGTCGGAATCATGAAATGGTGAACACAAAGTGAATTGATTCCCCTCAAAATGGTGGCTAGTAGAATTCGGGCCATCAATGGGGAAGCATGTCATCTAACCCCGTCATCTGGTGTCGGGTCTCACCAAACATGCCTGATGCGAGACTCACCCGATGTTTGGATAGTCAGGATAGTGGGAATCCCATTTTGTAACATTGTCAGCAAGGATCCCTTTTACCATCCCCGAATACGGAAAGGCGCTAGGGCACTGGTTGACAATTTTTTTCTTGTAAGTATTAATGAGTTCATATCCCTGCTTTCATGAACCATGTTGCTGCATCCGGAGCTCGATCACCACCTACCCACCGGCGTAGGGGTAGGGGCAGTACCGACACAGCCACCCCGCACAGCTCTGCCTCTTCGACAGCGGCTCTGACCGCCACAAATCCGGGGTGTCCATGATCCCTCTCCCCATTAGAAAATATCCAGCTAAGGTTCATTAATGACCTCATGTGTTGCTATGAGGAAGAAGGCGTAATCCCAACTCGTTATATGGCCCAATTGGATTTGGAGTAATCTGTGCCCTGACGTCAACGGCGCCCCCGAGGTCCGCACAGGGAGCCACTGCTCCCCAACCAGATGTACAATCTCCTTGGGAGCTTATCCCCGGAAATCCATGACGGTTCCCTGCCCTACGCAGATGAGGTGGGTGACGCCTGGCCCAGCTCGGCCAGAGTCCCAATCCAAGGGCTCCCATCAAGGTCTCCTAACAGGCCGCGTAAGCGCCACCGCTCGGTCCTGCCATAGGAAAAGCAGGTAAGCCATGCACATGTGCCACCCGTCGCAGCTCGTCCGACCCGATGCCAGCATCGGGCACACACTGAGGAGGATTCCCGCTAGCGGCATCAACAAGATCAGCTACAAAGGACCAATCCACAAATGACGCATACCATCAGGTACTTTCATGTAATGAGAAGGGGAACCTCTATGCCCAACCAAAATTGAGGTCCCAACCGCCCCATGGGTAGGCTGGTTTGACTCTCGTGGTCCCCGGTGCGAGCAATGATTGCCACGGACTGACCCGCAGTGATGGAAACCTGTACGGAGGTCCTTCCCATACCACCATTACACAGTGTGTGAGATTTCCCCGTGGTAGTAATGATCAGCATGGAAGCCTCTCTTTTTCCCATTACACTGTGTATGGAGTCACCCCTCCTTCCCCCGACCACCGGAAAAGGGCCATTTCCCATCCTCTCTCCTTTCAGCATGGAGATACTCCCTACGTTCTCACTACGATCGGTGAAGGTCCTCCTCACCCCAACAACCAGATGGGTGAAGGATAGCCTCGCTCCACCCACACTAAGCATGGAGGTCCTCCCCATGTCCCTTTATACATCTGTCCTAATGCTCCTTGCACCCCGACTTTTTTGGGTGGAAGCCCTCTCCGCCCTAGCACCAGTGCTGTCAGAGGACCCTATGTCGGAAATCATCCCTATCATGAAGATACACCTAAGGGTAGGATGTCGGGTCGTTGCCACTGTAAGAAGAATTCTGGGAAATATTGGACTGAGATAAAACCAGCCAGCTTCTTAGACTCCGAATTGGAGTACGACTCGACACACGGACCCTCCCCTTGCTCGTCTGAGAAAATAGTTTGGGCAGGAACAACGTGCATCAGCATGGTGCTTCGAGAATATGAGGTCCATTGGATCCCTACCTCCCTCCACAGGTACATCTAAGAAAATTAAAATCTGGAGACACAGCATGTTACAGTCACGCAAGAACCACCATTGTCGGTCGAAGCGCTTTCTACCTCCACAAGGGATCACAGAGAGCTACTCTGTGGAATAATGGTGGGTGAGCAACACCGCTACCCACTAACATTAATTGTGGACCCCCGAGCAAGGAGTAGCAGTTGTCAACCCCTCCTTCCACGATGTAGCCGCCAGGTTGCTACACTCTTCAGAGGATAGCCTGAGAGCCGGTAGCCAGTTAGCTCGATCACCGTACTCTCCACCGGCTAATCTTCTATCCCAGAAGTTTTCATTGGTACCACTACTGGTTCATTTTCCACCCCTGGTTGACGATAGGGGAATTCAAGGGCCCGACCAAAAGATTGATCCAAGATGATTCTGGAGCATTCTTGCAGCAGATCACGTCCCCGAGAAGTTTTAGCCGGTGGGAGAACGCGATTTTCGCATACCTGAGTCCCTCTCCCCTAAGGAAGTTGAGTGTTTTCGTTATACCCTATGGGAGACACATTTTTTCCTTCGTCATCAGAACATGGTGTACTCAAGGTGCCGATCACATTTTGAAGAAATCAGTGAGCAGTGCCATCTGGTCGATATGGCCGCCCTCCCTATGGCCCAGCGCCCTGAGTCACGAGGTCACCATGAGGCCCTCCGACAGTAATGCGTTCAGAGTATCGAGGAACTTCGCAAGGTTGTTAGTGAATCCACCCCCACATGCATGTCTGAGGTTGAGGATAGTATGTTCCCATCCTTTTCATCCCTATCCGGAAGTAGCCCAACTCGCTATGTAATTTCGAGGACATGACCCAGAAAGGGTCACAATCAATATTCCCTATATAGTGAATGAGGAGGATGGGCTGGAGCTTCTCGATGGAGACTGAACTCTTGAGGGTGTACCGTCGTTGTTGGACCCATCAAGGAGAATCACGCATCAATAGAGGAATCTCCTAGGTCTCCTATTGCCCACCAATGCATTGGTGCTCAGTCAGAATGTCAGTAATAGCAAGAAGCATGTCGGAGCGGCTAAGCACTCTAACCCGTCCACTTCAGTGAAAAATACGGAAGAGGACTCCAAGAAGGTCATGTTGCACCAAAAGCTTGTTGAGCAGAAAAGCTTGGTCAATGAGCTTCTGGATGAACGCATCATAGAGAGATGACCCGACTATGGTGATCTTTGGTCGGGACAATTGGGGCAGAAACAATTGCTTATTGATACGTCGCCCCTAGGAAACATTGATCATGACACATTTTATGAGAGGGAGGAAGCTGGAGCACACGGAAAGAGGGCATGGTATGTCTCACTGAACCCTCATGAAGGGCGGGACAATCCATGGAACCCCACTCAGGCTCCCCCGGCCGCCCCAAGATTTGTTCCACCAGACACTCCATGATCTACATATCGTGTCTATGGCGTTGAAGAACATGGAAATGTGTTCGTGGTTAGGGACCCACGTCAAGATAGAGACACATGTCCTGATGACCTGATGGCAGCAGTCATCGTCCACCTTGAGGCTTTGGAAACACAGCAGGTGGCAATCCTACCGAATGGAAAGGCATACCCGGTATGGGTGGATGATATTCCAGCACCTCAAGGATTCAGAAAACCCTAGATTCTCCCCCTTCAATGGGATAGGGGATCCATCGAAGCACCTGGACAACATTAACTCAAGGTGTGTACCTATGTTAGGGACCCCAGCATAGCAGGAGGCCACCAAGCTCCGCTGTTTTATTCATACTCTAGAGGGACCAGCATTCGTCTAGCATAGTCCTCTCCACATCGGATCTATGAGTAGCTGGGGGGACCTTCACAGATAGTTCCTCTACCAGTTCAGTTCTACCACCCGGAAGATGAAAATTACATACCTCTTCAAGTGCAAACAAAACCCTAATGAGTGAGTCACAGACTTCATTGCCTGGTGGAGAGGGCTCATGTACTCCCATGAAATGCCACTAGATGAGGACCAATTACTGATGATGTGCATATATAATGTGAAGGAAGAGATAGACACCTCCCTGATCACTCGGGATTATCCCGGAGGGTTTCAAGACTTCTCGAATATGGCCCAACACCTCGAAGAAGCCCTGCACTAGGCCGGCCAGGCCTGTCTGTTCCCCCTGTGATCCCAGCAAGGAGGGCCACCAGAACTGAGCCCACCACGGTGGCCCAAATAGAATCCCCCATGCAGTTGGGACTACTACCCGTCGAGCCAGCTCCATAGCCCCATAGATTTCCACAACCACTATGGCCATAGCCTCCATATCCATAGCGTCCACCACATAATCAGCAGACACCTCCGCTTAATGCGCCACCACCGCCTAGTATATATAATCAAGCTCTGCCTCCTCATTAAGATCCTCTAGCTTCTCTTCAGGGTCAGGCTACTAGACCCCCCCTTTCAGTATAGAAATAATCGAACCCACATGTTTGACAAGGCTCAAGTCCCCAGGTACTTCTGCAGTGCTTTAGAGCAGAGAATTGTACGACTACCTGTGTGCCGAAATCCAGAAGATGAAAATCTCATTGATCACCCCAGCTACTTTTCTTATCATTGGATCTTGGGGAACACCATCAAGAGATTCTATGTGTTTAATGACTGGCTCCAAGACCATATTGACAACAACACAGTCAGGTTGGGCCCAACCCCAGCACAGGTGGCATGTGTCTTTGTGAGGTCAGATAGCAGTAGAAACTACGAAGGTGAATGGTAGTATGTTTTTGACCGTGGGACCCAGAAGTATAGTGACAGGAAGGCCTACAAGTCGGTCTCTCACACCCGTGGTATCATCTGGGAACGCCTAAATTAGTAGGAGCCCTCAAAAGCGGTGGCCACCAATTCTGCGCCGTCACCTCAGTCGGCGTCTTCCCGGAAGAGCTAGCGTCGACGGTGCAAGAAGAAGAAATATGATCCACCAGTGTCGTCATCATCCCACACTATCAGTGACTTCATGCCGTTTGAGATGGGCATTCTCCCTAGGATCCACCCGATACTAGATTCCAGCTCAAGTGACAACCAGGGGTACGCTTCGGTTAACACCGTAGAGTTGGTAAATCTCTATATGCCTCCCGATGATGGGGAATACCAGGTAGACCATCCCAATGTCCCCAGTGGTCTCCAATGTTGTCAGAGCCATGGTTACATGGGCCGTTGGGGCACATCAGTTGGTATCTCTATCTAAGTCGTGCACACCGCTAAGACCAGATAGCAGGCCCAACATAGAACCCAGCACACACGGCCTCTTCATCTGGTGTCGATAGGTCCACCTCCTCAACTGTTTGTGTAATTGGATCAGGAACAACCACTTCGATCATGCCGCGACCAGCTTTTCCCCTCTGCGGGCCAACATCAGCCATCCAGCCCTCAATCGGCAGCCACTCTCTTGGCATCGAATACTGAACAACGGGATATACCCAGTACCAGTCAGCCTCCTATCCAGCCGGCAGAGCCGTCCATGCCTCCGGTCACAGAGCGACTTCATGCAAGTAGATGTTCACAACAGGAAGGGAATTACGATGTCCTCAAAAACATTTTCAGTATCCCAGTGATGCTTTCCTTCCATTAACCCCTTCTTATAGCACCAGATATGTGTGAGGCACTTTCCGAGGCTTTAAGAAGACCCCTCCAGTTTGAGCCAGAGATAACAGCTGCAAAGGATTTTCCCGATGAAGCGTGTGGGGATGCTGCATGTCAGGCCATAATTTAGTTCTACAGGGAGGATGAGGGATCACCCATACATGGTCACATCCGCCCGCTGTATATCAGCGGCCAGTTCAACAATGTGTAAATTTGTCGTTGCCTCGTTGACACCAGCTCCAGGATCAATCATATCCCAACATGGATGTTGAGGAATCTAGGGTTATCCAAGGATGACCTGACTACCTTGGATTTATGGAACTAGGGATATGACAGGACCGATCAGAACCTGTTCGACAATATCCTCTTGAATACCTAGTTCGGCATCCTAGTTTCCAGTACTCATTTCATTGTTGTCTCATAGGACACCACGTATAATGCATTGATGTGTAGGCCATGGCTTCACCTGCATGTGGTGGTCCCATCATCGTGTCACCAATGCCTCAAATATTCCCTTATTGGTCGAGTGGGCATCCTCCAAGGGGATGCATCTCCTTTCTCCTCCTGTAAATCCCGCTACTTAGATGCTGACTATTACAAGGGAAATGATAAGAAAGTCCAAGGAAGTGAAGTTGAGCCTGTCACTGCTACGACCGACCCTTGGGCATGTTTGAGTGATGCTTACATCTTCCATATTCATCGGTTGGAGGCCACAACCCCCGTAATGGGGAAATGTTTCGTTATTTCTGGGACGAGGAGGAACCATGCTCCCAACTCCCGAACACTGGAGGATCACGTCCACTACTAGAAAAACAGGTATTTGCAATGGGATACCTTCGCAAATGGCTTTTTGCGGGGGGGGGGGGGGGGGGGGTCGCAAATGGCCCGTTGTTGAAAACAGTGTCGCAACAACAATTATTTGCGACGGGCCCATCGCTAAAGCCTTTTTTTGCGACGGGGATTATCCCCGTCGCAAATAGTACTCCGTATATTTGTAAAAAAAACTTTTCAAATAGTAATGGCGATATTCCCCATCGCAAATACCTGTTGCGACGGGCCCACCGCAAAAACTATTTTAAAAACAAATAAAAAACTATTAATAAATTATTTTAATGCATATAATAATAATACTATTTGCGAAGGGCATAGTATCCCGTCGCCAATACTATAAAAAAATAAAAAAATAAATTATTAATAAATTATTTTAATAAATATAATAATAACCCAATTATAATTCAAAAATAAAAAATAATAAAATATTAATAAATGATTTTAATTAATATAATAATAGAATTATAATTCACAAATAAAAATAATAAATTATTAATAAATTATTTTAATTAATATAAGAATAATATAATTATAATTCAAAAATAAAAAATAATAGAATATTAATAAATGATTTAATTAATATAATAATATTAGAATTATAAATCATAAATAAAAAAATATTAATAAGTTATTTTAATTAATATAAAAATAATAGAATTATTTTACATTCAAATATTAAAATAATTCAAGTATTACAAAAAAATATAATTAAATTATAATATTATAAAATTTTAATATATATATATAAAATTTAATATTATAAAATAAAAATAATATTATTATTCATATTAATATTGTTATTTCAAAATATAATATTATTAATATTTTATAATGAGACAGAAACTACGAATAGAAAAAAATCATATTTTGATTTCACAAATTTTATAATATAAAAACAAACTCTAATCTGAATGAGGGGGGAGGGGGGGATCTGCAGATGATGGTGGAGGAAACTCCATCCCTAAAGCATGAGTGAGTCGGCGCATGTACTCCATCGGCTCCTGATGCTGCTGTTGCCGCCGACTCGTCTGCTCCTCGTATAGGTGCTGCTGGCGTCGATGATCCTCCTCATGCTACTGACGCATCTTCTCCTACTCCTGTCGGAGACTCTCTATCTGTGCAGTCTGAGATCACAACTGATCCTCATACTGTGTAGGAGAAGAAGATGCACGAGCTCCTCTCGAGCTGGACACCGACATCGCAGCACTGCCATACTAATCTCCGGGATTCAGTCGAGAGCTGATAACAACTACCCGGCCCTTCTCGAAGGCATACTGGGTGGCCTGCATCCATGCCGCCTCATCAAACTGACGGCTAGTGGTCTGATCTGATGACTCAGCCTGACACTCAGGTCGGGCCTGTGACGATGCGGCCTCATATGACTCCTGTAGTTGCAATTTAAAATTAAAATTGTGAATATATTATATGTAGTTATTTTTTAAACTTGAAAACAAATAATACTGACCACGATGTGATGATGACGATCACCTCTGAGCTCCCTAGAAGCAGGATCACTATACATCCTATGATATACGTCGTACTCCGTAATATCGGGGTGCTCGATAGCCTATAAGAATAAAAAATAAAATGTTAATATTTATAGTTATATATAATATTTATAAATAATGTATGTACCAGATGTTGTCTATGAGAACTGAAAGAACGACTCCTAGCTCGATGAGTCACCTCCTGTCTCCCCCGATTCTGCCTCCCCACCGATGATCTCCTCTGAAAGGCACCACTCAACCAATGCGCACATAATCCATCCCATACATGGGATGCAATGTACTCTTGTCGGAGTGCTCTACATGAGTCGTCAAAATCTGACACTCCTGCTTTCTTCATGGCAGCTTTTCTTAAATTGTGCAAAAACTGATGAAGGCGATCATGCATGGCCACCTCCCATGCCTCATGGATGTCGTCACGCATGGTATCCTCGATCGAATACCATAAACCCTACAAATAAATCAAAATATCAAGTTACAAATGAAATAATTTTCAAAATAAAAATTATTTATTTACGTACGTACCAACCAATGGCCGAACATGGCCTGCTGCACATCAATGGGAATCTACTCCCATGTGGTCCACGACTGAGAGAAATAGTTGCGCAAAATAGCGTTGCCCTGTCCGACTGTTATATGCGGAAAACTGTAAAAATAATAAACCTTTATTATGTGAATAGATTAATGAAATCTTAGTCAAATCCACAGGTTATCACACAGGTTATCACACCTCCGTGTGGGTGGATCAAACCCAATATGTGGACGTCGCTTGGGGACGGGGTCAGGAATCATCAATCGTGCAAGACCGCGCCCCTCCGCGTACTCCCTGGAGCGCCTGCAGGCTGAGGGTCATCTTCCAGCAACCCATCCGCATTGAAAGGCAGGTCAGCATCCGCCAACTCACGAAATGTGGCATCGTCCATCTGAAACAGTAAAATGTTAATGTTTTTATAAAATAATTGATAATTACTATTATATATACATATATATATATTATGATTGTATATAAATAACATGGAATTCTATCAGTGTTCATCTTCATCATCATCTTCATATATATCAATGTCATCTTCATATTCCTCCTTAACATCATTGATATCCATTCGAGTTACAGTTGCTTCATCTCTTACCATTTCAAATTCATATGTGACATCATTAACATCATCATCATAACCGACTCTTAAATGTGGGGTGTCGTCATTGATACTCATGTATCTTTGTAAAAAAGATTGATTTTGAGTACTCTCTTGAAAAACTTCAATTATTTGCAAATCAGTGAAAGCACATTCACTTTGACTAAACTGATTGTCTCGAATTTTTGTTTTTATTACACTCCCCCAATCAGTCAAGTTTCTTGATGTAGCACTGTACTTTGCGTAATAAACGTGATGTGCCTGTTGAGCCAATAAGAATGGTTCATTTACTGCGAGAACACTTTTACATTTAATATAGATGATTCCATGAGTATGATGAACACGCACGCCTCTCTCTGTATCCAACCACCGACATTTGAACATGGTTATGTAATGTTGTCCAAGATAACAGAGTTCAATGATTTCATCAAGTATGCCATAAAAGTCAACTTCATTTTCTCGATGATGAGATCCTCTCAAGCTAACTCCACTATTCATTTTTTTCGATTCTCCATATGCATGTGTGTGAAATCGAAATCCATTCACCACATATGCATTATAAGTTTTAACAAGTTTGGAAGGTGGGTTACTCAATACAAACAGTCGTTTGTCAATTTTATCAGCATGTCGAGACACCTGAAAATTTGTGAAATAATTATCAATATAGTAAATTATACATTGAATGAGTTTCTAACAGATAAAGAATTTATGTTACCAATTTTTGAAACCACTGAGAGAAATTTTTCTATCGACGTTCTTTGAGAGCAGCTTCTGTAATTTGTGGAATTTGATTCTTGATAATATTATCATACAACCTATAAAAACCAAAGTTATTTACTGTAACATAAATGATAGAATAAGTGATATAAACACTTACAGTACAACTGATGTCATCTCTTCACAGTTGAGAAGAACATATGTATGAGCTCTATGATGTTCATAATCTGAAAGCCCGCGTTCATAAACTCCACCAAAACCAAGCTCTGGTTGGTTGAAAACAGATAATTTATTGTCGATTTCATCAATATTCCTCTCGTTCTGTCCCATTCGGTTGTGTTTTGAAGGATACTCAGATTCAAAATAACGGGAGCAGAAAAAATATATTTCCTCTTTCAAATAAGCTTCTGCAATAGATCCTTCAACAGATACTTTGTTACGTACTTTTCTTTTCAATTTTTTCATGCATCCTTCAAATGGGTACATCCATCGAAACTGTACTAGACCTTCACATTTGGCTTCATATGTCAAATGTAACATCAAATGTCCCATTGAGTCGAAGAAAGACGGCGGAAATATTTTTTCCAGTTTACATATAATTACAAAAACATCTTTTTCAAGTTTTCCTAGAGCATCATAATCTGCTGTAGCCGCACAAATTTCCCGAAAAAAATGAGACATGTTTGTTATAGAATCCCAAATCACAGAATTCAACATACCTCTTAATCCAATGGGTATAAGTCTTTCCATTATAACATGAAAATCATGACTTTTTAATCCAGTAATATGACCATTCTTTACACATCTACCCAAATTGGAAGCACAGCCATCTGGAAGTCTCAAATTCGCAGTCCACTGGCAATATAATAAACAGTTTTCTTTAGACAGTGTATAAGCTGCTTTTGGTTTCAGTAACCTTTCTGTTCTGACATTCTCAAACAGTTCCAATTTTGGACGCCTGTAAATTTGGGCAAGATCTAAACGTGCATTTACATTGTCTTTGCTCTTTCTTGGCGTATCCAAAACCGTATGAAACAAATTATCAAAATAGTTCTTCTCAATATGCATGACATCTAACATGTGTTAGACCAACAAATCAGACCAATATGGAAAATCCCAAAATATGCTACGTTTAATCCAATTGTGTTCTTTCACAAAACCAGAAATTTTCTGTTGGTTTATTGTGGGACCAAAAGTGATGGGAGGTAATGAAAATACAACTGCTTTAACAACGAACTAGATAGAATTTTTGGAGGTCCATCCCTTTCAACTGTTCGTTTTCTGAAATGAGATCTGTTTCTGCGAAAAGGATGATCAGCTGGAAGAAATCTGCGATGACAGGTAACAATAACAAGGTTTCTTTCCATGAATGAGAATAAATGCTTTGTTCTCTCCCATACATTAATGACATTATTTCTGACCATGTGTACTTCATCCAGATAACATCCCATAAGCTGGAAATTCACTAATTGTCCACATCAATGCTGCTCTCAGTATGAAATTTTGTTTTGTTGTAACATCATATGTACTGACACCAGTACTCCACAATAAATTTAATTCATCAATCAATGGTTTCAAATAAACATCAATATTATTCTTCGGATGTCCTGGAATTAGTAAAGTCAAAAAGATATATGCCTCCTTAATCAACATCCATGGAGGTAAATTGTACGGAGTTAAAAAACAGGCCAACATGAATATTGACTACCAAAAGATCCAAACTGACAGAATCCATCAGTGGAAAGGCCTAGTCAAACATTTCTATCTTTTAAGGCAAAGTATGGATGCACTCTATCAAAAAGATTCCATGTATCACCATCGGCTGGATGATTCAAGCTTTTATCCGTGGAAATATTCTCTTTATTCCATGACATCATTGTCGATGTATTCTTAGACATGAATAAACGCTGAAGTCTGGATGTAAGCGGAAAATATCTCAACTATTTTACAGGAATCAAACTAGACTTCCTGTGTTGTCCTTCTTTATATCTCAGTTGCCCACATGTGAGACAACAATCCAACGACTCATTTTCCCCAGAATATAAAATGCAGTCATTTGAACATGCATGAATCTTCAGACAAGTAAGTCCCAAATTTCGAACGAGGCTCTTACTCTCATAGTAATTTGCAGGCAAAACATTTCCTTCGGGTAACAGTGTTTTAAGCAAAGAAAATATCTGTTCAAAACAGGTGTTTGACATTCTATTATCTGATTTGATAGCCATAAATTTTGCAACTACTTCTAATTTTCTCATCTTGCAGCCAGGATATAATGCATCCTCAGCAGACCTCAACAACTCATAAAATTCAGATGGTGCCAACTCAGGATTTGAAGCTATATCAGCCGGAGTTTCTGTATGTTGAACAGATGAACCTGCAACATAATGTACTAAATCTTGAAATCGGGATAGATCCGGAATCAAGTTGGTATCACCTGCTCTGGAACTGCGTTCACCGTGTTGATACCAAAAATCATAATCTGGATGAAAACCAAAACACAAGAGATGTTCCCCCACTTTTTCAAACGTGTCAAATTGTCTCAATGCACATTTTCTGCAAGGGCATTTTATTTTTCCTTCTGAAACAAATTCTGGATTTGATGCTGCAAATGATAAAAAAGTCTCCACACCCTCTACATATACTGGATTTAAACCAGAATCGTTTAGATTTCTAGATTGATTTATCCATATGCGTTCACCTAATAATGATTGTTGACGAACTCGTTGTTCCATATTTTTTTATAAAATATAAAATAATTACTGGTTTTGAATAATTTTCTAGAAAAAACACTCAAGCTAGGATAATTATAGAGTTTATATTATACACGACTAACGCAAACTTGTTATTGAGATAGACCTAAAAATTGACCCTTTAAGAATTAAATATTTAGAGAATAAAGAAAAACATGTTACAAATATTGATAATTTTAATATTATATAAATTTTTTATTATTTTCATAGTACTAATATTATTGGTAATTATTACTAATTATTGGTAATTATTACTAATTATTGGTAATTATTAATAATTATTGGTAATTATTACTAATTATTACTAATTATTGGTAATTATTACAAATTATTATTAATTATTGGTAATTATTCCTAATTATTGGTAATTATTACTAATTATTACTATTTACCGGTAATTATTGGTAATTATTGGTAATTATTACTAATTATTGTTAATTATTACTAATTATTGATAATTATTACTAATTATTACTAAGTATTACTAATTATTATTATTTATTGGTAATTATTACTAATTATTACTAATTATTACTAACTATTGGTAATTATTAATAATTATTACTAATTATTGGTAATTATTACTAATTATTACTAATTATTGGTAATTATTCCTAATTATTGGTAATTATCTGTAATTATTATTTATTAGTACTAATTATTACTAATTATTGGTAATTATTACTAATTATTGGTAATTATTGGTAATTATTACTAATTATTACTAATTATTACTAATTATTACTAATTATTGGTAATTATTACTTATTATTACTAATTATTACTAATTATTGGTAATTATTACTAATTATTGGTAATTATTACTAATTATTACTAATTATTGGTAATTATTGGTAATTATTACTAATTATTGGTAATTAATACTAATTATAGGTAATTATTATTAATTATTACTAATTATTACTAATTATTGGTAATTATTACTAATTATTGGTAATTATTACTAATTATTACTAATTATTACTAATTATTACTAATTATTGGTAATTATTACTAATTATTACTAATTATTACTAATTATTGGTAATTATTACTAATTATTGGTAATTATTACTAATTATTGGAAATTATTACTAATTATTGGTAATTATTACTAATTATTGCTAATTATTTCTAATTATTACTAATTATTACTAATTATTACTAATTATTACTAAAAATTACTAATTATTACTATTTACTTGTAATTATTCCTAATTATTGGTAATTATTAATAATTATTTTTAATTATTACTATTTATTACTAATTATTACAATTTTTACTAGTTATTGGTAATTATTACTAATTATTGGTAATTATTACCAATTATTACTAATTATTACTAATTATTGGTAATTATTAGTAATTATTACTAATTATTGGTAATTATTACTAATTATTTCTAATTATTGGTAATTATTACTAATTATTGGTAATTATCGGTAATTATTGCTAATTATTCGTAATTATTAATAATTATTATTAATTATTACTAATTATTGGTAATTATTACTAATTATTGGTAATTATTCCTAATTATTTGTAATTATTACTAATTATTACTAATTATTTGTAATTATTACTAATTATTGGTAATTATCGGTAATTATTGCTAATTATTGGTAATTATTATTAATTATTATTAATTATTACTAATTATTGGTAATTATTACTAATTATTGTTAATTATTACTAATTATTGATAATTATTACCAATTATTGGTAATTATTACTAATTATTGGTTATTATTACTAATTATTGGTAATTATTGGTAATTATTCCTAATTATTGGTAATTATTACTAATTCTTGGTAATTATTCTTAATTATTTGTAATTATTCCTAATTATTGGTAATTATCGGTAATTATTGGTAATTATCGGTAATTATTACTAATTATTATTAATTATTACTAATTATTGGTAATTATTACTAATTATTGGTAAAGAATACTAATTATTCCTAATTATTACTAATTATTACTAATTAATACTAATTATTGGTAATTATTCCTAATTATTACTAATTAGTGGTAATTATTATTAATTATTACTAATTATTACTAATTATTGATAATTATTGATAATTATTACTAATTATTGGTAAGTATTACTAATTATTGGTAAGTATTACTAATTAATGGTAATTATTACTAATTATTGGTAATTATTACTAATTATTGGTAATGATTACGAATTATTACTAATTATTCATAATTATTGCTAATTATTGGTAATTATTCCTAATTATTAGAAATTATATGAATAATTACCAATAATTAGAAATAATTACCAATAATTAGGAATAATAACATTATTAGTATATTTTATTATTAATATTAAAATAATATAATTTTCTATATTATATACATTTCTCCTTTCATCTGTGTGTTTTCTGCCTCCACATACAAATAATACATGTGGAGACAGAAAACACACAGATGAAAGGAGAATTGTATATAATATAAAAAATTATATTATTTTCATATTAATAATAAAATATACTAATAATGTAATAATGTTATTATTCCTAATTATTGGTATTTATTACTAATTATTAATATTTATTCTTAATTATTGAAAATTATTACTAATTATTCCTAATTACCATTAATTATGAACAATACTAATAATTTAAATTTATTAAGTAATAAAACAAAGTAAACATAATTAAATTACAACTAATTGAGAATAATTGAAACTAATAAAAAATTTAAAATAAATATTAAATTAAAATGAACATAAATACCTTAAAAATTGATCTGAGGTTGATCTCTGATCGTTCTTGAAAACATCAATATCAACTCCGGAGAAAAAAATTAAACTTGAGAAACGGTGAACTCTAGAAATTGAATTTTGAGATAAGGAGAACATGGAGTTTGAGAATGAATTGAAAAAAACGGATGGGGGTATTTATAGGTTAGATTATTTGTGACGATACCCGTCGCAAATAATATTATTTGTGACGGTACCCGTCGCAAATACCTTAGCCATCATTTATTACGGTCAACAGTTGAATAGTTATTTGCGACGGGACCCGTCTCAAATAACCACCTGCCGACATACTATTTGCGACGGGGGAATATTGCCGTCGCAAATCCCTTTTACCGCCGCCGGTTATTTGTGACGGGCAATAACCGCTCGTCGCAAATATGTTTCCCGCAATTTGGCGCGCAAAGCGCGCCAGTTCTTTTGCGATGGGGAAAGCAATCCTGTCTCAAAAGGCTACTTATTTGCGACGGGCAAATACCCCCATCGCAAATAAGTTTTTAACGGGGCTATTTGCGATGAGATTTATCCCCGTCGCAAATAACCCTTTGCAAATACCCATTTTTCCCGTAGTGGTCGTACACTTATACAAATCAGGCCTCAGTGATCCCGGAGCCTCCCAAATCCATCAGGTATTAGGACATCCGACTCATGGCAATGGTGGTACATCATACTTGTGTGTTTTGTTGAGCTGGAATAAGTCGACTCTGACTAACACGCCACTACTGCTTTGATATTATAAAGCGGTGCCCCTTGGGCCGATGACCAGATGGGATTGGGTCGACATCCTTCATTGCTATGGTCTCGGTGGTGTCGGACATTTCTTGATGCAATAACCACTGCCGCAATAGCTGGTAGTAGCCTCCCGTGTTGGTTTTGTATCTTAGAAGAAGATTCCCCCATGGACGATCCATCCATAATTAGAGATGAGGACATGGAAGACACCCCCCTACATTTGAAGAAGGTGTCAATTCCATGGTCGATGAGTTGGTATAGGTGAACCTCTTAAGCAAGGTAGACCCGAGGCCCACGTTGGTCAGTACTGCCATGCCACCCGAAGAGCAGCAGTGGTATGTGGACTTCTCAAACAGCACCATGACTTTTTTTTTGTATTTGAAAGGATATGCCAGGATTGGATCCTCAGGTAGCCGTTCACCATCTCAGTCTTCCGGAAAATCGTCGCGGATTCAAGAAGCCTCCCAGAAAGATGCA
Source organism: Viscum album (assembly GCA_963277665.1). Classification (NCBI taxonomy): domain Eukaryota; kingdom Viridiplantae; phylum Streptophyta; class Magnoliopsida; order Santalales; family Viscaceae; genus Viscum; species Viscum album. The sequence goes on from OY728134.1 coordinate 372,558,418, forward strand.
TCCTTATCATTGTGCCATGTTTGAGGCCGATGTTGAAGTGCTTATCAAAGAAACATCATTAAGGAGGTCCAATACCCCAAGTGTCTAGCCAACATTGTTCCATTTAGGAAGAATAACAGAAAGATCAAGGAATGTAATGACATCCGCAACCTCAACCGCCATTATTTGAATGATGTTTTTCCCCTTCCATTGAAAAAATTGATGATTGATTCCACGGCCGGGTTCCAAGACCTCTCCTTCATAGATGAGTACTCCAGGTATAACCAAATCCGGATGGCCAACGAAGATGAAGAGTCTGCAGATTTCAGAGCACCGCAATGTACTTTATGTTACCAAGTTATGCCCTTGGGCCTGAAGAATGTGGGTCCCACCTATCAGCGGGCCATGCATCGCATATTCAAGATGATGCTGGGAACATTGGTGGAATTTTATTTAGATTATCTGGGGGTCAAATCTCGACAGCGCTAGGACCATCTCAAGGATCTTGAGAAAGTGTTCGACTTCCTTCTCTCCCACCACCTAAAGATGAACTAGTTGAAGTGTGCTTTCGGGGTCACCTCCGGCAAGTTCCTTGGAATGGTAGTAAGGTACTGAGGCATTGAGATCGACCATGAAATGATCAAGTCCATCAGCCAGATGTCTCACCCAAGCAATATTCGGCAGCTTCGAGGTTTCCATGGCCACTTGGCCTATATACGGCGATTTATTGGGAATCTGGCCGACAAGTGTAATCCCTTTTCACTGCTCATGAATAAGGGAACCACCTATGAATTGGAAGAGGAGTTCCATACCACCTTTGAGGAAATAATGCAGTATCTGCTCTAACCACTGGTCCTGATTCCACCTGTCTCTAGGAAGTCGCTGGTCCTTTACATGACTACCCTGGAATGGTCCCTCAGCACCCTTATCACCCAAAAGAACAATGAGGGGACAAAGAATAGCCTCTACTATCTCATCTGAATGCTCCTCAATACAGAAGTCAGATATTCCCCCTACGAGAAGAGATGACTGGTGCTCGTTTTTTTCAATACAAAAATTGTGGCACTCCCTGCAACACCACGAGGTAAAGTTGATCTCTCATGTAGACCTGTTGAAATACATCATGAGCCGACCTATGATGTCTGGATGACAAGTGTGGTGGGTAGTAATCCTCCAGTGGTCTGACATCAGGTTCGTACCTCAGAAGCCTATCAAAGGAAAGGAATTGACATACATTCTAGTTGTCAATCCAACCTCCGTGGATCAGTCCCTAGACATGGAGTTTCCTAATGAGGCAATCCTCTTAGTCGATCATTCCATCCCATGTTAGAAAATTCACATTGATGGTGCCTTCGAGAGCCCCACCGGTATGAGTCTCATTGACCCTAGGCTCAATAGAGTAGGCATGGGTGTCGTCTTTATCACCCTGGATCAATCCATCCTTCTATATTCATTCATGTTGTCGGAAGGCTGCCCCAATAATGAGGCAGAGTATCAGGCCCTCTTTACTGGCCTCGAGCTGGCCCTCGAGATCGATGTACCCCATCTGAATGTGAAAGTGGATTCCGAGCTAGTTATTAACCAGGTCAATGGTGACTATGTCATCAATAAACCAAGGATCACGCCATTGTTAGACCAGACTCTCCGGCTAATGGCTCAGTTCCCTTCTCGACTGGATGTTACTTATGTTCCTCGGTCATAGAGTGGTCGAGTGGATGCTTTGGCTAATTTTTTTGCATCACTCACAAAGCCTGAAGAGGAAGAGTTAATTATCCTTGTGGCCCACCCTAGAGTCATATATCATCTTACCCCAGATGAAGATGAAGGCCCACGAGTAAGCCATCTCATTGTCGGCTCTTTTGTGTTAGGACCCTTGGGTCCACCGGGTGCAGTGATCATGATGATTTCTTTTTGGAGCACACACATGGTTGAATAAATCCAACACGATAATCTTCTATTAGATCGGGCAGAGCACATAAGAATTCGATGTCGCGTGCTACAGTTCACCCTCCAAGATGGTTCCAGTATTGAGCTGATCATATATAAACAATGGATTGATGGTGTTCTCATCCATTGTGTTCAAGGAGTTGAGATTCCACATATCATGCAAGAGGATCACACAAGTTCCTACGGTTCTCACCAGGATGGGCCAAAACAATCTCACTAGATCCGGATGTTAGGATATTTTTTTCCCTCCATGGTCCACAACTGCATCATGTTTTTCAATAGGTTCCATGTATGTCAAGTTCACTCTAAATTTGTGCATCGGCCTCCGGATATTCTCAATAATCCTAGGTATTCTTGGCCTTGTGAATTCTGGGGGCTAGATTTCATAGGACCATACCCACTAGCAATTTCTCGCCAATATCAATTCATTCTGACCGTTCTGGATTTCTTTTCCAAGTGGGAAGAGGCAATTCTGCTCGAGGATGTCAAGGCACGTTCTATCATCGACTTCGTGGGTTCCAATATCATCTATCGATTTGTAGTACCTCACACTATCCTAATTGATAACGGTACCACCATACAAATAGCCGAGCTGAAAAAATTGTATTCCATGTACACCATCCGCTCTAACCATACCTCCGACAATTATGAGAAAAAAAATGGACAGATAGAGGTGTTTCAAAAAAACCCTCTCTTACATTCTGCAAAATATGGTTCGTTAGAACTATAAGAGTTGGCCCGATAAGCTCCCCAACGCTCTCTCGGCTTATTGGACGATGACTCATAATTCCACCAAGGGGACCCCATATTCCTTGGTGTACGGTACTAAGACCATCTTACCCATCGAGATTCAGTTAACCTCATTGCGCACAACGGTCTACGAACAACAAGCACCAGATAGAGTTGATGAAATCCATATAGCTGAATTGGAAGCATTGGAGGAGAATATGCTTTGTGCATTGCACAATGAGGAAAGACATCAAAGCAGGATGGATCGAGCCTTCAACAAGAAGTTTCTCCTCCTATCCTTTCTACAGGGTGAGTTGGTACTGGCCCTCAGGGCGCCAATGATCCCCGGAAGGAAACCAACCAACATGGATCCCAAATGGGAGGGACTTTCATAGTCCATAAGATTTATCCCAATGGTGCATACTCCCCAGTGACCATGGATGGTGAGGTTATAACTCATCCCACCAACGCCAGGTTCCTCAAACAGTATTTTTCCTAAAATGTTTGGTCCACCATGACCCTAAACTGTTGGGTCCTCCATGACCTTAAACTGGACTTCGGTCCCGCATGACCTTAATCTACACCCTCATCCCACATGACATTAAACATTATTTCGTCCATCATGACATTAAATTGTATCTTATAGAACTACATGTGGCTTGATTCCCATCCTTATGGGATATATAGGATCACCTTAAAAATTAGGTTTTAGGCTCAGCCCCATCATTCACGGTTCTCTCTATTATCTCACCCCCTTGGCCTACCCTTTCCCAGGGAGAGGAATATATGGTGTGGTATGGGACTACAAACCATTCACGATGGGTTTTTTAGGACCATGCCATTTACTTTCTCTAGAGCGTTCTGCGTCCCCTGTTTTATACCCCTCTTTTTGAATCGGCCCCTCTCAGGTCGAGCCCCCTTGACCCTTTATGGTGGTCTGTTGATGTTTTCACGATTACTCTGGTCTAGGACATGGAGTGTCAGATCCAACTTGGGAAAGTTTTCACCCACTTTTCAAGCTTCGTGTTCCCATCGTTTGGGCCCTCATTTCACACCTGAAGGGACCCCCAAAAAACAGCAAGGATACCACGCCTAAGGGCTCTCCTATCATTACGGGCCAATGCCCCCGAGGGTTCCGGACAACAAACTGATACAAATCCCATGTTGTGAACATGGTCAGCAGTCAATGCTCATTTGTTTGTCCCCATCGGAAGGCTAACGCGATGGGATGTTGTGTTGTGAACGTGGTCAGTTGTAATCCTCTATCTCCATTCCAACCCCGTTGGGCCTTGAATATTGGTTACACGATTCATATTATGTTCTGTCCCATCATGTCTGGGTGGAATCCCGACACTCCTGGCACTATCCCTCAGTGCTCCTACGCATGCCAGGGGGACAAAGTTGTAATACAGTGTTCTTTAGGGCTCCCACAGTCTGAGAGCTAGGACCATAAACTAAGATCTTCATTATGGGCTATATGCGTCTCTCTCTTCATCCCCATGGGAAATGTGGGATCCCTTGGACATCATGCTTCTGGGTCTATCTCAGTTGGGTGTTAGTTTCACCTGCACTTATCCTCTGACCCATGTTGGTCTCTTTGCTCAAGGATATTTTTCCATAGGTGCACATGGTGGTGATTTGGACCTCGTCCACATTCATGTCAGGTATGTTTCATCACATCTTGCTCATTCCTCCGTATCCTGGCCATATGACTTTAAACTGTCCTATTTGGTCAAATCACATTAACCTAAACTATTACATTATTCCCTCGGCCGCACGACGAAAAATGGAATTGCATTGTGGTTACCTTATTATAGGGGACATCATGTTTGGTATCAGTCATTTACCATACCATTTGTCAACGCCTGTATATGTCTTGATTGTTGTGGTGATTCCAGGAACATCCACACTAGGCTTGTCACTTCACTAAGAAAAACAGCATTCACCTCAAAGGATAGACAAGATACATCAAATGCCGCTTCTTTTGGTGTGAGGGCCAGACCCGCATGCCCCGTTCATTCCAAGCATTGGTACCTTACCATGAAACCCTTCATAACTATGTGCAGCTTCATCCTTATCCTCATGGGGTTCGTAGGAATGCATGTGCACTATGTCATGGGTGAAGCTCAGCCTTCGTGGTCGTTCCCTAAACCTATACACTCCCCCAAGGAACACATGGTAATTGGCACTTATGTCCACATTCATGTCGAGTTTCATAAGAACCATTCCATGTGTCCCCATTTTTCCATACCATTCATGGTCCGAGCTCTATGACCTTAAACTAAGATCCCTTCAAGAACTACATGTAGCTTGATCCTCATCCTCATGGGGTATGTAGGAATGCATGTGCACTTTTCCATGGGTCTAACTCCACATTCGTTTTTGATCCCTTGACCTAATTCCCCCGGAAGAACACTTGATGGTATGGGCCTCGTCCAAGTTCACAATGGGCAGCATTAGTTACCTCATCGTGTGTCTCTTGTGTTCCCTAGTATCCATGGTCTGATTTCTACGACCCTAAACTACGATGTATCTGTACGAATGTACTTTCCCCCCACTATCTAACGCATCTCTTTATCATGTTATGATTCATTTTGACAAGGAGCCCGAAGTGTGGGATTATCATGGGTACATTCACCCCTTTCCATGTCCATGCTTCATGATCTCGCTACTTGGATCCTCATTTTTGATCATTTTTATGGGATCCCCTAATAGTATTGATGATTGACATATTGTCTTCATGTTGTAATAGTATGGATGATTGACCTAAGGTCCACCTGCTGTAATAGTATGGATGATTGATATACGGTCTACCTTCTATCCTGGGCCAACGTTTCGGGGAACTGATGGACATCATTTTGCGATAGGTCCTGTTTCATGAACACGGTCAGTGTTCGACCCTCATTTGTCTGTTTCCATTCCAAGCTAACGTGATGTGGATGCTGTGTTTCCACCATGGTCAATAGTAATTCTTTATCGCCACTCCATTGTCATTAGGATCCAGATTTCAAGTGTCATGATTCACACATTTTCACTTCATCATGTTCAAAGTAAAATTTTGACACACTCTTCATTACCTCTTCAAGAATCTAAGTTCTCTACGTGGATGGGTTAGCATCATTGGGATGGAATTTACCGAGCTCCCCTTTTCCCTAGCATGTTCATTCTTGTGTCGGGAGTGCCCCACCGCTACCTCTCACTTCCCACATTGAGTACGACTCACATGTGCTTCGTAGTTTGGTAGGGTGTGCATTCATGACACTTCATCATCCCATATGATATTAAACTATATCTTCAAAAAATTAGTGTGGCTTGATCAGATAAATGCGCCCGCCTAATGTGTTTCAAACACGGTGGCGTAATTTTGTTAGTGTTGTATTCTATGCGAACAAACTACCACTTCACTTTCCATGCTGTTTGTGCCCCTTTATTCGGATCCTCATACTCTTTCACATTTGAAGGGACCCATTAATAGTATGGACGAATGACCAATAGTCCTCCTGTTGTCCTGGGCGACGTTCCGGAGAACTGATGGACGACGTTTTGGGATAGGTCCCGTGTTGAAAACATGGTCAATGGACGACCCTCATTTTTTCCCCATTTCAAGATAATACAATAAGGATGTTTTGATTCGAGTATGGTCAACAGTTGTCCCTTATTGTCATGCTTACCCCTTAGTGTTCTGAATTTGGGTAATGTGATTCACATTTTATTAACTCTCCTATGCTCGAAATGATTCCAAAGCCCCTGGCATTTCCATGCTCGTGCACTATAGCATATTGAGAAGAAATTACATCGATTGGTCTGATGTATCATCCACTTTGATCGGGCCTCCCACTTCTCCTCGGAAATCCAGGCTTGAATTTCGAATGCCCGAAGATTTGTTGACGCTCCCACGATCAAATGAAGTTGTAGTACAAATCTCTTTTGTTTCTCAGGGCCGACGTGAGCTTAGGGATGGATTTCAATTTACATGGGGATTATGGTTGAGCATGATAAACCAAAGTGACGAGCATGTTAAACCAAATTAAAATTATGCTAAGAAAAGTTGAAAGTAAATAAATTTTTCCATACATGCAACTAAAAAGAATAAGAAGCGGTAAAGCAGGAGGAGTTTATGGGTTTGGCCAAATCAGGGCCCCTAGGGGTCAGCTTCCGGGATAGATCTTTCTAATACAACCACATTTTCTCTAGTGTCCCCTAGGACTGCCTCCTGTCGCCTGAGGACCCTCTCTTAATCATCGACCACAGAGTGTAGTTCGCCGACTCTGGCCCATGCTCATTCCTGTTCCTCTTGGAGCATGTTTATTTGGTGACTCGCCTCCATGAGTTGCTCTGGGAAATTTTCCAATTAGGCCCTCAAATGTTCCATAAGTTTAGAACTATTTTTATGAATATCTCTTGTTCTTCTTCCTGCTCCTCGAGGAGTTGGACCTCCTTCTCCACCTTTAGATATGCTTGGGCTCTTCATGACTCATATGGGCACTGGATGACGTCAGTGCACCGACTAATCTCACGCATATTCTCAGCCATCTATTCACGGACCTCCAGATGAAGGCGTTGAGAATCTGACACTCCGGCGCACATGAAACACAACCAGGTTTGGAGTGATCCCATCCGCAACAACCATTATGTCTGAGGTTGATTGGGAAATGGTATGATTCACTTCCATCCCTCGTGTCACCTCATCTGGCTATCCTCTACTGCTTCTGAATCAATGTCGTCAATTTCTTCATGATCAGTGGGCCGGTAGACAGGAAAGACAGCCAACAAGCTAGCAGCAGGGTCTTCCTCAGGGATTATTTTCAGGGGAGTGGGCTCACTAGCACCTGAGTGACCTTCCACTCTCCCTTAAACCATGGTGGCACCCTCTCCAACCTGAGGCCCTACTCTGGCAGTATCACTTCCTATTCTGCTACTCCCATCTCACAAATAGCCAATGCCAACTCAAATTTGGAGGCATGTTCTGAGCGGGGCAGTGTGTTTTTCATTGGCACACTCATGGAGGGTACATGTTCTGCAGCCCAATGGGACCCCAATTCCGCGATAACCACACAGACAGAAAGCACCCTAGTTAGTGGAGTATCTAACAGTAATTATCCGTATCGATGCAAGGGACATACATGAATCCAAGGGATCAGCCTATGGTGCTTTGGTCGCTATATAAGCTGTCATGGTAGGGTAACCCTCAGCACTCATCAGCTCAATATTTTGTGTCATTGCCCTACATGGCCCTATTGATGCTTCATCACCGCTATCAACCGGAGACGTCGGATCAGCTCCATGTCACTCCTGAGTAAGATAAGGATGATGAGTTATGATTGCAAAGGGAAGAGAAGACAAGGATGGATGAGGGTTGAAACATACCTCGAGTATCTCGTTTATGTCTATGTTAGAGCCGAAAATATACCCACTCTCCCTGAGACTACCTTGGTGGGACGCCCCCTGTGACCCCTCACCTTCAGCTTCCCCTTCTCCTTCACATTCTCCTACCCCTTATCCTTCCACCTCTTCTCATGATTCATTGCCCACAGACTCGTCGCTGTCATCTTCCCCCGATGACAACATTTCTGGATCATGCTCTTGGACGAGTAGCACTTTCACCAAGAAATGTGGCTCCACGTGCTGACCCCGTTGGCATGTGTACGTGTCCATGGCCGTTAGGTATGCTGGACGCTAGTGGAATTTTACTCAGTCGGAAACCCAGATAAGCCCGAACTCTGGGAGCGGGATTCATTCCCACAATATCTTCTGCAAAAGGGCTTTGGTACTCATAGAAATTTGTAGGGTTATCCAGGCTGACCATAGTGTTGGGAAGACTGCGTCATCCGAAGGTTGAAGCAGATACCATATTTTCTTCCCGGGATGTTTGGTGGCCACGCCATGTGATGCTCCCGCAGGTGAGGTCCCAGCCTATTCAGGCCTCGATGCCTGGAGTGCCCATGCTATTCCCCTTCTACTGGAACCCTACCTACTCTCTCGCCACCCAGGTTCCACGTGGGCAGTCTTGAGTTGCCGAACATTCTTCCGCAAAAGCCCCTCATGGGACGCGATGGCCCAGTGTTCGACATATTTGGTTGAGAGGCCAACATCGATTCTGGTGGGAGGAAAGGTGATGATATCACTAGAGCCAAACGTCATGAACATCAGCCATATCTGACGAAGGACACATGGATGCCTCTCCTCCTGGACATCTGTGAATAATCTCTTCTTCATTAAATGGAGGCGTCCGAAATGCCTGGCGAACTGGGATGGCATGTAAGGCTCGCAGAGGCTCTTCCCATCAACCTGGGCCACGAGGACCCTGACATTGATACTCTGGAAGTACTCTTGCTGCTCTAGAGAGCCTTACCCGTTGTATACAATATAGACAGTTGGGTTGGGGAATTGGATGAAGGTAATGATGGCATGGTTACCAATTCTGATCCTTACTCCCTCCTCACTGAGAGTCATCAGCATGACCCAATAAATGTTTAGAGAAGAGGTTCGTAGGCCGTTTCTTGGAGGATGAATGGCATTTGGGAAAGGATAGCCGCCGTAGTGAGCTGCAACCTAGCCATGAAAGATCTGGAAAGGGCCACATAATATCAAAGGTGACCCTTCTCTTTAGATGCATCCCAGGATGAAATATAGCCGAGCGAATACAGGGTCCCCCAGATTGAACCTTTTGATGCCTGCCATGGTGCCCGCCATCACTAGAGTCGCTGGATGGACGCCCATCCTTGCATCCTGCACCGGTAGGAGCCACCTACTCAAGATGGAGGAAAGGAATCTGGCATACCAAATATTCAGGTCTCGGGCCTCATTTATATTGTATCCCCATGATTGGGTTTTCCTCGCCTGTAGGACACTACAGTATGATCCTCTCTTGCTCCTCTGAGCCGCGGTTGGGCACCGTTTTCCCCACTTGTGCATCTTGACCTCCAGATTATTCTCCAGGAATAGGCTGAACCATTCCTTTTAGGTGATGTCCATCAGGAAGTCCTTGAACCATAGCCTCTCCTTATCCAGATCTAGTTGAATCCACGACAGCAAGGGGGTCTATGATCTATCCCCCAGGTATCCATCGGTGGGAGGAACTTGTCAGACTGATGACCCTCCAGTGGGATAACCCTGATGAAGTGGATATCCTATAGACTGATTCCAACTACCCCATGGTGAAGATGGACTGTGTTGGTGTTAGGGGACCATGGGGTGAACAGCTCTATCCCGAGCTCAACCTGGTGGTAGAAATGAAATTGTGATGTCCACACTGCCTCAAACTGGTCAATCTGCCACAAATCGGTCCCAAATTGGTCGTATGTATGGAGGACCCAATACACCCAAGCCCACTTAGTATTGAAGTCGCCTCCTATTTCTACAGCCAGCCTTTGGTCTTGTCAGTGACACTCTGATGGAGGGTACACGCATAATGGGCCAGTGAACTCTCTGCAATAGGGTCACCCCAATCAATGGTCCTGGTCCTAGGATTCAGGATGTAGCCATCCATGTGTCTAGTCTCTCTGATATGATGACCATCTATGGTGACATTTTATCTCGGGAGGTCATCCTCAAGGGTGACCCATGACCGTGGTGTATCTACCTCGAAGCCCGAGAGAGCGACCTCATCCAGAAAACCAAAGTTCCATAGCGTAAGATTATTTGACAAGGAATACTCTTTCTGAGTGGGGGTTATCATGTTGATGAGGGTGTGGTTACTGGAGAAAATCCTCTTTGGCCCGTAAACCTCCTCGTTCGCAGCCATTTTAGCTCTGTGACCAGTGGTTTCCCCTTCATCAAACTGATTTGCGGCCATATTCATTCAACCAAGTGTTCTGAAAGTGTTGCGTGGAATCTGGGAGGCTTGCGTAAAATCTAGAAACTTGTCACAAAATCTGAGAGGCCGGCGTGGAAAATCCTGGGTTTCTTTGTAAGATATAGGCAAAACTTTGTTAATTTATGTGCGGCTAAGGTTATTTACGCGTCAGTGTGAAAGCAATTTCGCGCACGAGCTATCAAAGCCTATCTCGCGAGAAAGTTGTGTGCGGAGCATGGGTCCCATGGGAAATTTTATAGGGGAACCCTGGGTTCTGCTCTGCGCGAAAAGCTAATTTCATGCCCGACGACGTGTTTCACGCCACACAATTGTTTTGTGCGTAGAGGACACATGAAGCCCAAAACATTGTCGTTTCCCTTATAATCTGGTCGTTGCGACCCCACGATGATCCAATTACATGGGGGGAGGGCATTTGTAGACGACAAAATTTTCATTGTTACTGGTGGAGGTTTTGAAATGACTATAAGAAGTCATATTCTGACCTGGAGGTTCGGTTTGGAGGGCCTAGAAATGTTGCGCGGAAAAATTGGGCATGCCTGTGAAAAAATGACGCCGCACAGAAGGGATACTGGATTTGAGAAGGGTCCCTAGTGTAGGCACGAAATGATTTCGCACACACACCCTGCGCGGATGGTTTTTCATGTTTTCGACTCCAGTGCGCAATTTTTATGCACCTCCCTAGGTTTCGCGCCACTGGATGCCTATAAATAGAAGGACACCCCATCCATTTCTGGGATGTGGAATTCAAACCGGCTCTCGGGCGCAAAATCGGACTTCCGCATGCACAAGATGTCCTTCAGGTTCTTATCCTTTCCACGCCAACTCACCTCGGGACCCGCATTTTCGCGTGATCCCTTGGGCTCAAACAGAATTCCAATCCCTTCATGGTGACTCCCTTTAATGGAATTCCTTCCATTTCACACAAAGTGTTCCAATTGTGGACATTTCCTTGCATTGGGCGCACCCTAACCTTTGTGTACGTCCTCTGTCTGTTGCGCACAATTTATATCACTTATGCACAATCCTACTGGTCGCGCACAATTCATCTGCCCTAATTACGTGCCATCAAGGTGTTTTGTGTGCTAAAAATTTCATTCATGCACAATCCCTAGGACTCCTCAACTTGGTTCTCCACGGGTACCCCCTAGCGTGGAAACCCTATGTTCTCCTTATGGATACCATTCAAGGGTCACACACCGGGCATCCGCACCATGCGTCGTTTTCCCGTGCGACCTTCTAGGCTCGTATGATGTAACTTCAATGTACCTTGGGATAATCTTACCATTGTGTTGCTTCGTCTCATGCTTCTTCACATTGGCATGCAAATGGATATTGCATTCTTCGCATAGCCACGTGAATGTGGACACCGAATTGGATCACTGCACAACACCCCCCAGTAACGGCATTGTCGGAACCCACCCGTCACCACAGTGTAGAGGGTACCAGTTATGTATTTCCTAGTGGTGTGGAGTGATACCCCCGTGTCCGAGCTGCAGGACGTTAAACTGGCCAGCACCCTCATCCCAAATGACATTAAACATTGAAGAGGTGAGAGGTCCATTGAGGATTTGTCACCATTTCCCTCTCTCGCTGGGATCTTCTGCCACTGGGCCTCCATTTTGAAGTAAGTCCCAATCTCCCCATAAAAGGCCTGCAAAGGGCATGATGGGGATCGACGATTCTCTTCTCTCCGGTGCCAAGGACCAGGTGGTTAAATGGGGAGATGGCATTTCTCACCCTTTCCCTCTCCCTTTGGGCTTTTCCAAGATTGGGCCTCCATTTTGGAGTATGTCCCATCCATCATGATGAGGACCAGAGAGGGAGGGATGGGCATCGTGCCCCTCCTCTATTCCGTTCTGTGTCCCTATCCTTTGGGATTCATAAATTTTGGGCCACGAACCAATGCGTAAGCCCCTGTTTCCTCTTTGTGCTGTCTTAGAGAAAATGCCCCACTCCACTTCCCAAAGACGCGCCATTCACAACGTGATCGTCAGGTCTTTGCTGCCCCTTGTTTCTCACATCAAGAATAACTCACATGGGCTAAGAGTGAGAATTCACAATGGCACCCTCATCCATCATGATGTTAAAATGATTGCCCTTCTTCGTCCCACATGACGTTAAAATTTACATACCCGAACTACGTGGTCTTTAATCCGTGCTAAGGATTGGAACGTAGGATGCCTCTACAAGTTTAAATCCCACCACCCAATTGTTCAGACCTCCGCAGTGTCAGTTCACCAACCCCATGGGCCGCCTCAGAGTGGATTCCCCATACCACCTTGGACCGTCTCAGAGCATAAGCCCCAACCCAACCCGAAATACATGGACTTTGATATGTGATAAGGCATGGTACATATCAAGCCTCCACGAGGTTCATACCCGCCACTTGGTCATTCCAACCTACTTAGAGTCGGTTCACCAACCCCATGGTCCACCACATAGTTTATGACCCATACCACATTGGTTCATCTCAGAGCGTAAGCCCCAATCCAACCCAAACTAGGTGGAATATGATCTGTGCTAAGGCATGGTACATATGAAGACTCCACGAGGTTCAATCCCACAACACAGTTGTTCTAAAATCCTTCACGTTAGCTCACCACCACCTTGTTCCGTCTCAAAGCGTAAGCCCCAATCCAACCCGATCTACGTGGACTTTGATCCGTGATAAGGCATGGTGCGTAGGAATCCACCACGAGGTTCAAGCCCACCACTCAGTTGTTCCGCCATGTTAGGATCATCCTCGTCCCACATAACATTAAACTATATACCTAAACTACGTGGTCGTTGATTCCCCATCACAGGGATATGTAGGAAGCCTCCATGAGGTTCAACCCCATCACCGACGTCCCATAATGATCTCTCCCTCGAGCCCATGTGTCTCGGGAAGCTCATGCCCTAACCTGGAGGTTCCACTTCCTATGGGTCTCCTCCATGCATCCATTCTCATGGGTATCCTTCTCAGGTGTCCCATCCTCCCATCGAACTACACATACTTTTATTCCCTACCACGGGGATACGTAGGAAGTCTCTTATAGGCTCAAGTCCAAAACCTTTCGTCACCCATCCTGATCCTCACCCGGGCCGCCACATCTCAGTGGGATCATGCCACTTAGTTCCCCTCCACATCATTAAAGAAGCTGCCCACGAGCTGGCCCCAATATCGATGTTCCCTCTAGGAGGTTACTTAGCCTGATCCACTCTAATTAGTGTTCCTATCAGTCCACTCAGTCTTCGCTAGATGTTAAACTTGTGGCATACCCTGTGTTAAACATGGGAAGTTGAGGAAAACCTCAGACACATGCCAATGGCATCAATTCCCCCACGTTTGATGTGGGATTCCTCGGGCTTCCGCGCCCTTGAGAAGCCCTATAATAAGGGAGAGAAGACAGACATGCCAGAATCCCAGCATTTAGACATGCTAGTGATGCCTCAATGTGACTACTCTCCTAACCGAAGGTTGATACCCTGGCTGGACTCCTTGAAAGGTCAGGACAGAAGCTGCGTAATTAACCGGTGTCCATGATGATATGGCGCCAGGAAGAGATTCACAAACAATGTCTTAATTCTAGGAGGGAGAACCGGACTAGGTGACGAGCTCCGAGGAGGAATCCACGAAAGGAAGAACCAACATCCCATCAACCCATTCGATCAACGAGAAGACATCCATGAACAAGGAACAAATGTTAACTTCCTTAGGAATGTGGGAATGTAGGGAAAGAACCGCGCGTCCTTTGCGTGACAGATGTGTGCGTGCCCTGGAAGAAAGTGTCGAAAACGACCAATAGATCAAGAACATAATTATCCCATTGAATGTGATACTCCCCAACTTTTATAGGACATCCCTTTCACATACATAAGTCTCTAGAAATAATTCCCAATGATTTATCTATAGCCATTACCCAGTTTATTAACTACACAACCAGGATCAAACCATTAACTATATTTTCATATATAAATGAATTTTAGAAACATATATTAAACAAGGCACTATACAGTGTTGAACCTATAAGAATAGTACCTCTCAATATTGATTTTATATCCTCTCAATCCATAACATGGGTTTAATTTCATGTAGTTGTCCCACCCCCTTCCATGTGATGTTATCTGACTCCTTTCAGTTTCACCACTCTGGTGATATGATAAATCTTCCCTGTAGGTACCTTGTTGACCGCCACTACTACCTTGTCCATTAGGACTTGAATTGACAGTCTGATATGTTGTTGGAGATCCCCATCCCATTCCATGACTCTTTCTAGCTCCTCCACCACTAACTATCTTAATGAGGTTCCTATAGAACCTAAGAAGATTTCCAATATTACTGTAATACTGACACTCTTCTATTGGTCATGGATAGTGCCAATGGAAGAGGCCCGACTTACCACACAGATGGAAATTCATTCAAGTAATGTGCTACCCAAATGATCATTTTTTTACCACTCATATTTCGACTTCTATGGATAATGCATTAATAAAGACACATCCTATTCATTGAAGTAAAACCTACTTATAATTCAGTAGAACTATCTATCCAATAGTTGAATCCACCTTCAGGTTCCCATAATCAATGAGTTCATGATCCCCCACATATGGAAACTTATTTAAATGAAATTTGTTAACTTAGAAATTTATCTCACACTTAATTCCATCCTTGAAGTGTCTCACTCTATCTGTGATATCTCCTATCAATGTTGGAGCACAGTGTTGAAATATTTATAGTGTCCAGTATAATAGATTACAGAAATTATCCCCTGATTCAGTCACATGAATTATTTTTCTTTATCCTACCTCAGAATCATCAGATATAATTTATCTAAGAACCTCCCCATAAAGTCCTTCTATATCACACTGTCAGTCTGACCAGTCTGTGCCTAAACATGCCAACATGCCTTCACTAATACACATAAAATATAAGAATCCAACATGAACAACCACTCAAGTGGAGTCTCAAAATAGACATGTATAATTTAAATGGAATCAACCTAGAAATCATCGCTTTTAGGTCCACTCACTCTTGTGAAAGTTAGAGGAGGTTGTGACTGAAACTCTCGTATCAGTTCATACAATCATTTTAAAACCTTCCCTATGTGTCTTCCAATGAATTTCATTAAATGATTAATGTTCTCTCAAAACGAATACCCTTCATTCGCACTCGTAACTATCAATTCCATAGGTTCCACTTCTGGTAGTGAATTACAGGACAGAACCCCTTTTCTTCTTATCAACAAGCATCGACATGGATGCATATCTCTACAATGAAAAACACACAACATAAGACTCATTAAATATCTTTATCACGTTTACATAAGAGAAAAATTTATAATATCATGTCACAACATGTATTTTCCCAATACCTCACCACATGGTCAGAACTGAGGTGTAATTACTACCCTTAACCACCTTACACATAGGGCTTGGTTCTCAATGGTATTATCATTAATCACGTTTCACATTTATACAACATATTATTGAAATTATATAATTATTTTTACCACTCAAAATTTTCATATTAGCCACCATTTTAAATTCAATTTCATAAACAAATAAAAAAAGATCATGTTCAATAGCTTACCCTAAAACCCATTTTTGGTGCGTTTTGAGAATGATGCATGTCCAAAAAATAATAATTAGTGACCATAAAGATTCATGTATACTTGAATTTCATGATATTTTGGGCCATGAATCAATTCCCAAAGACAAAAAAAATCTTTCACATCACACAAGAAGTGAATCACTAATGTTGAAATAACATTCAACTACAACAACAAACAACAGTAACAACCATCCCTCCCTAGTTACTTAGTGTTTCCACTGTACATGGGTTTAAAACTCCAACACATGACCTCATTACCAAGGACCAACTCTTTCTAGTATCTTTTCTACATTTCCCAAATATTAAGACCAAAGAAAAAAAATGAAAACTGGGCTCTTTTACCACATTGCAGCATCCCAACCCTGGTGCATGCACAGGTCCCCTGAGCTCTTCTGTCACGTGACCTCAAGCATAACCCCTCATACACCTGTGGCTGACGACTAGAAGTGATGGTCTAATAACTAATTCATGTGGATATTATAACCTCTTTTATCTAAGAAATACACCAATGAAAATTATTAATAATATAAGAAGTAATATATATATAACTATAAACAACAGTAATATCTCATGGTAATCAAAACATGAAATAAAATATCCACAAAAAAAAGAAACATGCCATGATAATGTACATGTCAAGTGTCTAAAATAAATTCTAAAAATGAATACAATGAAAACTCCCAAGAGGGTCTCGAACCATGTATAGATCCATCATCCATGATCCATCCCCAATTATCCATCTAACATAAGGCCTTTTACCTTATCCCGTCCAAAAATAATAAGGTATACTTGAGAACGGATCAGGTAGCCAAAATAGGGTCTGAGTACATCTCAGTATGCCACCATCAATGATGTCTAAAAAAATATCCAGCAATATAATAGTGAATATAGTTCTATAAAGATAATAAAAATACAATTCATAATTAAATAGTTATCACATTATTATTTATTCTTTATTCAACAACATTATCCCGAGGGATCCCTAGTACACTCATACCTCATTCTATAATCACCTCCTTTCGGAGCATGAAGTGTTCTAATTAATATGATATCATATTACCTACTTAGACACATACTGGAAATGAAAATATTCAAGGGGGATATCATATCTCAATACCAGCATCATCTGATGACATAGTTCGAAGTATAGTCATGTGAGGCCATATCTCATAGTATCTTTGTTACCATTATTTAGTTCAAAAATTGTTTCACATGTTACCCTTATAAAATCCATGCATGAATGACTTTGTTACCTTTCAAACATAAAACAAAATAATTACCATGTTTCCATTTTTTTAATCACAAGTATAATGACCATAATACCTTGTATACTTATCAATTGAATGACTATGATACCATTTTTTACTTATAACTATAATGTTTATGTTAAAATGTATATTTCTCAATGAATGACTATGTTTCCGTTCCATTACACATAAATATAATGACCATGTTACCATGTATACTTCTTAATCGAATGACCATCTAACCATTATTTTACATATAATTAATTCAAAAATTAATTATTAACACAAATTTAATTACAAATTAAAAAATTAGTTTATCACACGACTGATCTTAATTTACATATTAATTATTTTTGTTATCAAATTAATTAATTAATTTAGAAACTATTTAATCAATACCCCTAAGTAAAGTCACATAAGCAGTTTTCAGAATTAATTATCACATTCTCAATCTCATCACTTTTTAATTAATTATATAATTAATTATATATATCACATATAGCTTAGAATATACATCCTCTAACCAATAGAACATTGTTCTAAATGGTCTCCCATAATGTTCCTCAAAAGGTTCCATCAGAATTGTTGCCTAAAAATTGTTGTTATAAGAAAACACAACAAGGGAAAAGTGATTTTCCTAAAAACCAATGAAATCCAAAACACATTCTCTCAACATGTCTTCTAATACATGAATTTTATGCTATTACTTCCCATAATTCTTTGGGTGTTAAGCCATACATAGAAACACTTGGGTACCAATATATTTTTTTCTCCCTTCCTGATGTTCATGGTGAAACACAGATCATGTTATGAAACTATGGTTATCAGCACACCATGAACCCATAATATTTCCCAAATATACATATCCCCTGACTAGTCGACTGTATAGGTCTCCTGAATCTAAAAGTAATGTGAAACTTTATTTAGCCGATCTACCACCACCCAAATGACATCTTTCTTCTGAGGCATCCTCAGAAGACCCACTACGAAGTCCATCATGACATCATTCCACTTCCACTCTAGAATAGGCAACAACTGCAAAAACCCACATAAACCCTAAAGTTATTCCTTCACCTATAGACAGGTAAGGCATCGTTCCACAAAACACGCCAGTTACATATTCATTATCAGCAACCAAAACATCCTATGATGTTCACGATACATCTTATTCATTCCTAGATGCACTGCCCACTTCAATTTGTGGAACATGGGAATCAACAATTCTCATGCACCCGTCGGCACCACATCATTTCCATGAAGATAACCAACTCAATAAGTGTCAAAGGTCTAATGAGAAGGTGGATCCCCACATTTATGACATTCCTTCATAGAAAAACACTCTGGATCTACATGCAGACTCACTTTAACTTGGATCAAAATCATAGACTCAACTGCTATAAATGCAAGGGTCATTTGATCGTTCCCCATGTACCTCCAAATGCATCTCTGCAAATAAGGGCATCATCACCCACTATGAACTGGATTCTTAAACTATTTAATTCTGAGTCTTCCAACTCATACCATCAATGAAACTATTCCCCTTCCCTAGTTTGTACAGTAACTCCAAATAAAATGACTACAGGCACTAGAACCATTTTCACTCTCGGATATTGAAATCCCACTAAGATAAGATGTATGTGACACATTTATGGTCGGTAATCATTGTAAAGGGTCTCCCAACAAATAATACCTCTAACACCTTATGGCATGAACCAAAGAAGCTAGATCTAGGTCATAAGTAGGATAATTTCATACATGTGGCTTTAATTTCCTCGACCCATAAGCTACAACC
The DNA here is from genome assembly GCA_963277665.1 of Viscum album. Lineage (NCBI taxonomy): Eukaryota > Viridiplantae > Streptophyta > Magnoliopsida > Santalales > Viscaceae > Viscum > Viscum album. Next base: position 372,577,521 of record OY728134.1, read on the forward strand.
CGATCATCCTGCATCAATATTTCCATAAGTCCAACATCAGACACATCACAGAACATGTTATACATCTTACCTGGTTCAGGTAAGATCTATATCGGTGTGGTGGTCAACTAAATCTTCAACTCCTAGAAAGAATTCTCATAATCCTATGACCAATCAATCTAACGCCATTATTATTGAGGCCTATGATGGGCGCTACCAAATGAGAGAAATATCTAATAAACCTTCGGTAATAACTGGAAAAACATAGAAAACACTAAATATCGGAGACATTTATGGGATACTGCTAAGGCACCAAAACCTGCAACTTTTTTGGATCCACCAATACACCTGACCTAGATATGATATGTCCAAAAATTGGACCTCTTCAATCAAAAACTGAAATTTTAATAGCTTTCCATAAATACAATTCTCTCTTAGTGTACTCCAGACATTTTCAAGATTCTTTCCATGATCGTAATTTATTATGGAGTACACAATGATATCATCAACGATAACAACAAGAAACTGATCGACATACAGGTTGAATATCTAGTTCATCAAATCCATGAACACAATTGTTGCATTGGTCAAACCGAACGTCATTAACAGGAATTCATACAACCCATACATTCATTGAAATGAATTTGGGGTATGTTAGAAGGTCTCACACACAACTGATTGTATTCCACTCTCAAATCGATCATGGAAAACACTGAAGTGCCTCTAATCTGATTAAATAGGTCATTAATTCTAGGACAATGCTATCAGTTCTTAAATTTTATTAGGTTTCGCTTCCTATAATTGACACATATCGTTAGTGATATGTCATCGTTCTTATAATACAATACAAGAGACCTCCAAGGTGATATACTAAGAAATATAAACCCCTTACACTTTAATTTCTCTAAATGTAACTTCAATTATTGGATCTCTGTTGCTACCATTTGGTATGGTTGAATGGAAACTAGCACCTCTATAGCAACAATTTGATCATAAACTCAACATCTCTCTTGGGTGGTAACAATAATAATTCCTCACGAAACACATCCTGAAATTTATCAACAACAAAATAGAAGACCGACTCTCCTTTCTCCGCATCATCTTGTGCTCCCCCAGCTGACAGTATAGTAGCCCTATGCGGCCCCCTCTTGTATCCCACTCACCACGAAGTACATGAGTTATCCTATCTAGATATGTGAATGTTACCTGATGTTGGTAATAGTTGATATGGGCTTTATATAACACCAATCAATCCATTAACATGATTAGGCCAAGACCTATCATCTCTAGGAATGAAATATCCCACAGATAATGATACGCACCATCCTTTAGAGCACAACCCTTACACTACCTAATGACATAAACATTCACCGCTAGTGGAGTATCTAGAAACATTTCCATGCATGCAATATCTATGGTTAATCCCAACACAACTACAAACTGAGATGAAATAAAGGAATACGTAGAACTTGTATCGAACAACGCACTATCAAACATGGAAGCTACAAGAATCATAACTAGAACAGTAGATGGTATTGCCTCACCACCCTAAGGTGTATCTTGAACTGCGTGGAGATGACCTACCCCTTTACCCTGGGATCCAGCCTGGTTAACCTTCACAACACTTCTCTTTTGGTAAGGGTGATCTCAAACCGATGTTCCACGTCCAACTCCCCTACTAGTTCGACACATGGAGCTCCAACTACCTTCCTGATAATGGGTAACAGACCCCCTGCCTACACACTATATCTGACTATGAACTCCATCATTCCCCTACCATATTGGGTTCCTACAATCTCTAAGCATGTGGCCTAGCCTACTTCACACAAGGAACTCAACTGGTGGGAGGGGACCCTGGTCACACTTGTGCCCCGACCAACCACACAGTAAATATAAGACATAGTCACCACCTACAAAAGTTGACCCCCTCTTATGACTTCTCAGTGCACTTCCAACCTACTGAAAGTCCTAAAGTGTTGCTTTCAACTTTCAAAATCGGCACCACTTTCTCTCCCAATTGGCATCACATGTTCACTACTGGAAGCTCCCTTCTAGGTTCCTTCTATGATAAGGGCTTGATCCTCTACATCAACAATCCTTTTTAGGTATAATATATTCACCTGAGATTTGATCCCGTGTATCAACACTTCATGGATGTTTTTCTCTACAACCACCTAATCTATCATTAAAGACATAATGAAGCATCTCCTATAGGTTAAACAGCTCGTGTAGTCCAACATCGACATTGTCCATTGATTCAACCCCATAAAATCTGAAGCCTTCTCCTTCCACAAGGATTATGGATAGAATTTATCATGAATATTCTCCTAAATGTCCATCCACATAATCCCCTTGTCCTAATTTGTCTAAACCATAATGTCCCACCAATGTTTTTCTTTCCCCCTCAGCATATATGCCTCTAACTTGACTCACATCACGAGAGGAGTCTCTATATGGTCAAGAATAGTTTGGATTGACTCTATCCAGAACTCTACTACTTCTGTCCCAACCTCTTCGGTAATGGTCGGAAGGTTATACATTTGAATGTCTCTTGTCATCTCAAACATGCTCGGTACAACCCACCCTAGGTCTCATTCCATCATCAACATAAAACGAGCACATTCTCATGAAACATGTCGTCCCAATCTAATTGGACCACCATGTTCCCCTGCTCTACTACTGGGTGATTATAAGAACACTTCCCTTTATTATTACACACACAAACATTATTTTTTACAAATAATATTCACTTTATACAACATATATGATTAATAGGTCTAGTGTGTTTGTGGATTACAAACAATAATTTATGACATAATATGTTAAATGCAACAAATTTATTGAAAACTTCCTTTACATGACCACTAAATTCCTTCATACATAGCATTTCATAGGATAACCAGAGGACTTGGATAAGAAATGGGTGAGCTATATAGACAATTAAGGGATTAAACATGACATAATATGAAAAATACAATACATGTTATAGAGTAGGTATATCAATGGATCACAAATGAAACATGAACATAAAGGCATGATATATCATGATTAACATAACATGGAAATGTTGGAATAACACATAACATGGTATTAGAACGAGCTGAGGGTCATTGTACATGGATCATGACTAAAACCTAATTTCACATTAATTAGAATGAGTAAACCATCATTTCAATTGATGTATCATGATACTAATCTTTACACAATGCATTGGAGCGCTATCAAGGTGCACCCTTCTTAAACATTTAATTTCATGCATAAGTGTGCCACATGGATCATATAAAAAGGAATCATTAAACATCATATGTTATTACATGATTATGGAATGTGTAATAAATAAATGAAACTCTAATTAAATATATATGTGTTCATAAGGTTGAATACCCTTGATAGTGAAATGATTATGGTATTCACTACACAATGATCTTGGAAAATCGTGGTGTAATTTCTAGAGCATAACGACTTGACATAAGACTTCATAAAAATGATTGATGAGAGAAAAATGAGTTTATCATAATATGTACATGAAATGTACAGTAATTAGGTGATATTGATAAATTTATCAACATAAGTAATGGAATTTAGAATCATAATAAAAAATAATTTCTTGAATGTAAATGATGAAAGTGAAATTCCTTGTGGAATTTTGGCACGGTAACAAGTGTACATGGAAGGAATTAATGAGAGAGAAATGGGTACATAATCATTAAAAAATAAATCAGGAACTATGGGTGATGTTCAAAATCATACACCAACATTTATAATTGAAATTAAAAGGGTATAAAAATATTAATAAACTTGGATAAAATTAGGAAGTATGGAATCCCTTACTTGGATGTGTGATCCCAAAGGCTTGAGAGGGGCTTGAGAGAGGCTTCTTGGGAGAATGGGGATCCTTGGGAGGATTAAAGATAGGGATGTGGCATAGGTTGGATAAACTCCAATGTAATTGAGTGAAGATAAAGTAGGAGCATCTGTTGGTTTATATAGGATAGTAGTGGGAAATCGTTATTATTTAGGTTTGGGACAACACACGATAAACTAATAAAAACCGGAAACCAGAACATGGATATTGCCCATGTTTTTTTCCAAAGGGGAGTGTAAAACAATATTTTATAAGTCAAATGGCCTAAATTTTTAATATAATCGTGTTTCATATGCGGAGGTGAGTCACACTCTCAATGAAATCAATTTAAAAATATAAAATGTTTTATAATCCATGGAGGGTCAAATAAAGCTCTGTAAAATAAATAAAATAAACCTAAAATAACATTATTTTAATGGTAATACATATATTTTCCGAAAATAATGTTTATATTATTCTATTACATGACTATTGGGTCACTATGATGTCAGAAAACACATTTTACATTTAATCGGTACTTAAGTTTTACCCAAAACATTGACTATCTCAGAAAATTATGAAAATTTTTCCATTGGATTATTTCAACATCATGATTCCAAAAATAATAAAAATTTTATCTAAATAATTTTCAAAATATGTAAATTTTAACTTTAAAAATAAGAAACTAACATTAATCGAAAATTCATGGTTTTTACAAAAACAACATTCAAACATTAATAAAAATCATAATTGTATTTATAAAAACCAAACAATCATTTCTATTTAATAAAAATTAATTCAGTAATAATATTTTATTAAAATATTATTTAATTCAAAAATACATTAATTCATCAAAAAAACATTCATAAATAAATATAAACTAAAAAATATTATTTTTTCATTAAAAAATATTTAAAAAGTAACAATAATAAAATTAATGTGGATTATCTATAAAAAAATAATTAACATAGTAATAGTGCTAAATTCATGTTACATAACCCCTTAAAACACTCATATAAGACCGTAGGGTATTGCCGGCAATGGTGAAAAACTCTTAGGGTGGCTCAGATAACATTGCCTGAGTGGTAATCTCTACTAACTTCCACTTCCCCTGTAAGCGATTTCGCTCAAGCTTAACTTATTCAAGATCAACCTGCGCTTGGCCAAGAGAGAATTTCAAAGACACCACCTCATTTTCGAGATATAACAAATGTTTTTCATACGGGGAAATTATTTTGGATGAGGCCATCACATCCTTTTTTTAGTAAATTACATATATTAAATACATATATTTATACCAGTCATGTGATCACTGTTTTACTCGACTATATTAGAAATGATAACAATTCTTAATGGTATTTTGAATTCCAAAAACACAAAACCAAGTAAGTGCATATGTTTTATATGATCATTCTACATAATGAGTCATTTAATAGGATTGGGATGGATTTTCGGTAACACCCCTGATACCGAATACCCAGAGCCGGTGTCATACAAAGGATCGAATTCGGTCCAGTCTCTGGGAAACCAACTACTGCTGAAATGTTTCATCTGCTAAAAGCTGCTACATGGAAAATTTTAATTAAATGCATAGGGTGAACATACGAATTCCCAGTAATGAGTTTAAAAATAACAAACTATACTAAAAATAACTTTTGAAAAAATTCTATAAAACATTTCATAAAACTATATTCTTTAATTAATGTTTCAACACATGCAACATGTTACAATAAAATTGATTAATTAGGAACATGCTAATAGATTTACCAGGATTCACAATTCGAATATGAGTATGCACAATAAAAGTAATGAACATATGAAATTCTAAACATTTGTGATATCAGAATATTAGAGCACAATTTAAACTGCTAAATTTAATGAATAATCAGAGTTTCACATGAAAGTCATATCGTCAATTCAATACACTGAATACTGAATCTCTGAGTGCTAACAAATATCATTCCAAAAGCATTTACTTCTATGATACTCATATGTATTGGATCTTAACCATGGATATTCTACTAGTCTAATATCCATTTGGTTAATTAATTATCTTTCAAATAATGAGGGAACATATAATTTTTGACTCCATCAAGACCTCGTGTCAAGACTCTGAAATGTCAATAGCCTTGTGCCATTAACTTCTATGTCAATGGCCCTGTTCCATGACTTGATTGTCTCATGAGAACTATCGATGCATCGCGGGGATTACATTAACCGGTTCCCATCCCGTTATACCAAGTCTATACATTCCTCACGCATTTAATAAGGTCATGTATCCAATTTTTCTTATACTACCATGGATACACAATTAAGGTGTTGTTATTTGGGTTGTCCCATACCACTCTAAATAACGGGTTATTAGATTCATTAATTATTATTTGATGATCATAATTTCTAGGAAAATACACAAAATATGGTATGGAAACTACTAAGGAATCACATGCCTGCCGACATAGAGGCACATGAATAATACAATGCGCTAAATCTCTATGATGCACACATAATTAATTCATAAGGAAATTCTTCCAAGGAGTCCCATGCATCATCTACAAAACATGCTGATAAATGTTTCAAATATGTGAGTGTATTTAAATATGAGTAATTGGACCTAAATTGATATCTATAGGTACATGGTATCTAATTAGATATCTATATGATAAAGAACATAAGGCCTTGGTTCGATGATCAAGAATACACAACATGAATCTCTACATAAACATTTTTTTAAAGTTATTACAAAGGTTAAATTTACAAAACTCCTTGAAATGTTGGAATTGAACATTGAAAATGAAAATATGGAGTTATTGGAAAGTTTTAGAATACATGTTGAAGGTTTGGATCATCATTCCTTGAATGTAATTAGTTTCAAAATTATACTTATACAACATATACAATATATATATATAGTAACTGTTTGTAAAATTTGTAAAAACTAAAAATTCGCACATCCATAAATTTAAACTCTTTCCCAATCATGGAACTCAGAATGATCTACATAGGATCTGGGCCTTGAAAACCTTAACTGCCTTATAAAAATACATACTTTTACTTATATATCTATATATATCTTATATCCCAGCTTTAAAAGAAGTAAATTTTGAAAGAAAAATCAAAAGAACTTCTCTTAAAACATATTGATCATGAAATCCCGAGGGTATGATAGAAGATTAGTGTATTTGAATTTTAATTGAAATAACATCTACAAGCCTTTAAAATTATACAGTTTAAAGACATGTATATCATTTAGAACATCATGTTTTAAGAAAAAATTAAAACCCTTTAAATACATGGATAAAAAATTTGGGCATATGAGGTTTATGGAGTTCTAAGAGTCATGTAATATATACTTATATATACATTAATATACCCACATATATATATATATATAGATGATTACCTGTTTAAGGTATAAAATAAATTTTCATGAGTCTTTCATACTTAGGGTCCTATAACTTATGATCTTGCAACCCTTGAAGAAAGAAATATCCTCAAACTGTAGGGCAGTATAACGAATACTGCAATTGTATATACATATATATAAAAAACTAAAAACTACATAAGCAAGACAAAACTTAATCCACTACCATAACTTGATGAGGAATAGGAGCTCGGGAGGTGTTGGAAAACTAGGAGGACCTGCTGAGATATACTGAAGTCTTAGGTACAAGGAGTCGGGGGTTCTCTGGATGCCTTAGACACATTTTTGTAAACTATCCTATAATATATATATATATATATATATATATATATATTTCAATGTTGTAAGGGATCTGAGGAGAACATGACTTATAAAATAATTACCAGGGTATGGGATCCCTCTGGAAACCGTATAAGTGGATGGTCCGACGGCTGTAAAGGTGAAGAAATAAATGGTGCATAACTAAATGTAGGGAAATGGTGTATATCATGCCATGGGAGGAAGAAGATAGCGCCGCTAGAATAAAATGGGAGAAAAAATGGAAGGTCCAGATCAAGCTAATCTTGATCTAAGGGCTGGGGTACGTCTGCAGGTTTATATAAGGGGGTGGATGGATTAGATTAAGTCTGTTATTGATCAGACTGCACATGATCGATGCAACATTTTAAAACTCTTGAATGGACTTTATTAGATCCATCATTGATCTAATTGTCCGTAAAAACCTGGTGATAAGCTACGACTGCTGAAGGTTGAAAGCGAGATCTGGATCAACAGCCGAGATCGTGTGCTACGGTATCAAATGACATCAATTTTATTTCTCCCGACAATTCTCTTCACAAATCAAATTGGAGAGCTGATTTTTCCTCCCATATATGCTTCGACCTTCTGAACTGCTGGTAATAACACAACACACACACAGGAGGCCTAACACATGGGCCTCCGCCTCCCCCACGAGCCTCGGTCTACCCAAGTATACGTGTCAATGCGCTCGGGCTGCACACACACTAGGGATCCTTCCTGCTCCCATGCACCCCGCGACCTCATGATCGCGATGTGTACACACATTCAATCCTTGAGAGACCCATGCTCGTCCTTGGGCTTTCCCATGATTGGGCTGAGGGCTAGGCTAGGCAACCTTGAGTGAGCTTCCTCCCTTGGCCTAGCCAATAAAGGGATGGCCAAAGTGGGCCCAATTTTTTTATAAAAACTAATCAAAAAGCACAATGCTTTAAGTAAGCTAATACTATATATAATATTTTTTAAAACATTTCTTTTATTAATAATTAGTAGGTAAATTTGCACAGAAATTAGACATTTATTTTATAGAAAACAGTTGTGTATAATCATTAAATTTTTAACATGAGAATTATATATTGAGATTTAATAACATCTATAATATCTATTATATAGAAAAATTGGTTTAATCAAAAGAATTATTGGATTAGAAGAAATAAAAGAAAAATTGTAACACTGTTTAAGAAATGAAACTCCTTACATTCAAAATGAAATATTTGAAAATTTCTTTTTGAAATACTTTTTATTTTTCTTAAAAAAAATCAACTCAATGGATCATATCACAGTTGGGTTTTTATCTTATAATTTTCAAATAATATCATGAGGTTGTACTTAATTGTTTTTTAGTGAAAACATCATTAGACAAATGACTATAATTCTAGCCGTTGGGCTCCCAACAGTTAATCGAGGTAATAGTCAGATTAATGCCATATAAAACCTTGTCTCTGGGTATCTTAAACTTAACGTGATTGATGGAGAAGAAAATGGTTCTTGTCATACCATTGATGCTCAACGTTGTCATAGTGGATTTGACCGTTATCATTTTAGTTATGACCGATACAAAAGATCCTTATTACTTTCTCAGGTTTTATGTTGTTTGGGGGGGGTATCCCTATAATTTTGATAGGATTCTTAGTAGGTATCATTGGTTATTTTGATTTCTTGATTGATCTTAGTATTGGTAACACTATGATTTTCCTATTCGAATAATGAGCCTTGCATCCTTTTCGTGTGTTTATTCCATTTCATCATTTTATTAATTTTCCATAGGAAATATGTTTTGTTCGATAATGGACGACATAAAATATAAAAATTACCATTAAATGAAACACCAGCTTTTGGGGTGTTACATTATCCCCCACTTACAATAATTTCATCCTCGTAATTTGATTCACAAAATGGAAAAGAAAATCCTAGACTGTTATAATCCCCCAAAGAGGAGATTTGGCCCGGTTAATGGAATACTCAGGCTGGTATTCAGTTCCTCTGCTTCTCAGGTCTAGATACACCTCGAGAATTATGTTTTGAACTCCGGATCATGTATTCTATACTCAGTATTCCACAGTGTGGATTGAACGATAATAAGATTGGAGATGTCTGAATGTACATATTCTCTAATACCCCACGAAAATACATCTTGCTTGAGATATTCGATTAGAAGGATGCGGTTAAACAGACTGAGTTTTAGGATCTGAAAAATAAAGGCTACTATGAGGTTACCATCTTGGGAAAAAACTAGGAAACATTCCCTAGTAGAAAACTTCAGTGCCAAAGTGAAACACCAAAAAATACCCTCGAAGTATCTCCCCCTTTTCCTATGTTCGGGGAGTTGGGTAATGGCGATGAAGTGGAAGACTTGGTAATTCCCTTGAAAGGAACGAAGGATCTCAGGGATGTTAGACAAGAAAAACATTTTTTGACATGATCCTCTTATGTTGAGGAACAAAGGATAGTCCACAGTGCAAGATCTGATTAAGATATCATCCAATATCTCATTGTGTAGGGACGAGGTATCTTTTCATCCAGCTATCTAGAAACATATTAGTGAGAATTCACATTGAAAATTTAGATAAAGTAAAAATAGGAACGAGAGAGATAATATTTCAATAAAATATAAGTTTATTACTAATCATCAGTGCCTATGTTACCCTAATGATCTACTACAAAAAATCTACACAGAGAAGAAAAACTCCCTATCTCTTCTATCCAATCACAGGCTGAGCATTCCAGGGTAAATTCATGGGGACACCTGTAATGTCTCTTGAGTGTAGCATGATGGGTATGAAGTTGGGAGACATCGAAATACAATTGTTTCCTTCAAGAATGTTGGTTGGACGCATCGTTTAATATTTCTATGTCCAACAACTGGCCCATGAATCCATAGATCCAATTTTTTCAAAAGATAGGCCGCATGGAGGTCACCAGCATAAGGAACTTCTTGAAAATTGTCGAGGGCCATAAAGCCAAAGCCCTCACCTTCTGTGAACACCCATAAAAGTTCCTCATTGTACCTTACCCAATGTACATAGGAGGGGAATTGGGTCATCATCATAAGAAGGTAATCAAATCCCAAACCCCGATGTAGCTGAAGCACTGAGGTGATTTTGACACATCACACATGTGTTTTCACGTCATGCAGATATGAGCATAGTTAAAAGAATTATATCATCTAGAAAATGACACAATAGTCTCTAGTGCCTCAGCGTGGATTGATAGTAGATTGGTACGCACATTTTCATCTGTCATATGAAAGTTATAATAAAATCACTTAGTAAAGTTCATTCATAGTTATATATTTCTATTACCCGGTTTCTCAAGAATTGTCTGAACCTATACATTGATACCAACTATCACACCCCAGCTCTTTAATACCCGGAGGCAGTGTCATACAGAGGATTGAATTAGGTTCAGGCTCTGGGAAACAAACTACTACTGAAATGTTTCATCTGCTAAATGTTGTTACCTGGAATATTTTAATAAAAAATGTAGGGTGAGAATATGAATGCCCAATAAGGGGTTTCAAATAACATTCTATACCAAAAATAACTTTTGGAATCATTATATAAATCATTTCATAAAACTGTATTTTTATGTAAAGTTTCAACTCATGAAAAATGTTATAATTAATGTTCTAAATTAGAAACATGCTAATAGAATTACCAAGATTCACAATTCGAATATGAGCATGCACAATAAGAGTAATGCACATGCGAAATTATAAACATGTGTGATATCATAATATGAGAGAACAATTTAAACTACTAAAAGTAATGAATAATCAGAGATGCACATGAAAGTCATAACTTCAACTCAATACACGGAATATTGATTCTCTGAGTGCCAAAAAATATCATGCCAAAAGCATTTACTTCTCTAATACTCATAAGCACTGGATCTTAACCATGGATATTCTAGTAGTCGAATATCCATTTTTTAATTAATTATCTTTCAACTAATGAGGGAATTTATAATGTACGACTCTATCAAGACCTTATGTCAAGACTCTGATATGCCAATGACCTCATGCCATGACCTACTATTTCAATGTCATCATGCCATGAACTGATTTTCTAATGAGAACTATCGATGCATCAAGGGGCTTACATTAACCGATCCCCAACCCATTATATCGAGTCTATACATTCCTCATGCGATTAATAAGGTCATGTATCCAAAGTGTCTCATACTACCTTGGATATACGATTAAGGTGTTGTTATTTGGGTTGTCCCATACCACTCCAAATAACAGGTTATTAGATTCATTAATTATTATTTGGTGATCATCATTTCAGAAAAAACACACAAAATATGGTATGGAATCTACTAAGGAAATAGATGCCTAACGATATGGTAGTACATGCATAATACAATGTGCTAAATCTCTATGATGCACACATAATTAATTCATAAGGAAATTCTTCCATGGAGTCCCATGCATCATCTACAAAACATGCTTATTAATGGTTCACAGACGTGAGTGTATGTAAATATGAGTAATTGGACCTAAGTAGATATCTACGGGTACATGGTATCTAATTAGATAACTACATGATAAAAAACATAATGCCTTGGTTATATGTTCAAGAAGACACAACATGAATCTATAATTTATCATTTTTTTAAAAGTTTTTACAAAGGTAAATGTTACAAATCTCCTTAACATTTTGGAATTGAACTTTAAAAATGAAAATATAGACTTATTGGAAAGTGTAAAAATATATGTTGATGGTTTGGATAATTATTCCTTGATTGTATTTAGTTTCTAAATTTGTCTAATACAACATATACTTATATATATATATATAAATTGATTGTAATTGTGTGTTAAATTTGTAAAATCAAAAAATTCGCACATCCATAAATTTAAACTTTTTCCTAAGCATGGAACACAGTAAGTTCAACATAGGATCTAGGACTTGAAAACCTTAATTTTATAATAAATGTATTGATTTTACTTTACATCTATATATATCTTATATCCCTACAATAAATGAATAAAATATTGAATGAAAAATTAAAAGAACTTCTCTTAAAACATGTTGATCATGAAAATATGAAGGTATGATAGAGTGTTCGAGGATTTGAATTTTAATCTAAATACCATCTACATGTCTTTAAAATTATAAAATATATAAACATGTGTTGCATTTATAACATAATGGTTTAAGAAAATAATTAAAACCCTTTCAATACATGGATTAAAAATTTGGGCATATGAGGTTTATGCAGGTCTAAGAGTCATTTAATATATTCTTATATATTCTTTCATATACATATATATATATAGTCGATTACATGTTTAAGGTATAAAATAAATTTTCATGAGTCTTTCATACATAGGCTCATATGACTTATGATCTTGAAACCCTTGAAGAAATAAATAACCTCAAACTGTAGGGCAGTGTATCGAATACCAAATGTGTATATACATATATATACAAAACATAAAACTAGATAAGGAAGAAAAATCTCACTCCCCTAAATTAAATTGACGAGGAAGAGGATCTCATGAGGTGTTGAAAAATTAGTAGGAATTACTGAGATCAGCAGTAGTCTTGGGTGGAAGGAGATGGGGGTTCTCTTGATGCCTCAGACGCATTTTTATAAACTATCCTATATAACATATATTTTCATTACCTGTTTTAATGGATCTGAGGCCAACTCGACATATAAAAAAATTATTGGGGAATGATATCTTTGTGTAAACCGTGTAAGAGGAGGGCCTATCGGCAGTAATGGTGAAGAAATAAATGGTGAAAAACAAAACATAGGGCACTGGTGAAGCGCATGCCATGGGAGGAAGAAGGCAACACCACTAGAATAAAACGAGAGAAAAATGGATGGTCCATGTCACACCCCTACCATTTAATTTTTTTTATTTTATAATTTCATGGCTTTATTTAGCCTCGTCAAGGTGCTGGTTGAGTGCATGTTTAATTTTTTTGACATTTGATGTTTTTTTGTGGATTTTGGACCGATACACGGGCACTGCAAGGTTGGCTGTAACCGCGTAGTCGGCCCAGATACCCTTGTAGTTACCAATTACTTAAAATAATAATACTTTATCATAATGAAATGAATTTAATGTTTACGATATAATAATAATAACATTGTTGTGTAGATAAAAATGTTTTTAAATAAAAATTGTTAATGATATTTTTCTCATTGAAATGGTTATAAATAAATTATTAGTTGGTTGCTATTAATTTTTTCTTTATTATTTAAAATAAAATAATTAAAATTAGGATTATCATTTTGATTTTTTTGATTGTAATTATTATTATCATTAAGAAAATTAATAGTGTTGTTATGATTATATGTATATTTTAAAAACTATTATAAATATTGTTAAAAAAATATTGTTGTTATTATTATTGTTTAAACTGTTATTATTATTATTATTATTATCATTATCATTATCATTATTATTATTATCCTTTTTTTATTATATGGTATTGTTAATATTATTTTAATTTTATTAAGGGGTTTTAGTCCCCCTTTTTTTATTCTCTATGCCTCACACTGACACCAATATCCTTATAAACCCACCACGAATAGCCTACTCCCCTTCTCTCACGCCTCCCGATTATTTTTTATTTATTAAATTTTTTATCTTATGTGTTCCCTCCATCCAATATCTCTATCTTCTTTTGTTTATTGTATTTATTCTCTCCATTATCTCCCTCTCTCCAATCAATCCACTTTCATTTTTCTCCCACGCATCAACCCTCTTTTCTCATTTATTACTTTATTTTTAACCCTCTCTCCACTGACCCCTCTTTCCAATCACGCCTCACTCCACATTTTTATCCATCACGCTTCCCCCCACTATCTCTCCCTATTAATCTTTTTTTATTGTTCTTTTTGTTCCCTCACTACTCTCTCCACACATCTCCCTCTCTCCCCACTTTATTCTACAATTCACCCCTTCTTCCCCCTACCCTCATGCACCCCTCTTCCTCTTACTCTTCTTAACACATGCCCTCCTCCCCTCTGGCGAATTTTCCAGTGGCTTCTCCTCCCTCTGGAGGTTCCATCTAGTAAGTATCCTCTCCATATTCCATTCTCCTTACTTAATTTCAAGGGTTTTAATGTGTTTTTTCTTTTTGGAAAAACCTTAAATGTTAGGGTTAATGTTTATCTTGTGTTTTCGTTGGTTTTAGGGTGTGTGTTTTGTCTGTGGGGCATCGTTCTCCTTCTCGTTGAAGTTTAATTCCAATCGCATGAGGTTTCGGTAGGTGTTTCCATGTTTTTCTTTCTTAAAGTCTTTCCTTTGAAGCTTTCCATTTTAAATAAACGTCTAAAATAGTTCCGCAGCTCTATGGCGCATTTAATTAAATTATTATAGTAGTTTTTAATTTATTTGATTCGTTAAAAATGGGTTTTAAAAGAGAATTAGTGTAAATTGCATATCTTTTTGATAAATAGAAACCTTGTTTGAATTGCTTATGTTTATTTAAGAAGGAATTGATCCCTTATGAAATGTATCACCATTATTATGTTTCTACGACTTTTTTTATTAATGAACATGGCTTGGTTGTGTTATGACTTTGTTATTATGTTAAAAAACATTTGTAAAGATTTAATGAATTCAATTTTTTATTTGGAGTTCCTTTAAAATAATGTGGGTAAGTGGTGGTTTTGAGGAAATACATTAAAATGTTTTCTTGGTGTGCATTTAATTTCAAAAGAGGATTTAGGGTGTGTATGGTTTCATGTAGTTATAGCATACTAAACGTGTTAAAATGTGTTGGAAAGGGTTTAATGTATTTTTTTGGATCATTTTATGTACTATAAATAAAGTAGGTGCAAAATTATGGTTTTAATGTAATTGGTGTTTTCTTTGAAGATTAGTCTTCTAAGTGGATTTTAGTTTTAAAATTAATTTGGTCCCCTTGAGTGGTTTCTAAAGAGTATTCTAAATGTGGTTTTGTAAAGTGTTGCTTTATGTATTTTGGAAATCATGGTTTATAATGTGTTCTTTAAGGTTTGACCATTCATTTTAAAACATGTTTTGGTGTTGGTAGGAAAAGGGTAAAATCATGTTTGATAATTTTGAAGTGTTTGAATGTGTGTCTAGAACTTAAGGGCCCATTTGGTTTTGTAAATGTAAGAGTGGTGTTTGCAAAATATTTTGAATAAATGTGTGTGATAGATTTGAAATCGTAAACGTTTTCTAAAATGTTTTAATATTTATATGTTATAGCACCCTGGTTGGAACTTTGTTGAATGTGAAATAACTGAATATGCCTATGGGGTGCTCATATCTACTGTAACCCTTTATGGGTGAATGTATAGGTAACGTCTGTGTTTGGGGTAGGCACGTTCGGTTAGATGAGCCATGCGTTTGAGGGCCTCCTACTTACACAATATTACTATAACCACCATGGGTTCCTGGGCGTCTTATAGATTATCGAGTGACAGTTTCTCACCAGCCCCAATTAGACAGGTTAGTTACCCCTGGTAGATAGAAAGGCCAGGTTGGGTTTTCCGCTGATTTTGTCACGAGGGCGATTAGTGGGTTATATACTATGGGGATTCACCATATGTCGGCAGGTGGTTCCGAATGGAGTGCATCTCTGTGTTGTCTAGGGATGTTCATGATCGCCCATGGTTACAGCTTGTATTGCTTGTTTATTTTCTGCCATATTGGTTTATATACAGCTTTTATTGCTTGTTTATTTTATGCCACATTGGTTTATATACACCATGTATTGCTTGTTTATTTTCTACCACATTGGTTTATATACAGCTTGTATTGCTTGTTTATTTTCTGCTACATTGGTTTATATACATCTTGAATAGCTTTTTTAATTTCTGCTACACTAGTCTTTTTTCAGTTTGTATGGTTTACCTCTCTCCCCTTTTCACAGCTCTAATATTACTTGTTTGGATTTGTTTATAAAATGGTAAACTATTTTTGAAATAATATATGGTGTGGGATAGTTCTCATAGTGGGAGAGATGTGTTATTTTGATTAAATGGGAAAACTATATTTTTATAATTGTATTTCCAAACATGTTTCATCAGAAAATATTGAGTTAGAAAACACTTGGATTCAGTGGATTACTTTTGGCATCCCTACAGAGAATTTTTGTGCTCATGCCTATCCTTTACCATTTCAGTTGCAGGTTCAGATGTTGTTCAAGCTTTTTCTTAGTGGCTGCTCATGTGGGAGCAGTTTTGGGCTTTTGGTCGGAGGTGACCAAGGGGTCACACGGAGATCGTTGTAGCGAGGTCTTGTTTCTGGTTTTGTTCCTTTTAGTGCTACTTTGTATCTCGATCGGTTCTTTGTTTATTTATGTTTCAGTTGTTGCTTTGCTGCATTCTCTGTTTGTTCTAATTTTATTGTCTTGGTTTTGTCTATTGGGCTTAAATCGTTCCCTTATGTGTACTTTGATGCCTGGAACTAGTTTCTAGCCCGTGGGGATTGGGAACGCACCTCGGGTCATGTAGCGGATCGGCTCGGGTGGCCAGTTCATGTTCGACTCAGGGTTGGTTCGTGACAGTCCAGATTGGGACGATCTTCGTCTAAGAGCTGGGGTACATCCAATGGTTTATAAAAGGTGTGGACGAATCAGATTAAGTCCATGATTGATCGGATGACACGAGATTGATGCGGCATTTTCAAACTCTCGAATGGCCGAGAATAAATCCAGAGTTGATCGAACGGTCTGCAAAAACCCGGTGATATGTCACGAAGGATGAAGGTCAAACACAGGATCGGGATCAATAGACCAGATCACGCGCTATGGTATCTGATGTCCGCGATTTCATTTCTCTCAAAAATTCACTTCCCACATCGAATTGGTGAGCCGATTTCACCTCCCATATAAGCTTCAGCCTCCCGCAATGCTGGTAATAACAAAGCACACATACAGGAGGCCTTAGAAATGGTCCTCCACCTCCCTTACATGCCTCAGCATACCCAAGAATACATGGCCTTGTGCTTGCGTTGCGCGCAAACTAGTGCTCTTGTATGCACCCATGCACCCTGCGGCCTCATGCCCGCACTGCGCACACACATGCGCTCTTTGAGAATCCCATGCACAACAACGGGCTGGCCCAGGATTGGGATGAGGGCTAGGCTCGACCACCTTGAGTGAGCTGCCTCCCTTGGCCCAACTAGTAAAGGGGTGGCCCAAGTGGACACAAAATTTTTTTATAAATAATAATCTAAAAGCATGAATCTTTAATGAATGTAATACTATATAGTGTTTTTAAAACATGGATTTTATTAAGCATTAGTAGGAAAATTTTCACACAAAATAGGGTGTTGTTTTATATAAATCATTTGTGTATAAACATTAAATTTTTAACATGATAATTATAAATTAAGATTTACTAACCTCTATAATAACTCTTATATAGAAAACATGGTCAAATCAAAATCATAATTTTATTAGAAGACATAAAACATAATTTGTAACATTGTTTATGAAATGAAACTCTTTACATTAAAAACGAAATATGTGCAACCTTTTTATCAAATTAATTATTATTTTTCTCAATAAATAAATTCAACTAAAGGAGTCATATCGTAGTTTGGGTTTGATCTTATAATATTCAAATCATATCGTGAGGTTGTACATAATTTTTTTAGTTAAAACATCATAAGACTAACTACTATAATTATAGTCGTTATGTTCCCAATGGTTACTCAAGGAAACGATCAGATTAGTGCCATATAAAACCTTATCTCGGGGCATTTTAAGCTTATGTTTATTAAAGGATAAGAAGATGGTGCTTGTCATACCGTTGATGCTCAGTGTTTCCAAAGTGTCTTTGGCTGTTATCATATTTGTTATGACTGATACAAGGGATCCTTATTACTTTCTTAGGGTTTATGTTGTTTTGGGGGGTCTACCTATAATTCTGATAAGGTTCTTAGTAGGTATATTTTATTAGGATGATTTTATGTTTGATATCTTTATTGCAAACACTATGGTGTTTCTATTCGAATAAATATCCTTGCTTCCTTTTCTTGTGTTTATTCCATTGCATCAATTATTAATTTTTCCATAAGAAATATGTTTTTTTCGATAATGGACTACATAAAATATAAAAATTACCATTAAATGAAAGACAATCTTTTTGGGTGTTACATTTTCATTAACATATTTCTTGGGTCGTTACAGTCTTCCCCCAAAAAAAGTTATGTACTTGAAATTTGATTACATAAAAAAATAACTCTGATATTTAAACAAGAATGCAGGGTTTCGTACCCACCACCATTAAGCATTAAGAAACCATCATTATCACATCGATCACGGAGAGAAAGGGTCCACTAAGTGCAAGAATACCTCATGCCATTTAAATTTATTCCACTTCCTTATTCCAAAAGCAGTCTGTGTAACTTCGATCGTATCGATGGAAAAGATGATGCACTTTTTGAAAAAAAATTCTAACATATAGTTTAAAAACATCACCACGTACCAGGTTTTTGAAGAATAGTCTGACCGAGTATGATTTGAAATTTTTTAAATTTGGTTATTATAATATATTGTATATGTTTCCAAAAAGACAAGAAGACAATACTATATATATATAGGATGCTCAAAGGACTCCCTCATCAGAATCTATACTAAAATAAAATAGAGTGTCATACTCTCGTGATAGGGAGAAATATTTGAAAATACCCAGATGGTACCTCCCTCATCTTGAAAGGTGTGTGATTTTGGAGCTTAATATTTGAGAATTGGTTAGCCATGATACCTTATGTTTCTGTGGTATGGTGGAGGTGTTTGATATGTCGTAGAGAATCATGAAAGAAAGTTAGACATTGGAAAAGGTTATGATGATTTGCGAGCTTGACGTTTCAATAATTATATCTGGTATGTCCTCAGGAAGAGACAATAGTGTTGTATGAGGTTCTTCCCCTTTCACATCGAAACAATCATTTATCATACAAACAAAACATATCAAATTTTGAGCTACACTATATGCATGATAAAATTGTCATATTAATAAACTATATGAATAATGATTTGTTATTCCATAATGAAAGGAACGTTAGGGGTAACACATAACAGGTAATGTAATGACAGAAAAATATATGACATATAATTTACTTTTATTTCCTTATCTTGTGAATTGATAGGATTCAATCTATGTTATCAACGATCTACATCCCAACATATATTCTTAAGAGATTTTATTTATTCCCTTGAAAATGGTGCATAATAATCTTGTGAATTTACAAAATCATAGCCCTTGATTGTGTCGTAACCAAGAGTGTAGAAAGTACTGTTATTGTTTACCAGGATTCCACAAGTCATGTCTGAAACTTGTTGTCAGTGTTTTCACTCGTAGGTATATCAATGCCAGAGATGCCTCTACCTAATCATATCTATACAAGGATGTTTTTTATTGATAAAACACTTAATCAATAATCACATAAATTTATGGATTTTTTTATTAGACATACTCTTATCCTTAAGGCTTTCACTATGGTTTTCTAATCCTAATCCCAAAAATAACTAAACCTATCCTCTGATATCAACTAAAACAACCCTGATCATTATTATTACACACTTAAACATGATTTATTACATAAAATATTCATTTGAAAAAACAAAAAATAACTATAGTTCTAGTTTCGTTGGGTCTTTGAAAAATTACATAACAACATAAAACATGAAACACCACATCTTTATTGAAAACTTCCTTTACATGAAAACTACATTCCCTTATACTTAGCATTTCAAGGGATAACCTGAGGACATTCATAAGAAAAAGGTGAGCTATAAATCCCATTAAGAACGTAAAAAAGGTATAACATGAACAATACAATACACGTTAGACAATAGGTATATCAATGGAGAATAAAAGAAACATGAACATAAAGGCATGATATAACAAGATTATCATAACATGGAAATGTGGAAACCACACTTAACATGGTATTAGAATGATCCAAGGAAAATTTCACATGGAGAATGAGTAATCACTCATTTCACTTGAATTATAATTATTTATCCATCATTCAATTGACATATGATGATACTAATATTTACCCAATTCATTGGAGTGCTTTCAGGGAACACCCTTCTTAAACATTTCATTTCATGCATAAGTGTGCCGCATGGATCATATAACATGGAATCATTCAACATCATAAGTTATTCCATGATTAAGGAATGTGTAATATATACATAAAATTACCATTAATTTTTATATGTGCATAAAGGTGAATACCCTTGATAGATACATTATTATAGTATTCACTATACAATGATCTTTGAAAATCACAGTGCAATTTCAACATCATAATGGTGTGCCATAAGACATCACAAAAATAGTTGATGATTGAGAAAGGGGGGTATCATCATATTTAAATGAAATTGAAAGTAATGGGGTCATATTGATACATTTTCCAACATAATTAATTGAATTTAGATTCATAATACAAAAGAACATCTTGAAATTAAATAAGGAGAGAGAAATTCTTTATAGAATTTTGGCGTGGTAACAGGTGCCAATTGAAGAAAATAATGAGAGTGGAATGGGAGGAATGGGTATCTCATCATTAAAACATAAATAGGTCAGTATGGGGTGGTTATAAATCATAATCCAATATTTATAATTGAAATTAAAAAGGAATAAAAATATTAAGAATCTTGGATAAAATGAAGATGGAAGGAATCCCTTACTTGGAATTGTGATCCCAAATGCTTGGGAGGGGCTAGAGAGAGGCTTCTTGAAAGATTGGGTCGACTTAAGAGGATTCTAATGATAGGAGGGAAGATTTAAGAAAAACATCAAATTATTTTAGTGAAGAGGAAGTAGGAACATGGGTGGGTTTATATAGGATTCAAGAGAGAATTCTTTATTATTTAGGTTTGGGACACAACACATTAAACTAATCCATACCAAAAACCATACCATGGTTTATTACCATGATTTTTTCCAATGGGGAGTGTAAAACAATATTTTTTAATTCAATTTTCCTATCTTCTTAAAATAATATTTTTTCTTATGTGGAGGTGAGTCACACTCTTAGGGAAATCAAATTAAAAGGCTAAAATGTATTATAAGCCTTAGAGGGTCCACTGAATCTTTGAAAAAAAAATAAAATAAACCTAAATTCATATTATTTTAGTGGTAAAACATATATTAACTGAAAAAAATGTTTATAGTATTTTATTAAATAACCATTAGGTCATTATGATGTCAGAAATCACATTATATAATTTATCGGTACTTAATTTTTTTTCCAAAAAATCAACTATCTTAGAAAATTATGAAAAAATCACCATTGGATAATTTCAAAGTCCTCATTACAAAAATAATAATAATTTTACCTAAATAATTTTCTAAATATCTGAATTTTTTACATTCAAAATAAAAACGGACAATTATCGAAAAATCATGGGTTTTGAAACAAAATAGCTTTCAAACCTTAATAAAACCCACAATTGTATTCATTAATATTATAAGATCATTTATGTTTAACAAAAAATTTATTTACTAATAATTGTTTATTAAAATATTATTTAATTTAAAAAACTATTAATTCATGAAAATATAATTCATAATTTAATATTAACTAATAAATAATATTTGTGCTATATAAACTATTTACAAAGTAACAATAATATAATGAATGTACATTCTATATAAAAATACTGTACATAGTCATAGTGATGGGGTCATGTTACATAAACCATAAAAACACTCACATAATACCATTTGTTATGGTGTGCGATGGTAACTGACTCATGGGGTGGTTTAGATAACATTGCATGGGTGGTAATCATTATTAACTTCCACTTCTCCCGTAGGTGGTTCCGCTCAAGCTTAACGTATTCAAACTCGGATTGGGATTGGTCAAGTGAGAAGCCCAAAGAAGACACCTCCTTCCTGAGCTATAAAAATGTGATTCTTATGGGGCAATTATACTGTATAAGTGCATCACTTCCTCTGTCTGTGTAAAATGATTCTGTTAAAGCCCAATATTTAAATAAATCATGTGATTACTATTTAATATCTATATTAGCAAGGGAAACTATTGTTAACGGTATTTTTAAGTCCAAAAACATAATACCATGGATTTTCATACGTTTTATATTATCATTATACAAAAAAATAAATTTAATTAGATCAAGAGGGATTTTTATTATCAAAAGTTGTGGTCATTACAAGTAGCATTCTGAGAAACATCCTCTTGTTGCCCAATCGGTACACGTCATCAATGTGGAATTTCTCGACAGTGAAAAACACGTGATTTAGAACACAACCATAATACTTTTAAATGGGAAAAAGGCACATTTGTAGACACATCAGTCATCATAACTAAACCAGTTCACATACAATTCCCATGAGATCCCACTTGCAACATGGTCAATACCCTCGGCCATCTCTCTATGTCTATATCCAACACGATATCTAATTTACATGGTTACCAGCCTTATGTTTTAATTCCATTCAAACCATTTTCTTATTCTATGTTACCAATACATAAAATTATTCCACTTTTATATCATTATCATGAACCATTTTCTAATTACTACTTGACATTTTTAATTCCCTTTTTTCTCATTCATACCCTCCTATTAGGCATAATTAATTACCGAAAATAGGAAATTTTCATCCTAACCATTACATTTTTCACACCCATTCATTGTGTTCAACTATCATGATGTATGTCACTTTCCTACATAGGTTCCAAGAATGATGCATGAATTAACAACCTCGTACCTTTCTGGCCATGAGATAAATGTCATGAAACCGTCAAATCACACAACAAGTGCATCATCCAATGGTTATATATCATAAAATGTAACTACAAACAATAAAAAAACAATCCCCTCCTAGGGTTAATTGGGTTCTCCCCCATACACGGGTTTGTTAGTCCCAAGAACGATCTCATTACTAAGGCCCAAAACAGTCATAGTCTCCTGTCTACAATCCACAAATAATAAGAAATAGAAAATAACTCCTATGATACCACACTGTAATATCCCTGAACTGCGAGCCACTAAATCAATTCTATGATCCTGGTTGTTGCATGACCTCAAGATTTCCTCCCTGTATGCTAGAGGTTATCGAGTAGCAGTGAAGGTCAAAGAGCTCACAGTGTGAGACTATACCCCCAATAATAGAGTAAGCCACATCAGATAATAATTTAAATAGCGAAATCCAAATAGAACAATACATAAAAAGCATAAATAACCCAATCCCGAAATTGGGTACAATTATAAATAACAATAAATATGTCATCCCTTTCTACTGTGTCATCCGAACAAAACCCAAAAGAAAGAAAATAGTAGAATCCCAAAAATGGTATGTACTCCAACTCTGGAACGTCAGCCAAACATGTCCCATGTCCAACTCAACTCCCTAAAATAGGGACCTTACCCTTATCCAGACCTGCAAGCCTGAGATATGCTCAGGTACCCAACAACGGCCCGAGGAGGGTGGGTGTATTACTCAGTAGGACCCCACCAATGGTATCTACAAAATATCCCCCAAGGCAGATAGTTCATGAAAAAATTAAATAAAGGCAAGTTAAGGTGAAAAGATTAATTGGTTATCATTATTTATGTTCCTTTATGTTGACCTACCAATTAACCCATGTTTACTACCAAGAAATATCATTTATCATTTCACCCTTTTTCATGTGTTCAATGGATTATGCATGATCAATGTTTTCAACACAAGGTAATTAAACAAGTCCTATCTCAATAACCATCATATCAAAACAATTCCCAATATCCTCACCTTAGAGCATCAGTCTGGGCGGAAAACTTCAATTAGGGGAAACAAACATCATCCCCTTCCATAACCCCTGAATTTATGGAAGGAGCTAGAACCTCAGGCCAACTCAAGCTGTGGGTGTAGAGCCTCTGGTCAATACCCCAATCTACCAATATATGTGCACATGATTTTTTATCATTCACTACAAATCACCACATCAGAAAAACATAGCCAACATTATTTAAAACCCCAAAATAATCACAATAGATGGGAAATGGAATTTTCACTTCATTCTATTAACACATTAATTATTCATGTTTCTTAGCCCCTTTATCCCTATTCCCATTTTACATGCCTATCTCACTCAGCATATTCCAATATAAAGCTAATCCCTAGAATTTTTACATTTACCCTTTTAACACTTTTTCATCCCAATCAACCAATTATTAGGTAATTACCCAACCTATTTTTTTACTGAACAACAATTGCACAATACTTAAGAATATTAACATATTCGTCATAGGATCTATGTCCTCGCACAATGACCAACACTTTCTTAGCTAACTATATGTTTGGAGAATATTGGCACACCCCTCGGGTGGCCATAATTTGGTCGAGTCATCCTCTTTTCATCTCATGGGGAACAATAGGGGTTAAAATAATCATTAATACATCTCTACAACCCATCATGTCAAAGGCACCATAAATGCTTCAAAAGAGGGCAACAATAAAATCCCTTCATGCATAATTCTACACAAAACCGAAGGGATGTAACTTGTAGACCACCTAACTTGAATCTATTGGAGAACACACTCCCAACCGAAGCCTTAGATATCAATTAAACCATCCCTTGAATATTTACCCTAAAAATCACCGAAAAAGTAGGGTTTCTGTGCTTCAGAGGGAGAGGGGAATGAAATAGAATCCCTAAACAAAAAATATAAGCAATAGGGATATTAACCTTGCTTAGATATTTAATCTTCAACTGATAGCCCTACAAAGGCCTAGGAACAATGGAGATAAACATGTTGGAAGATCATGGAATCTTGGATCATCAGTAGTGTTCACAGAGGAAGAGGGGGAGAAATGATGAGTTGGGTATAAAAATCCGGTATTAGCATTTTTGGTAATTTTTTAAAAGTTTCTGGGATGCACAGTTTACCCGCACGGTTTGTAAAACCGTGCACAAACCGTGCGGATGACAGTGTCCAGAAATCTACCTCATGCACGGTTTACCTAGCATGCCAACACAGTTTTAATTAACCATATTCAGACCATACTGCTAGCCTAGAAAATTCATTTTATTCATTTGTCATGTCCTGAACCCCAGGAACACCCCCGACCCTCATTAAGGACATTAAAACGTATCTAATTATCTAAAATATATGTCCTAAACTAAAACATAAGTAAAACTTATTTTTTAGAGAAATATGTGATCTTATAGTTCCTCTAAATGTATGAAATCCTATAGAAAGTTGGAAATTTTTCCTACTGAACATATATGCCTCCAATTTCTATCAATGTTACAAAGAAAATTTCATGTTTCATCATTACGAAAATATGTGTCAAATTTGTCCCATGTTTTGAGTCCTGATGTAGTTCAGTTGGAAGAAAACATCTATTATGTGAAGGAACCTATAAAAACAATTAAGAATAAAGACAAAGTTTTATAAAATGAGGTAACTCATCTAGTTATAGATTTTTTTGGAAAACCATTTGGTTAAATAAGTAATAACGAAATCACAAAATTCAATGAAGGAAAAATATCCCCACATGATTAAGTAATTTAAAAATATTTCGCGGAAATAATATAAAAAATTTGAGAAGAATGTAAAAACCATTGTAATGTTAAAATAATAATATTTATTTCTTTATTATTAATCACATATTAAATTTTATATATATTTTTTCATGATAATAATATTGGATAATATTTCAGTAAAAAAGAAGATGCTTTATTTTAATCTAAATTTAGTTCCTCTACATTATATGTATTTATATAAAATAAATATTTCTATATTAATGATTTTATATTTTAAAATAATTGACTTCATTTTTTAATTAATCATGTAAAAATTATATTTAGAATAATTTTGAACAATTTTCTAAAAAGATAATTTTTTTATTTAAATTTGAAAAGTACTTATTTTTATTTATATTGGTCTTTTATTTTATAATATTTTCAAAGAAACATTGTATTTTAAATTAGTTAAAAAATATAATAAGTTATTATTTATAAAAAATAATACAATAAATATTATTTTAATATATATTATATTATAATTTGGTGACTTTGTTTTTACCTACATTGATTTGTTTTTTTAAAAACTCTTTTTAATATCATTTTTTATTATGATTTTAAATTAAATTCTGCAGTTCCCTATATTTAATTTAATAACATGTATTTTATTATTTAAATAATTATAATTAGTATGAGGTAATAATTTTATATTTTTGTTTAGATATAATTAATAATAAATCTAAAATAAAATTTATTAATATGGTTATTGTTAAAACATGATAACTAGGGGTTAAATTTTAGTGATAATGGTTAAAAAGACCTTTAATCTTATTGAAAAATGAACTAATAGACATATCATGACACTATATCATAATTTATTAAGTAATGTTCCATTTTGAATCCATTTGGAATAATTAAGACATTGATAAATTTTAATCTTTTTAAAAATTCCATATATGTCCTCAACAAAACATATAAAAGGAAACCACCTCTCATATCCGATCCAAATGAAATGATCTGTATAGATTATAAAATCCATGGATACATATATTCCTTATACCTCCCGCGCGTCCTCAAGGGCTTGGTTTGTTCTTAAAACCAACATTGGATTGTTTTATAAATAAACGTAGAGAAGTTGTCAGAGGAAGTGGTATAGTTCATAATCGAGAATTTTTAATTTAATTTTCTACCAAATTAAAATGTTAAAAAATGATTCTAAAAAACTAAAATAATTATATTCCTTATAGTATTATGTAATCATTTTAATTTCATAATCTATACCCATTTCATCCTAATTCCAATGGAAAACAAAATCACCATTTGCGTGTATGGTAGACTATTGCCTCATGAACCAATATAAATCATTTTCCATCACATACTCTCATGGATTTTTATATTGAGGGATATAATGAATATATATCATATTAATGAAATAATTATCAATCTGTAAATAAAATATATCAAATATTTTCATTACTTTCTATCCATTAAAAAACGATAACATTGTTCATGTGTTTGTGTGGATTATAAACATTAAAAACACTATGTGATTCATTTTTCATCACGTCATTACATGGATGAAATGTATAAGTAAATTTGATGAAAAAATATTATATTTATGACATAATAATTATTCTAGAATAAAAAATTGATACTTACCTTCTGTCTCTCACGAATGTTGAAAAATGTAAACGTTAATCATGTGTTTGCAGGACCTATCATCTCCATGACTGTAATGTAATTCATTTTTAATATCAATATTTAATGGTTGGTTTAAAAATTATAATTAATGTATAAAAATGGTAATAATTTAATTATAATTATAATGTAATTGAGTAATAATGATCTATTTGGCCATATTCAACAAATTAATTACATTTTGGACATATGAGATGAATTTCATCAAATCGTCCATCGTGTAATTGATTTATTAAATAATTAAATATAAGATGGTAATAAATAAAATAAATTTAATAATAATATTTAAAAATTTTCATAATAAATTAATTAATTAACATGTGATTAATATTCAGGAATATAATTAATGTGCATGGTGGATCTGAATCATGTTATGTGACACTTTACATTAAATCCTAATTTTCTATGGTTTAAATATTTATTTTATTAATATTTTTAATCTTTATCACTATTCATAAAAATAATATATGGATTCATGGATACGAGTGAATTATAAATTAAATTATATGTTTCTTTGGAAATTCATTTATTTTTTTTTAAAATTAATCTTTTTACCAATTTAATATGAATCATTTTAACATTCATTACTAGAGAAAAAAAGGAATGTTCTTTTTTAACATATATAGCCTCTAAAGATTTTCATACCACCACAACCATTTTCTATGTTTTAATATCTTTAAAATCATCCATTTTTTCTTCATGAAAAACCCTTATTATCTTTTTTGAGAATTTTAGTTTTGAAAATGGGGTTTAAAATTGAAAGGACATATCGATATAAAAAAAGTGTCTTTTATATGGGTATAAGAGTGTTTTTCATATATTATATGATGAAAAGTTAAATGAGTATAACATTTTTTTCATGTTATTTTACTTGATCATTATATATGATTATGGGTGATCCAAAAATAGCTTAAATGATTTGTGATCCACATAAATCTTGACTAGGGCCTCATATATCTTATAGAATAGATTTTCCTGATATATCACACCAATGTATTTTGTAATATTCTATGTCCTTAATTGATAGAATGGGGTAGTTATCCATAGAGGATTCTCTTATGGATATAATTGGGATCTAATTATTTCTGAAATGTTTTATGAATAATATAGTCTAAGATTGCTAGATGTGATTCCATTATATTTCTATGAGCTTGTTGTTTTCTTGACAAAAATGTGTTTTTTTCATGTGATTATAAATAATTTTATATTCCGAAAAAATATTGAGATAAATGTAATTATTATATGGGTTTTCATGTTATCAATGGGATATTTTTTTTACTTTATGTCACTTAATGATTTTTTTTTTGCTTCTCCGTTTTTAAATTATTTTTCATTGGGTTTAGAGATGAGAAGAATAATGAAAAATTCATGTAGAAATCCATAATGTTTCTTTAGGAAAATGTAACATGTTTCATTTTAAAAAATTTATATTAATGGAAAAAAATTATACTACGTAGTAGTGTACAGTTTATATTATATGGGTCTGTAATGTATGTATTATGACCTACTTCTTTAAAAATCTACATTGTTATGATCCTCAAAATGATACATAATTAATTCATGACTAAAAAAATAATATTATGTAATGATTTAAGAATCAGATATTATAGTACTAAACCATATACTGTGGTCCTATCATAGATCCTTGGGTCATGACTTTTTCCTGTCCTGTAACAATGTGTATGCATGTACTCAATTCTATGGAATAGAACTGTTGTCGGTTCCCCCACTTGATGCACCCCCAGAACATGATTTTAGGTTTGGTATGAACTTGTATAAATGTATTTCAATCCAAAATATGAACCAGTATCCAACTCCCCTATAGAAATATGAAATAGCCTTACCCTACTTAGTTTATATTCTACCACCTTACTCCATTTACACGACCTTTCTCTTCGTATTACTAGAAGAAACAGTCATCATAAATGTAGGGAATCTACTCACATGACTATTGAAGGATGGTAGAAGTCCAGGTTATTGATCATACTCCATGACCTTTTCATAATTCAATTACTTGCATAGAACCTTTGGGTATGATGTTATGTCAAACCTACCATCCTATCATATGAATTTAGCATCAAAACTGTTTTAGAACGTCATAACCTTATGGGAATCATTCCTGACTTGAAGAGAATAAGAAAAAAGTATCTTAGAAAAAGGTTAATATTATATAGTTATAATCATGGATCCCGAGATAGTCTTCATGATGTAATAGTGTTGGCCTAGAATTAATATGTTAAAAATTAATTCCCTAAATAAATCATCCTTGATGTCGTCCCATGTAAAACCCCAATGCCTGCCTACTTGTCCCATGTATCCACACCATCTGCTAGTGGGTCCTTAAATCATAAATTCCACTAGCATGACATGTCATTCCTCTAGTGTATCAACCAGGTCAAATATAAAAAAAATAACTTTAATCAATCCCTCATCTTTATGAGGTACTCTAGTTCCCTAGAAGTATGGATGATACGATATTGGAAAATAGAAGGTGTATTAAACCATTGTCCTTCATTCCCCTCCACCCAATGTTGGAACAATCCATAAATCTCTAGGATACGGTGGCATAACTTTATGAACCACAATACTGGGTGTGGGAGAAAGATCAAATGTACCCTAAAATATACACTATAGTGGAACAAATATTTCTTCTATAACCTCATCATTCTAGATTTTTGTGCCATATTATCCAATCAATCATCTATAAGGTGGAATTATCTAAAATTACAAAGGAAAATTTAGAACACATATAAAATATTATAAGATAAAAACAGAAGCTATCATAGGGTGACACACAACATTTTAATAGATGATCTACCCTAAGAGGCAAACCAAAAACTATGGCATAACCATCCAAGAACTACCCATAGCCTAAGAAAAATCATACATTACTACATTTTAGTTATAGTATTATATATACAAATGAGATAAAAAAATAAATATTGATTATGGTATGTTCATAGAAATGTATATCAATAAATCATGAATCAGACAACATAGATAAAACCTTGAATTATGGAGAGATTTCTTAATGACATTTAATTAAATGAATTTAAATGAATTAAACAATATATATATATATAGGATAATGATCCAACATTCCTAATCTGTTTGCAAGAAAAGAACCAAATACTATTAAAATAAACTACAAAATAGTATTATGGATCAATATTATACTATAATAGAGAAAAAGGTAACAAATATTTCATCATCGATAACTTTGAGGTCCAGTATACATTTTTGGCCAGGCAGACATGAAACTCCTCTATTTGAGTTCCACACAACCAAATTCATTTATTTCATGCCACAGAAATATATTTAAGGATGAAACATCAGGTTTGGACACCATTTTTAGACGCCTAACCACATTTTACCCCAACAAAACATGAGTAGAAGAATAACGAGACCTCATATATGCCTCCCAATAAGAAATATGTTAAAAATTTGCATTGTGGGTCAGAATGATGTCATGTGGATACAATAACCTAGGTAATCAAAGAGATACTCAATAAGACTAACAATGATAAACATCCAATAATATATAAATGGATAATAAAATTGAATAACACTATTTCAACTCAAGCCATGTAAAACTATAAGAAATCTAGGATCCCAAAAGTGGTAGGTTAAAAAGTGTATAAAAAATGGAATATAAATTAATAATGAGTACATAGAGGCCAAAATCTATAGTCTTTCCTAGTTCCACGTCAAACAAAATCTAGTTACTGCTTATCTACCGATTGTAGTACCATTTTCATCCCTAAATCCTTGATAATTTATTTTTCTTGTGCACATAGATTATTGTATATAGTGTGTGTAATTAAACATCATAGGACACTACCAATTCATCCTTAACACGGTTGCACATGCATAAAATTTTTGTTCCATGATAATAATATGTGAATAAACAAGACACAATCAATCCCAAGTTAAACGATTATGTGAAAACAAAGACTCCATCATCCATGACTATAACTACCTCATATCCATGCCAAAAAATGGTCTTATCAGATGTATGTCATGATCAGGGATTATCCACAAAGAAATTACAAAAATAATTGTTTTGAAAATAGGATAAAGACACTAATAAGACCACATGGCTATCACACCAAAACATCGTGATAGGTAAATCCATAAGGACATCATATCATATCTTAAGCATTAGTAATTCTAAAAGTCCAACATATCCTACACATTCATTCGGTTCGACCCCATGACCTTCGTATCCCATTTCATCCATATGTCTGGGCTCAACCCCATCACTTATCTAACATGATTTTAAATTCCATAATTTCTGTCATCACATTCCATAATAATTCCTCATATATGGTATAATTATTCCCCAATGGTCCACCTGAAATTGAATACCAGAAGAAGTACATCCACATGCAATGTAGGGACACTGAAAACGGAGTACAACATATATGATAGAGATAGTATATTTAAAGGAGTCTTAGTATCATTTAAAATACTCATGTGATCAACATCAAACATGTTTGTCATAGTTTTGGGTAGATTTTGAGACCTTATATAATGGTTTTAGGATTGTGATATCCATTTTACCATCACCGTGGTGGCATATATTTAGCACATTAACTTTTAATTATGAAATAAAAGAAAAGGTAAATATTTTTCCAAATGTTATCCCCATTATTCAAAATTTGGGATCCATTTTATAAGAATCAATCTCTATAACTAATCGAGACATTTAAATATAAATTTATACAATGTTGTGAAAATATGTTTTTAGAAAACAAATATGTTTTAAGAATATAAAAAATCATATTTCAAAATCATGAAAATTAATGAATCAATTGGAATTAATTTTATTATTATAAATAAAATGAATCATATTTCAAAATAATAATTAATCCATAATATAATGTGACATTTACGTTAATCATTTCAATGAATAGAAAGGAAATCATTTCAAAAATCGATATTTTCCATTATTTAATAAAAAATTAACCATTCGAATAAATTATAAAAATTTCACCATATGTTAAATTTCATATGATGATTTAATGAAATTATTTGTAAAAGTAAAACATCTATATGTTTCATAAGTTAATTATAATTTCTACACACAAAATGAAATAAAAATAGTTATTAGATTAAATATAATTTTTAATTTTAATATATCTGTAGAATAAATAGACTTATTATTTCAAAATACTTACGAAATAAAATTATGTTGATTAAGTTTTTTATACATATATTTCATAAGGTTTTTACTCAAATTCATACCCTCCTATTCAAGGATTATGTTATAATAGTAATATTTAAATTATAATGTTTTTATAATATATATCGATTAACTGAAAACACAATGTTTTTAGTGAAGATTTATTTTGACATTATTATTATTTTAAACAAAATTTTGGTGGTGTTGTTACATTATATTCCCATAATGTCAATTAATCCAATGAAATTATTTCAATATGATTTAAAATTGAGGTTATCTATGTTTTACTGTATCATCTAGTTCCTAGCTTTGTAGAACGCCAGTGAGGGGTTAAAATATAGTCATATAAAATAAAGATAATTTCTAAGGGAAAATAAACAATGATATATATCATGATAATGAGAAATATAATGACCAAAATACCATAAATAAGTGAGGGGTAAAATGAAATTCAATTCATCAAAAAGTAAGGTAAAATAATTTTTTTTATGTCAACATCATTTTAAAATAGTTGAATAATTATTTTTCTACAATGATTATAAAAAGAAAAAACAAATCATATTTAATATATTTAAATTTCATATTCACAATATAATTTATTTTTTTTCCATCTATAAATTTACAAATAATCTCTTACTCCATCAAATGAATATTAAAGTGGAATTATCTGTCAAGAAGTACTAAAATTTAATTTCAATATATCATAGGACCCAATATGGAATGAAAAGTCATTCCTTATTTATCTACTTAAATCCAAATCAAAAAAGGTTTAGTAGAAGTAATCCAATATAAGTAAATATAATACAATAATCTCTAAAACATTAATATTTACTCATAAATATCGTCTTTATCCATTATATAAATATTTAACTTTGTCATTCATGCCAAATATATATGAACAAATTCAAAAACCAAAATTATAAATTATTTAATTATAATTTTTCCTCATGATAAAATTTTACATTTATCTTTAAATAAAATATATTATATTATAATATCACATAATTATTACATAAATTATATGCTCAAGTTATCTATTAATATATGATAATACTTTCTTAAAATAAATGAAATCACTATAAACCCCCTATAAAATATAGTAATTTGAAATATAACTCCACATTAAATCCTCAAATAATGTTTAAATAAACCATATAATTCTCCGAATATAGTGTACCTCTTCAAAAATAACACTAATGACTTATTAACAAACTAGTTTTCAATCCCAAGGTTATTTAAGTGACAAAAATATGTTCTAAAATGTAATAATACATTTATCCTAATTAACCATAATTACCTCAACATCAATAATAAAATTTACAATATAGGAAATCATTAACATTAAAATAAAACATAATATATAAAATAATTATTCAAAAAATAACTTTTCACTAAAAAACATACTACACCAAAAGGTTATTTCCCTTCATTCATACAAAATATTATAAATTAAATATTAATTAACACAATAATATCCAACAGATGTGTATAGCCAGGTGTGAAGTCTTAGGCCCACTCACTAAGAACTAGTAAAGATCGGGTTAATACCCAATACCCTTTTGTGTATTTATTACCCCTAATTATATTTTTCCCACAACCCCATTAACTTATTAATATCCAAAAATGGATGTATTTTTTTTTGATAAACAAACTCCTTTATATTAAAAAATAATAGTATATTATCTATACATAATCATATCCCAGGTGTTTTCACTAAATTTCTCGAATCCTATTCAAGAATTATTAACTATGCCTTGAGATGATACTAATTATAGTGACCCATACTTCAAACAAATAGATATTACATATTATTAGATTACTATTCAATCCATTACATTATAATTCATGCAATACCAGTAATTATTTAGTGTATATGGAGTTTTTTTTTATAGAAAACCCAATGGTTTATAGAAGATATATAAATCTCCTATTATGTTCTACATATCCAGAATCCATTTAAGTCATATATAACATAATATAATCTATAAAATATAGGGAAGAATGAATCATAATAAATGGTGATCTTAGATTCTATATATGGGTTATAAAGGGATAAACCATTGATCATTCAAGCATACAATGAAATTAATGAAGGAAAACCATACCCTAACATTTGAAAACCATAAAACCAGTTAAGAGATAATTATTGGAAGTCATTGAATAAAAATTTTAAGTTTATAATAAATGAATCATAATGGAATGAATGGCATGATCCATGAGAGTATAACATCGACACGAGAATATGGAATAAAAGTGTGGCATAAATTGTGGCATAATAATAATTCAATAAATATATTATGAAGATTACCCACAAATACATTCACTAAATTATTTAATTGGGATAACATCATGTATTTCTAATTTTTTCTTGGGATAACCTCCCAGGTACCCTCTTTTAGAATTTGGATAACCATGTGACATTCCACTTTTATACATGGGATAACATCCCATGGAACCATTTTCAGCCTGGGATAAACTCACTTATACCCTTTGAGCTTGTAAATATATAATTTTTACTCAATGAAATATAGGGATATATAATTATAGGCATAACCGTATTCTATTTATAATCCATTTACATATAAACCATAATATGATGAAAAATTCTATCATTATATCATAATATAACCCCCTAAAAGAATTTTTTATCATTAGTATTTAATCATCATAAAAATATAACTCCAAAAGAATGAATAATAATGGAATAATCCGATCATATCCCCATTTCATTAAAAGTTACATCATAGGATGTAATCATATATTCAAAAAGAAATTTAAAATATAAGGGAATATTTTTTAAGGAAACTCAACTTTGAATTTAAAATCACTTATTTAAAATTAAAAATATTTCTCAAATATTATGGAAATAATTTATTTGATAAAATCCATGGAATTTTTTAATGTATTATTCAAAAAATTCATCGATCATGACGGTGGAAAATTTCAATCATTCCATGAAAGTTAAAATAACTACACCATTCTCATTATCAATAAAAATTTATAAGTAGATCATTTAAAAAGAAGTATCAAATTCCATTGAAAATTTATTATATAAAGTCAAAAATTAGTAAAAAATACATTAAAAATCATTTATGAATAATAATAACATTCCAGAATACATTTCCAATAAAACATGGTAATGATTGAAATATATTCCTCTTAAATATAAAAAAATTATTTTTCACAAAAAAGTGTTTTCTTATCATGAGTACAAAAAGGGATTAAAATTAATAGTAAATATGTTGTCCATATATTTAACCAGATGTGAATAAGTTTATTTATGATATAACATGTTAAATGGGATGTATATAACCTTGGAAAAAGATGACATGTTCAAAACATACCATATGTACCAAAAAGGACAATTTGTGAAGATAAACCCTTACCAATTTTGTTATCTACGAATCATAAACACATGAAAAATATAAACATATTTCAATTTTTAAATACCCATATTTTTCATGATAATAATCATAAAATCCATTACTTGTTATTATATAAACTACATAAAAGAAATTGGTGGTCAATATGGTATATGAGTAACTGAAATAAAAGTAAGATATGATACCCTAACCTCAAATTTGAATTCCTTCAAAATTTTCATAAACTATTGTATAATAAAATTATATTTATTATGTGTATTAAATATAATAATTTTTTTACTCATAGTTAAAAATATTATCCACCTATTACATTTCAACAACCATTTAATAATGTTTTGTTACACAAAGTGTGGTTTTTACGTGTTACCTTTATCATTTTTTCAATAATTTGTGGGTTCTGCACTTATAGTTATTGTACAATGATAATATTTCCATAATCTGCTGATTTTTTTATTATATAAATATAATATATATTAATTATATATCTATTTACAATAATCCATGAATAATATTGAAATAATATTTGTTTACACATTTTATGGACACAATAATCATACATAGTCTTGAAAACTATTTTAATTTTCAAACAAAAATAAGAAACAAAATTTAATTTTTTTTAACATTATATTTCATATTTTATTCATAAATAACATATATTTTATATAGATTAATCCTTTTTACATTCATATTAAAATGTAAATGAAAAAAATCATATAAATTTGTGGATGTATTTTCCCAAACGTAGGCACGAGCGATGTAATCGTTTCTGAATGGATATGAATGTAAGAAGGTTGATATGATTTTATAACAATTTGGGAATAATTTTGTCATAAATAAGATATATAATAATTAAACCCATCATCATAAATATAAATGAAGTATGGTTATTTAAAACTAATTATATCATTATGTTTATGGGTTTGTCCATTAGAACAAAGAGAAAAACATTAACTTACCATTTGACATAATAGAGGATTGAAAATGGTGGTTCCATAATCATAATTTAATATTAGTATATTTTTTATAAATAATTTATTAATATAAGATAAAAAAATCTGATTTAGATAAGGCATAAGAAGAAATAATTCACCACTTCTTTGGTCGGCCTCATATAGAAAAATTGTTAAGGACCATTAGAATTTACATTTAAGAATATCAAAAACTCTATTTTATGGATAGTGTTTTTTGTAATAAAATTAAGTGCAGTTATTTCAAGATAGGTCACTAAATAAGGTGAAAATATAAGTGTTGATGATTTCATTTTAGAACTAAATAGAGGGGAACTCATTGAATATCATAGAGTTTTGAATTAATATAAATTATTTTTCATTGGATTGTTACAAAAAAATGAATTTCAAAGATATGATTATTTAGATTCTAAATATTGTCATATAATAAAATGTTAAGAATTTTAAGTAATATTCTCTACATTAACTAATTTCTTTAACCCCATGTGAATATATTTTGTGATTACCGCATTATCGATGTTTTTTGAAATTCAGTGGTCCGGGTAGATAAAATAAATTGAAAAGTGACCCTTAAATGGAAATGTATTAATATTCCCAATAATTTTACATATAAATTTCCTAATATAACATTTTAATTAATTATAAATAATTTAATAAAATATTATTTATAATAAAATTTAATTACTCTCATTTTCGTTAGAATTCATAAAATTAGAATTAAGACTCATTAATATAGAAATTAAATTATAATATAACAATTTTAAAAATTGTAATGTACAAATATTAAATAAAATATTAGAGTGAAACCATTATACATCCACAAAATAAAACATTTTATGTTTTTAAAAACATTTACATTGATTTTTCATCAAATTTTGCAAGCAGGTTGTCAACGTCGGGTAAAGAAGAAGAAAAATATATCATTACTAAAAAGTAAAAATAATTAAAAATCAATAAAATAATATTATCATATTTAAAATTAATATTTATATTATTCTATAACATATTCCAATCCCTATATGAAGAGATAAAATAAATTTATTGAAATATAGTGACATTTTTATTCATTAAATAATTTAAATTTAATTATCAAGGTAAAGTAGCATCAAAATTAAATATATTTGAATTTGAGATGTATATGGTTGAATTTATCCCATTAATTGAAATAAAATTATTTGTTTGGTTTATTTTGGGATCTTATCACATGGGTTTAATCATGGGTTACCTTTTTTACCCTTATTGATATGGATAATATTTACCATGATTACTATTCATAAAATAAAAAAAATTAAAAGGATACAATTTAACAAAATTGATCTTCCTAAATAGAAATATTTTATAAACAATTTAGGTTTTACTCTCTATAATTGGTCAATATAAATTTAAATATTAATTTGTAAATTGTAATGAAAAATATTTTCTTAGGGAATTGGATATTTAAGCATAATAATTAACAGACATATAAATCTGGGAAATTGAATATTGGGGAGAAGGAATCTTAATAAATGGGGATCTTATATTCCATATATGGGTTATAAAGGGAAAAACCATTGATCATTCAAGCATACAATGAGATTAAGTGAAGGAGAACCATATCCTAACATTTGAAAACCATAAAACGAATTAATAGATCATTATTTGAAGTGATTGAATAAATATTTTATGTTCATAATAAATGAATCATAATGGAATGAAAGGCATGATTCATGAGAGTATAACATCAACATGAGAATATGGAATAAAAGTTTGGCATAATAATAATTCAAGAAATATATTATCATGATTACCCACAAATACATTCACTAAATTATTTAATTGCGATAACTTCATGTATTACTATTTTTTTATTTGGATAACCTCCCAGGTACCCTCTTTCAGGATTTGGATGACCATGTGTCATTCCATTTTTATACATGGTATAACTTCCCATGAACACATTTTGAGCCTGGGATAAACTCACTTATACCCTTTGAGCCTGTAAATAAATAATTCTTACTCAATGAATTATAGATATATATAATTATTGGCCTAAACGTATTCTATTCATAATCTATTTACATATAAACCATAATATCAAGATAATTTCTATCATTCTATCATAACATAACCCCCTAAAATAAATATTTTTCATTAATATTTAATCATCATAAAAACAAAACTCCAAAAGAATGAAAAATAATGTAATAATTGGATCATATCCCCATTTCATTTTAAGTTAAATCATAGGATGCCATCATATATCAAAAAGAAATTTAAAATATCAGGGAATATTTCTTAAGGAAACTCAACATTGAATTTAAAATCACTTATTTAAAATTAAAAATATTTCTAAAATATTAATGAAATAATTTATTTGATAAGATCCATGGAATTTTTTAATGTATGATTCAAAAATTTCATCTATCATGATGGTGGAAAATTTAAATCTTTCCATGTATGTTAAAACAATGATAACTTTCTCATTATCAATAAAAATTTATAAGGACATCATTTAAAAAGAAGTATCAAATTCCAATGAAAATTTATTATATAAAGTGAAAACTTAGTAAAAATTACATTAAAAAATATTTTATGAATAATAATAACATTCATGAAAAAATTTCAAATAAAACATGGTGATGATTGAAATATATTCCTCCTAAATAGAAAAAAAACGAGTTTTCATAAAAAAGTGTTTTCTTATCATGAGTACAAATAGAGATTAAAATGAATATTAAATATGTTATCCATATATTTAACCATAGGTGAATAATTTTTTTTATTATATAATATGTGAAATGGGATGTACATAAAGTTGGAAAAAGATGACATGTTCAAAACATAACATATGTACCAAAAAAGACAATTTGTGATGATAAACCCTTACCAATTTTTTATCTATGAATCATAAACAAATGAAAAATATAAACATATTTATATTTTTAAATAACAATATTTTTCATGATAATAATCATAAAATCCATTCATTGGTATTATATAAACTACATAAAAGAAACAGGTGGTCAATATGGTATACGAGTAACTAAAATAAAAGTGAGATGAGTTACTCTAACCTCACATTTGAATTCCATCAAAATTTACCTTAACTATTGTATAATAAAATTAAATTTATTATGAGTATTAAATATAATAATTTATGTACTCATAGTTAAAAATATTATCCACCTATTAAATTTTACCAACTATTTATTAATGTTTTTTTATAAAAAGTGTGGTTTTTACATGTTACCATTATCATTTTTTCAATAATTTGTTGGTTCTGCACTTATAGTTATTGTACAATGATAATATTTCCGTAATATGCTGATTTTTTTATTATATAAATATAATATATATTAATTATATAACTATTTACAATAATCCATAAATCATATACAAATAATATTTATTTACACACTTCATGGACACAGAGATCATACATAGTCTTGAAAACTATTTTCATTTTCTAACAAAAATAAAAAAAGATATATAAAAATAATTTTAACATTATATTTCATATTTTATTCATAAATAACATATATTTAATATATATTCATCCTTATTACCAACCTATTAAAATGTAAATGAAAAAAATCATATAAATTTGTGGATGTAGTTTCCCAAAGATAGGCACAAGTGATTTTATCGTTTCTGAACGGATATGAATGTATAATGGTTGATATGATTTTATAATAATTTGGGAATAATTATGTCATAAATAAGATATATAATAATTAAACCCATAATCATAAATATCCATGAAGGATGGTTATTTAAAACTAATTATATCATTATGTGGATGGGTTTGTCCATTAGATCACTCGAGAAATACATTCACTTACCATTTGACAGAATACAGGATTTTTAATTTTGGTTCCATAATCATAATTTAATATTAGTATATTTGTTATAAATAATTTATTAATATAAGATAAATAAAAGTGATTTAGATAAGGTATAAGAAGATTTAATTTACCACTTCTTTGGTCGACCTCATATAGATAAATTGTTAAGGACCATTGGAATGTCTATTTAAGAATATAAAAAACTCTATTTTATGGATAGTGTTGTTTGTAATAAAATTAATGAATGTTTTTTCAAGATATGTCACTAAATAAGGTGAAAATAGAAGTTTGGAAGATTTCATTTTAGAAGTAAATAGAGGGGAACTCATTGAATTTCATAGAGTATTGAATTAATATAAATTAATTTTCATTGGAATGTTAAAAAAATTTATTTCAATGATATAATTATTTAGAATATAAATATTGTCATATAATAAAATAATAAGAAG
Organism: Viscum album; assembly: GCA_963277665.1. NCBI lineage: Eukaryota > Viridiplantae > Streptophyta > Magnoliopsida > Santalales > Viscaceae > Viscum > Viscum album. Next base: position 372,619,005 of record OY728134.1, read on the forward strand.
TTTAATTAATATTCTCAACTTTAACTAATTTCTTTAACCCCATATGAATTTATTTGGTGATTACCGCATTATCAATGTTTTTTGAAATTCAGTGGTCTGGTTAGGTAAAATAAAATGAAAAGTGACACTTAAATGGAAAATTATTATTATTCCCAATCATTTTTCATATAAATTTCCAAATATAGCATTTGAATTAATTATAAATATTTTAATAAAATATTATTTATAATATAATTTAATTACTCTCATTTTTGTTAGAATTCATTAAATTAGAATTAAGACTCATTAATATGGCAAGAAAAATATAATATAACAATTTAAAAAAAAAGGTATGTACAAATATTAACTATAATTTTATCATGAAACCATTATTTATCAAAAAAAAATAAAACAGTTTATGTTTTTAAAACCATTTACATTTATTTTTCATCATATTTCTCAAGCACGCTGTCAACATTGGGTAAATAAGAAGAAAAATATATCATTACTAAAAAATAAAAATAATTAAAAATAAATAAAAAAAATTTAACATATTTAAAATAAATATTTATATTCTTCCAAAACATATTCCAATCTCTATATGAATATATAAAATAAAATTATGTGAATATAGTGACATTTTGTATTTTTTCATTAAATAATTTAAATTTTATTATTAAGGGAAAGTAGCATCAAAATTAAATATATTTGAATTTGAGATGTATATGGTTGAATTTATCCCATTAATTGAAATAAAATTATTAGTTTGGTTTATTTTGGGATCTTATCAAATGGTTTTAATCATGGTTCACCTATTTTATCCTTATTGATATAGAGAATATTTACCATGATTACTATTCATAAAATAAAATAATAAATGGATACAATTAACCAAAATTGATCTTCCTAAATAAAAATATTTTATAAACAATTCAGGTTTTAATCTCTATAATTGTTCAAAATAAATTTAAATATTAATTTGTAAACTGTAATGAAAATTAATTTCATAGGGAATTGGAGTTTTAAGCATAATAATTAACAGACATAAAAATCCTAGAAATTGAATATTAAAATTGAATTAATGAATTCATTATAAATAAAATAGATAAAATTTATCTTTATTAACAAATTTGAAATATAATTACACTTCAAAATTATGTTATATAATGAAAAAATTAAACTATTTAGAAAATATTGTTATTCCATTTCATTGAAAATTACTACATTTAAAAAACTCTAAATATTAATAACTGTGAAATTTGATATGATGATATCTAAATTTATTATGAATTAATTATCACCACCACATTCCAAAAGAAATATAATTCATTTTTAATGAAATTTCATATTGAAATAGAAATTGAATTCACAGAAATATAGTGTATGTATATATATTTTATAATATGGATTCTCATATTATTACAAAACCATAAAACAACTAGATTAAAATGAACATGTTTATATGAATTAATTTTTTACAATATATCTCAATTCAATTAAAACTCATTTTTTCTTGTAATATAAACTATCTGTAATGTTATTATTTTAAAATAAATTTTCTGTGCGGTATAGTTTTATTATTATTATTATTATTTTGAATTATGAATCATGATTTATGATATATATTTTGGTGAGCATAACTTTCCGATGAATCCATAATATACCCATATTCTAATGTTGTACCCACTTATGATCCTTGATTATCATAACTTATTTTCACCCATATAATGTGTTTGGGATGACCATTTTTCTTGTGTTTCAATTTCCATAGGTAATAATGTAATGTAATATGTATCATGTATATATAATTATAACTTATATATAGTACATTCAAGAGAATTTAAATACATGTTACAAATTAATCAGATGCATATATAGTGGGAAAATATATGTGGGTAGAGAATGAAATGGTTTTTGTCAGTTAGTGTTTAATCACAATTATTTAACACTGAAAACATAAATGCTATTTGTATTACATATAATGAAATATTTTCATCATTACATGTAATATAGGTTATAAAATTCATGGGGCCCATAGTATGTATTAGAGAAGGATTTAGTTAACATTAGATGTAATAATGTAAGTTTAGGATAATTTAAGGGCTGACAAGTTAATGTCTATCAAAATATAAAGGTACAAATAATAGTTTTTGGTTTTTATATTAAATATTAAATATTTTAGAGACTATGATAATATATATTTAGTATAAACCCTACAGATAAATCTATGTATAGGATAACATCCTAAAGCATTGATAATGTTTTGAGTGTGTGATTTTCCTAGAAATGAAATCCCTATCTAGATACTACATGTGGATATGATGCCTATAACATATATATCTAGAGATTATAACACCGAAAAGTGGATATTGGGTATTAAATCTATCTTTCCCTGGCTCATGAAATTGACACCAAATTGAATATCATGTTTGGCACTCAAAGGGTATATGATTTTTTTTATCAACATACTATTTAGAAAGTGTAATAAAGGATTTGCGTATTATCTTTATTAATTAGTTTATAGATCCAGATATGAAAATTAATATAGATAAAAAATGATTGAACAAACTAATACATAGTTTTATGAAATTATAATATGTGATAAATGAGGGTTTTATAGTGGAATATATCATTATATTGAATTATTTATATTACTAGTTTTGTATATTATAGTAACGATTTTATTTTTAGAATATGGTTAAAGAATATTCAAAACAAAAACTACTATAATTGAATACATATTGAATCCAATATGTCTTATAACCAAATATGTTAGTGTCTAAAATGGTTGAGAATCTTATATATTCATTTTATGAGGAAAAAAGTGAGGTTCATAGTCTTACCTAAGTTAGTGAGGTTTATAACATAATGTAAGCCAGATCAGGATTCTTATATACATTCTCATTTGTGGGTGATATTTATCTATGGGATTATAGTTTATGGTAAATGTTATGAGGACTGTGTGAATAATATATGAATAATTCATGGGTTTTTTCCTCTAATGATGTTGTAGATTATATTTAATGGAAAAATTAACAATGAAAAGTGATTTTTTGACAAGGATATATTTTTTGTGGATAACCAGTGAAGGAAAAATGTTTAATGCATGGATTAATCTTAGATTTTATATATTCTTGATGCTGAAATAATAATGTGTTGATTGATTTTAGAAAAAATGTAAGATATTATAGGTAGCTTTTGGTATGATAATTGATTTAGGATATTTTTGGTGTCCTTCATAAAAATTTAGGCATTGTGGAATATCTTTTATGGTATGTGATTTTATGTCCTAGTGGTTATTATCATTTGAGGGATAAATATAGGGGTAATTTCTGGAAAAATATATATTTTCATTTGTGTTTAATGTCATATTAATTCACAATGTTTTTGGAATGGTATATTATGGATAATTTATTATTAGGGTATATACATACAATGAAAAATGATTATATTAATGAACAATATTTTCATATTTATGTTATTGAACTTGTTATATCATAATAGTTTATGTTAGTTTTTATATTATTGGTTATATCCCAAATGTAGAATCTGTTAAAACAACTATAACATACTTTTATCAATGAGTAATAACTTTGATTGTGGTGATTTGTTTTATTTAAGGGGTTGAATACAATGAACCCATTTTTTGAACAACTTATATTATTATTTTGTCAAATAGACCTTGTAACATGGAATAATGAAATAACAAAACACTAAAATAAAAAAATCCACAACAAATTAAAATTACATAATGAATCTATTCATCATTATTTTTTTAGAAAATTCCATTGAAGAGTGGTACAAAGCTAGTGTCCCCCACCACCAGGTGGTATTGGGTTCAATATTCTAATGTGATCATGTATTATTCCATTAATATACATGTTGTGGTTCTAGTGGTTAAAAAGTTAGTGACACAGGTGGTGATAGATACGATAACACACATAGGTGATAACTCATGCATGATGCATGGAAAAAGAAAATAGTGACCCTAGAATGATTCTTTCCTAGTGTTGTTAGTGGAATGAAGTATGTATGTAAATACACTAGGCCTTTGGGAAAGAAATTTTCCATTGGGAAAGAAATTGGCCTTTGGTCATTGTATTGGATTTCATGTGATCATGAGCTTTCGGCCTAGAATTTTAATAAAGTGGTTGGTTGGATGGGTTGTATGTCGGGGGGGGGGGGTGAGCAGGAAATTGAAATTCCCTTCTATCCTATAGGTGTGGGTGTTTATTTTTTATTATACATCCAATATCTACCTATTATTATTATTTATATTTTGTCTTCTGTTAATATTTTAAAAATTATTCCATTCAAAGAACAATTAAAAAATTTTAATGAATTTTCACCTCATTAAAATAATTTGTTCAATGTTATGAGTTTTTCTAGAAAAATAAAAATTATGATTAATAAACAAATATATCAATATTGAATTGTTTATAGATTTATATTTAATAATATTAATTGCATTTTATGTCAAAAAGATCATTTTATATAAAATATTTTTCCCTTATAAATATTTTGATATAAAATGTAAATTTAAAAATATTAGAATTAAAAGATGATGACATTATATTCATTTGATCATTTCAATATTATATTAGGATATTTTTTTAATATTTCTCAAAAATAATTTAATTTTTGAGAAATGGTGAAAAAATAAAAAAAATATAATACGATCATTTTTTAGACAAGAAAGTATTTCAAAACATAATTTTCAATTAATATATTACATGAAAAACTATTTTACTTAAAAGATTTAAGATTATCGTTCTTAACATATAGATGTTAAATCTAAAAAATTGATTTAATAATTCAAATCGACATTTCCATATTATGTAATATGAAAAATATAAATTTTAGGCAGAAAATTACGATTACTAAGATGGAATTTAATAACCATGATAATGGTAAATAATTTATTTTCAAAGATTTATTTTATTAACATCGTGTAATCTATTTCAAATAAGTTAAATTGTTCAATTTTTAAATAATGATATTAATTGGATGATTATAGGTATATTAAGATATATTATCACTCATTAAATATATAATTATAATGAAATAATATTAAGAACCCTTAATGGAAAAAGAAACATTTCTCCCCAAACCATTTTTTGATATATTAAATGTTTTAATTTAAAAGATAATTTTATCTTAAATTGAAATTTAAATATAAATTATGGTCAATAAATTTAGTTATATAACATGAAATTTTTTTAAGGGTTACCATATATTTTTAATAAAACATAAACGACATGGGTGAAAACATGTTTCCTTGTTTATAAGAAATGTTAAAATGATAAATATTATTGTATAAAGATTCAATAATTTTTATAAAATGTGGTAAAATGGTTGGAATAGGATCTATTGATCTTATCCCATCCCATAATACATTACCTCTCACATTCGGAACCATTGAACCACGAACAATGTCATTCAATTATTGAAAATAATGGGTGTTCATGAAAATTTTATTTTATTCACATATAAAAGTGAATCAATTAAAACATAAAAATTTTGCACATTACGCTATAAATTTCACTAATTTCTACTCTAATTTTTCACAAATAGTGGTTCTTTTCACATTCTAAATCCCATGGACAACGTAATTTCTCATCAGACCATCTTATTGTTTTCTTATTATTCACTCACTTTGAAACCAATCCTACTTATTGTAATATAATGATCACAGTATTAGTAATATACATAATTTTTATTATATTAACTTAAAAACCCAGATTTATTCCTTCCAATAAAATTCAAAAAACATTTTTAATTTGATCGTGCAATTATAAGGACTACCACATCCATGAAACGACGTTATTTGTTTTCCATCACCACATAACATAGATGAAATGAAATATTTATTTAAGATACAAAAAAGATAGTTTTGACACTATTAATATTATATATGAAAAATATTTTACATTTTATGAGTGAAATTAATCATAATAAGTAATATTAAACTTAACCACATAAATTGACTATATCAGGGTACCTTTCCTAATTAGAAAATATTTTATAAAATCCTATAAAAATAATTATATTTTATGATAATATAATAATAATTAAATAAATCCATATATTTTTGGATATTATGGGGAAATATCATCACACATTTAAATATTCTTAACACATAAAAATTGATATCTTGAAATTGACATAACATACTAAAATATCTAACATAAAAAAACAATACAATAAATAAATATATTTTGATAATAAATTTATATTATTAATTAAAATATACATTACTAAAATTCATAGTAAGTTATATATAAATCTTAATTTTATTATTCATGAATTTAGGCTCATGAAAATAATTAATTAGGTCTCATCTAGGGTTTATGATCACTCAGTTTTATTCCATTTAGTTACTAGATTTCCTATTGAAGTTCATTGTTAAATATTTAATTTATACATTGTAATTAATATTTTTTATGTTATTTACTCCATCTATTATGGTTTTTTATAATTCTTCAATATATCGTCTATATGAAATTATATATACATTATTTATTATTTTACCTAAAGGGTGTTTCTTGGTCTCAATCCCAATTTCAAGATACATCACTCTTTTAATTTTGCAATTTACTTCTATATAATTCAAACACTAAATATATATTTTTTTATAGAATAAATAATAATTTATTAATTTTATTTGAATTTCAAATTATTTGACATTATCATTCAAGGGGTTCTTATTTAAATGTTACATTATCCATATGGTTTTTTTCTAATTGAATTGTAAAATCAGGACATCTAAAATTCCATAAATCATATGGGGATTTTTTTTCTAACCATTAATTCAAATAAGAAGATAATTTTCATTCCTTATAGTTATCCATGGAGATAATTTTTCCAATTTATAATTATTTTATGAATTTTTTTATAATATTTTAAAATGATGTGTTATTCAACCAAAGTATTTTAATAAATATAAATAAGGGAATTTAATTTTCTAATTGTGTTTTTATCTTCTTTTCAATGTTTTGTGGATATCCCTATACACATTGAAAACTAAGAAACATTATTTCCAATACCCTTAATTTCATTTAATTTATTTAAAAGATATTCATTTTAAGGATTTATATATGAGGATTTTATGAATTTTTTGTTTCAGTTTATCCATTTGAACTTTTCATTAACCCACCTATAACGTTTTATATAAAAAATTACCTCTCAATTTTCATTATTTCTAAAATAAATTACAAGTGTCCATGTTCGATTCAAACATTTTAAAATGTGAAAACTAGGGCACACATGTTAAAAAAAGCAACAACTTGATATGGAAGATGAGTTACCCCTCCTAAGTATTGGGACTGTCAATGTATCTCTATTCGTGTGTGAGTAATTATATGAAATTTTTATATTGAGTAGAATAAAATGATACAATACTTATAAAATAATATATTTTCTGAATAAATTTATCTTAAAAAAATAAATGAACTAGGATTTTGATATAAACATTTATTATTTTCATTTTCTTAATTTTTTTAAATCACTCTTGATATCTATTTTTCATAATACTTATTGTTTAATATAAATTTTTATGACATGATTATTTCATAATGGAACCTTAGTAAAGATTCTATACAATTTCTGTAACGACCCAAAGTTTTTCAATGGAAATTACCTTCTTATATTTATGTCATAAAATCACATGAAAACAAAACATAACGAACTAATAAGTGATAAGTGACCTTTAAAAATATGTTTTTCACTAATGTGTTTGGAATTTCGAAAATCTGGCATACACGGTTGTGTTCAAGATGATTTTTGGAGTCTAAAAAAACAAAAATGATTTTTGGTGAATAGTAACCTACCCTAATGAATAGTAAAATAATCTTATGAATATTGATATACCCTAATGAATAGTAACCTCATCTATGGTGGTATCGAAATAATATTCCTGTTTGAATTACAAGAAACCTATATTTTAGAATATGTTAATGAATGTTTTAAAACTGGTTTTTGATAATAAATTATTATTTTAAATAAATATTAAAATAATCATATTTAGAAAATTATTTTTGAATAATGGAATTCATTTTTTGATTATGCACGACGAAAAATGATTGGGGTAATGTTTTGAGATTTTTCTGAAATACTTGAATTTTTGATGAATAGTAAAATACCGTAATTTACAAAATTAAGCTAAACAAGCTAATTATGGAGTCATGGGTGATGTTCTTTTGATGTAATCCCACGTGGTTCGGGATTTCATTATAAAATAGCTATTTTTGGTCATATAGGAATTACTATTCCTTGACTTGGGAGGAATTAATAATCTAATGAATTTTTTTATTAAGAAAACCCCTCTCTCATCCACTATAAAAATCCCCCTTCACTCCCTCTTTTCTCAACACCTATAAAGCTCCAATACTTCTCTAAATTCTTCAAAATCTCTCCCCAAGCTCCTTCCCCATGTCCAAGGCTTTCTTTTCGTTCCAAAAGGCAAAAATCAAAGCCATTAAGAAGTGTCTCAAAGAGAGGAGATCAAAGGGTAAGAACCCTCTTTCGTTTTCAAGTGTTTTGTTTTCATTTCCTTACTTTTCTTATACCCTCTTAAATTACCCTATCCAAAATTCATGAAATCCCCATAATCTCATATATTCTTCATTCTAATCATGTTTATTGAAAATTTCTTGCATCATGCTTCTCCTCCTCTGCCTCACGTTCTTTAATTAAAACATCGTCCGAGATGTGTCAAATTTCCGACATATTCGATAATGTGTTTTCAAATTCTTTTATCATTTTGTTTCTGATCATGAAACCATTTATGTTATAGTTGAACCATATTATTATATATGTTATATGTCCTATTTATGTTCTTTAATCCTCATACACTCATGATATAAAACAATAATACAAAACAAGTCAATTATGGGAAAAAACGTTAAAATTGATTCAAGTGTTTATCGTAAATGATTAATGTAAATATTATCATTAACTATAATTAACCAAATAAATTTTAATCATGTAACCTACTTTATGTCCACTATTTTTATATAACTTCAATTCTAGACAAAAACTTTCATCTTACAATTTATTTGAACCTAAATACAATTGAACTTGTCATTTAAACAAGTGAGAAAAACAGATCCGAACAATGAAATTAAACCTTGCAATCAATATAAATGGGTATAAATGAACATAAAAAGGTTATAAATAATAGATCAAATTTATATAAGGTTTTTGTAAAATTGATTAATAAACCTAATTTGACTATTCATGTCATTAATATCAAGGGGAGAACACCGATGGACCTAAGGTAAGGGTCCTCTCAATTTCACTCTTATTCAAGATTGTTCACTATGTTAAGACATTTTGTGTGTAATTATTACTTATGGGGTATGATTTCACACCTCCCCCATACATCCATCTTGATGTATAGCTGATTATGATTCCCTTTCCCCTCTTACTAATCCCCCTTAAGTACGCCTGATACCATGCCGATAATCTGTAATGAATTCTACCCGAACCACTTTTATTCTTTCGGGTTGTCTTATCTACCTTTCTACCAAAATGATTTTATATTATATTTATTGTTAATACTCTAAATGTGGTGTAAATGTTCCAAGTTTATTTATCTAGAATCTTTCATCACTCTCTTCCAGGGATATGCATGCTTTTAAGTGATTCTCTCCTCATTACATTTCGATAAGTTAACCCGTTTTATGGGAACTTCTCGAATTATTTCCTATTATCAAGTGTACTATATCTTATGATTTAAGTCATGTTTGCCATATGAAATCAGTATTTTTATCATGAAAACCCTCCAGGTTTACTTCTGTTTTTATAAAAAAATATTATGCCTCTTTTCGATTTAGAGATATTCGATGTTTTCTTAAACCGCACTAAAATGATTCGACTCAAAGATTCCTAAAAACTAATTTTTACATGTTATCACATTAGATTTTTATCAGTAGTCATTATTTATTCCTTTATAAATTATTAATATCTATTTATGATTTAATTCCTTTCTTTCATGGACACTTGTATGGTACGCTTCATGACGTGATTTGGTGCCCATCTCATTCCTTGGGTACTCTTATGTTTATGTATGATTGATTATGTGATATTCTTTGTCTGGAAAGCATATACATGAATAATATTATATGGGTGTGCCCAGATTTCACTCCAATGAATTTGTTAAAGTTAATTTCTCATGAAAATATTATGGGAAAATGGTCTGGGCGGTTAGCCTTGGCTTGTGCTACTATGGGAAACAAGATTGGCGGTTAGCCTTGACTCATACTAAAGACATATATAAAGACTCTGACACCTCTCTATGAAACTATGCTTATATAATCTCATTATTATATGATCACATTCTTATTTAATTCCATGTGTATGTTATCCCATGTTTATATGTTATGATTCCATATGTTCCATGCTTCCAATATCATTATGTCAAGCCCCGTAACTCTTGTGCTTAAAGTTTATTCGTATCTTATCTCCGTTACAGGGATTTTTAGCTCATCCCTTTTTTCATGTGTTCCCCAGGGTACCATATGCAGATGTAAGATCTCACGGGAAGTTAGGAGCTCCTTATGGAGATTAAATAAAGAATTGTTTCTAACCCCATGTTTTGTGATATATGTACCTAGTCTTCCAAGACAATAGACTTAATGAACCTTGTCTTGTACACTAATGATGAATTATGTTTAAGATCATGAAATGTTATGTGTAAAAGGTTAGGGTCACTATTTTTGGTATTGGAGGATGGTCTAGTTATTTTTGGAGATTAGGAATATAGAACCATAGTGATAACATTAAGGATGATACTAAGTATTATAAAACATTCCAAAATTTGGGTGAGTATTGAGTAAGTGGTTTATTAAGAAAATACATCCATGTCTGGATATGATCAAGTGGAGGTAGCTCTGGCACAGATGTATCCTAGGGGTAAAACCCGAAAACACCGCTTTGAGCTAGACTTGACAGGGAACTGGTGCACAACAACGGGCCTTTCTACACTCCTGGTTACGACACTCCCGAATGATATGTTTTGTAGATTCATGATCTTAGTATAAACCATTATTAATGGAAAAATACTATAAGAATATAAGTTAAGAATAGATTAAGGATAACCTAGATATAAACCTACGGAATCACAAGTTCGGACATACTTCTTCTTTATATGTTTATCCTAGTACGTTCAAAGTTTTATTTTATGCTTAATAGCTAAGAATTCATGACCTTGAATTATATATTATTTCTCATAGTTAATAGCGGGAATGGGAAGAACACATACCAATAACAAACGTGATAGGAAATGTGATGATTTCCATAATGATATGCATGAGGTGATGGAATTGGGTGCTCAAAACTTCATGGAAGTACTTGCTCAGCTGGCTCAAGTTATGAATAATAACTTGTATCAGGTGGAACGTCCTCCTCCTCTATGAAAAGAGTAGGTTGCCGTGGAATCCTTCATACAGCAAAGTCCTCCCATGTTTAGTAGATCTTCTGATCCCCTCCTCACAGAACAATGGATTAACCCCATTGAAAATATATTCTCCGTCCTCCAGTGCTTGGAAGAATAAAAGGTGGTACTGGAGGTCTATCATTTTAATGGGGAATCTGATCAGTGGTGGAAACTGATCAAGAATACAATGTCCCAAGATGAAATCAATTCCATAGAATGGGAGGAATTCAATAGGATGTTTTTCAACAAATAGTTTCCTCGAAACCTCTATCTCAAGATGGAAAGAGAGTTCATCAGACTCAGGTAGAAGGAAGATGATTTAATCGGAGCATATGAAGCAAACTTTACAATGCTTACAAGGAATGCCTCTGGCTTTGTCATGAACACTAGAAGAAAGGTGGATATCTTCATTAGCAGACTAAATCTGAGTCTCCAAAAAGTGTTGGTGATTCGAGACTTTGAATGTTATGAGGATATTGTCTGTTGTGCCCTCAAGGTGGAATTGGAGATTGGAGACTCTCAGTGGTCTCATGGGCCCAGGTAAAAGAAGCGAAAAATGGAAAACAACATGGGTGTTACATCAAAAAAATCCTATGATGGAAATAATCTCAACTTTCCCCTATAAAAAATTGTTGGGAAGAAGAATCCTGGTAACTGTCTGAAGGGAAAAAAGAATTGCTTCAAATGCGGAATGTTTGTTCATCTGGCCAAGAACTGCTGATGGGATTTGAAAAATTATGCTAGTGTTGAAGAAAAATGGAAGCTTTAGATCAACACTCAGCCTGAGTTGTAGTGTTATAACTGCAGGGAGCTTGGGCATTATGCGAACAATTTCCCTAATCCAAGGGTTGTCGGAGGCAGTCAGCAACAACCTCCATGAAAAAAAGGAAGGGCTTATGCCATCAATACTGCTGAGGTGGAGCCAGAAAATGATGTGGTGACAGTTACGCTTGTTATTAATTCATGAAAAGTGAACGTAGTATTTTATTCTAGTTCTACAGATTCTTTCATATATTGCATGTTTAGTAGAGCTATTCAAACACCAACTCAAAATTTGGAGTAAAAGTTATCTGTGAGAACAACGAATGGGGAAATCGTTCCATACATGGATTATAACTCCTCCACGATTAATGTTTGTGGACTAAACCTCCCCGCAAATCTGGTCATTCTTCCTTTAGTGGATTTTGATGCAATCTTGGGTATGGATTGGCTATCTTTGTACAAGGACAACATCAATTGCCGGGAAAGGGAGAATACTATTCACATCCCAAAGAATCATTTGATTCTTTAAAAGTGCACGGAGGAAGATGAATCTCCTTTAGATTCTTTGTCTCAAGTTTGGATATTACTTCCTTGTCAGAAAGCATATCTAGCTCAAATGATTGAGACAAAAGAGAGAATCATGCTTAAAGTCATGCCCATTGTGAGGGATTACACGGATGTATTCCCTGAGGAGTTTCATTGTCTTCCTCCAGACCGAGAGGATGAGTTCTCAAATGAACTTATCCATGTATCTCAGCCAATCTCAAAGACACCTTAATGAATGGCCACTATAGAGCTGGAAGAGTTAGAGAAGCAGTTACATGAGAATATGGAGAAGGGTTTTGTATGCCCGAGTGCTTCACCATGGGGTGCTCCAGTTCTCTACGTCATGAATAAGGATGGATTGATGCACCTCTGTATTGATTATAGTGAGCTCAATAAAATCATGATAAAGAACAAGTATCCCATTTCACAGATAGATGACTAGTTTGATTAGCTACATGGGGCCATTTATTTCTCTAAGGTGGTCCTTCGGTCAGGATATTACCAACTAATGATGAGGAAGAAATATATTCCCAAGACTACCTTTCAAACGAGGTATGGACACTATGAGTTCATAGTGATGCCCTTCACACTCACTAATGCTCGAGAAATTTTCATGGATTTAATGATTATAGTCTTTAGAGATTACCTCAAAAAGTTTGGGGTGGTCTTTATTGATGATATTCTGATATACTCCAAGAGCATGGAGGAACACGAGGAGCATTTGAAAACTGTGTTTAATACATTGTGAATAGAGAAGTTGAATGCAAAGTACAGTAAATGTGAGTTATGGATGGAGGAAGTATCATTCTTGGGGCATGTTATCTCTATCAAAGGGATATCTGTGGACCCTTCTAAGACATAGGCAATTGAGGAGTGTCCTAGGCCAACTTCTGTAACAGAGATCCGTAGATTTTTGGGTCTAGCAGGGTATTATCGACGATTCATGAAGAAACTTTCATGACTGTCAAACACAATGACCAAGCTGATGCGTAATGGAGTAAAGTTTTTTTTGGACACATGAATGTGAAGACTGTTTCAAGGAGTTGAAAAAGAGGCTTATAACTATACCAGTACTCACACTCCCGACCAGGAGGGAACTCTTTGTGGTGTATAGTGATGAATCTAAGAAGAGATTAGGATGTGTGCTAATGCAAAATGATAGAGTAATAGCCTATGCCTCAAGGAAGCTAAAAATCCATGAGGAAAAATATCCAACACAAGATCTGAAGTTAGTGGCTGTGATCTTTGCATTGAAAATCTGGCGGCATTATCTATATGGGGAGAAATGTGAGATATATACTAACCATAAGAGTCTCAAGTCTATATTCACATAGAAAGATCATAATATGCGCCAGTGAAGATGGATATAGATCATCAAGGATTGCAACTTCTCAATCCACTACAATCCTGGTAAGGAAAACAAGGTCGTGAATTCTCTAAGTAGAAAGGATCAAACATCTTTATCAATGATGAGAATTGAAAAGGATTCGAGCTTCGTAGATTTGCAAAGGATGGACATGGGAATCATTAAGGGAGGAACATCATCAACCCTTTCACAAATGACCTCTCAACCATCCTTATTGGGGAAAATAAAGGATGACCAAAGAGAAGATGTGGAAATTCAAAAAAATGTGGAAGCTATTAAAAATGGGAAATCCTCCGATTTCATAATTGAAGCGGAAGGAGTTGTAAGATTTGGGACACGATTGTGTGTACCATCCGATCCAGAGAAAAGGAAGGTGCCATTGAATGTTGCACATAGATCGACCTTCTCTATCCATCCAGGGAGAACAAATCTGTATCGTGATCTCCGAGAAAAATTTTTGTGGGACAATATGAAAAGGGATATTGCCGAGTATACATCAAAGTGCCTTGTATGTCAGTAAGTGAATGATGAGAGACAAAAGTCTAAGGGGATGATGCAACACCTACCCATACAAGCATGGAAGAGGGAGAACATTACCATGGACTTTTTCACTATAAATCCAAGGACATCTAGAGCAAACAATGCTATATGGGTTTTTGTGGATCGTCTTATGAAGACAACTCACTTTATTGTGATTCGAGAGGACTTCTCATTGGATCAACTTGCAAAGATTTTCATCAAAGATGTCGTAAGGCTGTATGGAGTACCACTATCTATTGTAACCAACAGTGATGCGATATTCACCTCAATGTTTTGGAAACATCTTGATCATGCTCTGAGCACTGAACTGAACTTCAGTACAGCCTATCATCCTCAAACAGATGGCCAGTCTGAGCGAACTATTCAGATACTGGAAGACATGTTGAGAGCGTATTCTATGTAATTTCAAGGATGATGGAACCAACATCTTTCACTAATTTAATTTTCATACAACAATAATTTTCACTTGAGCACCCAAATGGCACCATATGATTCCCTTTATGGGAAAAGCTGCAGAACACCAGCATGTTGTGATGTAGTCAATGAGCGCAAGCATCTAGGACCAGAAATGGTCGATGAAATGGTGGAGAAGGTGAAAACCATTCAGCAGCATATCAAGGTAGCCCAAAGTTGACAGAAGAGTTATGCAGATAACCATCTATGAGACCTTGAGTTCAATGTCGGAGACATGGTATTTATACACATATCTCCGTGGAAGAAGGTCATAAGGTTCAGGAAGAAAGGGAAGTTAAGTCCCAGGTACATCGGCCCCTTCGAGATCCTTGATCTAGTTTGAGCTGTGGCCTATCGATTATCACTTCCACCTACCATGTAAAAATTACATGATGTCTTTCATATATCCCTCTTAAGGAAGTACATACCAGACCCTTCACATGTACTCTCTTCAGAGGTGGTATAGTTGGAGGATGACCATTCCTATGTAGAGCAGTCAGTAAAGATCATGGATCTTAGAGACAATGTTCTACGTAACAAGACTAATCATCTGGTCAAGGTACAATGGAGAAACCATATGTACAAAGAGGCAACATGGGAACTGGAGGGTGCAATGAAGGAAAAGTACCAGCATCTGTTTTGTCCTAGAATGTAAAATGAAATTTCGCGGGCGAAATCTCTTAAGGGGGGAAGAATGTTATGACCCAATGTTTTTAAAATGAAATTCCATTCTTATATTTATGTCATAAAATCACATGAAAACATAACATAAGGAACTACTATGTGAAAAGTGACCTTTAAACATATGTTTTTCACATATGTGTTTGGAATTTCAAAAATCCGGCATACACGGTTGCATTCAAGATGGTTTTCTGAGTGTAATAAAACAAAAATAATTTTTGGTGAATAGTAACCTACACTAATGAATAGTAAAATATGCTTATGAATAGTTATATACCATAATGAATAGTATCCTCACCTATGGTGGTATAGAAATAATATTCTAGTTGGAAGTACGAGAAACCTATATTTTAGAATAAGTTAACAAATGTTTTAAAACTGGTTTTTGATAATAAATTATTATTTTAATTAAATACTAAAATAATCATGTTTAGAAATTTATTTTTGAAAAAGGGACTTCATTTTTTGATTCTATATGTCAAAATATGGTTGGGGTAAATTTTTGGGATTTTTCTGAAACACTTGAATTTTTGATGAATAGTGAAATACAGTAATTTACAAAATTAAGCTAAACAAGCTAAATATGGAGTCATGTGTGATGTTCTGCTGATGTAAGACCACTTGGTTCGGGATTACATTGTAAAATTACTATTTTTGGTCATATAATACTTACTATTCCTTGTCTTGGGAGGAATTAATAAACTAATGAATTTTATATTAAGAAAACCCCTCTCTCCTCCACTATAAAAACCCCCTTCACTCCATCTTTTCTCCACACCTCTCAAGCCCCAATCCCTCTCTAAAATCTGCCCAAATATCTCCCCAAAATCCTTCCCCACGTCCAAGGCTTTTTGGTCATTCCAAAAGACCAAAATCAAACCCCCTAGGAAGAGTCTCAAAGAGAGGAGATCAAAGGGTAAGAACCCTCTTTCGTTTTAAAGTGTTTTGTTTTCATTTCCTTTATTTTCTTATACCCTCTTCCCCTAACCTTATTCAAAATACATGAAATCTCCAGAATCTCATATATTCAAGATTCTAATCACGTTTATGGAAAATTTCAAGAATCATTCTTCTCCTTCTCTCCCTCACGTTCTATAATTAAAACATCGTCTGAGATGTGTCAAATTACCCACATCTTGGATAATGTGTTTTCAAATTATTTTATCATTTTTTATGATCATGAAACCATTTATGTTATGGATGAACCAGATTATTATATATTTTATATGTCCTATTTATGTTCTGTAATCCTCATACACTCATGATATACAACAATAATACAAAACAAGTCAATTATGGTAAAAACATTAAAATTGATTCAAGTGTTTATCCTAAATGTTTAATGTAAATGTTCTCTTTGACTCGAATTAACCAAATTAATTTTAACCATGTAACCTACTAGATGTCCACTAATGTTATATAAATTCAATTCTGGACAACCAATTTCATCTTACAATTTATTTGAACCTAAATAAAATTGAACCAGTCATTAAAACAAATGAATCAAACTGACCCGAATAATGAAATTGAACATTGTAATCAATAAAAATGGGTAGAAATGAACATAGAAAGGTTATAATTAATATTTTACATTTAGATAATGTTTTGTAAATATTGAATAATAAACCCAATTTTTCTATTCTGGTCATTAATATCATGTGGAGAACTCCAACAGACCTAAGGTATGGGATCCTCTCAATTTCACTCTTATTCAAAATTGTTCACTATGTTAAGACATGTTCTGTGTAATTATTAATTATGGGGTTTTATTTCACAACTCCCCCATACTTCCCTCTTGATTTATAAGTGATGATAATTCCCTTTCCCCTCTCACTAAGCCCCCTTAAGTACTCCCAATACCATGCCGAAAATCTGTAATGAATTCTACGAGAACCTCTTTTATTCCTTCAGGTTGTCTGATCTACCTTTCTACCAAAATGATGTTATCTTATCGTTTCATGTGTATACCCTAAATTTTGATTACATGATCCATGTTAATTTATCTAGACTCTTTCACCACTCTCTTTCGGGGATATGCATGATTTTAAATGATTCTCTCCTCATTACTTTCTGATAAGTGAACCTGTTTTATGGGAACTTCCCGAATTCTATCCTATTATCAAGTGTACTATATCCTCTATTTTGAGTCTCATTTTTCATAAAAATCAGTGTATTTATCATTAAAACCCTCCTGGTTTACTTCTAGCTTTATAAAAAAAATATTATGCCTCTTTTCGTTTTTTGAGATATCCATGTTTTCATAAACCACACTAAAATGTTTTGACTCAAAGATTTTTAAAATTTTTTTTTTACATGTTATCACATCAGTTTGTTATCACTTGTCATGATTTATGCATTTATACATTATTAATGTCTATTTATAATTTAATTCATTTCTTTCATGGACACTTGTATGTTACGCTTCCTGACGTGATTGGGTGCCCATTTCATTCCTTGGGTACTCTTATGTTTATGTATGATTGATTATATGAGATTCTTTATATGGAAAGAATATACCTGAATAAGCTTAGATGGGTGTGCCCAGATAGTTCTCCAATGCATTGGGTAAGGTTAATGTCTCATGAGATGATTATGGGTGAACGGTCCGGGCGGTTAGCCTTGGCTTGTGCTACTATGGGAAACGAGATTGGCGGTTAGCCTTGACTCGTACTAAAGTAATATTTAATGTTGTTGCCACCTCTCTTTGAAACTATTATTATATAATCTCATGCTTATATGATCCCATTCTTATTTTATTCCATGTTTTTATGATCCCATGTTTATATGTTATGATTCCATATGTTCCAGGCTTCCAATATCATTATTTCAAGCCTCCTAACTCATGTGGTTAATGTTTATTATTATGTTCTTTCCCTTAGTGGTCTATTTAGATCATCCCTTTGTTCATGTGTTCCCCACGGTACCCTATGTGGATGAAAGAGCTCAAGGGAAGTTAGGAGCACTTTATGGAGTTTAAATAAAGACGTGTTTTTTGCCCCATGTTTTGTGATATATGTACCTAGTATTCCAAGAAACTAGAATTAATGATCCTTGTCTTGTAATATGAAGTCGAATTATGCTTAAAATCATGAAATGTTATGTGTAATAGGCTCGGGTCACTATAATTTATTAATGAGTTGATATACCCAACCACTTCATATGCACCGCCATTTTTATGTATATTCCATTTGTCATGATACAAGTAAAGGTAGGATTTCATATTTATTTAGTGAAGCATCATTATGATATGGGATGAGTGATGTTGGGTAGAGTTTGGAGGTATTTAAGTTGGATATTTGTAGTAATTTCATAATTGTGTAATTTTATGATGATGCCTTTTCATTTTTGAGAGAGATCATATCACACAGTATCCCATATCTAGGACTTATCCTTTTAATATTTGATTTGGAGTAGTTGTATTTACTATCATGCATCATATAATATATATTTTTAATATATTTTTGTATTTTAAGGGATATACTCTTATAAGGGAAAATCATCCCCCAATTATCTTATATTCCCATGAAACTTAATGAAAATATTTTGTGTCCTAGGGATGTCACATATGGTTAGTATAAAATATTCCACTATGCAAGATAACGATATAAGGGGTGGATGATATAAATGGTATATGTTAGTTTTGTTCTGTCTCATGGGGATGTATTTCAACAAATAAGATGTATAAAAATTAAATTGTAGGGAAAAATGGGTGTCTATCCTCTTTATATTTAAATTCATGTTACATTGGTTGTTTTGTTATAAATGATTTTCAAAGAAACATTTAGGATTTTTATCACCCCATCTTCATGGGTTTAGAAAATTTATGTGGAGTATCAATTTTTAAAAGAAATAATTACCACTAGGACTACATCATCCATGAATTATTTTATTATAGTTGAAATTATATTTTTGTATTTTGTTTTTATTGTAATTTTAAATATTCTAATCTATTTGATTAAATGTAATTTGGTTGATAAGTGTAACGTGGATTTATCTATGGAGATATAGAACCATTTGATTGACTGAAAATGAAATTTATATTCCACAATCAGTTTTGAGGGAAAGGTGGGAAACCATACAAGTTCACTATATATAGCCATTAAACACATAAAGACTCTAAAAAATCATTCAAAAAACACCAAAATTATTGAAATTTTTAACTTTTTATAAACCACAATGATGTCCTAGTACCTTTGTATTCGTATGATTTATGACTAGTTCCTACCAATGGTTGAAAATCTTGTAATAGGATTATATATATTACTCCACATTAATGTTCTGTTTGTTAAATACACATGTATTAATTCAATCCTTTTTACTGATTCTTGATCTTTGGTTCAAGTTAAAATTTACCCATAATTATTTTTCCATGATTCAATCAACCTCTTCCATTAGAGACATTGGATGTAGGGAATCTAGCTATTATTCATTATTAGAATGAAGAATAATATATAGGTGATTTCCATTCAATTTTCCTTTCCATTCATTCTTAGTCTCTTCCACCTTTACATGCCTACAACCATAATGTTTTTCCTTAAATTCACTACTTTTTATTATTTTCTATCCATTATTTAGGGTGGAAAACTTTTTATTCTCTTGATCTGGGGCTATTTTGCCATCATCCATTAATTTATTTCTCTAGGTTGACCATATTTTAATCTGCATCGGTAGGTGTGAATAATCATTTCAATATTTAGTTTTCATTCCCTTATGCACCTCACATCCCAATACATCTCAAGTCCCCTTATATACATTTTTCTCAATTTGTATTTGAAGTTATCTAACACATGAACCTATACACTATCTATACAGAATGTTCTGAGTATATCATTATCATTATCAACCATTGATTGGACACCAAATTTATTTTCTTTTATTGATGGTGTATGCATACCCATAATAGGCTGAGACTCATGATGCTAAACCCCGATCAGATCCCTTGTGATCCTTAATAGGATCAACCTTATCTAGACCATAAAATTGGTTACTCAAACTAATAAGTGAGCTACCCTATCTTGGAAAATTCATTCTCATTGGATTCTCTTTTCACAATAGTGAAACTACCATAAAAGTTTTCTTCATAACATTATAGTCTGATGAGTCCTTTCAGTAAATACATGGGTCAACTCCTTATGAGAGGGTCATATTTCATTACTACCATGATCCTCAAGAGTTAAGGACTATGGTATTTAAACACTATCTTCATCGAGAAAATTCCATGAACCTCCTTAGCTACTCCTAAATAAGACAGATATGTCACAACCAGCCTACAGTCAACCTAATATTATTGGAGAAGATCGAATACATAAACCATATTTGGATTGAAAATATTTCATCTTTCCATGCTCTGATTGAGAGCCTCCAATGATGAACCAATTTGGTTCATTATATGGGCCTCGGTGCCCATCGTCCCAACCTCGAAACATAGTTTAGAGAACCACCCATTCCAAGCCCTTCAGTCTCGATGATATGAAGGTTGAATTTTCCCACACCATTTGTAATACGACCAATAATCAGTCTAGGAATCAAAGACCACCTCTTAATTCCATCATAACTATTCCTGACCTAAATCCATACAAAATCCACTAAAGGCCTTGAATCATCTACCTCAATAGAGATTTATAGCAAAAATGGGTGGAAATATCATATTTCATGCTATCGAAACATAGAAATAGATCGACAATATTTCCTAGAATTTGAATAATAGATAGATTTTGGATCGGTAGTGGTAATTTTAGAAACCTTACACACACCGATGTAGATAGAGGATCACACTTCTAATAGGTCCATCAGAGGAGGTAGAAATATCACCCATTGATGATTTGAAAAGTTATGAAGCCTAAAAAACTCCTTATGTGAAATAAATATCTAGACAAAACCCTTTATTATATTTATAATCTTGGAGAAAATCAAAATCAATGGGAGATGAGAAAATGCATTGAAGTCATGGAATAAGTGGAAGTTATGATGCTAGTAACTATGAGGTGGTAGGGGGAGAGCATCCCCCATCAGTGTTGAGGGAGGGTCTGGAGTCATAACAATAAAGACATTTGGAATCGTCTTTAGAGTATGGAGAGAGAAATGACTTATTCAAAATGTTTTGTGGATCATTTTAATAACACCAGTTCTAATATCATGAAATCAATAAGGGATGCAGCTGGACTATTAGTTCAACATGAACCATATGTTAATAAATAACTCATCTAGATTTTAGTTCACACCATCAATGCTATTGATAATTAAAATCAGACTCATAAACCAACATATAAGGGTTTTTCATTGGAATCTCAAAAGAAATACCCACTTATAATTTTGGATGATTCAAGACATAAAATACTAAGGCATAGATTAGTTAGATTAATAGAGTATTAAATTTTATAGAAACCATGGCGGATATAAAATTCAATCTACTATTGTAAATGATTAAATACCAAGATATTTAATGGTGAGATATAGTTGAAAAAACTAAATATGTCTAGTTTCTTACATTTCATGGTTTAGATGAAACTTTTTTAAAATAAAATTCCGAAAAAATGTATTTCCTCTATTGAAATAGAATTTATCTATCATGGAGTATAATGATATTTTATTAGATAAGGAACTATTATCTTCATAGTTCACTACTAGAGAGTACATCATGTCACATATTATTGAGAAAGTGTTATGGCTATAAATTTAGTATAAATTATTCATATTTTTTATTAGTGATCATATTGAGATGGTTAAAAGTGATAGTAGTGAATAAAAAGATAATACACTAACCTATGGTGGTGGGAACACTTTTACCTATATAGGTATAGGAGGTAAATCTAATTCTAGAAATAATTATAGATGAGATAATATTTCTCAAGGGAATATGAAACGTGAGAAACAATCTAATAGATAAATTTCTTATCCTCCACATCACAAATCTATAACTAGTATAATTAAATGATTATTATTAGAGAACGTGAAAATAGATATGACAACACCATCTAATAATTTTCATTACTATGTTTAAATGAGTCATCAAAATCATTATTATACTAGCACACTAACAAAACCATTTCTAATAGATATGATGTGTATCATCCCCTTATTATTAGATAGAATGATATAATCTGAAAACATTTAGGACATATACACAAGAAAATACATGTGATTATAGAAAAACATCCACACTGAATTCGATGTCACAACAATAGAGAAGAGAAGAGTATTCAGGTAGATCTTGTAAGAAGTTTTATGGTATATATAAAATAACAATTCAAAATCAATTAGGTTGTTCAATTTTATGGACGGACATTCTCATAAAAAAACTCTTAGAAACATATTCTTTGATTATGGTGTATCATAATATTTTATTTAATATCATGTCATAAATCATATGGGTTCTAATAATGGAATATTTCATCTCTTTAGTAGATATTGGAATATTACTATATATAGAGTATGAAATTTTGTAGCATTGGATGAAATTAACTATTATAAAAATTAAATCATAACATTATCAACTACTAATGATATTATGGAAATGTTTTTTCCATCCTTGTTTGATCAATATCCTTATTGTTTCCTTAAATTTTTTCCAATTCAACCTAAAAGGGAAGTAGAATTTTTTATTTTATTATTACCAGAGACCAATCCTATTTCACATTCATCATATATGATGACAAATATAGAATGTTACAAATTGAAGGTCCAATTGGATGATTTTGAATGTGAAATTTTCATATGACCCAATACATCACCTTGGATAACATCAATTCACATTGTGTATAAGGAAGATGGCACTCTTCAGTTTTCAATTGAATAAAAAAATAAAATTCAGGTTTTGATAAATAATCAATATCATAATTTTAGAAACAACGAAAGGTTTTATAAATTAAATGGATCAAAATGTTTATCTATGATATATTTGTGATCAGGGTATCACCAAATCTGAGTTCAAAACGAGGACATTCAGATGAAAATATCATGAAGAAACATTAGAAATTAGGAATACAATGTTATTCTATTTGGTATGATGAATGCGTCCCTATTTTTCAGGGAATAGATGAATCATATTTTTCAAATGTAAGTTTAATACTTTGTTGTGTAATGTTTTTCTGATATTTTGTATTCTAAAACTAAGAGAGACAATGATAAAGACATGAAGATAGTATTAAGAATCCTATGAGTACCCCAACATTATAATATAATATCTATGTGAAACTTCTTGATACAATATATTTATTCATTGGGAATGTAATTTACTAGAATTTATTATTGGTATACCCTGAAAATAAAAATGATGACATCTCTTAGCAAACACTCAATAACTTATTTGTTCATGAACATTATCATATCGCATCACTTATGGTTTCATTAATATGTAAATTTATTCCATTGGAAATTATTAACGAGTTATATAAATGATATAAAATAATTAAAACCATACTCAATTTTACACGTATTCTTATCTTACTGGATCTAGGGAATGTTCGAGTGGTGTATTGTGATGTATCTGGATCTTGTGTGTGTTGCGTTCTCATGAAAGAATATCATGTAATAATATAAGGGTCATGAATGTTTCACATTAATGGAATAAATTATCTGATGGTTGATATTGAACTACCTTTTGTAGTCCATAGTTTGAAAACATGTAGATATAATTTATTTAAGGAAAAGATCACGAACTATACTGAATATGAAAGATTAAAAAATATATTTTCAGAATAATATTTGATTCGTAGGAAACGTTAATGGATATAATATATTTAGAAATTTTAAATTGATATTGTGTATAGACTGGGTAAAGAGAATTCAATTTCTAATGTTCCAAGTCAAAAGTCATATATTTAGATGGCTAAAAAGAATACGATCAGTGGCAGTTGAAGGAAATTCCTAGATACAATCATGTTGATTTCATTTGTTGAAATTTGTGTTGTAGTCATATTTCCAATTTATCATGTTCCTAATATTATTGAACAGGTCAAGGATAGTAAAATAAAATACCCTAATTGTGAATCTATGCTGTCAAAACACAATAGTGGGGATACCATTTATGGATGGATGGAAGATAGGAACTTAATGATTCATTTTAAAAATCAAACATAAGTTTCTATATTATACAAGTGAAAATTAGTTTTCTTTATCACAATTAAACAGCAGTTATTCATCTGGCAATCAAAAATATGCACAACGCACTAAAGAAGTTTTTATTGTTGTCATTCATGAAATTAAAAGTCATTAAATATTTTTCAATATGAATCACAAATTATTACTCCAAGGCTGGACATCAAAGAACAGATTCAATGTTTCAATAATTTCTTAATCATTGTTGGAATTGTGAGAGATTCCATATAAACTTTTCCATAGGTTTAGAATCTATGATTCCTATGTAGGATACCAACATAGATATTATTCAGTGACTCATAAATTCATCCCACTTCTTTCTGAATCATGAATCTAATACTATAAACAACCTAGAAAATATTTATAGAAATAAAACAGTAATTTTTAATGGCGCACCAAATTCAATCTTATATGATAGATACCTTATGTTTAAATATATGTTTTTCTTCATCTTTATGTAGTGTTATTGGAACACAATTGACCATGAACACTGTATATGATCATCAACTTGATGTGAATTATAATTGTATTATCTTGAACATAAGTCATACACTCAGAGTATTTGTAATGGATTTTAGTGGATCCTGAGAGTTTCATTTATCTATAATGGTGTTCACATATTTTAACATTTATTATGAAACAATTCATATTGACCCATTCAAAGAATTTTAATGTTATATTTTACAATCTTCTATTTGTTTTGTATAGAAAAGAAAGACATCACTAATTGGACAGAGCCTAATTCATCATACACTAGAGAAGATTTATATGACCAAGAAAAGAATAGAAATGAACATGATTAATTAGAAGTATAATATAGATAATTATCGATGTCCATTATAATTTTTAGTGGGGTCCATGATTTCATGAAAGAATCATTAATTATGGTTTATGGTCATTTCATAAAATAATAGAAGATAAATCATTGTTATATTGGACAACATATGATACCAGAATTGAGTGGTAATTTGGCTTATTGATTGGACTAAATAAAATGGTTCATTTTGGTTTATAATGTGTTTCATCATTCTAAACTAGATTAATATCAACCTTACCTAAGCCATCTAATTTTATATAATGATATTGATCTTGATCTAGATACTACATTTAGCTATGCACCGATACATATTTTTTATAGATGAGGGAATATATTTTTTGGGAAATTTATTCAATTATTGTACCTATTATGGTAGAATGGTTAGGTTTAGTAGGAGACACATGGACTTGATGAATTCATCATAGAACAATGTCTATAACCCTTCTAGAAAATTCCAAAATCTAATATTATATGGATGGAAATACTAATGGAGGAAGAATGTAAAAAAAATATATTAAAAAACACATTACTCATTTATGTGAATTTATGCATATTTTCAATTATGATTAGCCTCACTACATTTTGTGGATATTGTTTAACATTTTTTTATGTTTTTAAGAAGATTCACAATTAGTTCACTATTATGGAAAACCATATAGATTCCCCATTTGACCATGGGAGATAGTGAGAGATTTGAATAAGAGGTTCAATATATCATCATGGTTAAAGGAATATATAGAGAATTATATAATAATCCTATGGGATTAGAATGAATATTTCCACATGACTGGTTCATATTTTACCAAACTATGAGGAAACTTCATGTGCACTAGCTGCTTTGATGCAGCAGAGCCCACAATGTTGGTGCATATCTCAGTATAATATGCATCATAACTATTAGTAAAGATTATTTAAATAAAAAAATTGAAATTTTGGCCTAATATATTAACTAAAACCCTTATTATCCAACTATTTCTGTAGGATCTCAAACCTGAGGACACTTTTAAGAATTTTGTTATGATTTTTGTGATCAAGAGTCAATTTCAATGAATCATTGTCTGATAGTTATAGAGAATCAAACTACTATGTATATATATCCTTATCGTTTTAGATATCATTTTCACCACTAGGTGGAAAAATCCAATGTCAAAACTATTATTCCTAGATCAATGGGATATGACATGTTTTGATATGGTTTTTTTAAACTGTTTCCGGAAAGTAGAGAGGAACCCGAATCTACCATGATTGACATGTGTATATTCATAAAAATAAACCATTTCATAGTATTTTTCTTACCTATGTCTACAATTATAATAAAATATTAAGTTTTTTGTTGTTCATATCTCATTTATAAGTTTTCATTGGAAAAAACCCTTGATCGATGATTGTGATAAATATCTTATTTTGTTGTTTTAAAAACATGGTATTTGAAAGGTGTAGTCAAAATCATTGTTTACATGATAAAAATGAATTGTTTAAATTTAATATGTTTCAAATATACACTTAAATACATGGTTTTTCATTAGATAATGATTACATTACATGGTGAATTTGGATTTAAACATGGTTTCTTGTTCCACATATGGAACACTGGTGCATGGCTAAATTAATACATTACATGGAAGAGAAGAAACAATTCCTGAAATTACTCACTATCTAATTGAATGAATGAATGTATTAGTTATTATACAAAATTTAATTCTATGAATAACGAATAGGTACATTTCCTGTGAAAATAAATCTTATATGAAACATTCGATTTTGAAAAACAAGTCAAATTATTCTGTTGATGTAAATTGTTGTGATATGTCAATTTCATAGTTTTTATTTAAGAATCATGCTATGGTTTCTGAAAATATTTAATATATATATATTTTAAAATTAATTTGACATGCTTTGGTATTAGTGGATTGTGTGTGATGATTTTGGAAACTTTTAATCCTGAGATAATATACTCACTCCTAACATATAGACCTTTCTTCATATAAAGATATTTTATACCATGACATTGATAAGAGAATATTTCTAATTTCTATAATAGAGTGTAATTATCCTATATGGTTAGTGAATTTGTCTGGTTCTTAGAGCTCTTCATTTTTTGATTTCTGGAGTTATTCCATAGTTGTTTCATTGAATCCGAATATATTTAGGGTTTTGCGAGATATTAAAAATTACAAACCTCAACATCTCTGAATTTTTTTACTTGGAATTTGTGTTATTGTTATTACACTCATGCATAATAAAATATATTGGTTTTTATTATATTATATTATTTTATAGGTTATATTTGTAATGGGAAAATAATCACCCAAAAATATTATAATCCTTTGGAATTTATTTCAAACATTTGTTTTCTTTGGGATGTCACCTATGGTCAGTAGCACATTTGCCTCTTTCCAAGATAATGGGTAATAGGTGTGAGGTTTCATGAGATTAGATACCTTGGATTGTTTTGGGGGTTACTATAAAAACAATGGAAATATGGATAAATGATTAAGATACTACTATGTGATACCCATTTAATTGAGTAAAAAATAATTGGTTTTATAAATTTTTGGTTGTGTTGTGTTCAAGTCCACCTTCTCTAGGGATTGATTCCATCTTATTACATAATATCACATTTAATGTTTTAGTGGAAATAAATCTTTTGGTAAGGGATTGATGAATCAAGAACTAGTATTTAGATCCTTATATGTCGATATTACATGTATAGTTTCCATGAACTTGGTATTTAAGGTTGTTCAATAGATTGAACTACTGTTAATCCATCGGAGAAGCGGTTAACCATATTGTTAGATGTATTGTTTTGCCAATAAAATTGTTTGATCATTCCCTCATGGGTTAATAGTACCCTTTGTTCAATATAGGTACAACCATTGGGTGTGAGGCATCTAGACAATAATCATTCTCAGTGGGTATATTGCCTTAGAAAAATTAATCAATAGTTTACATAGGGTAATTTATTTCTTATCCCAATTGGTTGACCTATAGATTAGAATATGTTTATCAGTTTAATCAATAAGATTATGATATGGATATATAGAAATTACCCTATATTTGTTAATGGAACACTAGGTGGTAAGAAAGTGTAATTTCAGTGGGAAACATAATGCTTGTTCCATCCATTGTTGTCACGAACGACATTCTTCTTTATTTAATATTTTGTTACTGTTTTTTTCATGAAATCATCATTGACGAATATATCATTGTTAAAATTTCATTTTTGGGAATTTTTTGGGTTAATATATATGATTCTAACTAATTTGAACCAAATAGTAAAATGGTCATAAGAAACATCCATGAAATATGGGGATTCATTAGTTTTAGGGTAACCATTGATGGTACCAACATAGTCAGCGTATGTGACTAATGAATTGAATGGATTTATGAAATTTTCAACCACATGTGTTTTATCCTTATCATTCTAATGTTACTTTATTTTAAATAATTACATATAGAAATAAATTACATTGAAATTACCCCAAATTTCTCTAGAATGAAGTCTAATTAATGTTGTTGTCTTATTGGTTTTTCATGGATCCATCAATACAGATATAGGTACATACCATTATAAAATAAGTATTACACAATTTGACCTAACATTTTGATTAGTCTACGAATGATATGATGGTTGCATTAAAATTAAACAATTATAGAAGGAAAGCACTACTTTAAATTATTTTAGGGTTTCTAGAAATGGAATAAAACAATGTAAAATTGAGTACGATATTACACTAGATAGCCCATGCTATTGATGGATGTAAATTGTTTATCACCAAAATTGGAAGTGGAGGGTTCAGGTCCACAAACTCAAGCAATGGATTATTCATAAGACAGACTAAAATATTATTTATTTTTTTGGAATCTATTATATTAGAAATTGAATCATGAATCTCATCATAGTATTTACCTCCTTATTCAGGGATATACATTGCATGGTTTTCTAGATCATGGCATAGATGAATGTTAAATATAGAAAACACATAGAAATGGAGATGTGATTAACACGATGGTATAATTATTTTGTGAATCTATCAAAAACTAAAGTATGATACTTTTATTCGATATTATGATTGATATGAGACACCAAGCACATATGGTAGTATATATTTTGATATTTTTAATCCATTTACAATTTAAAATACATTATATAAATTTAAATGCATGAGACACCGTGTTATAGTCTATTATATGTAATAGAGAACTTCGTTGATATCCTGAGTTGTACTCAAGATAAACCTTCCTTGGTAGCTTGAGTTAGACACAAGAGTGACCTTCCTCGAAATAATTATTTATACGCAATACCGAGATTCACCAAATAATAATGTGTTAAAAAAAATATGATTATTTAATTTAATTATATATAACCAAGATGTTATTTAAAATTTTATTATTAGTATTAAATAACTTGTGAAAATAAATTATTTATAATAATATAATATTTATTCATAGGTTTAAAATGAATTTAGGAACCAATTGAATATAAAGAGAATATATTTATATAAAACCACTTTTATTCTCACAAAGCTGATTTATCCTAAAAAATTAAAGTAATTACAATTAGTTAATTATTTTAATGAAATATATATTTTATATATAAAGTCAAATATTTTTTCATTTCACCCATTAGTTTTTATGAATATAAGATAAGAACAGGGACTATTTTACATATAAAAACCATTATTTTTATAAAAGCAATTTTACGTCTTTTTAATACAGAAATTATTATAAATATTAATTTTTACACTCCTATCAGATGAATTTGAAAAAATAATATTTATTTTTGAATTAATAATGTCAAAAAAATTGTGATGCTTTTTATGAGAAACCTATTTTTTGGATGAATAGTGAAAACTACAGCTTTTTACATAAAAACATCCTTTCATCTAATTAATTATTAATTATAAAAGATAGTATAAATATGTATGAAGGTATAATTTTAGAAAAATTAAATCTTTTAATTCATGTAAATTCATTATAATCAATTTTACTTAGAAATTGAATATAACAACATAATAACCTTTTGAACATTTTTTCACTAAAACCAGTTAATCCTTATGTCTGGAAGATTAACATTTATCCTATTTTTTATTGCTTCTGCGATTGGAATTCTGAAAATCAAAACTATACCATTGAAATCAAGATAATATTTTTGATCTAATAACATCAATTACAATTTTGAAAAAAAATGACTTCTGAAAGTGGTTAAAATTAATTACCGCGAGTAAGGTGTAATTAGGCATAAATATAGACTAAAACACTATGTTTAAGGGCCCAAATGACATAGCCACATTTCAAAAAACCATTGAATGTCCATAGTTTGTAAATAAAACCACTATTATTGTATTTTATGGTTTGGTAAGACTTTTCATATCTAAGATCATGTGCACACCTATCTTCTTTTCAAAAATATAAAGTGAGTCAATTTCCTTCCCAATAAAAGGCCACCAACCCTCCCACATTCTCACACCTCTAAAACCTCTTAGGTTAGGTGAAGACCTTCCAAAATAGTATACAAAAATACTTAAACTCTACCTATAAGAATCCATTTGGGAATAAACACATCCAAAAATTATTTAGAGTCAAACCAAAAGTAGTTACCCGATTAAGAGGCAATATCTTCACTCATGCTTTTTAGTTTCATTTCCATTATCCACCCCCTCCAATATCATTTTTCTATTATTTTAAAATAGAAACAATGTCCTCATTGTAGTATTATTTTTTATTATTAGGGTTTTATATATCATAAAAGACAACTCCATATAATTGATGTGAACATACTATTTCTGTGAACGGTAAATACTGCCTCACGAAACGACGATTGTTCAATTTTTTCTTACCGACTCTCATGGTTGCCATTATGAGGAAAATTCTATTTATATATGATATATATGCTATTTATAATGTTTTATTCATCTTTAATTTATATTTATAACATAATTTTAGGCTTTCCAAGATTTTTAAATACAATAATTTCATTTGAGAATGTGTGGACTACAGCCCCTCAGAGCGATGTGATTCCCTCAAAAAATCATGGAATGCATAAATGAATTATTATAATTAAACATAACTGACATAAAAAAATCAATAATATATTCTTGAAACAATTATATTTTATTATTTATAACACACAGACACACACACACACACACACGCACACACACACACACAGATATATATATATATATTATCCATCATTACCATTTCACAAACATTAAAAGAGATAATGTCGTCTGTAGACGTCTGGACTACCTCATCCTCGACATGATGTGATTATTTTTAATTAAAATAATTCTATAAAAATGTATATGAAATTAAATTATATGGTATTTGTTAAATAAGGAACATTATGCGTGGATTATAGTTACTTATCTTCTTTCCATAATGATCATTAAAAAATAGAAATGTTACTTATGCGTATGTATGACATACTGTCTCTATGATTATAATGTTGTATCATTTTCATAACCATATTTAATGATTTATTATAAATTTATAAGTGATGTAAATTTTTTATAATTATCTCATTTTATATTCTGGATATGTTATATAAATACACCCTTGACAATATTTGACCTACGGAAGTTGTTTTTGACACAAAAATTGAATTTGGTCAAAGCACCCCATGTAAACTTATTTGATTAAATAGGTGCACACAACATATTGATATGTGAAATAAAAGTAATTATAAACATGAAAATGGTTTTGAATAAATTATAAAAATAACATAAATATGTTATACTTGAAGTTAATGTAAATTCAACAAAAAGGGAATGCAGGGTAAGGGACTTACATCTCACTTTTTATATTCGTGAGATAAATGTCATATTACCCACTTAATTCTATTTTTTGGTGCACCTACACCATAAAATGATATATTATATCATAAAGTAAATTATATTCATGGTATTTAGATGTTTCATTTTATGATAATCCCTTTTTCCTGTTTTTGATTCATGTTTAATTGATTTCCTTCTCAGATTTTTCATCTGTGAGGTAAATGTCGTATTCACCACTTACATATATGTTGTGATGTAAATACTTCCCATTTTGATTTATTTATTCATTATTTAATTTATATTCATCGTATTTATATTTTTTATTTGATTATAACTACTTTTTAGTCTTTTGATTCTTATGTATCAGATTTCTTCTCAATTTACATTCCATTGAGACAAAATTTTTGTTACGCAGAATTCACTTCTACATGGTGTATATATTGTCTTTGACATATTGTATCATGAATATAATTACTCTATTTATGTTCCATGGTTCATTTATTTCAGGTGTAATTTTGATTTAAATATTTCATTGTGGTATGAGACACATTGTAATGTTTAAATATTATTTTTCCTCAAGAACGATTTATTGTCAACAACCCTTGTTGTACGTAACCTCCTATGACGTATTAATGATATATCCATATTCTCTATTGAATATGAATATTTTATAATTCATATTTTTTATTTTATATATGAGGAATTATTTGTACATGAAATAAATGGGTTGGGGACTATTTAAGTAAATCTCTACGGGTTGGGGACTGGTTGTTGTAAACCCCTCAATGCATCGATAGTCTCATGAGATGAATTAGTTGCACAAATTCATGTAGGTAAATTTTATATTAAGGATACTAGTTCCACGTACCTTATGAAACATGGAATCCAATAATTAATCATTATCCATCATTTAGTTTCAGTTATTATTCATCCATGAGATATTGTGTCGACATATCTATGGATACATTTCAGTTTAGCTTATTTATTATATAGAATTTTTTTCACATTCATACATTGACATATTTAATTTTCCTGTTCTAATTATTTGAATGGAATGTATTTCTAGTTATTAATGATTCAATATTTACAATTCTAACTTATTTATTTTTTAATACATTATATTTTTCCTTGTAGAGCATTTAAGATCACTCTTATTATGTTTCCTTATCTAAGAATCAAAGAAGAGTACTATGAATGATATGCATTGATTAACATGATGGATTATAGTAATCATAAAAGTTGTTTATTTGTTTAGAAGAAAAAGTATTTTTTAATTATTTTATCTAACTGTAACACAATTATCAATTGTGTATCTAGTTTTCCAAGTCTAGTAAACTTATTTGTCATTCAGGGCTTGATTACTTGAAATCATTCCCATGTAAATGATAGCATACAACCTCTCCAAGATTATGGGGTCAGGGTCACTGTAGTTGGTACGAGAGGATATTTAGTAGCAATCCTGGGAACTAGTTTTAGGAAAAAGTAGTTTATTGAATATAACCGTATGATAAAATTATAAGATATATATATAGATGAAATCCATATAATTTTGGTGATGTATAGATTATGTGGGTCTTCTAAAAAATACGGCATTATATGGATACTACAATTGGATGTCGTTCTGGCATAGATAACCTAGGAGTAACAAATCTAACATGGTATTCCATGCTTGACTCTGGGTAACATAGTACATTAAAACACAGCTTATTACGTATCTTCTTTGACACTCCTATGGGATATTCTAAGTATTTCACATCGTTTTATTTACCCACCATTAAAAAGGATTTGAACTGAAAATGAAAATAAATATACTATGTTAAACCTAAGTAGGATTATATTGAAGATTAAGTGTTATAGTTACGAAATCAAACAAATGATATTATCGATAAACCATAGTCCAATGAATGATATATATGGAAATTAAATGGTTTAAGTATTTAAGTGTCGAGGTTGTAGTGAAAACCATAGTTAAAAGTATATTTTGTGATTAACCTAATTTCAGAGATATCAATCTTATATATTTTAAATTTTTTATTAATATGGTTTTAGAGAAGTAAAAAAAATATTCTAGGTGAGAACTAATTAAATATTTAAAGGACTATTGTCTTAAGCACGTGACAGAAGGACGATATGAGTTTCATGTCAACCCCTAACCTATGAAATGTCCTTGTTAATTATTTTATTTTATTAGTTAAACAATTTAATGAGTAAATATTAATGATGAAGCATTAGTAACACTTTTGAGTTTTAGAATATAATCTATTAACCATATTTATATTGGGAGATAGTTAAAATAAAATAGTAAGATTTGTCACTCTTTTATAGGCCTTATGATACTTTTAATGTTTCTTTTAGTGATTTAGAAATAAATGATTCATTATTGGTAATAATGTTTTGGGAGTAAAGGGATTAATTAGATGTTGATCATAGCACAACAAAAATTTTAGATTGTTCATTTGAGATTGAAAACTATCCTGTAAAATTATTTCATTATATTCATGGGCATAAAATGAATTTCACAACATTAGGAAAATGACATAGAAATGAAATGTTGTCTAAATACGTAAATTTATATTGAACCGATGGGCTTCTAAATCATTAAATATTTATGGATTGGAGGCCCTAAACATTCTATTTATTATTCAATTGTTTGTCATTGAAAAATTCATTCAATAACTATAAATATTTTCATTTTCCCTCTAAGTACATATTTCCACTTTCCACTGATATCCTCCTACATAGAATCCTAGTTACATGGCAGTACATGTGACCTTAGTACTTTCCATTCTCTCTTTTATAGGGGATTACTAACTAACCCTTCTAATGAAGTTGGATTTCAGACATAGGAAGTATCAAACAATCTATCACCATGATAGATTTTAAATTATGAGAAAACTATTTAAATAAGGTTCGGAGATTGTGCAGCCTGAAATACTAAAGTAGGAAACTTTTCTTCGATAGAATGTATGACACGTGATTCCTAGCACATAAGGTAATAAAATATATGGATATTTTATAAATAATTTTCTATTTAAAATAGATTATATATATTTCAATGCATGCAATAACATTTTAGAATCATTATACACAAGCGATACCTACCCTAATTGTGTGAGTTATAATGAAGACATCTCTTCCTCGATTTCCTAAGTTACACGTAAGAGTGGCCTTCCTCCAATGCTTGAGTTATATGAAAGGCTGAGTTTCACCAAATATCAATGTATTATTAAAAAATCATTATTTAATATAATATAATATTACCTATATGTTATGTTAGTGGATATGAATAGTATTAAATAACTTATGAAAATATATGGATTATAATGACATAATATTAATTAATAAGATAAAAATTAATGTCAGAACCAATTGAATATAAACAGAATGTTTTTATATAAAATCATTTTTTTTTCTAACAATGATATTCTATCCTAATAAATTCATTTAGTTTCAATTTTTTAATTATTTTAATAAAATATATTTTTTATATATTCAATAAAATGTTTTTGAAATTCATCCATTAGGTTTTATGAACACAAGATAAGAAAAAAACTTATTTTACACATAAAAACCTATATTTTTATAGAACCAAATTTACCACCTTTTAATGGAGAAGATATTTTAAATATTAATTTTCAAACACTTATAAATTTAAATTTATAAAATAATATTAATTTTTGAATTCATATTGTCAAAATTATCTTACGATGATTTTTTTTATTTTTCAGAGAAACGTCATTTTTCATTTTTAGTGAAAAATAATGTGTTTTAGTTAAAAAATGCGTTTTTTGATTAATTATTAATGACAATTGATATTTTAAATATTTTTTATCATAAAATTATATAAATATTACTTCTATTAAAAAAATTATTTCATTATAATCAATTTCATTTTGAAATTCAATAATAATAAAAAATTAAACAATTTTTTAGTAAAACCACTTAATCTGTATGACTATGACATTAGAATTAATCAAAAAAATTACAATTATATGATTGGAATTTTTGAAATATTACCTAATTTTTATAATAAATATAATATTTTTTTCTAGTAATATCATCTTAATTTTTTTTTCCAAAATGATTAGTGAACGTGGAGAATGTTAATTGTAATGATTAAAGTGTAATTAGGCTTAAAATGGACTTACACCTTATGTTTAAGATCCCAAATGAAATATCCAATTATAAAACACTTTTATGTCCATATATCATCCATTAAACTTCCATTATTTATTTAGGTTGGTTTGGTATGACTATTTTGAGGTAAGAACATGTTCACACCTAACTTATTTTCAAAAATACCATGTGATTCGGTATCATTCAATATAGAAGGCCACAACCTCTCCCACTTACTCACACCTCCCAAAACACATATGATAAGCTATAAGATTCCCATACAGTCTCATACAAACCATATTTGAGAACTAGATTCATTATTTTGGGTAGAAGCCCTTCCAAAAATGCTTTTTGTTTAAACCAAAAGTAGTTACTCGATTAAGAGGTAACATCTTCACTGAAGATTTTTTGTTTCATCTCAATTCTCCATCCCCGAAAATATATTTTTTACATTTTTGTAAAATAGAACCAACATCATATTCATACTAATATTTTTTTATTATATGTTTTATATCTACACTTACACACACCTCCTTCTAATGGAGGAAAAAATATTTTTTCTTTGAAAGGTGAATTTATGCCTCACAAAACGACGATTGTTCACTTTTCTATTACCACCTCTCATAGAGGCCTGTGTGATGGAAAATATATTGATATATGATATATATTTTATTTATAATGTTTTATTATTCTATATTTTTTATTTATAACATATTTCTCTTATTTCCATGTTGTGTAAATATAATAATTTCATTTGAGAAAGTGTTGACTAACGCCCCTTCCAAGCGATGTGATTCATTCACACAATGCACGAAATGTATAAATTAATGGATATAATTAAACATATGTGACATAAACAAAATAAATTATTTATATATGAAATGTTTTTATGGGAATAATATATATATATATATATATATTATCTTCTTTATTACACTTTCACACACATTAAAAGAGATAACGTCGTTCCTGTACGTGTGGACTAATGCATCCATGACATGATGTGCTTTTTTTATATAAAATAATAATATATATATAATTATGTGTGATTAAATAATATATTATTTATTATATAATGATAATTTTGGAAATATTTTAGTTACGTATCTTCTTTTCACAATGCTAATTTAAAAATGATAATGTTATTCAAGCATACTTACATCATACCTTCTCCTTGTTTTTAATGATGGATCATTTTAATAACTATATTTAATGATTTATTTTAAATGTATAATTGATGTAAAAATTAGAAAAATATTTCATTTTTTTTATTATATAGATGTTATATAAAGGCCCCTTTGACCATAGTTGACCTATGAATGTTGTTTTTGACACATAAACTGAATTTGTTCCATAGACCCGATGTAAACTTAATTGTTTAAAATTTTGTACACAACCTAGTAATAAGTGAAATAAAAGTAATTAAAAATATTAAAAATATTCTAAAGGAAGTATAAAACTATAATAAATATTGTATAAAAGGATTTAATGGACGATCCCCTGAAATGAAATGCAAGGTATGAGACTTCTATTTAACTTTTTTTTCATTCATCAGATAAATGATGCACTCAAAACTTAATTCTATTTTGTAGTGTACCAAATAAAAAAATTTATATATTATATCATTAATTAATTTATAAATATGTTATTTATATGTTTCATTTGATGATAATCACTTATAGGTCTTATGATTGATGTGTAAGGGATTTCCTTCCACCTTTTTACAACCGTGAGGTATATATTGATTCACCACTTACATATTTTGTATTGTATACC
Source organism: Viscum album (assembly GCA_963277665.1). NCBI lineage: Eukaryota > Viridiplantae > Streptophyta > Magnoliopsida > Santalales > Viscaceae > Viscum > Viscum album. The sequence continues at coordinate 372,657,353 of OY728134.1, forward strand.
AATATTCCATTTTGTAAAATTAAAACATGAATCCATTTATATTCATTGTATTTTTATGTATCATTTTTTATTATTAAATTTGTGTCATTTGATTATTATGTAAGGGATTTGGTCTCAATTTACTTTTTATTGACACATAATTTTTGTTATCCACAAATTCACTTATGTTAGCTATATATATTTCCTTTTGACATTATATAACATGAATATTATTACGCTCATTATTTTACAAGTTTCATTTAATTCATTTGGAAATATGAAATAAATATTTCAAATTGGTTTGAGTAACATTGGAATGTTTAAATATTATTTTTCCCCAATAATGTTTTATTGTCATCAACCCTTATTTTACTAAACATCTTATTAGGTAATATCAATAAATCCATATTCATTATTAAATATATAAAATTTATAGGGAATGTTATGTATTTTATATATGAATAATTCACTGGACATGAAATGAATGGGTTGAGGACAATTTAAGGAAATATCAACGGGTTGGGGACTAGTTAATGAAAGCCCCTCTATGCATTGGTAGTCTCATGGGAAAAATTAGTTGTTTAAATTGTTGAAGGTAATCTGTATATTGATGGTATTAGTTCCATGTACCAGAAGAAACATGGCATCGAATAATAAATCATTATCCCTCATTTAGTTTCAGTAACTATTTATCCATGAGATATTGTTTTGACTTCTCTATAGATACATTTCATTTCAATTAATTTTTTATATGTCATGTACATTAGTATCATACCCTTCTATATTCATTTTACCCTATCTATGTAACACCACAAGATTTCATACTATGTTATCTCTTCAATGTAATTCAATAACATGTGCTACATACAACACCGAGATCGAGGGCACCGCGACTTAGCAAACTAGTCATTCAGAAAGCTGTTATGAATAATATTAACTGAATATTGAGTTTTATATACTCCATATAATTTTAGAATACATATAATGTTTTTTAGACATAATATAAGAACAAATTAATTTTTTAGATAAATTATGTATTCTACAAAAAATAAAATTTTACCTTCTTTTAATGGTGAAACTTTTTTAAAACCAATATCATATACTTATATATATATAAATTAATGAAATTAAATTCTTATTTAGAATTGGGGCATAACAATTTAGTTTGCATAAATTTTTGTTACTTTTCTCATAACATTCATATTTTGATGAATAGTTAAAAATACTAAATTTTAAATGAAAAAAACATTTTAACAGAAATAATTTACAGTGTTAAATTATTATTTTTAATTGTTTGGAAGTATAATTATATTTTATTTTTATCATTTAATACAATTTATGTCATTATAAGTAATTTGACCCTTAAATTTGACATAAACACATGTCAATATTTTGATAGTTTTTACTTATTAAAAAACCCTCTTTTTGGTTTTGACAGTATGAATAAATTTTAAATTAATTAATGAAACTTATATGTTTTGAATTTCATAAAATATAAATCATTTTTTAATTTGGAATATCAAAGTTAGGTTAGGTACATTTTTTTTATTTTCCTGAAAACATTAAATTTTTTAGGAATACTGAAAAACATTGCGTTATTGTTTAAAACCGTCTTTTTATTTAAATAATTATTTATTTTATTATAATTTATTTTAATTAAAAATAGATATATAATAACTATATACATTCAATATAATTAGTTGGATTAATTTTATAATAAAATTATCTGTATAAAATTTTATTTATATTTTTAGCGACTTTTATCACCTTCTAGGGACTTTGGGAAATTTGCATAAAACATAATTTTACCGATTCTATGAATTTAATTTCAAATATATGGGAGGCACTGTTAATATCATTATTTAAAATTTGGTTCAGTAAGATTAAAAACGTTTTGGTGAATAGTAACTCTTGACTATTATTTACCATGATTAAAAGTAAATAGAGTATTTAAACGTAAAAATAATATCATTTTCACCATAACACATGTCCTAATTATATTGTATAAGTTTATTTCGACCAAAATAAACCTTAGGAATAAAATATTATCCTTTTGGTCCACTTGGATTATATTAGGACATTTATTATTATTTTATTTAAAAAAGAGATAAAAGTTTTTAATTCAAAGTTTCATAAATAAAAAAATTTTAATACCAGTTTATGCAATAGATAAATTTGACAATAAATATTAATTATAAAGATAAAAATATTTCCTAAAAAATTTAATTTAATTTTTAATTTTTAGACAATAAATAATGAAAATTATTTATGAGACAATGATTATGCAGTAATTACCTTATTGATGAATGATTATAATAATTGATATTATAAATATAAAAATAAATTTAAATTGAAAATTTTGATGAATTACAAGAATTATTTAGATTAATATGACATGTTAGAGTTGGATTTTTAAATTTTTTACAATTAATAATGTTGTTATTACATTCAAAAAAACAAAATACAAAATATTGTCAAAATTGACAAAAATGTGTTTTTAAAACAAATACTATATTATTAAATTATATAATATTCCTAAAAATTTGAGGTTCTAACAAAAAACTTTTATTATACTATATGTGTCATTAATGAACCACTTTGGGTTTAATTTGCATTTTATTGTATGTTTTTTAACCGTTTATTATAACAATACAAGAATACATGGTAAAAGTTAAACTATTTAACTAAGGGTTACATCTAAATGATAAGGTTAATATGGTGACCTAAACTTGTCAAAAAATTTATTTTATATATTTTATACTTGTTACCACCATAGGATCTAAATAAATCTATTTGTAACTATTAGAAATAGAAAATGATTTTATAATAAAATAATATTTCAAGATTTTAAAAAAGTTACCCTAACATATCTTATAAATGGTACTCCCCCATCTCATAATTTCACATGTCAAAGTCATTTGGATCGGCCAAATCCTCCCCAAATCTCCTCACAATATACCTCACTTTATCCTAGAAGCCATAACTTGAGCAGAAAGCCAACCTATTGAGCCGATTTCTTCAAATCAAAAGGAAACTCTTAAAGAAGAGGTAATTATTTATCACATCTGTCAAAGTTATTTTCTTCATCCACTTCCTCTTTCATTGTTTTTAAAATAATAAAATTATAACTCAAGTACATTATAAATAATGAGATGTTATTATATATGTGGTTCACCCATATTCCTTATTATATCCATCCTATGAATGACAATGTCCCCATACATGCGTACATACGGCATACCATCTCCACGTCGTTGTGTAGTTTGTTATTCAACACTGCATTATTTGGATGGGTATAATAATCTGTATAATTAACATTAATAATGAATATAAAATCATAATTATTCTTTAGATATAATATTCCATCCAATTAAACACCATTTTACCATCGATAGAATGATATTGTCGCTCGTGCGTACGTAAGGCTTACCGTCTCCACGACACGATGAGATTAATTTTCAACAATCACCCTTCCAAAATTTATATATATATATATATTGATTAAGTATGAGATATATGAAATAATATTTCTACTATAATATTATATATTTATGTAATTAAATTTATGTCGTTTACTTACTTCCATACTATATGATATGAAAACAGAAACAACGTTCATGCGCACGTACGGACTACCGTCTCCATGAATGATGTTTCCATATCACATATCTATCTACAATAAAAATTTATTTTCTGATTATATATGATATATAAATCTTGGTTTATATTCTTAAAATATTTAAACCATTATCTAAGTGATATGATCCAGAATAACAATTTATAACATATAGGATAAAAAAATCGATTATTACCCAAAATGTTACATTAACATGTAAATTATTATTAAATGGGTAGTATAATGTAATAAATGAATCATATATGATATCATAAATATTTATATGATTATGGTATAATTTAATAACATTCTTTTTTATTATACAGGAGGTTAAATGTTCCATCGACTAAAGAAATGTACAAGGCATGGTTTATTTCCTCTATCTCATTACTATCCGAGATTGTTTATTTGTAAGTATCTATTGGTACATATTTATTATCTATATCCATGTTTCATTAAAAAAAATTTAAAAAAATATTTTATGGTTTTATGGATGTGAATATTTATCTAGATTATCATTTTAAATATTTTTAATGATTTATTTTCCTAAATCATTTTAATTAATGCCAATGTTTTCATAATGATTTTATGGATGTATATATGTGGACTTGATTTTATTAAATTTAAAATTTTTTAAAAATAATTAAATTGGTATGTGATACTTTGATTAAAAAATCAATTTTAAATGGAGTCCTTTATAAACTGTGCGACTTGTAATTGATTTTATGAAAAGGGGTATTTCTCTCAACGTGTTTTATTAATTATTTTCAACAATGCCAACATCATTTATTGGATGTTAATCTTAATTGATGTTTGTTTACTATAATAAAATCTTCTATATTGTATCGTATGAGTAATTATATGTTTGAATGTGGATGTTTTATTTTTATACCCTTCATGGTTTATGGTTGATGTATTGACAATTTGTATTTTATTTTTAATATGAATTTTTTATGTTATTTATAAAAATTTTCAAATGAGGAATGCATTGTATGTAGTAAGTGAGGGGTGGAGACCTCTATAGCTCCTCGATGCATCGGTATGTCTCATGAGACAAACTAGTGTCTTGGCACAAGGCCTTGTGAAAAATTTATTTGTAGTCTTGGCACGAGGCCTAGACTAAGTTGGAATGATGTCTGGTGTTAAACATTCCCCCATTATGAAATTAATTATTACATTTGATTATTCGACTAGTAGAATATCCATGTTCATGTTTATATGGTAATTTTTTATTTATTTTCTCCATATTATGTTCATGTTTATGTTTAAAAGGCTGTTTTTTATTACACATCTTGCTTTAATATTTTATAGCTTCCGCTAAATTATTTACCCTTTCTAAGCATCTGAGCTCACCTATTTCATATATTTTATTTTTCCAGTATTCCATGAAGTTTATTATGGTTGACATTCAGGGGTAAGGTAGGAAATTAATATCATTTTCAACAGATCGTTTATGATATGTCTTAATTTCTTAATGTGTAATGTAACGTTCATGTATGTAATCCATTTTCCAAAACTGCAAAACTGATCTGTCATCCAGGGCATGATTCCTTGTAATCATGAAAATGTTATGTAATAATGCACCAACTCTGGGTAACTGGAGTCATGGAATTACAATATAGTTATTTGAATGGAATGTGTTTAAAATTATTTATCATTCTATATTTACTATTCTCATATATTCATTATTTTATCTGCTATATTTTTTCATACTGATCATTTACATTTCCCTTGTTATGTTTCTTTCCCCAAGAATCCAAGAAGCATACTATGAATGATATGCATGAATTTATTAGATGGATTAGATTTACCCTCAATTTTTTTATTTGTTTAGAATAAGAATATATATTTTGTAAATAGTGTATCCATTTATAGAACAATTTTAATTTATGTATCTAGTTTTCCAAGACTACTAAACTGATCAATCCTTTAAGGCTTAGTTTTCAATGACCTGACCCTAGTTTCTCATTGACTATTCCTTATTTGATTACATTGGAATACATACAAGGAATATTAATCCTGAATGACTGAGTATTTTAGTATTATTGGAAACAAGATAAAAACTTATGTATATCATTACAACATGAAGATCCATAAAACACTATTTTATTCCACATGAAACATCTCTTCTCCTAGATTATGATTAAAATTAATTCATAGATTACTTCGTCATGTCCTGAGAAAATAAAACATTAGAAAGGGGTGAGATCAGATGCTCAGTAAGAGTAAGAAATACAACAGGAGATAATATAAACATTAGACATGGTGAATAACTGAATACACATGCCTTTAATAATAAACATGAACACATTATGGAAGGAATATGAGCTGAGTAAATAATTCCACAATAAAACATAATCATGGTTATTCTACTAGTCGAATAACCTTGTTACCATTAAATTACTAGCTTAATAATGAGGGAAGTGCATATTCTAGACATTCTAAAATATTTTTTCATGGCCTCGGCCTAGACGTCTAATGATTAAGGCCTCGGCCAAAATCTATATCACATTGGGAATGACATTGGCCAATTCCATTTATATTTGCCTCATGAGACCTACCGATGCATAGAGGGGATATAGAGGGCCCCACCCACAACATAATAAGTCCAATGCATTCTTCATATGAGAGGGGATAAACATAAACAACATAGAAATTCATATTTAAACTATCATATGAAATGTAACAAACATTCCCAAATTATAAACACAAAACATTTAGAATAATATAGTGAATGGTTTTAGGATAAATTATCCACAATAAAGTTATTCATAAACCAATAAATAAAATATGGTAGATGAAATAATAAATTATTAAACCCAATAATACCAAGGAATCAACAAGAATGTTGAATTAGACAAAAACTCTTTTATAAAAACATTAAGTAATTCTTGAGATAAATATTATTTTATTTTGGAAATAAAATTTATTTCAAAAAAATATTTTTATAAAACAAGAAGTGAGGTATGATAATATTTTCATAATAAAATTACATATTTTATAAAGATAATGGATTCCAAAAATAGAACATAGAGTTCCCTTGAAAATAAAAAATAATTTGAGAAATTATATTGGATCGAGATTGTATTTTGGAAACAACTTCGAAAGTTCCATTAAAAACATGTAAATATCTATAAAATAAGGAAGGGTTCTGGTTTGTGCGCTTATATATTATACCCAAAAAGAATATATGATGAGTAAATAACAATGAATAATAATTTCATTGAGGTAATTGGACAATGAAAGTATCCCGAATGAAAATGGATGTTCGGGTGGAAAAACCCTTACCTTAACTCCAAATGCTTTACTATCTTGTAATTAAGCTCCATGAATATGAAATTATACTTATTAATAACTTATTTCAGATCATATTAGACATGAATTTATTTTACCATAATTCTGGTTAGTTTATTTATGTCTTTGTTGACAAGTTATTATATTGAATTTCGTCGTTCGGGAGTGTTCAATTCCTTTATTTTCATATCCGGTTCACTTGACTTTAAGTATTGAAGTGGAATGGATGTATATATCTAGAATTTAAATTAAATATTATTTATGAACACCCAGGATTGTAAATTTCTATTTCTATCCTTTTGTAACATGTAATGATGTTGAATCATTAGATGACAACCACTTCGATTGTTCGCCGGTTTTTTGATTATTAAGAACTAGTTTTGTCATATAACATAATTATATGTACATATTCTGGTTCCTAAATATTAAGTTGGTTTAATACATATATTATAGTCTGGTTCAACCATAAATATGGTTTCAAGACTATTAATTAAGAATAAATTGATGAACAAAACTTCATCATCGATGAAGGTTATAAATCAGAACCTCAAAGATGTTGATTTCGTTTATAAAATAAAATTGAAGGAAGAAGAATATTTATGATTGTTCCTCCATTCGAATGATTTAAATCCAGTATATAGTTGTTACTAGATTTATCATGATCATTTGAACAGAGTAGGTGAGGATAGAAAAATAAAAGAGATGAAGTTGAAAATAAAGAAATGTTAAGAGATCCCTTATGAAAATTCCGCAGCCTAACGACGTCACTTCAAATTTCATAATATCAAATGATGAGAAACAAAAGGGTATCTCATAATATTGAAATAAAAAAGGACATTATGAAGAATAAAAAAAATTAAAACCCAACTAATGAGAATGGAGATTCAAATAGGTAACATAAAATAAGTGTCGACTTAAAGAAGATAATGATGGATTTCCTTACCTTGTAGAATAACTCCTAGATCATGATGTATGGGACCTTTGGGGGTTAGGGACACCTTGGGAGGACTCCTAGGGAGGTAAAATCACCAGAGCTTACAGGATGTCGGATTTGGAATGAAATAAAATGAATGGATAAGTGGGTATTTATAGAAAAATAGAGGTAATTTTTTAATAATTTCAATGGGACACCTCATTAGTGGTTTTTGCCAAACTGTGGGATTTGCCATGGTATTTTCCCATGGTTTAAGCCAAATGGGAAACCTCATGTCAAAAGTTTCTATAAACAAGTCGACCATACTTTTATATTTAATTAATACATCATTATGATGTCATTAATCTACAAAAAACTCAAAACTATATTTTTACTATTCATGAAAAATTCATGTTTTTTAGAAAAATCCCAAAAATTCACCCCTACTATTTTTCTATGTGTAGATTTCAAAATTGAAATCCATTTTCCAAAAAAAAATTTCTAGATATTATTAGTTTAATTTTTAAATAAGGTCATAGTTAATTCTAAAAATAACAATCTTGAAGTGTAATTAGTATTATGTGACATTAAAAAATTGATTAAGATCCCATTATCATATTGCCTTATGAAAATAAAATAATATTATTTTTATAATGTTCAAGGGTCATATTACTATTCATATTACTATTCATATTACTATTCATATTACTATTCATAAGGGAATGTTACTATTCAAAAAAAAATCATGTTTGTTCTATCAGACTGCAAAAGACTTACTAAACACAACCCTAGATGATCATTTTTTTGAAATTTGAAACATAGATGAGGCAAAGTTTTTTTTAATAGTTAGATTATAAAATTGAATTCTCTATTTATTTTAAAAACCTTGGGTGTTACATTCTCCCCTCCATACAAATAATTTCATCCTCGAAATTCACAGAATATTACCTAAAAAGATTCGGGTATGTCTTTAACATTAGATCCTCAGGATCCCATGTTGCTTTCTCCAACTTATCGTTCCTCCATAGAACCTTCACCCGACTGTTCATCCTATTTTTATCAATACTAGTTCTCTAGTATCAAGAATCTTGATAGGCACTTCACAGTTTGATATATCAGGCTCATGTTCATCTTCTTCATAAGTGAGTACATGTGATGGGTCTGGCATGTAGTTTCTTAACATTGGCACGTGGAACACATTGTCATCCTTGGAGAGACATGGCGGAATTTCCAAATGGTAAGCTACGACTCCAATTAAGTACAAAATTTCAAAAGGTCTGATGTACCTGGGACATAATTTTCCTTCTTACCGAATCATATAATACCCTTCCATGGAGATACCATTAAGAAAACATGATCACCTTCTTGAAATTCCAAATCCTTCCTTCGGTTATCAGAATAGCTCTATTTCCTACTTTGACCTATTTTGATATGGTTCTGGATAATCTCCACTTTTACCATTGTTTCTCCAACAAGTTTTGGGACCATGAGCTTTCTATTAATAACATCATCCCATGAAGTTGGTGTACGACATCGCCTCCCATATAATGCTTCATAGGGTGCCATCTGTATACATGAATGGATGATATGGTTGTAGGAAAATTATATGAGTGGTAAATACTTATCCCACATTCCTTGAAAAAAAAGTGAAGAAGACCTGAACCTGTCTTCCAATGTTTGAATAGTCCGCTCTAATTTTCCATCAGTTTGAGGGTGGTGGGCAGTGCTCAAACAAAGATCAGTATCTAGGGCCTTTGGAAGACTTTTCCAGAATCTTGATGTAAAACATGGATAATGATCAGAAACAATTGATAGCGGTACTTCATGAAGTCTCACAACTTCATTAATATATATTCATGCTAGATGTTCATGTGGAAGATCTTCTCTTATGGCAAGAAAATGTGATGAATTTGTAAGACGATCAACAATGACCCATATTTCATTGTTCCTTCTAGGAGTCTTTGGTAGTCCATTGACAAATTCCATCGTGATATCATCCCATTTCCACTTAGGTATGAGAAGGGGTTGAAATAATCTTTTAGGCTGTTGCCTTCCAGATTTCACTTGTTGACAAACCATACATCTTGACACAAAATCAGCAATCTCCCTCTTCATGTTGTCCCACTTCAAATCTCTATACATATTAGTGCTACCATGGTGTATAGAGAAATTTGATCTATGATCATCATCCAAAAATTCCCTTTTTAGATCAGGTTTATCGGGAACACAAAGTCTCTTCCAAAATTTCAGATTTTCACTTACATATATGAAGTCACTCAATCTCCCATCATTCACAGCTTTAATCTTCTTTTGAAATCCCCATCATCATCCTGATAATTTTTTATCATTTCTAGTAATGATGGTTTGGAAACCATTTAAAACAGCATTGATGTTTCACCTTCCATGTTTATTCACATATCCATCTTTACTAGATCCATGAAAATAGGATCCCTTTCAAATCTCATCATGTTCAAAACTCCTTGTTCTTTTCTACTTAATGCATCTTCCACCTTATTTGCCTTTCCCAGGTGGTAGTGTATCATGAAATCAAAATCCTTGAGTTGTTCATGTAATATACTTTGCCTCATGTTGAGTTCTTTATGTTAGATAATATACTTCAAACTCTTGTGATCAATAGAAATATAACATATTTCACCATAGAGATATTGTATCCATATCATGAAATCAAACATTACAGCAGCTAACTCAACATCGTGATTAGGATAGTTTTTCTAATGTATTTTTACCTATCGTTATGCATAAGGAATAACCCTATCATTTTGCATCAAGACACAACCAAGTCCTTTCATTGAAGCATCACTATAAATAACAAACCCTTCATTCCCTGATGGTATATTAAATATAGGATCATCGACTAATCATCTATTTAGGTCTCCAAAAAATTATTCACAATATTGTTTCTAAAAAAATTTAACCCATTTACGTGTGAGCTTCGTTAGCGGGATAGCCAGTAGTGAAAAATTCTGTACGAAACGCCGATAATAACCTGCTAAGCCAATAAAACGGTGTACCTCAGTTATGTTTGTTGGAATGTGTCAATATTTGATTTCCTTTTTATTTGCAGGATCAACTCGGATTCCATCCTTAGAAACAATATGGCCAATGAAAGAAATCTCATGAATCCAAAATTCACTCTTTCTAAACATCCCATATAATTCATGTATTCTAAGAGTCTTCAGGATAATTCGATAGTGATTTTCATGTTCTTCACAGATTTTTTAGAAATACCTATATATCATCAATAAATACCACTAAAAAATCATCAAGATATTCCTTGAAATATATGTTCATTCGATCCATGAAAACAGACGGTTATATGGCAATCCAAAAGGCATTCCTATAAACTCGTAATGCTCGTACCTGGATCGAAATGCTGTTTTCTGAATGTCTTCCTTCTTCACACTCAACTGATGATATCCAAATCGAATGTAAATCATTGAAAAATATTTAGCTCAATGCAGTTGGTCAAATAAATCATCATTGTGAGGTAGGGGATACTTGTTCATTATTGTTATAGCATTGATCTCCTTGTTGACGATATACAACTTCATAGATCTATCTTTCATCATAACAAAAAGGACATGGGCTCCCCATAGATAATCACTAGGGAGGATAAATCCCTTATTCCTCAATTACTCTAGTTGATTCTTTAGTTCCAATAGTTCTACAATGGACATTCTCTAAGGGGTCTTCGATGTGGGCCTTGAACCAGGAATTAAATCAATGAAAAACTCAATTTCTCGTTCTGGAGGATTTCCAGGTAAATATTCTGGAAACACATCAACATATTCTCTCAAAATAGTTTCATCCTCTATTTGAACATTTTTTCCTCACCCATAGTTATTTCATTCTCTTCCTCCCCAATAATTGAATTTAGTTGAGCTACTGGGGGTGGATCAAGATAAGAATCAGGTGATGATGATTCTGCTCTAAAGATAAGGTGTTCTTTATCAATGTCATCAAAAATCATAACCTGCTTCTTCTTAGAATATATTTTATCATAATGGTCCGAAACACAATCCATACTGAGGATTATATCAAATTGAATAATGGGTATGAAGATAAGATCAGCAGATAAAGAACATTTATATGCCTTAATGGGAACTGATTCACAAAACATTGTTGCAATGATACTTCCTTTAAGATTTTTGACGAACAACTCCCTTGTTAAATCAAATTGGAAATATCTAATTTTCATAGCTAACTGGGAAGATTGAAATAATGAGATGATCTAGAATCAAATAAAGCATTGCCTATGTTTGATGAAATTATCAAAGTACCTACCATCACATCACGCAGAACTTCAACCTCTGCAGTTGTGATCACATATGCATGTCCTTGCTCCCTTAGCCTCTTGTGATGCTCATTTACATGACGTTTTGGACAATCATTAGCATAATGTCCCATCTCCTGACAACTACAACATTGAACATCATTGGATTCCTTCTCCCCATTGCAAACACCAGCAAGATGGCCTTTCTGACAACATATGTAGCATACTCCTTTTCCTTTTAAGCATGCGCCGGGGTGTTTCTTTCCACAATTGTCAAATGGTGGAAATTCAACTCTTCCCTTCTTCCCCATTTCATTATTTACTTTCCCATGGTTTTCAGCAGCCCTCTTCATTTCTGTCATTCCCTTAACATCATAAGACTTAGAGAATTATTTTTCTATCTTGATGGCACATGAAAATATATCCTCATATGATGAAAAACATTGGGAGACAAGTTCCCTCTGGAGGAATGGCTTTAGGACATCAAAGAATCGAACAATTTTTCTCTTTGTATTTCACATGTAGTTTACAACATATCTTGTTAATATTTTGATGTTAGCTTTTTACAATGCAACATTCTCATATTTCTTCTGCCTCAGATTCAAGAATTTTCTCTCCATATCTGCTCGCTCCACACGAGGGATATTTTTTTCTAATAATATTTCCTTAAAATATATCCATTCCATCTCTTCTATCTCTCCCTCCTTCTGTATGTTTTGGATTAATGACCACCACTAATCCGCATCTCCGGATAGACGATATAATGCAATAACAACCATCTCGCTTTCCTCACATCCCAAAGCGAGAAATATCTTTTCAAGGGAACATATCCATTGATCTACTACAAATGGGATTTTATTCTAGTTGAATGATGGAGGTTGTTGTTGCATAAAGCAATCATGCATAGATCCTCCACGTGGTGGATCCGGATGCTCTATATGGGTAAGGATATTTTTCATAACCTGAGTATGTTGTCCCAGTATAGCTAAGAGTTTCTCTGCACCAGTCACAGCACCAGAGCCAACATCATTATCTAGCATCGGAGGAAAATCCCTTCAGGGAACATGTGCATTCGTGTGATTTCCATTCTTTCCACTAGGCACCATATCTAGATAATTCTATATACTATATTAGGTTATGAATCATGACGTATAATCTTAAATAATAAATACTCGGAAAAAAATGAGATCCTACACAAGGATAATACCATATTTACAAAAATGGTTTCGTTCAGGAATATTTACATTAAACTCCTTGATAATGGCTTGTAAAGAAAATGTGAATGATCCTAAGAATATCCCCTTGGAGTGTCATTACCAAGAGTGTAGTAAGGCCTATTTTCGTGCACAAGTTCCCGTTCAAATCTAGCTCAATGCGGTGTTTTCCGGTTTTACCCGTAGTTACATATGTGTCAAAGCCACCTCTTCCTGCGCGTATCCATACAGAGATGTAATGCTTGAATGATCCACATAATCTATTCCTTAACAAAATACCAGGATGTTCTTGTATGTTTATCCTCAAATAATATCTTAGGTACTCTTCCCTAATTCTACTTTTTATAAATCTTGTTTCCATGTATTGTACTAAACTTCCTCTAATACCAATTGTAAGGACCCGACCCCAGTTTCCTAGAGGCGGTCCTTTATTTGATTACATTGGAATACATACAAGGAATACGGATCCTGAAGGACCGAGTAGTTTAGTATTATTGGAAACAATATACATACATAAGTTTATCATTACAACATGAAGGGATAGAAAACACTGTTTTATTCTAGTAGAAAAAAATTGTCTCCTAGATTATGCTTTCAAATCATTCATAGATTACTTCTTCATGTCCTGAGAAAATGAAACATAACAAATTGGTGAGATCAAATTCTCCGTAATAGTAAGCAATACAGCGGAAGATAATATAAACATTAGACATGGTGAATAATTGAAAACACAAGCCTTTAATAATAAACATGAACACATTCTGGAAGGAATATGTGCTGAGTAAATAATTCTATAATAAAACATAATCATGGGTATTCTACTAGTCTAATAACCACATGAACATTAAATTACTATATTCATAACAATGGAAGTGCATATTCCAGATATTCCAGACATTCGGAAACATTTTTTCATATCCTCAGCTAAGACGTCTAATGATTAAGGCCTCGACCAAAATACATATCACAATGGGAAAGGCCTTGGAAAATTCCACGTCTATTTGTCTCGTGAGACCTACCGATTCATCAAGGAGAATTATTGGGCCCCACCCATAACATAATAAGTCCAATCCATTCCTCATTTATGCGAGGATAAACATAAACAACATATACATTCATATTGAAACTATCATATGAAATGTAACAAACCTTCCACAATTATAAACACTAACTATACAGAATAATACGGTGAATGGTTTTAGGATAGATAATCTACAATAGAGTTAGTCATAAACCATTAAATAAAATATGGAATATTACTTCAAAAATTATTAAAATCAATAATACCATGGATTGAACAATAGTGTTAAATTATATGAAAACACACTTATAAAAACATTAAGCAATTCTTGAGATAAAATTCATTTATTTTGAAAAGAAGAGTTCCTTTGGAATAATCATTGTATAAAACCATAAGTGAGGTATGATAGTATTTTCATAATAAAATAATTGATTTTATAATGATAAATGTTTCCAAAAACAGATCATAGAGTGCCCTTGAAAATAGGAACGAATTTGAGAAATTCCATTGGATCGGGCTTGTATTTTGGAAAAAACATTGAATGTTCCTTAAAAAATGTGTAACTATCCATAAAATAAGGATGGTTTCTCGTTTTAACACATATATATTATAGCCAAAAATAATATATGATGAGTAAATAACAATACATAATAATATCATTGATGTAATTAGACAGTGAAAGTATCCAGAATGAAAATGGAAGTTCGGGTGGAAACACCCTTACCTTAAATACAAATGTTTTCATCTCATGTACTTAAACTCCTATAATATGAAATTATAATTTTTAATAACATATATCAGAACCTATTTGACATGTATTTAGTTTACCATAATTCTGGTTAGTTCATTTATGTCTTTGTTGACAATTTATTATATTGAATTTCGTCGTTCTGGAGTGTTCGTTTCCTTTATTTTCATATTCGGTTCACTTGATTTTAAGTAATGAAGTTGAATTGATGTAAATATCCAGAATTGAATTTAAATATTATTTATGAACATCCAGAATTGCTAATGTCCATTTATATCATTTTTCTACATGGAATTAGGTTGAATCATTAGATGACAACAACTTCGATTATTCCGCGGTATTTGGATTATTATGAAATAGTTTTGTCATATAACTTAATAATATGTACATATTATGGTTCACGAATATTAATTAGGTTATAATAAATATATAATAGTCTTTTTAAACCATAAATATGGTTTCATGACAAGTAATGAATAATAAATTAAAGAACAAAACTTCGTCATCCACGAAGGTTATAAATCGCAACCTCATGGATGTCGATTTTGCTTATAAAATAAAAGGGAGGGAATAAGAATATTTATGATGGTTCATACATTAACATGATTTAAATCCATTATATTGATTTTACATGAGTTATAATGATCATTTCTAAAGAAGAGGTGAGGAGAGAAAAATAAAAGTGATGAACATTAAAATAAAGAAAAGTTAAGAGATCCCTTTTGAAAATTTGGCAGCCTAACGGTGTCACTTAAAATTTCATAAAATAAAATGATGAGAACAGAAAGGGTATCTCATTATATTGAAATAAAAAGTACAGTAAGAAGAAAAAAATAAAATTAAACCCCAACTTATGTGAAAGGAATTTCAAATTGCTAAAATAAAAGAAGTGTTGACTTAAAGAAGAGAATGAAGGATTCCCTTACCTTGTAGAATAACTCCAAGATCTTGAAGGATGGGACCATGGGGGATTAGGTACACCTTGGTAGGACTCCTACAGAGGTAAAACCACCAGATAATTGAGGATGATGGATTTTCAATGAAAGAAAACGAATGGATGAGTGGGTATTTATAGAAAAAGAGAGGTAATTTTTTAATAATTTCAACGAGACACCCCATTAGTGGTTTTTTCCAAACCATGGGCATGCCCGTGGTATTTGACCATGGTTTAAGCCACTTGGGACACCTCATGTCATTATTTACTATAAAAAAGTCTAACATAATTTTATATTTAATTATTACTTCATTATGATGTCATTAATCCACCGAAAACTCAAAACTGTATTTTTACTATTAATGAAAAAATCATATATTTTAGAAAAATCCCAAAAATTCACCCCTACTATTTTTAGACATGTATATTTTAAAAGTGAAATCCAATTTTCAAAAAAAAAATCTAAATATTATTAATTTAATTTTTAAATATGGTCATAGTTAATTCGAAACATAACAATCATGAAGTGCAATTAGTTTTATGTGGCATTGAAAAATTTATTAAGATCTGATTATCAAATTTCCTTAAGAAAACAAAATAATATTATTTTTTTAAAATTCAAAGGTCATATTAATATTCATATTACTTTTATTATTACTATTCATAAGGGTATGTTACTATTCACCCAAAATCAATTTTGTTCTATCAGACTCCAAATGACTTACTGAACACAACCCTGGATGATAATTTCATTGAAAATAAAAACATCGAATAGACAATGAAGTGTTCAATGGTTAGATTATAAAATTGAATTATTTATTTATTTTCAAAACCCTAGGGTGTTACCTAGTTCCTTGTAATCATACCAATGTATTTGATAGTAGATACCTACTCTAGGATTCCAGGGTATCGGTCGATACATTTTTTCTTAAGTAAAATGTGTGATTTTTTTATTCTATTTGGTGTTAAGAGGACATTTCCTAATAAATATGGATAACTATAAGATTTGAGTAATCGACTCAATAATCATCCCTAGAAAGTATGATTCATTTTATTCATTCTTAATTAAATTACTTTTGGATTACCATTGCTTAACAAAACTAGTTGACCTATATATCAATAGATGTGTTTTCAATAGTGTTAGAAAGATGTTGTGTATAATATATATAAATTAGCTTCTATTGTTTATGAAACACTGCGATGTTATAAATAGTAGTTTGAATGGGGATATAATTTCATGGGATATATATATATTTCATGTATACAATTCTTTTAAATATACATTAACATATTTTATTTTTCCAAGAAACCATTTTCAATGATGAGATCATTATCAACATCACATTCCAGAGAATGGGTAATGGCCAATAGTGATTATTATCAGTGAGGTAAACCCTATAATAATGAATTAGTATAATATATTCATGGATTATGGATAGTCATTATATTTTTTGTAATCTTATAAGGAATCATCCTAATGAACCCACATGGTGATTCTATTGATGGAATTTATGAATTTGTGTCCATAATATTGTTTCCACTTTTTAGTATAATGTTTATGTGAATACAAAATAAATTATCCACATAAAAATAATTCTATGGTAATTAATTCTAACTTTTACTAAAGGAATACTAAATAGTATAGTTGTATTTTTGGTTGTTTGTCTAGGTAATACTATAATAGTAAATTATTAAATTTAATATAGAATTGTTATATAAATTATTGTATCATTACAATATGAGTGTATAAAATATTTAGTTCAAGGTTAAAATTTCCCATCCATAACATTAATGGGTTTCCCATGTGAGGTCAATAATTTAACTATAGATCTTATCATTTCACAATCTATTATTATGATTAGTGAAAAACAAAGGCTTTCATTTTACAATGGGGATGATATGGGTCTTAATAAAATTTTCTATGAGGAATCATTCACATAGGTAAATTTTTTCATAACACATTTTCCACCGTAGTTTTTTTATTACACCTGCTTGCAAAGAAGCTTCAAGAACATGTATATAGATTAATCGACCCTATAAAGAATATATCTTTGGGAATTTAGATAATAGTTATTCATTTATAATAAAATTATTATATATTTCCCACAATTTATTTGGTTCTGTACTAATCACTATGTTATTTCGTGGTTTTAAAAATGATAGTATAGATTTAGAAGTCATATTTTACTTTTTGCTGTTCCCTTGTGAAAGATCAAAGGGGACAATGTGAACGCAAATATACCTAAATTAACTCTTGTTTTGTCCATGTGGGATGGTCAAATAATAATTTTTTTAATATCCATGTTTATATAAATATATTTTTATTAAAGCATTTCATGTTTCCTATAAGAAATAGGATTCCATCCCATTATAATTAAAGATAGATCAATATATTGAAATTATTTTTTGAGCCTATTTATGTGTTCGACATACCCATTATTTAAATAATGTAGAAATTTACTGAAGTTGAAAATCACCCACATGTTATCAAAAAAGAGTGAAATGTGTTCTTACATGATAACATTTAGTATTGTATAACAATAATTAGAGATAGGATAATATATATTTTATATTTTATCTTCAGCCAACTCCTCTTATATGTCATTAGAGATAACTCCACCTACAACTGAGGGACTTCTAATTACACTTCCATAGTAGGATCATTTCCATAAACTTTTTCAAGAGGATAAAATTATATTTATATTTATTTTTATTTATCCAAATCCAGGAGGCAATACTAAAGAAATTATAATTATATCTTCCTTTGTGTAAGTAATAGTCAACATAAGACATCTTCAGCCATTAGTATGGATTTTACTATAAGAATTTTCTGTTTTCTAAAATTTTATTAATAACAAGATATCCATACAAAGAGTATATAATCCAAAAAATCTATGTTTAAATATTGTGTTAATTAAAATATGGAATACATTAGTTCAGTTCACTTGATTATATGGAGGCCTAACTACATTGGCTTTGATCCTCACTCCTCATACCAGGATAAAAATAGAACATGAAACTATTGTAATTTTTTTTAAATATATATTATAAAATGATCTCATGGATAGTATCTGTTTCTTCATCCATTTTGATTAATTATTTGAATTAAGGTACTTACCATAATGAAAACATCATCGGGACATCTGATAGTCCGGAACTTCATCGTAATCACAAGCAGAAAATCCATAGTTAATGAATCATGGAATATTATGGGGGAAGATATCTATTGTTATAATATTAATTATCATTGAGTGGAAATCGACAATAGTGGGTGTCTTAAGCTTGATGGGTGTGAGATTTCCATTGTGTTTATTTTCAGGGAGAGTACCTATATGTTTTATAATTTATTATGTATTGGGTGGACCTCAATTATTATATTAAACATCACAATTCATGTTAGTTCTTTAATCTTTTTCTATAATTTTATATATATTGGAATTTTGAATTTTATAGAATTTTTAACTGAATAAAAATGTATTTATAGAAGGTAAATGGTGTATAAAAACTGGGGTCATGGTGAACCAATGTCACTGATCCCCTGGTGTCTTGAGAGAGAGGGTATAATTCAACCATAGATATTTTAATATAACCGTACCAAATTTTAAAAGCCTCTATATGTATTTCTTTAAGGATTGACACAATGAAAAACTCATCTACAAAATCTAAAAATCATAATCCAATTCAAAATGAATTTTATCATTGAAATAAATGGAGATTCATCTAATAAAATTAATTTTTACATATTTTTATCACTTTGTGATTCAACCTTCCATTATTTATCTCTCATATAGTGGAACCAAGAATTATAGGTTAACTATGGAATGGGGGTGGGGTGAATTGGTGAAAACTAGTTTTCTCTTTCCAATTATGATTTATTGTGAAATAAATCTCCCTCACATATTAGAGTGATCAATTTAATTTCATAATTGAAAAAAATCGAATAAATAATGTATTAAAGGAAACATCACATACATGGTTCACAATTTAAAATGAGTTGTTAATCCTTGGTATCATTATTAATTACCCAAGTCTATAAAATCAACAAGAACCACCACATGATATATAACAATAATTGAATATATTTTACACATGTTTCAATAATATAAAAACACTAAAACTGGATAATCATTACAAAAAAATTATCCTCAATATTTTATTTGATGAGCCATAGGTTATCATTCTTCATTTTATGAGTATATCCCTAAAATATTGTAGTGATCCTAAAATTATTCTCTTTTAGGGACAAGTTTTTCTATCTTATTCTTTACCAAATCTCACTAATATTATGATATGACATGAAATCCAACCACATGTAATATCTATATACCTCCATTAAACATTAACTAATTCAAGTATTCTTTTTTTTTCAAATTTCTTCTAATCAGAACTAAAATAAACATCACACTTATTATCTCTCTAGAATAAGAATCATTATTATTTCAATCATATCTTGTTAAATATATTTCATCTGTAAATCACATATCAGTACTATATTCACTTCAATATACTATTATTATTTATATTTTAGCGCATTACATTTTTCAGAACATGGTAAAAAAATTATATTTTATTCAAACTACCACATTGATCATTCAAAAAAAATATGATTCTAAAATTTAAATATACAAAAAAACAAATATATTTATATTCATCTAAAACCATTCTTTGATTTACTAATATTATATTTTAGTCATTGATCCTATCTATGTAGAATATTATATTACTCATGGAGTCATTCGATGTTTCATGGAAGGACTAACTAGATTTATCAAACGGAAATGAAATAACATTTCCTTTTAAAAATATTAATTATTATGAAAAAAAATCTGTTTTCTAAAAAAATTGATATCCTTAAAATCCACATGTGTTCATGGTGGAATGAGTCTCCTCATTCATTTCTCTAACACTATATAATTGAATCACAATGATATTTACACATCATAAACCATCTTTCACCACTACAAGAATCATAACATTTCAACATGATATTTTATCCTTAAATACTATTTTAAGAATCAGCTTAATTATTCATATTAATGATTCATTAATGTATTTAAATTATTCAATGTAAATCCATATACATAAGGAAAAATATATCTTATATATCAGAGGTTGCATCCATCTGTTGAATCATTTGTAATTATCCATGAAACTTTTCATAGACAATATGAAAGTATAATCTATAACATCAAATAAATATATTACATATCTAATTGTAACTACAATATATTTTGTATCACACTATTTAGAGGAATTTAAAAAAATGCACTAATAATATTATAAAATAAGAAAAATTTATGTATTGAGTAAACTATTTATCCCAAGTTGATTTATATGCTTCAATTGATAGTAAACGATATGTATCATCACACCATATCATGTACAATGAAATTATCTAATTCTATTTGTTCTACGGTATATTAAATATCCATATATAAATATATTAGGGAGATTTCCATATTTATGTTCATTAGAAAATATATTAGATAATGAACATAAAAATATAAACATTAAATACTTCATAAAATGTATAAAAAAATTCTCCTTAGCTACATAAACCTCATATATAACTCAAAAAAAGTCAATATTCATTAAAACAATCTTCTAGATTCTCAAAAATGTTCAGGTAATATTGAAAAAAATAATTAGTCTTTTTTAATATAATTTATTTATTGGAAAAAATATCTAATACAATAATCATATATACTTATTATTATTCAATTTTTATTATGTAGATAAAATTATAATTTCTATAGAAAACATCATCCAATCCATACCACATCATACTATCCTTGTTTCTTAAAATTATCCTTATTCTTAACTTATTCTTCATGGGAAAAAATCTCCCAAAACATCTCTTGGTCTCAATAATACCCACATGGATTTTATTATTAATCAAGATACATAAATAAAATTCAAAAAAATTATCACTAGAATTGATTCATCAGTCAATAATTTTAATACTAAATGAGAGATATTGGTATGGTAAATAAGAACACTGAACAATTATAACATATTTTTCATAGAAGTTAGTTACATCCATTTTACCATAGCCCATGAAACCACTTATTACAAATACATCATTATTAAGAATATGATAATATATTCATCTTTCGAATAAGTCATAAAATTTTTATTATGGAAGAAAACTAGTCCCGATAGAAAGAAATAAAATGAGAAACGAAAAAGAAACATCGTGATTTAGGGAGGTTAAAATAGCGAAGACCAACTGCATCTACTACTACTAGGTTAATCCCCTCAGTCTTCAAATAATTAATGTTTGGGTAGCATTGGATCCTTTAACCTTGACATGACATTGAAGCGAAGAAGAATTCTAATTTTTTTCCTCTAACACTATGTACTGAATAAGCCTCTAATTACTAATAAGCCTTCTTAACCTTATGATAATTAATGAAATCAACAAAGGTATGGTACATATGCCATGCTGAGAATTGTACAATAGTATGCTATCCATTTTGATATCTATCAATCTGATATTATTTAGTATACATATAAGGATATATGTCATCATCACAATCTACTTTTCTTGGAGGGAGTCTCCATTTACAAAATATGTACTGAATCCTTGTATTACATACCCCCACTAGCCCTAAACCACACCTTCATCCATCAATAAACCAGTGATGATGGAGACGTTAGTGTTAAGATTTTTACCAGAGATGGGGGATTCTAGGGAAAATAACTCACCCGGATGATCCTGGAGAAATGCACAGATGTTCTACCAGCAGTAATCGGCCTAAGTGTTAGTGCATCCTCCGAGTTCTTTATGAACTGATCTATACCCACTAATAAATTCTTAGTTCTGACTGCGATGGTTCATCTCGTGCATGAGATGCTATTGACCCAGGCATCGTATCTTGACATACATATATATCAAAAGTCATATAATAGGACTAGAGTCCCTACCATCTATTTCTTCCAATCTTCTCTTGAAAATTCGTACCATAAATATTGGAAACTAGAAATCTTCATTTCATGAGAGGATATTTCTCTAAAATACCCAAATTTATGCCATACCATGCGAGCCCATGCAGCTTCTAATAATATGTGATGCGAGATCTACACCCTTCAATCCCTACAACACAAACACCTCGAATGAATATTAATACCGATGCATTTAACATTCTCATCCGTTTGAAGGGATCAGTTGCTAATTCTCTATAAGATAAATTTATAATTTGTTTGGGCCTCTTTACACCACAATGTCTCACCCTTATTATCCCCATGGTAATATTTCATCATTAAAATACTGTAATCATTTTCTGAGAAGGCTTCTCATTAGGATCTTATAAAATTTAAAAAAGTTGTCTTCTTATTTATCTTAATAAGATAAAAAATATCTACTATTGACTATCTCGAATAGTGTCAATGAAGCTCTAATTCTTCCATGCACTCCTGAATTTAATATCTATTATTGGGCAGCTAGAGAACCTAGATTTAATCCAACCCAGTTATGGTACCAAAATAAAATTTCTCCCTTTCCCATAACCCATCAGGTATGGTCCGAATGATTAATTATATGAGTATAATCGACATTACATAGCGAATATGGGTTGCCTCTCATAGTATTTATCTTTTTGCTATACTATTTGGCCAGGTACCACCCCTAAATGATTATTTCTACATGAACGTACCATAATAACTTTTATCACATGCATTGAAGCATATCAGCTAGATTTTTTACATTTACTCATCCCACTTTAATGAATCTATCCATTCATTATGAGGATTCTTACTGATATTTTCCCTCATAATCTGCATCCCATAAGAAATATGCTAGGATATTATCAATGTGGTCAATGAATTCCTTTGTAACCTAAATATAATAAAGAGAAATAACATAGATTGATGTAAGGATGCAATTAACCAATTTCATTCTACCTCCAAATGAGAGGAAGTTGTTTTTCAAATTAAGGATTATTCTAATGATCTTGCTAATAATTTTATAAAATTGATCTATATGGGGCCTCCATAGTATAATTAAAACACCAAAGTAATCCATTGGGAGGTCTCTCCTATGGATATTCATCACATTATTTAGAGAGAGAATGATTCTATTCAAGCACCATGTAGATTTATTAAAAAAAATTTGTATAATTGATATTCTCTCAACACCATTTGAAATAATATCTAAGTTTGTTGGTAATTCCTCATTCTGATATTTTTCTACCATTAAAAAATAATACTATCATCAGGAATCCTATGGTGAAAAATGATTCATGATATCTATGTTCATCCTTAATGTATGAACTCCGCCCAACATGATACTCTTATTCGCGATATGACTTAGGACATCATGGATGATGATAAAAATGGTCAGGTATAAAGGGTCCCCTTTTCTCAATCCTATGGTCACTGTGAAAAAATGAAATTCTTTTCACATGAAATATATTGAAATCTATGATCCACTAAACCACCTAAACATAATATCCATGATATTAGGAGAAAAACAAATATTATATAACACTTTGGAGATGAATTTCCACTCTATTCATTCTTACTATCTATCCATATTCATATTGACTTCGATTTTATAGCTGGGGAATTTTTGGTTGATGTTAGAAAAAAATTGAGCCAAAGCTATCGCCCCATGTATGGACCTCCCATTCAAAAAATCATGTAGTTCATCATATATCCAATGAGGATTATGAGAAGACACTCTTCTATTTGTCACACTTGGAAGAACCTTAATTGGAATATTCCACATGCTTATCAGATGATAATGATGAAGAGATAAAATTTCTTTGATCATGTGGAGTATCAGTAATGTGGTGGGCCAACCCATTCATGGAAGAATTCCACCCCTAAAGAATCCCCAAACTGTATTCACCATATCCCCTTTAATAAGATCTCAAGATTCTATATAGATGCAACCTGATATACCATATGGACATGGAACACTGTCTGGATTAATCCCTTTCAGTACTTCATAAATATCATTATATTCTATTATGGTTTCGAAGAAGACAATATTAGATGATGATACCACATGAGGCACTACATCAAATACATCCTCATAACCACCTGGGTACCTACCATACATGTGTGGGTTAGGCCCAACATGTATTGAAATGAAATAATATTCATCCATACCTCCAACCACATCTCTATATTTATAAAAGTATTCATCCCTACATTGTTATTTGGTCTAATTACACACCTCTTACTTTTTATACATGCATGAATAACCACCATATTCTGATCACCCTCCCAGATCCATTTAACACTCGATTATTCACAAGCCACACACTCCTGCCTCAGTAGTAAGTCTTTTATGGTGTCCTTATATTTAATGAGATCAATGAACATATAATCGTTCTAGTTTATTTTTATACTGATTACGAGTTGTTCAAAAAGAACCTTGTACTCCTCTATTTAAGGTAGTGGGGGGGGGGATGGTTCAAAATATAGGAATGATGATCAGCTTTAATCCGCTGAAGATTATTATGAAGCTCCATCCAAGAATAATCCTAGACATGATTGTTCCATGAATCCATAACATTTCCATGAAAACAAGGAATTCCAATCCACTGATTTGGTAATGGGAAACATGCTCCTATTATAATCATGTCAGAAAAAACAACCAAAAGAAGTGAGTTATTAGAAATTCATATCACAAGGTTCATTACATTAGAATTCATGTTATCTAATATGGATTGATAATTTGCAAGACCTCAATCCAAGTGGCACCTAGTTCATAGATTCCCTTTTTGGTAATTATACTATGTAATGTTGCCACATATATATCCCATCTTATGAAAATTAAATAGATCCATAATGATGACAAACTCGTGGCTATCCTTCCTTAGGAAATATCCCCTATATTATTTCTATTTTTTATCCACAGAATATATGAAACTAACTCCAACATTCAATGGAAAGTCACCTATATTTAATGTACCTAGGTCCTTTTATAAAGATTCTCTGGTATAGGAATCACTATTTTAGTATACAAATGTGAAGAAGAGGGATTTTCTACCCGAAGTGAATTTTATTGTCACGTATTGGTTGGAATCCCCTATGAGATCCATCGATAAGTTGGAATCCCATAAGATCCACATATACTGTTTTTGGGGAGATTCATATAGGTAATGTATAAACCTGACTCTTCGTAGAAATTCAACTAATTTAGAGAATATTTTTATTGGTTCCAGAACTGTAACTACCAAGACAATTTTAGATTCAACACCATTAGAAATGATGTTAGTCTTTACTTGAGATTTTTGGCCTCTCGAATTCGACACTAGAGAAAATATAATGGATAGAGATCATTCCTGGTACTATCCCCATGAAATTTTATTCCCTAATAATATGATAAGATGATAGTATTGAAGATAATACTGATTGTGACCGCATGTACATTCCATTAGATCTAGGGGAAGGATGTATTTCTTTTGGAGAGGGTTGATCCTATACTCAGCCTGACCCCTTCATTAGTGTCACTTAATGAGAGATAGAGAGATGAGGACTAGTAGAATACATTGAATGATAACTCAGGATCAAGACACATATGTATATATCTAGGGTATCCATAAACATAGGAAAGACCTCAATCTACTTTATTATTAAAGGATAAGATGAGGGAAATTTCACATGTCGATCAACTGAAAAATATTTCGAATGAGGATATGATGGGGTATACTCCTACAATGAGGGCCCATGGTTAGGTGGAAAAATATTCATGGGGAGATAAATGCATCATGATAAATTATTTCCTTAATCTAGATTATTTAGAAGATGAATATTCCCCCACAGGGGGCCATATGACACAGCTGAGAAAACCTGAGACTAATAAGGAACTAATTACATACAGTTCAAATCCTTTCCCTCTAATGGGTTTTGAGTAGATTCAATTTGTTTTCCTGTATAGTATAGAGTATTATCCATGGAATGATAGTGTGAATCTATTCCCTCTAATGGATGGTGTTGATATTCTCTCCCTCCCCACTAGACAAGGGGGAAAAGTGCATGGGATAACACTACACTATCTCGAGTCACAACTGAAATAATTAGAATGGATTGGATTGATTCACTAACCTTTGAAGTCAATATTTTTAAGGGTGCATCAGAGGTGAGTGGAACCATAAATCACACAAAAATAAAGAAAAATGAACGAACATGGTAATTAAACATAGTTTAGTAGGACAACATACATCCATGGGAGAAGGGGGCCAACTAATATTCACTCTCTTAGAATATAATTGATGGAATTTAAAATTACATGATTAGAACCACTTACAAAACATGGGATTACATCCCATTATTAAGAAAAGAAAAAATAGCTTTCTCCTTCAGTTGGTAGTCAACACACTTATCCTTGAATTATACTTCTACTGCCAACTTCCAACCCAACATGCTCCTCACCATTGTTGGTTGCATCCCACAACTGCCCGGTTATGATGCAGATCGTTGAATGGTGCTGCTGACATAAAACACCCCCGCTGAATCCTCCATAGATTTGGAGCGGCCTCCACAAATATCCCCCTCACACCCATTTTGGGGAAGAAGATTCACCTATAGTCTCATTCAAGGTGTTGAAAACATCATCAAAAAATCGAACACGCTTCCTCACAACATATATAAAGAAACATACACCTTCTTATATTGACCATGGGCTGATTGTGCTCCCCATAAAATGTTACAACTCTTTGGAATCCATCCGAGTAAGCATATCTGCATCCCTTTGTGAGACTTTCAACACCCCACCTACTATGGAAAACTTATACGCATTTGAATCAAGACTGCTTAATGATAACAAGTTACATCTCATCCTCAGAATGAATTTCACATTATTCAGTTTATGTACTCCTCCATCAGGAGTCTTCAATTTCTCATTCCTGACTCATTGAACATCACATGTTTACACATCACCAAGTCTCACTGAATCTCCCACCTACTAAAAAAATGTAAAACAAAATCTTCTTCATTAAAATTTCGGTCTATCTCTACAAATCTAAAACCAATCAATATTTCATTAGTTGTTGAGCCCGCTCGTTCTTCCGTCTAATAAATCAACATTCCCACTTCATGTGCCTATTTTATTTTGCTGTAATGACACTAAAATTATCCATGTTCCACTCTCGAATTTGAGTGCAGGCATCACATTCTCAAATAAAATGCATCATCTGTTGATAATTTTGTGATGTTCACATCATTCTATTCAACTATCGATTTCCCAACAACATACCATTTATGCTGTACACATTCACTTTTATAGTGACCATTTTAAAAAACCAGAAACATATGATTTCTCTAGGATAATATACCTTGGATTTTGAATTCCATTATTTATATGTTGACATCTGATATCTACTCCTTGGAAGATTATTACTTCGTATCACCATGATTTTATTTCTTGATTGCATTGCAGGTCTTCAAATTGATTCAGAATCTTGAAGTTATTCCATCTCCACATCCAACATCAATGTTTCCTTCCCCACATGAAATACAGTAACACATCCATCAAATGAACATGGTAAAGATTTCAAAAGAAAACATTATTTCTTTTTCTCTCCAACCGTCACACCGAGACTTTATAATTGTGTCAGGATCTTGTTGAATTCATTTTTGTGATATAAAAAATCTGTTCTCTCATCCATGCACAATTTGTACAATTTATTCTTCAGAAATAATTTTTTGGTGAGTGAATTCAACATATATCACTACTACATCTTCTTCGAGATCTCCATCATGGAGGTCTCATCCAACACCGAGTATATTACCTCATTCTCTAAACACAGTCAAATTGTGCTGATGACCCACATCTCGAGATCTTCCAAATCACCGTTACTATTTTTCTTGGGATTTTCACTAATCAATGGTATGATCAATCCCTACTAAACAATAATATCGTTCACCATGATTTTCAACAATCCAAAATTATTCTAGCCATCAAATTTCTCGATATCAATCATTGGTAGTGCTCGCCACCATCCATCGTCGTTGTCGAAAAACGAGATCACCACCATCGATGTCAAACCCATTAAAAACACATTATGGAGTAAAAATAAAGAAATAATAAAAACAAAAATGCGTTTGGAATGGTTGAATGATTGAGAATCGACTCCTGGATCATCGAAATAAGACACTAATTGACGGAGATATCGGCAAAAAACATTCAATAGTCCAGATCACCTATAGGCGTGGCTATGATATTGCACTGACGTGGCACACTAGAGCCCCTGTAGGAATCTCAGGGGAATTTTTTCAGCGGCGTGAACAATACTGTGTTCTCCGGCATGGGGTTAATATTCACATGCGGTTTCGACCAAACATTTACCGAGATTATCTTCTTTGTTGAAGCTCTATTTTTAGTGCCACTTGAGATGTTAGAATTGTCTCATTGTACTCTCTACTGATCTGGCATCAGAAAAATTATCTGTCCACATTCAATTTTCCAGTCACTGAAAAATCCTTCTATTAGTTCCTTCACCACTAAAAATATGGATTTTATTAGCGCTAGAAAAGTGAAATAACATCACTAAAAAAAGTGTTGTTAATCGAGGAAAATATAAATGGTGTCCATTTTATCAGTGCTCATAAAAGCACTGATAATGGCCCCTTCTATCAGCTCAAAAAAAGCACTGATAAAAGACCCCATTCATCAGCACTAAAAAAAGTGCGGATATAAGGGGACCTTTATCATCCCTTTTTGAGCATTGATAAAAGTAAAAACAATTAAAAAAGAATTATATAATGTGGGGGAGCTTTTCTCATTGCTTGACCACCCCACCCCCCAATTTATCACTGCTAGGCGGAAACCTCTCACACTCTCTCGCACGCTACACTTCACGTGCATCCCCCACACACATGAACCTCTTTGTTTCCACCTAAACTCACACCCACGACCTCCCCCTTGCGTGCCTACATCTTTACCACTGAGCTATTTCGTTTTTTCTCTATTTAATGATATATCGATTTATTTATATATATATAGTTATATTTATTTGTATATTAATATTGTTTAATATTAATATAAATATATTGAGTTACATTAATATACATATATTTATCAATATATTAATATATATATATATATTTGTATATTAATATATATTAATATTTATTTATATATAGTTATATTTATTTGTATATTAATACTGATTCATATTAATATAAATATATTTAGATATATTAATACATGTATACATATATATATTCATATTGTTGACCTCACCTGTTTTGATAATCTCAATCATGTATTTATTTGTGTTGAAAATCCCAATTATGTCTTCATTCTCTATGATATTGTTAAGTATTGTTGATCCATACTTTAATTCTTTCCAATCTGTGATCAAACCAATAATAATCTTTAAAATAGTCTTTGGAATATGTTAATCATCATTTATCCATGTTCATACAAGTTCTAAATTGATTCAAACACAATCGGATGTGTTTTGCCTAAAACAGATAAGTAATCTGCCTATAGCTACTGATAAAGAGCTACCGGTAACCAGTCTACCGATAGACTTAGTCTACCGACAGACAGCTACCGATAGACTTAACACAGAGTTACCGATGTACTTATAAATACAGCTACCGATACAAACGTAGAGCTACCGGTGTAAGT
This sequence comes from Viscum album, assembly GCA_963277665.1. NCBI lineage: Eukaryota > Viridiplantae > Streptophyta > Magnoliopsida > Santalales > Viscaceae > Viscum > Viscum album. Next base: position 372,687,956 of record OY728134.1, read on the forward strand.
ATAAATAGCTACCGATGGAATAAGTCACTGATGGACGAAGCTACCGATAGACTCAAAGCCACCGACGCATGGAGCTACCGATGCATGTACCTACCGACGCATGGAGCTACCGATGCCTACCGACGCATGGAGCTACCGATGCATGTACCTACCGACGCATGGAGCTACCGATGCATACCGACGCATGGAGCTACCGATGCATACCGACGCATGAAGCTACCGATGCATGTACCTACCGACGCATGGAGCTACCGATGCATGTACCAACCGACGCATAGAGCCACCGATAGAGTCAAAGCAACTAATGACATCAAGCTACCGATGTTCAAGCTACCGATGCTGTTTACCTACCGATCACTCAACTCACTGTTTGAATTTCTTTATTTCCTATATTTAATCTATCTAACGGTCATATCATACATTTTAATGATTTGTCAAATATCTGATAAAGGTTGTCGGATGTCAGGAACCCGTACCTCGTACCTGCTGAAAAGAAATCTTTTCTGTCCCCTGATGGGAGATAAATACGAGAAGACTACATACCAAAAAAAAGGATGCGAACGCGAACGTGTGAAGAAAAAACAAGAAGTGAACCAGAAAAGTGCGGTGCATCTAATATACCAAAAGCGACACAAGCACAAGAGGAACACAGAGAAGCTCACAGAAAATCAAGCATACTCGAGGAGTGTTCTGTGCTTACAAGAAGAACTTCATCGACTACATTCTCACCACCGGTGAACCTGGAGCATACGACACTCTGTTTCTCAACAGAAACAAGAAGAGGACTCAGACTCACTTCTAATCGAATCCAAAGGAGTCCAGTGCTATACTGAAATCACCAGAACCATCTCTAAACTCTACATCTCTTGTTCTGTGATTTATTACCACTCATTTCGAGCAGTGTGTGTTATCTGCTATATCTAACACATACACTGTCTCCTATACTCAAACTGAAGGATCAGTAAATCCTTACAAAACTCTTTCATTCTTTCTTTCCCACGAAGAACTGTGGTAGAGGTCGTGTGTGACCTGGACAGCTGGTTGCTGTTGTACTGTATCCCACGAAGAACAGTGGTAGAGGTCTTGGACCTGGACAGTTGTAAACTGTTGAACCCCGATCCAGGGTGTGGATCATTTTTATATAAACTTTTGAGAGGACTAAGTCTCGGCTTGAGACTGAACCTCTTGGTTACATTGTTGTGCCATCTATTTCAAAGTTTTATTCCGCTGCTAATCACTTTAAAACCAATACTGTTTTTAAAGTTACTTTGATAATTAAATTAGCAAGTGTTTATGTTAAGTGTAGATTAGTAAGTTAGTTTCAAATGATAATCACACACTCCTGTGTTGATTAACTGGGAATTAATCAATCCCTTGAGAACCTAACAGAATCTCTACATTAATATAAATTCACTACAGTTTAATTTATTATTTTATTTGGGGGTCTTTAAGACACTGTTTTTAAATATAGAAATTTTAATTGGTACTCAATTCACCCCCCTCTTCAGTAAACCACTCCGACCAACACATATATTAGTGTATATATTTATATTCATTCATATATTAATATATATATATATATATATATATTTAGTTATAATTTTTTATACGTATATTTATTTTTATATTAATATATATTTATAAGATTAGTTTTAAATGCGTTTATAAAATAAGTTTTTTTCTGTGTTTATAAATAAATAAATACATAAATGTATACAACACACAAACACACACACACACACAATAACAATCAAATACATATATGTGTGTATTTTAAAATCCATATAATGTTGAAATGACCATAACATCTAATCTAGAAGATTGTACAAACTCCACAACCTGTAAAATCGAAGAAAATGTAACAATCATCGATATGATATGTGGTACATGCCTAACATACATCCAGATCAGAATATATACCTATTTGAATGTTAAAAAATCGGGGTATCCCATCTAAAAACTCATTTTTGGAGGCCTTATGAGCCTTCTGGCAGTGAAAAATGTGACATAAGGTTCCCTTCGGCCACTAGCACGTAAAGCTCATCATATGCTTCGATTTGATATGTTGTAGAGCTCAAACGGACACCCGGATCAAATGTTAGGGATGTTTGATGTTTGAGTTACATTTTCAACTTATTTTAGATCTTTTATTATTATTATTATTATTTTTTGTGCTTTCAAATTGTTATTAAATGATTATTAATCGACGATAAATCACAGATTATTAATTAATAATATTTTTCAAAATATTTTAAATCCATTTTAACAAAATTTATTATATATTAAATGTAATAGTCTATTTTTACTTATCTAAAACATATATAAAAAATATATATTATATTTATATAAATTTAAATATAGTTTATATAACAAAATATTATTTTTCATGATTTTTTTGAAATATAAAATTTATCATCACAAGGAATAAGAGATGATAAAGCCCCCCTTTATCAGGGCTACTAAAAAATTCACTGATAAAGGGGTCCCCATTAACATAGATAAAAAAAGCATTGATAGGGGGACTTTGTCAATGATAAAAAAGCATTGATACAAGGGGTATTTTATCATCACTTTTTAGCGCTAATGAAGGGTGGCGCTATAGAATCACAATTTTTTGGTACTGTCTGTTTCGACTCAGCTCGCTCTGGCTCACTCTAAAACCACTTATAAGGGAAAAAAGTAGGTTCATGGCACCAAAAATCACACAAAAACAAAAAAAATATAAAAATTATGATTTACCATCGTTCGGTCTGATAACCTATATCCATGGGATAAGGGAGCCAGCTTCTATTAACTCCCTCCAGATCTCGTCAGACAGATCACAAATTACACGATTATACCCCTTTAAAAAATATGATATTGCATCCCATTATGAAGAGAAGTAAAACAAATTTCCCCTTCAATTGGTGGGTAACACATCTACCCCAATAATTATCCTCCTGCTGTTAGTTTCTCATCCATAATGCTGGTCACTATGGTTGGTTACATCCCACAACCTCTTGGGTAGGTTTCCTCCTATTGAATTGTTCTGCTGAAAAACAACTCTCCCCCGTTGAATCCACCAAATATTGGGAGTGGCCCCACAATTTCGAAGCATACGGTTGGCCTCTATCTAACCTACATGAATGAAACTTCATATAAAAAGGTAATAAGTTTCCTTATATAGGATAGAATGAGAATAAATTTGACTAAGGAGGATAAAAAAGTATTTGTGACCTGTAAAACCAATCTAATACCCATAAATTAATATTGTAAGGAAGAGCCTGAGAAATATCAATTTCAACACATATACTTTTTACCAAGTCCTATTCAAACCAGAACGTCCTCTTCTCCACCCAAAGAAACCATCCCAATGAATATTCATTGGACTGAAGGATAGTTATTTTTTGAAAATGTAATGGAAGACCAAGGAGGATGATCCACACTTGCGTGCAAGGGGATTTCCTTATAAAATGAGCCTCCATCATCAAGTGGGAATGGGTAAAATTAAACTTATCAACAAATCCTGGAGCATGTCACCACACCCGAACTAAATCATCCCCCGTCACCAACATGATGAAAAATAATTTTTTGTTAATGTAGGATACTCACACCATAATTTATATAACCTAAGATCCTAAAAAATAATGAAAAATGAAAAACCTCAGGCTTGACCAAACAAAATATTACTACTATTGTCCATTTGAGCTGGTATAAAGAATCTTTAAGGGTCGAAGTAGGTAAATACTCATCCACAAGAAGATCAAGACCATACCAAGCTATGTGGAATCCAAATGTATCTATGATGGAGAATTACCATCTGATGAGATATAGGGGGTTATGTAGGAAATGAGCTAGATCTACCTATCTTGGGACCTCCATATCGGGGGAGACAACTAAAAGAGGTGAAACAGACAACTCAGTTAGAAAATTATGCAGTGCGTAGAGAGAGTTAACATTATGCCATGGCAAATACATTTTATATAAAATTTGAGTCAATTCCTCTATTAATTATGAAAACTATACTTAGATTTGTTTTTGACATGTTCCTAAAACATAATCTCAAAAAATATGTCAAATATTTTTCCAGATATCATTATAGAATACATATTTTAATAACCCTGTCTAAATACATGATCCAAAAAAATAATATATCTCCATCAATTAAGTAAACCACATATCTTTATATTCCCCATAATATAATTCTCCCCCATTTTGAGAATATATTTTTGAAACTCTTGATTAATTTTTTATATATTTCTATTATATCGATGTAAAAAATTCTACATAATAATTGAGACAGAATATTGAATCTATATTGCTTATCCTCTATTGAATGGATAGTAATAATTATTTTTTAACCACTAATGTTTATATTTAACTCTCTATTAGATAGAAAACAAGTTTGATTATTTAATTTCTTCATGAAATCTCTTTTCAAAATGGATGAACACATTTCATTCTTCACTTTGTAAATATAACCCCCCAATGACTGTTAATTCATTTTAATTTTTACATTTTAAATTTCTAAACACTAACACTTATATTCAAAAATTAAAACACATTTGTCTTTTTACATTCTATATACCCATATTTTAATGATCTTATCATTTTAATTATGTATTGGAAAAATAATTCCACTTTATTTTTACTCATTAACCTATAAAATCATCTTAAATCATTATCAATTTTCTTAAAAGGAAATTTTGTTTTGTAAATATGTAACATATACGGAATAGGTTGTCTCTATTAAGATATTATCTCACCAAACACATTTGTATTTAAATTTATTCCCAAAACATTCATTCTTTTAGAATAAAACTTCCTAAAATTCATTATAGAGTTGAGACACACATATTAAATTAAGTTTCAACCCATTAGAAAATAATATGTTCTTCAATTGTATCTGGTATTCACAAAATATTATAGAACTAATTTATATAATATTTGGTGAATTGGTATTATAAAATGGAATCAGTAGTTTCATTTACCTCCTAACATGTTTCAATATATTTAAATATCATATCATATTTGGTGATTATCCACATTCAAAAATACATATTTGTTCCCTTTATGTTGTTTTTTGTAATACTCTCACATTCCAAGCATTCTTTATAACCATCACTAATGACTTCTAAAACATTTTATAATTAACATTCATACTCAAATAGTCCTAAAAAATAGTGATATGTTCTTTATATTAGTGACATTATATGTCTCATGTTACAAAAGCCTCATTTAGAAATTGAAATATATAATCAACATATAATCTAGAATTTTCCAACAGATTTGTGAAATAAATTTTTTTATTATGCTAAATACCAATCATATATTCTCTCTAATAAACTTTCTAATTATTGTAAAATTCTAAATTAAAATAACATTATATTAATAAATCCCCAAACCATAAATTGGTCTTGAAGAATACATAAAAGGCATACATACCTCTGAAAAAAGATTGCTGCCCTAACATTCACACATATTCTCCCTCCATAATCCATACATTAACCATGGATCCATTTGGGAACAATAATATTGGTAAAATTAAAATAAAAATTTATAACATTAGGATTCTTTTTAGAATTTTTCAAATTACTATATGTTAGAGTTTTTTCTTTCAAATCAATGCTTCCATAATTTTTTTGTTTCTGAAAATAATATTGTCTTTACATAAACCCAAATGTGAATTTTTATAAGATATGAATATATATTCTTACCAACAATTTTAAATTTTTTCATTTATCAAATGTGATATATTTTGGAAAACTAGAATTTCATCATTATGTTATAATTAAACATCATTCACACTCTATTTATTTGGGATTTCTTAAAATCCACGAATTTAATTGTGAAAATGTTATCTAACCATGTTTATTTTTTTCTGACATAATTCTTTTGTTCTGGGAAATTTAAATCTCATTTTATTTTTCTTTTGTTAACATTTTAAATTTAAAAACATAATTATTATGATCATCAATATTCTTTCTCAACATGTCAATTTCACTTCTCATTAATGAATATTTCGTAGAAAATATACTATAATTATTTATAGTCAATTAAAAATTCTATTAAAAACATTTTCCCAACTTTTTCTAATTTAATGATCATGATGAGACATTATTATTTTTCACTTTTTCATGAACTCCATTTATTTAGGTTCCATACATTAATAACTTATTTTATTTTTTCATGTGTTCTATTCTTCATTTACCTTAATGGATTACAACACTTCACTGAATTCACTAGATTATTTAACTTCTTAATCATCCTAACAAAAATCAATGTCCTAATAAATAGATAATATCATTATCTTCCTAAATTTTTAGAAAATATTACTTTTCCCCTGAAGATAATACATTGTAACATTCTTCGTGAAGGAAGAAAATTGCATTACATCATCATAATCATCACTAGATTAATCCACATCAACTTTTTAACTCGTTAATTAGAAATTTACAATAACTATATATCAAAAACACTTCCAAGTAAACATATCGTGAAATCTAATTTTTCCTCTTTTAAGTCATAATGAGATTGGTTATATTAGAATTCCAAGTTCATCATCAACATATTCATTCAAATCTAAATATTAATTGTTAAGAACATACCTTATCTTTTCATTCTTTAATGTAGTTATAATGAAATCACAATACATTATGGTAATCTGCATGAAAAAAAACCATTTCATATTTAACATTTAATTACAATAATTTCTAGATCATTTAATTAATGTGCATTAGGTTACAAGTCTTAATGTGATGATAATGTCACCTTATAGAGTTCTGGAACATAGAATAGTATCTTCTTAAAACTATTTAATTTTATAACTTTTGATAAAACCACATATTATACACAAAATTTACTTAATTATGGTAATAATTCATCTAATACCTCAATATAAATCATCTTTATATATTAAATCTCCATCTAAAAACTAATATGATAGATTTATTAACTTTTTCATTTAAATTATAAATGATTTCAAATATATCTCTGATTCCTTTTTTTTTGATCCCCTCAACAATGTGTAATTATTTATAGGAAAAATTATTTTAAATAGAATTCTAAGCATGACAAAGATTCTCCATGTTCTTCTAATATACTATTTTCATAGAAGTAACCTTGGTATACATGAGAGTACAATAGTGGAGACTCAATATATATAATGGAAAGCAAAAAAATGCTATGAAAATACAGGATCATTATATATACAATTATTCCTCCTATAGAAACATAGAACATCCTTTTTTTAACCGAATAAACATTTTCAAATTTAATAGAAAATGTTCTTAGAAAAAATCATCAACAATAGAATGATACTTTCTTGAATGAATTAGAAAATAAAATTTTTTCAAAATTCATCAATGAATATAAACAAAAATATTCTAGATAATCATAACTACCATTGAATAGATACTAATTATATTGGTTCGAGGAAAGACAGGTTTCTTAAGAGGGGAAGTGGTGAATTAGTGAACAATATCAATTTTCATTACATATAATATTTACAATGAAATAAATCTCCATCTCTCATTATAGTGTTCAATTTGATTTCTTAACACACATACACACAGCAATAATAAAAAATGGGGGAAAATGAATGAGGATCACTGTTCAAAAAGAGTACATAATCTGGGGCATGATCTAGACTCACTCAAAACCATATGATCCTATAGAATAACCATTATGGATATAAAAAATTAGAGAATTTACATCCTAGTGATATAAGAATATATCGTAATTATATCATGAAATAAATTTTGCAAAAATAATACAATTTATTCTATTTATTGAAGAAGGTATTATCCTTCTTCTAATGTGGATTTTTCCATGACATTATTATAGTTCTCTGACAATTCATATATTGTAAGAATTTGGTTGGATATATTTTTCTCCTTCACCAAAACACACTATTGTATTGGTAACCAAAAAAATATAATTATGTGTACTTTTTCCCTTTATGTTTATCATTTACATGAAACGTTTATAGTTCTCATTATAAACTATCCTAGTTTTATGAGAACTACACTAAATAAAAAATATATTTTCTCACCAGAATAATATTCTAAATTATTCATGTCCTATCTAAAAAAATTAAATCTTCATTACATCACATAATATTACCAAATTGTATATATTAAACTATTATTTTCTATTATTCAATAAATGAAACATATATTCATAGTAATAGAGAATACATTTTCCCTTAATAGTAGAAGTGATTTTTTAAAGATGAATATTTATTATATTCACCCCCATTAAATATTTATCAAATATATTTTTAACTTCTTCATCAAAATATAGAATTGGATCTATACAAATGAAATATCATATAATTAATGGTGAAATAGATTCTTCAAGACTTGACCAATCATTATTATGAAACTCAAAAAAAATATTATGAATACTTCATGAAACAATGAGATTAATCATGGAATTATCCACATGATTTGTAAGAACATTGAAACCATTAAAATCAATATATTTTCTTCTTAGTTAGAGGCTCATATTCATATTCATCATATATTCATTGCAATAGTGTAATATAATTTACATCATAAAATCTATCATTCTCAATTTCTGGAATCATGATTTTTTATTTACAATATTTTTTTTAAACAATCCCACGTCAACATAATTTATTTATATATTATTTAGACTTTTTTATTTCCTATAAACTAGACTTCTGAAATCCTTATATATAATAAATAACTAACCTTATATATCACATGGGGTATCTTTATTTTCCAAATTTCATGTGAGCCTCTAATCATGTTTCACTTATTATGAGAAAATGAAAATAAAAATGTAATATATATATTATATATCTTGTAATATCCCTATAATCAAACATATAAACTTATGATGAGTTTACTAATAAAATTTCACAAATTTAGTATTTATATCTTTCTATCTTTGATTTCCAATATTCAACTCAGTGTAAATCATACATATCCTCAAATAAAATTTTATATAGATGACTATACTGACACTCAACATTCTATAGAATCTTTATATATCTCAATTTGATGGTCTCATGTAATTAACTGTATATATAATAAAAATAAATTATGTTATGTATTGAATATAAAATCTTATGAATGAGAGATTTAAGAATAATTTCCTAAAAATTTTACTTCACACCATAAACCTATAAAATCACTATAAATATTTCCAAAGTACTTTGAATCACACTTAAACATCTCAGAAACTATTATCTCACATTGAACACATTATTTTATGTGTGTCTTAATATGATTTATGTGTTTAAATAAAAAGTTAAAAAATAAATATCTAAAATGCTTCTTATTAAAATAATCATCTCTAAAAAAGGAAAAATTATACATGAAAATTAATTAAATTAAATTAAAAAACATTCATTATGTCTAGAAAACCACCAAAGGTCACCATCTTCATTATAAGTTAATAAATCTCCAAAAACATACAAAAGAAATTATATGGTTTCCATCTTGATAGCTACCTAATCCCTTATTTTGGGATACTATGTTTAGTTTACAAATCATTTTTCTATCCAATTTTTTAAAGGATCAATAAATGTAAATCTATAATTTACACTTTCTCTTAGATTAAAAATTTATCATATTATTTTTTATTATTATAAAATTTAATGACATGAACATGTTTTTGTTGATCATGAATATAAGATAAGTATTCATTATGATGATTTATAATTCTTTATAAATAAGTTTCTCAATAATTAAATCCAACATACCTAGGTTTCTTAAATATGTGTATTAGTGGAATAATATATTATTTTATACATTGGTTTATGATTAAATAAATCATTTGGATGTTGGACTATCATTTTAACATAAATTATTATTGTTGTTATAATATCTGGATCCTGAGGTAGAGTGTTTAACATCTGTTCTTTTAAAAATTATTTGTAAGGGATTTTATTTTAGAAATTAAAATTCAATAAACATTTATTCCCCTTTTTTATTCTTATTATTATTCCCTTATATGTTTTTTATATTTTAACATAAATCTTTTTGTTATTTAATTAATTATTAAATAATTCCATATGTGATAATTTATATATGGATCCTTGTTATTATTATAATTTTAATTTAAATGTACAACAAGCTTTAAAATTAACAGTTATGGTTTAAAATTTATAAACTATTTACACATATGAAAACATATATATATATATATATATATATATATATATATTTCTATATGTGTCTGTTGGAATTATTTTATTCATATAATAACTAGATCCTCCTATGTGAAGATGTAATATTATGTATATATGTATATAGGTATTTGTATGTATACATTTATTTCTACGAGGATAGGGGTCTCCTAAGTGAGGATTAATTTGTGTCCATATTTTTGTATATTTATATTCTTTTTAGGATTTTTATATTCTTCTAGCATGGATTATGAGAATGGATAGTGGTAGTTATAATTGGTCTTTATTATAATTTTGGGAACATGTAATCAAAGGTTGCTTGTTTTTTTATTTGGAACATCTATAATATATATTTTGTTGTTAATTTTTTCCCTATAATATTCCATTACATCATACACAAGATCATAAGAATAACGGGTTGGGGTCTGGGGGTGACCACTAGTCGGGCACATTTTACTCACACTATACATGTGATGCAACAGAAAAAGAACATAACTTAATATATATGATCACGTTAATGAAAGATAATCTATGAATTTAGATTTATGGATTCATGTTCTATGAGCCTTAGGGATTTTGGAATATAAAATTTTCATCATGTACAATGATGGCCATGGGATATTTTTTTCATTTTTTATTTAATGTTATGAGAAATTTTTACACCCATACATTATTAGCTTAACTTTATTTCTAGAAAATTTATATATCTATTGTATTTCTTTTGGTATTTATTGGATGATAAATTTGGTATGATTATAAACTAGTTATTTTATTTTATTTTGTATTGTAACAAAATTTATTTTTATATTTTATTTGTATCATACGAACCCTCAACTGCAGAAGTAAATATTTTTTAAATATCCAATTTATGAATGGGCCACAAATTTTTTTGGTAGTATTTATTACGTACCTAGTAGTATTCTAATAGACAAAATTGAAACTTATTACACAATACCACATTCGTCAGCATTTGTTAAATTCATTGAAAATTTGGACTCACACATGGGGTCATAGTGTAATTTATGTTAGTGGCATATTATCTAGGATTAGTTGTTATGTTTTTAGTTTTATGATTCATCATGCGATGTTCCTTTATAGTCATTCCATAGGGAAGAACTCCATGGTTCGATATCAATTTCAGCACAGTAAGTACCATATTGGTTGTATAATGAATCAACATTGGTGGGGGGGGGGGTCATGAGTGAAATCATGTAGAAGAAAAACAAAGGTAATATATTCCTTATAAAGGTTATGACCAACTCATTGTATTGATGTATCATAATTGGGAGGAACAATATATAACTTCCTATTAGAAGTAAATCCATGTTGGATTGATGTTTCACTGTCTGAAGGATATCCCAACTGGGTTCCATGGAGAGGAAATTCCTGGCAAGTTCCATATATGGTATTAAGAGGTTATATATGTCATATTTTGGTTTCTTCATATCTAATAAATATATTATAGTCTCCATGATTAGGCAACCCATGACCAATGTTTTAATTGGCATGAGAGGACTTATATGCTGTCACATTGCATCATAGTGGGAAAAAACTACATAGAGTTTCTCATGGGGAGGACCTACATGGATGGATTATTCATTAGTATGAGGATTTGCTTCATGTTAGTTATAATCAACTTCATTGGGAGGAAATACATGGTTTTATTTAAAATATCATAGGTACAACCTCAATGATGAATTATTTCATTGGTTTGGGAGGGAACCACATATATTTTTGATTCATCACATATAGATAATGTCTTTGATATGTTTTTGTATTTTATGAGGAAAAATAACTGAATGATTGTTCTATTAATTTATATATATTGGATGGTTGGTTGTAACCATTTTTTGTGAATGTAAACACTCACCTTTACAATACGAGGATTTAGGGATAAACCTCAATGGTTTTATTAGTGGTTGAAATGTAAATACACTCTGGGGTAATGGTTTCTTGACTCCCCAAACAATCTATAATTATTGGTTTATACACCTAAATAACTAGATCAAAGAACTCATAAAAAATAATTGGGATTTTTATACCATGTAATAGTGGTGATATCATTGATAAAGATTAGTTATTCTAGGTTAATCCTATGATGAAACATGTATGCGTGGAATATCCTCAATGAATTGTTATAGGATGGGTTAAAAGTGAGGTCTCATGGTATGGAAAGACTACTAATTTGGATTGATTACTTATTAAGCTCTTATTTCTATTCTATATACATGATGATGGTATTTTCTCATTATTATATTCATTCCATTTGGGTTCTCACAGGATGTTATCAGGTTAAGGATATCATTATCACGAATGTACTCTCATAGAACCAAAATTAGAATGTATTGATTGAGGTATTTTGTTTTATGTGTAGGGGTCCGATATTGGTTCCCCAAAGATGAGGAAGATTTAGTTGTAAAATAAATATAGGTTTAGAATAAATTATCATTATTGTTATGAAGAAAAAACATCTATAGTATTAATAATATTACGCCTATACTGTTTAGTGATATTAACACCCTATTATATATTAGATAAGGATACAAATTTAATTCTACGTGGGTGATAAATATAAAGTCCCATTATATTAGTATTATAAAAAATTATTCATTTTTAATCAATATCATTTGACAATAATCATTTTTTTGTTAGCTTCACTATATTTTATTTTTTAAATTCATAGACATCATCATTTTAGCCACAATTTTTCTCATAAAATCATGATTTATAAATATGTATATATTGAAATTTAGAGGATAAGGGATTTAATCATCATATAAAGTGTCTCTTAATCTAGTATATTATCTTATAGATTAAAATGTATTAATGAAATCATTTTAGTAACAATACTTATTACAATTGATGAATAATACTGACTAATCTAATGTATTTTAGAGTAAAATGAAGGAAATTAAATGATCCAATACTCAAGGTATATATCATATCTATTTTTCAAACGAATGTGTGTGCCTACATGATAGTTTAATCTTTTTTTTGGATATTATTATGAATCATAATATCATTGAAGAAGAAATAAACATATCAGTGTTACAATGATATTATGAATAACCCCCTAGATGGATTCCACTAAATCCATATTCATATAATCATAATCCATTTATTGCATCACCAAAGTTTAAATCCATGAGATTAGTATTGATTATTGTAGTTAGTAAACAAGGGTTAAATATTAGTACAATAATTAAAGTATAATATAATATTTATTATGATACAAGAAATGCATTAAACAGACCCTCAATAAATATTTTGTATAGACTATTTAAAAGTTAATCGACATGAAATTCATCCATGATAATTATTCTTATAATTGAAATCAATGTAAAGGGTGCACCAGGTATTTTATCTTAATGCATGGATGAAAATTATAATAGTTGTTATGTTTTTATAGTAAACACCAGTACACACTATTTATGTTATAATGATAGAAACCACTATATGTGGGAATTATGTTTGGTTAATCTTTTAATTCACCCATTACTATAGGATATAGTATGAATATATGGGTTCTTTATGGTTCATATCCAAGAGAACACATGAATTGGACATATAAACAATATTGGTGAATTTGTGGCACATACAATAATTAAATATGCATATAATCACATTTTATGACTTTTGAATAGCATTGCGATAATTGATGAGTGATTATGTGTGTTTAATGCGTTTGGGTATTTTGAAAAACATACGTATATTGTATTATACTTTTGGACACATGAAAAAAGTAAATATCAATCAAAATTGGGATGAAAAAGCTGTGAATGTGGATTATGCATAGAAGATATAATATGTTTCTCAATTAAATATGATTAGATACAATTTATATATATGTTGGTCTAATTTATGAGTATCCACGAAATCACATGAATCTAATTGAAAAAACATGTCAAAATATTATCCATGAAGTAGTATGAAAACATAAAGGATGAAATATATCTACTAGAAATGGTGTATGAGATCATGTGAGAAATTTTCACAGGTGAAATAATTATAATGTGATGATTCTTCATAATCATGAATACATTAATGAATTTGAACTTACATGGTCAATAAATGTTTGAAAATAACAATGGATAAAATAACATATGCATGATTGATATAACAATGATAGATCATTTATGAAGATGGTATGGATTAGGTGATGTTTTCTTCCGATGGAGGGGCTTATAAGGGAATTTTATAACATGAACTACCTTTTTTTTGAGAAACCATGTGGACATATCATTATAATACCTATGTGGTACATAAAAGATATGGTATCTTAAACATATCCAATGAATGTTTCTATATGAACTGATTTCCCATATTCATTCCATAATGATTATTAATAGTTACCTCATTGAATAAAATTTTTCTCCATGACGTTTATATAAGGTCCTTGGACATGTGATTAGAGAAATTTAAAATTGAGTAATTTTTCTTATGTATTGAAATGATTATTAGTTTGGTCATTTAGTTGAATAAATAGGGTGAATTCATGTAAACCGGATTGGGTTTTGGAATACATGATTCGTACTCCCTAATTTTATCCCATTAGTTATTTTCAATTGAATATGTTAAGACCATAAAAATTTTAAAATTAGAATTAAAAAAACTAGAACATATCCTCATGATTTGTGACATGGAATTGATAACTTTTTTCTACACCATAATCAACAGTTACTAAGGTTTTAATATTAAATGTTTCAGAATAGAATGAATTTATCTATAATATTAGAAACCCTACCTCTAGTAACATAGGCCCAATTTATTACATTAACATATTTCTATACGATTCATGAAATATCACCACATAATATTGATTAGTCTAGTAGTCTAGGAATGATAGTCACATTAATGATTCCGAAATTACATTGGATATATATAAAAACACACCAAATTAAAAATTCATTAATCTTTATTATCATCCATTATATCCTTCTTTAAATCATAAGGAAAATAAACCAAATAATGGGTGTTCTTAGAGGAACATCAAAGGTTACATACATGGGATGTTATCATGACTAATGAGAAATAATCACCATAGAAGAGTGGATAATGAAAACATGTGTAATTAAATAATAACTGGAGTTTAATTAATATCCATGGAAGCTATTAAGATAGAAAAAACATGGTTAAATAAAACTAAATTCTTAATAAATAACATCTATAATTAAAGACAATGATTATTAAGGTACTCACAATGATATCATGAATCTTGTCATCGTGGCCTCTCAAAGTTGTCATCATTCATAAAAAATGGGTAATCTTAATTAAAATTTCCATATGATATTTGTTACATATTATTTTTTCTCATGAGACCAATTGATGCATCGAGTGACTAACTATAATCGTTCCCCACTAATAACTTTCATATTTTCATCATTTTGCATATTTTTAATGATTAATATAATTCATCCATAAAATTAATTATATTTTAAAAATTATCCATAATGAATCAGGAATAAAAAACATCAAAACATCATCATCATAAATCATCAATTGAAAGGATAAATAATGTATTATTAGATCATATCTACAGTAACATCATGGTGTGTATTCATAATTTAAAATACGTCTCAAATATCACTGAAACATTTCTTGAGGAAGATATCATTTACATTCACAATAATTTATTAAAATCTAGAATAATTAAAATTATTATGTAAATTTTATTATTTTAACATAAAATTGGAATCATTTAAAAAATTATTTAATGAAATGGGTGCTCATAATGGTGGGAAATATTTCATTCTGTGTATGCAAAATTAATGAATCCTTTTCATTATTAATTATAATTTCCAATGTACAATGTTAAAAATTTGAATAGAATATTCCATTAAGAATGTTTATAGAAAATAATTCATGAATAAAATTAAATTTAAACAATCATATCGTAATATTAAAAAAATAATTTCAAAACCTTTATAAAACATGTATATAGAAGAAAATGATTCCGTGCTAAATATTAAATAATATATTTTTTCATAAAAACTTTGTATTAATATTTTTAGGTACCCAACAAGGGAAAACAGTATTATTATGTGAAAATTCAATTAATTAATATATGATAATAAAAATAAATTTTTAACATATAATTATCATATTATTTCCCTCAATGGTAATTCAAACAAAAATAATCATGATATAAAATGAGATTTTAGAAGAAATCAATTACTCGAAGTCTGACATACATCGAATGTGATTGTATCCTCCTGTATAATAAATTTAGTTGTTTTAAAATTGTATAATAAATTAATTTTCCTATATATAATATCATATATGATAAACTTAGAGTATTTCAACACAAATTTATTTTTAATTCCATATTAAAATCATGTTTTATGGGTGTTAATTATTTCATTTCTAATGAGAAAATTGGTTTGGTAGTTCAATTATATGTAATTTTGACTATTGTTACATCATCTAAAGAATTTTATTCATGATATAAATATAAAATATATTTATAATATATATATATATATATTCATACATATATGATATATATATAAAGTTGAATTTCATCTTTTATCAAAACTATAGGTCGTATGTATGCATGGATGATGTTTTCACTTTTTGATGGTTGGAATGAAATAAAGGTAAAAATAATTCACTACTCTAGAATCATTATTATATCATATATATCATATATATTAATTTAATCCATAATTATTAACATCCATGTAAGGAGGAAATGAAAAATTAATCACACCACTACTTAGAGGTGGTAGTTCACACATAAGTACATCTGACATTATCTTATTCCAATGAATGTGAATGTATAAATGAAGATATAATATTATAATTATTTAAGAATAATTATATAATAACTTTAACATATAAATATTAAATAATTCGTTTTTACTAAACATAAATGGCAGTGTGTGGAAATAAATTGTATCACTACCAAGATCTGGTAGTCCACTCATTCAAATGAGAGATAATATTAAATCCTATTTGATGGAAAACTGGTGAATAATAGTTGATTATGAATGAAAAAAATTTATTTAATTATGTTTATGATACATTATTTGTTATCTTATTGTTAAGAACACATAAATAGAGGAGGTATAAGAATAACTAAATTGAACTAAATAATGTAGGGATACTACCTCTTCTTCTTAAGTCTCCTCTAGATCCTTTCCTAAGGACCCGTGGAATATTGTTTTATGAAGATCAAAAACTCTACATAGTATATAGGGGATTTTATAAAATAATATATTTGGGATTGGTCAAGCTATATGTCTCAATTTTGTGTATTGAACAGAGTTGGGGGTATCCATTTATAATGGAGGTAAATGGCACATATTGAAATGGCATAAAAAATTAAATATAGTAAATTATTTTTCCAAGGAATATAAGTATATGTGGAATGAATTTAGAATATATGATATTATATGTTTGGAATCCCTCTAAAAAATAAATTTTTTAGAGGTATATGTGTCATTTTAAATCATTTTTTGGTTTAACCCCATACATAACCAATTTTACACATTTTCATGGTAATTAATGTTTTCAATATTAATGGTCTATAATTTAACATATATGGTGAAAATTGGATCATAAATTTCCAAGAGATGAAATTTATTACCATATCTTTTCCACCTTGTTCTAATTCAATATTTTTATGATTTTTATGAAATTTAATAAAATATTACGATTATAAAATATCATTAAAATCTATTTTGACACTATTAATATAATATTATGTTCTATACCTAATGAAAATATGTAATTTAAATATAATCATTTAAGACATCAGTATTATGTTATATTTAACTCAATTTTTGTTGGAACACAATAATTCTCCACCATTGAATTACATTAAAAAAATTTCAATTAATTTTTTATATATTAATATTTATTGAATAAATAAATTGTTAGCATTTCATAATAATTTTAGGAGATTATTTAATAAATAAATACTAAAGTTAGGTATCATGATAATAAATTTATTTAAATTTATGAAAAACAATTAAAATTGATCATAACCTCTTTGTCCAGTATGAAAAATCGATTATATATATGGAATGAGAGTGAAATTTAGTATTTATTATCTTTCAAAACAAATATAATCGTTAGTGTCAATGTAAACTGGAACCAAGTGGCCCTATTGTCGATAAATGTTATATAATTTCCTATCTACACACATCCAATTGGGTAAATCTATGTGTTAGGGAATGTTTAAAGGCTTATCTCAAAGTTTTAACACCATTTTACCTATTTTATCATTATTGAGAAAAAATAATGATTAAAAAAATTTCTCTTCATAATATCAAAAAATAAGTGTCCTCATAACCACATTTGGACATAATAATTCAAAATATGTAATAAAAGTTATCAAATTAAATTCAACTAATTTTCAGATATTAATTTAAATATAACCAAAAAATAGAAATGGAGTTTTCCATAACAAATGTTTTTGTATGTATAAAATTATTTAATAAAATAAATCCACCATAAAATTAATTATAATAATCATAATTATTATAATATAAAATAAATTTTTAATGAATATAATTA
This sequence comes from Viscum album, assembly GCA_963277665.1. Classification (NCBI taxonomy): domain Eukaryota; kingdom Viridiplantae; phylum Streptophyta; class Magnoliopsida; order Santalales; family Viscaceae; genus Viscum; species Viscum album. Next base: position 372,706,614 of record OY728134.1, read on the forward strand.
CTTTACTAAAAAAATTCAAAATGTGCTTATTATTATTCATACAACCATCATAAAACCATTGATATAATGGTATTGTTTGTCATGTATTTACTCAAAAGTAATATATAATTTATGATGCTTTTGATACTTATAAATAACCTTGTTTATTATCTAATTATGATTTCTTGTGAGAGTTTTTAGGAATTTCTATTCAATTTAATGGAATTTAATGTTACAAATGTTCATCAAAAAGCACTATTTCAAACCCAATGATCGATAAATAAATGTACAGTTCACCATCACAATGTTATACTAGAACAGATAATGATTGTGTATGGTATCAACCATTCCCTACTCAAAATAGGCTGCATTTGAATCGCCATCATTATGTTCAAGGAATCGAAAACCATGCAGATCAGCAACCCAATGTTGAGTCTGGATTTATTGTTCATACAATAAATTGGGGAAATTGGAATGTATTGTTAATCAATTCTATGTTCGGTAGTTTATGCCAACAAGGATAAATGTATGGATTTTCATCCAAATGCTACTTTTATCCATAAGTTATGTAAAGCCGAATGTATGGTAACAGAAGACTATGTGAAGGAAACCTATGTTATTTGAAGGAACCATACATTACATGAAGTAATCCTATGCTACATTTCTCCACCCAATATTGTTTTCTCAACATAGATGTTTTTCAAGTAGAGTTTTTAGATCATTATTACTGCAACCGTTGAGTCATAATTGAATAATTATTCAAGGATAATTGTAATTGTATCAAATAATCTGTGTTCATTGGAGAAAATATCTCATACTCTAAAAAAAGCTATGACTCCCTTAGTCGATTAAAATTTTACATGATCAATCAGTCTATTCTTTGGATCCAAAATAGCAAAGAAATCTATCTATTCTACATATTTATTTAGATTATCAGTTAAAAGTGTGTGTTTGATTAATAATAGATAAAAATATGTGACTTATTTATTGAAATTATTTGTTAATATGCTAATGTGATGAATAATAAAATTTGTTGAAGAGACTACACATTGGTGATGTATATGATATATTCTATTCTACTTTAAAGTTTTGTTTTTAGTTTCGTTGCTACCATATTAAAAATATTTGTACAACAAGGATCACTTCAGACCATCTCATTCTTGAAGATATTATTTTCAGCAGAAGAATATACATCAATTTATAAATTTTTTTATATAATTGTGAAGATCAAATCAAATCTTTAAAATAATTATCTTTTTATTTATTAGAGTTTCAACTAATCGTACTCATTTTTGATGGAGTAAAAACTTCTTGATATAAGCTATGGATTACCAGTTCTCTATTATTGAACCATAAGACAATGATTTTAGTCTTTTTATAATGGTGTCAATTACATGAACTCAGTTATAGATTCATAGTCTTGGGATAAGATTACCATTCTTGGGAAACATACCAATCACAAAGAGAGACATATTAGTAGAGAGGATTAGGGGAACTTTGTTCCTTGAACCATTATAATCATCTATGTTCTTTATTTTTTTTATCCACTACATATTCTTTTTACAGAAGTAAACATTTAATATCTGCATAAATCACATTGGGTTTTAAAATTTATAATTGTAGATGATTTTTGAACAGAAAAAATTCACCCATCTTGTGTTACATTTTATATTAAGACCTAAGAATTGGTATCAACGGAGAGATTATGGGATAAATAATTACCCAGATTAAAAGTACACTCTCTATAAATATATTGAAATAAATGATCCTAGAGAATTTATGTCAATGGTATGTGCTACATACATTGGCGGTGAAAATTATGGATGATGGAAATCTCAATTGATTACCTATCTAAATAATCTTGGATTCAATGTATACTAAAAAATAATTACTTCTTATAATATTCCAATGAAACATGATACATGGACTACTGAAACAGAATCTGACTATGATATCAATTCAAAAGCGAATAATGATAATATATGTGGTCACGGACCATGTGAATTAAATAATGTATCATTGATTATTAATGCCTATGAGATTTGTAAAGCTATTTCAATTTCTTATGAAGGAACAAACAATGTAATATAGATAAGGTATTCCACTACTATGATAAAATTTGACACATTAAGAATTTTTGTTGGAGAAAGCATCACCTAGATGAATGGAAGGCTCACAACAATTTTCAACAATATTATAGAGATAGGTGAACAAATTAAACAATATGACCATTCATTGAATGTACTCAGAGTACCTGTTTATAAATGTAATCTCATATCATCTATTATTCACCAATCCTCAACTATTAATGACTTGAAAATGAAAGAACTAATTGGACATTAATGATGTGTGAAGAAGAGATGAAATATAAAGGTGAAGATAAAAAGATTATATTAAATAAATAAACTACTTCTGTGAAAGTGATATCTTATAATAATAATAGAAAAATAAAACAAAAAGTTGGAGAATAAAATAACTTAGGCTCCACTGATTCTGATGTGGAGCTTTCTCAACTAGCTAGAATGTTCAACAAGTTTAATAAGATGTAAATACGATTATAAAATCCTTCATGATGGTTGATAAAGAACTAAGATAATTTATATTCTATGAATGCAAGAAATTTGGTTATATTAATCCTAATTGTCCTGAATTTAATGTCGAAATCAAATGTACAGAGTAGAGATATCAGAAGAATGCTTATTATGATAAAAAAGGAAAAAGAGCAACAAAATCATAATGAAGCGTGAATGAAGAATCCCATAGTCCTTCAATGCATGATGTAGAGAAGTAACAATCAAATTTCAATTCCAACATGTTTTTATGTCCATATAAGAAGAAGAAAAGATATATACTTATTAATCATTTAATTCTGAGACTAATAGTTTCTCAAAAGATAAATTAGATGCTTACTATTCACAGTTAGAATAAAAATATGATTCCTTATTCAAGAAAAAAAACTATGAAAAAAATTCATAATTTTGTTTTAGGTGAAAGAGATATCGAGCTAAAACAACCTCAAGAGCTAATAGAATAATTCAATTCCTCTATAACAAACTATATTGATAATGAAATAATGATAAATACATTATAGGATCAAGTAGAAACCTATAAGAGTGTCACTCTTATTTTTACTAAAGTAGAAAATTTATTAAATTATATTATTGGAAAGAATTTCATTAAAAGGTAAAGATATGGAATATGAGAATAAAGGTGAGAAATCAATTTTATATTAAAACCACTTTGTTCCCAATTATAAATGGGAATAATGTTATTATTGTGGATCAAAATTCAATGTTATGAATAATTGATATTTTATTTATCCTAAAACTTGTGGTATTAAAATATATTTTATTTCCAAAATTTTGTTAAAATAATGTGATATGAGTTATGGAAAGGTGAATAATATTTGTGTCCCTATATCATTACTCGCTAAGACTAATGGACCCAAGAATATATGGGTACCAAAACAAACATTTTTTTAATTAATTTTGTATGAAACATGTCATAGAAAATGAAAATCTATATATTATATAGACAATTTTTGTTCCAGGCATATGACTGGATACTCAATGAAAATTCATACACTCAATAAAATAGAAGGAGGGATAGTCACATTTTTTGACCATGAAAAATGAAAATAGTTGGATTTGGAATTATTGGACATCTAAAGACTATATTAATCTACAGATTACTATATCTGAAATGGCTAAAGAACAATCTAATAAGTATCTATAAACTTTGAGATGATGTGTTTTATATTGATTTTTTTAACACTTCATGCTTTTAGTTTAATGAAAGGGTTCTTAAATTTAAAGAACATGCTTTTTGTTTAATGAAAGGGTTCTTAAATTTAAAGAACTATTAACTGATAATGATTATATTTTGGATCTAAATTCACTATGTAAATAGAAAGTGAATTTTTTAACTGTTAAGACAAAATAATCAAGGATTTAGAATATAAGACTAGGAAACTACAATATATATGCTCAACATAAATTATCTATGAAATAATTAGTTTCTAATTTTATAAGTCTTATGTTTAACAATGACATATTCTCAAATTCATGCCAAATTTTCAATAAACACAAATCTTCATTGAAATAAATTAAAAAAAATTCTACATTGAAACCTTTAGAATTTATCAATATTGATTTTTTTGAACCATCCATAATTGAATGTTTTTCTAGTAAATTATATTTTTATGTTTTATTTGATGATTATTCTAGTTTTACTTGAGTTTATTTTCTAAAACTTGAAAGATAAATTTTTACTATTTTTGAACGTTTTTGTAAATTTATTCAAAATGATAATGGTTTTAAAATAATTTCATTGAGAAGAGATAATTGTAGATAATTTTAGAATCAAGAATTAAATTATTTTTTTCTCAAATCTATGTATTATAAACACCTTATATACACAAAGAACATCTCAAGAAAACTGATACCTTTAAAAGAGAAATTGAACTATTAAACAAATGGAAAGGACTATACTAAATGATTACAATATTGCTACCAATTGTTTGAGAAGAATCTATAAGAATATCCTTTTATTTCATGAATAGATTTTTAATAATGACTATTTTCAAAAATACACCTTATGAACTTTGGAATATCCGGAAACCTAATGTGAAGTACTTTAATTTTTTAGATACAATGTCTATATATTAAATAATAAGGACAATCTTAGTATATTTGATCCAAAGGATGGTAAATAAATATTTTTATGATATTATGTTACTTATAAATCTTATAGAGCTTTTAAGAAAAAGTCATGGATTTTTTAAGAAATAGTTCTTGTAAATTTTGATAAAACTAACCCTTTTATTAAATAGAATTTTCAAAATAATAAAGTCACTAAATATTTTGAAAACATTAGACATTAAACACCTATAGTTGATTTTGAAAATTATATCATTAATATTCAGTCATGTTTAGAAGAACGTGATAATAATTATGCAGAAAGTGTATTGTCTAGATAATCTAGAACCCTCCTCTATAAAATGTTATAGGATACCTAGATACATGAATTAGAACTCCATGAAATGGAGTAATGGAAGCTGAACTCTCTTCATTTATATCTCAGTTAGAACCAAACACTATTGATGAATCATTATATGATGAGAGTTGTATGTTATTAATGAAAGAAGAGTTAAATTACTTCAAAAGAAACAATGTTTGGGAAATAGTAAAAAGACCAACCAAATTTCTTGTTATATGAACTAAGTGGGCATTGAGAAAAAATAGGATGATTGCGGGATCATAACCATAAATAAATCATGATTAGTACCTAATTGATATAGTTAGGAAGAAGGTATAGATTATGATGAGGCCATTTCCTCTATAGCTAGACTAGAATCCATTTATCTTATAAATCTCATATGAATTTTAAATTATATCAGATGTATGTGGTGTATTACTTTAAAAATATTAATTTAATACATGAATTTAATGATGAAAAATCCATTGATTTTTAAAATCATAAAAAATAAAACGTTGTTTTTAAACGTAATAAATCGCCATTTGGCCTTAAATATGAACTTGGAGCTCGGTATGAAATATTGAGTTATTTTCTGCATGAAAATGTATTTACTGTTTGTCATTAATATACAACACTTATTTTGAAAAAAATATGTTATAATATGTTATTATTTTAAATTTATTTTAATGATATTATTTTTTGTTCAACTAGTAATAATAATTTTCATGAATTTTCATTGTTAATGAAAAAATAATTTGAAATGACAATGATGGGAGTATTGAATTTCTTTTTTGGATTTAAGATTTGACTAAACTATAATATAAATATTTTAAATTAATTTAAATATAATATTTATTTATTAAAAAATTTTGGACTTGAAAACATATAGTCATATACAAATCCCATGTGAACCAATTTAGAACTTGATCTGGATGAAGATGGAAGACCAGTTGAGAAAAAATTATATAGAGTTACGATTAGAAGTTTCTTATATCATACTATTAGGATACCATAAATTATGTTTTCTTTATGTATTTTTTCTATATTTCAATCAAATTTAAAGGATTCCCATTTTATTACTGTTAAAAGAAGTTTTAGATATGTAAAATGAAAAAATTTTCAATCTCTTATTTACATCATAATATATGATTTTAATTAAATTTTATATTAAAAGGATGACATCAGAGATTCTATATTGGATAGAAAAAGTACCTTAAGAAGTTATAACTTGTTAGAAAAATCATTACATTCATGGTATAGTAAGAATAAAAACTCAATTTATCTATCAACTGCTAAGTTAGAATATATGACTGCCGGCAGTTGTTCGGCAAAAGTATTATGGATGAAAAACACCCTACTAGACATTGGAGTAACATTTAATAGTATACATATTTTATGTTATAATACACATGATATAAATATTTCAAAAAATATAAAAATCCATTCTTGGACTAAGAATATTGATATATGGTATCATTTTATAAGAGATCATGTCATAAAATTGATATATATTAAGAATCTGTTAATACTAAATATCAATTAGCTGATATTTTTTCTAAAACACTTTCTAGTGGAAGTTTTGATTTTATTAAGGGGGATTTAGGATTATTTAATTTTAAATTACTATTTCATTTAATTTATTTAATTTTAATATCTATAGTTCTTTTTTATGACATGTGTATTCTATTTTATCGTTATTTGTTTTATATAGTTACATGATAGATAGTATTTTAAAAAAATTAATTTTATTTTAATTTTCAAATAATTTTCTTAATTAGTACATCCTAAATTATCACAATAAGATAGTTTTCCTTATAACGCTTTCTTTTTTATCTCCTATAACTGCTTTAGGTTTGATAATATTATTTCGATTCTCATCTTCAAAAAACCTAATACTTCAATCCCATTAGTATTGAAACCTTCATAAATAGAAACATCTTAAATATATATAGATCCTTAGTTGGAAAATAATGTTTACACAACAGAAAAGTGCATAATGTGCTATAAGGAATGGTAATCGATTTTGATTACATAGATTCTAAAAATCATTATATTAAGGAAGAAATGAGATTTTAGCATCTGTTTTATTATTTTGGAGAGGATAAAATTCCTATGGTATATAAAATATAAGTAAAAGATTTTTGTAGAAATTCATTGTTCATTATTGGATTAGAAGAAGTTTCTATTGTCTATATGATTAATGATACTCAGTTTTCTTTTTATTATATCGAAATAGCTGAGATGTTATGTTGTCCCCCTAATGGGGAGTTTCAATTTAATATGATAAATATTAGTAAAGGAAAACATTCGGCAGAGAAAATTATGTATTTGTTGTTTGGAACAAGAATTGTCATAATGGTAATGAAGAAAGAACATACTCCACATCTCCGAGTGATAAAGAAATTTATTCGATCTTGAATTTTACTTTGGACTTCTGAGTTAGAGAAAGTCATATATCCTGACATGTACATCAACATTTTTCATCAGAACATTTTAATGTTTAATTTATATTGGTTTATCATAAGCTATCTAAACCATTGCTTACACAATTATTCTATGATGGGATATTATCCCTATGGGGGGTATTATTTCCTTTATGTTGTAAAGTAAAGGAAAGATTGTTAATATGTTCTTATTTAGAAACTTTCATCATTGAAACACTATAAATGATGGAACTGGTAAGACGGTTGGATTTTTTTTGGAGAAATTCATTAAATAGAATCCTTCCAGTTGGTGTGGAATAACAATAAAAGTTGTTATCAGCTGCTTATGGGGAGAAAATAATAATTCCTTCGATTGAATTTGTTCTATATATTCATGAGGACGAATGCAATTTAAGTCCATATGTACCTTTTTTTAAAAAAAAGAATAATTATAGCTTTACTTCCAGAAACTATAGATGAATAACTTGGGATATCTGAGCATGAGAACCCAAAGGATGATCCAGTTGAGTAAGAGGCGAACAGTTAAGAACATCTTGGAAATGATTTCCCTAACCATGAAACACAAGTTTTTCTTAATTCTGGAGTTTCTAAAGGATCAGTTTCGAGAATAATATTAGAAATAAATTATGATTCATGATTTTCAATTGTCGGTGTTGATCATGTAGGAGCTCAATCTTCTGATTCTTCTAAATCTTAATGTAATGACTTAGTTATAAAGGTAAATCTTTTGTAGGCCAAAAATTTGTTTCATAAAGAACAATTAGAAGATGAGAAATATATGTTTGAAGTGTTTAAGACTAAATATATACAAGGATCCAATTATGTGCTTCATAAGCTTCAACTTTGTCAAGTCAATGGATATATTATTTCTATGGGAGATTTTCATGATTTGTATCCAAACATTTTTTAGAGAGTTAAATTTTGTAAATTATGATTCTATTAAAAATCATAATTTGATGACTTTAAGCTAATGATAGGGAGATAATTTTAGTTTCATGGGGAAATAAATAAAGAATAAGCATCTTATCAACTAAAACCACCAGATCTAATTAGAAGTTTTGAAGCAATGATCACTATGCTGGATGATTATAATGATAGACTACAACTTTTTTAGTGAAATTTTACTCCCTTAATTGTTCTACTAGAAAATCAACGACATTTGGTTATTCATCTTACATCAAATGAATCCTGGATGGTATTATTTATTCATCATGTTATGTACAATTTGACACCATTCATCTAGTCAAACGAAGCTATAAATGAATTTATGAAAGTCAAATTGGTTGAAAATCAGATGATTGGTAATGATTGAAATATGTTTTTCCACCAGTGGTGAAAAGTCTTCATCAATCACTTCTAGATCTTATTGCAAAAGCTCAATGATCATAATGGTTCTATTTAATACATTCCACATTCAGATTCACCCTCTGTCCCTGATGAAAGAAAACTCTCGGCCTTCATTTTGATGACCCTTAATTGGTCATAGATTGTACTCTAATTTTTAAAATATTTTAATTCATTATAATTTTTCTTTTCAATCACATATAGATTTATATTTATTTTATTTCAGTTCAACACATCACTACAAAACGTTAATTTATTTCTCTTATATTTGATTCAGTTAACTATTTATTTATAATTCAATGCCACATTAATTTTGGATTATATCTTCTATTATTTCACCACCACCATTTTGAGATCACAAAAGGGGGGAGAGTATTTGTAAATTCTATAGAATAATTTTTTCTGGAGGAGAATATTTACGAACCACAAAATCTCATTTGAAAATTTTCATTATCAAAATAATTATGTGAATTTGAAATATTTTCTATATCTATATTTCCTTGTTTTCCAAAATCCTATATTTTCATTATATTTTGTTTTGGATGATGTAATGAGTTTTGTGACCATAAAAAAGGGTGACATTTTTGGGCGTGTATCGTATTAATACTAATTTATAATTTATGATGATTTTGATGATAAAAAATACACTTTATTGTTTTATGATTTGGTTTTTTAAGTGAGTATTTAGGAAATTAAATTATGTATAAATTAATTTAACATTACCATGACTAATCTAGAAATACAATTTCCAGCCCTATATTCTGTAAAAAATGTATGGTTCATTATCCCTACATTATGACAGAAAGGATAACACTTTCATATCCTAAAACCCTACTCTATACTAAATATTTTACATTCAAATCACTGTACTTACATTTGGATAATCGACATGTGTATGGATTATGAACATTACATTGGGGACTAGATTTACTATTTATAACCTACATTTGAGAAATTTGATTTTATGTATAATCAAATCTACGTTTGAGATTTTATGCTAGCAAGGATAAACATACATATTGTCATCTCTCTAATACTTTGTTCCCTAAAATAAGTAAAGTTGAACGTATGGTTACATAACACTAGATGAAGGATCCCTTTATTATGTAACGGAAACCAATGCTATGTTTCTCAACCATGCGTTTTGTTCTCAAAGGTGATGTTATTCAAAGTGGAATTTTCCATCAGAGATTGTCATAACGGTCAATTTAGAATTAATGAGTGACTCAAGGATCATAATAATTGTTTAAATGAACCGTGTTCATTGAATTAAATCTCTCATGTCCCTATGGGAAGCTATGACTCCCCTATTTAATTGGAAAATAAAATTCTTTAAATCAATCTGTCTATTCTTTTGGATTTGCAATGAAAAAGAAGTCTATCTTTTCTATATATTTCTTCATAGTATCACTTAAAAATGTGTGTGTGTAATTAGTGATTCACATATGTGACTGTTTTTTTGAGATTATTTGTTACAATACAACTGTGAAGGACAACCAACGTTGAAAAATAGACTACAATTTGGTGACATACAAGTTATAAATTCTTCAATTTTAAAGTGATGACACTTTTTAGTTTATACCTAATTGAAAATCATTATACACAAAGGATCTCTTCAAACTATCTCATTAATGAGGTTATTCTTTTATAAAGAAGAAGATCCTTCAATTTCTCATTTATATTGAAGCAATTATGAATATCAACATGAACCATTAAAATCAATATATTTTTATTTATTGGAGTTTCAACTACTGGTACTAAGTTGTGGTGGAGTATCATTTTCTCTATCTAAGATGTGGATTACCGGTTCTCAAACATAAAACCATAAGGATTTAATTTTATTCTTAATTTAAAGGTTTAATCTTTCAATAATCAGTCATAGATTTATGTTCTTGTTATAAGAGTACTAATCCAGTGAAATTTATAAATCTCATAGAGACAGTGATTGGTAGAGTGGTCTAGGTGATCATTGTTCCATGAAACACTATAAAATGTTATGTTCTTTAATTTTTTTCTGATGTGTATGAATTTAAAAATAATTAAACATGTAATATTTTCATAAATCAGAGTGGGTGTTAAAAGCCAAAATTGTGGAATATTTTTTAAATACAGAATTCACACCAATGTTTTACTACTTTGTATATTTCGACCTAATAGATAACTCATCTTAGGGTTCATTTAGACTAATGTTTTGATATATCATAAGTAATTGAAGAAATTATTAGTATTTTTGAGAAATATGTCATAAAATCTCAAGGTGTTTTATTCTACCCCTATCTAAAATCATCATTTTCCCTGATATTTCATCACTCTATTACATAAAATCAGGATATATATATTTTTCATCACATAATCAGGTTCCCAAGTATATTGTTAATTATTTTTATTCCTCTATAGAACATTAACTAGGTGAGTATCCACTCTCCAAATCAATTTTTCTCTATTATCCAAGATTTATACTACTTTTTCATTATAATAAATATCATGATCTAATGGTTCAATCTCTTATTTAAATACATGTAATGGTTAATATATTTCAATCATTATAATAGAAACATGGAGAAAATTGAAAACATGAGGGTGGTTCAGTGGAAGAACCTAATAATGAGAAACCTTACCCAAATGATTAGGAATCTCTACGGGGCCAATATAAATGGGGATCAACATTCCATTATCTTAAAATCAGAAAGAATTCATCCATGCTGAAATTCAAACGAATTTATTCTCACTAAATTCAAATTCATAATTCAACAATGATTTTTAGTATATATTTTATGTCAATAATTACCTACCATGATGTGGTGCTAAAAGGATACGAATTTCTATTGTATTTCATCTTCTAGCTCATGTACCAATAGATTTATTTCTCCATCTTCATCCTAGAGAACAATAGTTCTATACTAATTTCCATAGAGGGGGTCATAATGATCTATCTATAAACTTTAGTAAATGATATTATTCTATGAAAAAATTACTATAAGATGGAAATGATCCTAACCAATTTTAAAATCTAATGAATAAGATCTCATGATATCCCACAAGGGATTAATGGTTCTCTTTGACTTATAATATATATAAGGATGATAAGACGTAATAAAACTGAGCTATACTCCTAGAGAAAATTAAAGAAATTGCTAAAACAATAATATATCCTTCATTTTGTAATCAAATAGTAGAAATATTTTATGAAATGTATCCATAACACATCCTTAATGAATACTATAAAATACAGATAAAGAGAGAAAAATTCACTGATATCAATGATGTGGGATGATTCCATACTATGACTGAGAATCACTGAAATAAATTTGTAATATTTAGACATTTTGGGGACTTTAATGATGAAATCCATGGAATTCTTTTATCATTTGTATTATATTATCAGTAATATTAAAAACAACCACTTATAATTTTATCCCATAGCCTAAAAATGTTGACACACCAAGCAATCATATAATTACTTTTATCTATAACTTTTTAGTTTTCAGCACTAAAAATACTCAATCAAATATCTATACATATTCATACATTTATGATTAATAGAGAATGATGTTCTACGGGATTTGTTCCAGGAATCATTCATTAAACTTGATATTAATTGAATACAGACTCCCTTATTTAACTTTATCTTTCTAGCATGATCATTGCTAGATTCATGATAATTCCTAATGTTATTATTTAATTCTGCATCTTCCTTATACACTTTATTAATCCTCTCATGGGTATATAGTTGAATAATAATCTAATAAAGATTATATATTCCCCATTTATTGAATATTTAAATATATTACTTCAATAGATTCATAAATAATATATCTCTTTAAAACTATATCGGGGAAAATAGGATGGACTTTTTTGATCAGAGCATCAACCACCTCATTCTACTTCTTAGGGTGGTAATTTATCAGTACATCATAATCTTTAATCAACTATAACCATATTCTCTAGATCATATTTAACTCTTTATGTGTAAATATGTACATAATTGTTTTATGATCTGTATATATATATATATATGTCAATAATTTCACCATAAAGGTAATTCCACATTATATTTAGTTAGAAAATTATGATTTCCAACACTAAATCAAGGGTTGGTTAATTTTACTTATGAATTTTAAATCAATGAGAGACATAAGATATCACCAACTATGTTTTCATGAGGATTAATCACAGTGACATCTTTAATATTTCAATGAATATCATGAATCTTCAAACACTGTAGGGTTGTGTAAGCACATGTGCAATGACCGACATTCTATTTAGTCCATGGAAATTAATATTACATTCATCTATATAGAAGAACTTACCCCTTCTGATTCAACTTGATGAGTGGATTATATAGTTCTGAGAAATCACTTCAAAAGAATATGTAATATCTATAAAACACAAAAAAAATTATGGGTATCAATTTGTGTAGTCGGTCTAGGACCTTAATCAGTAACATAAATATTTTAAGGATCCACTAAAATAGACTCACTTGAAACTATTATAGCTAATAATTAACCATTATGGATCCAAAACTCCCATTTTTTTAAATTTATTACACAAAATTTTCTTCCATAGGTTAATTAAAAAATTATCAAATGTTCTCAATGATCTTCTTAACTATTTGAATATATAAGAATATCATCTATAAAGGCCACAAAAAATGTATAAAGAAAAGCATTATAATATATAATAATTAAATCCATAAATATAGACCTATAATTTGTATGTCCAAATGAAATTAGTATAAATTCATAATGACCATACGACTAACAAAACGTTTTCATGTGTATATCCTCCTTATTGAACCTTAGCTGATGAAATCTAGATAAAATATTAATCTTATTAAATTATTGATATCCCTATAATTGAGTAAAAATATCAAAAATTTGGGGTGGATGATACATTTTCTTGAAAGTGATACAATTAAGTTCTTATAAATTATTAAAAATATGCATTAACACATATTAGTTCATAACAAAAAGAATAGGTGCACCCCATCGGGAAACACTATAGGAATTGAATATCCAAACTAAAATATCCTAAATATCCTTTATTATTTTCTAAAAGTAAGTTATGACCGTTTTATTTCGAGTGTTTGGAATATGTGTGACATCATGAATGAGTTTTATTGAAAAATCGACATCACGATTCAAGGGGGAGAAGACTAGGAAAATATTATTGAAATACTTCATCACGCTCCCATACAATAGGAATACCCTCAATGTTAAATATTTACCCAACCATCTATAATAAATATCCCGCCTAAATATATATTAAAACCCATATTTTAAAAATAATTTCCACAGGGTATTTAGGTTTATCCTTGCACTGATAGATGATTATAGGATCATTTTTATTATCGAATGTCACTTCCCTTATATGAAAATTAATATGGTATATATACTAAGAGATCATATCCTTTCCCTGAATTACATTGAATTAAACTAGATGAAGAATAAAAATATTAATATAATGTACATTACAAAAAACATCATTCATAGAGGAGTTACAGACATGAGATACAATCATCTTTCCATTAGTAGTTTTCGCTTCCAAATGAACTTGTGGTGATGCGATACTTTTATAAAATAAATTACATGTAATATCTTGTATTGAATATAAATCAAATAAATCATTTTCACTTTATAATGGGTTAATAATTCCACCTTTATAAAAATTGTTTGGAACTCATAATTTATTTGTAGTAATTGCAGAATATTGGTCTTTTCCCCATATCTTCTTCTATGGTATGTTCCCTTGATTCTTGTTAGATTAGTTTGAATAAATTTAAATATATTTAATGATAAATCATATGTTAGTTATGGTTTCATTATTTTTCAAAAATTCAAGAAAGTTTTGACATTATCATCCATACTTAAAACTAACTAATATTTCCATTAAAAAATCAAATTAGTGTCCTTTCCAAAATTATCACATGTTAGAAACTCATCCACCCTTTATTCGTATTGGAAAAATTCCTTTTCTCTATGGTGCTTAGTCAAAATATTATTCTGTTGACATTCCGTGAATATGTATGAAATAGAAAATTATTTCTATGCCTCGATGGTATTTTAAAATATATTATAATTTTATGAAAAAAAACTGAAATTAAAATTCTATTTATAGTATAGGTATAGTCCTATCAAAGAAACAATAAATATTCCATTCCATATTATGTATGTAGTCCAAAAAATGCCTCGATAATATTGAAATTCTAGAATCATACTATGCCAGACCTTCTTATTTATTATTATTTAATTTAATAAAAATATTCTCTATTTCATCATTATATTATTTATGGATTTATTTCTCAAGGAATATCAATTTAATAATTCCATATTACATAATGTATATTTCATAATTATCATTAGTGTTCAAGATAAATTACTATTATTCATCAACACATCCATTAAAATAGTACACTTCCAGAATAACCATTTTAATTTCATTAGATTCCTAATTTATATATACATATTCAAGGGAGTTAACCCATTTCTCAAATTAAAATGGCTTAGTTGTTCCATTAAAAGATAGAGGCAAAAATCATATGAGTCCATCCTTTATTTTAGAATTATTCGTTCGAAGAATATATTGTTCTATAGGTGAATGGTTATTCACAATAACCTGATTCAGCTACCCCAATAATGTCACAATTTTCAATGTTTAAAAAATATCTTTATTTGATTTATTGGATTTATAACACCTATATTGTTTATGGGTGTTGAGTCCCTCTATTTTGTTACTCTCTATAACTAAATAGTGAAACCCATTAAATTATGACTAAATCATCATGGATATTGGGTCATAAAATAAAAATCAATATAATTGTAAATGTAATCACTTACAACATGGAATTACCATATTTCTAATTTTTGATATGTCCATTTAAATTATTTTTCACAAGTTATATAATAAACATCCTCTGAAACCAACTATAGAAACCCCAACTATGGAAACCCAAATCTGGGGTTTACATTATTACATTGGTATAAGATACATGAAATCTCACCACATAGTATTAATCGGTTAACGAATCATTGAAACATATAAAATTACAAGATTCCCATATTTATTGTGAAATATAAAAAACCTAGAATATGAGTCATTATTCCATCCTCAATATCATTCATAATATTATTATTCAAATCATTGGGAAAATTAAAAAAGTTATCTTAGATTCATAGTATAGATTACATAATGTTAAATTTATCATGTGTAAATAAGGAAAAATCCTCATGGGAGAGTGGATAATTAAAAACATATCATTATATAATCACTTGGGTTCAATGATTATCCATGGTCAATATAAGCATTGTAAAAACATGGTTAAATAAAAATTAATTATTCATTAAAGAAATGTACAATTATATATATTAATGATCAAGGGATCTCAACAAAGATAACATAAATCTAACAGTAACATCCTCTCAAATAAGGAATCATTGTCACTATATGGATAAATGTTAAAAAATACTCATATATTATTGAATTTAATATATTTTTCCTCATTTAACCAATATATGAATCAAGTGGCTATCAATAACTAGGACCTTCTTGTCACTTTCACATTCTATACATTACATATATTTTTAATGAGTGACATAATTCATTCTAAAATTTCTTATAAGTCATTAATATTCAATAATGAATCAATAATATAAATCATCAATAAATCATCATCATCATAAAACGAAAAGATAATAAATAAATATATTATTCGATCCTATCCATAGTAATATCAATTATATTTTACATAGTTGAAAAAACCAATAAAATATCACTAGAATATTTCTTGTTTAAAATTTATTTTTTAATAAGAAATTAATTTTTAAAATAAGGAAGATTCCAAAATATTTATGGAAAAAAATTAATTGAAAATAAATATGGAATCATGTAAAGAAATAATCAAATTATTCAATATTAATGACAACATGAAATTAAATTCATATAATGTACGCTTTAAAAATTATCCCTTTTACATTTTTTTAAAAAGTAAAAAGAACCATTTTAGGAAATGAAAAAATATTCATTTTAAACCATTTTTAAAAAATTCAACAATGTTTAAAAATTAATTCAAACAATATTAGCGGAATACTGAAAATTTTACTAAAAATAATTTCGGGAAACATGGACCTGGAACAAAAACCCCACACTAGAGTGGAAATAAATTCCATTTAAAAAAACATTTTCGTGGAATTTTTAAATACCCAAGAGATAAAAAGTGTACCATTACATAAAAATTCCATGAAAAATAACATGATAATGAAATTAACGGATCATATTATATTTGTATCAAATAATTTCCATCAATGGATATTCAAACATAAACAATCATAAAATAAATTGAGATTATAAAATAAATTGCGTACTTCAATATAGACTTTTCAGATAAGTGATTTTATCATCCTATAGAATACATTTATATCCATTGTACTTATATAACATATTAATTTACATACATAAAAATCATATATGATATACTAATCACATTTTAAGAACTATTTATTAATCTTTTTTTATTAAAGTCATCATTTCTGGGTATTAACTATTTTGTTCTTATGACATTGTTAATTTGGTAAAAACAATTTACCTTTTATGTTGATCATGGTTCCATAATATCTATAATTTTAATAATGAAATAAATATAATATATATTAATTGTCATCGATAAAATGTAGTAATAGAAAAAAATACACAATTCATGTATAAGGTAGGCCGTATGCATTCAAGACCATGGTTTTAACTTTTCAACAAACAGAATGAAGGAAATGTAAAAACAATTCCCCTATTTTAGAATAATTTTTTATCATATATATTATCTATATATACAAATTAAATAATTCCTTATTACAATACATTTAAATTGGAGAAAAAAAAATGAATCACATCATTTCATGGAGGTGGTAGTGCACACATAAGCATAAGTAAAATTATCATTTTCTAATTGATAGTAAGGTAAGAAAGAATATATGATGTTATAATTATGGAATAATATTAATATCATAAATATATTAAATAAACATTCAAACCATTATAATATCTATTCATTAAATAGAGTGATGAAAAAAATGATTTTTATATTTGTGCGGAGGTAGTAGTCCACACATACATACAAGAGATATTTCCCCTTTAAATTTGATAGATAAGTGGGTGAATAAGGCTACTAATAAATCATTATAAAATTTTAGAATAGTAATGAAACTAAATTTATTATTTTATTATGAATACAACATTAATATATGTGGTATATGATGAAACAAATTGAATGTGTTTTGGTAGGGGTATTACATATTCTTTTGTATGTCTCTGTTAGATCCATTCTTAATGATACATAGAGTGGTATTCTACAAATAACATAACGTAAAAATAATTTCTATATATGATTAGAAGATAATTTTTGAGGCTTTTTTCAGCTATATTGATCAACGTGTTGTTAATAATGGATAGGTGGTGTCATTTTATAATGAAAGGAAATCGAACATATAGAATAATTCAAAGGAATAAAATGTAATATATTAATTTTCATGTGAATATGTAAATATAATTCCATAATGATTAATATACCATATTATATGTTCTAAATAAAAACAACCAATAATATTTGGAGGAGTCTATGTGGTATTTTAAACCATATATTTTGATTTTACCACTTAGTTAACAAATTTTAACCATAACTGAGGTAATTATTTTTAAAATATTCAAGGGTTATTATTTTATTTATAATGTTAACCTTCAATCATTAATAGAAAAGGTATTAAATTTTAGAAAATTTATTTTCAATCATTTCTTTGTTCAATTATTTAATGATTTTAGATCATTTAATAAAATATTTTTTTAATGTATTATTATTGTCATTTTTAAAATAATTGATTAATTTGACTTTATATAAATGAACAATAAATATGTGATTTGAATTAATACTTCAACTTAATAATTTGTTTTTATCAAAAAAAAATTTGAAACATAATAATTCTGTGATATTGTATAACAATTATTTTTTAAAACAATAATTCTATTTTTCTATTAATTGAATAAATATTAAGTTAGTGTTTTGTATCAATTTAATGTAATAATTCATTAAATAAAATTTAAAAACAAATTGATGTTATAAATAAATTAATCACATTTAATTTAAAAAATATAATGTAAATATAACCACTTTTAATCCTTATGATAAAATATTAAGGATATTAGTGCGATTATACTAAAATTTTTTTATTCATCTTAAAATAATATAAATATTTATATAAATGGATAATTGTACATAAATGACCATATTTATAGTCATGGTTGATAATGGTCTAGTTTAACTAATCTAGTGTACAAAATTCATGCATTGGAAGATTTTCAAATCCTTATCTCAATGTTTTAACCCTATTTTACCAATTGTACAGTCAATGACATGAAATATGTTTTCCAAGGTAATTCTTCATAATGACCCAAAATAAAATTTTCCTCAATAATTTTTTTCTGATTATTAATAAATATGGAATAAATTTTTTCAATTTTATGATATTTTAATTTGAAATTGAACCCAGAAAACCCAACTAAATGATTTTTTTCAGATATTTTTTTCATAGGTATAAATACATTTTTTTGCAAAAACCATCATAATGTTTTTTAATAACCATAATTGGATAATTAGAAATATAAAAGATTTAATTTATATTTTAGAACAATTTTTTAACAAATTGGACCTCTGTAAATTCTTTTAATGAAAATAAATTGTTGAATAAGAATCTCTATATTTTAGTACTCATCGAAAAATAAATCTATTATGAAAAATCTAAAAAAATAACAATAAGATACTTTTTTATATATGATATTAAAAATGAAGATCATTTTTTAAAATTAATTTTCTACATGTGTAAATAATTAATTATATTATTTTCTAATAAATATTTTAAATGATTATTTTGTGGAAAAAATTTATTTTGAAAGAAGATAATGAATTTACAGTTTTTATTTCCAAAATTTGTATTTTATTATAGATACCATAAACATATGTGTAACTATATAATGGTATATCAAATTATGATTCATTTAATCTTAGGGCTTCATGTATCAGAATATATCAAAGTAAATAAATTTATTCGAAGAAAACTATTTCATCAAATCACTGGGGGGTCTTAAATTAATCATAATTTATTACATGTGTGTGTTATAATTCAATCTATTTTCACTAAATTTCAATTATTGTGTTCATTTACTAGTTTTTCTAAAAAATATAACAAGTTATATTAGATATATTAATTTCTAATTAAAATGAATAAACTATCACATTTTCCTCAAAAAAATACTTTCTAGGGATGTGGAATTTTTCAAACCCAAACAACATTTAATAATGATTTTATTCAATTACATAAATAGATACTTATTATGGGATCTCAGAAATTTAATCTGATATTTAGTTTAATAAATTTACGTTTTTCATTTTATTGAACAATTTGGAAACACCAAAAAAATGTGGTTGAATTTGTCACCTTAACAATGAAGTTTCACATGGTTGGTGCGTGGTTTATCAAAACATGTGACTAACCCAAGAAGGGGCTAGTGTTCTATGTATGGTGTTTCATTGTTTGGTTAACCATATTCCATTAGAATTTTATCCTCACAATACACCAAAAGTGTTTAAATTATAAATATTCTCCTAATTTTTTTAATCTCATGTCTCCTCCCCCTTTCCTCCATTTT
This sequence comes from Viscum album, assembly GCA_963277665.1. Lineage (NCBI taxonomy): Eukaryota > Viridiplantae > Streptophyta > Magnoliopsida > Santalales > Viscaceae > Viscum > Viscum album. Next base: position 372,727,043 of record OY728134.1, read on the forward strand.
CAAATGACACCCTCTGTGGAATGCTTCCCCCTTATTCAACTCTCACATTGTTCGGATCTCTATTCTTCAATGATTACTACAATGTTTTGGTGTGGTATTATCTTTTTTAAGAATTTATTCTCATATATATACTTCATCTTACACTTTCATCCCACCTCTATCATTCCATATTGGTGCATCGTGTGTGGGTCGAACCCTAGGGTATAATTTTTTCCATTTTTTATATTCTAATACAATCCATTCGTATGGTGTGTTTCTTCTTAAAAGGACAATCCTATTTTCATTATTGATTGGTTTTCCAATTCTTACCATGTTTTTCTATGGTTTTCAAAAAGGTTGACCATTTAATTTTAGAGCCTCAGACAACTTGACCTTTAATGTGTTGTTCTCTATGTCCAATAATCCTATTATAGTTGTTTATCAAATTTTCAAGGATTTTATTATGTATCAAATATTATTTTTCCTTGTATTCCTACTTTAATTTCTTCTATATTTGGAAAATATGTTTTGAGTTTACTTAAAATATATTTATGATGGATTCTAAAGAGAAGGATTTTTTAAAATATTCTATGTTATATATAATTTTTTTGTGGATTATTAAGGTGGTTTAATTTAACTAACATGCTTTATTAACTTCCATTTTAATTGTAAATTGTTCTAAATATCATTTTTATTATTTATTTTCATACATTTTATATATCTATATATATTTACCTACACACACAACTGCATATATTCACAAAATGATATATGAATATGTGATCATCAAAGAGTGTCGACATATATACATAACCTAGTATTCTTAAAGTGATTCAATAATGGTTTCAAATCAAATAAAGGTGATATTGAACACATTTAATTTTAGGAATCTAATTTTTATGTGTTTATACAAGAGTAAACACACACACACACACATATATATATATATATTAATATGTCAGTGTAAAAATTCACATGCTACTTTCTGAATTTTTTCAAATATATATATATATATATATATTAATATGTAAGTTCTAAAATTCACATGCTAGTGTTTGAATTTGTTCAAATAGATATATAGATATATATATTTATATATTTATGCTTTTAATGTGTCTGTGTATTTGTACATACACATAACAAGTGTAATCCATATTAATTAAATGTTGGTATTCAATCTTGTCTTAAATTGGATAACAAAATAATTATGTAGGTATTCTTAAAAATTTCAATTTTTATGATATGTCATTCTAAGATAATCATAATTAATAATCCCACGTAAAAATGTTTTGGATGACAAAGTATATATTTATCATGTTTATTCATAAATGGTTTCTTTATTTTGATGTTAAAATTGTTTAAAGTAGAATAAATTTTTTTATTAACATGGTTTGATTGAAATGGAAATAGGATATGGGAACCAAGAAATCTTGTGTGAAGGAGAGATTAAATATCCATTTTTGGTTATTCCATACTAGAAAACACCTATTAATTGGTGAATTGGTTGTGGAGAATGGGATGGGTTGTTTTCATGCCACCAGGACATGGTATTGTACTCTTCTTGGCTTCAAAAATGGTTTGGAAATCATTTTTGGAGTCTATACTGACCAATAATTGTCATATATAGACAGTACAACCAAATAGAATAATATTCATTACATAAAATAACACAACCATGAAAGATCCATATGGGTTTAGGGTTAATGAAAACTTGAAAACATAATACACAATTTAATATAACATATACATCATCTCTTGATTATTCCATCATAACTATACCCATTTGTCAAAAATCATACAAAACACCATTCCTCATATATTTTGGAAAAGAAACATATGAAAAGCATGAACCCAGATGCTTAGTATGGGTAAACAAGGATGATATGAATCTTACCATAATCTTAAGTGTATAAGAATATGAAGATAACATTAGAAAATTATAATCTTATTATCAAATATCCTAACATTGATTCATAAAATAAATCATAAAAATTCATTATACAATAATCATAAAAGAATATATTTTTCAAAAAACATGGAATTTTGGTACACACATTACTATAGAAAATCATTTCCTTAGTTGTCATGTTTCTTTTAAAAGACTATAATAGTTGAATGGGTTCACTCTTTAAAGAATAACAGCAGTCACGGTTCACTTTCAAGAATATCATGGTGGAAAAATTCTATTACTGAACTTATTTCACTCGTTATTACATCCCTATATTAGTAAACTAGGTCTACTCCCCATTCAGGTCCTCTATTATTGAACAAGGTCTACTCCCCATTCCTTTTCTGTATAACTGAACTAGGTTCACTTCCCATTCTAGTACTATATATCTCATTTGATATAAATGATTACATAATTATCTAGGGGTGTATATCTACCATCCATCACATTATGAATACCGTAAATATGTGTTCCATAAGAACATAAATCATTCATCACACCAGATCCCAAATTTTAAAATGGGAATCATAAACATCATTCCATAATAAATATAAACCAACCATTGGAATAATAGTTATTGTATCCTAGAAAAAATATCCCCATTAAAACATAAGTAATATCATTAAATTTAATTTTATATAGAAAATAATTTTAAAATATAATAAGAAACTAATTCTTGAGTAAAATATCTGATCTTCGTTGAAAATGATTTCATTTCCTAATATGCCGCACAATATTAAAAGAAAAATTTTTCTCTGAGAATAACCTATAATATTATAAGAGAATCATCATGTAATTAAGGAATCATTAAATAATAAAAAAAGTCAATTCCATTTATGTTAAAAGAATCATTCTTCTCATAATTTTTCCAAAATAGTCAAAACATACCTCACTAGAAAAACAATGATTCTGTTCAAACCGTTACGTAATAATTAACTAATTGGTAAAAATTTCATAAAATTTGTGTAAGAGTTGGAAAATTATTTTTTAAATTATTTTTATAAATCATAGACATGGAAGATAAATATCCCCATTTAAATACTTATATATAATCACTCTCAAATAATAATGATATTGTAAAATTAATCCTTACCACTTTTTAATCCATAAAATCATATTTCCAATGAATATGAATTATAAGGATATGAAAATAACATTATTTTAAGATTAATGATAAAAAATATATTCATTTTCACTATATACAAGTCACAAAATGAATATAAAATTAATGCATAAGGCATGTGTCCCACATAAATGATTGTGAGATAATAATCTCTTATCTTATGTCTTAAATACGTTCATATACAATAAATCCTCATTTATAATAAATAAAATTTTATTATACATGTTCCAAATAATCATATTCATTTATATAAAGTATAATATGTGTATATATTTATTACATAATATTACATTCATATTAAAAATTCCATGTTAATGATACGTTTTAGGTAATAAATAATTTTTATTTTATTCATGTTTTGAGGTTTAATACTTGGACCTCTTATAGTAATCATTTATTAATTATATCTATAATGAGAAACAATATATAAATATCATATATATATATATATATATGATGGATATTTTCATTCATGGTTATTTATAAAATATTGAGATAGAAACTAAAATATACCGTTCAGGAAGATGGTCGGTCATACACACACATGAATGTTGTTATCCTTTTGTTTTAATATTAAAAGAAGTAAAATAATATGATATATTTTCATGAAATAATTATTTTCAGTTTTTTAAATCATGTATATTTAAAAAAAATTATCATTATTACCATCCATGTGAAATATATATTAAAAATGAATCACATCACATAGTGGAAATGATAGGCCATATATATGCATGAGGGAAGTTATCATTTCCCAATAGATATAGTGATAAAAAGGTAGATATGATATTATAATTCCATATGGATATTTATGTTATAAATATTATATATAAACATAAATCCCGTCATAATTTTCACTCATAAAACATGGTGATGGAAAATTAATTATTTTTCTACACGGAGATGGTAAGTCGGACATACGCACAAGAGATACATTAATTTGTTGTTTTATAGGAAATGGAATTTCTAGTGGTGTGATAAAAATCATAATAAAATTTAGGCTACTAAATTTATTATTTTATGATATATGTCATATATTTATTATAGGTATAGTGGAGTAGAAAAAGGGAGTGATCTTTGAACCTATTACCTCTTATTTGAAATGGATCCTTTAGATCTCCTCTAATGGAATTTAGAGTTGGTATTTTGGGAAACTAATTACCTCAATGATGTGACTAATAATGTGGAGATTATAATTTTTCATCGGTCGGTTGAGAAACCGGGATCAACGTGATGTGGAAAATGAGGGAGGAGGTTCCCTTTTTTAATTAAGGTTGGGAGCTCGTTTGGAATTTCAAAAAATATTAATTTATAATAAATTATATATTAATAAAAAATCCACCAAAAGGATATATATTAGATTCAAATATGAGACAATGTTTTCATATATTCAAAAATATATTTTAGAAATGTTTATTATTGTTATAAAATTATCATTTTGATTCCTCATAAGTTAACATGTTTTGATTTTAACAAAAGTAAAAATCGTTTCAACTGTAGAATGTTATAATGTTAACATATTTGGTGTTAATTAGAATATAAATGGTCACATTATGTCATTTTAGGAAATATTATAATTATTTTTTATTTTTAAACATGTCTTATTTTTTTAAATAATTTAATAATACATTATTTTGATAAAACACAATTACTGCAAATTTTGACACTATTCATTATTTAGAATTTTAAACTATAAATATAACTAGTTAACCTCAGAAAATATTTAATAACATCACTAAATTTAAAAGGTTTTTTATAAAATTATTTTTTAACATTTATTATCTAAAATTATATTTATTTTAATGTTTTCAATAACACTTATTTGACATTTCCATTAATAAAATAAATACTACATTATTGTGGTATAATTATTTAAAATAATTAATTGATTAAAATGTAAAATTAAAATAACATGATGAATATAAATCATATATATATTTTAATAATCATTATAGTATAATAAATAATTTCTCTATCCCAATATTATTAATGATACATTATTCAACACATTAATGTGATATCTTTAAATTTTTATAAAATAATATATTTTAAAAATAATAATCTCATTTAAGTGGCCCAAAAATAAAAATATATATATTTTACATTAAAATATGTTCATTGAGTTATAAATATTGATTTATATACATTCATAACATATCATTTTTCCCATGTGGACATATAAAGGATACTTAATAAAAAAAGTGAATATTTGTTACTTTCTATGATTTAAATGTTATATATTTCATATTAATGGAAACTGACCATTATATAACCTAATTTAGATACATATGTTTTAAGGGTTGAATTATATTAATCTAATAAATTTATGGCATATGTTGTAGTCATTTTATAGACTTTATCATTTTATTTTTAAAATAATTTTCCTAATTAACCTTTTACCACGATAACAACATTTACAATGGTTCTTATTTATATTGGTTAAAAATAAAAGAGATATATTAATTAAATTTGGAAAATATGAATCCAAATTTGGTATCGGTTTTTTTAAATTAAAAAATAGATGTTTCAAAATTTAGTTTAATAATAAACCTACAAAACAATATAAAATAAAATTTTTCAGAAAACAATCTTCATAAAATATAAAATATTTTTATGATAAAACAATGTATAAAATAATTTATTAAATCCATAATATAATTAATTTAAATATAATGATCTAATTAAAATTTTAAAATCATCCCAAAAAATTCATCTTGTAACAACTTCTAAAGATAATATAGTTTTAAATAAAAACATTATTTTAACTATTCACAAAAGGAGAAAGTTGTTTGAAAAATAACAAAAATTCAATATAAATGTCGATATAATAATTTAAAATAATAAGTTTATTTTGTAAAATAGAATTCATTAATCTTTAAAAATCTATATTTAAAATAGCTACCTAATTAAAATGAGGAAAAACTACAATTTTATAGAATAATAATTCTTTTATGTGTCAAATTTGATTTGTTCATATATCATTCCTAGAAAACTCGTAAGATGAATATTTAACCTTAGATTGAATATTATATATTTATATATATAACATCAACAAAATAAAAATATATTTATTTTATTATCTATTGGTATTGAACACACTTGAGACATTAAATTACTTTTCAGAAAAAAAACATTTCATTTTATTAAAAAATTGATTTACATTCATTTATAATTGATTTTGAAATGAATTTTAAAAACATGGGTAAACCCTAATTTCATCATTTATTTAATCTTGTTCATACCTACCATTCTAATAGCTGGGTAGTAATTTTATTGTTTAAATAATTATAATAATAAATTAAAATTTCATCAAAACTCAATATTGCATGTAACAAAATGTAATCTGGTGTTGTGTGTAATAAATGAAATCAAAGAAATAAAATTATTTTTTAAAAATATATATATTTAATAAAAATATCATCGTGTTATATTATACACCCTTAAAATTAATTTCTCCCTTGAAATTAACCCTTCTTATCAAAGGTTTAATACTTGAAATATTCTTTCATAGAAACACACATCGTAAAAATGAATATTCAAACTTCCTTTTTAAAAGAATGTAAGAAATATAACTATTTCCAAAATTAAATCATAATTAGGATTACATGTAATATTATATATTCATGATTTAAAATGTGTACATTGATGAAATGAATAAATAATAGTACTACAAAACTCTCGTTTAACAGTGCTAGAATCGGCTTTTACCAGCACTAGAAAATCCCAGACTACTATAGTGAGGTTAGAAGACTGTGGCTTTAATAAGTGCTATAAAAGTATTGATAAAGGGTATATTTATCAGCTTAAATAAAATTTATTACAAAATATCCCATTTATTAGTGATTTTATTTAGATTTTATAAATTGATACTTTATGAATGCTTTAAATAGATATGGTAAATGTATGATTTACCTACACTTCTATTTTCATTATTAAATGTATGATTTATCATCACTTTTATTTGTGCTAATAAAAGTATGATTTATTATGTATTTTTTATGAATTAAAAATGATATACGTTATCACCACATGTATAAGTGATGATAAAAGAGTCCATTATAAGATCTTTTAATACTGTTGATTAAGGAAAGTTTTATCAGTGCATTTAATAGTGTTGATAAAGGTAAAAACTCCAATTTGATGATGCTTCACACTGCATCACCCAAAACAGGTGATGTGTACTACATAAAAATAAAGTAGTATAAACAAAAATAAAAATTACAAAAATAAGATACAGAAACTTAATATAAATAAAATAAAATCCATAATAAAAATATAAGAAAAATCAAACAGTACTAAAGAGTATGTTAGTTGTTTTTTTACTAAAATTAATGATAATTTGGAATAAAAAGACTCACATGGTGTCATACTGGTAACATGATGAGTTTAATTGAGGTGTGACTGATTACTACACATCAAAAATTACTTATGGATCATTTTCTTAATGAACCAAAACAACTATAATGTGTTTTCTCGGTTTTGAGTATTTTAGTTAATTTTAAAAAAATATTAATGATAGTTTTGAAAAAAAAATGTACATGGAGTCGTACTGATCACACCATGCATCAGATTGAGGTAAATATTATCCATATATGACACAAATTATGTATGGATCATTTTACTAATGTAACAAGACAATTTTAATTTGTTTTCTCAGTTTTGAGTAGGTTAGTTTTTTTAATAAAATTAACTCAATTTTGAATAATATGTATGCACTTAGAGTCATAATGGTCACACCGTGCATCATATTGAGGCACAACAGAATGGTACTTGTACCAAATGACTCATGGATTAGTTTAAAAAATTATAAAAATATTTGGATTGCGTTTACTTTTTTTGAGTACGCCACATGTGTTTTGGTATTAAAATCAAATTTTAAACTAGAAAAATGCACATTGAGCCATATAGGTGGAATCGTGTGTCAGTTTGATATTTGAATAATTCATTCACATCAAAAATTAAGTATGACTCATTTTCAAAAATTATGAATTCAATACGAGTGTGTTTTCATTTTTTTTAGTGAGTGACATTTTTCCATAATAAAAAGTCAATTTTTTAACGATAACAAAAAATTATAGTAATATTAGTCCCACCTTGATTCATATTGAGGTGTGTCATATCCCTACACCTTACAGATGGCATATGGATCATTATACTAAAGTACCAAAATATTCCTAATGCAACTTCTCAGTTTGTAGTATTTCAGTAATTTTTTAATAAAACTAATGTTAATTTTGAATAAAAAATATGTACTTGGAGTCATACTAGTAACACGATGACTCAAATTGATTTGTTCATAATTCATACACATCAAAAATGTCATATGGATCATTTTTCAAAAGTACTGAAATAATAAAAATATGTTTTCTCAATATTGAGTATGTATGTTTTTTATTAAAATTATTGATATTTTTTAATAAAAAGACACACATGGATTCATATCAGTACCACTTTGCGTTTTATTGAGGTGAAGCTGACCCTACACATTAAAATAGGTGAATGAGTTTTTTTACTAGAATACCAAAAGAATCCAAATGTGTTTTCTTAAATTTGATTATGTCCTTTTTTTTATAAAATTAATTTGAATTTTGAATAAAATAGTGAACTTGGAGACAATCCAATCACACCAGGCATTATATTGAGTCACGACTGGATGAAACACGTCCCAAATGACTCATGAATCGTTTTTCAAAAGTATAAAATCATTTGGAATGTGTTTACTCAATTTTGAGTATGAAAAATGTGTTTTTTTACTAAAATGTCATTTTAATACTGAAACATGCACATGAATCTATACATCTAGCATCATGTGTGGGTTTGAAATGATATTTATTTATACATGTCATTAATTAATTATGAATCATTCTCCCAAATTAACAAGAAATCCAAGAATGATTTATCTTCTATCAGTGAGTGATAATTTTTTGTATTAAAATTTAAATTTTAATCTAATAATGGACACTTGGAGTCATACCGGTCATAATGTGTGTCAAATTGTGGTACGACGGATCCCTATATGTCACAAATGTATTACGTATCATTTTCCTACTTTACTGAATAAATCTGAATGTGTTTACTCATTTCTGAGTATTTAACTTGTGTTTTTTTTTCGTAAAATGTCATTTTTAAATGGGAAAATACATAGTGGATTTTAATTTAAATGACAAATATTGTTTCAAAATAAAAAAAAATTATCAAAAAAAATTATTATATGATCGTTTTTATACATCAATGCCCAAAAAATATATTGTTCTCAAGCCATCACTTCATATCCTCCCCCTCGATCTCTACCATATTCTTCACATGTACCTCCACCTTCGCATTAGCTTCTTACTCTAACTATGGCTCCGTCTTTTCCTATAACTCTATCCCATCCTTCTCATCCAGCTATAACCTGCACCACCGCATTTTACAAATAATTTTAATTTATGTAGGTCATAATTTCTAAAATAATTGATTTCCCCCATTACTCTTCTCTTTGAGAATTAGATCAAATATATTATATAAGAATTCAAATACTAATTCATCCCTCCTACAAAAACATTTGAAGGTCATAACTCATATTAGAACACAAACATTAATGTTAATAACATAAATTAGTTTTTGAAATACATTCTAACAATAAGTTCACTACCACTCCTCTCTAAACAAATTAATTTCTTCTTTTGATTAACTCTTTTGTCTAAAATATTGATAGTGCTGAGAAAATATATAAAAACAAATTTTTATGAAGTATATTTAATGAAATATTAATTACTTTTAGAACTTACTTATTGGGGGATGCTGGTCTTCTCATGCCCTATGATTTATCTCATAAATTGGTAAAATTAATATCCAAAATTTATTACATTATCTTGTTTCAGACACTGGGGAAAAATTGAAAAAAATAGGAAAATTGTCTTGAAATATTTTGATAGTTAAATATTCATTTATATACCATAATATGATTACAATTGTATTAATACATATTTTATTCTTTTCTGAGACCAACTTCACACAATGATCTAACATGAATTTTGTGATCACCTTCTAATGACAAAACTCTCATTAAAACACATTATAAACATATAATTCTAGCATTATCTATAAAATGTTTATTTTATTGTGTTAAAATTTTTCAATACACATCATGTGGGGTCGATTGGTTGTAAATCATGCATTTAATAAATAAAATAATATTTGGGGTGTCCATGTTGACTAATACGAGCATCCAGTGCTTCCTAAATAAACTATTAAGTAATGAAAAAATTAATAATATATTTTATGTGATTATATCATTTAGGTTTAGCCTTTAAATGTAGGCATAAAAAATATTCTATATTATGATGATTTTTTTTATTAAACTCTTATAGTAACATTCCCTTTTTATTAATTTCTTCCTAATGAAATGTAATTTCTAGCATAGAAATTATATAGGAATTAATGAATCCAAATTGTTCTTTGTATTATATTACCATTAATATGTTGTAATATAAACACCTGTAAAAAATAGGAATAGTTATTAAATTTAATAAACATATTTAGATCACTACTTAGAAATAAGTATTGTGAAAATATACCTTGTATATGTACTCACAACTAGGATTCCCTTCCATTCATACTTGAGAATCCCATTTAGTGTCTCAAGACCAATTATGTTTGTTAATGAAGCTCCATATTTTCCTTCTTGATATTCAATGTATGACTTAGTTTTATCAGTAATTGTGGTCTCTACATAAGGTTGTAATATTAATAAAGTTTTCCCACAAACTGGCGTATATATGTTACTCTTGAATGTTTGTTTTCTATTCTTGGTCGATTTTCTAGATTTTTTTGATTAGACCACTCATTTATCCATTTTTTTATCCATATTTAATATCATACATCAAATCATACCTTCTTTCATTAATTGATATATGTTTTTCAAATTATGTTTTTAAAAAAATTCACCATGTGTGTCTTTATAAGATTAGACAACCATGCTATAAAAGCTCCAATAGAAGATTCATCTATTGTAATATATGGACCATCAATTGGAATATTAAAATTAGAATTCCTCTAATAAGGAATATCAATACCAAATCTCATGTTATTATTTCGGAGAGTTTGATTATGTATCTGGTCTCCCACAATACTATGAAATTCACCATTCATAATAAGGCGGTACATGGGCGTTGAAAGATAAAAATTATATACAACTATAACCTGTAGAACTTTAGTAATAAATCGTTATCATAAGTTTTTTGATTCACAATTAGGATAAAGAGTAATGGAAAAATTTATTATGCTATGTAATGTATATGGGGAATGACTATCCTCAATGCTAGTGTGATTATTTTGCTCATGTGTGGATCTATGTTCCACTACTCGTTCACTTTGATTTTTTCTTATACATTAGACATCCAAATGAGACTGCAATACAATATATTGTAGTGATTCTATTTGTGTCGGTATTCATCTAATTATATTATATGTATCTTCAACTAGTTTTATCCTCTATAAATATGTTTGAGGAGAGAATCTAAAACCTAATCATCCAATCTGACTAGATTGTTTAGGTCGATTCAAAGCTACTTAATGTATTTTTTATTCTTGTACTGCTTTTTCCGATTCTTTTGTCTAAACCATATAAAAAATAAAAAAATATTTATTTTTATGTAATGTTTATAAATCATAACTAATTAAAGTTAATTCATACTTACACATGCTTCCCATACATTTTTTTATAAACTAATATAAAATCAATATCTACAAGAGCCTCCTTCAATATGATGTGGCGTTGGATAGATGTAGTTCCAGATTGATTCATTAATCTAAATATAAAAAACGATCATATTTTGTTTCATATCATATAATTATACATTTATTGTTGATTTAACATACATACCAATTTCTTCTCTAATGAAGTGTACCCCATCCTTCATTTGTAATAGGGGTGTGTTAGTCTCTATTCACATTATGTATTTGCAGAATTTTTTTGATATTTAATACATTAACAATTTTGAATCATGTTGGATAAAATAAATATTGAAAAATAATATATTATCAACCATAATGCACCTGAAATGATTTCTCACTACAATGATTTTTGAAGGTATTTTATTTTTCCTTCTTTATATTGTGTGCATAACAAAGTGGTGGGAAGGGATTTATTTTCCCCCATCATCCCTAATATGTAACTTCACCAATGGAGTATAGGAGCCTCTATGGGTTTTACCAGTGCTATTAAGACAAATTTAATATAGAAGTATTATAAATTAAATGAAGTCTACAAGGAATAATAATAACTAAATAAATATTTCATTATATATTTTTTCAGTAAATTAAAGAAAGTACTTTGTAACATTTTAGTTATATCATTCCAAATTATTTTTTTAGTTACAGAATGGATGTTATGCCATGATTAAATATCAATTGGCACATTCATCCTCGCTGTGACCCAAAGATAACAAATGAACATTGACTTTTTGGGGTTAATAAGTTGTCTTTATTGATTACAACGAACTTTACATTTTAAACCCTGAATTATTGCCTTAATAATTTTATTCAAATATGTGATATTGTGTTTTCATGTTTATTTCATTTTTTTCATCAAAATTATTTGCATCCACTAATAATATTTCAGTTTTAGAATAAAGAGTCTTTTAATTCTTGGTATTGGAAACATCATTGTGTTCAGAAGGCATTTTCTACATGAGTAGACAAAAATTTAAGTTTTCTTGAATAACAACAATGCAATACACACAATGCATAAAAGTCCACAATTAAATTAATATTGCCTAGAAATTGTTGATGTATTGAAAAAATATATATACATCAATACATAAGTACATATAACCTTCATGGCCTTTATTAAATACATTATCAGGCACTTGAGTTCCTTCTATATATAGATGATGGATCTGAGTGTCCTCATTTTCACTTTCAAACTAGCCTTCCTCCCGTCACTATTTGGGAGGTAGCTTATCAATGAGATTTGGAACCAAAATTATTGGAGGAAGGATAGTTTTAATAAAGGATTACAATTTATCTTCAAGAGATCGAAGACAATAAATAATTTAATGATTAATTTGTAATAGGAACCTACACTAATGGAATCAAACAAGAAGTCTCCACAATTGAAGAGGAATTGCAATATCTCCAATATAATAGTATTGAAGAATAAATATCAGCCCACCTACATGGGACATCACTTTTATCTGCTGAAGGACTCCATACCTTCCAAATCTATATATTTTTTTAATCCACCATAAGATCCCTCCAATAAAATTCATCCCTTTAAAGGGTGTATTTTTCAACTTATTCACAGTATTGATCTAGATTATTTTTACAATTATAAATGAAATGAATATATTCAATACAATTAAAAATATATTATCATGATATATTACCATAAATTCATTGAGTAACCATCTATATTTCCAATAGGTGAAAATTATACCACATACCTAGTAGTAGATCTACAATTACCTCTAGGAATGACTGAATATAAGACTGATAATGTTATTCTCGGTTGTAAAATATAATATTGGAGAGAGTTATCCTCACAACATAATCATATTATATGATGAATCTTTCATCAAACACATTTACTTTTCTCACTAAATATGACTTTTAAGACATAAATACCCAATCCATAAAATGTATATTTTAATCAATTTGTGTTCCCTCTATGGTTATTCACTATGTAAGATGATAATCCAATTATTTTTTCCTACGAAGTAATTTTATCTCTATTTTCATAAGTAAATATATAACTAATTAATTTCTCATAGTTTACTTTATGGAATATCCAATAATTTATAAATCACTTAGTTTTTTGAAATACTGCCTTCATATATTGTTGTGTATTTCTATATCCATTTACCCAATGATTTCCCTGATCTATCAAATATTGGAATTTTTTAAATTATTTTTTAGAATACTTTTATCACTATATAAATTCAACATCACTATTTGTAACACATGGTTAATCATTAATAATAAAATATAATTAATTAAAAACAAAAACTCCCTCACAGCATGTATCACTAAAATAATTGTTGGAATGTGATTTATCAATTCAATATTTTATTGAATTAAATATAAAATTATTCATAAAAATAAAAAATCTAAATAGCTCATTTCATCATTTAAAAATTTACATGAATATCCAATATCCACACAATATGTTTTAATGATTTTTACACTTACCTTGGTCCCTATATGTTCATCAACTATAAATTAGGGAAACAACTTGGTATCCACTAATCCATAAAAACCATCCTAATTAATCCTTTAAAATGTATAATATTGTATATAATAAGAATTAAATTTTAGAAAATAAGTTGGTTTTGGAACCCTATATTATACAACTGAAGAGAAAACTGAGGAGGGGAGGTCTCCTTATTAATGTTAAGAATATAGTTAACCATATATATTTGTCTCAAGGGACATATGGGAATGCACACTCAAATACATATGAATAGAGAGAAATGAGTAAATACAACCATGCTTGTTGTATGAAAATAATGATGAGAAGTGATGTAGGGTTCTTCATGTTAATGAAAAGAACAAATGTGAAAAATTTATAAACACAAAACATCAATCAACAATATAGGATGAGTAGAGAATTAAAATTTTATAAACCACTATATGATGCATGTTTATAAGAATACATCTCAATAATAAACCAAAAGAAATAAAATAACTAATTAAAATTAAACATGTAATATGAAATCCCAATACCCAAAAGAAAACATGAATCAAATACCTTATGTGACATGATCCCAAACTCCACATGAATCATTTCCATGATCTAGACCCACCTACCATGCCATAGTATCAACATGAATCGCTATAGAAATAGGCTACCATTTAATTCTCTATGACTCAATAGATAAAATCTTCAAATTCACTAAGGTGACCATGAAGGGGGTGAGTATAAACACAATAGGCATTCTTCAGAGACATCCAAACTCACAAAACTAGTACATGAACTAATTCCCACACTGAGTGTAGAAAATATTAAAATTAGTTAAATAGTTTACATTAATCCATATGAGAAATCCATGTCTTATATCGCTAAATAAGTTATTTCCATTCATTCACATTTGGAATAAGCTTTTCCATGATAACACACACATTCCAATCCATATACAAACAACCATACACTCAAGATTTGCATTACCAATGATGGTGGCACACCATTAACATAACCCATCCTACCTTGATAGTGGAACATTTGACCAATCCCCTACACTTTAAAAAAATGCAAACCCAATCTTTACAAATTTTATGCCAAACATATTCCATGAAATACATTTCCATTGAAAATTTTTTATGTAACATATTTATTTCATCAAAACTATTTAACATTTGAAATATACCCAATTTTAAATTATATTCTAAGAGGATATTTCTGAAATACATAAAATTCCCCACATTCTTCAAGACCCATATAAACTTTTCCCTTCAAAAAATCACTCAATGAGAACATAGATAATCCAATAAAATCCATTAAAAATAAAACCTTCAAATTCAACTATATTTGTGATGAGGGATAATCAAACAACGTTTAATTTGATTAATTTTCAAAGGGGGCATATATCTCATTTTTTTATGATAGTTTTGAATTGAAAAGAAACAATTTGGGGGAGTGAAATTGATTTGCCTCATTTTCTGAGTCTAAAGTGATGGATGGAGAAATCAAGGAGGAGAATCAAGATGAAATAGAGATAAATGTTTCTCCCCTCACTGTAGGTTTCAAATCACACCAAAATTGGTGTGATTTTGGAAGGAAACATTGATGTTGGGTGCTATCTTTTCGAAAATTACTATATTATCCTCTTATTTATATTTTATTTTATTCACTACTTTTTATTTTTAATATATAAATAAATGATAATATTTATTATTTTTAATAACAATTTTATTTTCAAGTGCATAATATTTTCATAAATGTGATTTATAAATAATTGTTCTTATAACTTCAAAGTAATTTATAAGTAATAATAAAAAACAATGATAATTAATTTTGATTGTGTATAATTTTGACTATCTTAAATTAAAAATTAATATATTATTTATATACATAATTTATAAGTAATTTTGAATTCAAAATTTCTTTAAAATAATATTTTTGTATTTATATTTATTTTAAATTTGAATTTATTTTCAGTTAGTATTTATTTTGAATTAATCATTTCGAATCAATAGTTAATTTGGATTAATAATTATTAAGTAATAGTTATTTTGAAATTATATTTTTGAATTAATAATTCTAATTATCATGAATTAATAATTTTGAAATAATAAATTATATACGTAACTTATAAATAAATTTGATTAGCTTGAATTAATAATTTCGATTGTGTGTATATTAATAATTTTGATTATGCGTGAATAAATTATTTTGATAATGTGTATATAAATATTTGGTTCAACATAATTTATAAATAATAACGAAAAACACTTATAAATAATTTTCAAATAAATAAATAAATGTATTATATAAATGATTTAAATGAATATATAAAAAAAATTGTATAGATATTATTTTTTAAAAATAATAATTTATTTCAAAATATTTTTCTTTTTTTAATGTTTACTTGATTTAATGTGAGACAAAATATAGTCATTTATTAAAATCAAAATTAATGATTATATAATTCACATAATATATAAAAATAAAAAAACCATTGCTAATATATTTTTCAAAATTATTTGTTTATTTAATTCACATGAAATAAAAATAAAAGATGCAATTTAATATTATAATATTTTTTATTTGAAAAAATTAATTATTGAAATCTATGACTTTTAAAAATACAACCCAAACCCACCCAAATTAGTAATCATATAATGATTGGAAATTTAAATTTTTTTATAAGTATATATATAATTATTTAATGATATTTATAAATATAAATTTATAATTATATAAATGTTTTGTTACAATAATATATCTGTATATATAATATAATATTTATATATAAATATAAATATATATTTTTTAATATGTTAATATATATATAATATATTTATTAAATAATTTTTATTTAATTATTTCAATTGTTTTTAAAATATATATACATATATATATTATAAATATAGATATTTTATTAAAAATAAAAGATATAATTTTAGATTATAATATTATTATTTGGAACAATTGAATATTGGAAAACCATATTTTTTAATAAGTGTTATTTTTATCATTTAATCAAAACATTTCATTTCATTTCTTTTTATAATTATCACCAAACATGATGGAGTGAAATTACAATCATTTATTATCTTTTACTATTTTTTTATCCAAACAATATGAAGACAATTAAAATCATTTATTTTATTTTCTTTTCTTTTATGAATTATGAGATCATATATTTTCTTTTACTAAAACATGACCAAACATGGGATTAAGTAAAATCCATCGATCTCAACTCATTCTTCCATTCTTCTAAAAATCCCATGAAGATCTCTGTAGGACTCATCTAATTCACATTGATTTAGGTATCAACTGATTTATGGTTTCATTCAAGTAAAATGAAGGAGAACCAATACGAGAATGAATAAAAAAATCTAATCCATTATTTTCCTCAATGAATAATTTTAATATCTATTAAAATCAATGTATAAACATTGATGATCATTGGAAAATGATTATTATATCCTTATAATTTGAGAGTAGGAGAGCATTCAAACCTAAATAACTTCCAACATTGAAATTGGATTTTATACCTAGGATGGAAATGTAGAATCATGGTGTATACTAAGAAATTATAATGCAGAACTACTTGTATATGGAATACTACAACAAAATACATGATACCATGTCATAACATGAATGGTTACATTTTCCACTGAAAAACATGGTGTATGTTTTTTCATAGATCATATAATTTAAAAATACGGTTATTGTCCAATCTCTCAAACCACAATTAAACCCCTATTAACCTAGGGTGGGACTATGAGGTAGTATAAACAACCATGTTTAAGATCACCAAAACATAAGATGTAAGTTATCAAAAAACATAGATCCATGCTAATGGGGTGTTAAATTTTGGAGAAATGGAAAAATTCCACCTCAAGGCCACTATTCTATAGCCACCATATCTACACCAATGAGCTTGAAATCTATGGAAGGGCATATTATATAGCTTGACTCTATGGTAGGAACATGAAAAATATTATAGTGGATCAAAAAAAACATACTCTTAGAACCAATGCCATAGTATGGATCGTGAACTATTGCCACTGTTCATATGGCACAACACAAATCTCCACACCACATTAATGTTTCCTTAAATGAAACTCCCATTAATTATTTAAAAAACCTCTAGTAAACTAACCTATCAAATATAACAAAAAATAAAATAAATTTTTTATAGTACCACAAATAGTGGATATTACATTCTCCCCACACTTGGACATTCATTACTCAGAAAGGGAAAAACTAGTGCTGTTTTGGAAAAGCTAGGGCCATTGGTATTGCATTTCCATTTCACACTCCCACATATCATCTTGAATATAACCAAGCATCCATAAAACCAAAAATAAACTGGTTCTTTTCCCATAAAATATATTCCCTTCCATATCCACAATATGCAATGAATCATTAATATGTGTAGAAATTAGTTCATGATCAATATATTCCCATTATATCACATGGTTAGGGTCATGCTGTTACTTTTTCAATTGGTATACCTAAAATAAATTAGTCATTGAATAGAATCATGATGGTAAGATCAACTGATAAGAAAAATAACTCGTTTTTCAAGTATATCAAAAAGAAAAATTTACAAAGCATTTACCTTTACATGTTTACTAAGACTTTGATTCCCTAATGTTGGGGACCATCCCATGATAACATGAGTAGTTACATCAAAGTATAATGACCTTAAATTATGAACCATAACTATTTTTAATGGAATCTCATATATCACCATTCTCTTTCAAGTCATCTAAATCTATTTCATTGTCTCATGAAATAGGCCCAGTCTGATAAGTGAAGTCTCACACGATTCCACCCAATAATGTGAAGAAATATAAGGAAGTCAAAATAATTCATCAAAATGATCCATATGTATTGGGGAATGATATCTTTTCTTAATTATAACACCACTAATGATATTTGATACTCCCTTGAGACTATAAAATTCATTAAAGAATCCCTTATCACGTCTTTAAATTTTTAGATAATCCATTTAAATTGAATATCCATTTGATGATGAAAAGTACAGCTTGTGGAAAATTGGTTTCCAAGGGCCTATTCAAAGGTCATTCAAAGGTGAGATGTGAACCTATGTTCCCATTATGACACAATTTAAAAATTCATTCCTTGCATCTTCGAAAAAATATAGAATGAATATACTACAAATTCATCCACTGTATTGGATTCCCGAATAGGGATGAAGAGAACCGACTTCATGATATGATCTATAATATCCCTTATAAAATAGTTATTCCTATACATTATTAATAAACATGTAATTAAATCCATAATTATTTTGTAACATTTCCACTTGGGGATAGATGATTAATACAACATACTTTTTGGTCGTTGAAGATCTGTCTTGATATACTAATAGTATAGGTATGTCGGGAGAAACACTGTCACTTATCTCATAATATTCGCCCACCAAAACCAATATATCAACATATTATAAATTTTATTAATACCTTGACGAATGGATTTTCTCAAATAGTGGATGGATTTATGTTTTTTTTTCAAGATAGAAACGGTGTAGCACAATCCTTTCTCTAAATAGATACACAAATTTTCCCTCTCGTTTCTATCGATATGTTTGGTCCCTACCATTGAACTTTTACCTCATGGAAGAAAATTCAGTATTGAGTATATGAGCATCTCTAACCCACTCAACTAAATCAGGATTAACTGAATCTAGAAAGACAATTTACACATTATCTTTCTCAATGAAATCCATATGAATATGATCTATAACTCACAATAACTACCATTGATCTGAATCATCTCTTACTAACTAAATATATGACTTCCTACTCTATGTATTGGCCATAACTTTTTCTTTACCTGGTGTATAACGAAATTCTATGTCATTCATTTAAAAGAATTAATTCTGCATTCATTTCCATATGTTAAAATCACGTTGTGATAAAATGTGTTTCATGTACTTATAATCCATAAATTACATAAATTTCCCAGAAAAAAGAAAATGGACCTAATTCTTCAATGGATGGACTAAAAAAACCAATTCTAAATCATTTTTCAGATATTTCTTATCATTCACCCATAACATTCATGATCTATAAGAAATAACATGATCTAATTCTTTGATAATAGACACCAACCAAGATCATGATGCATCATAATATACCACATACCCTCATATTGACTCTAAAAAAATTAGGATTGGTGTATATTTTATTCATACATTATGATCATGGAAATACTTTTGTAATTTTTAATTCTAATATAAAGAGTCTCCATTGCATTTCAAATTTATCATTGTTGATTAATGGCTTGAAAATCATGAAAAAATCCTCAGTCGTATACAACTAAGTTGAGGAAAAGGTGTATCTCAAAAGCCTTCTTTAGTGGTTACCAAGTGGTGAAAGATTCTATAATTTTCGGATATAAAAAAAATCATATTTCTAAAATTAAATGGGGATGTAAATTTACCTACTATATCCATAATTCAATGTTGGAAAAAGAGGTGTTGTAATTCATTTGAAGATTTGAATCAAATATATTTTGCATAATAGTCAATGTAGTCCTTAAAGGATTCCGACCAATACATTCAAAAAATTAGTTCATTTATATCCATATAAAGAATAAGTAAATCACAATCCAATCAGAATCCACAAATGGTTATTGAACAAGCTACATATTTAATGGCTCGACACTCCCATTATCATAGAGGTGTTTGAATTTTCAAGACAAAACACGTTATGTCAACATGAAAACCCATGTGATCTAATAGATGAGTAGAAATAAAACAGTTACATTCTTTCATATAATGTATGTAAAACATGATAGTAAAATAAAAGAATCATATGTTGAACCATCAATGGTTTAGATTAATCAACAATGGTTAATTATAATGTAACATAATGTTTCCAACCAACTTCTCCCTAATCATTTCTTCCTCTCTATGATTTCATAACTGCAGGAGTCATCATATTCCTTAAATAAAATTGGATTTATATTTTTCATTGGATGAGAATTATTCTAACAATATCAACCTTTTGAAGCATGATAAATTTTAGATTCAAGAGACGTATCTCCAAGATTATACTTTAGAGCATTAAAATAATAACACTAAATATATCACATATGATTATTGTTGTGACATACACTAGGTGGTGATGTAAAATATAAATTATTATGGGAAAAATATGTTAATTGGTAACACAAAAGTTTTATGTTTTATCTTGGAGGGAAAATTAATGATATCGTGGCCTAATCGAGAGACAGTCCACCACCAAGGAAGTATGTTTCTCTCATCATCATAGTCCCACAAATTAGTTCTCTTATATTCCCATTGTGATAAAAATATTACCTATAGCTGTATTTCTTAAAATATATCTCTCCACTAGTGATTCTATATTCATCATTATTGTATAGTCTATAATACATAATAAAGTCTATCTTAAAGATAATATTTGGTCACATTATATACAGAAGGATGCAATCCTTTAATAACACAATAATATGAATCTTAAATGGAAAATAATAATAATTCTTAATAATAGCTACAAACTCATCAATGGTTAGATTTTATTATTTTAAGATAATGAAATTGGTGGTTTTTATCATTTTGAACATGTGAGGAAATAATTTTTTATTGAACAATTCATTAATGTACTACCATGGAATTCCTAGGAAGGTTTTATGTGAAGAATCTAAATCCCACTATTGGATTACAATAACATCCAAAATTTATATTGTCAATATAAACATTGGATCATCTAGTGTACCAATGAATTCAATGATTTTCTTTATCCGATGCATCCACACCTCAACTTCTCAGGTTTAGAATCATTCTTAAATATAGGATTTTTTCTATGTTAAAAGTCAAACAATTAGTGAAAGTGTCAATTTTTAACATTTTTATTTCACTTTTTCCTGGATTGAAGATCCCGAATAATACTTTTATCAATTTTTTTTGCACCTATGACATAGTAGAAACAATGTATTCCAAATCCTATTCTCTCTCATTCTACCAAACTCAACCTAGTATCATTTATTATAACCATAAAAAAAATTTATTAAGAAAACCCTATCAAAAAAAGGATTATATAATTCTAAATCACCATAAGAAACAATTAATAAATATATAATTTAAAAAATAATACTTTTAATAATTTTTATAAATTAATAAACTCAAAATAAAAAATTTCAATCCTAGTGAGAAGTGTCACTAACAATTCATATTATGAAACACCCATATGTTAAACCCATGATGATGAGATAACAACACCAATAGAAGTGTCTTGAAACTCTATTTTCCCTAGTACAACCTAGTAACATAATGTCTAGAATACAAATTTAGGCTCTAAATAGTTAAGATATAAATTTTATGATGTATAATTCCTAACACATTATACCATCCGAAGAGACAGACATATAGACCAAGACTGATAACATTTGTAATATCCTACCCCAAATCATTTTATTGACGATAAATGAATTTCAACTAACATTGAGTGACACCCAAATAACACCAAAGGCTGAAAATATATTCGAAGTATATTGGGAAACATTTCAGGACGATTTTACCTAAAAACATTATACAACCAAAAGTTAGAGAATAATCATAAAATATTCACGATATGATGCATGAATGTAAGAATAAAACTCAAAAATACAGCAATAGATTAACTATATCATTATAAAAATGAATCATGGAACAGAAAATGACAAATCCCAAAATACAACATTACTCAAAGACATCAATTGTCATAATTTGATGGACCACCTAGATTATCTCCAGGCTATAACCACAACTGTTATTCCCATCATATCAATTTGAATCCCTAGATATATTAGAAAAATTTAATTCCCCTACGCATTGGTAGATAACATGTGAAAATAAAAAATATTCCCAACAAAGGGATGATTATAATCTTTGTAGGAATTCCCTATAAGTGTCCTAACATAGGCCACTTGGATAAGAATCGGTTAGAACCTTTTATATAAAAAACTGTGATTTAGTTAAACTTCATTCATAAATCCATAATTAAAGTCCGTGTGAAATATAAAAAAAGACTTACTTCTATCCATTAAGAATTGTTATATTTTTTCCCATGTTTACACAACCCCCCAATACAGATATGCATAATTATACACATAATCATAGTGTTACCACTGATGGAGGTACTCCATTACCATAACCCATCTAACCTTATTGATTGGAATTTTGACTGAACCCATCCACAATGACCACATACTATCCCACCTTGGGGCCCACCCACATGCCTAAACAGGTCATCTGACTAATGACAGTCCCCATAGGGCAACACATGTCCTTTGAAGTGTGTTTCTTCCCTTACTCACACACACCCTGAAAAACGTCCCATAAGGTAGCCCATCCTGACCACAACTACAGTACAAACACGATTAACTATAGAGTTCTAATCAGGCAGGCTCCCTAAAAGGAAGGTTCACCTTGTTGACATGAGTCTTATCATTTATTCATTTAATCCTTTATCATTTGGGGGTGTTACATTCACCTCCCCTTTAGAGCACAATGTCCTCATTGTGGGCCCTACATCTCCACCCATGCAGTGCACCACACTTAAGACTAGGATCCTCCTCTGATACCAAATGTAACATCTGGGCCCTGGTGACAGCACAAACACCCCGACATAACATGGTCGTCTGGTCCTTTCCCACCATGTACCACCTGTTGCCCCTCAAACACTTGGTCCCCACCCTGGGGCCCACCCAGGTGCCTGAACATGTCATCTGACTAATGAAAGGCCCAACATGCCAACACATGTCATTTTCAGTGTAATTTATCCTCACTCACACACACCCTGGGAAACATCCTAGAAGATCACCCATCCTGACCACTACTCCAGGCTAAGAATGTTGTACTACAATGTTCTAATCATGAAGGCTCCCGAAAAGTAAGGTGATCCTTGTTGAAATGAGTTGTATCATTTCATCATTTAACCCTTTATCATATGGGGGTGTTATAGGAATAGTCCATTATAGAATGATGTAGCCTCTATACACCTAGGGATGAACTATGGTTTAGTCTAAATGATGATGAAATAGATCCTCGAAACTAGACTAGTATGCTTCGACCCAAAAAAAGATCCATACCACAAGGGGTGCCAAAATTTGGAAAACTGACCAAATTCCACCTCGAGGTCACTATGTCGTAGCCATCATCTTTGTGGTACATTTCATGATAAACAATAATGGTACTATAATGTATCCTACCTCTATGGTATAACCATTCCAAATATAATTGTTGATCATGAACTCATTATCTCATATCCCTATGCCACTATATGGATCTACATGCCACAACCACTACACATACATCGTAACACTGATTTCCTCATTTATTAACTCCAACCAACTCTTACAAATACCTCTACTAGCCTAACCTATTCAATCTAACAAAAAAAATTCATAAAATGATAATGTACCCCAAATGGGGGTGCTATAATAAATTTGGTGGCTCTACTAGATTCTAAGTCCATGATACATAAGAATGGTTTATGTAACAACCCAAGCTTCCACGGTACGTTTCCCTTCGAATAATGCGATAACGTGTGTTGTACGCAACCTCGAGTTCTAACACACACCACAACTAATTAAACTAGCCGTTGTGAATAGTAATACCTAATTTTTGAAATCATATATATTTTATATTTCAAAATGGACTTCATTTTTGGATTCGGAATATCGAAATTAGCCTAGGGTGAAATTTTGGTACATTTCGGATAACTTTCATATTTTGATGAATAGTGAAAATTACTAAATTTTAATTAAGAACAACTTTTTTAATCAAAATAATTAATAGTGATAAATTATGAATTTTAGTGGTTTTAAAGTATATTTAGAATATATTTTTACTATTTAATATAATGTTGGTCATTGGACATAATTTTACAATTAAACCGAACATAAACAACTGTCAATCTTTTGAGAGTTATTATCTCTTAAAAAACACGCTTTTTGTTTTGACAGCGGGAATTAATTTTAAATTAATTTCTGCCACTTCTGTGTTTTGAATTTAGAAAAATGGATTCCATATTTGGAATCAGGATGTTCAAATTGTGTAAATAGGTAACTTTTATTTTTAGACATTTTGAATAATTACTGCGGTAAATATTTTATTTACCATGGTTAAGGGTAAATCCGGTAAATAAGGGTTAAAAACATAATATTATAATAATACTAAATTACCCTAAAACGTGTCTAAACCCTATTGGTTGATACATGGTCGACCATGGGAATCTTTGGATCTATTTTGGGACCCCATGGATCCACTTGTACGTGATAATGACACATTATATTAATAAAGCTAAAATAAAAATAAAAATGGCATAAGCCTACATCTTTTAGAAGAACAATTTTTACATAGGGTTATACATGTTGGATAATCGATTATAAATATTCATTAGAAAGATAAAAAGATTACCTACATGTGGATATTTTATTTATAATTTTTAGACATCAAATAAGTTAAATTATTAATGACACAATAATGATGCAATGTTTACCTCATTAATAAATCATTTAAATAAATAAGATTATAATGATTAAAATATTATCTAAAACCTGTCCAATTCTTATTGGTTGATGTTATTTAGAATATGAGTCATCTTATCTTCGACCTAAATGATTTTTGGACCATTATAAACCGAATACAAATATATTATAAAGTAATACTTTCACACTTTCCTAAAGAGCCCCTCCTCTCCCTTATAAAAGGAGACCACTTCTACTCATTCCTCACACCTCTCAAGCCACTTGGAAAATCCAAACTCTGCCCAACTAAGCTCCCCACATCCCTCGCCTCCTCCTTGAAGCTTCCCCTTAGGAAGAAATTATTTCAAGAAGTCCTTTGGTTCCAACCAAAGTGAGTTACCTAAATTAAAGGTAACGATTTCTCTTAAATTATTTTCAATTATTTTGCTTCTCCAACACCCAAAATCTTTTTATTTCCTTTCTTTTGTAACAACACCAGTATCCTAAATATACTAGTATGTTGTTATAATAAGGATTAAAACTACACATACACACAACTCCATCTAATGGATGATGAACATAATGTTTCTGTGGATGGAAAACTAACGCCTCACGAAACGATGATTGTTCAAATACATCTTACCACCTCTCATGGTGGCCATTATGATGGAACTGTAATTAAATATTATATTAATGATATATATTTTATATATAAGCTTCTGTAATTCCATTTTATTTCATATCATTATTCGTTTCATGTTGTATATACATACGATAATTTCATTTGAGGAAGTGCGGACTACCGTCCCCTTAAAATGATATGACTCGTTCATACCACACATGGAACGTATAAAGGATGGTGTTAATGAACTTAAGTAACATATATAAATATTATATTATACTGGAATAGTAATATACCTATGTATTATTTGGATTCAATTCTTTTAAAATAAAAATTAAATGGAAGTACCGTTCGTGCGTACGTACGGACTGCCGTCTCCACGAACGCGATGAGATTCATTCCCCATCGTATCCATTCAAGTATAATTATCATTTAATGATTTAAAAATGATGTTTAAGGACTTGATATCATTCTGGATATGAATAAGATACAACAAACATGACTTATGTAACAAAACATATAAAAGAAAATGAGTAAGTTAACACCCGAAACGACGATAATTCTAAGATATTATTAACAAATCAATGTTAAAAGATCATATATGATATCATATTAATATATATGATTCTTGTATAATTTAATAACAATTATTTCACCATTATACAGGAGTTTAACCTACCCCAACCAAGGAAAAGTACAAGGTAAGGGTTATTTCACAATCTCTTCATTATTCGAGGTTGTTTATACGTAATAATCTACTGGGATCTCTTTATCATCCACATCCATGTTTCTTCGAAATGTATTTCAAATCATTTTTACTATTTACATGAATATGGGTTAAAGTCATTTATACCCTTGTTTGACTTTTTATAAGAGGTTTATAAAGAAATCTTTCCGTCGTTTTCAAAACAAGGTCCTTTTTAACCTTTTCGACAGAATTGAGGTAAGAATGTTTTTTTTAACTTATACGGCGGGTGCGGTTATTTTCCGCCGTTATAAAATTGTCGAAGCTTTCCATACAAGCTTATAAGAATATTTTCAAAGAAAATGTTTTATTTTATATGGATCTTAAATGGTTTCAAAATAAAAGGAGATACTTCTTTAAAAAGAATTTTGATTTCATCTATGTCAACATCCTTTGATGGATTTTAGGATTATTTGAAGTTGATTTATTATGATACAAAACTTCTATATTGTATTGAAGGTTTTGTGATATGTTTGACTATGGATGTGCTATTTTTATACCATTCATAGTTTATGGTGAAATTATTGACATTTCGTATGCAAGTTTTAATACGAATGTTTATGTTATGTTTAAACCTTTTCATATGGGAATGCATTGGACTTAATAAGTGACGGGTGGAGCCCGCTATAGCTCCTCGATGCATCGGTAGGTCTCATGAGACAAACTAGTGTCTTGGCACAAGGCCTTGACAAAATATTATTTGTAGTCTTGGCACGAGGCCTTGTCTATGTGGTTATGATAGTTTGGCATTATGCATTCCAACATTATGAAAGTGGTGATTGATATTGCATGTGATTATTCGATTAGTAGAATATCCATGTGAACAATTAAATGACATTATTTCATTTTACTTTTGCCATACTATGTTGAAGTTCAATTTTAAAAGGCTTTTGTTTTAGAAATTCATTGCCTTAAATGTTTATGCTTATTTTGAATGTTCCGCTATATTGTTATCCTTACTGGGCATTTGAGCTCACCCCTTTTCTATGTTTTATTTTTCCCAGGTAGTGAAGAAGTAAATTATGAATGACTTGCAGGGATATTATGAGGGGTTAATAGTGTAGATATGAAGACTTTGTTGTTGTTGTAGTTTTTCACTTTGAAATGTAATGTAAAACTTTATGATTATATCTAGTGTTTCCAAGGCTACTAAACCAATCGGTCTTTCGGGATTTGATCTTTCTTGTGATCATTCCAAAGTTATGTAATTAATGCACTGACTCTGGGTAGCTGGGGTCGGGGCGTTACAGTTGGTATCAGAGGAAGTTTAGTACAAACCTTGGAAGCTAGATTTAGATAAACTCTCATTAGAGCACGTAGACCTAATATGAACTTTGAGGATTAGTATAGAAGAACTTCCTAGAATTTTGGTATTGTAGAGATTTTGTGAGTTTTCCGAGCAATATATCCATGTCTGGATACGAGCAGGTAGAGGCGGCTCTGGCACAGATGTACCTAGGGGTAAAACCCGAAAACACCGCTTTGAGCTAGACTCGAACGGGAACTGGTGCACGACAACGGGCCTTACTGCACTCTTGGTTATGACACTCCAGGAGGATATGCTTAGGATAACTCTCATTTTCTTTAAAAATCATTATGAAGGGTTTATGAGTATATACTTCCTCAAAGAAAACATTTTTATGATTATGGATTATATCCATAAATAGTTCAATTTATGTTAAGTGTTTTATAAGTATGGGATTATGTATTTTGATTCTTAAACTGATCTAGTTTATGCCATTGTTTAGAAATGGCGCCTAGTGGAAGAAATGGAAACTGTATCAATGCACGCACTCCATGTAGGGATTTCCCTCCTGCTCAAGATAATTATAGTGGGATGGTGATGCAACTGGTGCTGATCAGCTAATCACCGTACTGGGACAACTTACTCAGGTTATGAATAATAACCTTACCCGTATGGAGCACCCTGATCCGCAGCGTGGAGGATCAATGTTAGATCGATTCATGAGACAACAACCACCAACGTTCAATGGGAGTACAAATCCCTTAGTAGCTGAGCAATGGATATTTTCCCTTGAGAAAATATTTCAGGCTTTGGGGAGCAGTGAAAGAGAAAAAGTTATCATGGCAGTTTACCACCTCACTGGAGATGCTGATCAATGGTGGTCATTGATTCAAAACATGAAGGACGATGATGAAGTATCAAACATGGAATGGAGGGAGTTCAAAGATCTGTTTTTAGAAAAATACTTTCCTCACGACCATCGAGCAGATATGGAAAGGCAATTTCTGAGTCTGAGACAAAATGAGGATGAGAATGTCACAAAGTATGAGGCTAACTTTAAATGGTTAGCGAGGTATGCTGGAGATTATATTCGCAACCCAAGAAGTAAGATTGATCGTTTCTTTGATGGGTTAAAACCATTTCTCCATCGAGCATTAGTCTCACAATCCTTTTCGTCGTACGAAGACATTGTCTCATGTGCTATCAAGACCGAAAAAGAATTCTCTAAGTCTTATGACTTTAAAGCGAAGCAAGAGAAAAAGAGACCTGCTGATCAATCTGGGAATGGAAATAAGGGGAAGAAGGGAATGGTTGAATATCCATCTTGTGGTAAATGCGGGAAGAAACATCCTGGTGCTTGTCTGAAGGGAATGGGAGTCTGTTACAAGTGTGGTGAAAAAGGCCACCAAGCTCATGATTGCAAGGGGAAGAAGGAAGCTACCAACGTTCAGTGCTAAAATTGCAGGGAGATGGGGCATTATGAAAATGCATGTCCTAAGCGTCAGGAGAACTTACCTCAGAAAAGGCCAAGGGATCAAGGCCAGGCTTATGCTATCACTACTGCTGAGGTAGAAGCTCCGAAAGATGTGGTGGCAGGTAATTTAATGGTTTCCTCAAGTTTAGCAAATGCATTATTTGATTCTGGATCATCGCATTGTTTCATATCTTCCCAGTTTTCTAAGAAAATTAGATATTTCCAATTTGATTTAATAAGGGAGTTGTCAGTCAAAACTCCTAAGGGAAGTATCATTGCAACAAAGTTTTGCGAATCAGTCCCCATTAGAGCACATAAATTTTCTTTATCTGCTGATCTCATCGTCATACCTATGATTGAGTTTGATATAATCCTCGGTATGGACTGGCTTTCGGACTATGATGCGAAGATTTACTGTAAGAAGAAAGAGGTTACGATTCTTGATGATAATGATAAGGAACACCTTATTTTTAGAGCAGAATCGTCACCACCTAATTCTTATTTAGATCCACCCCCAGTAGCTCAACTTAATTCAATTATTGGGGAGGAAGAGAATGAAATAACTGCGGGTGAGGAAAGGAATGTTCAAATAGAGGATGTACCTGTTGTGAAAGAATTTGTAGATGTATTTCCAGAAGATTTACCTGGACATCCTCCAGAACGAGAAGTTGAGTTTTCCATTGATTTGATTCCTGGATCAAGGCCTATATCGAAGACCCCTTATAGAATGGCAACTGTAGAGTTAGTCGAACTAAAGAAACAACTAGAGGAATTGAGTAATAAGGGATTTATTCGCCCTAGTGTTTCTCCATGGGGAGCCCCTGTTCTTTTTGTTAAAAAGAAAGATGGATCTATGAGGTTATGTATCGACTACAGGGAGATCAATGCTATAACGATAAAGAACAAGTATCCCCTACCTCGTATTGATGATTTATTTGACTAACTGCATGGAGCTCAATACTTTTCAAAGATTGACCTTCGATCTGGATACCATCAGTTGTGTGTGAGGAAGGAAGACATTCTGAAAATAGCATTTCGAACCAGGTATGGGCATTACGAGTTTATTGTAATGCTGTTTGGATTGACTAATGCACCCTCTGTATTCATGGATCTGATGAATATAGTTTTCAAGGAGTATCTCGATGAATTTGTGGTGGCATTTATTGATGATATCTTGGTATACTCCAAAACCTAAGAAGATCATGAAAATCACTTGTGCATTATCTTGAAGACTCTGAGGAGGCATGAATTATATGGGAAGTTTAGCAAGGGTGAATTCTGGCTTCAGGAGATTTCTTTTCTTGGCCATATTGTCTCTAAAGATGGAATCTCTGTTGATCCTTCTAAGACCGAGGCAATCCAAGAATGGCCAGCACCTACGAGTATAACTGAGGTACGTAGTTTTATTGGTTTGGCAGGTTATTATCGACGTTTCGTCCAGAATTTTGCCCGATTGGCTAACCCATTAACGAAGCTCACACGTAAAGGGGTTAAATTTGTTTGGACAAAAGTGTATGAAGAATGTTTCGAAGAACTGAAGAGAATATTAGTCAATGCTCCTATATTGACTCTACCATCGGGGAATGATGGGTTCGTTATTTATAGTGATGCATCAAAGAAAGGACTTGGTTGTGTCCTTATGCAGAATGATAGAGTTATTGCCTATGCATCACGACAGTTGAAAATTCATGAACAAAACAATCCTACTCATGATCTTGAGTTAGCAGCTGTGATCTTTGCTTTGAAGATATGGAGGCACTACCTCTATGGTGAAAAATGTGAGATTTATACTGATCACAAGAGTTTGAAGTATAT
Organism: Viscum album; assembly: GCA_963277665.1. Taxonomy (NCBI): domain Eukaryota; kingdom Viridiplantae; phylum Streptophyta; class Magnoliopsida; order Santalales; family Viscaceae; genus Viscum; species Viscum album. The sequence continues at coordinate 372,758,649 of OY728134.1, forward strand.
TTTCTCACAAAAAGAACTCAACATGAGGCAAAGGAGATGGCTTGAATTACTCAAGGATTATGATTGTACGATACACTACCACCCAGGGAAGGCAAACAAGGTGGCAGATGCTTTGGGTAGAAAAGACCATGGAGTTTTGAACAATATGAGAATTGAAAGGGATCCAATTTTCATGGATCTAGTGAAGATGGACATGGGAATAACCAGGGAAGGTGAAACATCAATGCTTTTTCAAATGGTTGCCAAACCATCTTTACTAGAAAGGATTAAGAGTTCTCAGACCGATGATGAAGAATTCCAAAAGAAGATTAAAGCTGTGAATGATGGGAGATTGAGAGACTTTGTGTATGAAGATGGAATTTTGAAATTTGGGAAGAGACTTTGTGTTCCCAATATACCTGATCTAAAAAGGGAATTGCTGGATGATGCTCATAGTTCCAATTTCTCTATACACCCTGGGAGCACCAAAATGTATAGAGATTTGAAGGAACATTTTTGGTGGGACAACATGAAGAGGGAGATTGCTGATTTTGTGTCAAGATGTATGATTTGTCAACAAGTCAAAGCTGGAAGGCAACAGCCTGGAGGATTCATGCAACCTCTTCCCATACCGGAGTGGAAATGGGACAATATTACGATGGACTTTGTCATGGGGCTACCAAAGACTCATAGAAGGAACGATGTAATATGGGTTATTGTTGATCGTCTTACCAAGTCAGCACATTTTCTTTCTATAAGAGAATATCTACCCCTGGAACGTCTAGCAAGACAATACATTAATGAAGTTTTGAGACTTCATGGAGTACCCCTATCGATTGTTTCTGATCGTGATCCCCGTTTTACTTCAAGATTTTGGAAAAGTCTTCAGAAATCCCTGGATACTGAACTTCATTTGAGCACTGCTTACCACCCTCAGACAGACGGAAAATCATAACGGACTATTCAAACCTTAGAAGACATGTTGAGATCTTGCTCACTTGACTTTCAGGGTATGTGGGATCAATATTTACCACTGGTAGAATTTTCCTATAATAATAGCTTCCATTCGAGTATTCAGATGGCACCATATGAAGCGTTATATGGAAAGAGATGTCGTACACCAACCTGTTGGGATGACGTTGGTGAAAGAAAACTTGTAGGCCCAGAACTGGTGGAGGAAACGGTGGAAAAGGTGAAAGTAATCCAAAATCACATCAAAGCAGCTCAAAGTAGGCAGAAGAGCTATGCCGATATCGAAGGAAGGATTTGGAATTTCAAGTTGGTGATCATGTTTTCCTAAAGTTATCTCCATGGAAGGGAGTCATACGTTTTGGTAAGAAAGGTAAATTGAGTCCCAGGTACATCGGACCTTTCGAAATTCTAGAACGAATTGGGGCTGTAGCTTACCGATTGGCAATGCCGCCAAGTATCTCCAAAGTTCACGATGTGTTCCACGTATCTCTGTTGAGAAAATACATGCCTGACCCAACGCATGTACTCACCTATGAGGAATTAGAACTGGAACCCGATCTGTCTTATTGCGAAGAGCCCGTCAGGATTCTTGATACAAGAGAACAAGTACTGAGAAACCGGACGACGCGTCTGGTAAAAGTTTTGTGGAGAAATCATAAGATGGAAGAGGCAACGTGGGAACCCGAGGAACTTATGATGAAGAACCACCCGAGTCTATTTATGCAGTAATACCCTAGAAATTGCGAGGACGCAATTATTTGAAGGAGGGGAGAATGTAACACCCCAAACTTCCACGGTACGTTTCCCTTCGAATAATGCGATAACGTGTGTTGTACGCAACCTCGAGTTCTAACACACACCACAACTAATTAAACTAGCCGTTGTGAATAGTAATACCTAATTTTTTAAATCATATATATTTTATATTTCAAAATGGACTTCATTTTTGGATTCGGAATATCGAAATTAGCCTAGGGTGAAATTTTGGTACATTTCGGATAACTTTCATATTTTGATGAATAGTGAAAATTAATAAATTTTAATTAAGAACAACTTTTTTAATCAAAATAATTAATAGTGATAAATTATGAATTTGAGTGGTTTTAAATTATATTTAGAATATATTTTTACTATTTAATATAATTTTGGTCATTGGACATAATTTTACAATTAAACCGAACATAAACAAGTGTCAATCTTTTGATAGTTATTATCTCTTAAAAAACATGCTTTTTGTTTTGACAGCGGGAATTAATTTTAAATTAATTTCTGCCACTTCTGTGCTTTGAATTTAGAAAAATGGATTCCATATTTGGAATCAGGATGTTCAAATTGTGTAAATAGGTAACTTTTATTTTTATACATTTTGAATAATTACTGCGGTAAATATTTTATTTACCATGGTTAAGGGTAAATCCGGTAAATAAGGGTTAAAAAATAATATTATAATAATACTAAATTACCCTAAAACGTGTCTCAACCCTATTGGTTGATACATGGTCGACCATGGGCATCTTTGGGTCTATTTTGGGACCCCATGAATCCACTTGTAAGTGATAATGACACATTATATTAATAAAGCTAAAATAAAAATAAAAATGGCATAAGCTTACATCTTTTAGAAGAACAATTTTTACATAGGGTTATACATGTTGGATTTTCGATTATAAATATTCATTAGAAAACTAAAAATATTACCTACATGATGATATTTTATTTATAATTTTTAGACATCAGATAAGTTAAATTATTAATGACACAATAATGATGCAATGTTTACCTCATTAATAAATCATTTAAATAAATAAGATTATAATGATTAAAATATTATCTAAAACCTGTCCAATTCTTATTGGTTGATGTTATTTAGAATATGAGTCATCTTATCTTCGACCTCAATGATTTTTGGTCCATTATAAACCGAATACAAATATATTATAAAGTAATACTTTCACACTTTCCTAAAGAGCCCCTCCTCTCCCTTATAAAAGGAGACCACTTCTACTCATTCCTCACACCTCTCAAGCCACTTGGCTCGTCCAAACTCTGACCAACTAAGCTCCCCACATCCCTCTCCTCCTCCTTGAAGCTTCCCCTTAGGAAGAAATCATTTCAAGAAGTCTTTTGGTTCCAACCAAAGTGAGTTACCTAAATTAAAGTTAACGATTTCTCTTAAATTATTTTCAATTATTTTGCTTCTCCAACCCCCAAAGTCTTTTTATTTCCTTTCTTTTGTAACAACACCAGTATCCTCAATATACTAGTATGTTGTTATAAGAAGGATTCAAACTACACATACACACAACTCCATCTAATGGATGATGAACATAATGTTTCTGTGGATGGAAAACTAACGCCTCACGAAACGATGATTGTTCAAATACATCTTACCACCTCTCATGGTGGCCATTATGATGGCACTGTAATTAAATATGATATTAATGATATATATTTTATATATAAGATTCTGTAATTCCATTTTATTTCATATCATTATTCGTTTCATGTTGTATATACATACGATAATTTCATTTGAGGAAGTGCGGACTACCGCACCCTTAAAATGATATGACTCGTTCATACCACACATGGAACGTATAAAGGATGGTGTTAATGAACTTAAGTAACATATATAAATATTATATTATACTGGAATAGTAATATACCTATGTATCATTTGGATTCAATTCTTTTAAAATAAAAATTAAATGGAAGTAGCGTTCGTGCGTACGTACGGACTACCGTCTCCACGAACGCGATGAGATTCATTCCCCATCGTATCCATTCAAGTATAATTATCATTTAATGATTTAAAAATGATGTTTAAGGACTTGATATCATTCTGGATATGAATAAGATACAACAAACATGACTTATGTAACAAAACATATAAAAGAAAATGAGTAAGTTAACACCCGAAACGACGATAATTCTAAGATATTATTAACAAATCAATGTTAAAAGATCATATATGATATCATATTAATATATATGATTCTTGTATAATTTAATAACAATTATTTCACCATTATACAGGAGTTTAACCTACCCCAACCAAGGAAAAGTACAAGGTAAGGGTTATTTCACAATCTCTTCATTATTCGAGGTTGTTTATACGTAATAATCTACTGGGATCTCTTTATCATCCACATCCATGTTTCTTCGAAATGTATTTCAAAACATTTTTACTATTTACATGAATATGGGTTAAAGTCATTTATACCCTTGTTTGACTTTTTATAAGAGGTTTATAAAGGAATCTTTCCGTCGTTTCCAAAACAAGGTCCTTTTTAACCTTTTCGACAGAATTGAGGTAAGAATGTTTTTTTTAACTTATACGGCGGGTGCGGTTATTTTCCGCCGTTATAAAATCGTCGAAGCTTTCCATACAAGCTTATAAGAATATTTTCAAAGAAAATGTTTTATTTTATATGGATCTTAAATGGTTTCAAAATAAAATGAGATACTTCTTTAAAAAGAATTTTGATTTCATCTATGTCAACATCCTTTGATGGATTTTAAGATTATTTGAAGTTGATTTATTATGATACAAAACTTCTATATTGTATTGAAGGTTTTGTGATATGTTTGACTGTGGATGTGCTATTTTTATACCATTCATAGTTTATGGTGAAATTATTGACATTTCGTATGCAAGTTTTAATACGAATGTTTATGTTATATTTAAACCTTTTCATATGAGAATGCATTGGACTTAATAAGTGACGGGTGGAGCCCGCTATAGCTCCTCGATGCATCGGTAGGTCTCATGAGACAAACTAGTGTCTTGGCACAAGGCCTTGACAAAATCTTATTTGTAGTCTTGGCACGAGGCCTTGGCTATGTGGTTATGATAGTCTGGCATTATGCATTTCAACATTATGAAAGTGGTGATTGATATTGCATGTGATTATTCGATTAGTAGAATATCCATGTGAACAAGTAAATGGAATTATTTCATGTTACTTTTTCCATACTATGTTGAAGTTCAATTTTAAAAGGCTTTTGTTTTAGAAATTCATTGCCTTAAATGTTTATGCTTATTTTGAATGTTCCGCTATATTGTTATCCTTACTGGGCATTTGAGCTCACCCCTTTTCTATGTTTTATTTTTCCCAGGTAGTGAAGAAGTAAATTATAAATGACTTGCAGGGATATTATGAGGGGTTAATAGTGTGGATATGAAGACTTTGTTGTTGTAGTAGTTTTTCACTTTGAAATGTAATGTAAAACTTTATGATTATATCTAGTGATTCCAAGGCTACTAAACCAATCGGTATTTCGGGATTTGATCTTTCTTGTGATCATGCCAAAGTTATGTAATTAATGCACCGACTCTGGGTAGCTGGGGTCGGGGCGTTACAGTTTATGGCATGGCCTTATTATCTATTTTTAGAATCATGTACTGTATTGGTAAACATTTGTAATGGTATATTTTCAATGGATATAGGATCTAATAACAATAAATTTATTGTATTTTTTACAAATAATAAACAAGTTGTGTCGCAAACCGGTCACTTTATTACAATTTTCTTTTTCTCTATATCCTCACCCCTTCAACATTGTATTGGATGCTCTGATGTTGTCTTATAATTTATTTTTTTCCTAAAAATTATTGAAGAAAAAATAATTTATTTATTCATAAAACATTATATTTTGAAGTTTAATAATCTATGATAAAATTTCTGAAGTCACATGAACCACCTTTAATAAGATTCATCCCTCTCTATCTACAAATAATTCTATGGTGATATGATGTTAGTTTTACCTAATTTTATTTATTTTGTTCTCTTATATTCTTCTAAAACATAAAATGGAAGGTTTTTATCTTTACATTTATTAATTTTAATATTGATAAATGATATGGACTATTGTTTATGTGATGTTTCAGGAATCCTTACTTCCCAATGTAAGAGGTAAAAGTTGTTTGGATCTTTGTGTTCCGTTCTATCAAAATTAATGTTGAGTTATATGTGTTAAGGAAGAGGATATATTACATTAAATATTATTTTAATTATAAATGTGGTATTGTCATTCATTATTTAATTATTTGTTTTTTATGAAATTAATATAATTTAGATAAGAACATAGGATTTAAAGGAAAAATGAAGTTGTGTTTTTGGTATTGATTGCATTTGGATTTATGCATATTGTGTAATTACCCTATAAAAATCAAGTATCACTGAGAGGGGGAGGGGAGAATTAGTAATTTCCTTTTTATGTTTTCTTAATTTTAAAATAACCTTCAGCTCTGATTAATGATTTATGACATTTTTAAACAAAAATAAGTACACATCCACACAAAAAATTATTTTACAAGGTTCACTACTTAGCAACAGTTTTTGGGTCCTGGTAATGATTTGGAAACAACAAAATACAACACAATACACTAAAACTAACTTTTATGTGGATTAATCGAGTAGGATATATCCATACACTTGTGTAAAAGTATGGTAAATACAATATTAAATGTTCTTCAAGTAGGAATTTTTTTTATTATAATGTTGCGTAACCAGTTAAGAAAAATTCACCAGTTACTTAAAAACATGTTACTATTTTCCTAATCAACATTAAAAAATATAATCTATCAAGGAAATTATTCTATTTATTACACTAGAGAAGTCAAGAAATAATTATTACATTGTAATGCCACTATGTATGATTCTCCAGTCCCAATACCCAGTTCGATTATTCAGTCTAGAAGTATATCTATTCTAGAATAATGCTGAAAAAAATCTAAACTGCTTCTGCTTCAGTTTGGAATCCCCAATCTAATTGCATATACCCATATCGAAACCACTGAATATAATCACCCTCCACCTCCTCCTCCCCTTCCTCATCATTATTATCATCATCATCATCATCATTATCATCATCATCATCATCATAATCATATTATTCTTCTTATTGTTATTCTTCTTCTTCTATTTAGAAAAACAACCTAATGAATACTCAATCTAGAAACACCATCTCTATAAACAAAATCAGTTCTCTAACATCGTTATTCACCTTTTTAGAGTTCAAGTGTCAGAAATTACGATGTAATCTCTACATTTTATAGGCGTTGAAAACCGTAAAATAATCATTTGAAAATCACAAAGGAATATATAGTTTAACATTGTTATTACCTTCCCCATAGAATAAAGGCAATGAAAGAGAAACCAAGACTTGTGGGTCACATAATCCTCTAAGAGAATCCTGATTGTGTGACCATTTTAGGGTTATACGAAGACTCCATGCACAGCGCGCAACCTTTTGTGAATCCCAAGGGGCCTCCTTTGACGATCCATCCTGCTCTTATTGTGTATCTCCAAAAAACCAGTGGTTGTATGGTGATAATGAAATGATCACTCCTAGGTTGCATGGTTTTTCATTGGTATGTTCATGAAAAAAATCCGAAATTCATCCAAAAATAATGAGGAATGGTATCAAAAATTATTGACCCTTGTGGTTGAAAATATCATGTAACATATCATCATTTGAAAGAATAAATCCCCATAATGATGTCAAAAAAAATGAAGGACCTAAAAAATATTAGAATAAAAAAGGAGATAAATTGGAGATGATGAGAGGTACAATTTGTCACTGAAATTCATGTGATGTTCCATTGGAGATCCTCAAGACACCGCATGTCCTCAGTGACATGTCTTAATCATCTCAAAAAAGCCCTTTGGCTTGTCAAATTCTCCATATGGAAGTCATTGGATATGTATAGTAAACATTGTACTTCCCCTTCAGTGATCTAAAGTTAAAATGATAGGTTTTTAAACAACATGATCTTGCACCACCATATAACCCAAATTGTTCACATAAGGCTTCATCTAAAAATTGAGTAGATATCATTGACATTACTCATGAAATGCCGCATACTCCGTGACCCTTATAAAATAAAAAAGGTGTAAATGATGGAGGAGGTGGGAGATATCTCAGTCACCAAAATACATGTGAAACACCCAGGGATTCCACATTTAATCCATGATAGTCCTCTAGAAAAGTCAACTATACCTCACAATGTTGACTTAGTAATCCATTCTCACCATTCAAAATATTCAATGAAAGGCATCAAGCTCTCACAAAGACCCTTAGGCATGTCTATAAGACAAGATGAAATGTTATCTAACATACCTGCATGACCAAACAATTCATCATTAATTGGTGATAATCTGTAAAGGAATTTTTGATTGAAGAGACTCATGACCACTGAAAATCAAGTGACGCACTCCGAATGACCCATGGAAAACAATGCTTGAATCCACATGTTGACATCACAGTTTTCCGACTCCATCTTGTATATGCTCTGGATACACCATTAAAAATGGATGAAAACTGAGGAGGGGTTTCCTATAAACCCCCCCCCCCTGCACAAAAAAATAACTGAATACCCGTTAGGACGATTACCAGATAGAGAAAATATCAAGCACATTGGTCCCATGAATCGGTGTGGAATGCAAAGTGAAACTGATAACGTGACTGCACAATCATTCATTAGGTAATATACCATAAATCATCCAGATTAGTCACGTACCATACATAAAACACATGATGTCATCACTCATAGATCATGTGATTGATATCTAGTATGATCTATGATTATTATCCCGTTCACCAACTAGAACACATGAAACTCAAGGTAAAGGCTAGAATAAAGACTAAAAGTGGTATAATTAAACGAAAACATGACTGCTGACCCATATGCGGTTCGTGTGAACCTTCGAACAACACATGGTATCACTATGACATGTTTCCCAGATCTCATGAAACAAATTTAGTTTGTAATTATGGGGCATTCGAAGCCTTATGGTCATGTTAAGGGAAATTCACATCCTCTCTTGGATTTGTAATCATAGTCTCACAGAAATACCTGTGAACTTTTCTCCCACGCATCATTACAACCTTCAAATACATATCCTAACTCATATAACAAAACCCGCTCATGTTAACTAAGTCTTGTGAATCCATCTGGGAGTATCATCCATGAATCATGAAGTCCTCTGGGTATATCAACTGGATCCCAGAAAACCCTCCATACATGTCTGATGAGACTTTCAATGGCCTCCAATGATATCGATATGACCCACGTCCCCCTCCGAGACTTGTCATGTGATGCCCTACAGACACATTAACTAGAACTCACGACACTCTCTATGGATGTCATCCAGGACATGAAACTACCTCAGGACATGTCAACATTGATATGTGACAGCCAATGTATGAAACCATATAGAACATGTGATTTTCTCATGGGAAATAAAAAGGGTCATACATCACACTCTAGGAAAATGATAATGGTCACAAGGTTATCCCAGGATTTGATAGTCTCACCCATCATTGGCATGTAATCCCCAAATAAAAGGGAAACCTCAGTGTCAAAGTCACAATAAAGGGATCTATGATTACTCTTATTCCATCCATATTTATGATACATAGGCCTCTTCATCATGGTTCGAGCACAATATTGATTATCCGAGAAGATATTAGAATCTAATACCCTTATCCAAAGCAATGTCATTGATCAATTAATATTCCTTATTTCTCAATGTGATCAGAGCTCATGTGTGAATAGTTAGCTGCACTGATCATGTCATCTACACTATATACCCCATGTTTATAAGGGAATCCTTTGAGTGTATACCATGACCAATTGGGGAGCCTTAGTGTGTAAGCCCCAAATACTGACATCATTTAAAATTTCTCCAGTAAATATGGCATACATCTTGGTATAATCCTATAAAATTCCTAAAAACTTGAGTACAATCATAATGTCTCCGAGTGAGTTCATCTACCTTAGCCTTTCAGTAGGTTATGGGATAAATGAACTAATAGAACTCTGATTCCCTCCATAACTGTGATACATATGATGCCCTACAATGGCATATGATCTTATAAAATTACACTTCATTGTATGCATCATGTCAATGATATTTCAACCATCGAGACATGATCATTCCCATGAGATGATTACTCTAACTCATCCATTATCAAACTAATAAATAAACCGAACAATGATTACTTTGATTCCTGTCATACTCAGGATATGTTGGGTTCCTTCTCACGGTCCGATCTATACACCAATATCCCTAAAGAATTTTACAACACACCAGTCCCATATTTACTCACCGTGAGGCTGATCATTTGCCCCACATTTTTTCTCTCTATGATCATATATCACATGGGCTTATAGACATTCAAATAACATCTCATTAGGCATCATGAATATCTACTAGTTGGTAAAATCCCAGTATGTAATCCCTGATGAGTGGTATGTTAGGAACACCCCTCATTTAATATAATATACATTGGGGCACGTCACAAAGGAATGATTGAGTTATGTTGACTCAAATTCATGCTACAAAAGGACACATATAATGTCCCATTGAGACTAAATATCAAGAATTGTGTGTATTATTACCCACACATATGTCCTCCACATATGATTCTAAACTATATGGGATTGAAAAACTACAGATCTTTTGATTCCTGAGATAACCATGATATGTAGGATGCCTCATAAATGGCTCAATCCCCTCCATGGAATATGAACTTACACCTCATGTGGAAGTAAATTTTGGAGCATCTGGTCATATAACTTCAATACATAAATCATCTACTCACCATTAGATAAATGGATGAAGAACATCGTATACATATAAATGGATTCAATAATGAGACTGCAATTTCCTAGGCTCATCAATGAGACCATCTTTCATTCTCTAATAAGTCATTTAACCAATGAATCCTTTCTTCAAGGTAACAAGTCCCATATCAGGATTCGGAATAGATTCACGATCATATCATAAAACTATAATAGAGTCCTGGAGTAGGAAAAAATTCCCCCAAAAATAGTGTGATGATCTCGAACACCCATCCTCTCGACCAATGTGAGTCCCCAAGAGTCACTGGGCCTACAAAGCCCAGATTACTTCTGACATTTGGATGTATGTATATACCTATCTATGGAAGGGAGAACAATTGAGAGTTTCAGGGAAAGTTAAAATTGTAGTCTGGCAAGAAAAAAACCAATTTCACACCTCAAAAACATGAGGAATCAAAAATATTGAAACCAACATGCATCTATCTTATAAAGAAATGATCGATTATTATCTTTCGTGCCATTTTCATTTACCACTATCTGAAAAAAATTGGTGAACCTGATGTGAATCACTCTAATGAAAAAACAATCAATTATTATCCATATGGCCAATTATTCCATCTATATTAAAAAACAATTTGTGAATCTGACGTGAAGCTCCCCAATGAATAAATGATGGGGTTATACTATGTCAAGACACTTTTATTTGAAATCCTTATACAAAAAAAGTAGTAAGTCCAAAAAAATCTTACAAATGATCCTCTATGACCCTAGTTCTCATAGGTCTATCCTCGTTTTTGACAAGTCCAAAAATGTGAAATGGTTGAATCAGTTGTAAATGATCAAATGACTTGACCATTCATATATGATTGATCATATTATATTTAAGATATTGAACGAATTGGTAACCTTGATATTTATAATCTATGTAATAGATGATACTTCTTTCAACAACTCAATTTGGGATTTTGTATTCCTCATCCTACATTCATTCCAAAAAATAATTTATAACATCAACCTCTATAGGTCATAAAAGTATCAGTTTCTTAACAACTCAAATGAATGATTGAAAACACAATGGAATAAGAGTACCAATGACATCACAAAATAACAAAAATAGATAATGTCAATGAATTTCACCAATCATAGAAACTAGAGATTCATCACCACCCCACAAATCCTATTGTTAAGGTAATAACCCTTATTGCTATGACCTACATATTTGGGAGCATATCCCCACAGTGTGAGAACCTGCATATTCCATATATGATGAAGGAGGACTAGAAAGCCAAATACGGATTCAGTTTGATTTACCAACCACCTAATATTGCTCATAATAACCCCAATCACTACCATCATCATGATGGTACCAAGAAGTAACCTAATAAGGGTACCATGTGACGCATTTCCACCTCTGACGCCCATGCACGGCTAACAAGGAAGACTCATTAGAGGATAAAGGTATTGGATATCATGGATTGGGATCACACCCCCACTCGTTCCAACAATTATATCCATCATATTCAAGGAAGAACCAATAACCAAGATCATATCCACACTCATTCGAAATAAGTCTATGGGAATATCCCCATAGTAGGAATGGGGGAGGAACATATTCTTACCCCTTTGCATGAATCCCATCAGCATATTCTGATTGTAAATGGAGGAAATTTTTTTTGCACATATCCACACTTTAATTGAAGTCATTTAATAGTATATAATAGGGACAACATATGTACATGATTATTTTCATGCACACAATTTTCCAAAATTTGAACAGATTTTAGAAATAGATGAAGAAATCCAGCAATATATTCTGAAATTTTTTTACATAAAGGGACAGGTACATACTCTTATCTATATAGGTAGGATATCTCAACACTCTGATCAGCACAAACAAGTGGTTATATTAGAGAAAGTTCACATTATTTCTACCTTTATAGAGGATTATAGGAATATTCTAATGAAGGATGAGGTATCACATTTGGCCTATATCCCCATTCTAACCAGGGCTCACTAGGTGATAGGGGTATATGCCTTGGGAAAGGGGAACATACCTATCAATGATGTCTAGCAGCATATTCCAATGTCCTTGGATTGGGCTCATATCCCCATACTGGAAAAGACCGACCATGTTATAGGGATGCATCCCCTGGGACATGTTCATATTTCTTTCTCATAATTCAAAAAACATTATCCAAAAGCCCCAGATCAGGTACATATCCCCATTTTATTTGGGGATAACAATGTGAGAATGGATCATTCATTGAGACAAGCTCAAATTATTATTAGTGGATCTACATAGCATATATTGGAAGACCACTGAAGAAAATCACATATTTATACTTATGCCCTTGAACGATTATAACAACATAATTGAAATGTTGTATAGGAGAGGCTCATATTCATTCTCTAATTCTGAAGGTCTGTTAGTATATTGTGATAGGGAATTCATATTTTGGACCTGTCTCATATTCATGACCCAACTGAGGATGACAAAGTGAGAGTGGAACACGCATAAGGGTAGAATCATATTCCTTCCACGAAAAAACAACTTTATATTAAAAATCCTCGGGATTGGTCTCATATTCTTGGCCTGAACAAGGATTAATAAGTGAGGATGGACCATGACATTGGACATTCTCAAATTCCGTTCAATAATGAGGCAGATCATCGGTATATTCTAATAGCTTCTAAGTAGAAGGTACATATTCCTACAGCACCGGGAAGTTATATAAAAATTTTCAAAACAGTCATACAACAGGGTCATACCCCTGCACATTCCCAAAAGATAGGTTATCATATTATGACCATGATGTAGAACATGGTCTTTATTCTTAATCATCTCAAGGGTAGTGTCCTTGAGGTTCTTAGAGACACATTATCAATACCATAAGTGTCAATTGACATTTCTATCATAGAGGAAGGAGAAGATGTCCATTTCCATGATAGTCCTCCTCGTCGTAGTGTATAGATGGATAACATGGACATTACTCTTAACATCTTCCATGTTCAACCGCCCTATAGATACATCTCCCATGGACAAGTATATCCACCACTTACTCAGACACCCCCATATAGGGAGGTGTTTAAAACTCAGACACCTTCATATAGAGAGGTTCTTGAATCATCGGGGTAAAGTACATAAGGTTCCCCATCAACTTCCAATAGCAACCCACTTCCATCAATAGGTGACCATTATAGCCATATTCTATTTTATGACTAGATAGAGGCATATATTTTTTATGGAGAGGAGGCTAACATTCGCATATAGAGATATTTATACAAAAAACCTCCCAATCCCATTCTTTCCCTCACAACTGATATCTTTGATATCCTAGGTGAGATAGAAAAAGAGTGGATTCCTTTTATACACTAGAATATGTGGTATAATCATTAGACACTAAAGGATTTACATCTCCCTTATCCAGGATATGTGTTTCACCTTCATAAAATCAATATACTCTATTTTCATAAAGACATGGCTGCTATCTCCATGGCGTGAGATCCAAAACTGAAAAATTACAGCATAAACCTGCAACATCATTGATGCTATTGCATCACAACTGTTTGGCAGATGATCTTTGAATTCACAAAATGCATCTATATTCGAGAATGGTGATAGTATGGAGCATTAAACTTTTCTTCTACATTAAAATAAAAAAACAGCTTAGATGCGTCCTCATGCAATGTTGTAGGCTCTGGTGAGATTAGAGGACCAAGTAAATATTTCTCCAATTGGGGACTACAAAATAATGCCTCCACTCCAATAGTTCCTAGACAATATAAATGTAGATTGACGATGTCAAATAGGATTTCCAACTACCCCCTCAAAGTAATAGTAATTTGTTTTGAATGTGGTGACTGAAGTTATGATCACCCAAACAATGTCCCATAAGAAATGGTACCCATAATGGGTTTCCATATCACCTAGCTCATACATGATCATAACTATAGAACATCTAATTGTCCTTTATTTAAGCTATCATATCATCCATCTAGGAGAAAACTCAGCAGATCAGGTTGGTGGAATATATATCACTGCCTCCACATCTATGATCAACAAATCTTGAGTGGAATTGGGAAATAGAATACTTAGTTGTAATCAATCCCCAACCCACTAGAGTAGAGGGAATTTATATCTCAATCACCATGAGTAGGGTCATCGTCCCCTAAGAAGACCCTGGATACATAAGCGATGATACCAGAACAACCTTAATATACTGGTCTTGGGGAATTTATACCAAGATATACGTCCCAGGAGTTTTCAAATCCTTGACCGGAGCCATTAGATACTCAACTACTAGAACAATCTATGCCAATAATAACCCTAAATGATCCTCACCCTGTAGGGCTGTGGGTCATTTTCAACATCATCACCACTGTAGAGGGAATCCGTCTTCTCTAGGTTAGGAGGAATCAATCAGCGGTCCACATCCCACCTACTCCTCCCACCACATGACAAGCCACTGTTGCTTTGGGAATATTTGGAAACTACTACTAAAAAGTTCCTCAGAGTCACTATTCATAGAACAAAACTATAGGAATTTGTAGTGAAGAAAATCAAAAACTACGAGGGACACTAGATAAAATTGACCAATATAGACAAGGGTTTGAATAATGACCCAAAAATAGTGAGGAATTGGCCTTTTGTGTCAAATTTTATGGAACAACCACCATTGCAAGATATGCCTCTATAAACACCATCACATTCAATATGGAGGATGTTGTGGATCAAAGAAAAAGTGTAGAGGGATAAAAAATGGAAAACATACCTCAGGGGGAGCGTGACATAGATGATCCAAATGAAGATGCACACTCCAAGTACCAATGATGGATATAAAACATGGAACTAATAAATATTGAGATGCCACCTCCATGACAGAATATTGAAAAGTGGATGGGTGAAGGCACATACCCATAACCTTCTAGAAGAAATGACGTTCCTTCCCTAGAGGAATGGTTGTGACAATATTAGAGATAAATAAAAACTATCTGAAAACTCAATGAGACTAATTTTTTCCTTCCCATGGTCGATCCTCCACTGAGAGATGTATTTGAGCATTAGAGTAGTTCAAAAATACTGACATCCAGTATATATACCAAAGGATGTCAAAAATGATCCTAAATTCCCATAATTACAGAAATATCATTTCCCTCTATATGAAAATCATTCATCCCTAGAATGAATCAAAAATAATCATGAAATAATAGTGGGGAAACCTCATCATCACCTAGTCACTCCATGTGGACGAGAGACGGCTCCTGAAAGTATGCCCAAAAGAGATCCTTAACATCATCAAGTCCATTTCTTCATGGATGGAAGCCATGGAAGGGAGACCTATAATTGTTCAGCCTGGGAGGAATATATATCCCGATTGGGTGAATCACACATTGCCCCACCCAAATTTTGGAAATTCCACCTTTTCCTCTAATTATGTTAAAATCATCCCTAAAAACATCTCACACACATCATACCCCAATGTGGACCATGGATGATCCCTTTAGATGAATTGGAGGAATAAATATGTGGTGTTTTTTACACACCTAGACATGGAACACATTTTTAGAATATTAGTCTACTAGTAGGATCCATGTTAGTATGGGAAGGCCTTCTATATCAATTCCATTATCAAATCAGTTCTACAATGTGTAAGACAATGGTAATCAACCCAAAAACTAAAAATAGTAGGAAATTGAGTGGGTATATGACTATATAGCATGGTAGAAAGGTTTATCCCACTTACCCAACATCCCTCTCTCACAAGAGAAATGTCTTTAACATTGTACCCAAAACATTAGAGATCAATTGCAGATGCCAATGATTTCAAAAACATATCATGGTGGATTCTGTATGTTTCCTAATTGAACAAATGTTTGGAAGAATCCATTCAGTTCAATTGATCAAAAATTTTGCTCATGTATGCATCATAGTGAAAATGGTTAGCCAGAGCACATGCTAATGTTGTAACTCTCAAGCCAGTAGTGGGGCCCATCGAAATACCAATGTAGGCCTAAAACAACCTAGAACCTTCTATTGAGCAGGGAAAATCACATAATCACCATCGACCAGCAGCACATAGAAATTAGGGTCATCCATGATTTGAAGAATGAATTAACAAGGCATACTAGTTCATGAATTAACATGTGTCTTGTTCTTAGTATCCATGGATTGTAACAAGCTCACACTTCTATTAACTGTGAATCATGACGAGTTCAACCACACGGAACATCCCAATTAATTACCTTTCCATAGATTTCTTTTTCATAATATCCTAAACTGCATTATCTTCAAATACATCCTTTAAGGCATGACTAATTATAGTCCAGTGGTTCAAGATAACTCCCAATAATTTGTGGCTATCATAACTGTGATCCAACAGATAAAAGAGGGTGACATGAAAAAAGTCCCAACTAGAAGTTCAGCAAAATTAGACAAATAGATGGATTAAAATAAAATAGATCAAGCTCATTACACTCTCTGAGAACAGTTTCACAGCCCCATAATAGTCACACCATCAAAGTCGTAGATAATACCAAATATATGTCCAAGAGGTTTGACTGACCATATTATGTCAGAATAAATAGAAGAGAATGAGTCATATTATCCTCCCAATAAGGCCTTAACTCTCACCAATTTATTACATATAGAATCTGAAACTCAGAAACATCCCCACCAATGGAACCCTCATCAGATGAAGAACTCATATTTTGTAATTTCAACCTGATACCCTTGTTATAACTCTTCTCTGATGACGACTTTTACCTAATACATGACTCACCCACATAGAGTTGGGGAACAAGAGGCCACATGCTTTGGAATCGGGTATATATTGGACAAGAAGATCATGGTAAGACCCAATATTTTGGACATACCCCTATGGGAAATTCCTATGCAGTTGATACCTGAGGGAAAGTGCTCTAGTTATCCCAACAAATTCATAGTGGTTTTTCAAAACCCTTGAGATTTCTTCCACACCCAGTTGTCTATCCTGACCATCTAGTCGTGGTTAAATCATCCGAATATCCTAGAAAAAAGGGAAGGACATGATTACCCACTCCCTTGATAGAAGATACACACACAACCCCTCTTCAAGCATCAGGTTTATGTACTTCAAAAGCATCAGTTCTTAATTTTTATGAAATGGAGCCACATCATACTGAGAAGATTCATCATGTACCACAAAATCACAAAGTTACGAAATAGATAGAAGCAATACCCCCCATAAATTCAGTCCTCGAAGCACTAATAATTCAAAATAACTCAAGGAGGCACTTTTTGAATCCATACGGATCCCATAAGAGTTCAAGACATAAGCTGTTGTGGCTGAGGTCTGTCGAGTGGAGACCATGACATATGCATGTCTGCCTCCATCTAATTCACTAACCAAGATGATGAGGAGGTCCCTCAATGGAACATCATACTCCCTACATATCTCGAGAAGACTCAATAATGTAAAAATCCAAATTTTCTTGATTGATATTGGCTATGGGATCAATCATCTCCATATTCGAACACTACGACATTTAGGATATAGCAAAGGGTATTTGTCTCCTAGTAAGATAACCATAAAAGGGTATGATTAGTGTGATCAATGACCTCTTAGGAAGATAAAGCTTGAAGACCATTTTTTGGATCTTACATAAGACACTGGGGTTGTGGTAATCCATCAAGACACCACGTATAATGTCCAACACAGAAGTCCCTAGCTCCAAATCCACCACATGATACCTTCAACATTATAAAAATATCTAAACAATTCCATTAATGTAAATGTTTTATTACCATATTGTGATAGTGAACCCTTCAATACTTTCAGGCCCACATATGTTGAAGCATATATCTAAATGAAGTGATGAAAAAATTATTGGAAGATGGTGATATACAGTTTTGTCTCCCAATGGTTTGGGGACCACCGTTGTGAATCCTTGGTGTATGCTTGTTGGAGAATACATGATCCCCATAAAATTAGTCTAGGTCAAAGGTATAATCCCATAGGTCTAATCCCTTCCTATCCCCATCGATAGAATCCAATACTATCGTGTATGATATCTCTTTGTAATGACTAAGTCAATAAGGGGTTATAATGTCTCTTCTCATGGACTCTCTCCACCTGATAATGATAGTGATTCCCCCAAACTCATATCTCCTCCTTAAATTTCATCCAATTTCTAAGAGTTGGGAGTAGACTTGGCTGACCTTTGGAATACTTCTCCAACATTTGAGAAAGGTGTCTTCACCACCATCGATGAAATCATGCATATAAATCAGGGACAATAGAATGACCTATGGCCTACAATGATTCGTTCCTCCGATCACCTCAAATAGAATGAGATGTACATATTACATCTAGCACCGATATGAGTTTGCATGGATGTGTATAAAAATGCCTAAACCTAACCCAGATGTGGATACAGCCGATCTCATTCTACCAAATGAGAATCGATGCTTCAAGAAGGATTCTAGGAGGAAACACCCCTATAATTACACTAATATATAGGTAGAGGTTGAAATGTGTATTGATTACAAAATTTACATAGAAGTTTAATACTCCATATGGATTACAAACTTCATCCCTATAAAGATGAAGAAAGGGATGAATATGGACTACATTGATTTTAGACACCCTAATCAGTATTTCACAAAGGATGATTTATTATTTCCAAAAAAGAGATCCTTTTTTATACAACTAATTGTATCCAAGACATTTATTTCATTGATGGGTACTCAAGGTACAATAAGATAAAGATATCTCCCTATGATGAAGAGGCCACTACCATTAGAGTTCCCCAGAAGATATTTTTCTATCAGGTCATGCCCTTTAGTTTGATGAATGATGGCTCTTCATTCAATGTTCCATGAATCATATCGTTTATCCATTCATGGGAATGATTGATGAAAGTTTTTCAATGAATTGGTGGTTAAATCCCGACAACATTATGATCACATTACCGACCATCAAACAATTTGTATCAAGTAGTGCCAGCATAGTCTGAAGAAGAATATTTTGGTATGCCACCATGGAATTGAGGATGACCTAGAAAATACTAGTTCTATATTAGCAATGTCACCACACATTAATATCAAAGAATTTATGGGTCTCTAAGGGAACCTTTATTACATTCAGTGGTTCCTTGCCAACCAGGCAAAAAAATATCACCCCTTAACCAGGATAATGAAGAATGGAATCACATATCAATGGGATGACGATATATAAATTGCCTTCAAAAGTATCAAGATGTACCTGCTAAACCCAACGGTTCTAATTCCTCTTTTGGAAGGAGGCTACTCTTTTTTATGTGGATTCCATGGAATTCTCATTTGGAACACTCCAAGGAAAAAAATAATGATGCAACAAGTGATAATAGTCTCCATTACCTTATCCAGACTGTGTTAGTTACTGAGACCCGATAGTACGATGTTGAGAAGAATTGACATGAACTTATTTTCAATGTAAAAAAATATAGGGCATTGCATGAAGCACCACAATGTATATATGGTATATCATATTGGTCACCTCATTTTCATCCTTGGTTGTAAAATTCTATCTGGGTTCTTGGACCGTTCGGAATTCATTCTTCATTAATGTGTCATTTGGATTGTATCACAAGATTCAAGGAAAGGAAAAGCTCTGGCTGATTTTCTTATAGCACACCCTACACAGGAAAATACGCCATAAGACAACAACCTTCCATATGAAGAGGTATTCGTTAAACATGACACTCCTCGTACATGGGAGATGTATTCTGAGGATTCCTTACGAAGTCCTATCATGAATAATGTTGGAAAACTCGAAGATCACTTAGGTTAGCCTGGGGATTGTATTTTTATCTCCAAAAAAATCAGTCATTCCCTACTCTTTCTCTCTATGGAAGTCTACACAAATAATGAGGCTGAATACCTATCCCTAGTCACTATCATAGAATTCTCCCAACAACTACAAATACCCAACCTAAACATAAAATGGTATTTTGAATTAGTGATAAAGTAGATAAATAGTGAGTACACCATCAAAAATGAGGAATTGCCCCTATCACAAGCTATGTCTACATCCTAATGGAATAATTATCTTTCGATCCCACATTTTAATATGTTCCTAGATCCCAGAATGCTTGTGTTGACATGTAGGAAAATTCTACTATGTCTTGGCTGATCTTGATCAAGAAGAAGCAATCCTTCACATCAAAAATCAAAGAATGGTCTGGGCAATTGTTTTCAGTGATATGGAATAGATTAATCTAATTAACACCACCTAGAGCGTGATGCAAAAATAATCAAAAATTGATGGATGGATCCCGGAATATGATATCTGCATAATGGGACTCTCTCAACAGATAGATCTAGAAGGGAATATATTTGGAACTATGAATGGAACATTACACTATAAGATGGCCTGAATGATAATAAAACACTATATATGAATGGATTTGATTAGATCCCCCAAAGATTCATTGTAGAATTAGAGATTTCGTCCATTGTGGAAGATGTCCATGAAGGCTCTTGTGGTTCCTATCAATTAGGGACCTGGATATACTCTCAAATAAAGAGGTTATGGTATTATAGGAAAACCATGATGCATGACTACATAAAATCTACCATGAAATTTAATTCATCAAAAATCCATGAAAACATCATCTATCAACCTCTAGAATTACTTCATACAGAAAAATATTCATTGATATTTCCCAATTGGGGAATGGCTGTCATTAGGCCATATCCCCCAGCCATAACTATGTAGTTCAAGTAGATACTTATTAAAACTAACTTCTTTTATAAATGGGACAAGGCAATACACCTCAAGGAAGTTCGTAATAAGAACATCATAAACTTCTTAAAGTCTCATATAATCACCATATTTAGGGTACATCACACAATATAGATGGAAAAAATCACTAATATCTATTCTATAAATTTACGAAGCTATACCTTGAGTAAAATATAGAGTTCATTCACTCATCCCACTATTATTTAGCAAAAAAAAGGAGAGATATAGGGCTTCAATAGGACTCTATCAAATATACTATTGAAAATAGTTAATGAAGTTAAAAATTTGTGGCCATAAAAATGCCTCAATGCTTTATGGGCATACTACACTACCATGCATACTACTACATAAGAAACACCATACTCACCAGCGTACGGGACCAAGGTAGTTATTACCATGGATATCCATCTTCCCTTACTCTGAGTATCTGTCTTCATGAAACTCTCAGATAATGGGAAATCAAAAAACCAACTGGATAGATTGGAATGGATTTATGAGAAAATGTTGCGCACACTGCACACCCATGAGGTCCACCAGAATCATATTACACAATCCGTCAATAAAATGGTTCACCTACACTCATTCCTCAGAGGGGAACTGGTGTTTGTCATCAGAACCCCAATAATACCATGAATGTCTCCCCCAAAGCTAGAACCCAAATGGGAGCGACCGTACATCATACATAAGGTATACCACAACAAGGCCTAATTATTGGACATAATGGATGTGGAGGATGTCACACCACCAACCAATGAAAGATTTATCGAAAAATACATTGCATAGATATAAACACAAGAGTATCCACACCAGTGTATGTTCCATCACTCATCTTGTAAGTAAGACATTAAACTGAACGATATAAATCATCATAATCACATGATGTTAAACTCTGAATAACTCATCCAAGTTACATGATGTCAAATTATAAAAATTATTATTGTAAGAATGATGTTAAATTGAATGACATATTTCATCCTAGTAGCAGGATATTAAACTACCCGACATCTTCTCATCCTAACTAAAAGACAATAAAATTGCACGACTAATGTCTTTATCCCATGATGAAAAACTACATGGTTATATGATATCTATATCTATTCATGTTGAGTCACCCCCTTCGTTTTTGAATGAAATTAAACACTACAGTTCTTCAAGTACTATATATATATTGATTCTCATATCCAATGAGATATCTAGGTATGATTTGATCCTATATCATGGTCCAACCACTACATGGAAATGATTTCACTAATTATACCCTCTTATGACATTTCATTATATGTAAACCCATGAAATTCCTTATTTCTCATATAAATCACAGCTCAATTGATATTAGGAAGTGTAGTAGGGACTTACCCTCTCATGAAATGCCAAAAAGTACACAAAATATTCGTTACTGTCTTGAATATAAGACCATAAAAGGCATACCATGAGTCCTTGCCAGATGATGTTAGACTGAATAGTCAATGTCCTTGTCATGTGATGTTAAACTATATGGTTATGCATGGACTACGTGGGTTTTGATACTCATTCTCAGGATATATTTATTGATGCCCATCCCTCCATCATCAGGAGCAATTGAAACATTTCCATTTATTCATGTAAGTTCACATTCGTCCTCACCTAATGAATTTAAACTTATTTTAACATCGAGAACTATGAGTAGATTGATTCATGTCATCATAGGATACAAACTGAAACATGGATATACAATCATGGGCCCATCTACAATGGTCAATTGAAATAATTCCCACATCTACATATGGGCCCGACCTTCATAGAGTATTTACCATTTAAGAACTATGTGTGGCTTGATTTTTTTCACTCACATGATATATAGTGACACCTGAATTTCAAAATCCAAGCCCAATCACAAAAAATATATAAAACTTCCCCATCCTTGATCATGGTCTATAACTATGCTTTAGACTTCATTTATAACTATTTGTCGCTTGATTCTCATCCTTATGAGATATGTAGTGACTCCCAAATATCAATATTTTTGACCAGACGCAACACAAACTTAGTAAATCTATGTCTTTAACATGTTACACTAAACTACATGGTATTTCAAGAACAACATATGGCTTCATTTCTGTTGACATAGGATACATTGTGACACCTGCATTTCTAACATCAAGTCTAGAAACTATTACCCTTTTCATGTCGGTTCCCACATCCTAACTACATGAAATTAACCATCTAGGAAGTACTGATGAAGCTCACATTTTCATACATTTTATACTTTTAATCATTGTTTATAATCCCATCATAGGGTTATTATAAGGGTAATTATCACATTAATTTTTTATAGTTGAATTTTGAGATTAAACGGAAAAATGTTCAATTATGTGATTTTTCTTATTTTCAATCACATTTGTATTTTGAGTATATATTTTTAAATATTGATCAAAATAGAGTGATTCATTTTTTTCATACCCATGTATGTTTGATACATATTTTTCAACCGTTATAGGTTTTGATTTAGACTTCTAGAGGCCGAAAGAATTCATTTTTATAGAAATATGTTCTATCTAACAGATTGACCACAACTCTATGATTGAGGCATAACACTAGTTTTACAAGTCAAAATTAAATGATTCTATCTAGATCTTAAATAGGATCCATTTAGGATCTAGCTTGATGAGTTTAAAGATAAAATAATTTCATTAAGGAATTTATTGGATGGTTCAGACTTGTGCAATATGAAAGGTATCATTGGGATGAAATGGTTCCATTTTGTAATTAATTCATATCATGTGATCCAGGCATACAAAAAGTATGAAATTTTATAGAGGGATGGTAAATTAAGTTTTTTAACAACATACATTATGTATGGAATTGGTGGACCAAAATGAATAAAGGGAATAATAGAATGTGAATTTGAATAATTGTAATTTGAAGAGACTCATGGAAATATTTAATGTCTCGGAGTAAAATTGAAAAAAATCAATCGTATGGTGTTCAATGATGATGAAATCTTTAGGGTAAACATAGGAAAAATTTTGAGAAAACATTAATGAAGTAAACTATTACATATTCATCAATTAAATAATACATTAGCTCGAAAACATTTTAAGAGGGATTTTAGAAAGAGTTATTTCACCCCCTCTCCCTATAAATATGTATCTCCAACCCTTCACAAAGCATTGGAACTTATATATGGATATTTTATATTGTTTTTCTGTTTCTTTTTTCTGTAATAATATTATATATTTTTAATATATTTTACTCTTCTTCATCATATCATTCTCATTTTTTTATCTTTTGTTTTTTCCACCCTATTCCTCTTTAATGCGATATCTTTTACTCAATATCTTGAGTAACGAACCTGAGGATGTTCTCAGGTGATCAATCTGGTGTTTATCCCTTTAGATTGAACATTCATGTTGATGAATTATTATTTTGATAATGATAGGTAAGTGGGTATCATAGTGGGTATGATAGATTTATGTCTCCACCTTCCACCTGAGGCTTGACTTTTTATTCTATAATATTTTCCCCCGATCGAGGTGGTGGATGTGTGGTCTCTCATAAATCATTAATTGAAATATATATTCAAATGAAAATATAGAAGAGTATATTCATGAATTATATAGATTATGTTTATTAATTAAATTCGAATCTAATAATGAGATGATGAAGGTTCTATCAGGGTGATTCTCTCATTAATATCTCATTTGTTTCTGACTTCATTCTATTTATATTTAATATTTTTTCATTTAATTTATATTTTTTAATTTATTTATTGCATTATAAATTCTCAAAAACCTATTTCACATAGTTTTATTTTATAAATATAAGAAAATTATAATGTGAATTAGAAGTTGTGAGTGATTGACCGCAAAAAATCCTCAAGTGAACTTCCTAGGTCATCCCCTATGTTCCACTTAGTTATAAATATTTTTGAGAGTGTGTATGACAATGCATCACCAAATTGGAACGATTTGTAAAGAACTATATTTTCTTTATAACATATTTTTATTAAAATTTTGTAAACAATTTTCCTTTCGTTCTTTAAAAAAACATAACATTAAAAAAATCATCATTGTACATGATGTATCCAAATTGACATTATTACGAACAGACTGACCAATCTGAGGTGAAAGAAAATGTTTACAATGATATTGATTTTTTGTTATAATGGATTAGTGATATAGTGAAAAAACTGGAGAGACAAATCGATTTGATTTATGAATATTTACACACATCCAAGGAGCAATCTGAACCTAATCTAGATCAAGAACCATAATGAGTGGTGGAAGAGATTTAACCAAACATTTTTTATGGTAATGAACCTGAGGAGGGTGAGACTGATCTTCTAAAGGAATTAATCACATCATCTCTAACTCAGCCATTATTTTAGGATATCATTGATTTACACATAACAGATAATGAACTTATGGGAGATCAACAATTTTTTGTAAGAATCCTAGAATTTATTGGTTGAAGATAACCTAATATCTAATCATCCCATTAATGATAATTAATCATCACCCCATATCTACCTCTTTAATTTTTTATAAGACAATGATGAATTTTCACCTATGGATATTGATTTTCCAATGGTACTACTTGAAGAGATTAATTACTAATAAGACTTACTTGAAATGGAATATTTTATTATTAAATCATCATGTTTTAATCATTTTCAAAATGAATTATTATCTCTCATCTTTTTCTCTAAAACTTATATACAACAGAATTGGAGAAAAATATAGATGTCAAAAAAGCGAATACTCATGTGGTGGTGATTGGAGAAGAAGATTTGAAAAATGATGGGGTGGTGAGAATACATCCTAAAAATAAATTTCCTAACCATATGGAGGAGAACTATATAAACACTCATATTAAAAACGTTAACAGTAAATAATGTATACAGAATACATATTCATTATACAAACAAATGCAAAAAGGACATACTAGTCTTTTTACATTAGAAACATGGAAACATAAACACTCGTACATAAATGAGCTACATTGTCTCTCAATAGGTAATTCATGACTATAAACCTTCTCAGAAACAACAAAAATAATACATATGTTCCTAACCTATGGAAGGAAACGTAACAATTGGTGAGTCCAAATTCCCATTAAATATAAATAATAGAGACATGTAAATACAAACATGAGCATATGGGGATGAGAACATCATCGTGATAATATAATATCACACCCTACATATCAAAGATCATATACAGGAATTAGGGAATATAACATGGATGTTCATAAGACATGAATCAAAAGGAATTAAAGGAAATAAGCCATGAATGCATAACATAGGATTAAGACATTGAATTGTCAAAAACACATAGTCATATAAAATTATTTCCATGGTATCAAGGAATCATTTCCCATACCATATTACTGGACAATGTCCTTTACTAATCATGGTAACCCCCATTCCAACCATGTATTACTGAACTGAGTGACCCTCATTTAAAACTTGTTTTACTAAACTGGTTAACCTTCATTACACCCATATATTACTGAACTAATTAACACTTCTTCCATCCATGTTTATCACATGGTATATAAATCTTTACCCAATGAATTTGATGTTGATATAGGTCTCACCAATCTCATAATGAAATATTACATGCATGTGACACAATATCATAAATAGAACAATCATTACACATGAAATGTAATGGTTAGACTAGGTTTTATAATGATTTCATCATAAACATAAATCATAAAAAAGGGGGTTAAAAAATTATATAACCGGTGAAAGAGAAACAGATTTCATAAAAATCAGGCTAAAAAAATCCATTCAGAGAATGAATATGAATGAAAAAATTGAATAATTTTCCCATAAAGGAATGAGTTACACTAATAGATGACATCTTATATGGGAAATAGTTTTTAATGATCCTTAAAAAAACATTTGTTGTGGAAAATATCTTTCTTCTTCGAATAAATGCTTTTAATTACATAAAACCATTTGAAAGAAAATTCATTGAAAATAGCTTTGAAAAATTATAATGGAACCTTAAAAAAAATTAAAATCTATTTACCTTGAAAATTATCATCAAGGATCATTTGACCAAATTTTTGAAATCATTTTTGAGAACATTGTTTTTGAGTAAAATAGATTTCTGGACCAAGAGATAGATGGTCATATTTTTCAAAAAACATTATTTTTAGTACCAAATAGTGGGAAAATGGTACTTGAAATTGTGTATAAATAGAATAAACATAGGATAAATATACTCAAGAATAGTTTTTGTAGGTGTATCATAAAATTTCATCAATGGAAGTAAAAAACATAAACAATCATGAAAAAGTGATGAGATTATTTCAGTAAAATCTTCTAACTTGGTAACATTGGATCATACTCTGCATGTAAGTAAAGTAAATTAAATGAAGTTTAAGATATCAGGAAAAGAGTTATATTCATCATATAACAATTAAAATTGATTTTTATACAATCAATAAAATTAGGTTCATAAAAAAAATGCGTCTTATTGAAGAGAAACTGAGACAAACCTATTTTACCAATTTGGTAGCTTTTGGAACATAAACCCCACGAAAGAAGGATCATAATAAGAGAATGTTAATATCCATACATTTAATTATAATATACACTGAATAAAATAATTTTTATTAAATACACCACACAAAATGAAGGGGTGGTTAAAATAATATGTATCTCACAGAAGTTAAATGTGAGATGAAATCCCCCATCCTTGTGTCTTGACTCTCACTCTACTCAATCAAGATTCCTGTATAATAAATATAATTTTATTATAAATATTTTAATGAATAATATTATGATACATAATAACATATATGGTTTTATTTTGACATTATTTTACCCAATTTTTAAAAAATCAATGTTATGGTTTCACTTTGGGAAATATTCGCTTTGTTCTTCGCATTTGTCTTAATTTGTTATAACATTGGTACTTAAATTTATATCACAATTAAAGAATGTTGAAATGATATAAATATAAGATATATATAGTATATTAATATTATATATTTTTTTAGCATAGTGGAGTAAAAATGGAAGACATCATTCCTAGAGTCAAAAAGTCATACGTACGCATGAACGCTGTTTTCGGTTTTATTATCGTAATTAATGGAAGTAAATGAAATATGTATATACATTTATGTAAATATATATTTAATTATTAAATTAGAATTAATATATCATATTTATTAAATATTTTCATTAAAACCTCCTTAGTACATTCCAGGTGGAGTGTAAATGAATCACATCCCTTTGAGGGGTGGTAGTCCATACTTCCTCAAATGAGATTATCAAATTAACACCAAATTAAAAGTAAATAAATGTGTGTTTTAAATGTAATAAAAAAGATTAAATACATAATAAACATAATATATTATATATCTAATTTATTTTTCATTATAATTCCCATCATGATATGTGGTAAATTAAAAATGAACAATCATCGTTTCGTGAGGCAGTAATTATCCACACATCGAATCATTATGTTCGACATCCTTTAGATGGAGGTGTGTGTATGTGTAGGTATAAATATTATCATAAAAACATCATAGTATATGTAGTATAAATTGTTCCACACAATAATGAAATAAACATATTTTAGGGGGTGAATAAGGAAAATAAGTGAAAGGAGCCATGGAGAAGATGTTTCCTCTAAATGGGGTAAATATTTTCAGTTTGTGCAAAGAGGTTTACTTGAGATGGTTTCATCTAAAAGGGAGGCTTCAAGGAATAAATAATAACTATTGGTATGTGTATAAGGTAGGTATTGTCCCAAGCTAATGTCTATGAGATGTGTTTGGAATGGCTATAGGTGGTGGCCTTTTATAGTGGAGGAAGAGTGACACTCTTGTAAATATTGTAAGAGAGAATTACTCCAATGTATTTAATGAGTAAAGAGGATCTAATAATGGAAACAATTAGATATAATTGATTATAGGGTTCAAATATTACTGAAAATGTGATTTGGACATGTGTAAAGGACGTTTGAGCCCTTAATGTTAATATTTAGTTCCTAATTAAGCATAATTTGGCCTTAACTACGTGATAACTTTTAACTACTTCCACTAATATTTTTGGTCAAAAACAAATTTGAAATTATTTCACATTAAAAATTATTATTATTTCAAATATGGAATCCATATTTAAAAATTTTAATCATATAACTTGATGAATGTAATTTAAAATTAAACTAGTTTTCCGGATGACACTTTGGGTTTTTAAAGTAGAAATTGGGTCAAACGTTTGCTATGTTTTTATGTCCAATATGAATGTGAAAATGGTTTCAATAAAAAACATTAGAATACATGATAAAAATATATAAATTTAATATTTTAAATAAAATTAAGATAGATTTTAATGTTATAAATAAATTATAATAAAAAGAAGTTTTAAATTAAAATCGGGTATTTTCACTTTTCATCTAAAAATGAAGCTTCTAAAAAAATCACAAATATTAACCATAAGATATATTATAAATTATAAATTAAAAACGTAATTTTATTTTTTAAAATTAATTTTCTAGTTGTGTATAAAATTAATTTTATAATAAGTACAATAAAAGCGCTTGATTTGGGAAAATGGAATTTTTAATCATGGATGGACTACACAAAAAATCATATCATTCATTATCAACATATTTTATTAATTTAAATAAATTAAATAAGTTATATGAAAAGTTTTTACTACTATTGATATAATTATGTTTAATGATATGGTTTTAATTATCTCATTTAAAGAATTATTATCCAAAAAGGATGTTTCATAGAAACTCTATGTTGCATGTATCATCTGCCAAGTCTATGTTACGTGTAACGTATGTCATGTCTATTACATATGAAATTAATAATTTACACCTAGAATTGTATGATATAAATTAAAATTAAATTTTATTCAAAAAAACATGTCCATAAAAAAATCAGGGCGTTACATTCTACCCCCTTAAAATGAATTTCTCCATCAAAATTCATCACTTGGGTAATAAAATGGGGATAATTCTACTTCATCATATCCTCATGTTCCAACATATCTTCCACTAACTCGTGATTCTTCAAAAAACAATTGACTAAGAGAGTGGTATTATTTCATATAACATTCATGTATCATCTAATAATTTCAACAGGTTTCCCCTTATAAGAAATATCTTTCTTCAATGGTGTAACTTCTGAGATCAGTACAAGAGAAGGGTAAGGTCTGTAGTTCCTAATGAGAGATACATGGAACAAATCATAGACTTGAGAGATATTTAGATAAAGTTTCAAGCAATATTCCACATTCTAAATATGATCAATATTCTCTAAGAGGCCAATATGACTATGGACTATTTTCCATGTCATCCCAAATCTCATAAAATTTTTATAAGGTGAGATTTGTAGAATATCCATTTCACCAATATAGAAATCTAGATCTATCCAATAGTTAACATCATAAATTTTCTGGAAAATTTGAGCTGCCTTGATATGCTTCTTGATGGTTCTAACCTTCTCAAACATTTATTCAGTGATATCAAGATTCAAGAGATTTCTTTCTCTAACCTCATCCCGGGGTGTTGAAGCTCTAAATTTCTTACCATATAGAGATTCATAAGGTGCCATATAAATTTATGAGAGAAATCAATTATTATAAGAAAACTACACTAGAGGAATATTTTGATCCCAACAACCATTTAAATCTAGATAATAGGATCAAAACATATCCTCAAGGGTTTGAATTATTCTTTTAGATTGACCATCTGTTTTAGGATGATATGTAGTGATAAAAATCAAATATATATCAAGTGCAATCTAAAGAATTTTATATAACATAATGTTAAACCTTACATATAGATTTGATACAATATAAAGTGGTACTCCATGAAACCTTACCAAATCCATTATGTATATTTTGGAATGCTGATCATGATATAAATCATCTCTTATAGAAATGAAATCTTCTAACATAGCAAGGAGATCAACTACCACCCATATAGCATTAAATCCTTTAGAGGTTTTGGGTAGTCCAATGAAAAAATACATAGTGATGTTCTTCTATTACTATTATAGAATGGGCAATGGATGCAACATCCCTTAAGAATTTTGTCTATCAGCCTTAACTTACTGCCATACCAAACACCGAGATACAAACTCTGTGATATCTCTATTCACGTCATACCAGCAAATGTATTCTTTCAAGTCACTAAACATTTTTCTACAACCATGATGAAAAGAGAATTAATAAATTTGATCTTACTCTAAGAGATCATTATTCAAATCTGGCATGGAAGGAAGACATACATGGTTCCTGAACATTATCATTCTGACCTGATCAAGGTTAAACTGAGGTACATTTTTTACCATCTTTTTTAGCTCTTCATATTACTAATGTGCCTTTTTAATCTTCACTTGGATAAGGGTATTGACATTAATTTGCGAAAGAAAATATTATTTTCCTTCCATTAGGATTTATAGATCCATATTTTGAAAATATATAAATATTGGATCCTTTTTTATCCTCATCATAGATAAGATAACAAGATCTTTTAAACCCAAAGTATTGGCCACCTTGTTCACTTTCCCAAGGTGGTAATGTATTGAGCAGTCATAATCCTTTATCAACTCTAACCATCTTGTCTAGAACATGTCAAACTCATTCTGTTTGAATATATATTTCATAATATTATGATTGGTATATATATCACACTTTTCCCCATATATATAATGCATCCATATCATTAATGCAAAAATTAAAACTGAAAACTTCAAATAATAAGTTGGGTTATTTTTATCAGGAATCTTCAATTGCCATGAGGCAGAGGTTATAACCATGTTATTTTTCATAAGAACACAGTCCAATCTCGTCATGTATTTATAATTATAAATTAAAAAATCATGTCTACTACATGGTAATGTAACCACATGTTCACTAACAATTGTTCTCTTCAGTTCCTTGAAATTATCTTCACATTAAACTATCCAAAGGAACATAACACCATTATGAGTTTAAATGGTCAAAGGATTACAAGTTTTTGATAAATTCTGCACAAATAGTTGATAATATCCAGCTAATCTAGGAAATATATGGATCTCAATCACCATGGTTGATCTAGGTCAGCTTTCAATAGCCCCTGTTATTGATGGATCTTATAATAAACCATCTCTTGAGATTATGTGATAAAAAATGAAACCATTTTATCCAAAATTCACACATTGTAAATTTATTATCTAAATTATCATTCCTTAGGGTATTCAACAAAATTTTCATGTGATATTCATTCTGTTTATTTCTCTTTGAATATATAAGAATACCACAAATAATGACTACCACAAACTGGTCAAGGTAATCTCCAAAGACAATATTCATTAAATCCATTAAAATAGTAGGGGAATTTGTAAGACCAAAATCTATCACTATATATTCATAGTGATCGTACCCTGTACAGAATTCCGTATTTGGTATGTCCTCCTTCAGGATCCACTATTGAGGATATCCCAAATGAAGTTTAATCTTGGAAAATAGTTGAACTACACAAAATTCTTCAAACAAGTCATCAATAAATGTAATATGATACTTGTTCTTGATTGTGATGTGGTTCAACTCTTGATAAAAAATGCATAGTCCCATTGATATATGTTTATTTTTTAAAAAAATAATTGATTCACCCCAAGGCCGCAAAATTGGATGAAGGAATCTAATATCAAGGGTTTATTGGTGTTTCTTCTTGAATTACTATAACTCAATCATGGATATTTTATAAGGAGTCTTTGAAATTGGTGTAGAACCATGTATAAGTTCTATTGAGAAAAAAAATTCATGATTTTGTGGGAGACTAGGAAACTCTTCCATAAATAAATCCACGAAAATCCCAAAGAATATTCATATCATTGATGTCGATATTCTCCCAAACCATTTGAGATAAACAACCCTGTTGAATGGGAATTAAGATCCATAAAGTGGATATAATCTCTACAGGAATATCAGACATATCTTCACCTTGATGGATGGATATATGTGGGTTTTAAATATCAAATGTAACTTCCATTCCTTGAATATTGATGTGTTATTTATGCAAAGAAATTCAATCCAATCCTATAATGACATCAAGTAAGACCAAAGTAAGAACACAAATATTTTTATGAATTATATTCCCACAATAATCAACCAGATAGGAATCATATATGTGAGATGCAATAATCATACACTTATGGGTTTGCAAAGCTAATTCCACCTCTAATAGTTTTTGAGGAATCTAAACACCCTTAAAAATTTATTTAGATAAGAAAGAGTGGGTATATACATAATAAAAAATGACAGTCGTAGTTCTAGAGTGGATCGTAAGTGTACCTATCATCATGTTGTTATCATACCCCTCATCTGATATAAAGATTCCACAAGATTTCCCCTTATCCACCAGTTTTAGAGGTTCTTGATGTCAATCATCATCACCAAGCATCGGGTTTGCGAAATCATTATCATAAAGCCCATTATCCGTACACAAGAAGCACTGAATCTTTGGAAGTGCATTCTGTGTGGACTTTTCTCCATTAGTGATTTTAGCCAAGTTCTTACTATAACCTCGACAATCAATTTATTGATGTAATTCCTTTCCACACTTAAAACCTTAATTAGACCCCATAAGGTAATTTCATACATACTTATTACCTAAATTAGTGCATAAAGGAATGATCATCATATTTTCTCCATAGTTCTTAGAGTTTCTTTTAAATCATATCTTCTTATTATTGACAAAGAACTGATATTGATATGTGACTCCAACTTTAATTTTATCCTTTATTGCACAAAACACAATCTCTTCGTAGATACTAAAGTATCTTATGTCCAATGCCATTATGATACATGGATTTAAACCACCAAAGAGAATCTCAACATTACTTTCTAGTTGGATTATAATTCTTGAGTCATAAATAACAAGTCTCATGAAATATTCCTTGTAGGTACCCACAAATTCATCATCTATATGATTCAACAAAATAAAATATTTCTCAATATTATTACGATGAATTAAAGTACTTATTGAAAAATAATTTCTTGAACTAATCCAAAACCATGGATTAAATTTCATCATACAACCTCATATTCATTATTTGATCCCACTATTTATATACTTCAACTTATAACCAATATCATCTAGAATTATTTGCACGTTCTCCAAACACTGAATAATAAAGAATATATTTTTAGTGGTTCTAATCGGTTTTTCAGAAACAAGTGGATCAAAAGACCATTTGAAAAAGGTGGGTGTTACCTCATGAAAGTCTCAATAGAATTTTTTACCCTCAGTTTCTCATTTAGATGTTGTCTATGATTCATATGTTGAGAAATATGAGTGAGTATATCAACAATATTTTTCATTCACTCACCCATAAAATTCAGTTTCTGAATACAAAAATCGTTTCATCATCAGTTACAATCACTATTAATGTGGTTCCTTCAAGTTCCAACCATTATCTTAAACAAATGAATAATGTACGAAAAAGTTATCATAATGAGGAACCAGATAATCATGAAAATGAATTTATAGGATGTCTAAATTATGAAATATTCCTTAATCTATGACACCATAGGATTATCCTAGGTTATTCATCGCCTACTTATATTTAAATACTTGATAATGGTTCATTAATGGTTTTCTAATTACATAATCATATCCCTAGGGAATATCAATCTTGGTGTGCAGAAAGGCCCATTTTCATGTACCAGATTACCTCGAGTCAAGATCGAAACATATTGTTGGAGTTGATACCCCTAGTTACATCTATGATAGTTCCACATCAACTTGTATTATCTAGACAGTGATTTATTTCTAGGAAACCATTGACTATATCCTTTACCAAAATTCTAATACACTTTCATATAAATTGTCTCATCCCTATACATATCTTTTGACATGTCCTTAGGCTTATCATCAAGGATTTCTCAAACTAGTTTTCAATGATTAACCTTTAATCTGATACCAACAATAAAAACCCTACAATTAAAAAATTAACATTACATAACTTTTGTTTCATACATTAACATTATATAAACTAGTGCAAAAATACCATACTAGTATTGTTCCTTTATATAAATGGAAACATAAACACTAGTACATAAATGTGAAAAATTATCTCTCAATGGGTTCTTCATGACTGGAACACTTCTTAGACACATAAAACATAAAAAATATCTTCATAACTTGTGGATGGAATCATAAAAATGGGTGACAAAAAATAATTAGTAAGGATAAATAAGGGAGACATGTAAGTATAGTCATTAGAATAGGGGTATGAGAACATGATTGTGATAATAGATGATCATATCGTGCATATAAAAGATCATATATATGAATCATGGAATATAGATTTGGAATTCATAAGACATGAATCAAAAGAAATTAATGTACACAATCCATGAAATCATAAAATAAGACTAAGACATGGAATTGTGGAAAACACATAAGCATATTGTAACAGCCCGAGATTTTATGAAAAATATTCGTTTTTATTTCAGTAATGTCTTGTGTTGTACGCTACACCAAAAGGAGCTTGCACAACACGCATCCTTGACTTGCCTTGCATTACACGCAATCACAACCTTCCTCGATAGCGTGTGTGGTACGTAATACTGAGTTTCACGAAACAATGATATTCTATTAAAATATTATTAAAACTAGCCGTTATGAATAGTAATAACCACTTTTTAAATTTTAGAAGTTTTAGCTCTCAAAATGGACTTCATTTTTGGATTCGGAGTATCGAATTTAGCCTAAGGTGAAATTTTGGTACTTTTCGGATAACTTTCATATTCTGATGAATAGTGAAAATTACTAAATTATAATTAAAAACAACTTTTTTAATCGAAATAATTAATAGTGATAAATTATTAATTTGAGTGGTTTTAAAGTATATTTAGAATATATTTTTACAATTTAATACAATTTTGGTCATTGGTTGTAATTTCACATTTAAACCAGACATAATCAAGTGTCAATCTTTTGATATATTTTGTTTCTTAAAAAACACACTATTTGTTTTAACAGCGGGATTTAATTATAAAATTAATTAATGCAACTTCTATGTTATGAATTTGGTAAAATAGACTTCATTTTTGAATTCGGAATATGAAATATAGCTTAGGATGAAATTTTGGCATTTTTCTGAAAACTTTCAATTTTTGATGAATAGTGAAACCACTAAGTGGTAGGTTAAAAACGGAATTTTGTATAAAACTTAATTTTACCCCTTCTGTGAATGGAATTTCGAAAATCTGATAGAAACTGTTAATATCAAGGACTAAAATGTGGTTCAATGAGATGAAAATAATTTTTTTGGTGAATAGTAACTTTTTACTTTTTTTACCGCGGTTAATAGTAAATAGGGTAACTAAGGGTAAATATGATATTACTATTACCCTAACACATGTCCTAATTCTATTGTACAAGTGTAATTCGACCAAAAAAACAAACGTAGGAATAAAATATTACCATTTAGGCCCACTTGGATTAGATTAGGACATTTATTATTAATTTATTTAAAGATGGGTTAAAATAGTTAAAATCAAAGTTTAAAAAGTAAATAATTTTTAATATGGGGTTATACATAAGATAAATTCGATTGTAAATATTCATTAGAAAGCTAAAAATATTTCCTACATGATGGTATTTTATTTGTAATTTTTAGACATCAAATAATTTAATTTATTTATGACACAACGATGATGCAGTAATTATCTTTTTAATGAAATATTGACATAATTGATGTTATAAGCACCAAAATAAATGTAATTTGAGATTTTTTATGAATTCCACTAATTTTCTAGGTTACTATGATATATTAATGTTGATTTAATCAACTTGGTTTGAACATTTAATTCTTTTATGACTTTCAAAAAAATCATATATCAAATAGTGTCAAAATTGACACAAAATAGTTTTTAAATCAAATATTATATTATTAATTGTTATTTTATTCCTAAAAAGCTAAGGATCGGCCAAATGACTTAGATAAGGATATATATATTAATAATAAATAATTTGGGGTTCTCTTGGAATGTTATTGTAAGTGTATTAACCATATAGTGAAAGAAAACAAAAAGACACGGTAAAAGTTAAATTAATTAACATAGAGTTAAATCTAATTGATAAGGTTAAAATAATACCCTAAACATGTCTAAATCTTATTGGTTGATAGGATTTCGACCCATACCCACTTTAGCTTCGAAATAAGACCCTTTGGAACCATTATAAACCGATTTTGACTTTAATATAAAATAATATTTTGAGATATTCCTAAGGTGCCCCTCTCCTCCCCTATAAAAGGACACCTCCTCCCCCTCCTCCTCACACCAATTTGAGCTCTCAAGCTCGGCCAAACCCTGCAAAAATCTCTTCTACACTTCCCTAGCAACATCCTAGAGGTTCTGGTCTTACACAAAGACCAATTTTAGTGCCCTAAGAGGAGGTCTCAAAGAGGCACTAAAAAGAAGAGGTAATTACCGTTACCAATTCTTTCATCTTTATTTCTTCTTCCACTTCTTCTTCTTAGGTTGTTTCATTATGAAGTAATAAAATCATTATCACTCATATACTGATATGTTATTATATGTATGAAGCAACCCTATTTCACCATCTATCCATCCTACGGAAAAAGAAATCACCGCGCGTGCGTACGTACGGAATACCGTCTACACGCCGTGGTGTAATCTATTTTCCACCACCACCTTACATGGATGGGTATAATGGTGTAAAGAATAACTATACATAGTTATTACAACATCATATTGATTCTGATATATTGTATAATCCACTCCAATTCAATTCAATATTTATAGAAATGATATCATCGCTCGTGCGTACGTACGGACTACCATCTCCACGACGCGATGAGATTCATTCTCCATGTTAACCATTTAAGAATGATTATAATGTATATATAAGAAATAATAATGAAATATATGACATTATAAAGCTACTGGATTTATGTATATATATACATATGTATTTCATCTACTTACTTCCATTTCAAGACAATAAGGAAAGGAAAACATCGTTCATGCGTACGTACGGACTACCGTCTCCATGAACGGTGTTTTTCATTTTATTTATCTACCTATTATATATATATATACTGAATATATATGATATATAAATCATATTTTATATTCTGGAAGTGAGTAAATCATGATATAAGTAATAATGATGTCAAGAACAACAAGTCAAAACACCTACGATAAATGAAACGATTTTACCCAAAACGCTTCTTTAACATGGAATTTACAAAAGAACGGGTAATATAATGTCATAAGTGAACCATATATGATATCATAACAATGAATATGATTCTGTAATAAGTCAATAACATGATTTAAATCATTATACAGGAGGTTCGGACACTTACAAAGCAAGTCGGACCTAAGGTAAGGGAAATATCACAATCTCATTTTTATCCGAGATTGTTTATTCGTAAGTATTTACTGGGGTGTATTTTATCATCCACATCCATGTTTCATCAATATGTAATATTTTTTCCATCCACTTACAATGGTTTAAATCCTATTTTTCCCTTCGGTGAGTTTTTAGTAATAGATATGAAAGGAATTTTTTGTCGTTTTTCGTACGAGGTACTTTATGACTTTTCCGACAAAAGTACGAAAAAATGTTTTTTTAACTTATACGGCACGAACGGATTTTTATGACTTTATAAAGCCATATTTTCATGAAGCTTACTCAGAAATATTTCATGACTATTTTCAATAAAATCTCTTTCTTTTAAAATTTCATGATGTTTTGTGAAAAGAAATTGATTTTGAAGAAGAAAGGATATTTTCCTCAAGAATTCATTTCAAGTGTTTTATCAAAATTATTTTCCATCTAAGATAATAAAGGGTTCTGTTTCTATCCATATTTTTACATTGATTTGACTATGTTGTGATGGAATTATGTTTATGAATTCCTTTATCTTATATGAATGGTTTTATGATGTCATGTTGTTTAAGTATCCCATTTTTATTACATGGGTTATGAAATGATGTATGATTTATGATTTTGTGGAACACATAAGAATGGTATCATTATGAGATGGGTGGGACCTATATCTCCCTCCAATGCATTGGGTAAAGATTTTATATCTCATGAGATAGACATGGATGGAATGGTAGGTTATACCGGTCCAGTGAAACAGGACTGAAACGAGGGTTACTCGATTCAGAAAGGGACTTTGTCCACTAAGATAGATTGGGCAATTTAGTCTTGACTAACAAGAAATGATTTTCTATGATTATGTGTGTATGCCAAAAAGTTTCAAGTTTCATGTTATGATTATGGGGATCTCATTTTCACTTCTATGATTTATCCCATGTTATGATATTATGAGCTCTTTTGCAGGTTAAGATTTCCAAAAGCTATGTTCTTATGTATATGATGTGATTGATATTTATTTTGTTTACCCTTACTGAGCATTTGAGCTCACCCTTTTATGTTTTCTTTTCCCCAGGATATAAAGAAAGGTTTTTAGGTAAAAAAAAAGAAGATATTTATGGGAGATATTGAAGATCTTTCACCACGATTAGGAGATTACGTTCCAAGTTTCCAAAGACACTAAACTATTACGATCCTTGTGTGTGTGTTTTGGTTATGTACTAAGTATTCCACAAAAGTAATGTAATTTCCATGTACGATAAGCTTCGGGTCTCTACAGTTGGTATCATAGGCAAAGGAGGTAGGAATGTATCCGATCCTTGGGAACTCTCACATGTGAGCGTTGGACGAAGCATGGCTCTCCGCCCAAGGGCTTCATGAGGAAATTGCTGCCACTGGGGATGGTGGTGTGTCCCGCCCAGGGGGTGTAGCCGCCCATGGAGTTCCCTGATAGGTATCAATTGTAGTCCACTGGAAGTAATTCTAGACCACTACAGTTGGTATCAGAAGAAAGGTTTAGTCAACCTTTGGAAACTAGGACGCGAAAACGTTAGTGAGATCCCTAGAGATATTTCTAAGGTATGTCTAGGGATGTCCCTAAGGATAAGTATACGTATAGGATATAGTCCTAGAACTATGGTAATGATATTAGATTAAACCTAAGATGTTAGATATTGAAGTTACTCCCCCTTTATTATAATTTTTCCCTCTAACACTATTTTTTTTTGGGGTTTTAGAAAATCGTTGGAAACAAGATGATTCACGATAATGGAGGATATGGTGGACAATGGAATGATATTCTTCATAATGAAATGGGATTTGGATGTCCAAACATCATTATTATGCCGAATCAGCAATCTCATAATATGATCAATAAAGTAAAATTTGGTAAGTTTCCTGACTCAGCTAATAAGAGAAAGATGGAGTTTCATGATGATCATAGAGGAAAGAAAGTTCAATTCCCCATATGTAAATCATGTTGGAAGAGGCATCAAGGAGAATGTTTCAAAGGAACTGGAAGATGCTTTGGGTGTGGAAAAGAAGGACACAAAGCAAGTAAATGCAAAGGAAAAGGTTCATTTAACAACATGGATGAGGATAATGGTATTGCTACGACATCAACAATGGTTAAATGTTTTAAATGTGGAATGTGCGAGCATTATGCAAACCAATGCCCTAAGGGAAAGTCTCATGAAGAGAATCAGTATGGCCGTATGGGTAGTATTTATGTGGATGATGATGAAGAGACTACAAATGATATGTGAGATGAAAGAATTGTTGAAGCTCGGTTAATGGTTTAAGAATGTAGTGGAATGATTACATGTTTATCATGTATAATGTTGTATAAGTAATCTCATGGTACTATGGAATAAAGAGACGTGTAAGGATTGTTACATTGTTGTCTGATTAATGTTACCAGTAACCATGAAAGGTTATTCAGATAATTTTGGAAATTAGATGATAAGTGCATAATGAAAGGATAAGAAGATAATGAGATGTTTGATTGTATTCATGAGCTCATGATTGATATAAGGACTAAGTGATATCATGGTTTGAGTATATAGAATTTTGAGGATTTTGGTATGTGGAAAGTGTTAACTTTTAACTGCATTCATGTTTTCACTAAGGTATTCAAGAGAATACATGATTAAGGACTTTGAATGTTTAGAATATGACCAACAAGACATATCTTGTGATATGTGGGGATCAACGATGGTATTAAATCTCTGGTAATCGTTTTCACTATGTTATGAGAGTGGACTGCAGTATTATGGATAAGCCTAAAGATTGGAATGGATTATGTTGGACATAAGTTAGTATTGTTTAAGGATAGAAGTTTTTTCGATATTATTGATGGGATGTTATAGTAACGTAGTTTTAGAAAAAGGACAACCTGCAGGACGGGCGACAACCCATCGCTTCGGACAAGGCTGTAGGAATCGAACCCACAACCGAAGTGCGACTGGCCTTTATTGCCTACCACTGACCTACAGGAAGTCCCTGTTAAGTAGAAACTAGTTTTATTATATTAAGCAGTATGATATATGAAGTATAAGTCCATTTTAGGAACCATATATGATTAATCTCACTATAGATCGATTTATGCATATAATTTTTGCTAACCTTTTGTTTGAGAAATATGGAATGACCCGTCATTCTATCACATGATCTGCTAACACTTCACGAATAACAAATTCAACTTCATTTATTTAAGAGATGAAGTGGAAATTGTTCAAGGCACGAACAACAGTGAGATTGTACCAAAATAAAGTAAGTATTTATTCTAATTCAAATTTTCAACTTTAGGGGAAATGATCTTGAAAACCAAAAATGTTGTCCTAGTGATCTTATACCTGATGAATCAGATGGTACCTTATTTCATCACAAATCTATGGATTTGTGATTACTGGCTTTTCCATAGCCATGTTCTCTACCACTCTCCATCAGAACATGATGGTTAGATTTCTCTTCCATATCCATATTTTCACCTATGTGGAAACCCAGTGATTAGTTTATTTGGGTAATCGTTACATTTCATACTTTAGTTATTAAAGCCAAGTTTTGGTATTCCTTTTTACGATGTGGGTTTCTATTAAAGAAACTTTCGAATAGTAAACTATTTATAACCCCGACGAATTTCGAGGGCGAAATTCATTTTAAGGGGGGTAGAATGTAACAGCCCGAGATTTTATGAAAAATATTCTTTTTTATTTCACTAATGTCTTGTGTTGTACGCTACACCAAAAGGAGCTTGGACAACACGCATCCTTGACTTGCCTTGCATTACACGCAATCGCAACCTTCCTCGATAGCGTGTGTGGTACGTAATACTGAGTTTCACGAAACAATGATATGCTATTAAAATACTATTAAAACTAGCCGTTATGAATAGTAATAACCACTTTTTAAATTTTAGAAGTTTTAGCTCTCAAAATGGACTTCATTTTTGGATTCAGAGTATCGAATTTAGCCTAAGGTGAAATTTTGGTACTTTTCGGATAACTTTCATATTCTGATGAATAGTGAAAATTACTAAATTATAATTAAAAACAAATTTTTTAATCGAAATAATTAATAGTGATAAATTATTAATTTGAGTGGTTTTAAAGTATATTTAGAATATATTTTTACAATTTAATACAATGTTGGTCATTGGTTGTAATTTCACATTTAAACCAGACATAATCAAGTGTCAATCTTTTGAACGATTTTGTTTCTTAAAAAACACGCTATTTGTTTTAACAGCGGGATTTAATTATAAAATTAATTAATGAAACTTCTATGTTATGAATTTGGTAAAATAGACTTCATTTTTGAATTCGGAATATGAAATATAGCTTAGGATGAAATTTTGGCATTTTTCTGAAAACATTCAATTTTTGATGAATAGTAAAACCACTAACTGGTAGGTTAAAAACGGAATTTTGTATAAAACTTAATTTTACCGCTTCTGTGAATGGAATTTCGAAAATCCGATAGACACGGTTAATATCAAGGACTAAAATGTGGTTCAATGAGATGAAAATAATTTTTTTGGTGAATAGTAACTTTTTACTTTTTTTAACGCGGTTAATAGTAAATAGGGTAACTAAGGGTAAATATGATATTACTATTACCCTAACACATGTCCTAATTCTATTGGACAAGTGTAATTCGACCAAAAAAACAAACCTAGGAATAAAATATGACCATTTAGGCATACTTGGATTAGATTAGGACATTTATTATTAATTCATTTAAAGAAGGGTTAAAATAGTTAAAATCAAAGTTTAAAACGTAAATCATTTTTAATATGGGGTTATACATAAGATAAATTCGATTGTAAATATTCATTAGAAAGATAAAAATATTTCCTACATGATGGTATTTTATTTGTAATTTTTAGACATCAAATAATTTAATTTATTTATGACACAACGATGATGCAGTAATTATCTTTTTAATGAAATATTGACATAATTGATGTTATAAGCACCAAAATAAATGTAATTTGAGATTTTTTATGAATTCCACTAATTTTCTAGGTTACTATGATATATTAATGTTGATTTAATCAACTTGGTTCGAACATTTAATTCTTTTATGACTTTCACAAAAATCATATATCAAATAGTGTCAAAATTGACACAAAATAGTTTTTAAATCAAATATTATATTATTAATTGTTATTTTATTCCTAAAAATCTAAGGTTCGGCCAAATGACTTAGATAAGGATATATATATTAATAATAAACAATTTGGGGTTCGTTTGGCATGTTATAGTAAGTGTATTAACCATATAGTGTAAGAAAACAAAAAGACACGGTAAAAGTTAAATTAATTAACTTAGAGTTAAATCTAATTGATAAGGTTAAAATAATACCCTAAACATGTCTAAATCTTATTGGTTGATAGGATTTCGACCCATCCCCACTTTAGATTCGAAATAAGACCCTTTGGAACCATTATAAACCGATTTTGACTTTAATATAAAATAATATTTTGAGATATTCCTAAGGTGCCCCTCTCCTCCCCTATAAAAGGACACCTCCTCCCCCTCCTCCTCACACCAAATTGATCTCTCAAGCTCGGCCAACCCCTGCCAAAATCTCTTCTACACTTCCCTAGAAACATCCTATAGTTTCTGGTCTTACTCAAAGACCAATTTTAGTGCCCTAAGAGGAGGTCTCAA
This sequence comes from Viscum album, assembly GCA_963277665.1. Classification (NCBI taxonomy): domain Eukaryota; kingdom Viridiplantae; phylum Streptophyta; class Magnoliopsida; order Santalales; family Viscaceae; genus Viscum; species Viscum album. The sequence goes on from OY728134.1 coordinate 372,802,990, forward strand.
AGAGGCACTTCAAAGAAGAGGTAATTACCGTTACCAATTCTTTCATCTTTATTTCTTCTTCCACTTCTTCTTCTTAGGTTGTTTCATTATGAAGTAATAACATCAGTATCACTCATATACTGATATGTTATTATAAGTATGAAACAACCCTATTTCACCATCTATCCATCCTACGGAAAAAGAAATCACCGCGCGTGCGTACGTACGGAATACCATCTCCACGCCGTGGTGTAATCTATTTTCCACCACCACCTTACATGGATTGGTATAATGGTGTAAAGAATAACTATACATAGTTATTACAAAATCATATTGATTCTGATATATTGTATAATCCACTCCAATTCAATTCAATATTTATAGAAATGATATCATCGCTCGTGCGTACGTACGGACTACCGTCTCCACGACGCGATGAGATTCATTCTCCATGTTAACCATTTAAGAATGATTATAATGTATATATAAGAAATAATAATTAAATATATGACATTATAAAGCTACTGGATTTATGTATATATATATATATGTATTTCATCTACTTACTTCCATTTCAAGACAATAAGGAATGGAAAACAACGTTCATGCGTACGTACGGACTACCGTCTCCATGAACGGTGTTTTTCATTTTATTTATCTACCTATTATATATATATATACTGAATATATATGATATATAAATCATATTTTATATTCTGGAAGTGAGTAAATCATGATATAAGTAATAATGATGTCAAGAACAACAAGTCAAAACACCTACGATAAATGAAACGATTTTACCCAAAACGCTTCTTTAACATGGAATTTACAAAAGAACGGGTAATATAATGTCATAAGTGAACCATATATGATATCATAACAATGAATATGATTCTGTAATAAGTCAATAACATGATTTAAATCATTATACAGGAGGTTCGGACACTTACAAAGCAAGTCGGACCTAAGGTAAGGGAAATATCACAATCTCATTTTTATCCGAGATTGTTTATTCGTAAGTATTTACTAGGGTGTATTTTATCATCCACATCCATGTTTTATCAATATGTAATATTTTTTCCACCCACTTACAATGTTTTAAATCCTATTTTTCCCTTCGGTGAGTTTTTAGTAAAAGATATGAAAGGAATTTTTTGTCGTTTTTCGTACGAGGTACTTTATGACTTTTCCGACAAAAGTACGAAAGAATGTTTTTTTTAACTTATACGGCACGAACGGATTTTTATGACTTTATAAAGCCATATTTTCATGAAGATTACTCAGAAATATTTCATGACTATTTTCAATAAAATCTCTTTATTTTAAAATTTCATGATGTTTTGTGAAAAGAAATTGATTTTGAAGAAGAAAGGATATTTTCCTCAAGAATTAATTTCAAGTGTTTTATCAAAATTATTTTCCATCTAAGATAATAAAGGGTTCTGTTTCTATCCATATTTTTACATTGATTTGACTAAGTTGTGATGGAATTATGTTTATGAATTCCTTTATCTTATGTGAATGGTTTTATCATGTCATTTTGTTTAAGAATCCCATTTTTATTACATGGGTTATGAAATGATGTATGATTTATGATTTTGTGGCACACATAAGAATGGTATCATTATGAGATGGGTGGGACCTATATCTCCCTCCAATGCATTGGGTAAAGATTTTATATCTCATGAGATAGACATGGCTGGAATGGTAGGTTATACCGGTCCAGTGAAACAGGACTGAAACGAGGGTTACTCGATTCAGAAAGGGACTTTGTCCACTAAGATAGTCTTGGCAATTTAGTCTTGACTAACAAGAAATGATTTTCTATGATTATGTGTGTATGCCACAAAGTTTCAAGTTTCATGTTATGATTATGGGGATCTCATTTTCACTTCTATGATTTATCCCATGTTATGATATTATGAGCTCTTTTGCAGGTTAAGATTTCCAAAAGCTATGTTCTTATGTATATGATGTGACTGATATTTCTTTTTTTTACCCTTACTGAGCATTTGATCTCACCCTTTAATGTTTTCTTTTCCCCTGGATATAAAGAAAGGTTTTTAGGTAAAAAAAAGAAGATCTTTATGGGATATATTGAAGATCTTTCACCACGATTAGGAGATTACGTTCCGTGTTTCCAAAGACACTAAACTATTACGATCCTTGTGTGTGTGTTTTGGTTATGTACTAAGTATTCCGCAAAAGTAATGTAATGTCCATTTACGATAAGCTTTGGGTCTCTACACATATAAAATTATTTTCATAGTGGAAAAAGTCCATTACTAAACTGGGTAACCCCCGTTCTGGCCCTGTATTACTTAACCAAGTGACCCTCGTTCTAGCCCGATATTACTGAACTAATTAACTCTCATTCCATCCATGTATTATCAGACTAATTATCCCTCAATACATTCCTATTTATATCACGAGATATAAATATTACCCAATGTGTTTAAGGGAGATATAGTTATCACCCGTCACATAATGAAATCATATATACATGTGCCACTAAAATATAAATAGACATATGATAAACTATTAAGGAAAATTGTTATAATTAACATTTAAACATATATTAACTTGTGTAAAGACATAGGTTTCATAATAATTTATTCATAAACATATCTCATGAAAAGAAGTGGGTTTCAAAACCATATATCCCATGAAATAGAAGTAGGGTTTATACACATCATGACATCAAAATATAATCCATTCAGATAAATAATATGAATGGAAATATTGAATAATTTCTATATAATGGAATTTGTAACACCAATGAATTTCATATTATATGGGAAATAATATTGATTGTTATTTTTAAAAACATTTCATGAGGAAAATATCCTTTCTTAATTGAATAAATGATTTTTATTACATAAAAGATTTTAAAAACATTTTTCTTTAAAAATATATGTGAAAACTTATAAAGTAAGCTTTGAAAAAAAATTTAAATCAAATTTGTTTCATGACAAATATCTTTAAGGATATTTTGAAAACATGGTTTTTGAGTACAATACATTTCTAAACAAATAGAATGATGGTCATATTTTACTAAAAACATTATATTAAGAACAAAAGTGTGGAAAATTGGTTCTAAAAGTGATTATATCTTGAATATGATTAGTATGATGAAAATCAGGAATACTATTCCGATATTGACCATAATATTTCATCAACTTAAGCATAAATATAAATAATCTCTATGAAACAATGATATTGTTTCAATAAACATTATAACGTGGTAACATGGGATTAGAATCTCAATGTAAGAAATTGAAGTTACATGAATCTTAGGATATCATGAAAATAAAGAGATTATTCCTATTAAATGTTAAATGGAAGTATATACACCAAAAAAGTATAGGTGTATAACAAAACATGATTCTAAAAGATGGAAAATTGATACAAAACTATTTTACTGATTGGGTAACTTTTAGAACTAAAATCCAAATAAAGAAGGATCATAATAGGGAAAAGTGAATACCCATACATATTGTTATAAGACACATATTATACAATCATGTGTAGTAAATACACTACAATAAAATGATATAGTGGTTAACATAACATGTATCTCACAGAAATTAAAAGTGTGATGAAATCCCATATACTTGTGTCATGACTCTCTCCAAACTCATAGAAGCATCCTATTTACTAAATATAAGTTTTTTATAAACCCTTGATTTAATAATATTATTATAAATAATACAATATATGTTTTTATTATGACATTATTTTACTTGGTTGTTAATGAATCTATTTTAAGGTTTCACGTCAGGTAATATTCACATTCTTCTTCGTATATGTCTTAATTTGTTATATTGTTTTTCATTATACATATATCATGATTCTGGAATGTAAAAAATAATTGAAATATATTATATATCCATTATTTTTATATTATAATTTTTAATATCATAAAGTATCAAAAAATGGAATTCATCGTTCGTTAAGATGATAATCTATATATACGCAAGAATGTTGTTTTAGTTTTTATTATCATATTGAATGAATGTAATTAAAGGAAATATGTATATATATATATATCTAAATATATATATATATATATTTATATATTTGATTAGAATTAATATATCATATATAACATATAATTTCTTTAAACCCATCCTTAATACATCCCATGTTGTGTGTGAACGAATCACATTGATTTGCGGGGGGCGGTAGTCCATACTTCCTCAAATGAGATTATCGTATTAAAACCAATTGGAAAGTAATCAGATGTGTGTTGTAAATGGAATACATAATATTAAAGAAATAATAAATATAATATATTACATATTTAATAGTTTTTCTATAATAATGTACCCCATGATAGGTGGTAATAGAAAATTAACAATCATTGTTTCATGAGACAGTAATTCTCCACTCACAGAAACATTATGTTTGATAAACATTAGATGGATTTATGTGTAAATCTATTGAAACATATCTACATAAAAATATCATAATATGTGTATGATACTATTTTTGTCACACAATAATTTAATAAAGAGAGTTGATGTGGTGAAGTAGAAAAATAAAGGAAAGAAGTTTGGGAGAAGATGTTACTTATAAATCTGGTAACTCAATTTGGGTTGTGCCAAAACGTTTCCTTGAGAGGGATTACTCATAAATATAGTCTTAGAGGTATATGGGAGGATTTATGGGGAGTTTATTGGGCTGACCGTTTCCAAACATATGGGATTTGAGTGGTGTGAGGAATGGGTAGAGGTGGTGGCCTTTATAGTGGTGGAGAAGTGTCACTCTTGTAAATATTTGAATCGTGGATTCCACCTATGTTTTTCTTGTTTAATGTGAATCCAATGATGGAATAAGGTCATGATAATTGATTATAGGGTCTAAATATGACTACCCAATGGGTTTTGGAAACATTTCTAGGTCATTGGGCCCTAAATGTTAAGGTTTCGTCCCTAATTAAGCATAATTAGGCCTTAACCGCTTTGATTAATTTTAATCATTTTCACTAAATTTTTTGTTCAAAATATAATTTTACTTTATTAGACATAAAAAATAATTATTATTCTATAAATGGATTCCATTTTCAAAATCTTAATATTATAATTGGAAAAAATTATTTTAAAATTAATATCATTCTCGAGACGACACTACATGTTTTTAAAGTAGAAAATTGGTCCAACATTTTCAATGTTTTTATGTACAATTTTAATGTGTAAATGGATCCAATGACCAAAATTAGATTAAATGATAAATATATTATCTTATTAAACATTTAAATAAAACTAATGTATATTTTATCATTATATTTAAGTTAAATTTAAAATTAGTTTTTAATTAAGATATTGTATTTTCATTATCCATCTAAAAATGATGTTTCCCAGCAAAATCCCATACATTACCCCAGAGAAAAGTTTTAAATTCTAAATTAAGTAATTAATTTTATTTTTTGAAATTAAATTTCTAATTATGTGTAATATTAATTTTATTAGGATTACATTAAAAGCAGTTCATTTAAGGAATCGATATTTTTAAACCTGGAAGGACTATACAGAAAACCATATCTTTCATTATCAATATGTATTATTTATATAAATAATGTATAGAAAATATTTTAGAAGTTTTTATTTCTGTTCATATAACTACATTTAATGACTTGGTTTTAATTATATCATTTAAATAATTATATTACAAAAAAGGATGTTTCGTTGAAACTCAGTGTTTTGTATATCGTACACCCTGTCAATGTTCTGTGTAATGTATACTAAGTCAATTCCATGTGAATGAATTCATTGTCTTAGTAAATTTTAATATATAAAAGAATGTTTAAATTTAATTGTAAAAAAAGGTCCATAAAAACTCGATGTGTTATAGTACAACCTAGAAGTCAACTGGGAGAACCACTATTTTCTTTTCCCTCCCACTCAATATCTAAAATTATATATTTTTTCTTTATTCAGGGTTGGATATAATATTATCCTATTTGGTGTTCTCTATATTCAGTGTTTACTAATGTAAATCCGAAAATGTCACATGTGGTGGTTCATCTCCACGAAACCACACCCACTATTTGATTTTGGATAATCCACTGCAACTGCCCGACAAGGGTAGTAAAAACCTAGAACCATCTTAGAGGTCCAAAAAAAACATTATCCCTCTTTATTTCCACTTACTCTATCATTTTAATTATTTTTATTATGTTTTGTTTCTTTATTTTTTGGTGTTAATGTTCTATAAAATAGGAACTTAACTCAATGTATCCACTGTAAAATAGATTCAACTTGTATCTATGCTTATCATTAGTTTTTCTACCCTTATTTTTTTGTGGTGCATAAATGAGGGCTGGTTAAATTTGATTGTGGGGGAGTGACAACCTATTAGCTATTCTTATGTTCATTTTTTTCTTTTTGTTTTTCATTTTTATAATTATTGAGCCTCAATTAATATTCACATCGCTTTTTTACACATCAATTTATTTTGAGAAAAATTAGAATATTTTTGAAAACAATAAATTTTAATTGATTATTGATGTGATAAAATTTTTTCCTGAATTGGATTTTTAAAAAAATTTATATGTTTGAACAATTTTATAAATCCATACCCACGAAACATTTACTAAAAATATTATTCTTACTTTTTTGGTATTCTTAACCACTTTGATATATTCTTTCTAATACCCACACTTTCTTGAGGGAAACATGGATTTTGTGTGAGATATAGAATTTGTGGGTTTTCTTTTTCAAAACATTGGAATTCAGGGAATGTTTTTGAAATGATTGAGTCAACTCGTTATCTACCCACATTTTATCTTAAACCCAGCCTTACATCTATCCTTATTTGTCCCACAGATTCGATGAATTTTCTTATAGGTTTATTACACATTTCAAACTAAGGATTCCTTACCTACGCGCACTCTTAGTATTTTTTCCATGGATATTTGATGTTTGAAATGGGGTAAGAGTCTTTCATGTGCATTATTTGGTAGGTATTTCATTTTAGGGTTCTTTGATATGTGTTTAATCATTTTTGGTAGTGGATAATTAAAAACAATTTCATGAGATATCATTTCATTATGCATTATTTGTTTCATCTGGTTCTCCTAAAAAATGAAAAAATTATGTGCCTTTCTATATCCTTAAAAAAGGTGGGCAACATTGATGATATAATTTAATATAATCATTTATTGTCTCATATACCACATCAAAAAAAGTGGATGGTGTTTTGTTTATCATTTTTTAGGGGGATAGAGAGTGTAATTTCCTATGTTTTCACTTGAATTATTTAACCATTGCACTTAAGAGTCCAAACTCCTCTTTTGGGCCTACAATTTTTAAATCATTTTCCAGCAACCCTAATCCATATAATTCACCTATAAAAATTCCTCATGATTGAAAATATTTTCATAGATCATGTTTTCAAGAATGATGAATTGTCACAAGCCTATGGTAATACATGAAGTCTCTATGTATGAGAATAAATCTAGATTTGATTTCATTTGATTGAAGAGTGAAATAAATGTAAATCTATGGTAGGTTGTCATTGGTCCATGGATGGATTTATATGGTTTAAAAAATTTAAATATGGGGAATGAAAATGGAAGGGAATTGTATTTTATATAAGAGACATGGTTGAATTCTATTTTGGATAAGATCATTAAAATATTATCATTTTTAATGTGACACAACTTTCAATGAAATCGATTCAAATTTTAATTATTTATAATTTATACTAACTAAAATGTATAGTGGTTTGTAGATTCTAACACACGAGAAGGATGAAAACCACTTTTTATTGTAAAAATTTTCTAACACCCCACTATTTTTAGCAGTGGGGAATCATCCTATATTTTTCATATTTTAATCTTTTATATATATATTTTTTTTTCTATGAAATATATGTCTAAAGAAACCCTATGATTAAATAACTATAAGAAATTCACTAAAAACAGAGACTAATAAAGAGAAAATTAATCTAAGGAAACACTCAGGAATTCTTAATCTACTAGTTATAAATTTTATTTCTTCGCTACTCTTTATTGAGTCACATCGCGAGAAAAATGTAGTTAAATATCCATCTATAAGTGATTTTACATACAAAACATTGAATCCTAGAATTTTCCACTCTAGAGTTCAATTTTACTTCATAGAAATTTTAAAGAGAAATAATTGGAATTGAATTCACCATAAAATTCGAACATCTTGATAGAAAAAACATCGTTAAATGTTTTCAATTTCAATACCACTGATTAATCCAAAATTTATGAACATGAAAATGAAAGTTGTAATCAATTTAATTTCAATTAGAATCAATCTCGCCAAATGATTCTAATTTGTGAAAAGAAATGAAGTGTAGCAATTTAATTCATAAACTACCAGACAATAGAACTCCCGAGCTAAAGATTTTAGCTAAATGACCTGTTCATTGATGAAATTGAAAACATTTATTTATAGAGCATTGTAATAGAAACAAATAACATAAAGGGGCTGCATCCCACGATGCTCTCCTACTGGATAACTCAGATATCCAAGACTGGTTCTCCCACGATCTTCACAAAGGATCTTCTTTGTATGGATGTGTGAGAAATTTAAAAATTTAATATTTCAAGTTGTCTATTGATTGAATGAATGTCAATACTACCTTTTCCCCAGCAATATCTGTAGCATGCAAAAAGAGGTGCCCTCATGGGTCCAGGCGGTGATGACTCCAACAGTAACATTGGAACCCTCCATAGTGGCGTGTACTACATGTGGTGTAGCACCATCTCCTTAATCGGTTGTGAGTCCGAATTTCTAATCTGAAATGGAGGACTCCTTCAATAGTAGGAGAACTAGTGGTGATGGTCTCTCCATCCTAATCTGGCAGTGCACTGTAGGGAATCACTCTTCACTACGGAGAATTTCTTCATATAAATACGACATCACATGGGATCGATATTGGACTTAGGGTTTCTATTGGTGTCTCCCTCTTCTTAGTAATGGTGAAAATAGTGCAACGGCGGCCTACATGGTATGGAAATGACGATCAGTGGCTCAGATTCATGTTTCTGATCTGGAATTTTTGTTTGATTTTGGTATGTTATGGTTTGCATTTGTGTTTGTGGGTGAATGGAATGGAGATGATGTTGAAGGGGAAAAGTAAGACAGTGGAAGAAATACATCACTGTCGACAGGAGGATTATGGTGTTGCGCGATAGAGAGACTAATACTGGTGGAGCATCGGCAGTAGGGTGTGTCGGTGCCAAGTAGAGAAGGGTGGAGATGACACTGTTAAGAGATCGGTATGAGAAATCGGTGGCTCAAGAAGTGTGAAATGGTGAGATGGTTCCATAAGTGTGAGAAAGAGGATAACTGGGGAAACCATTAGTGTGTTGAAGCATCAGACTCACCGATGGTAGCGGACTGATTTGAGGATGATACATTGATGGGGTTCTTTGGTTGCACCGATGGAGAGGAGAGACCAATCTGTGTCGGTTGTGGGACTAATGTCACACATTTGTATTGGAAGATCAAGGAAGATAGAAATTATTGTGAATGGTGAGATGGCTCTATCGGTGGAACCGTTGGTGAGCCTTAGTGGCACCCGATGGATAAAATTTTAATCTCCAAAAAAAAAAATTTAATTAAAACTCATGTTTATTAAGATAAATAACTAATGAAAAAACATAAAACAAAAAACCTAAACTAAATTTAAAAAATAAATTGAATTTATATAATTAAAACAAAACTAGATTATTGTTGAAATAATATATCCAATTTAAGGAATTAAATTATTCTTAAACATAATAATTAATAAAATTGTTTTATATTGAACAAAATTGAAAAGATTAAAATAAAAGATAAATGTTATAATTTATTGAACTGTGAGTAAGAGGGATCTATATCAGTGACTCACTGATTCACCGATAGTAGAGAAAGTGTTGTATCGGTTGAACTCATGCTACCGATAGTTGATGTGGTATGTTAGTGACTTAATGAGTCACCGACATTTGTAAAAACAAACTAACGACATGATACATAATATATAACATGTTAAAACTTTTTGAACTAAACCTGAACTAAAAAAATTCTAAATTATTAAACAGAATAATTAAATTAATAAAAGGCTATAAATTATTAAATACCAACAAATAAATTTAAAATAATTAAATTGAAATAATCATTAAATAATTATTTTAAATTAATAAAAATTAAAATATAAGATGTTAAAATTAATGGAAAAAATAATTAAATGATAATTAAATAATTAATTGATTGAATAATAAACATGTTTAATTATAAAAAAATATACAGATTAAGATTTTTAACTATTTAGTAAATTAAAAATTACAATAAAAATTAAAAAGGATAAATTAAGTATTTTAAAGACTAAAAACACATAAAAGGTTGTAAAAGAGGATTAATTAATATCTTCAATTATATAAATACAAAAGTGTGAATATTTTCTACAATTGTTTTAAAAAAATTAGTTAAATTATAAAAAATTAATTAAAAATATGTTGCAAACTTGATCAAAATAAGTCGACATCAAATTTCCCGCACTTAAACATTGTTTGTCCTCAAACAATCCCCTGTTTTATTATCATCGTAAAACAAAAATGTGTGTTTTTTAATTGTAAGATCAATTGTAACTTGTCTAGAACTTTTAAGACATATGACTGTCAATAGGATTTAAAAATGAATTTCTCAAATGAATATTAGCTGAGAAAACTCTCACTGGTAGTCTTGAAAGATACAAATCATCAGGAAACAAAGTGTCAAACCTCATATGTGATACGACTTAATGTATCATTTCAATCCAAACTATTGTTCTCTGTTCAATAATGACAATATGTTAGAAATTTTTGGAACTAAAAACATAAAATTAGGTACTTTGTACATTGAATTTTCACCTATGTTCCTAAAAAGTTATTTATTGTGAAACACCGTATTAATACAACCTTATTGATTACCATATAAATCAATAGTATCCTTTTTAATTTAGCATTCATCATTCGTTTCATCTTAATGAACTAGTTTTTGATCGTAGACAAATTATTTCATTTTTTCCAAGCCATGTATCATGTGTTATACAATATGAATGCACTCTTATTCACAGTGTGCATAGGGATTATTGTAAACAGAAACACACCCATCATCTAGGGTCTTAGAGATTCATCATGGGATCCCAAATTCCAAAAGTAATCCAGGTTCAAAAGAATCATATAACAACAATTTAAATTGGGTCACTAAAGTGAATACTTTTATAAATTAAAATAAAGTGTGTCCCCAAGATCAAATTCAAAATTGTAGTTCCTAAATCCCTAATCTCAGCTCCAAAATAAATATTACCTATATCACTCTTCAAAAATGGTTCCTAAACCAAATTTACATTAAATTAATATGTAAACAAACTCAGTAGTCATTCACCCAAGTCAATATCAGATTCAAAGCAGATCATAACAACCAGCAAGATACTATCCTTTGGCATGACTCATTTGAGTATAGTTTACATTCTAAATAATAAAAATTTGTTGTATAATTTTGCAAACAATTTACCTTTTTTAAAATTTTTGAAGGTAGTGGGAATTGATGTCTTTTACATTACAATAAAAATTTATCTTAACATATTTTTACCCCCTCCCCCACATTTAGAACCCAACATTCTCCCCAAAGTCGAATTCCAAAGGTGGACAAGAACAACTAGACAATTAATGTTCAAAACTGATTTTAAATTGAATAGAAAAATGACATGTATAGGGTATCGTTAAAGTTCACATTAATTTTCATTTCTACAAAAGTTATTTTATAGAAGGTTCATAAGAAAGTACATGCATTGTCATTATGTCTGGTGAAAAATGTTCAATGCAGTTCGGGATATATCATGTAACTTGTGTAGGTGCACAGTAAATATGGTGAATGTATTATAATAGATTGACTTCAATTGGATTTTAATTAAAGTAGGAAAAGGAATGCTAAATACCCCAAACTATACAAGAAGATTCAATAAAACACATTTTCAATCTGCATGCACCCCCCACACTATTAGTTTCAAATGATGAAGTGATTTTAAACCAGTGCGTTTCAATTTTCAGCACTGAGGTATAATCATATTTTTTGTATAGCAATGTTACATGTGTAGAAAAACATTTCAGTGAAGTGACTGTGCAGAATTTTATATACAACAATCATTAAACAAACATATAGAATAATTTTTCAGCAAAATGAAACGCATGAAACATTCAATGCAAGATGAGTTTTAAAAATCATAAAAATATAAATTAGAATATTTTTAAAGTAGTAATAACTGACTCACTGTTAGCAGTTTATCAGCGAGTCACCATCAGCAGCAACAATGAGTCATTGAAAGTTGTGTATTGGTATGTTTGGTGCATTATTGAGTCAGTGACTCAAATATAGTAGTAAAAATGTGACATAGTAGTGAATTTTTATTAAATTTAATATAATAGAAAAAATGAATGCAGAATTAAAATATGAGTAATTCACTAAATTAATGTTCATCATTAATCCTCCAATATGGGAATTTAACAGCTCCATGAAACTAACCAACAACATCCTCACACATAAAACAAGAACCATAATCATGATCAAAGAAACTATAGAGGTAACAAAAATAAATGCAAAATATTTTATTCAAAATCAAAAAATGAGACATGAAAATGAAAAAAAACCATGGGTTTCCTCACATTCAATGTTAATGTTAATGTCTTATGCCAAACATTATTCAGGATCAATTCTCAAGCACAATGTTAGAAGAAAAACCCCTTGGTTGTCCCTCAAAATGAAATTTCACTCTTTGTCAATTAACAAACATAAGTTTGTTTTCCTCACCTACAATTTATACAGTTCTATTCATAAGCACTCTCAAAACAGTTAAATTTCTAAACCATTTGGACATAAGTTTTTCAGGAATGAGTTTGAGTCTTGAAGTAAAGAGATGAACCTTCTTTCTATGATAGAAATCCATGGTTTGAATGATATAATCAGTAAATATTTCAGTATTCTCTTTATAAATCCTTGACTTATTATATTCCACTCTCCTAATCTCATATATCTCACCCAGCTCAGGGAACTGTCTCTCACAAGAACTCTTAAAGTCATTGTTTAAGGCCTTAACTACCAAATATACCTTATGTTGCAATTCCACATGCAAATGAAATCACTTTACAGAAAGTATCATATATAGAGACATACCTATTGGTGTATTGAAAGTAGTTATATATGCCCATAAAGCATCATACAGTTTAAGAGACAAATACTTCCAAGAATGTGAGACATGTGTTTTCTAGAATTTTTTTCTGGTCCCTATTTAATATTTCCACTTTTCCACTAGAATATGGATGAAAAGGAGTTATATTATTATGAAGAAAACCATTTTTCCATCAAATCCATAAATTTTCAGTTCATAAAATGTTTTACATTATCTATAATGAAGGATTTGGGTGCTCTAAATCTTGAAATGGTATTGTTTTTGACAAATTTTATTACAGAGTTCTCTTGATTGTTGGGCATTGCCACTCCCTCAACCCACATTGAAACATAATCTACAAAAACTAAAATTTACTCATTAACATGGGAAGATGGAAATAGACTGATGAAATTTAAACCACATAAATAAAAAATTTATACTTCTTAAATACCATTCTGGGGTAACTCTTCCTTCCTCCCCATATTTCATAACCTCTTCCATTTGTCACAACCAACTTCAAATATCCTACAATCTTTGAGAAGATATGGCCAATAAAAACAATACTAAAAGAATTTATGAGATGTCCTTTCCCCACTATGGTGAGCTCCCCAAGGTTAGAAGTGAAAACTCTCTAAAATTGGTAGTATATCATCCTCAAACACACATCTCCAAAGGATACCATTAACAAATCTTGTAAAAAACAAATTGTCATCCCAATGGTAATATTTATGTTCAGAAATAAACTCATTTCTTTGATTATTGGAAATTTCATTGCGAATGACTCCAGCTTCTAGAAATATGGAGAAATCTTCATACCATGAAGACTGCCTGATAGAAATAATGAGCAGTTTTTCATCAAGATAGGAAGATTTTATCTCCCTTGAATATTTAGACTGAGTGTGAGGAAGCCTTCAAAGATGATCATCAACTAAATTCTATGAACCCTATTTGTCACTTATTTATATGTCCAACTCTTTCAAAAATAGAATACATCTAATTATCTTTGGTTTTGTTTCCTTCTTTGACAAAAAGTACTTCAAAGAAGAATTGACAGTGAAAATGATGAAGTTAATGCCAAAAATGGTACTTTATAAACATCTATAGAGAAACCAAAACAGTTAACATCTCTATTTCAGTGGTGGTATAATTATTTTGTGATTCATCTATATGTATACTAACATAATTCACCACGTGTAACTTCCTATCTTTCCTTTATACAAGGACAACACCAACAACCATATCACTAGCATCACACATATGTTCATAAGGTAGATTCAAATCTAGTGTAGTGATTATGGGTGATGTAGTGAGTTTTTATTTTAATATATTAAATGATTTCAAAAACATTTAATGAACATTGAAAGGAGAATCCTTAATAAGAAGAGAACAAAATGGATTTGTTATTTTGGAAGAGAATTTTATGAATATCCAGTAGAAACGTGCATGACCATGAAACTTCTAACTCCATTTTCATTTTCAAGAGGTGTTAGTTTTAGAATAATGTCTATCATTGTAGTATCAACCATAATACCTCTCTTAGAAGCATTATGACCTTACAAAATACCTTATATGACCATAAATTGAAACTTTTTATAGTTAAGCATGTGGTTGGTTTCAATGAATCTCTCCAAAACTAATTTCAAATTTCTTAAACAAGAATCAAATGTACAACCTATAATGGAGAAATCATCCATGAAAACCTCAATGATTCTCTCAATCCTGTCTGAAAATATAAACATCATACACCATTGAAAGGTAGTTGGAGCTCCACAAAACCCAATTGGCATCCGTCTATAAGCAAATGTACTATAGGGGTATTTGAATGTTGTTTTCCCCAAATCCTTTGGATCAATAAGAATCTATTTGTAACCCGAATACTCATCCAGGAAACATGAAAATTCATTTCTAGCAAGCCTCTCATGATTTTTATCAAATAAGGGGATTGGAAAATGGTCCTTCCTAGTGGTTGAATTCAACATATTATAATCAATACAGACTCTCCATTTTGTGTCTTTCCTAACATTGATTTCTTCAATATTTTAATTTTTGATAATAGTGAAACCTCCCTTTTTAGGGAAAACCTAGACAGCGTTGATGCAAGAACTATACAAAAAAATGTTAGATCAAACTAGTATCCAACAACATAATCACTTCCTCTCTCACAACTTAATTTTTATAGATTTAATATTTTTTGACACTCTAACCATGGCATATTGTCAGGATCCATATAGATTTTGTCCATGTAGAAGTATGAATAATATTGTTGATGTTATCTATGGTCCAGCCTATGGATGACTTATATTTCATCAAGAAATTCAACAATATTACTTCATGGTTATCACTATGTTCAACATAACTAATGATAGGAAAAGTTGTATTCTTACCCATAATTGAATATTTCAAATATGCATGAAGTGGATTAAGTTCCAGAATTAGTGCGTTTTCACTAAAAGGAAGAATCTTGGGCCTAGGAGGAGCATGATCATAAAAATATCTCTTATAAAGTGTATTTAATGATGAATGATTTTAAATATCATGATCAATTTATTAGACAATAGTGTTGCTAACCATATTGGACAATACACATTCCACAATTTCTAGTTCAGAATATTCAATATTCAATAATGAAGTAGAATAAAATTGTTCAATCAGCTCTCCCCCTCCCTCATCAAATTATTTATAATTTTTATAAATAGAAGGAACAATTTCAATTAGACTAGGGGACTCCTTAAGCTCATATGAAAATGTAACTTCTTTAGTAGGAGCAGGAACTGGACAGTAGTCCAGATCTAGAAATTTTTTCAAATTCTTTGTTTTAGCATAATTTTAAACTTTTGAGACATGAAAATGAGAAATATAAGCTTCCAAATTAATTTAATCAATAGAGAACTGTTTTTCATATTTTTCTATGTGTTAAAGTTGAATATTATATGAACTTTCAACTTAAAGGAACACTATATTTGAATAGCTTTCAGAATAAGTTAGTCCCTAAATATTCTTAAGAACATTGAAATCTTATAGTTGGTCACCAATATTGAAAATAATATGACCTTTAGATACATCAATTATATCACCACCAATGTCCAAGAAGGTCCTACCAAGAATGATGAGAACCTCTTGATTGCACTCCATATCTAGAACTAGAAAGTTATCATGTAAAAATATCTTATCTACCACAACTAAAAGATAATCTACCCTACCCATAGTATGGTTGAATGATTCATCATATAACCATAGTATGACTATGATGGGTTGAAGATCACTTATCCTCAACTATTGAAATAAGGAGAATGGAATAAGATTTATTCTAGAACCCAAGTCACAAAAACAATTGATTTGATCTGAATTTCCTAGGGTTTAGGGGATAAGAAATATACATAGCTATTTCAATTTTGGGGAGATTTCCTTGTGGAGTATAACTCTACATTATTTAGTGAGGCTATAGGTAGAAAACACTTAATGTGTTTTTTAAAACAATTTTCTTAATATATTTCATGTAATATTGAATTTGAATCAAGGCTTGAATGAGTTAAATATTCACTTATAGTTTGGTAAAGAGACCATGTAACTGACGAATTTTATCCTTGGTCTTACTTTGGGGATTCAGTTTCTTAGGGAAAGGGATGGGTGGGGGGACCTTTCTAAGGACAGTTGTTATATCCCTCGCCTATTAAAAAACATTCTATATTCCTTTATTGTCTTCAATTTTAGATGAATTTTCAGCACATGTTTACAATGAAAAATTCTGATTTTTGTTCATTTTCATCAAGTTTTTCATGGTCTCCAAATTGGGTAAAAATAAAGTTTTTATTTACATATTCAAACCACTTCTCATCTTGGGAATTATAAAAATATTTTTAGAAACAATTTGAGTATTTAGCCCAATTCTAGTTACTACCTCTACTGTATTCTCTCTAGGGATGAGTTTAATTGTTCTTGGATGTCTACCTTTTTCCCTAGAACTATCATCCTAGTACAACTATCCCATTGGAATTTCACGATTCTTCATTCTTGCATCCTTTTGAATTATATTATAATCATTTTTTGTATTTTTTTCATAAAACATTCCTATAAAATGTTGAAAAATATCTTTCACATCATCCTTTGAATTTTAAGACTCAACCTTAGGTTGAGATTGGGGATGGAATTACTTCCTATGAGGATGATGGAATCTAGATGATGCAATAGGTCAAATAAACCCCATTCACTCTCCAAGAAATGTTTGGGTTATTCATAATCCCCTGATTAAAATTATTAAAAAATGGGTTATAACTAGGATTAATTCATTGACCATAGAAAACAATGTTACAATTTTCATGTGGTTGGATGGGCATGTTAATGTTTGGACTGAAATTCTCAGTGTGCCCAAACATACCACATTGGGAACAGTACTCCCTAAGAAATTGATTTTGTTTTTGGTAGATTAATTGGTTTACATATTGTCTGGAATTCTAGTTCATTATATATTGAAGTTGGTTAGTGATTTTAGATATTTGATCTCCAGTTTCATTAATTATACTTGATATATTATTAACATTAGGATTTCTGTTGACTCATTTTCTACTTGAATTATTTTGTTGAGAGTTTAGTGCAATGTTGTTATACATTTGTCTCAACTCTTCATCCGGTTTTTCATTGTAATTACCCCCAACAGCTTGGTGAAATAATTTTTGTTTAGATGAGGATAAACCTTCATAGTAGGTATACATGAGAAGGTGGGATTAGAGTTGATGATGGGGACACTTCCTAAGAAGGTCCTCGAATAAATCTGATGATTCAAGAAAAGAATATATGTCCTCTTGATAAAAACTAGATATCTCATTACTAATTTCACCTTTCAATATTTGTAGAAAAAAAATTCATATGAATGTTTTATACAGTTGATCCAAATTCTCTAATAAGTTTTCACCTTGACTCAAAAACTAATTCCTAGCATTTCCTTTTAGGAATATGGGAAAGACTCTCGTTATCACATCATTTCCCATGAGTCCTTGAATGGGTTACAATTATATAGTGTTATAGAAGTTTGTAATGATGTAAAGAGAGTCCTCATTTGAGAAACCCTTAAATGTAGGAAACAATGAAATATGGGACTATTTTTACTCGTAGTTTTTGTGTCTAGGACTAATTCTAATTGAAGAATGGTTGCTTGAAATTTGAGGGATTTGGAACGAACTCATCCTAGGTCCATAATATTCCTCTCAGAGTTCTGGATTGTTTTGGAAATTTTTTACAATCACTATTTCATCCATGTTCTCCATTTCAATTTTGTTCTTATTTCTAAGAGCACTGAGATGATTATCGATTTCTAAATTCAGGGCATCCATACTACAAAAAGATTACCTTGTTCTCATGCAAAGTGTACAAAAAATAGAATTTAGAACAACTATTCAAAGCATTAAAAAATAAAACTAAATAGGAATAAATGTAATAGAAAATATAAATACAGTATCAACAAAAACACAGTAACTCATAAAATTTAACAAAATTGATTTTTTTTAACATTTTTCAAAATTTTTAATTTTTTTGGTGTTTTTATGTGTTTTGTTTATTATTTTTAGAAAAATAATGCCTCGTGCCTTCCCCAACGAAGGTTTAAAAAACATGACAAAACTATCCTTGAAATCAAGTCAAATTTTAATTATTTATAATTCCAACTAACTACAATGTATAGAGGTTTGTATGGTTAATCCCATAGGGAAGGAAGGAAACCACTTTTATTTATAAAACGTTTCTAACACCACACAATTGTCAGCAGTAGGGAATCAACCTATATTTTTTAATATTTTAAACATTTTTTTTTCTTAGAAAATTAATTCTAAAACAAGACTATGAGTATGTAACCGTAATCATGGAACTAGAAATAAAGACTAATACTGAGAAAATTAATCTAATGACACAGTTAAGAATTATTAATCTACTAGTTTTAAGGAAGATTTATTCACTTCTCCTGATTGAATCACAACTAGAGAAGTATGTTTTATAGTCTCCCTCATCTAGAGATTTAACATACATAATGTTGAATCCTATAATTCTCCCCACTAGAGTTCAAATGAACTGCTTAGAAATTTGAGATGATAAAAATTGTAATTGAATTTACCATAAAATTCCAACTGGTTGACAGAAAAAACATTGGTAAACATATTCAATTTATATATCTCCAATTGATCATGAATTTATGAACTTGAAAATGAAAGGTGATATCAATTTATGTTGAATTTGAATCATTCTTTCCGAATGATTCTAATTTGTAAAAAGAGAAGCATTGTAGAAATTTAATTGATGAACTAGTATAAATTAAACCTCTCGAGATTAGGATTTTATCCAAATGAAAAGTTCATCAATGAAATTGAAAACATATTATTACATATTACAATAATAGAAATCGTGAAGAAGAAGAGGCTTCCTTCCGTGCTTCTCTGCTACTGGACTCCTCGGTTCTCTAAGACTGATTCTCCTAGGATCTTCTCGATGGATCTGCTCTTTCCTGATGTGTGATAAATTGATGAAAATCATCTCGCGAGTTATCTATTGATTGAATGAATGTTATTCATTCCTTTTCTTCAGCTCTTTTAAACAATATTATCATCTACTACACATCACCCCTATTTTCTGCTAACTTAGTCTGATTCCTTATTGCGCACATCACTATTCTGTTTTTTCGTGAATCACACATCGCACTAGATTTACCCTTGTAAATAACTTTCGATGAGTAAGTTGAATGCACTTAGACATGTTTTTGGATCCCATATGAACCTGCACAGAAAAGAAAAAATAAAATAGTTATCTACACAATGAAATATTATTAATATATTATATTTATTATTTAAATAAAATATATATAATATATAATAAGTTAATTAATGTTAATTAATAAATATTTCATTGGAGAATTACTATTTTTTTATAATATTTATTAAATAACTTTAAGAAATTATAAAATTATTCACATAATGTTACTAAGGTAAAACATAAATATACTAAAAACATATTAATTTAATTATTAATTTTTTATGTTTATAATTTTTTAACTAGATTTTTATAATTCAACATCATAAGTAATTATGTAATTAGAAATTTTCAAATTTGATTGAATTAATTATTTTTATTTAATTAATTATATTATTAATATTATATATAATTCATTATTTAAACTGTTAAAATAATACATTCTTGAAGAAATATAGATATATTTTTAAGATTTATTAATTTAATAGTTTAAATTAGGTTTTTAGTTTATATTTTTTTTATTTTTTAGTGTATTTTATAGTTTATTTAGTTATAATTTTTCATTATTTACATATATTATTATTGATAATATTTTTTATATTAAATAATATATTTTGTAATTTTTTTCATTTAATTTATTCCCCCCTTCATCTTCCATTTTGCACAACACGGGGGGGGGGGGGGGGGGCTAGGGGGTTACCTATCGCACCAAGGATGCCTCTGTCTTCTAGATTGATGTGGCTCTACCTTCATACTCTACCT
The DNA here is from genome assembly GCA_963277665.1 of Viscum album. NCBI lineage: Eukaryota > Viridiplantae > Streptophyta > Magnoliopsida > Santalales > Viscaceae > Viscum > Viscum album. Next base: position 372,823,624 of record OY728134.1, read on the forward strand.
AAAAGATCAGTAGACTACTATTGCGACTTTGATCTGGTAGCAAGCAGCGGTTTTCCCCAACATGATATGTGGCCTGCAAAAAGCAGCTCCAACTCGGGACCAAATGGCGTTGACTCTAATAGTAAAAGTGGAACCCGCCACAGTAGACTGTTTTGAGGGTGGTGTGTCTCAAGCTCCTTTGGTGGTAGTGAGTTCTAGTTCTAGATCTGAAATGGCGGACTCCTTCAATAGTAGGCAACGTAGTGGCAAGGACCTCTCCATCAAGAATCGGCAACACACCGCATGAATTCCCTCTTCCCTATGGAGGCTATGATCTTATAAATGTGGTGTGACATGGGTTCGAGATTGGCCTTATGGTTTCAAGAAGTGTCTCCCTCTTCATAGAAATTGGGATAAGATTGCAATGGCGGCCGACGTCGTATGCCAATGAAGCATGGTGGCTCAGATTACTATTCCAGATCAGGGATTTGTTTTTGATTTTGGTATATTCTTGTTTTCATTTGTGTGCGTGGGTGAACGGAATGGTGATGAAGAAGCAGGGTATGGTTAGTACATTAGAGGAAATGCATCCATGTCGGTAAAGGGATTGTGGTGTTTCCTGGGAGACATGCCGATGCTAGATGAGCGTCAGTAGCAGGGTGCATCGGTGCCCAGAGGAGAAGTGTGGAGGCAACACAGTTACAACTTCGGTATGAGGAAGTAGTGGTTCATGATCTGTGCAATGGAGATATGGTTCCATCAGTGTGAGAAGTGTGAGAATTGGAGAAACCATCATTGTGTCGAATCAAATGTCTCGCCGATGGAAGTAGACTGATTTGAGGATGAAGCACAAATAAAGTGCATAAGTGACAGCAATGGAGAGGAGAGGCCAGACAATTTCATTAGTGGTACGGATGTTGCACATCTGTATTGGAAGAACACTGAAAAAACAAAATACTTCAAATGGTGAGACAGTTCCATCAGTGGAACCATTGGTGAGCATCGGTGGAACCGATGGAGAAAAATTTAATCTTCAAAATAAAAACATAAATTAAAAATTTTGTTTATAAAGATAAATAACTAATGGAAAACATAAAACTAAAAACCAAAACTAAAATTATAAACTAAAATGAAGTTATCTAATTTAAAATATAATATATTATTAACTATGTTGAAATGATACATCCAATTTACAAAAAAATTATATTCTTAAACACAATAATTGATAAAATTGTTTAATGTTGAACTAAATTGAAAAGATTAAACGAAAGGATACCGGTTAAAATTTATTCATTAATTGGTAAGAGTAATTTTCATCATTGACACACCATATCACCGATAATAGAGAAAGTGTTTTTATCGGTATCACGAATGCTACAGATAGTTGAAGTGGAATATTAATGACTCAAGAACTCAACCAAAAGTGGTAAAAACAAACTATCATCATGGAAAAAATATTTAACATATTAAAACATTATGAAAAAAAATGAACTACAAAAATACTAAAACATAAAAATGAATAGTTAAATTAAATTAAAAGTCTATAAATAATTAAATACCAACAAATCAATATAAAATAATTAAAATTAAATAATCAATAAATTATGTTTTTTAATTCACCATGATTAAAAAGTAAGATGTTAAAATTAAACACTAAATTAATTAATTGAAAATTAAATGATTAATTGATTGAATAATAATCATGTGAAATTATTAAATAATGAACCAAATTAATATTACTTAACTAATTATTAAATTAAAAAGACAATAAAAATTTAGAACACTGAATTAACTATTTTAAAGAATAAAAATAACTAAAAGGTTATAAAAGTTGATAAATTAATATATTTAATTATAAAAATAAAGAAGTGTGATTATTTACTAAAATATATAAAAATAATTAGTTAAATCATTAAAAATAATTTATCAAAATACATAAAACTGGGTCTAAAAAAGGCCACATCATGATTATTGTGGAGATTTTGATTTGGAAGTAAAATTATTACATGTGAGTGAAATGATTATGTATGAGGTAATGGTAAATCCAAAAATTTCATAAAATTTATGCTTTAAATAATTTTTTATAATCCCACCATAGTGTTATTTTATGGGCAATTGAAAAATTTATAAGTTTTAGTTATATATTGAGCTAAAATGTAAATAAATAGTCAAATCTGAAATTTTATCAAGTTTCAATCACTTTTGTATTTAGATTATAAAATTTTCAATATTGATCCAAATCAAGTGATTATTTTTTATGATACCCATGTACATTTATAACATATTTTTCAATTGGACCAATTATTGAGTCAGACATCTATAGGCCCAAATAAATCTGTTCTTGAAGAGTGTTATTCTCTACAGCAAACTGGACCCCACCACTGAAATTGAGGCATAACACTATTTTTATGTTTCCAACTTTAAAAATTCCATATGTACATTAAATAGAATTCCATGAGGCATTTTTTTGATGAGTTTCAAGTCAAAATCCACTCATTAATGCATATTTTGGGTGGTTTTAACATGGGGAATGTGAATGGTATCATCATGTAAAAACGTTTCATTTAGTACTTATTTCATACCATCTAAAAGACACATCTATTATGTCGGAATGGTTTTTTATGGATAAAAAATGAAGCTTGGAACAACATTATTTAAGGATATAATGTGGTAATTGTTAGCTGGAAGGGTAATAATGGACTGGTAATTTAAATAATTGGAATTTGGAGAGTCACATGGAATGATTTCATGCCTTAGATTAAAATAGCCACCACTCCTTCTTCAGGTGGTAAATGATGCTATTATTTTGTGGATAAATGGAGAGGAAATCATGAAACAAATTTTATGAAGAAAAATATTACAAATGCATCCATTTAATGGGAAATACACATAGAAACATTTCAAGATAACGTTTTTAGAGAATCCTTTCACCCCATCTCCCTAAAAATATGCATCCCCACCCCTTCTAAAATAATTAGCACTTCTACGTGTCCATTTTGTATGTTTTTGTTGTTTAATTTCATCTGTAATAGTTTTATGAATTTTTAATATATTTTACTCTTTATCTTTTTCTCATTCACGTTTTTTATGTTTTATTACCACCACATTCTTCTACACTATGTTATCATAAACTAGTGGTCGTGAGTAACTAACCTGAGGACGTTCCTGGGTAATCAATCCGATGTTGAACCCACATTACATAACATTTATATTTATTGTTTCTTATATTCTTAGAGTTAGTTCATGGGGTATCTTAGTGGGTAAGGAACCTTTGTGTCTCCACATGACACCTAAGGCCTAACTTTCTCTTCTATAATATATTCCCTCAATTGATGAGGTGGATTTGTGGTCTCTTGGTGATCACAGAGTGAACAATAAATTCAAAACCCTATATAGAAAATGATATTTATGAATTTGACAGATTGTGTTTATTAATTAAATTTTAAACTAATAATGAGATGTTGAATGTTAAATCCGAGTTATTCTCTCAGGAATACATCCTTTCATTTTTACTGACTTCTATTTTCATTGATTGTTTTTTCATTACATTATTAAGTTAATTTTAATATTTCATTCTCAATTCTCAAAACTCTATTTCATTTAGTTTTATTTCATATATATATGAAATAATCTAATGTGAATTATTAGTATTAATTGATTTACCACAACATCTAGTCACGAGAATAACCTAGGTTAGCACATGAACCACACTTAGTTATAAATATTTGGGAAAGAAATCATGTAAATGATTCATCAATTACATCCTTATTGATAATATTAAACTCTATTGAAGTATATCCTTACCACGTGGTGTTATAATCATGAATGAATATCTTTACCCCATGAATTTAAACATGATGGAAGTATGTCCTCATATCATGATAATAAATTTCATCGGAAAGCATCATAATTACATGATGTTAACCTGCATAGAGGAAAATACATCCCCATATCATGTTGTTAAACTGATAAAACCATCAGTCATTATCATTCATTATCAAATTACCATGAGATCATTACCCCAATTGAACAGAGTATATCATGATTCCACCATCTTTTAAAGAACCTCAATCTATAAGCCACACTCCATTCCTCAGGTGACCCATTTCAACGCAATCATCCATACGCGATGGAAAGGATTTCTGGATTAAAAGACCCTTTTCATGAATATAGTTTTATTCATATGGATCATATGTATGTACTTATGAGTGTTAACCAAATGGTCTCCTATGAAAAAAGGATATTTTGATCCTTGTGAGCAATGAAATCACTACTGCAGAACTCAATACCATAGTATGCTTGGGTTACCCACAATATGATAGTTTCATGTGATTATTCAGAATAAGAGAACCTCAGTCCAAGATTTACAACATTCACATCTCCCACTAAGAAGGATTTTGGGGTTTTCATGACCCTGTGTATCCTAATTAGGATCTTTTGTAACATCTCCCATATTAGGTCCATGTGTGTCATGGCCATAAACTACTTGCATTCTGGTCAATGTTTTACAACCATAAACTCCATCTAATAATTGTCCAAATGGCAATAACATAATCTATTATCAAAATAGAAACAAAAAGTATCTGGTTGAAAACTCTTAAAGGGTTTCCAGAGAAAAAGTGAAGCCTTTTCTAGCTAAACTCTCCATCTTCAATGTTTTGGAAAAATGTTGGTCATAAATAAATATTCCATAAATCTCATTGGGTCAACTTATTGACCCTAATAAAATCCAAGATATGATCACTAGACACATTGGCCTAGGGAATGTTTAGTGTAACGATTTTTCAGATTTCCTCATTATTATAATATGTTTGCTTGGTGGTGGTTTATCATTAAGGGTTCTCGAACCCTTCTTGGATATTAAATTTTCCATCAATCACACTTATGGAGTTAGGGCAACTCAGATAATCATAATCATCCATAGACTATTGAAATGATATCTGGATTTGAGTACCCTTTGAATTAATATGCATGTACACCTATGGATCCTTCATATGTTCCTATGGTCATCATCCAAATGCATCATTCTAAAAAAGGACATTTTGATCCTCGTGATCGCTAACATCATTGTGGCAGTACTCGACACATCTGGTTGTCATAACTACCCCTTCCATGATTTTCTAGTATCATTAACCTGAATCAAGCTCTCTAAATCATGATTTAAAATCCCCACATCAAACATTCCATATGAATTCTATATTCATGACTTTACGTCAACATGTTTTATACCCTTTTTCAAGGATAGACTATGGAACTACATTCCCCAGACTTGGGTGGCCCTCACCTCATGATTTGAAACCACGAGCTATAGGGATCTAGCACCATATATAAGATATAATTCTCTTAGGTCACCATAACCCATCCTATATATCCTCCCCACCATACCCACCATTATTACATGGGTGATAAAGTCTTCAAAAAACATACATGGTCCTTAGAGAGAAGTGGAGATTATCTTTTACTCAGATATCTACCAATGCATAAAGTCCATGACCCAAAAACAAAATGCATATTCTCCTTTACAAAAAGGATCTTCTAATCCTTATAATCCATTGAAACACTACAATAGAACCTAATATTTTTTAATTTCATCCGATATACTCAAGATGTATGCACCCTATCATTTTCATGGACTCAAACAATCAAGCAATGATTTACATCACGCACACTCCTATTATCCAAAGGACAAATATTCCCTAATATTTCACCCACTATGGATGTAACCATCATAAAAATTCGATAGCCCCTAGAAAATATACCTATAATTATGGACTATTTTTCTAACACCCCAATCTTCCACGGTACACTTATATTTGAATAATACAATAGCGTGTGTTGTACGCAACACCGAGTTCAAGTACAACACAACATACCAAAATAGACGTTCAAAAGAGGATATGAATAGTATTAACTAAATTTTATATATTATATTATCCTTATAATTTTAATCCATATTATGAGTTTCTAAGACATGATTTATGAACAAATTCATTTTTCAAAAAATGAAATTTTACCGCATTTTAATGGTGAAGCCTTTTAAAAAAAAATATTTGAAACTGTTATATAATCAATATGACAAAATTAAATTATTCTTTAGAATCAGAAAATAAGAACATATTATCAATAATGTTTTGGTGTCTTTCTGATAACTTTCATATTTGGGTGAATAGTGAAAAATTACTAAATTTTAACTGAAAACAACTTTTTTAATCGAAATAATTTATAGTGTTAAATTATGAATTTTGGTGGTTTTAAATTATATTTAAAATATATTTTTACCATGTACTAAAATGTGGGTCATTGAACATATTTTCACATTTAAACCAAACATAAACAAGTGTCAATCTTTTGATAGTTATTATCTCTTAAAAACACGTTTTTTTGTTTTAACAACGGGAATTAATTTTAAATTAATTTCTGCCACTTATGTGTTTTGAATTCAGAAAAATGGATTCCATATTTGGAATCAGGATTTACAAATTATGTAAATAGGTAACTTTTATTTTTAGACATTTCGGATAATTACTTCGGTAAATATTTTATTTACCATGGTTAAAGGGTAAATCTGGTAAACAAGGGTTAAATAATAATATTATAATAATACTAAATAACCCTAAAACGTATCTTAACCCTATTGGTTGATACATGGTCGACCATGGGTATCTTTGGGGAGATTTTGGGACCCCATGGATCCACTTGTAAGTGATAGGGACACTTAATTTTAATTAAGTTAAAATGAATGGAAAAATTACACATGCATATATCTTTTAGCAGACTAATTTTTACAGAGTTATATATGTTGGATATAAGAATATAAATATTCATTAGAAATATAAAAAGATTTTCAAGATAATTATTTTTTATTTATTATTTTTAGAGTTTAAATAATTTAATTTATGTATGACACAATGGTGATGTAGTAATTACCATAATAGTAAAAAATTAGAATAATTGATATTATAAATACCCAAATAAATATAATTTGAGACTTTTATTGAATTAAAATATCTTTCTAGATTAATATGACATATTAGGATTGATTTAATTATCTTTTTTAGAATTAATCATTCTGTTATGAGTTTCACAAAAATCAACTATTGAATAGTGTCAAAATTGACATAAAAGAGTTTTTAAAACAAATATTATATTATTAATTGATATTAAATTCCTAAATATCTAAGGATTGGCAAAGAGACTAATATAATTATAGTTTTATCATTAATTGACCACTTTGGGGTCTCGTGGATGTATATTGAAGTTTATTAACCATATAATGTAAAAATAAAAAGAGACATTGTAAAAGTGAAACTAATTAACTAAGGGTTAAAACGAAAAGATAATGTTAATATAATGACCCAAACCTGTCTAAATTCTATTGGTTGAATGGATATAGACCTATCCCCACCTTAACCTTTAAATAATCAACTTTGGAGCCATTAAAAACCGAATATGAATTTATTATAAATTAATATTTCTAGCTTTTCCAAAGATGCCCCTCACCCCTCTTATAAAAGGTCACTCATCCTTCTCATTTTTTCACACCTTAAAAGCCTTTTGGTTCGGAAAAACCCTGCCCAAATACTCTCTCAACTTTCCTCACTACAACATAGAGGCCTTAGTTTGATCATAAATCCATCCAATGGATCCCTTTTGATCAAATCAAAACGAAGAACCCGAAGAAGAGGTAATGTTTTCACCACCCCTTTTCAAGTTCCTTTCTTCTTCCACTTATTCATTATATGTTATTACCATTATAAAATTATAACTCCAGTATCATATATATACTGTGATGTTATTATAAATATGGTACAACCATATTCACTATTCTAACCACCCTTTGAATAACATGTCACCATACGTGCGTACGTACGACTTACCGTCTCCACGTCGTGGTGTAATTGTTATTCAATATATTATTATTTGGATGGGTATAATAATGATCTGTAACTCATGTAAATAATAAATATAACATGATAATGATTCTATATATATGATATACCATCCAATTATATATTATTTTAATTTCAAAAAAAATGATATTGTCGCTCGTGCGTACGTACAGACTACCGTCTCCACAAACGCGATGAGATTCATTCTCCATCATATCCATTCAAGTATAATTATCACATGATGGTTTAAAAATAGTATCTAATGAGTTGATATAATTTTGTATATGAATAATATAAATCTCATTAATAACAAATATGGCTCACATAACAAAGAATATAATGTAAAATTAACCCGTTAACACCCGAAATGACGATAATTATAAGATATTATTAACAAATAAATGTTAAAAGATCATATATGATATCATATTAATGTAAATTATTATTGTATAATTCCATAAAAAAATATTTCACCATTACACAGGAGGTTAACCTACCGTCGACCAAGGAAAAAGTACAAAGTAAGGGGTTTTTTATCTCACTCTTAATTCTGCGGGAATTCCATTATTCACCACATATTTATTACATGTGGTGTATGTTTACTTCCCATGATTGTATTCATTGTGTAATATAATTTAATTTATGGGTATTTACATCATCATTGTATGATACTTCTTTCATGGGTGTATGTTTCATAAGTTATAAAATCGATAAGGGAATTTGAAAATTAAATTCCCATTTATTCGGCTTTACGCAAACATTATTTATATTTTTTCACCGAGATTATGTGAGGAATAACTATTAATTTTCTTATGTCATAATTTCCATTCCCATTTTTCTGGATATAATTTTTATACACATAATCACTCCATTGATAAATTCTCAAGTCATCAATATGAATTTGATAAGAGAAATTTTAACTCATTCTCCATTTGTTGAGTTAAACATCCAATTCATTGGTTTTGTTTTTACAAGATTATGTGTGAATATCCGTTTTTGTTTTAAACTTAATATCCAATCATATTTACTTTATTTATGATTGTCACACATAACTATGTCTTTGATTTATCCTTAACCTAAGGATAGGCCTTTATGAGAGATTTCGTCTCAATTTAAATTCCATTGAGACTTCATTGTTATTATACACAAAATCACTTTTATGTGGTGTATATAATGTAATTTGACATAGTATATCATGAATCCCTTTATTCTCATGATATTACAATGTTTTGATTACCTAAATTATTTTCATTCATGTGTCTCTCTTTTGGTTAGAATCTCTAACTAAAATACCTTTTTTTAAATGTTTTAATGACTTATTCATCTAAATCTTGCTTATTAATGTCCATGTTTTAAAAATGGTTATAAGGATTTATTTATATGGACATTAATGTTTTAAAATTAAAACTCCATTTAAATGTTTCAAAGTGGTATGGGACACTTTGATTCAAAAATTTATTTTTAAATGGCTTCTTGACAAATAGTGTGACTTTTAAATGATTTCATGAAAAAGGGTGATATTTCTTTCAAATAGTTTTGATGATTATTTTTATCTATGTCAACATCCTTCATTATTATTGATTGAGGTTAATGTGATACAATACAATCTTACATATTGTATCCAATGTGTTATGTTTGACTGTGGATGTGCTATTTTTATACCATTCATGGTTTGTGGTTAAAGTATTGACATTTCATATGCTAGTTTTAATACGAATGTTTATGTTATGTTTAAACCTGTTATTATGAGGAATGAATTGGACTTAGTAAGTGATGAGTGGAGCCCGCTATAGCTCCTGGATTCATCGGTATGTCTCAGGAGTCAAACTAGTGTGTTGGAACAAGGCCTTGGCAAAATCTTATTTGTAGTCTTGGCATGAGGCCTTGGCTATGTGGTTATGGTAGTCTGGCATTATGAATTCCATCACTATCAAAGTGGTTATTGATATTTCATGTGATCATTCGACTAGTATAATATCAATGTGAATAAGTAAATGGTATTATTTCATTTTTATCTTTGAAATTTTATGCTGAAGTTCAAGTTTAAAAGACTTTTGTTTTAGTTATAAATTGTCTTAATTTTTTATACTTATCTATGAAAGATTCTTCTATAATGTTATCCTTACTGACCATCTGAGCTCACCTCATTCAATGTTTTATTTTACCCAGGATTATGAAGAAGTAATTTATGAATGACCTGTAGGGATAGTATGAGGGGATATGAAGACAAGATTTTTTTTATGTAATGTAAAACTTTATGATTATATCTAGTGTTTCCAAGTCTACCAAACTAATCGGTCTTTCGAGACATGATCTTTATTGTGATCGTGCTAATGTTATGTAATAATGCAACGACTCTGGGTAACTAGGGTCGGGGCGTTACAGTTGGTATCAGAGGAAGATTAGTACAAACCTTGGAAACTAGATTTTGATAAACTCTGATTAGAACCCGTAGACCTAAGATGAACATTGAGGATTATTATAGAATAAATTCTTAGAATTTTGGTATTGTAGAGATTTTATATGTTTTCCGAGAAATACATCCATGTCTGGATACGAGCAGGTATAGGCGGCTCTGGCACAGATTAACCTAGGGGTAAAACCCGAAAACACCGCGTTGAGCTAGACTCGAACGGGAACTGGTGCACGACAACGGGCCTTGCTGCACTTTTGGTTACGACACTCCATGGGTATATGCTTAGGATAATTTACATTTTCTTTACAAACTGATTTGAATTATTATATATATAAGATGAGAGTAATCGACTTTGATGAATCCTAATGTGTTTCAAATTGAGAATATGGTGACATGTTAATCTCTAAATGATTTTATGACTAATGTTACTCACACAATGCTTTCTGGTTTTAGTCAATGGCTGGATTCCAAGGAACATATAGTGACTTTGAGAATGATGTACAAGGTAGGAACGGTGGTGGCAATGAGAGACAAAATGGAATGTTGATAGGCTTAAAAGATATCATCTTTATGCCAAATCAATTTTCCAAAAATATGATCAACACCATATATATTATCCAACTACCGAACTCAACAAGGATGAGAAAGGTGATGAATGATAAGAGCTCCATCATTGGAGACCATAGAGAAAGGAATCCTCAATTTACATCATGCAGGAAATGTGGAAGGAGACACCCAAGAAAGTGTCTCAGTGGGACCAAGAAATGCTTTACGTGTGGGAAGGAAGCACATAAAGTGAAGAATTGCTGAAAAAAATGAAGAGTACTATGGAAGAAGATAAAAATGGTCCCAAGAGTCCATTTACTATCATTTGCTGTAAATGTAGGGGACCTAGCCATTACCCGAGTGAATGCCCTATTCTATAGGATATTTTCTTGGTCAAAGAAGAAGCTATGTAGAAATAAATGGTTGGAGAAATTTTTTAAAAGTATTAGTGCGCCTTGTTGATGGGTTTAATTTGGAATAATTTCTCTTGTATTTGTAACCCCGCAGGTTTCCATGTGAGAATGATATTTGAGAAATAATTATCTCTTCTCTAGTGTATATAGGTATAAAAAACCATTTGGTTTTTTATGATCATTTGGGATTTAGAGAATTATTTGTTATTATAATTTGGGATGAAAATCCAAGGTATGATATAAAGTTTTTGGTTGAATTATGATATGGTATTTTGAGGAATTTATCTCATTTTGGTAATATTATAAAATATAGTTTTTGAAAAAGGACAACACGTAGACCGTGTGACAAACCGTCGCGTCAGACAAAGCTATGAGAATCGACCCCACAACCAAAGTGTGATTGGGATTTATCTCCTACCAATGGACTACGTGAAGTCCTTGGATAGTGTGACTAATTATTTTTAGTTAAATGATTTTATTGATCAATAATAAGTTGATTTGGGTTCTTATGTCTTATCAAATGAATACCCTTGTTATAGGAAAATGATTTGGTTATTAAGTGATAAATGTTATTTTGGAAGATGTTCGCTTTGTTGGGAACACTATATGCCCAAGGAAAATATAATACAATGGGGTTTCATTTGTGGGGTAATGGTAGATTTTTATCTACGTTTTTATTGTGGATTTATAGTGATTTGGGTTATTTATGGAAATGATTAACCTATAATAGAGAATATGTTATGAGGTTAATTACTTTTAAGTATGTGACTTTAAGAGTATTTGATGTCATTTGGAGACACAATTTAACATGGGAGACTACATAATAAAATTCTTCTATATTTTGGGTTTCAATATTAGTTTGGATTATATTGAAGGATTTCAAGGACAATTGATTATTGAAAAGAATTTATTTAACATTGGGGTATTTTTGGATTAATTTTAGAAATTAAAATTAGTGTTTATTTCTCTCAAGGAATATCCTTTTGGGGGATCATTAGGTCTTGTACTAACCATTTTGGTTTTGATTAATCTCTAAAGACAATGTAAATATATAGTTCATCCTTCATGGATCATGTGATTCTATAGAAGTTTATTCTAGCTCTTCCAGTGTGACCAAGTCATCTTGAATACTAATCGTTTAAAAAAAATGAGTTAGTGGTGGAAATTTATTAATGAATGAAACTATACTTAAAAAGTAAGTATATATCTTTATATTCTTAGTCAATATCATAAATTAATTCCTCATCCTTATGTAATGTAACTTAAAATAAAAAAATGATGTCTGTTTACTTTTCCTACTATGAGATTAATGATCGTTTGTCCCAACACATGTTTGTGGTTTTCTTATTGTTAACTTTCTCTTGATCATGATTTGTATCCCTCTCCATCAGAACTTGACACTTAGTTTATCATCCATATCCATGTTTTCCTACCTGGAATCCTAGTATGGGTTATCTTGGGTGACCTTTATACCTCTCTTTATTTCTTTTAATGTAATAGTTTTATTGACTATTTTTCCAATGTGGGACTTTCCATTATATTCACATGCCCAATTTGAAAAATTTCGAGGAAGAAATTTATTTTAGGAGGGGTGAGTGTAACACCCCAATCTTCCACGGTACACTTCTCTTTCATAATACAATAGCGTGTGTTGTACGCACCACTGAGTTCAAGTACACCACGACATACCAAACTAGTCGTTCAAAAGAGGTTATGAATAGTATTAACTGAATTTTAAATATTATATTATCCTTATAATTTTAATCTGTATTATGAGTTTCTATGACATGATTTACAAACAAATTCATTTTTCAAAAAATGAAATTTTACTGCATTTTAATGGAGAATCCATTTAAAAACCAATATTTGAGACTATTATATATTCAATTTGACAAAATTAAATTCTTCTTTAGAATCAGGACACAAGAACTTAGTATCTATAATTTTTTGGTGTCATTCTGATAACCTTCATATTTGGGTGAATAGTGAAAAATTACTAAATTTTATCTGAAAACAACTTTTTAATCGAAATAATTAATAGTGATAAATTATGAATTTGGGTGGTTTTAAATTATATTTAAAATATATTTTTACCATGTAATACAATGTGGGTCATTGTAAATAATTTCACCTTTAAACCAGACATACACAAGTGCCAATCTTTTGTTAGTTATTATCTCTTAAAAACACGTTTTTTGTTTTAACAAAGGGAATTAATTTTAAATTAATTGCTGCCACTTCTTTGTTTTGAATTTGGAAAAATGGATTCCATATTTGGAATCATGATGTTCAAATTATGTAAAAAGGTAAATTTTATTTTTAGACATTTTGGATAATTACTTCGGTAAATATTTTATTTACCATGGTTGAAGGGTAAATCCGGTAAACAAGGGTTAAATAATAATATTATAATTATATTAATTACCCTAAAACGTGTCTTAACCCTATTGGTTGATACATGGTCAACCATGGGCATCTTTGGGTCGATTTTTGGACCCCATAGATCCACTTTTAAGTGATAGGGACACATTATTTTAATTAAGTTAAAATGAATGCAAAAATGACACAAGCATATATCTTTTAGCAAAACAATTTTTACATAGAGTTATATATGTTGTATTTTATACTATAAATATTCATTAGAAATATAAAAAGATTTCATACATAATGATTTTTTATTTAAAATTTTTAGAGTTTAAATAATTTAATTTATTTATGACACAATCATGATGTAGTAATTACCATAATAGTAAAAAATTAAGAATAATTGATATTATAAATACCCAAATTAATATAATTTGAGACTTTTATTGAATTAAACTAATTTTATAAATTAATATGACATATTATGATTGATTTAATTAACTTTTATATAATTAATCATTCTGTTATTAGTTTCAAAAAAATCAACTATTGAATAGTGTCAAAATTGACATAAAATAGTTTTTAAAACGAATATTATATTATTAATTGATATTAAATTACAAAAAATCTTAGGATCGGTCAAAAGACTTATATCATGATATTTGTATCATTAATGGACCACTTGGGGGTCTCTTGGATGTATATGGTAAGGTTATTAACCATATAATATAAAAATACAAAAAGACATTGTAAAAGTGAAACTAATTAACTAAGGGTTAAAACCAAAAGATAAGGTTAATATAATGACCCAAATATGTCTAAATTCTATTGGTTGAATGTATTTCTACCTATCCCCACCTTAAACTTTAAATAATCAACTTTTTAGCCATTAGAAACTGAATGTGAATTTATTATAAATTAATATTTTTATCTTTTCCAAAGGTGCCCCTCACCCTTCATATAAAACGACACTCCTCCTTCTCATTTCTTCACACCTTCAAAGCCTTTTTGTTCGGCCAAAACCTGCCCAAATACTCTCTCAACTTTCCTCACTACAACCTACAGGCCTTAGTTTGATCAGAAATCCATCCTAAGGATCCCTTTTGATCAAATCAAAAGAAAGAACCCGAAGAAGAGATAATGTTTTCACCACCCCTTTTCAAGTTCCTTTATTCTTCCACTTCTTCATTTGTTATTATTAACATTATAAAATAATAACTCCAGTATCATATATATAATGTGATGTTATTATAAATATGGTACAACCTTATTCAGTTTTCTATCCACTCTTTGTATAACATGTCACCATACGTGCGTATGTACGGCTTACCGTCTCCACGTCGTGGTGTAATTGTTATTCAATATATTATTATTTGGATGGATATAATAATGATGTTTAACTCATGTAAATAATAAATATAACATGATAATTATTCTGTATATATGATATACCATCCAATTATATATTATTTTAATATCAAAAGAATGATATTTTCGCTCGTGCGTACTTACGGACTACCGTCTCCACGAACGTGATTAGATTCATTCTCCATCATATACATTCATGTATAATTATCATTTGATGATTTAAAAATATTATCTAAGGAATTGATATAATTCTGGATATGAATAATATTCATCCCATTAATAACAAATATGGCTCACATAATAAAGAATATAATGTAAAATGGACCCGTTAACACCCGAAATGACGATAATTCTAAGATATTATTAACAAATAAATGTTAAAAGATCATATATGATATAATATTAATGTAAATTATTATTGCATAATTAAATAACAATTATTTCACCATTATACAAGAGGTTAACCTACCATCGACCAAGGAAAATGTAAAAAGTAAGGGCATTCTTATCTCACTCTTAATTCCGTGGGAATTCCATTGTTCACCACTTATTTATTACATGTAATGTATGTTTACTGCCCATGATTGTATTCATTGTGTAATATAATTTAATTTATGGTTATTTACATCATCATTATATGATCCTTCTTTCATGGGTGTATGTTTCTTATGTTATCGAATCGATAAGAGAATTTGAAATTTCAATTCCCATTTATTCGGCTTTATGAAAACTTCATTGATAATTTTACTCCGAGATTATGTGTGGAATAACTATTCATTTGCTTATGTCATAATTTCCACTCCCCTTTTTTGTGGATATACTTCTGATACACATAATCACTCCATTGATAAATTCTCAAGTCATCGATATGAATTTGATAAGAGAAATTTTAACTCATTCTCCATTTGTTGAGTTAAACATCCATTTCATTGGTGTTGTTTTTAAAAGATTATGTGTGAATATCATTTGTTTGTTTTACACAGAATATCCAATCATATTTTTTGTATTTATGATTTTCACACAAAACTATGTCTTTGATTTATCCTTAACCTATGGATACAACCTTTATGAGAGATTTCATCTCAATTTAAATTCCATTGAGACTTCATTGTTGTTCTACACCAAATAACTTTTACGTGGTGTATATAATGTACTTTGACATAGTATATCATGCATCCCTTTATTCTCATGATATTAAAAAGTTTTTATTAACTCAATTATTTGTATTCAAGTGTCTCTCTTTTGGATAGAATATCTAACTAAAATATTTTTTTAAATGTTTTAATGACTTATTCATCTAAAACTTTCTTATTAATGTTCATGTTTTAAAAATGGTTTTAAGGATTTATTTTTATGGACATTAATGTTTTAAAATTAAAAATCCTTTTAAATGTTTCGAAGGTGTATGAGACACTTTGATTCAATAATCTATTTTTAAATGGCTTCTTGAAAAATAGTGTGACTTTTAAATGATTTCAAGAAAAAGGGTGATATTTCTCTCAAATAGTTTTGTTGATTATTTTCATCTATGTCAACATCCTTCGTTATTCATGATTGAGGTTAATGTGATACAATAAAATCTTCCATATTGTATCGAATGAGTTATGATTGACTGTGGATGAGCTATTTTTATACCATTCATGGTTTGTGGTTATAATATTGACATTTCGTATGCTAGATTTAATACGAATGTTTATGTTATGTTTAAACCTGTTCATATGAGGAATGCAATGGAATTAGTAAGTGACGGGTGGAGCCTGCTAGAGCTCCTCGATGCATCGATAGGTCTCATGAGACAAACTAGTGTCTTGGCACAAGGCCTTGGCATAATCTTATTTGTAGTCTTGGCACGAGGCCTTGGCTATGTGGTTATGATAGTCTGGAATTATGCATTCCATCATTATGAAAGTGGTTATTGATATTTCATGTGATCATTCGACTAGTAGAATATCCATGTGAATAAGTAAGTGGCATTATTTCATTTTTATCTTTGCCATTTTATGATGAAATTCATGTTTAAAAGGCTTTTATTTTAGTTATAAATTGCCTTAATTGTTTATGCTTATCTATAAAAGATTCTGCAATAATGTTATACTTACTAAGTATCTGAGCTCACCCCATTCAATGTTTTATTTTTCCCAGGATTATGAAGATGTAATTTATGAATGACCTGCAGGGATAGTATGAGGGTATATGAAGACATGATGTTTTTTTTGTAATGTGAAACTTTATGATTGTATCTAGTGTTTCCAAGGATACTAAACTAATAGGTCTTTCGAGAGTTGATCTTTCTTGTGATCATGCCAATGTTATGTAATAATGCACCGACTCTAGGTAACTGGGGTCGGGGTGTTACAATTTTCTTGACTATCCATGCATGCATATGGCTTATACCTATGCACCTATTGTTCTCAACTAAATGTATCACACTGAAAAATGGATTTCTAATTCGTGTGAGAGTAATCAACACCATTGAACATACCCAACATCTCAGTGTGTATTAGTTCATTCCTATAATGCCATCGCCATATACCATGATTATACATTAGGTCTAACGTTAAAGTCCCTAAACTAATGTTAAATTATGTTCGATCTAAAAGACCTTAAACTAAACCAATATTAGGTCCAAGCTAAAAATCCATTAACTAATGCAACATTATGTATAAGCTAAACAACCATTACCTAATGAAACATTATGTCCGAGCTAAAAGAAATTAATCAAGTGAAACAATATTTTTTCACTAGAAGACCATAATCTAAAGATATATTAGGTCTGAGCTAAAAGACCATAAATAAAAGAAGAATTTTTACCAACCTAAAAGACGATAAAATAAATAAATATTAGGTCCGAGCTAAAATATCATAACCAAATGAAATATTATAACATATCTAAAAGACACCATAGAAAGTATGACAGTAGTCTAGTATATAAATGATGAATTGGCCTACCATATGACCTCAAAATTTATCCTTTTTCTAATCAAGATTATAAAATTTGACAAATAAGAGAGCACTCTCCCTCTAAGATATGTATCCTACATGTTAACTAAAATAAATTAATAAATAAGGGGTGTTGTGTTAGTGGGAATTAATGAGTATTTCCTGAAACTAATTTTTGAATACAGAATATTAGATGAATAGAAGCAAGATAGTAAAATGAAAAATCCAGAATGTCTATTTCAATTGTGGAGAAAAAAATAGAAGGGATATCCACATTTTTAAATATCTCTGATGATTCGACCAAAATGATATGTTTGATAAAGGTCCAAATATGAGGAATCTTGATCAGGTGCACCATCATGTTCATTAAGATTCTGATGAGAGTCAGCAATAGAGCACTGGAGGACCAATCTCCCTACATCGTCCACTTCCCATACCGGAAGATGAGTCTCGACCAAGGTAGTCAACTCTTCATCCCTATTTGGAGTGGCATCTAATGAGGATGAATATCTTGAAAGATCATACATAAAACGATCAATAATATCTTTACGCCTCCATGTTTATTTGTTCCATATGTCCATATGAGTTTGTACTTCAGATATCAGCTAATGAAACTGCTCTAATGCCTCTAATGTCTCCCTCATATGACCAGTAAGGGGAGCCTCATCCAAAAAGTCATGAAGATCCCATTAACTCACTTCTAGATCTCACAGAATCAAAACAAATTACTTTATAATTTAATATAGAGGATAATGGTCAAAACTATCATCCCCCACATCATGAAATAATTGGTGATGGAATCCCACTTGGTCATGTAATACACCCAATGGGGTTTCAATGATCATGTCATGAATCAGTTTCCATATCATCCAATATATTTCCTGATCCACTGAAACTGATGGAGTTGGTAAGACTAATGGAGAGATAATTAGTAGATCAAATGATAATGTAGAAGAAAATTCCCCATAATCACTTTTCTTAATAGGCATATCATCTTTAGCATGTTTTGGTGGACTGATCTACTCAATAGAACCTTATATTCTCTCAAAATAACCATCATCAGAGCTACGTCTATTCCTTAACACCTCAACAAGGTCATCACTCAATTCCTTCTATTACAGAAATAAAAAAATTGGTGACGTGGAAGTCATGTCCACATGAGAGACTAGATGGTCTAACACCACATTTGACAAGAAATTAACGACTCTTGGGAATTATCTTAGGTATGAAAAGTGGAAGTATCAATATGTGGAGGAATAATCTCTAGTCTAGTATATTCACATGATAGTATCTTCCAAAATTCATAAATGACCCCAGGATGTAGTTCCCCTCAGACGTTGACCAAATGAATGAGAAAAACTCTTTGAACACAAAAAAAAAATAAAGTGAATTAACAAGGTGTGTACATATCAAATATGATCAGATCATCCACCATGTCTGTGAGAACCCCATTCTAATGGAAGATCATATATGATATTTCATCAAGGAAACCATTTCAATCATTAATAACTGGATCATCCAGTGCATGGAATGTAGTGATGTCAACGCTATCATATTGATGCAGTGAAACTTCAACCTCAACAGAGCTTAGAGACATAGCCACATACCTTGATATATTCAGTAATCTATAATGAGATATGGTTTCTTGGTTTTTGGATGCATTTTTGTATTTGTATCAATGGAAGATCTTCCCTAAACATCCATACAAGAAATGGAGGGGACCACATATTCTGTAAGCCGTGTTTCCTTGTTGAATATGGCCTAGAATTTTGTATAGGCATGCAAGGAGTGGTACTATTAGATTAAGGTGCCATCCTTCCAAATGTCACAACACCATCACAAACATTCTAACACATATTCCTTAGCGTGCATCCCCATTCGAGAAAATCCATATGATCAAGAACATAGATAAAAATCGTTGCAAAATAATGTCAAAAGAGACCTCTAGGTTTCACTTGATATCCCCTTGAAAATTGTGTCCCTATCTTTCAAAATGGTGAAATATGAGCCATCACTATTACCAACTTATTTAGAAGGGTACTAATGGGGATGAATAATAGTTGGTGTATCTCGGTTACGACATAGAAAAATAATGATCAATTAAGTGAAAAAATAATCATGTGCACTGTAATATCTTTCTTAAATTTATCCTTCATGATAACAAGAATCTCCCTTTAAATGAAATAGTCCTTTTAGGGATCATCATAGATATCCGTAGTAGGAATGAATTAATAATTCATCTCTCTATGTTGAGGAATACTTTCTAGTTGATGAACATATCATAAGCTAATACCCACCTCATTGTGAGGATGATTTAATGTGTTGGTCTTAGGACAACAATGAATAATCACATCCCAACTAAGGTTAGGATGGTGGTAAAAAAATTAATTAATTGATCCTTACTACTTCAAAATGATGATATATGTATATAACATCAACAAACTCAAAACAGCTTTGCCTCACCCAAAATGAGCTAGCCTATTTGTTAGAAACATTACCACTTGGACGAAGACCCCATTTCAAGTATCATAATTCACCAAAAGTATCTAGAGAATAGGGGAGTATACTCAGAAAAAATTGAGAAATAGGTTTTTGAATGATGTCATGACCATTAGAACATATAATCAATTTGGCCCACAATTTGTAAAACCCCTTGGATTGAGCTGTATGCAGCTAACTATCCCAGTAATTGTTATCTGAATGCAGGAGAGAAAATAGGGCACCCAGTGACATTGAATATTAAGGTCTAACGGAGGTATGAATTCATCATTAAGAAAATCAAATCCCTATATAGGGAGTCCATGAGATAAGGGGTAGTCCAAATGACCAGGTGAGAGGAAGTTCATTAGACACTCATTAGCAGTCTACAAATGTTAATAGGGATTGGCATTACGATCATTGGAATTAGGAGACCGTTGATTTTACACAACTGAGGTACCTCAATGTGAACTAGAAGCCAAATAAAAATAAGTATGTGTCACATATTAGATGAATGAATCTAAATATATTCAAATCCTAACATAGACTGGCCACATCAAGAGCCTCACATGACTCAACATGGGGTTCGTGAACCACATAAGGAGTTCATGGATCACATTGCCATTAGAGGACTCACGGGTATCATAACCCACACATGGAATCATGAGAACCACATTCCCCCTTGGATAAATGTGATCATGTGACATGAACATGGTCATGTAACTCACATCTTTCAACTGATCAGGACATCAGATCATGTGAATCCAACAAGGAAAACACATCACTCATTGATGAAGGACAAGGATTTACCAAAGTATAGTCCAGGGTTGGATCAGAGTATCACATGAGTGAGAAGTAGTTTTGAAGAAGATCTCTCTAAAAATGGACTCGTAGTGCATAATCACAAATGAACCATGCGATCTGGGTTTGTAGCATGGTCTTCTGACTGAGGTACATGATGGATGCTAAGGCGAGGATGCCCTAGAGAAGAGGTGGTGGGTGGGATGATTTTTACTCCACCCAACCCTATATATAAGAAATTTCATGGAATAACAAATGTGGCCGAGTAAGACATACTTCACCTAATACACTAGTTGGAAACACCTCCAAATAATTAGGTGGGTATTAGTTTTCCTCATATTTTATCATGTTTCCCTATGGGCATCAGTCCTAAGGGGGGAATATATTGATGCATGCCAAATAAGGATCCAGAAAATAAAAAGGAATAAATACCGGAATATGAGAATTACCATCCAAGAAAAAGCAGGGGATGGAAAATGTAATGAAGAATTTTGGATTGCATTAGCCTCTAAGAGACTCATATTCATGTGACCATTTCAATATCACATGAGGACTCTAGGTGTAACCCATATTCGAAACAATTTCCCACAAGGGTTCCTTTAACGAACCTTCCATATATTATTAAGGACCTCTAGAAAACCGGTGGCTACATGTTTATAACTGAATGAGCTCCCCTAGGTAACATGGGTTTTTATTGGTAAGTTTCTGAAAAACATATGAAATTACTCCATAAATAAGATGAAATGTATTCAAAAAGTAGAGACCCCTAGTTGTTGAAATGATAATGTGTCAGATCACCATTGTAAATAATAAATCCCCTTAACGATATCCATGAAACCTTGCAAGACCGCCAATACATTGTCTAATAAAACAATTGAGAGAAAGGGGAGGATGCGAGAGGTAATTGCAGCCACTAAATGACATGAAACATGCCCTTGGAGATCCCCAAGACAACACAAGACCTCAGAGACATGTCTTCCTTGTCTCAGGGAAGACCAATTGCTTGTCATCCTCCCCTCAAAAAATTCATCAGGTATGTCAAGGAAACTCCACACTTCACATTCGAAACTGTAATGATAGGAAAATATGTTTTCCCACAACATGATTCCACCCTCATATGAACCATATTGGTCACACGAGTCATCTTTAGATAATGGATTAAATATCCCTAACATTACTAATGAAAATTTCAATAGACATTGATCCTTGTAATATAGTAGAATGGGGAAAAAGAGGGAGAATAAGGGATCTCTCACATCATCTAAAATACATGCGACATGACTTGGGAATTCTTAGTGTGGCCCCACAATACCTCCTTACAAGTCAATCGGATCTCATAAAGACACCTTGGTAAGTCATTCTCACCTTACAAAATATTCTAGGAATGGCATTGACCTTTTGTGGGGGACCTTGGTAATATCAATAGGACAAGATGAAAAGTACTTTTATATACATGCCTGACAATGAAATTCTTCATCAATTGTAGATAATACGATAAAGGTTGTATTGACTAAAGAGACATGTGACCACTAAAAACTAGGTGACACACTCAGAACAACCCATGTCAATGACTCAGAAAGCCATGTGGCACCAGTACACTTCAATAATTCCATCCTAGATCCACGCAATATACATCGTTCAAACCAGAAAACAACTGGGGTGCCGAGTCATATAAACCCCCCACCCCAGTTTAAAAATGAATTGACTACATGTGACCATATCTTCCATATCGAGGAAAATCACGATCACAAAGGTCCTAAGCATCATAGTGGAATTCCCTATGAATATGATCATACAACCAGAAAGACTTCCATTAGGTAATATACTATTGAATATCTGGAGTAGTAATGTTCTATGAATGAAACACATCACCTGTTCACTCACATATAACATGAAGGATCTCTAGTACGCTATGAAAATAATATATAACATTCTATAAAGATCACATGAGACTCATGGTAATGGCCATAAAAATACTAAAGGTTAAATACATAAAATATAACACGTCTAATAACCCATATGATCCATCTGTGAACCACCTAAAGACACGCAGGTGCACTAGGATACATTGAACACTTCTCGTGATTCTTCTTCAGCCATCTATTTGGGTCATATGATTCCCTAAAGATATGCCAAGGAAATGTCATGTTCCCCCCAAGATGTGTCAACATAATCTTGTGGAAGTACCAATCGACTTGTTGACCAAGCCTCACGATGTCCTTATGATACATTAATTGACTCATATAACGGTTCCCACACCTATCAACCAAGTATTGAGAAAGCATCTCAGTGTATCATCCAAGACATGTGATGTTCTGTGGACGTATCAAGAAGGAATCTTAATTTCCATTGGCCATATCAGTTTTATCTCATGACTCCATCCATACATGTTGGATGATATCCACGATGGCCTCCAGTGATGTCACCTAGACTTGATATACCATTGGAGACATGTCATTTCATGCTCTCTAGACACATTATCTAGAGCCCAGGAATCTCTACATCAATTTTTGTAAATACATAAGACTCCATCTGGACATTTCAGCCAATTTATGCGTCAAAATATCAAGAAAACCATCTGGTTTGTGTGATGTACTCTTGAAAAAATCAACAAGGTCATGCCACACCCTCTAGATAAATGGGCCAGGTAATCAAGGAATCACATGATTTGATAGTCTCACCCATCCATGGAATGTAAGACTATAATACAAGGGAAAACTCAGTGTGTAATCCCCAATAAAAGGAACTATGATGACCCTAATTCCTACAACGTTTAGGATATGTAGCCCATCTATTCCTAGTTCTAGCTCTATATTGATCATCCAGGTCTATCCCTATGTCTAATCCCATTATCCAAAGAAATGAAATTGATAACTTTCTAACTCTCATTTCTCAAAATGAGCATCACTCATATTGGATTAATAAGTTGCAATGATCATTTCACCTCTATTATAAACCCTGTGGATAAAAGGGAAACCTAAGAGTATAAGCCCCAAACAATTGGATATACATAGTGTGTATGTCCCAACTACCAATATCATATAATATGTCCTCAATCAATAGATAATAAATCTTTTTATAAACCCCTATAATTCCTAAAAACTCAAGGATTGTTATAATAACATTTAGAGTGATCATCCCCCTTTGGATATCAATAGGTTAAGAGATAAATGACCTAATAGAACCTTGATTCCTTCCATAACTGGGATATGTAGGACACCATTATATTTATTGAACTCTAATAAACATCATCTTCGATGTAATACATATGTTAATGATATTTATACCATCAGAACATGATCATTCCCAGGTGATGATTACTCTACCTCAACCATCTGCGGAATGATAAATAAATTAAACTATGATGACTATGATTCCTGTCATACTCAAGATACGTAGGATGCCTTATCAAGGCCTGATCTCTATACCAAACACCCCAAGGAATTTACCAACAAACCAATCCCATATCTAATCTCCATGAGGCTAATCATCTGCTCCCCCATGTTTCTCACAATGAGAATATCACACATGGGATTAGGGAGATGCAACAAACACCTCATTAGGCATTATGAATCTTCACTAGTCAGGAGGATCCTAAAATGTAAGCCCCAATGATTTTTATGGTATGAACAATCATCATATAAGGGAATATACCTCGGGCCCATTCCCATGGACGTGATTGAACTAATCTAACACTGATTCCTTCCATAACTCGGATATGTAGGATATCTCCTTGGGAACCGAGCTCAAATATTTTTGTGTCTCGTTACCTACACATATGTCCTTGCTGCATGACACTAAACTGCGTAGTATTGAAAAACTATTTGTGGCTGGTTTCCTACAATAACCAAGATACATAGGATGCCTCATAAATTTCCCATTCCCTCCCCTCAATATTAACTACCTCCTTGTGTGAAATCACATTACAATGAGTTATGTCATATGGATTCAACACATAAAGTAGTTATAAACTATTAGGAAAATGGTTAAGGAATCTCATACACATATAGGTGGTTTCAATAATGTGAACAAAATTTCCATGGATAATCTATGAGACTCCCTTTCTTTGTATAATGATAGGATTAAATAATGAATCATTTTTTCATGGTAACCATTCCCATATAATTATTAGGAAGAGATTCACAAACATATCTTAAATATATGATGGAGTCCTACCGTATGCATCATTTCCCCCCAAAAGGGGTCAATGAAACAAACCTTCCATCCTCTCAACCATGGTGATTCCCTAATAGTTGCTGATCCTGAAATCCCAGAAGACTATCTGCCTTTGGTATGTAGTTCTATAACTATCTATGGATGGGGGAACAATTGAGAGTTACTTGGATGTTGATAATGGTATCTTGAAAAGTGATTCCCATTTCAAACCTCCAAAAATTAATGAAATAATAGGTGAACGAAATGTTGTTCAATTGGGAATCTAAAATAGTTTCCAGCTTAATTTTTTTCCCAAAAAATAAATTCTCATTTAATTTCATATACATATTTCACATATTATATACTTCTCTACTCTTCTAAAATATTATTAGACCTTCTAAAATATTCTCAAAAATTTATCCCACTTCATACTTTTCTAATCATTCATTTGTCCAATTCATATTTCCACCTTGAATTATTCATTAGGACGATGATCTATGGATTATTCTTTTATCATGACCTAGTTTCTAATACATCGTAATTGAATAATTATAATTACGAATATCTACAAAAAAAATAATATATTTCATAATAATTTTTATCTTCATTAGATCTCATTTATATTTCATTCTCCATAAATATATTCGCAACTTCTAAAGATGTCATCAAATCCTTGGTAGCACATCATAATCAGCTTAAGATCTTCTTCAATATCCATCTTGACAAAAAAATTGTAACAGATTTATAAAAATTATACATTTCTTCTTTTACTCATACTGATGTTGTTGAATCTAACGCATTGCTCTAGGTCTGGATGCATCTGATGATGCTGTATTTTCTTCACTTTGGTTATAAAGGTAACTTCCAATATTATAAATTTCTAACCAATTAAAACATTAAAAAAATGAGAGTTATTATTTACTTCTTGACCTACTTGTAAGGAAAATAAATCAGATCATTCATTTATCTTAACCCAATATAAAACCATCAATAATTCATCATAAGGAATATGGTTGACTACATTGTTTATGTTCGCCAAGATGACCAACCACTGACCTCATTACGCACATCAGACCCAACAATCATCAACCATCCCTTCACTTTTCATTGGTCCCTTAAACACAAAATTAAATTAATTATTCCTCCAATGAGGGGTGACACACTACTTATGATTATTGAAGTCAGCTTCAACCTCATTATTTTTTAATTCAATACATAAAAAATCAGCAATTACAAACTTCATTCAATGAAGATTTATTTCATTGCGAATATTTGACAATCTAAATACTACAATCTTGATATTTCAACGTTTCTGGAAAAACTTCATATCCTTAAAATAATTATTTTTTCAGTGATCAAACACCGATGAACTGAACTGAAAAAACAACAACTACTGCAAATTTATTCTACCACAAACTACTTCACATATCATCACTTATTCATGAAATTATGACCATTTAAGATCAAATTCAGTATCATTTGACTTAAAATTAAATTTATTGTGATTAAGTATCCTTCCAAGAACATATACCATTATCCACTCCAAACTAAAATAATATTGGTAGCACCTATGCACCCCCATTATTTCATAAGGATTTAATATCATTTTTTATAGATTGAATTGATTTAGGAGAACTCCAATATGACCAAAACCTAAAATATTTATATTAGGTTTATTCAGACTATAATACACTTACTCGTTATGATTGAAAATTTATACTAGACCCAAGGTGATTTTGTTGAACCTTTTCTCCCCTAATTTTTTTTTCTTAATCTGATGGGTATTCTAGAACATTTAATGTTTGATCACTAGAATACAACAGTTATTTTGATCAGTAGAATACAACAGTTATTTTGATCACTATCTTTAAAAAATGAACTGACTTCTTCTCTCCATGAAAACAAAAGATATCACCAATAAAAAAACATATTTCAGAAACCCAAAATAACTTCTACCCAATATGGTCCAAAAAATCCCCCTTTAGATTTTGTAGTCGACCAAGGTTCATAAATCACTGAACATTGTAACCTTATGAAATTTATTACATATCAACAGTTCTATTCTTGTGTGCGATAACTCAATTTTAGAAACAAGCATCATTGAAAAAAACAATGTGGGCATAATGTAGCAACTCATGAAATTTTGAAATATTTATAACACATATTTCGTCACATC
The DNA here is from genome assembly GCA_963277665.1 of Viscum album. Lineage (NCBI taxonomy): Eukaryota > Viridiplantae > Streptophyta > Magnoliopsida > Santalales > Viscaceae > Viscum > Viscum album. The sequence goes on from OY728134.1 coordinate 372,851,149, forward strand.
TTCCTCTTTATTGTCAAAAAAATGTTTCATATAACAACTCCAACAAATAGTAAGAATAGTTCACAAACATACATGTTGGATTCAAATATTACCCACAACTCATCCATTATACATTCTTCTATGAATAGTTTATAATATATCAATGGAATGATTTATGAAAAAATTTTCCCCCTATTACAACACTATCCAAAGAGAATATGAGATAGGGGACAAAAACACATACCAAAACCTTAATGTGAATGAGTTTGGATGCACATGATCGTCCTTGGATTATAATAATATCACTTTGGTAAATGTTTTTTGAAAATGTAGAATATTGTTCTGATGTGGGAACATAATCTAACATCAATTCATTCAACTCCAAATTCTATTTAATGAAACGATATTGTATATAAATATGATTTTAATTAGATTATTTTATTAGGTTTATTATATTGTTTATGTCAGTTTGATTATCACAATCCAACAGCAAGGGTAACGTTAAATCAACAACTATGTATTCCAAATCAGTCTCCATCAAAATAATTTTGGTAGTATCATGAGTGGAAGAAAAAAATATATCCTTAGATATTAAAATAGTTTCTGAATTTTGTTTCGTTATGTCCAAAACAAAACAACTTTTCCCAAAAAATAATACTCCATAATATGGGCACCATATGTCATCCATATTTTCATCCAAATTAGTATCTGAACACTCAAAAAATAGTAATTTATTATCTATAATTCCTGTTATATAAATATATTGTTCATTTGATATATCAGAGATATCATATTCTAGCTAATAATTTTTATTATTTTTTTTTCACTCTGAAATATTGAATATATGGTTACAACATAAACAATGGCAGGTCTTGATGAAGTGAAATTAAATAATCATTTAATAATCTTCTAATACTATTTACAGTCAACATACTTAGCTTCTCCATCTTAAAAAATTTGGTTCCCAATAAATTTTATGTTGAAAGTGGTTATGTATTTTCCATGGAGATATTCTTAAAAATATCCTTACCAATTTTTTTATTGTGAAAGAAAAAAATGTTTCTTTTTTTAGGATATTTGTACCTGAAGAATGTAATCTATTTCATATTGCATGAACATCTATGAAATTATTTTCATCTCTTTAGGATATCATTCACAAGTTCTTTCATCATTCACAATAATGATAATGTCATCATCATTAAAAATAAAAATGATGTAAAATCCCTGAATTTCATTGTTAATAATATTATTAACAACTCTTCCATTATTGAAACTCATATTCCATAAGAAGCCATATAAATTTAAATTTCATTCCCATGGGGTATTATTCCTCACATACAATGAGTTATTCATATTTCACACAAAACTTTCATCCTTTCCAACAAGAAAATAAACAATTTTGTTCAATATAGCCTTACACATCAAGATCACATTTCAGAAATTGTGACTTGAAATTCATTTAGAAAAAAAGATAACATTGTTTTGTAGCAATAACAAGAAATATATTGATTGTTTCTTAGCCTTACACCAGAGAATGAATTTCACCAAAATAAATTCTATCAATTTGTGAGTAACCTTTACACAAAATCTTTGATTTTTTTATTATCGCCAATCCATATTCATTCAACAGGTTATCGATAACAATTTTTATACCTACAGAATTATTTTCTTTTTTGGGTATGAGTTCCCAAGTATAAATCTTCTCAATCTAATATCACTCTTAATTAATGAATTAAACCCATACGAGATTCTCAAATTATTTATTCATATATTTCTGTTCCACATTTAAATATAGTGAATTCTGCGTAATAGTTTTTTTCTTCTTATTTGAAATTAATCACCAATTATTTTTTGATCTTCCACATTTTTCATATTCCTAGGATGAGATTGTCATGATTCAGCCTCATAACCAGAAACAAGTTTTTCTGATTATTCTTCTTGAGTTGGATAATAAAATTTTAAATCCCTATTAGAATTATGAACAAAATTCATTTATCTTTCCCATCATCTATATTAGAAATAATTTTATATAATCGTACTTAAGATTATTAATAATATTCACATCAAAAAAATCAAATATTATTTATGTTTAATCATTAATATATCTATAACTTCTTTTGTCTATAGTATATCCATGATAAAATTCATCATCACCTATTTGTTCAATCATTCCAATGTTTCCACCTTTCTTCTTTAGGATGCATGGACTCCCAAATACTCTTAAGTTGTTCGAACATGGAGTTTTTAAATTAAATAATTTTTATAGAGACATATCTGATCATATCATGTAGAAACATTAGATTTGAATGAAAATATATATACTCATTGATTTCCTCCAAAAGTAATGTGAGATGCCATGTTTATGTAAAATTGTTCTCCCCATTTTAATCAAAATTCTATTTCTCCTTTTACACACCCCATTTTTAGGAGTGTATGGTGTACTATACTCATGAAAGGTTCCATGTTTCTCAACATAACATTCAAACACTTAATTTATGTATTAACCACAATTGTATGTTCTCAACTGTATAACTGAAGACCCACAATCCTTCTATGTTATCCTCTGATTACCATTGAACCTTTTTAGAGAATTTGACTTATATTTCACAAAAAAACTAATAAAATGAGATTAAATTCATCTATGAATGAAATGAATTAATTATCTCTATGTGTTTATTCATTTATCATTAGCCCCTGAATACCAGAATGAATGATTTCCAATGATAAATTTTAAAAACAATCAACAAAATTATACACAATGTTGGTAAATTTTCCATTATAAAAAATAATGGAACATCAATCAATTCATCTTTACATTTCACTAATTCCATGGACACTGTCACTATTTGATAACTTTTTAATTTTTCCCTACCACATGTGTACCAATATTTTATTTCACAATGGATTCATGTCCACTAGGCCTATTTATCAAGGGTTTTGAACCAGACCAACATGGAACATGTTTCATTCTGTATGATTAATTCTTGAAACTATCATTCCAACATCCTTTATTTTTACAAAAAACCCGTATATTTTGAATTATTTTTACCTTATTCAAAATTTTGTGAAACACATAGAATGTAGTTTTAAAATCCTTCAAAAAAAACAATGATTTTTTAGAAATAAACACTTATTCACAAATGATGGCTAATCCTAGACCTCTGACTTTGATTGATTCATCATTGAAAATTTTCATAGTTCATTAATTTCATTCATTCAAGTTATTTAAAATAATTATGTCTCATATCGTATGAGATGACCTCCCACAATATAATATCCATGGTATTTATCCTTTTTTAACATTGAGAGTTGTTTCAATAAAATATGTCTTTTTCTTTACATTTATCATTATTTACATATGGATTATAAGAACTAAAAAATTGCTTTTTTTACCAATAACATGAAGAGAAATCCTTTTGTATGATGTCAATTATGTTCACATGTTTAATAATTGTCTCTATCGAATGGAATTTATTTTAAATTTTCACACCAAAATTCTCAAGATTCTTTATAAAATCCTTCTATGACTTCGTACTTTGAGGGAATTTACCCCCTTATAATTTTCCTTATGAAATTTATAGAATAGTATTAATTATGAAGATTGAACCCACACACCTAATAAATAATTCCAAATCCACCACAATTCCAATAGTATTCAGTGAATGGATTTTTAAACACTGTAACTTCCATGCCAACCAGAAATGTGGGAATTTTTCCAAGAAACATTATCATATTTCTTATTCGGTCTTTGTTGACCAACAACCATTATGTTATCTTCTATAATATTCTTTATCAGCTTTGTAAGACCCCGGTTTTTGGAATGGTATGTTTTTGTTGTGTTTTCAGTTGAACCCCTTGTTTTGGGGGCTTTAAAAAGTTTCCTGAAAGTGTGAGAGGCCTTGGGGGTGTTCTGGGGGCTCAGGGCATGGATGAAAGGAAATCTGGGAAAGACAGGCTAGGGCGCACGACCTGCGCATGTCAAGGTAAACTGTGCAGCCTGCCCAGTCTAGACCGTCCAACCGTTCCTCCTCCATACAGAAGCATGCACACGGTTGGCCAAACCATGTTGATTAATCATGCGTCCCATCCTCCACTGGATAGTGGCATGCGCACGGTTTGTGCATGGTTTTCCAAACCGTGCGGAAAAACCGTGCGACCACATAAAGATAGGAAAAATTGCAAAATTGCCACTCCGAGCTTTTAAACCCCAACTCATAATTTTCCTCATTTCTCTCCCACTCAACCCTAGAAATGAACTAGGCTGACCCAAACTTAACAAGGGTGGTTCTACATCGATTGGTGACTGTTTGGGGAACCGTTCGATGCGGATCGATGCTCCAGGTAAGGCTGATCCCATCATTTCTTATCTTTTTGGTTTAGGGTCTGCATCTTCTCTCCCTCTCACTACAAAGCTCTAAAACCCCTTATTTTGGGTGAGTTTTAGGTTGAATCTCCAAAGGTGGGTCAGATTGCTGTCCATGGACTCGATTGGGAGTGCGTTCAACTGCGGTTTCGAGGTAGGTGGTCTACATGTGATATCCCAAAGTTATTTGGGGATTTGTGAATGTTTAGTTGTGTTCTAGCTTTCCTTTGATTATGTTTTTAATAACCTTGGCACGTTTGGTAATAATAGTGTTTAAAAAGGTAAATTTTAACCCTCACAATCCCCGTGGGATGTGTTAGGATAGACTCGACCTAATTGAGTCCATCCATGGGAGGTGCCGGCTTTTCCCGGATTTAGGGATTGATATTAAACAAGTGACCTTGTTGTAATGAAATGTAGATACCTTTATAAATACTTTGTAATGATTAGTTGAACATGGAAAAGAAGTTAAGTGATTCACCTAGACTTGGAAATAACATAAAGGTTAAAGTGGAATGGGTTAAATGGTTGATTCATGGGAATGATGAACGGGTTAAATGGGTTAATGTGTAAAAAGATTAAAGACCATAATGGGATAGATTATAGGTCTAAATTTGAATGATTAGTGAGATAGGATTAACACATAGGAATTGTGTGAATGGTTAAATGATGTAAAATGGTAAGGTGTTAATGGGTTAAATCATGATGTGGATTCCCATGTGGGTTGTTGTGAATAGTGTTTGCCGAAGGGAAATGGTTTGGATGGATGATGGTTACATATATATAATCATGTGAAAATGGATACGTAGAGTGGGTATGACATGAGGATCTACGCCCATGGGTTGAGCGATGACTGGGGTTCTAAACTCCACCATAAATGCACTGGTTAGGAATGGGGAATGATGGTCTATTCTCATAACGGTTGCATCCACCCGGACTGAGGCTTCTAGGTGAGGTTATGGTTTCTATGAGGGGTTAGTCCATGTAAGATAGTATAATGATTTGTTTACCCTCTTTCATGTAATTGTTGGCCTTAGACCCATGTAACACAATGTATGTGATTAACCCATGGATATGTGATGAGATGGTAAACGGTGATAATGGGTATCTAATGAATGGTAATGGAAGTGGCAATGGATAGGATATAAACTTGTTAATGGTACCTTAAAAATAATTTTTGGTATTTATCTTTCATAATTATTTTCCATACACTACCTGTTTATATTGGATATTTTGAAGATACCATTGGTGGTGGCCTACTGAGTTGTACTCACACCCTGCACAGGCCACTGTTGGGTAACCGAGCAGACATCATGTTTGCAGGTCAGGAGAAGTGCAAGTGTCCTTGCTAGATAGTGAGTGGACATGGGTAGCACTTGGTGGATGATCTAGACTTAGAGTTGGGACCATTTTGGGGATTTTGGCCATTGTCTTTATTTTGGGATTTTGTCCACTTTTTCACTTGTAGTATGACATGGCATATTTATTGTTTGGAAATGGTTTTTATATAGGTTTCTTGTTTATTGATTATTGTTTCCTCTATTGGTATATTTCTGGTGTGGCTTACTTTGATATAAAGGGGGTATACTCTCCCCACATGACTACCTAGACCCCTACTGCTCGTTGGTAGCCTTTGGCGTAAAGGGAGGCTCGCATAATGTCATGTAACCTCCCGGATCGGAGCACATGTTTAGTGGTATTCGGGTCAAGGATGTTACAAAATGTTATCAAAGGAGGTATTTCTTCTCCTTCTCTGAGGTCTTATTATTTGGGTTTGGTAGCCAAGGGTTAAGACGTGTCAGGCCTCGGTAATGAGCTCGTGCTTGGGAGTAGCTAACCCATGTATGAGGGAAAAACCCAGTCACCCTAGGTGGGAAATGTTGTTCTTGGTTCTGTGTTGTTACAGTTGATGATATTTCACTGTTGGGTGATGCACACGTGGTTTGATGTGACTGTTTTATGATATTTGGCTCGTGGACTTAACAGAATGAGGATTGGAATTCATGCACCATTATAGGAACCTAGTGAGATAGGTGACATGCATTTTATTAGACAGACACACGGGGTGGGTGTGTGAGGCTTGAAATTATGGTGCATCATGTATTTCATGAAACTATGAAATAATTAGAAGAATTAAATAAAACAAGGGATAAATGATGTTTAATGGTGTAATAGGGTTTGAATCAAAATGGAAAATGTTATTGGGTTAGTTTATGAAAAGTGGGTTGTTGTATCTAGTAAAGAGATTATGATAAAGTTGTGAAAGTTATGTAGTATGCTGGACAAATCTTGTGCATGGAAATGTAGAGAAATGCCACCACGACGTTGGTTACTAGTTGGGCAACAACAGGATGTTGCTGAGAACACTCCTCTAGTAGAAGAGCAAGAAAATGTGGCGACCCAAGAAGATAGAGAAGGCCATTTCTGATAGAAATTCACTTGCCTTATGTAGATGATGAATCGTGACCAAGGGTGGGTTGCACCAATTATGTTTGAGCTGACCAGGGAGTTCCAACTGCAGCACCATCCGACTTTCACCAGAGAGGGTGGGACAAAGGCAGCAGAGTTCTGGTTTGTGTCTGTCCAGATGATACTGAATTATCTAGAAACCCCTGTAGAAAAGCAGGATAAGTTGGCCACTGATATGTTGTGAGGCTAGGCGAGGCGTTGGTGGGATATTCCGGCTCAAATCGAGCAGGCTGAGAGAATGTCGTGGAAGGTTTTTTAGGAAATGTTTTTGGATAATTTCTACCTAGAGACCTTGAGACAGGAGAAAGCTGTAGAGATTATGAGCCCGACTTATGGATCACTATCGGTGATGGAATATGCTAGTCGCTTAACTGATTTGTTGATGCTTTGTCCCAATGTTATTAGGGGATGATGCAGCAGTACCAAGGAGTTTCCAGGATGGGCTGAGACTTGAGATCAAGTCTCAAGTAAACATCATCTTCTTGAAGTGGTTTATAGTGGTAGTAGATCAGGCACTGATCTCAGAAGGAAACCTAAAAGGAGCTTCGGGTAGTGGGAATATGATGTCAATGGGATAGATGAGTGGTGAACCAACCAAAGTTTGAATGTGATGCCATGAGAGCTCACAACAAGGTGGAAGTGTGCAAGGTGGCTGGAAGAGAGGTTCAACCTCTCAGAGTAGAAATAAGGTGTTCTGCTATCAGTGTGGTAGGCTGCAACATATGCATTTTTAGTTTCATCGACCACCAATTCAGTGTCGTTCATACAACATGATGGGACATGGGCAGAATTACTCTTCGAAACCTCAGCCGGTGGTTGAGTATGATAGTGGAAGGAAGGTACGAGGTATGGGAAGGGGATCAGTTTCCTCGTATCAGGAAGGCATTTGGAGCTCCATGGAGCGTACTAACAGGGGCGGTGGACATGGAACTCCAGGGAAATATTTCTCAGGCCAGCAGGGCAGTGAAACGTAGGGTGTTCATGCTAGATCCTAGGGTAGAGGGGAAAGTCAGATTCATGATGTTTAGTTTGCGCCTGGTGATGGTGAGGTTGGACCATCGACTGTTCGAGGTACGATCCTCGAAGCATCTACTTTTGCTAGTGCGTTGCTTGACACAGGTGCCACAGACTATATTATCTATTCTCAACCTGTGGTAGTGTTGGGCATTCCTGTGGAAGGGGTGTGGGGGGTGATGTCAATTGACACTCTCCTGAAGGTGTGGGTAGAGGATATCAAGTAGTGCAAGGGATGTTCCTTGGATGTAGGTGGGTATCATTTTCCATGGGACTTGTTCATTCTCGAGATGTCAGGGTTTGACCTAATCTTGGGAATGGATTGGTTGGTGTTGTATCAGGCGCACATAGATTGTTACCATCACAGAGTATCAATTAGGTCGCTTGAGGGTGATGCTTATGTCCCCCGTGGCGAATGGGATGTTCGAGCAGGGCGTGTGGGGCCGTTTTTTCAACTGATGAGTGGGATCACGACATGAGTGGAGGGTCTCAAGCATAATGACAATGGAAGAGGGGAGCAGTCTATTTTCCCTCCTGTGGTGTATTACTTTCAGGACATGTTTCCTGAGGATTTCTTGAGGTTACCCCCTGAGAGGGATGTTGAGTTCACAATCGAGTTGCTACTGAGAGCGAAGCCAGTTTCTATTCCACCATATCGAATGACACCGACAGAACTCCAGGAACTGAAGGTTCAGCTTGAGGAGTTGGAGCGTAATGGTTTTATCCATCCTAGTGCGTCGCCTTGGGGATCTCCCATGCTTTTTTGAATGAAGGCCAATGGGTCGTTAAGGGTTTATGTTGACTATCGAAATTTGAATCAGATGATGGTGAAAAATAGGTACCCTCTTCCTAGAAATGATGACCTGTTTGATCAGTTGAGGGGTGCATCAGTGCTTTCTATGATTGATATGAGGACGGGTTATCACCAGTTGGGGGTGAGGTCTTCTGACATACCGCGAATTGCTTTACGAAGTCAGTATGGGTTGTTTGAGTTTGTGGTAAATTCTTTCGGCTTGACCAATGCACCGACGGTGTTTACGGCTTTGATGAACCAAAACTTTCATCCCTATCTAGATCAGTTTGTGGTTGACTTTGTTGATGATATCTTAGTGTACTCGAAAACACACGACGATCATGCCCAACATATTGACATCATCTTGGGTACACAAAGAGAGAACCAGATATACACCAAGCTACACAAGTGTCAATTCTGGATAGGTGAGGTACATTTTATGGGTCACATCATCTCGGAGGCAGGTGTGTTAGTGGATCCAGAGAAATTACAGGCAGTTGTATCGTGGGGCCAACCCAAGAGTGTTTTTGATTTTTGATGTTTTCTTGGTTTGGCAGCGTATTACCGAAGGTTCATTTATGATTTCTCTTGCTTGGCACCACCACTTTTGGGCTTTCCCAAGAAGGAAGTTAGGTTCGAATGGTCTGAGGCTTGTGAGAATGCCTTCCAAGTGTTTAAGAAATGGTTGACGACCACACCTATCTTGATCTTACCTCATCCATGTAATAATTACAACATGTTTTTTGATGCATCCGGAATCAGACATGGGGCTATGTAGATGCATGATGATCAGATGGTGGCTTACGAGTCAAGGTTGTCGAGACCCCATGATCAGAATTATCCCACTCATGACCTTGATTTGGCTATAGATGTGTACACCTTGAATTGATGGAGGCACTAGCTGTTGGGAGAACGATTTACTGTGTTTACTGACCACAAGAGTTTAAAGTACATATTCTCACAGTGGGATCTGAATCATCGGCAGCGATTATGGGATGAATATCTCCAGTCATTCGACTTTGAGTTGATGTACACATCGGGAAAGGGAAACATTGTTTCTGATGCTCTGAGTAGGAAGTTTCAAAATCAGATGGTTCAGGAGTCCCGCACTGAGTGGAAGGTGATGGGTTTGTTTGATTAAATGCACCAGGAGGTGCAAGAGGAGAGTGGTCAGGTCCCTCTTTCTTCCTTAGTGATGGAGTTGATGCTTTTGAGTCGAGTTAAATATGTTCTGATTGATGATCCTGAGTGTTGGATCAGGAATGAAAAGCATAAAGGTGGGGATCTACCTTCTGGCTGGGCCGTCAGTGTTGTTCGTGTTTATGATCGTGTGGTGGTGCCAAAATGTGTGCGGGAAGAGTTTATCCATGAGTTCAATGAATCAAAGTGGGTAGTTCATCCTGGTTTAACCAAGATGTATCGTGATCTCCGAAGGCAGTTCTGGTGACCTGAAATGAAGAAGGAATTTGCAGGATTTGTGGTGCGGTGTCTTACCTGTCAGTAGGTGAAGGCCGGGCATCAACGCCAAGGTGGTTTGTTTCATCCATTTCCTATTTCGTATTAGATGTGGGATGACGTGACAATGTATTTTGTCATGGGTCTTCCAAGGATGCCATGGAAGAATGATATAATATGGGTGGTTTTGGATCAGATAACGAAAGTGGCTTCTTTCTTACAGATTCAGGAGACCCATACAGTCGACCAGTTGGGTGAGCTGTATGTTCGGGAAATAGTGTGGTTGCATGGTGTTCCCCAGACCATATTTTTATACCGAGATCCGCATTTTACATCGCATTTATGGAAAGGGATGTAGAAGGCACTTGGTACGCAGGTGTTTTCCAGTACGGCTTTCCACCCGCAGACGGACGGACAGTCAGAGCATATGATCCAAGTGTTGGAAGAGATGTCAAGAGATTTTTTATTGGAATATGGTGGTTCTTTGGAGAAACACCTATCATTGGTTGAGTTTGCCTAAAACATCTTTTTTCAGGCTATGATTTAGATGGCACCATTTGAGGCACTTTACAGGAAGCCATGTAGCTCTCTGTTGTGTTGGCTAGAGGCCAGTGAATATGAGTTTTTGGGACCAAGTCTCGTGCATGACTCTTCAGAGAGAGTTAAGTTGATTAGGAAGCGAATGGGTACAAATTATAGTAGGCATAAGTTGCATGCAGTTTAGTAGAGTAGAACTCTTGAGTTTGGGGCAGGTGATAAAGTGTTCCTTCGGGTGCCACCAAGGTTGGCTCACTATCAGATACGAGAGTAGGTTAAGTTGGCACCCATGTATGTAGGACCTTTTGAGATTGTGGAGAGGTTCAGACCAATGGATTACCGATTGGATCTTCCACAGTGGTTTGGTGGGATTCATGGTGTGTTTCATGAGTCACAACATTGACGGTATCACCTTGACCCATATCGTGTGGTTGATGTTGAGGATGTGGAGCTTGAGGCTGACACGTCCTTTGAGGAGCATCTGGTTCGTGTGGTGGATCATAGGGAAAAGGTATTGCGAGTAAAGGTTGTGCCATTAGTACGAGTACTATGTCAGCATGGGAATGTTCATGATGAAAATTGGGAGTTGGAATCAGATATTCGGGCTCAGTTGCTCGAACTCTTCTCTACTGTGGATCAATGAGGCTTGGAAACTCAGCTCGTGGATGAGATGTTATATGTTGGGAAGGATGTAAGACACCAGTTTTTGGAGAGTTATGTTTTTTTGTGCATTGTGTTACACCCTTTTTTGAAGCTTTAAAACGTCTCCTGAAAGTGTGAGAGGCCTTGGGGGTGTTTTGTGGACTCGGGGCATGGAAGAAAGGAAATATGGGCAACACAGGCCAGGGCGCAAGACCTGTGCATGTCCAGGTAAACCGTGCGGCCTACCCAGGATAAACCGTGCGACCCATCCTCCTCTGGATAGAATCATGTGCATGGTTTTCCAAAACATGCATATAAATTGTGTGATCCCACCTCCACTGGGCTGTGTCATGCACATGATTTGCACACGATTTGCCAAACCGTGCCGATAAATTGTGTGACCACTAAATGTTGGGAAAGTAATACAAACTTTCCACTCCAAGCTTTTAAACCTCAACTCAATATTTTCCCCATTTCAATCCCTCTCAACCCTAGAGATGAACATGGATGTCCCAAGCTTGCCAAGGGTGGTTCTCCTTCGATTCATGGCCGTTTGGAGCGCCGTTGGTTTCAAATAGAAGCTCCGGGTAAGGCTAATCCCATCATTGCTTCTGTTTTTGGTTTAGGGTTTGCATCTTCTCTCCCTCTCAATACGAAGCTCTAAAACCCCAACTTTTGGGTGAGTTTTAGGATAAAGCTCCAAATGTGGGTCATATTGAGGTCTATGGACTCGATTGATAGTGCGCTCAATCGCGGTTTCAAGGTAGGTGGTCTACAAGTGATATATCATAGTAATTTAGGGATTTCTGCATGTTTAGTTGTGTTCTTTCTTTCCTTTGATTATGTTCTGAATAACCACGACATGTTTAGTAATTATGGTGTTCAAAATGGTAAATTTGAACCCTCACGATCCCCATGGGATGTGTTGGGATAGACTCGACCTAATTGAAGCCATCCATGGGATGTGCTAACTTCTCCCGGATTTAGGGATTGATATTAAACAAGTGGCATTGTTGTAATGAATTTTAGAGCCCTTGATAAATATGTAGGCATGATTAGTTGTACTTGGAATAGAAGTTAGGTGATGCACATAGACTTAGAAATAACGTAAGGGTTAATGTGGAATGGGTTAAATGGATGATTCATCGGAATGATGAACGGGTTAAATGGGTTAATGAGTAAACTGATTAAAGGCCATAATGAGATAGAATATGGGTTTAATGTTGAATGCTTAGTGCGATAGGAATAACACATGGGAATTGGGTGAATGGTTAAATGATGTGAAATGGTAAGGTGTTAATATGTTAAGGCATGACGTGGATTCCCAGGTGGGTCGTTGTGAATAGTGTTTTCCAAAGGGTAATGGTTTGGATTGATGATGGTGACTTATATATAAGAATGTGAACATGGCTTCATAGAGTGGGGTATGAAATGATGATCTATTCCCACAGGTCTAGTGAAGGTTAAGGTTCTAAACTCCCCCATAAATGCACGGGTTTTTAAAGGGGACTGATGATCTATTATCCTAATGGGTGCCTCCACCCAGACTAAGGCTTTGAGGTGAGGTTATGGTTTCTATGAGGGGTTAGTCATAGTGAGATAGGATAACGATGTATTTACCCTCTTTCATGTAATTGTTGGCCTTATACCCATGTAACACAATGTATGTGATTAACGAATGGGAATGTGATGAGATGGTAAATGGTGATTATGGGTGTGTAAAGAATGGTAATGGAAGTGGAAATGACTAGGCTATAAACTATTTAATGGTACCTTAAATAAATTTTTGCAATTATAATTCATATTTATTTTGCATACACTACCAGTTTATACTAGATATTTTGTAGACACTGTTGGTGGTGGCCTACTGAGTTGTACTCACACCCGGATCGGGCGGCTGTTGGGAACCCGAGCATACATAATATTTTCATGTCAGCAGAAGGGCAAGGTCTCTTAATAGATAGTGAGTGGACATGGGTAGAACTTCCTTTCAGATCCAGACATGGTGTCATGAACATTTTGGGGATTTTGGCCATTGTCTTTATTTTGGGTTTTTGTCCACTTTTACACTTGTAGTATGACATGGAATATTAATTGTTTGGAAATGGTTGTTGTACAGGTTCCTTGTTTATTGATTATTGTTTCTACTATGGGTATATTTCTGTTGTGGCTTACTCTGATAAAAAAGGGGGTATAGTTTACCCACATGACTACATAGACCCCTGCTAGTAGTCAGCAGCCTTTGGCATATGGGGAAGCGCGCTTTTGGTCATGTAACCTCCCTGATCGGAGCACAGGTTTAGTGGCTTCCGTGTCAGGGACGTTACAAGCATAGTTTTATTTTATGTCTTATTATAATAAAATGGTATTGAAACGTTTTTAGCTTCATAACATCCACATAAATAACATTGGATAATTAATCTTATCTAAAACAATTTAAAATATCTTATAAAACATTAAATGATAATTTTGATCCTTCTTAGCTTTACCCATTACAGACCCCTCACCAACATTTATGAAATAATTAATTAAACTATAAAACCTATATTTAGCATTAGAATGTTTTTGTTGGACATGTTCCAAATCTTTTTCTTTTGTTTTCTCCTTAACATCTAGATTTTCATTATGATTAATTTCATTATCAAGATATTTATTCAAATCATGAATCTCTTCCAACATATTAACATTCTCTCCTTGAAAACATTCATGATTATTTTTTTAAGAATTTTTCAATTTTCAATTTCATTATTTCTCTTTCCATCATCCCAATATTCCTTATACATTCATTCAATTATTCTATAAGATTAAAATCGAATCATGTTTCTTCCTGTTCTTCTTCAGAAAAACTGATTCCGAACAATTTATTATTTACTGTTTTAGTAAATGTGTTCTCTAAAACCTTCTCATTATATATTTGAGATTCATTTTCACTAGCTTCTTCAACATAATATTTTTATAATTAACTTCAAAATTTTATTCGGGGAACTTTTTATCATTACGATGTGAATAAGATTTATCCTTGTCACCATGTTTCTTCCAAAAATATTCATAGAAATATTTTTTATTCCTCACTATCTACTTCATTAATTCTTTGAGAACAATTAGTGGAAAAGTTCCCAAAAACTCCACATTAAAAAATTTAAATGGATGATTCCACTTATATTTTTTCATACTTATTTTCATATAATTACAGTATAATATTTAATTTAATTATTATTATTACATACCTCATTTTTTGAATTAGAATCATCAATATCATATTTAAAAATCATCATAGAATTTTCTTTCTTGGTAGTATTGAAATAAATTTCATGATAAATTTTTCCATTCATATATTTTTCCATTATCAATTCACAATAAAAGTGATTACTATGTAAATAATCCACAGATAATGTTTTGGGGTCCCTATATTCCAATAAGGAAACCATTTAATCATAATTTTTGGGAGGATTTATCATGATCTATTCAACAATAGTTGAGTCTCCCAGCTTATCACGAAGATATATGATAGTGATAACAATTTCATTCACCGTATTAAATAATTCACCCACTAATTCATATACACCCATATTGATATCATCATACATAAATCCGAGGATTTGTATGTTTTCCTTATTTACTTAATAATTTCCATCATAAATGTTCTTCATCTAATACTAGATACATTTGGATATGGAAACACCGTTGAATCATAAAAACACACATTCAGAGTGGGATGATTGCAAATAATATTACGTTATTCCATAATTCTCATGATTATTCATGTAAAACGATACAAGATGAACTTTCTTATCTTAATGTGAAAATCCATCTATTGAAGCATCAAAAATATGATACCCAAGATACATAAGTAATAAAAACAATCTATATTTCTAGATATAATAGTTCATGCCATTAAATACTGGAATCCCATTATAGTTCACAAAATTTAGACTTTCTATCAAAAATTCTATTTAAAAACCTCACTAGAGAGTAAATAAAATGAACAATGGCTCTAATACAACTGGAAATTTCCCATTCAAGATTATGTATCACCGAGAGGGGGAGGGGTGAATCAGTGATATCATTTTCTTTTATGTTTTCATAATTTTAAAACAACCTTCATCTCCTTTAAAATATTTATTACATTGATGAAAATAAATACAATCACACATCCATGCGACCACAAGAATTTATAATTTTCACTACAAAAAAATGGCTACATCCTTGGTATGGTTTGGAAATAATACAATACCATAGAATCTACTATAAAACAATTCTTTTGTGATGATACAACGAGTACTATATTCCCATACACTTTTATAGAACTATGTTCTATAAAATTTAAAATGTTCTTTATGTAGGATGAAATTATGTAATACAATATTTGGTAATAAGTTAACAATATTTCACCAATTTTTTCAAAATATGTAATTATGATTTCGAATCAACATTCAAAAATATATTATTTCACTGAAATTAAACACTTTCTTACCCAAAAGACGGAATGAACATCTCGATACTTCATAACGATAATCAATCCATATCTTCAGTCAGAATCCCAAGTATTTTTGTTCATTATAGAAATATACCACTTCCATAATATTAGTGAAAAAATGTATGAATTGCTTCTGAATCAATCCAAAAAACCTAGTCTAATATCTCAGCTCAATCATTAGGTCATTGAATATATTCTTCCTTCTTCCTCTTCTCTCTAGAAATTTTCCCCATGAACCCTCAATCTAGAAACTCCTTTACTCTGAAAACATTTAGTACTCCGCCTTATCTCTTAACTCATGAATAGTAATAAATTTTCGAAAAATTCAATGTACCCTCCTACATTTATAGGTGAGACAAATATATTTTACGTTAGAATCTGAATGGTTTTACCACTTCATTTTTTTTACCAAAATATCAATTATACATGATTTTCACATATATATTTGACATTTTCGACGCTTCTAAAGTCTTCTAAAAATTTCATTCATATATTAAAAAAATTATCTCATCTTTGAATTTTCTAACCACTATGCAGTCTAATTTTAATTGATATTCTAATTTTATTTATGATGAATACATATGGTTTCTATGATTGTATAGACCCACATTATAATAAATAAGAACTCATGACTTATCATATTGATTCTATGTATAAAATATATATTCTATGATAAAAATTGTTACAACTTCCTTAGATATCAGTATCCTATATTTTTCATTAAACATAGTAACAACATCTAAAGATGTGAATTGTTCCTTAGTAGCACTTCAACATCAGCTTCAAAACATCTTCATGATCCATATAGAATGAAAATTTGAAACATATTTATGAAAATTTTGCTTTTTTATTTTACTCATACTAATGATCTTAAATCTGATTGAATTATAGGGTTATGGATGTGTATGATGAATATGTTGTTACATCACTATGATTACCAGTTTCAGTTCCAATCTGATAACATTTGACCCAATTGAAAATAAATCAGTGTTCTTTATTCACTCTTGACCCACATGTAATAAAAATAAATCAATTATTTATTTTCTATTGACCCATTTGAAAATATATTCAATTCATCATAATGAAAATGTTTGAATGAATTCTTCATGTTCATCATATTTACCAGCCGATAACCTCCACACACACTTCGTTACCTGCAAACATCACTTTACTGTATGTTTTCATTGGTCTCAACAACTCCCAATTATAAAAATAAGTCCTCCAATGAGTGATGGAACTTTGAATATTATTATTGGATTCTGCTTCATCCTCAATATTTTTTTTTTGATTTGAATACACTCAAACCTTCAACGATTACAAGGTTCGTTTTCTGAGTATTTATATCATTTTTCTTATTGGCCTGACTGAAAACCACCACCATCATCTTCTTGTGTTTCTAGTGAACCTTCACATTTTTAAAAAAATTATTCATATGTTTCTCTCCCACTAATGAAATGATACTAGAAAACATCAACTTCAACAGCTTCCTTTTACTAGAAACCTCTATCGGTATCACAAATTCTTCATGTCTTTGTCAACCTTTATGATAGGCTTTAGCATCATCTAGCATAATATGTAATTAATTATAACTTCCCATCATAACATAATCTTATTTCTTTCTACAATCCAAACTACAATATTATTAGAATATATTTTTCTCCCTCTTTCTGTCATAACTCATACATCACAAGTCATAGAGATAACATATGATTTATAAGAACTCTATGTTTAGCAGTACATTATTATATTAACATCCGAACCATTCATACTCTGATCTACTTCCACATTATGACTGGAACATCATACAAATCCAAAGGTTAGTATAATGGGCATTCTCACCCAGAAATATTTTTCTTATGTAGATGGATATTATTTATCATTTTTTATCCAATATCCTAAATACGACAGTGAGTCGGATAATCAAATTTATAATTTGAATTAATTTCATTTCACCATTAATACAAAATACATATCTTTTAAAACAATCTTTTTTTAAAAAACCAAAAATATAGCCATCCAACTTGGTCCCAACAAAATAATGAATCATTTTTATGTAAATATCATGTTATCATTGTTTTATATAATTTGTTTTTATAGAAATGATATTTCTTCAATTGTTTAAACAATTTAAATAATGTATAATTATAAGGATTTATCAAAATAAATTGGAATGTTAAAATAATGTATTTTCTCCATAATTTTTGATACTAAAATGGACAAAATTATTAATAAACGATTAATATGTTTCAATGATTTAATTTAATTGATATGTTATATGTTTATTTATATTCAAAACCATGCAATAATGATCCAATTTATTCAATATGGTAGTTAAAATGGTTTTTTACTATATATAACTGCTATTTTGTTGTGTGAGAATGTCATTATTGTGGATGGATTATATGCCTTATATCTATGGACTTAGAATATTTCATATTTAGTGAGAATAATTTTTGAAATATATGTTTACTCTTCGGATTATATATCATTATTATGAATGTTTAATAACCTTGAGTTGTTGGAATTATTTATTGAGAAATGGGATGAGAGCTCAAGTATATTTGACAGATGGTTTTTTAAGAATGGTTGTGAAACATTGATGATCAACATGATTGAATCTTGATATACTATGATGGTAAATGTATTTGGTTTTGGAATAGTTTTTACTGTGTACAATAGTGTGGGACACTGGGGTGGTTGAGATGAGTTCAATGAGGGGATTTAATATCGATCATCTTCTTGCTTGACTGTAATATTTCGCCCTAAGAACCACTAAATGGTGCCCTGTGATGGTAGGTCAGATGGCCTCATGTGAGCCTCTCTGTATTCTAGAGGCTTTTAAAAAGCAGATATATCCCATTTTGTGTTTGTGGGAAGATTATTCCCTCATGTCAAAGTGTAATGTGGTGGTGTAATTCTAAAAAATAAGTGGAATTAATATATAATTCACCGCTATAAGTTAAACATAAAAATATCTATAATAAAAACCAAAATATAAGGAATCTTATACAATATGATGAGAATATCAAGGCTCTACAAAATAAGAAAAAGCGTATTCATGTTTCTAGTATCACGAGCCTACATCGATCTAGTGCTCCTCTATTTGTATTAACAATTGATAAAGTATCATACAATTAGTTTTTTCCTAGGTCTTCACCTGAATCCTTGTAGTCTGTTAGGGTACCCAATGATAGTCCAAATAGTTTGTCATATAACACTTAGTAGGCCGCCGCCAACAATGTCTATAACCAGTAATGTCAGCATAAAATGCACTATTGTAGTGAGTAGTATATTATAATAATAATAGTGACACATTTATAAGTAATAATATCCCATCCAATAAGGTATAATGTGATCTAGAATACATATCATATGGGTTATTCGTAAAGAATAGTAGGATTCAACAGTGAAATACCCCATGTAAACATGTAGTATGCCTACAAGGGATAAGATCATTGGAGTGCTAATGTATGAGGATTCCAAAATATTATAATTAAAAAAAGTGAACTAAATCAATTTATCGGTAATGTTCAAAGAATCCTAAAAATTCTAGTAATCTGTGTATAATGGATAAAATGGTTAGTAATGTATAATGCATACAAACTTGTTATTTCCCCCAAGGAGTAGTAATGTAAAAGTCATTCTTGAAAGTCATTTATGTTGGATCCAAGGAATTTAAATGTCCAAAGAATACAAATATTATATATAAACAAGAACCCTAGATTACTAATATCTAATTCATCCATGTGTATTGGATCCCTGGGGTAGAAATGTCCAAAGCATTCCAATAATATATGTATATAAGTTGAATAGGTTCCGAGGAGTAGAAATGTATACGTAACCCAAATAATCTAAATAAATAGGATCCAAGGAGTAGTAATTTCCAAGGGATGAAAATTATTCAGATCTATTGTGTTGTAATGTCCATGGAATCCAAGTACATTGAATACTTGGAGTATAAATGTCGAAGGAATTCATAAATCATTCCATGAATCATTTAATAATAACCTAATACCAACCTTCATCCAAATCATTCCAAAATTACCATTTAACCATGGAGCATAATTGAATCATCTTGAAAAGGAGGAATTATCCATCTCCTAAAATACTCATTAATTTCATTGATGTTTCCATCAAAATTGGAAATCTCACACACTAAGTGTGGCTGTAAAATCACTAGGAAAATATAAGCAGACACACCATGGGTGGAAAAGGTTGTGGATGAACACCTTTATCCTTATCAAGATACTATGAAAGAAAAAAAACAAGGTTCCGTTAAAATGTTTATATGATTTTATAAATTATGTAGGATCACTTGAAATGTACCAGTCATGTAGCAACACAACAAAAATATATAAATGATTAAAAATTGAGGGAAAATGTGGATACCACTAATCATACACCTATAGTAGAATCCTCATCCAGTATCAATATGTTATTTGGTCCATATCTTGAGAAAAATGAATAATAAATCAAATCCCTATAAAAATCACATATTATATTACATGTAAATAACTTTTTCAATACACATAGAAATGTAGAATTACAAATGTTGATAAAAGAACATAATGAAATGGATCCATAGACAAGATTAATGCTAGAATCAGATGTTACACCAAGAATCAAAACAAATTCATACCTTTTAGGGTGAAGAAGAAATCAAACAAGAGGAGATTCAATGAATAGTGGAAATTGAAAGTAAGGCTTTCTATTTTAATTGAAGATAGTGAAAATGGAAATTGTTTCTCAAAAAACATTGCTTCATGGTTTGAATGCACAATTCTCCCAATTGTGTCCCAACCCTCAACAATTATATTCCTCATGGAAGTCCCCATTGTTTTTGAAAATGGTTTTTGGAATCATATAGAAACCATTATGCATGCCTCTGATAAAAATTATAGATCCCCCCACATGGGAATGTAGCCTCAGATGCATAGTTTCTTCCAACATTGAGGCTTCCTCTTCCCCTCTATCCAACCCTACATGGGCATGCGGCCCCTCCTGTGTAGTTTCCCCCAAACTGTGCCGCCCTAGAAATATTTAAGGACAACCTCATATGATTTCATAAAATTGTGCAACTAGGGAAGAGAATATTTACTATACATGTGGCCCACATGTTGTTTCTTTCAGAAAAGGTGTTGCTGAGTTTGTCATAATGGTATTATTGTATGGGGGTCAATGAATTATGCAAAATCTCACATCATGATTTCAATTTTTTATCCCTAGAATATCATAAAGGTTATCCCATCCATAACTACGTTTGTGTTTTTTAATGTAAATGTGTTCCTTATGGTTTTTGGACATAATGATTCTTAGTAACTCATATTTTTTGAGAGGAAGGGAGGTCAGGAAAATTTCACCCACTTAGGGGGATTATTTCCTACTCTACAAAACTCTTATAGATTTAATATATGTTCATGAAATCCCTCCCAGTCCTTGATACATGATAGGTTACCACTTTTAAAATTAATTAATTATGAAAATGTTTTGATAGTGTCAAAATTTTACATGTAATGGTTTCTATATCACCCAATTATTTATTTATGATGCTTTGGTATATCATAAAGACCTGGAACTCTGGAGTTTATTTCCATCACTAGAGGCTATTAGTGTCTTGTATATGTGATTTAACTAGTTATAGGAGTCCTATGTAACATATGAAAATAAGAATCCAAAACCGTATAGTTTGTTTTATATAGTTTAAGGTTGTGTTATTGGACCCATCCATGCAGTTTAATATCATATAGAAAGGACATAAATATTGGGTTTTAACCTCGATGAGGTATCCTATGTATCCCAAATGATACATGAATTAGAGTCTGTTTGGGTTTTATAATGGGTTTCTATGTCCTATATTTTATAATGATAGAGGCCTTGGGTGGGACTTATATATATAAGGCTTCCCAAAATCTCTTAATTAGGAGTATAACCCATTGATTAGAGATGAGATTTAATTAGATATGCATCCAAATAGTGTCACCTCCTTGGGGAAAACTAATAAAATTATTAATATAATCATCTAAATTATCTAATCCCATGTGAGTCCTGATCAGTGTGAGAATACGAGTTATCATAATATTAGACATATTACATGAGAGTATATCTGTATGAGGATTGTAAATTTAAGTTTACATTTGATAGGTATGATTACATGTATCATGGAGGATGTTGAATGGAGCTCAGTAATAAAGAGGCATTATATATATATAGTTTTATAACTAGAATCAGAGACATCATAGTTTTATTGTATTCTCATACTACTAATAGATGCGGTAGAATGATCAGCCATTGAAAATGATTATATACCGATGGTTGAAATGTCGGAGGCAAGAGGGTACATACACCGAAGTGGATTCCCATTAAAGATCAGGTCATAGAAATACTTTCTACATAACCTATTTGTATAGAAATCAAGTATCTCATTGTTTGGTTGAACCGTAACTAGCTGATGGGTTTGGGGTACATGATGGAATGATCCAGACTAGAAGATAAAATGAACACAATGTATGAGCTCACATATCATTAATTGATTGATGATAAAAGATGTTAGAATAATTTGTGAATTTCTCCCCCTATGTTAAAAAATGTCATAACATTAAGGGTCATACACTGACGTGGATGTTTGATGGTGCTCAGGACTTAAGTAGGAATCCTAGATATCCCATTTATAGTGGGAATCAATGTTTTTATTGTTCAGTCATCCTATTAACCCACTGATGGGATAAGGTGAATGATCATTCACTAAGAAACTATTGTTTCCCTAATGTTTTTTGAATTATAGGGTCTTACACTAGGATGAATGACATTGTATACGGGCATATATACTGAGGTATCCCTATGGTATATTCATTCCATATATTCTCATAGATGAAGATAGTCGGTGACCATAAAAGGTATGTCCAAAATAATGACACTGATAGGGTTCCATGAGTTTGTATTCATAGTTCATAAAAGATAGTTATAATAAAACCGGTATATGAGGCCATTTATTCTGGGCTACTATCCACATGGAATGGGTCCAAGTGGGTCGGCTGAGAAAAGTTGACATGCCACATGGGATCGGCCTGACATGTCTTGGTTGTCTTCAAAACATGAATTGATTGTCTTCCTCAGATGTTTGTTGCATCAATTAGACTTGTTATACAAAACCAAGGGTGTTCTCATGATAAATTTTCTTATCTTGGATGCCTTCATTTAACCAAAGAAGAAAATTTTGATATACTCAGCATAAATTATGTAAACACATCTATGGCATTCTTCAAGAGAATACCGATATGTCAATAGTATTTTTCATAATTCTTTAGCTTGTCTTGGACTCCCTCATATGAGTGAATCAAACATGTCCAAGATGAATTTCATAATATAAAAGGAAATATCTGAGGTATCATGCATGATTGAAGTATATAAGGATATATTCTATCATATGATCAACCTAACATGTATTTGGACTATTGCATGAAAACGATTACATGTCAGTAAAAATTAACGAGATCAACTTGTCTTCTCATGATTCTGTCTTGTTTCAATTAATGAATTTCAAGGGGTAGTTTACAGATCAACATGGATTTTCTTGAGACTATCCTATGACAATGAAAAAATGTCAAGTGGTTGTCTCCAGATAAACATGGATTTTATTTGGACTACCAAATGACAATGATGACATGTCAATTAGTTTTCATAATAACATCGTGTATTATCCAAGACATCTCTAGTGATGAACATGAATTATTCGAGGTCAAATAAGTACATTTCGATATCATTGGGGAATCCTTCTATCAATCGATATTAAACTATTCATGTGGAGTGGTCTGGATGGAATTTTTAGAATCAATAAAATTATAAATAGGGAACACCCTTGGGTTGAGGAAACCTATACAAATGTTTTATTCCTAAATATTCATGGGAAAAATGAATTCATGAGTGTTTATGTCATGGCTGTATACCATAAGGAATTCTTGAAAAACTTATGTCATATAGATGGAATAATACACATGTTCATAATGACTCACACAATGACTAATTATTCATGTGATTCACATTAACATAGAAGGGACTTATGAAGAAGTATGTGAGCATGAACAGAGTCTACCTATAGACCCCAAAACCATGGGTGATGGTCTATGATGATACAAACAAGGGTTTTTCCATTTTCTGACTGTCATGTCGAAAAATATATTTATCACACTGCATGATGCCCTCACTCATATGATCAATGTTACGGTGATGGATTTTTTTATCTTTTGTACTGGGAGTTCCCACAGTTTCCATCACTTTATTATATGGTGATTTTCACAACATAGAAAAAAAGGGGTCATGACATATGGGGTGCATGTCCTAACTCTTGAACTGTGATTCTGGTTAGGGGACATTGTGATATCGTGGATTTTTATTCTTACCGCTTCATGGAAAATATGAATTAGTTTAAAACCCCCCACACACACTTCATGATCTCAGATAGATCACAAAAGGGACTATGTGGACTTGTGCCAAGGATACAAGTTGGTGCCATATACATAAAACGTTCCTAGAAAATAAATTTATTCCGACATTCATGCATGGTGTTTACACTCTCAGTTTCCCTTTGAATAACAAAGGACCCACAAGGCATTTCACACTAATTCCATTACCTTCCAATATGTGTTCAAGCATCATAATACCAATGGTTTATAACATAACAAGATGCATGCCCACTGGTGTATGAATTCTAGCGTCAAGTGTTTTTTGTATATTTAATGAACTATCCAATAATGTAACATGTGGATATATTAATCATTTTATAACCTTCACCAGTGGGATGTACTATTTGGATATAACAAATGAGTGTTGGTGTTTATGGGTGAGGGGAGAAACTATATTATAGAGGGAATTCCCTAGATGTTTGTTTTTCATGAGACTATGTGATATCATGAACACAAAATGAGTTCTCAATATAACATTTCCATGATGAGTTCTCATGATGGTATCCTCATATTTTTTGAGACCAAAAATGATTAGTCCACCAATGCATAGATACTCACGATAAATAATAAATTAAAAAATGAAGAAATAAGTGGAAAATAGATATGAAATGGATAAACCCTCAAAATAAAAGGGGTAAAACCACTTGGGTAACTAGAAGGATCAATATGATTAATAGTGGGTACATACTCCCTCACTATTACAAGGAGAAAAACATTATTTAATCTCTCTTGAATATTGGGGGAAAACCTCACAAATACTGCTAAAACTAAAAATGGATTAATATTGATGAATAACTAGATGAAGATGATGAGAAAACACATAGGTTAAGATCCCCATTTATAGGATACATATCCCCCTACAAACATCCTTCTCCCACTCGATGATTGGTGGGGTTGGTCACCCACAACCTACCACCGCCTTCCCTCCATCAACATATAAGGGGATCAGCCACCATCCTAGAAAAAAAATGATACTAACACATCTCCCACATGGAGATTGATTGAGATCCAATCAATTCTCCACAAATCCTTTATATCTTAAATATATGATGCTCACATCTCAATGAGGCCTCAAAAGGACATACACTATATGAACATATGAGGGCTAATCTCATTCTTCTAGATAACATCAATATTTTATTTAGTGTGAATTTTTTTCATGTACACACTCCCTTACTCCAAAACATCTATGAAAAAATGCTATTGTATATCAATGTTCTTTATCCTAGAATGAAAATATAAATTCCATTCAATGAGAAAGGAAACTCGACTATCAAAAAAAGAAATATTATCATGTTTGTTCCCAAGATCCTTCAACAACCTTCTAAAATATATCACCTCTTTTTTTTCTTGTATAGTAGTCACATACTCTTAATTCATTATAAAAAATGGAAAAACTAATTGTAACATCTAAATCAGACTCAATGATTATCTAGAAGACTAAACACTTTACCAGCAATGGATTTAATCCATTCAAAATCAGTTACAAAATATGAATCAACGTCGCATATGATAGTGAAATATGATCCTACATAACATAATGAAGCATCTTAGGTCTTCTTAATGTATCTCATGATTCTCTTTACTGTGTTGTAATGCTCCCATACTGGATTCACCAAATACCAACTAACAACTCCCACTGCATGTGAAATGTATTGTCTAGTAAAAACCATGCTAAAGATCAGACTTCCCAATAATGGTGCAGATGGTAGTTGAGACATTTTCAAACTCTCTACTTGAATGTTAGAAATCATCAAAGAGAAAAACATGAACTTATTAGGAATATGTGTAGATATTGTCTTACAGTCTTTCATGTTGAAGTACAGAAAGACTTTATGTAAGTAATTTTTCTTTGATATCCAAATATTCACATTATTTATTTCTCGGTAAATTTTTATCCCAAAAATCTTGTTTTCTATTCCAATGTCATTCAAATAAAACTCCCTAACCAAATTATAATTTTTCTAATGGATTTGATATCTATTGGGGCATGTAATCAACATTTCATCCACGCACAATAGAATAATAATGAAATAATTACCATCCACACCACTAAAAAATTCATAAGGATTTTAATGATGTCAATTGTATCCAAGGACCATAATATAGGAATCAAATCACATGTACGAAGACATCGTTTCTTGCTTGAGTCTATACACATAGTTTTACAACCATCAAAACAAGAACTCTTTTCCTTCATCTGAAAAACATTCCATCTAGATAATATAGTTATCTTAATCCAAATTACCATGGAGAATTGTAGTATTCACATCTAGCTGCACTAAATGTAAATGGTATGTAGAAAATGTTACCTGAACTATCAAAAAAGTCTTCAGTCTAATAATAATGGAAAATAATTCATTGAAACAATTACCGTCCTTCTGTGCATATCCTTTGACCACCAGTCTTGCATGATATATTTCCACCAAGTCTTTTCCACCCCGCTTAATATTAATGAGCCATATGTTTCTGATATCCTTATATCCATGAGGGAATGGAACAAGATACAATGTCTTGTTCTTGTGTAGGGATTCATGTTCCTCCGGCATCGCCACCGTCCATGATGATATATCTAAACTATGGGTCACATTCACAAAACATGATGTCTTTCCATCCTCCATCAATAATTAATATGAAATATTTCTCTCAGTTTCATTGTCTTATTTCAAAATTGATGATTTATCGTCCCATATAGACCTGTCAGAAGTCAAATGGTACATGATCATCATACTCTGTTAATGCCTCAAAGGAAACTGGTAATTCCATGGATTTTTTCTCTAATTAGACTATTTTAGTTTCTATATTCACCTCATTCATTTCTAGATATGTTTACATTTTCACCTTTTCCTCTAAAAAATGGAATCTCTTCTGATGATTAGTTTCCAAGGAGGAGGTCCCATAAATGATAACCATTCACACCATCAATATTCCCCAAAGAATATACATTTCATGGATATCATATCCAACATCTGTATTTTTATTTTCTTGAAAACTCACTAAATAAAACATTCAAATGTATCTAACTAAGAATAATCAGTAGGTTTACTAGTCCACATCTCCATCATTGTCTTCAAATAAATTACCATTGAAGGAGATCAGTTGATCAAATAATATTTATTATTCGCTGTAACTACCCACATTTTTTTTCGTAATTCCTACTGTCTTAACCATTTCCCTTGTTCTATACAACATCGTTCTATTAATTTTTACTACCACTCAATTATTTTATGGAGTGTATGCCACCATGAATTGTCCCTTGATTCCGTCATGTTGAGAAAAATTATTATAATAATTAGTTATGTATTCCCCACCATTGTTAGTCCTCATTCACTTGATATTCATTCCAAATTCTAGTTCCTTCTTCACATTGTATGTTTTGAATACATAAAAACATCTAATTTACAATTTATTGGGTACACCCAAAATCTCATAGAGTTATATTCAATGAATGAAATGAAATAACATTCTTCTCTTAGGGATATAAACCGGTTATTTCAAAAAATCTGAATGGATCAATTCTTAGAGCACATTATTCTTGTTGTTGATGTCCAAAATATTATCATATGTTTCTTCACCATAACACAATGCTCACAAAATGGTATGATTACCTTTTTAATCCCATGCAGCAACATCTATTCCAGATGAATATTTAGTCCCTGTTCTGACATATGGCTATGCTTACGATTCCATAACATCGTTAATGCTTCCATTAAGGTAGATGATTCAAAAAATATATCCACCTAATTGTACATTTCACCCATAATTACATAATGGTTCTTAGAGATATTATCTTTCTAAATTAGCACCAAAATTATCATGAAAATTCTCATCACTCCATTCTCAATGTGAGTCTTGAATCTGTTATCATGAAATTTTCCTAGAGAAAATATTTTCTACTTTAGGCCATTCACATTGCATACTCCTTGGATGGATTGAAAAATAACATCATGCATCTAAAATTTAATAGTACTGACTCCAAATAACTTTAGGTATTGATTATTAAACTTGTATAGAAGTCCTTTCAGGATAGTTTCATACTGGTCAAACCATTCTAGCAGAGACGTCATGTGCCATGTTGCTCCTGAGTTGATAATCCAGGCATCATTGAGATGATTTTTTCTTCCAAAAGTCATCACTACTTTTCTAAAAAGTGTATCCCTACTTCCAGATGTACTCTCCACATTTGTATCCATGTAATGATTATGGATCCCACTTGAACCACACTCCTTCATAAGATTTGTTTGTCTTTCCCCAATTTCCAATCAGGAATTATCCTTCCACAACAGTACCAACATCTTCATTTTATAAAACAAAAAATTATTCATATAGATTTTTTTATTAGGAAATTCACTTTCATTTATATCCTCTTTTGGTCCATAAGATCATCTGTTTCACAACGGTGTATTTAAAAATCTCAATAATTTGTTTCCTGATGTGAGAGACAAACCAATGTCAGAATAATATAGAATACTCAAATTTATGGGAATTATTAACACCCAAAAGTAATCATCATCAGGATAGATCCTTGCTCTGATACAACTTTTTATGACTAGAATAGATTGTCCCACTTGTTTATAAAATGTCACAAGATAGAATAAAGATAAAAATGTTGAAATAAATGGACACCATATGTAATATAGAAGAAACCAAAAAATTAAAGCGATAAAAAACCATGTGCTAATAAATAAATTACTATATGTAAAAGTGGGAATACATTTTCTCACTATTAAAAGTAGAAAACTATATAATATCACTCTTTAATAATTTGGAATCACCCTCAAAACTACATATCAAACTGATGATGGACTATCATTGATGAAAAATTGAATGAAGATAATGAGAAAAAACACTCAGAGAGAGAGCCCCATTTATAGGATACTTATCCCCCTACCTACTTTCTTCTCCTACTAGTGGTTTGGTGGGGTTGGAAACACCTCACAAACCAACAACATCACTTCAGGAAAAATAAGTGGGCCATCTATATTCATAGACAAAAATGATGCAGAAAATATTTTCCTAGAAGGGATTTTCAAAGTTAGTGGCCGAATCCTCTATTTTTATGCTCCATTATCCATTATTCAAATGTCTATTTTATTTAAGTAGAGTATGGGTATTTATGGGTCACGTTCAGCCAATGTTGTGTCCACATTTATATGGATTACACTTTTTTGTTTTGGAAATTTTAGTCGAGACATTTCTTGATCAACATAACTCAGCCATAAGAGGACATTGTGTGATCTCAATTACTTCATGATTTTATTATGTAATACCATGTTACATCATCTGATAATTCATAACTAATTTGGATAACAAATCACATAGATGAAACATGGGTCACATGATATTAAACATTATAAAATGATTGAAGTGATTTTAATCTCTCAATAGAATGATGAAAAATGGTCACACGATCACTTAATACATGGGGGGATGTCCTTTCAAAATTAAATTACTATTTATTGTAGCATGTCACAATGAATTCAATTATTAAATGACATGAAAAAAAGTTTTTTATAATTTGGGGATTGATTCAGGGATTTTCTCAATGCTATTTTGGTGGCACATTGTCATGATATATGATGTATATAGTGTGTTTGAGACGGAAAAGTAATAATATGTTTCTATTCGGCAAGTTTTTTTTATTTTCACAATGAAGGATCAATTTAGCTAAAACTCGTGATGCACATGATTTGAATAGATATCTCACATCATCAAGTGAAAAGAACATATTGTTTTTCTTCTATATATATTTATAATCACGTTAGTAGTGTTTTGAGTACCTTTCTTACATCATAGTGATAAAATGTTATTGATGTGGTTTATTAATCAAGATGTATGTCCTGGGTTTTAGAAATATTAAGCCTCCTGCCATTGTGTCACCTAGCATTGTTCTATCATCCATCCTTCTATGGTTTCTACCAATGTTTATGATTTCTATACTCTTGTTCATGTGATTTCCCATGAACCCTATCTACCACTTTTTTTGCTGTCCTGGTGGCTCCCATGGCACGGTTTAGGAGACTCCCACAAGACCCTATGTCATTCTGGCTAGCATGGTTAGCCCTGGATGACTAATAAATCATTATCTAGGGGACATAATCCATGTAGAATAGATGATATAAATGTTATTACTTTATGAAAATCACCATTTCCATGCCCACTATTAATGATATATTTATACATCCACATACTCTTCAAACATCATAAATCTTCAATATAAAAGTAAAATATTCACAATTATGGGTGAAAAAAATTTCCCACCCCCAAGTATGATAATTTTTTTAATTAAAAACTGACTTAATTCTATGGTAAATATTGATAACTTTTCCACATATATGAATATATAAGTATCATATGTATTTAACTTCATGAGTGGATCATTCTAGAGTATGTCACTGGGGAATTTGAGGTGTTGTTGATTGGAAATTTTTAACCCTTGTTGATTGGTTAATTCTAAAATAGGAAGTGGTTTTGTCATTGTGAAAAGAAACATAGAAATTAGAATGTGTATGAATTCTAGGATGGGTAAGGAATTGGTTGAAAAGATAGTTGTGGTGGTATTTGATGTTAGTTGGACATCGATTTGTATCCCATGAGAAATAGAATCATGTTGTATATTATTATATAATATAATAATGTATATATCAAAATCAGTGATCGATAACATGGGATAAGAGATGAATAACTATATCAAGAATTTCATTATGAAGATCTTACTCTTATGCATGTGGGGAAATGTAATAGTTTTCTGAAATGTTTTTCGTGGTGATCCATGTTTGGGAGGAAATGTTTCTCGAATCATCACTGATACCAAACATTTGTGTGTAATACCAAAAAAATATAATCACGTTGATTTTAGTTCTTATAATAAAACATGTTTCTTTCCATAAATGTCCATAAATTCCAACTAAGATGAAATTCATCATTGATAGATCCTCTCATGTTGTCATGAGATCATATAGTTTATAAGGATAATATGGGTTTGGTATCTCTCATTGATGGTGAATTATCAAAATTCTACATATGATAGGGGACATAGTATGTATAGATTGAATTTTCTAGGGCTATATTTTATTCCCCACATGTTTTGTATCATTTTATTCACATTGCTTTGATTTACCCCTAAGCTTCATATAGAATAAGACTTAGTGGGCTTGGATGTAGATTTTTCTTAGTCCTCCATATTATGGGTTTTAAAAATAATAGGTTTATTACCTCTCGCGTTTTATAGAATTGTAATATTTCCTGGATCACATAGAGTTCATTTCAAGTGATTAGAGACTCTACATGTTCCCAACATCCCCTTTTCATGTTTTTATCCTAAGGATCATTATGCCGCTTTCAATTTTTTGATTTAATGTCTCCCAAGATAGACCATTATTTATTAAATTTTCTATAAAATTTTTACTTGGACCATTTCTATCCTATGGTTTAGGATCTTATAACTCGAAACTGTGTTTTTTTGTAGTCTAAGAATGGCTAGATTGGATATTTTATGTGATATATTTTAGAGTCTTCTAGTTTGGAGCCTTGATGTACTATAGGGAAATGTATTCCTTCATGGAACTTAAGATTCTATAAAGTTTAAGGCCTTAGTACTAAGACATGATTGATGAATATGGAATTTAACCAACATACATGGAATAACCTAAAACACCATAAGGATCTGATATATTCTGTGGTGTTGCAAAATCTATCGAGGATTGGATTTTCTTACGTGAAATGATGTGATTCCTATAAATCATAGGTCGAAACCCTTATGCATTTCTAGAGTTGTATAAAAGAGGTGTATCCACTCTTTCCCAAAGGGATATGGAGGATTTATTCCAATAATATTGGTTAAGGGTGAAATACTATGTGATCTAGACCCACATATACATTTGGATTTATAGTGATGTAAATCATAATCCTAGGAGATTGAACCAATGAAACATGGTATGGGAATACATACATGGGATTACCTAAGATACCCTAAGGTTTGGATTTTTCCTGTGGTGTCTCTGGGGCCTATGAGATTTGGGGTCCCTTTTAAATAATAATGGGATGCCTTTGGATGATAATTCTAATCCATTTATGCATCAGTAACTTTGTAAAATAGAGATATCCCCTCCCTTTTCTATGGGGCATTAAATATTTGTGAAGAATCAAAAATCTACATAATGATATTTAGTATGAAGGAAAATCATTCCATTAATAGATCTGGCACTCGAGGGAAATTTAACACTTAATTTTTACAACAAAATACCTATGACTTGTGGTTTAGACTCATGAGGTGTGGACCATCAAAAACATAGGGAATGGAGTGTTCTATCCATATATTGAGATACTTTAAAAACATTTAAACTTAAAATTCAGCATGTTGAATCCTCTTGAATAGTCTAGTTGTGGGGATTTTAAATCCTGGTCATGGAATATCTGAGTTAACTATAGAGAGGAATATTTAGGTATAGATCAACCATCATTGATGATACAACCCTCTACTGTTCCGTAATGTCAAGGTGATAACTACTAGATTTAATGTGGACCATTTTTGGATTCGATAGCCTGTTTGGAAGAGCTAGTCCTAATTACCAGTCTTCTATAGAGAGGTTGTGTTAGCTCATAATTCAAAGAAACAATGGTGGTTTATGATATGTCCTATATTCAAGTAGGTTTACATCACCATAGAATTTGTGTCACCACTTACAAAACATGTTTTAATACTGAGAAGATATGAGAATCCATTACTCATTCATTTTCATAGACTATGGGTCCAACAATCAGTGATTGTATTTTAAAAGGGATACAATTTAGGTCATATGAGATTTATGAATTATTTATTTCTAGACTATTTTTTTCCTAATAAATGGAGATGAAGTGTATAGTAGGTGAAGACTTGAATTATTCACTACCCACCATTTCCAGGTTTCAACATAATAAGTTTTGTGTCTCTTTCACTAGTAGTTTAAGGTTGTGAAATTCGGACTATTATAGATTAGAGTTTAAGGTTGTACAACGTCGACAAAAGTTCATGCCCTTTAAGGTCATGATGCACATGGAACTAATAATAGGGTTATTAAAAAGTGACAAATTAGGATTCCCAGTGTAATGAAAAATATAATATACTTCTGAACAGAAGGTGATAATCTCATAAATAATGGATCAAGGTTATTATTTCTTCGGAAATTGAATGAGAAAATCATTCTAGGTATGTTTCCAAACACCCTCACCAGATGAGTTCCCCTATGGTTGTGATAGGCTAAGATGTAATATAAATACCTCTTTATAGAGACAAAAATTCCCTGGTAGTTTTGCCTCAACATTTATGCATCAATAGAAAATTCAAGTAGTGAGATATATTTTTACTATTCTAGGTCCATGAATTGTTTTCGGAAACCCAAGGAACTCAAAGAAAAAAGTGTGGTATATGGACTAAGGTTCCTATAAGATGAAAGAAGTACCACATATCCTCTTTGACATGGGTACAACTCTTGTGATCCATTTATAAGGAACAATAATGGGCTATAGCCTAATCATTTTAATATAATATAGTGGGGATCTATTTTTAATGTTTTAATGACTTGTAGAAAGGATTTTTACCTTACACTTTAACTTCATGTGGTAAGTACATATTTCATTACCCACAATTTTATCATAATTTTTTAAGTATGTATATACTAGAAAAAATTGGGCATGATGTATTGTGTAGAAAAGAAATCGACGTAATGTATTAACTTGTACATAAGAAAAATCACCTTGTATAATGTAACCCTTTGATGTTTGGAGTGTATTATTTTTGTTGGTTGTTGTATTTAGACCCTTGATTGGAGATCTTAGAAATTAATATGTATTTCAGGTGGAAATAATAAAGCCACATAGAGTACATAATGGGGAATGGAGTTTAATATCATGTGTTAAGTATTTGGGATCCAAAATCAGATGTGGGAATATTGTGGCTAGATATAAAGATAGAAAAATGTGTGTAACTATGTATCCTATGATAAATAGGATTCAATACACTCATAGTTCTAGAGTAATTACCCTCATATGAAAGTTTGTCCTATATGAAAGAGATGTATTTTTATGATTTGTTATGATTGGGCCTAATGTTGGAGATCTGAGCATATTACATATCTTCTGATGATAGAAATCTTGTGACATGACGTTCATGAAAGGTAAATTCACTATGCAGGGCTAAACCATACACAGAGGTGGGAATTGTTTCATTTTATTTTTTTATTTAGGACCAGGATTGTGGATCCAGTCAAAACTATGTATCCTATGATGGTAGGAATCAATCCACACATAGTTCTTGAGTAACCATACAGTTTAACTTCATTTATAAAGGACACAGTCTTTTAGATATGAAAATTGGTAATGTCGTGGGAACCATGGATAGAAATATGGGCGTCACAACATATCCCATGACAATATGAATCAATACACATGTATTTCATGAAAAGAGGTGTTGTGAGAGACCATCACCAATAATTGTGGTCCTCTTTGGTGAGGTCCACAGAAATGTAAAAAATTATGTTATACAAGGGACATCAACTGTGCAGTTTAGCATCATATGGTGAGGAATCATGGTATGCCTTTTATAGTCTTCCATTCAAGACCATGTCAAACCTATCCTGAACTTTTATTCCTAGATTTTGTGGGTTATCCAATATTGAAACTAAAATTCTCATGTGATCAATTATTGGTATTAGAAACAACTAATGTAAATGGATCCACTCACCATGAAGATGCAATTAAGGATCAAATAAGAGAATTTTGTATAATCTTATGGAAGGATCAAGATATAGGATTGATGCATCCCTTGTATATCATAAATATGATAATCAATGCATACATGATTTAAAAAACCCATTTATTTTATGTCATGATTAAATGACATTATCCATGGATGTTAATGTCATGTGCTAAGGACAAGAATCAACTAACATGAATGAAGATCAGAATTGTGGAATCGTGGCGTTTTATGTCATCTAGTAAGAAGTATTTCCACACATTTCAATGTCATGTGATAATGATGAGGATCACTCAACATTAGAGAAATGTAATCTTGTGTCTAGTTCCAAAAATAATACTTTACTTGTTACTAAATATCATTTACTAGTAGGAATCAAGCTTTATGCATTACTAAAAAAGTAATCGTTTTAGTGTCATTTAGAAAGGAAACCAATCGTGCATTTTAATTTCATGTGGTAACTATATATTTCACTTGATATGAATGAATATTAATGATTGTGGGATCCATTTTGTTTTAATTCATGTGGTGAATATGTACTCTATATATTTTATGTCTTTTTTTCAGGATGATCTCTTTACATTTAATCAACATGTGGATAGGATGACCTTCGACACCTCCTTCTTGACTAGTTTGGGATATCATAATTGGAAGTGTGAAATGGGATTCAGTGTGTTTGGGAGGTTTATTTTTTCTAAAACTCTCCATATATTCATGTCTACATCTCCTTCATCCGAGTTATATTACATTATCATGTTATATCATAGAGGATTACTCTCTAAGTTGCATGTTGACCACGATGAAGTGATTCTAATGGTTGATAACGAACTAAACATGGAAAACCATGTATTTTGATCATCTTTATATATGAATATGACATATATTTTTAAGAAAAACCCTATAAAAAGGTGTCTAGTAAAGGGATGTGGATTTTCATATCCATGGGAGATAACACCTTGGGGTGGATTACCATTATATATATTCATAGTAGAATACACGTGAAACATCTCCACACAACCATGAGGAAGACTATCATGTTAATTATTGGCTACATCATGGGTTAAAGAGTGCATAGATCTCTGGGGTGTCTTGATTGTGTCTCAAACAACCTCAAGGACACTTGACATTGAAAAGATCAAGGGTATGAACCATGATTTTCATTGGGGAAATAATGCTTTGCCCAACTTTTTGTGGATTAACATGTATATAATTCTTCTCTAAGATGACTTATAGAATCTTATGATAATCATATAGAACAATATGAATTTGTTCTCATTATTTAGAATCTATTGCAGTATATCAGTGATCTTCTATTCATAGGGATATAAGCCTTTCCCAAGGCATGTTCCTCTCTCAATTGTTGAGTCCCATAAAAAATGGAGATATGAGCCTGATCTCGGGCCATTGAAATATATCATTGGTCTTTTGCGATAAGACTATGACCCTTTTAAAAGGCATGTTTTACTCTTACTTTGTGATCCCCATTTGAATCCGCGATTTGAGTATGATCTTTATACCACATCCTTAATCAGAATATGATGATAATCCTCTTATATGGGATAATGGGTTTGTGATTTCATCGGATTAGTATCTTGTTCATACTATTTATGTGTTGTGCTACCTTGGTTGTTTGTATAAGAATATTTGCTTATCTGAGCAAGTTAACAAAAATATACCGAAATAGCTAGTTTGTTTTTGTCAAAATGCACTGAAACTTCAACGAGATATGAATATTAATATATTCCTATTCTATCTGAAATACCGATATACGTTACTTGACTCCCTTGTTTTATGTTGGATTATATTCCCACCCAAATTATCATTATTCCATCAAGAAATGATCATAGTATTTATGAACAGGGTAATGGATTCTTAACCTCCCCATGTTTCTAACCTAAATATGATAGCAAAATATTTCTATAATATTAGAGCCATATCTATCTTATCCATAGATATCCCCATTTTAGAGGGTGTCATTGGAAACCAGATCTATGTGATTGGGGATGTGACTATATCAGTGGTGGTTTTTGAAACTGTAACTTCCACCTGACTCTGATGATTTCACCCAATGATTGCAGTGCCACACATTTTTTATATTGTCTCTAGGTTGTGTTCCATGAAGTTTATCATCATGTAGTAAATAAAGAATTATTGGTCATGTGGAATGCTTTAGGACCCAGGAAACCGTAAATATCTTATTAGGATGACAATAAATTTGTACATATTTATTAAAAACTCAGGCAATATAATGTCATAATGAAGGGATATGATCCATGTAGTCTTATGTCATGTAGATGGGAAATCATCCATGTAGTTTAGAATCATACTATAAGAAACTAGTGCATTAATTTTAATGACTTATATTTAGGACCTGGTCCATTCATTTTAATATATTTTTCTAAGGATGATGGACATTCTGTTTAATGTCTTGAGGTAAAGATAATGTTTTAGAGTTTAACCTCATTCAACTAGGAATTTGTTGTTCAGTTTTACATCACAGAACAAGGATGTCACCATGATGTTTTTCATAATGAAACTAAGAAATAACCATGATGTATAATGTCCAGTGACTAAGATGTCACTATGAATTTTAATTTCTTGTGACTAGGATTTCACCGTGTACTTTAACATCTTGTGACAAGGTTATCACCATGCAGTTAAATATCATGTTACTAGGATCTTGTCGTGCAGTTTAACATCATGGGAATATGATTTAATGGTGTAGCTTTACAACATTTGACTAGGATGTTTCATGAAATAACTTATTAATAGGGAGGATTTATCCTTTTTTATGTTGTTAGAATGACTATTATACATATAGAATGAGTTTTGAGATCTTAGAACTCTTTATAGCCTTCACTTTCAGGATGATCCAACCAATCATTAAAGCTGAGAATACTCTCTATAGTGTGTATGAGAATTCAGTGGTAGGGGACGTAATCATAATGACCTGTCAACCACGCCACATCCAACATCCTCATCAATGGGGGTTTTATCTGATCATTATTAATGGAATAATTAGTATACTCTAGAAAATGAATTGACTAGAAGGAATATTCCTTTTTAATATTTTCTTCAAGAGATGAGCCACAATACTGCTTCCCCCACATACTGCATATGCCTTTGTTTATGTGGTTATATGGATGAGTTTGGAGTCCAGAGTGTGAAGCTCTGGTATTCATTGGATTTTTGGTAGGTGTTGATCCATAAGGTATGTTGAATGATACAGACACATCCCACTTATTAAAAGATCTCGAATCACCTATAGGTTTTGTTTTCACATCTATGATCAGAAGGTTTCCAGAACATCCTCAATGACGGGGTGGAAAATATGGAAATTACCATTTCCATATGGGATGGTGGGATGAGAAACTTTTTCTAGATTAAAATAAATGTGTGGATAAAAAGTGTGAATATTCTGCCAAAAATTTGGGTTAAGGTACTTCACTATAAGGTGGGATTCTATAGGTCGGATCTAGAACAACATTCCACGGTAGAGATCATAGGAGTATACCCAAAATTATTTCTTATAGAACCATATTCTCTTTTTATATTCAAATGATCTATACATCTCAATAATTTTACTTATCATTTTCAAAGGGATGAATAGAAGGATCGATGACAAAACCCATTCCTCTGTATTTGGTAGGGTGATTATATGATGACAAGAGTTTTGATGTGGCCCTTAGAGACTAAATAAACTGAGGACATTATCCATAACCAATATCACTATAGTATCAAATACCGATATGGTTAGTAATACATGTAGATAACTAAATGATACCACTAAGAATTTCTTTTCCCATGCTATTGGTAT
Organism: Viscum album; assembly: GCA_963277665.1. NCBI lineage: Eukaryota > Viridiplantae > Streptophyta > Magnoliopsida > Santalales > Viscaceae > Viscum > Viscum album. The sequence continues at coordinate 372,889,886 of OY728134.1, forward strand.
AACGTATCCCAACCTACTATGAATCAGATGACTAGAGGAGGGAATGATTTCACTCTTCATGATTTTCCATGCACATATATATTGACGAGTCTTTGGATCTGATTGATATCATATTGATTGATACAAAAGTGGGATATTTCTCCTCTAAAATGGAGTACATCATTTTGTGGGTCAGTTCTCAATGTACAATTTCATGGATTGATGCCCTTTGTAACATTTTAGGTGTTAGTTCCCTTTGTACCATTGGATTGGTCAGTTCCCATGATACCATTTGATGGATTTGGTGCCTATTATACCATTTGTGGGGTCTTTTTCCATGATATCGTTTGAGGGGTTGGTTCCCATTAGACTGTCTGAGGGGTTTTTAACCATATTAAAGAAGATATATGGGTAAAATATGATAAAACATTTCCTAGACCAGTTGAATTGGGTTATCCTTAGAATTACATGGTAACTAAGGATGGGTGTGATGATGTCAAAGGCTTGTTGAATGTAATTATACAAGATTGATTTTAGGACATTTTTTTGATATGCTACTAGGCCTCAAATAGATCAGTAGTATCAAGGATTAAATATTTATCCAAATATACATTGTTAGGATACCCCTATAGGGCTTTTACAACTAGGTTCCCAAATATGAATAGTTTGTGTAGGAACAACCTCCTCTGTCGCTCCTTGTGGAATCATGATCACTTGCCAGTGATGTTGAAAATAAAGGGTGGGAGACCCCCTAGGAAGATCCTGGGTGACTATCCTGATATGTTGATTACCCTCATACACCTATATGAGGTGTGGAACATATACATTATTGTGTTCTATGGTTAAACACCGAAAATAGATGAATGTGGAAATAAGGGGAACTTTCTCTCCTATTCTTTTTCATGGGGAAGATGAATGGGGGAAACTCATCCTATGAAATATTTCATGAGATAATTATAATGTAATGAAGGAGATGTTAGTGTGCTAATAATGGACCAATATATTTAACAACTAATACTAGAAATGTTGTTTTTGAGACAATGTATGTCGGGGCCGTAGAGACAATGAATATTGTGAGGAGACTACAGATTCAGTTGGCCAATTCATTGATAACATTTCTATTAGAATTAATATAGATATTCTATAGATTAAATTAGACACCATATTAGTGTAAAATCATAAATATGATTACATGTTTGAAAAATAAATTTCATGGTTTTATGGAAAAATAGGTGGTCCCTTCATTTTATGAAAGGATCAGCATTGTTAAAAGAAATGTCTTGGGTTCACCATTCAATTTCGTGATGAGCACTGAAAAATGGTACTGATGGGAATGATACTATCTATATTTATTAATCCATGAAATATATGACAATGTTAATTAATTTTCACACCATGTTCACTATTTTTTTTAGAAAAGACATGGATGGAATCAACATGATGGTTTGATTGTGGGGGAAAAATTCCTTACTTAGTCACTCACATATGGTTTACCATATATTTAGAATTCCAAAGAAACTCCCAATAGTTCCCATATACATTACTATGTATGGAACTAATTTCCAAATGCATATGGTGCTTTTGTATTTCAATCACAATGACGATTAGGAGCACATATTGGTCAAGATGATGGGAGGTCAGGCTCATCGTACCCTACTGGGGGGAATTGATTCATACCCCAAGAGATGTTTAGCAATTTATGATAAGTTTGCAAAAAACTACTCATGCCCCAATAATGGACTAATTTCCAATTGATAATGACATCATTATAAATATGTATTTAAAGCAGTGACTTTGCGCATGCCAAGGGCTCCCCATCACTCTCCCATTTATTTATAATGCTTTGGTTTGTAACCATGTTTGGGAACTATGAAATTTATTTCCATAAAGAGAGGTGGTTAGTGAATTAGAGTATGGATTAAACCCCTACATGGAATCCTACATATCCTGTGAAAATTGTAATCAATACCCACGTAGTTCGTTTGATACTGATTATGGTCATGTGACTGGACCCATCTATGCATTTTATCATTATGTGGAACAAATGTAAATATCAGGCTCAAACCTCAATGAAGAATCCTATGTATCATGTTTGATACAAGAATTAGATTCTATTTAGTTCTTATAATTGGTGTTTGTGTCATATGATATATTAAAATCGAGGCCACGAGTGGGACTTATGCATAAATGGATTCCCAGGATTTCATGGTATAGAGTATTACCCTTTCAACGTATGTGAAATGTAATTTGACTTGCATCCAAATGGATACCCCACCTTGTGGAATTCTCGTCACTTTAATAGTACAACAATCATATGTATCTATGACTGCATGAGTTATTCTTACTCTAAGAATGATGCAGTAGTAGAAAATTGAAAAAATTACATGAGAGGGTCTCTGTATAGGGATTATACATTTAATATTTCCTTTGAAAGGAATGATTACCTGTGTCAAGGAGACTATGTTATTGAACTCAGGAATTTGAAACGCATCTTACACATCTGGTTTTATAACAGGCTTCGATGTCATCATAGTTCAATTGGATTTTTACTCCATTCACATATGAGGTCAAATGGTCATCCACTATGAAAGATTATGTCCCGATGGTTGAAATGTATGTGGCATGATGGGACATAAAGGGAATTGGATTCCTATTACACCTCGGGCCTTAGGAAGGCATCCTACATATCCTATATACATTGAAAATAGATTTCTCATATATTGGTTCACCCCTAACAAATTTATGGGTTTGGGGTACTCAACGAATGATCAACACTAGTACATTGAATGATTCTAATGTCTGAGCTCATATCACATACGTTGATCAATGATGATGGATAGTAGAATTGTGGGTCAATTTATTTTTGTAATTATTAAATACATTGTACATGAAGGGACTTACACCAATGTGGATGCCCATTGGATATCAGGTCTTACAAATGCATCCTACGTACCCTTGTTATGGTGGGAATCGGAGTTCTTATACATCACTCATCCATTAACACACTGATGGGATATGGTGGATGATCCTATTAACAGACATCATTTTTATCAACATGGTTTTAGGAATTATAGAGGATTATATGTGGATAAATAATATTTTCTCAAGACTTACACACTGAGGCTTCCCCCACAACAAATCAATTCTCTATCATATGATGGTTGAAGAGAAACATTGACCTTATCATGTCTATCAAAAATCATGAAACTTATATGGTAAAATTATTATGTAACCATTGTTAATTAATAATATTTCCCTTATAAAATGGGTATGTGTAAAAATTATCTTGGATGGGGTCCACATGGCATGGGTCCAGGTGGGTCTACCATGAGAATTTGAACTGCCATAAGGTATCTGCATGACATGTCATTTCTATCTACCAGACACGTCTGGACATGTCTAAATGTTTTTTCCTAATCAATTGAGTTGCCTTGGATGTGTTCTCGTTATCAAAGTGGATTTCTTCAAGATTCATCACAGAACCTTAGAAAATAATTATATGGTCCTCCATATTACAAAACTGACATGTACATAATATTTCTCAATATTCACCACCTTGTCATGGATTCCCTCTTATTAGAAAAGAAGACATGTATAATAAAAATTTCATAATAAAAAGATGAAATTTATAAGTATTTTCTCATGATTGAAGTAGAAATGACTATACACTATTGTAAGATCAGCCTGACTTGGCTTTGTACTGTCACATGATAATGCTGATATGTTAATAAACTATCTCATTATGAATTTGACTTCTCTAGATCCTATCTTATGATAATATAGGAATGTCAAGATACAATTGTCTAATGAACATGTCATGTTTTAAGGTTATCTTATGATAATGTAGACATAGTCTAGTTTCTATCACCTAATCAAATTGGATTCTCTTCATAAATTGACCTGAAAATCATAACATTTCAATCAAATATCAAATGATCAAATTGAATAGTTCAATACCTGTCATATGAACAAATTGACTTTTACTAGGTCACGTATGGACATAGTGAGATCATTGAGAAATACTTTGATAATGTGGGCATAGGTTATTCATCTGCTGAGGTCATGCAGACATATTTATAATCTATTACATAAAAATGGTAAATTATATAGGGTTGAGGAAACTTTCCCAAAGGTATTATGCCAAACTATTAATGGGAAATGATGCATTCCTGAATGTGAATGATTGGGGAGTATATTATAGTGTGGACATGGTGATAGGACGACCATTCCATGGACACATACCCATGTCAGAAATCAATAAAATGATGACCCATTATTAATGTGATTTTTATAAACTCATAAGGCCCTTGTGATGGAGTCTATGTGTATGTATAGAGGAAACTTGTTGAAAATAAAATAATTTGTTAGGGACAACTATGCATATATCCCAGTCTATTTCCATTGGTTGGACTACATGTCAATAGGTTTTTACATGACACTATGTGATTCTTGAATTCCTATAATCATCATTACCTCATAAGGTCTTATGATGGGTTATATACATTAGTGTGGTCGGGCCCAAGGATTTCACTGCATGCATGGATGGAAATTTTCATTTCATGTCGATGGAGGGTGAAAGAAATATACAGTACACATCCTAAATCCTACTCCATGAGGATCAATACGAGACATTGTGAAAATATGATTGATTATACTTGTCTTTTCATGAAAAAGATGTGTTTTAACCAACCACACCCTTAAAACACACGATCTTCTTGGGATAATACAAGGGACTCCACATACAAGTGCTAATGCTGCCAATTGGGGTCACATACATAGAAAAGGGCCACAACAAAGGAATTTAGTCCCATATTAATGCATGGGGTTTACACCCTTGGTGTATCCTTAACATAACCATAGACATGTAGGGTGTTACCCAAAAAATACATTTCTTCTGAATCTTTGATCAAGAAACACAACAATGAGGGTTCACGGAGTAAAAAGATACATATCCACTGGTGTATTCATGTAGACACTTTGAGTTTTCTTTATACATAGATCACTATCCAATTCAACCACATGAGGTTCTATTACTCATTGATTGTGTGACCCAAAGAGTTGTTCTTTGGGGGATCTCCTGGAAGAGTGTTTGGATTCCTGATCGAGTAGAAACACCATATTATCAGTCGTATTCACCATGTGTTATCTTTTAATGTGATCACTTGAACATACGATCTTGTTATGATTTCTCACAAAAAAATCTTTTGGTGAGTTCTCATGATTAAAGCCTCATAATTACGTGCAAGATATTTCCAAAGGTAGTGGGTGATTACTATATTTATATACTATTATATCCTTTTATCATGTGTCTATTTTTTAATGGGAGATGAGGTATTTATAAGACAATGAAGGTAGAGTTTGATACTACTTTTAACTGGGGGAGTGCTATGTGTTTTCACTCAGTATTGGATACTTTGAAGGATTGAAATCATGGAGCCTTACGATGGATTCATGTGATCTCCGTTACATCATTTTTTTCTTATGTAACATCATGTGATAAAATTTGAAAATTCTGAATTAATTTTGATAAAAAAACATATATAAAATAGGAGGGTCTTAAAGATATAAACATAATTTAATGATTCCAGTGACATCCTTTTCTCATTCACGTGATCAAAATATGGTTTTGTGATTTCTTCACTCATGGTTGGACATTATTTTTGCATTCCACTAGTTTATGTGATTGTATATCATGCAACATTGATTCATGAAATACATAAAAAATAATGAATAATGTGTTACTATAGTTCCATCCGGAATTTGTCTTGATGCCATTATAGTGGATTATTTTCTTAAGCTGCGATGGGAAGAGTGTTTTCATGATGAAAATAATGATAGATTTTTCTTCTTAGATTATGATTGGGGTTTAATTTACATAGTGTGGGTTTAATTTATTTTGAACACATGATGTGTGGGATTAAATGGATATCTCATATCATTGAGTGAATAGATCATATGGATATTCTTATATATGACCTTTTAATGAACTGAATAGTGCCGATAGTTTCTATCCCAAATAAAAACCCCATAAAAATATCATTGTAGTTTATTAATCAAGTAGTGAATATTGGTGGTTCTGAAAGCCAAAAACCCCTTTTAGAGTGTCGCCCTCATGGTGGTGTCGCATGTCCTTCCACCATTCATACCTATGGAGATGTGTTCTCTCTTTTGGTTCATGGCATAGTAGAAGCATGCAGATTTGTGAAATATATTAAAATTTATTTTAATAATAATTGGTTGAAACCAAGAGAAAGTATCTTACATGTAAAATTTAAAATTAATTTATTTAATATTTGAATTTAAATATAAAAGGGGTTAAGAACAATATTTATTTGTGAATATTTATCATCCAAAAAACCCATCCATATTACCTTAATTAATCTATGGGGATTGATGGATAGATTCTATCTAGCAGTGATTCAAATGTGATCATATGATTTGTGGGGAACACCACTTGATCTCTAGGGGATACATGGTGATTGAAATGTCTTGCATTGTGCATTATTAACTTCTTGTTCTTTTGTCTTGAATAAATTACTCCATAAATTATTTCTCTCCAGAATGAGAGTCTAGGAGAAGTTGAGTGTTAATTCTTTGTTCATAACAACTCTCTAATATCTATTTTTTGATGATCAACAGAGTTCGAATAGCTTATTCTTTATAGAGTTTGGATTTAAGAGAATATATTATTTAATTTTATATATTCCGTTAAATAACATTTCTTACATTTAGTAAATATCATTCTGTATATTAATAATTATATGACTATTATTTTGTGCCACTCACCAACATGTGCAATAACAAATACTATATAAGATTCTTGTTAATTAAAATTTGTCAAAAGACTCGGTCTTGGTCCATTAAACCTCCTATATCATTTGATGAACAACTAGATAAATATTATATTCCTTATAATATTTTTTTCATAATCTACATAATAAATATTTTAAAAATATTCAATAGATAAAATAAATATTTTATTCACATTTCAGCGAATTAATATCTATTTAATTTATGAGATCAATATAACATGAATAAAATTATTCCATAGACATGAAAATAATATTTATTCCAATAGTTAAAATCAATTTTAATTTAATCAAGATAAACGGATAAACATAGTGTGTGGCCCTCTATGATTCGTTCTCATTGCAGTTAGGTGGGCTTGCCTAATTTCCATGATTAAAATATTGAAATGGGTCAACGAACCCTAGAGAAAACACAAAATGTATCAATGTCAAAAACAAAATTTGTACACTCCCTATGGAATGTAATAACTTTGTCACAATATCTAACCATGTAGGTTTCACATCCTTGTAAAAAAAATATATTCTTGATATGTATTTCTATTACTATGTGAAATAAATAGGTTGTTACACCATAGCTATGTAATTTTATGTAACGGTTCTTTTGTAATAAAATAGATGAGATTTCGGGTTCCATAAATATGGAAGGGAAAAATCATTCCCTAGCTTATTCATTAATTACATGTCACTCGTGAGGGACCCAAAATATTCAAATTCATCATGAAATATTATCATCATGGTTTATAAGACAAATCTATGTTTGTGAGTTGTATCATGGATTAAAAATAATCTTAATATCTAAGTTCCAACACACATGATAGTATATCAGATTATCATATCACACCAAAACATTTTGAATTCATACTTGTGGGTATATTCTCATAATCTACCATCATGGATATTACCAACTGTGATCTTTGTGATATGAAGCCTCATATTCATACATATACATTCACATGACAGTATATGTACTATGTGTCCCTTCATAGTATGTTACCTAACTACAAAACATTATTTGAAAATATCATCATAGCACATCATGTTTCTCATTATAGAAGGGAATATATATGACTATATCAATGTGACATATACTCTAGAACAATATAATATTAGAATCACAAAGAAAAAAAATATGTAAAAAATGTTTTATTAATATTCAATACATATAATATTCATGTAATCAAAATAAATATAGTTGGTTATTGGAAACTAAATACAACAACCTCCCAATTAAACCAATGAAAACTGCCAATGAATATCAGTCTACTAGGCCTTACATTATAATCATGTTTTTGGTGAGTCATGGATTTAGTCATTTGGTCCACCATGTTGTCTTCCATGGAAATACTGTTACTTTCACTTCACCTATCTCAGAGAAATCCCTTAGGAGATGAAAATTATGAACTATGTGTTTCATCCCCTAATATTACATTGGCTCATTTGCATGAGAAAACATTTTAGTATTATAATAATAGAGTGTGATAGGATATCTATTGATTTGTATCAAATCAGGTTTTTGGATGATGTTTCACATCCATTATTCTTTATAAGATACCTCATAAGACACAATAATCTCATATTCTAATAAATATTCAGCAACAACTACCTTCTTTGATCTCTTCCAACTCACAAAACGTATATTAAAATGTAATATGTATCCCATTTTGACTACATGTCAACTTAATCATTTTTTAAACTAGAACTTTAATATCCTTTAATAACTAGTTCATTATTATATCCATAAGCCACAAACATATCATTAGTATGAATCATATACATTTTGATAGTATTGAGTTCTATCTAACTGTGGTCACCTATATCTACTTGATATCTTCCTACCACACTAAATGTGTAGGTGAAATATATCATAGAACCTAGAATATCATACATGAATTACCCAATCACTAATTCATATGGATTCATTGATATTATCTTTCATTATTCAGGTTTTTGAGGACACATTTTCCTAGAAAATGAATATCATATGATGATTGGAAAAAACCCCTATTGTAATGTTCCATACTTAATCTCTTAAGTATCTTGTCAATGTATGTACTTTGACTTAGGATGTGAAGCCTCTATGATCTATCATGATGGATCACACTCCTGGAATATATTTTACCTCACTGATGTCCTTTATAGATAATCATTTATTCAACCATACCTTCAAAAATTGAATGAATCATATTTAGTTTCCAATGAGTAATATGTCATTAAAATATATTATTAAGAATATTACTGCACTCCCACTAAAACATTTATAGACACACTACTCTCATTAATATCTTATGAATCCAAATTACAATATGGAATCATAAAAATTGATGTTCAATGAACATGATTAATTCTTTAGTCTATTAATAGATTTTTACAAATTTCATACCTTGTTGGAATCATGATTAGTAACAAACCCTTAAAGATCTATAATATATACTTCTTCATGAAGGTTCCCATTAAGGAATTCTATTTTGACATCCATTTTCCCAATCTCAAAATCATGGAAGGCTGAAATGGCATGTATAGTTATGATGGATTTCTGCATTGAAACTGGTGAAAAGGTTTCATCGTAGTCAATGCCTTGATGATGTTTAAACCATTTACAAACAACTAATGTTTTATATGTTCTTAATTATCCATATATTCCAAAATTCATTTTCAATACCCATTTTCAACCATTGGTATTTAAATATACTTGCGGGTCTACCGAAATCCCAATATGTTTTCGATAGACGAAATCCATTTAATAATTCATGGATTCATTCCACATGGAATCATTTGTACCACATAAAAATTTATTTTATGTTATAGGATCATTATTATCAACTAATAACAAGTCACCATCCTTAATGACTATAAAACCATACCGTTCTAGTTTTCTATCAACTGTATTACGCCCACATAGTAATTATGTCTCCAAAACAAATTACATTTCCATGGGACTTTGTGTAATCATTTCATTTGTGAACTCTTATGTATCTTGATATCATACTTAATTGATGTCTACCTCCCACCACTATAAATTTTATAGATAAGACCCTCTCATTAAATGTGGGACATCTATCAACTAAATCATTTTTTACTAAAGGATTGTATATTTATTATCCCTTTGTTTATGTGGTATATCCTATAAAGGTGATATTTGTTCCTTGGGGGTGAAAGATTATTACTAGAAGAGGCCTTAAGAAATTATTCAAATCTCCACACATAAAATTAATACAATAAAAGTTTCTCTCCATTCCATTATTGGTATAGTACATCATCTTTTTCTTTAGTTGGAACTCGGTTTATTATGCATGTGAATTTTTGTAACATGTATCCCCAAATGGATAATGGTAGACTCTCATGACTTATCATTGATATCACCAAGGCCATCAAGGTAAGGTTCTTCCTTTCTATTAATTAATTAAAATGAGTTGTATAATGATGAGTGAGTTGATAAAAAATCCCAAAATCCCATAGATAATAAATGAATTTCTGATTAAGATATTAGCCACCATGGTCTGATTGAATTTTCATTATCTTATTACCAATCTGTTTGTCATCATCATTAATGATTTCCTTGAATTTATCAAAATAATATGAATTATACCACATTATGTAAACATATCCATATATACTAAAAGCATCAATAAAAGTTATAAAGTATGAGTACCATCCACTTATGTCAATATAAAATTTTCTACACACATCTGTATGAACTAATTCATTAAGATCATTATCCACTTAACCATATATAATAAATTATTCTTTAGTAAATTTTTACATAAAAATATGTCTGACATACACGATGTGGTTTTAGTTCAGAATAATCTAAATATCAATATTGATGTAAATTAGTCATGTTCTTTAAATTTATATTTCCTAGCTGGTGATGAAAATTTCGGTTGGGATATGGGTATTGTGAAGTTATTTCGTTATCAATTTTCATTCTTTGGTTTATGGAATCCAAAACATAAAACCATTATTTAAATGTGCAATACCATAAATAATGTTATCATGAAAATAGAAGACAAATTTATTCCAAAACGTTTAAATACATTATTATATATAGAGTATAGATACAAAAAAAATAATGGTTTCAGTAATAGAAGGAACACAATAAAAACCCATTAAAACCATGATCATTCTGTTCTTAAATGTGAGGTGAAAGTCCCTAGTAGGTAAATATGAATGTTTAACACCATTGGCAGCTTGATGATCTACCTCTCCTATGTAAATAATTCTGAATCTACATGGTTCCTATATTTTAATACATATGCGAGCACCAAAATCTATATATAATATCAAGCTTGTAGAAATAGATAAATTTCAATTGATAACAAATGCACCTGATGAATCCCTTGCATCTTTGTGTGGGTGTAGTTTTTCTTCCAGTGGATGTTCAAGCCACATGTGAAATAGATAGAATCATGTTACCTTGATTTCCCATTTATCTCCATCCTCATTAAAGCGCGTAAAGAATCTTTAGGATTAAATATATTATCTTTCCATTTTATTTTTGTTTACTATAAGGATGGACTATTTTTTATGATCTATATCTTTATCTACTTGGAAAAGAAGAATTATGAGATCTGTCAAATACTTCTCCATTATGAACATACTAAAATTCACAAAAAGCAGGATAATATCTAAGGTAGAGATGTCAGAATGAGTTGAGTGCCCAATTCTTCGGGGAGTTTAATCCATATAAATCAAGTTGCTCAATTTCTCCAATGAGATTAATTACATGAGGCCCATATGGGGAAACCATTACATGCATTCTATAAAAGATATCCTTGGAAATAAAAAACCATTTCTCTCTATCTCTCTACCAGAAATGACCACAAAGGTACTCAAGAATTCTATATGTGTTTATGTTTTTGTGAGACTTAATTTGTTTACTAGACATCATATAAACCATAAAAAATTGAATGTTAATGGAATCAGTCAAATGTTTTTCAAAGGCAATGAACTCCTCATCAATCACCTCTTTTGAATGCATATTAGGCCTTATGGATTATAGAACATATAATTTATGGTCACAGCGTAGCACAACCTAAAGGCGTCTAAACATCATCTAGATGTTACTTCTAGCTAGGATGTTATTTTTCTCCAATATAGGTCATAGGGATAGTGTGGATGATAAAATTTTACTTTTATTCAACATTTTAAGATAGAATATTATTATTACATTTCATTATTACGAAATAAGTGAGATATAAAAATGTAAATGTTTTTATTTATTTATATATCAAATCTCCAACTATTTTATCAAGTCTCGATATTCCTTACCGTTGAAAACATAATTTCCTATTACTTTAACATTATAGTGGATGTGATCCCCATTAATTTTATTAAAGATCCACAAATTTTCAATGAAAATCTTAATAAAGTAATTTGGTAAGTGGTATTGCCAACCGTAGGCCCACATCTTCTTGATCCGCTGAGTGGATTCCCCTATATAGAAATCATGACATAGATTTCTTCAACAATTTCCTCCGAATTGTTATTGAATTAAAATTTTTCATTTAACTCAACAAAATTCTAGATATGTAAACCAAAAAATCTCATGATAACTCCTCTATAAAAGTAATTTTCCAGAAATTCTCCATGTACTACCCTTAGTTATGTGTTTTTGTTCCCAATCAGTTAAAGAAAAGTTTTGTTTGAATTAATATTTAATGAAGGTATTTTAATTTGTTATACTTGAATTATATATTTTCTTACCATTTACGCAACTTTGTAATATTAAGTGGATGTCACATAGTTAATTAACAATGACTGAATAAAACATATATGCATAATTTATTTTTTTAATTTACGTATTTTAACATTAATTCATTCAATTAGTTGATCATGACCTTTTATCCAATAAAAATATAATTTCACATATAGAAATAGTTAATTAATTAAATTACCCATTCATGAGCATTATCAAATGGTTGATTTAATGAGAATACATTAAATCAACCTTTGAACTAGAGGTAATAACTCATATTTTCGGTCCTGAAATGAGTTATAACATTTGACCAGTATGTCTATATATCACCTAGGTTGTCATCATTATGGTTCCATCCTGATCTGCTTCCCCACTCCCTGGTTAGCTAAATTAATTAAAAATATTTATTAAACGTAGGTTAGGTGTACAAAAGTATTGGTTTAAGGGGTTACAGAAATGAAATTGGACACATAGGTCCTATATAATAAAGGATGGAGGGATGAAAAGTGTGACATCATTTTATTTAATATTAAATAATTGCATACTCATGAATTAAATTAAATTATAATATCAATAATGTACACCGGTCTTGGTCAACCTCATGAACAGTAAGACATGAAATGAATATGAAAAATTATACGATGTGAATTCATTTATATATTCTTTATCTTATTATTTAAGATAAGCACTCTTGCATTAAATAATTAATTAATTAATTATATTTTATATTATTGATCATCCAATATTATTTGGAGATACCCAAAATTAATGGAATTGTTTGAAAATATATAAAAGTTCCAATAATAACATATTAATTAAAATAAATTTATTGAGCATTAAATGTTCCAATAAACCATTATAAATTTCAAAACATATAACGTTGTTTATATTAATAAAATAACCTTTGAATACTTCAATTTAAAAATTTAGTGTAATTTTAATTTTTCCATTTATGGGAGACTAAACTGTGTGCACATATATATAAATGTCATGTACCACAGTTTCCATATACCTAAGACACACGCATGGGGATTTGGCATTTTAACTCTTCCAGACTACAAAGTGTGTACATTCTAGCTAAAATCTGTTTATTTTCTTGTCATGTGATTGGTTGGCCTAGGAAACTATTGTTGTATGATAAAATAACTGTGTATAATTAATTTTGTGGTGCGTCTAGATAAAACATGCATAGGTATATGCCTTGGGTTCTAGCCACACGCCATTTAACTCAGTTTTATAGGCTAATTGTTTTCCAATTTCAGATGGTATCTCCATTCATTTTTAATTTGTTGTTACTATTTTATGAAAATGAATCACTGAAATAACATGATTAATATATCGATAAAAATTTAATTCAAATATTATTAATGTATGAACAACACGATATAAAAATATAACCATAATTGTGCAATGATCTACAATCAAATAAATAAATATATACTTAAACATGACCACTCTGATACAAATTTTTTGTTTCAGAGTAATAAAATACAGTGGAAGAGAGAAGTATAATAATATTTATTTTGATAATCATTTCTAGAATCCTTGAGTGTGAATATTCCACATAAAATGTAAAATTAATTTATTTAGTATTTGATGAAATAAATACATGGAATTTTTTAATTTCATCTTTGGTGAATGTTGATCATCAGAAAAGTCCCTTCCGAATTACATTCACTGTGTTGTTAGGATCCAAGTCTAGAATCCCTCTATCGGTGATCCATACACACTCCTATGATCTCTGAGCAACACCACATGATGTACGAGTGCTACCATGATGATTCAAATGTCTTGTGTTGTTCATTCATGGTTGATCTTTCTTCTGTATTGATGAAACTCGCATTTCACTTTTAATTATTGTTAGCGAGAGATTATTATTAATTAAGATAGAATTCTTTGTGCACAAATATTATCTACAGACAATTTTTGGATTCTCTACACAAAAGATAAAGCCCCCTATTAATAGAGATGGGATTTAATTTAATGTATTTTTTAATAGAATATCGATATTTAAATAACTTTTTTAACCTTTAATAATTCCAATTCCGTATAATAATAATTATAAAATTATTTTTTTGGAATGCACCATCACGTATAATAAAAAATATTATATAATAGTTATTTTTACTAATATTTTTCGACATACTCGGTCATGGTCTTTTCAAACTCCGTAAAAATTCATTGAACAATAACAAAAATATTTTATTAATAAATAATTGCTTTCACAATATGATGAATAAATATTTATTAAAATATTCAGTAAATAAAATATATATTTTATATACATGATGTAGAATAAAAAATTATTTAAATAATATGATACATATAACATGAAAAAATTTATTCTTTTGAATAGAGAATAATATTTATTCCTTTAATTAAACTCTAATAGAATTTAATTGAGTTGAAAAGAAAAATTATTGTGTGGACCTCAATTATTCTATCTCATTGGCATTAGGTGGGCTTAGATATAGTCCAATATTACTATCAAAAAAGAGGTCAAGGAATCAAAGAGAAAGAACATGATGTCAAAATGTCGACAACAACATAAAATGAAAACTATTTAATAGAATCCCTTTTTCACAATATCTAATCATTCAGCTTCAAAATCCCTTTCACCAACCTATATTTTAGATATTTTATATATGAATATCTGAAATAAACATGTTGGTACAACATGGCCCTGTAATTTAATGCGACAGTTCTATTCGAATAGAAAGGATTAGATATAAGCATAAATAAATATGGAAAGGAGAAATACTTCCCCTGATTATTCATTAATGACATATCACTCATGAAAAACACAACATATCCAAAATCCCCATGAACTGTTATTAACATGGTTTAAAAAAAATATCTATGTACGTACATTTTAACAAGAATTAATAATAATCATAATGTCTATGGATCATCACACATGCTCATAGATTAGAATATTGGAGGCCACTAAAACATGAATAATTAATGCCATCAGTTCAATTCACATAATCTCCCATCTTGGGGATTACAATTTGTGAACCTCATGAGAAGAAGCCCCATATTCTTATGAATAATATCACTTGAATGTTTATGTACTATGTGACCCATCATAGTAAATTATCCAACAATAGAAAATTATTTGAGTATATCATCAAAATAAATCCACTATTTAATCAGAGTAGGCAACATCTATGACAATATCAATTCGATGTATAATCTATGATATTATTACACAAGAGTCATGTAGAACAACATTAAATATGTAATAAAATGTTTTATTAATATTCAATTAATCAAATATTCATATTATTAGAGTTAAAAAAGATTGTCCTTGGACATGAACTCCAACACTGTACTCTTTAATAATCACTTACCCATGGTCCCTATCATTTTCTTATGCTACCTAGCAGCACTGTCTCACTATGAACAGTTTAGAATACTCTCACATGATCCTAGGAAAATATGGTTAGGTGGGTTTGCTCTAGATAAACCATATATTTTTTTGTAGTGAAAAATAATCTGAGTAGAACTGATGGAATAAAGGTATAAATTTATTAAAAGTGTAATCTCAATGTCCTCCACGTATGTTTTATTTTTATTTCCACGTAGTCTTCTAGCATCTAAAATCATCAACAGTAATGTTTAATATGCATTGTTATTTTTGATAATAACTACGTTTTCAAAAAACAAAACCTCTATGATCTGAACGATCCATGGATATGCACCACATGAAACTCTTTTGGATTCATTAGGCACTAAAATTTAGTCAAATTCAAAGAGATAAGATGAAAATAAATGGATCCATAGATCGTATGAAAACAAAAAATCATACAATCTGACCCCTTAATGAAATTCATCTCTGAAATTACATTACAAGGGTGTTCAAGAATTGCATGAGAATAACTCCAACCACTGACACATATTTCAACCTCATGTTCCCAACATTCATTCTATAAACAACTATACTTCTAATTCACCCTTACCGGAGGGATATTCCAACCGTAGAGACACTTCAGGCTCCAGTTAAGGATTATAATAGGATTCTTTACAAATGATGCATGGAAATATTACTCAACCTCATCCAAATGAACTATATGATAGGGTTCTGAGTGATAACGGTGATACTAAGACACAAATAAGGTGTCTTGCATGGTTTGGTAGCTATAATGAAACTAAAATTGATGGGTTACTAGACTGAATCTCTCTAGAATCACAAATGGATAGACATATCACAGTGAAATATGACACTTTATTCTAATCCATATATGTCTTAGTCTCAATGAGATAGATAAAAAGAACCAATAGTTTACTTAAAAATATAGACGTTCTTGATGGAGATCGATGTAATATTTCTTTTTAGACATTGTAGTAATTGTTTTCTTCCTAATAAAATGACCCTGCTATGATGTCTCCAACACAGGATGTGTTCCGATGCACACTACTTCTCCTGCCTCTAATTGGAATAAGTGTGATTAGTATGAACTATCATAAATATCATTATATGGTGTCACCACTATATTATTATAATTTCTTATTTATGTTGGTTAACTAAACCAGGGGTCTATGTCTCTCCAATGAACCCCCAAAATACAGGATGCATGATTAGTGCATGATCACTAAAACCAATGCCGTATTCTCTGATTGATATTCTGTTTGAGGCTGATAAGCCATAGTCAAAAGAAAAAATATACACAGGTTCTTCTAAAATAATTTCTATAACAACAATATAAAATGGGAAACCCTGTTAGATATGATAGATTGTGGATATCTATGTAGGTGAATGACTCCTTGACATATTTCCACCCAACTCATCCACTAAATGGTCTGTGGAATCAGAAAGAGGTGGAATTA
Source organism: Viscum album (assembly GCA_963277665.1). NCBI lineage: Eukaryota > Viridiplantae > Streptophyta > Magnoliopsida > Santalales > Viscaceae > Viscum > Viscum album. The sequence goes on from OY728134.1 coordinate 372,907,199, forward strand.
ATTAATCATATGGTACACATGTACACTAAAAGTATTGTTACCTCACAGAGATTGATGAATACCCATCAATAAATCCATTTTGACCACATCCCTATTCCACTTGAGAAAGGGAAGTGACTGTAAATGGCCAACATGTTGTTTATATATATTATTAACGATTGGGTAGGTAGAACATCACATAAAAAACCATCTACCTATTATTTCATTCAATTAAACCAATATTATTGATGAATGTATTATAAAAACATGGAGACAATGTGATATACTTCCTAAAATACAGTATGAATCCCCCACACCACTCCTTATGTAATCCCGATGGTTCACAAATAATACCACGTATTAGTAGATTTTCATCATCTCCAATGGTACAATATGAAGGTGGATCCTCACAAACCGCACTCTCTCATATGAATTTGGAATCAACATCTAAATGAATTTTCATCGTCACCAAATCCATAAGATTGGATGTCTCTGCTAAAGGTGAGTGAAAGGTCTTCCAATGACCATCACACACCTCTAAGTGCATATATGAAAACAATGTCATAAGGTCTCACTCACTACATTCTACTATACTACGTGAATATGAGTCCACTTTCTATTTTCATTAGAAACTTAATTTCCATTTCTGAGAGTATAGGAAAGCTTTATATAGAAGGAATGAATGTAATGAACCAAACATTGCTTCCAAAAATTAAAGGCAACTCATCTAAATATGTATTTTAGTATTCTGTATTCCTAGAACAGCACCAACCCCTCTCCAAATAAATAATTCCTCAAGAAATGCAAGGAATATTCAAAAACAGATAACACATGATCATGTGTTATGTAATTCACCTCATTTGGTCTAAACTGATGAGACTCACACACCAAGAATAACTCCACTTATATCAGTACTTCTCCTTGACTAATGCTCTATGAATAAAAATATAATATATAGATTCTTCACAGATCTGGTATAATAAGGACTAATGATAATATTAGTATCCATTTTTTCATTAGAATTTATTTCTCATTGATATCTAACCATAAAAAATTTACTACATTCTTATTCAATCCCATAATGGGTACAACAATGTGTGAGAAATCATGTATGAATTACAATATTTTCTAATTGGGACCAAAAAACTTAATATGTCAATACTTTTCTTAGGATTCTCATGGGAAAATAAATCTCTCAACCTATCCCAGTCAACTATTACACTTTTATATGAGATAATATGACACATTATGTGAATCTATTCTATATAGAAGTGGAAATTCATGAGTTTTCCATATAACTGATTTTGTATCAGTGTATAGAAAATGATCTCAAAATGTTTGGCATGGTTGTATTGATTGTGACAATACACTACGATATCTTCCAAAAATACCACCACAAAATATTCTTGATAAATATAGAAAACATGGATATTTAGTTCCATGAAATTTATAGGTTCATTTGTGATACCAATCATAATAATCATATACTCACAAAGACCATACCTATCATGAAAATGTTGTATGAGTTAGGTTTGTTGGTCAATCACACACAAGATGATAACCCAACCTGTAATTAATCTCTAAAGAAACCCCAGCTCCCCAGAGATGGTTGAAGAGGTCATCTATTCATAGTAAGGGATATTGGATCTTAAGAATCATCTCTTTTAGTTTTGGATTGTCAATATTGATCCTAAAGGTACCATCCAATTTTATCACAAAGGGACCAGTGAACCCCATAATAAAGTACAAGTTTGTATAAACCCCTCTGATTCCATGTCCATTAGATAAATCCTATATTCCTGATTCTCATTAGCATACAAAATATAAGGATGATGGGATACTAGTGTAGCTCCAGAAAATATAAAAATAGATAAAATTCCCTCTTTCATATAAGTTAAACTAGAAAATTAATCCATGAAAATATTCCTAAAATAGAAAAACACTCAAAGAAAGTCCACCTAACTCATTCCCTTATCATCCAGATAAAAACGTGAAATTTGGGATTTCACCCATCCATCCCAGAATGCTCAGGTGCAGATACCATCACATGGAAATCCAATTCAAACATGTGAATAAACAATATCCCTCATGTAATGTGAAATTCACCATTCAATGATAGCAGTAAATGAAATAATGATAGGGAACCAACTAGTCATTCATGATAATGATGTAAAAAACTACCATATCAAAGAAAAAGAGGTCCCATATGAAGTGACACACACCTATCTTATGGGGGTACTCTCTAATCTGATCCCCAAAGGAATATCATGTGTCATCAGGCCACTGGAAAACAGAACAATGATCCCAAGTCTCTCTATAATATATACAAATATAATATTATGATAAGATCCTATATCGAAAATAGTTTACACTAGTGTAGATTATACTATAATAATACCTATCACAGTAGAATGTCTAACACTATTATCCTCGAGTATCGTTTATAGTATATACATATTTTTAAAACTATAACCTTGTGATATATCAAGACTAACCTGATAATTTTTTTTGGTTTTTCCTTATATGTATGTTATATGGATACCTCATCTATGAACAATACATTATCCTGATTAGCCACCCATACTCTAGATCCCTGCATGAGGAAATAATATAGACCAATCTCTTGAATGTGGATTCTATGCAGACCATCTCTCACTAGCCGATGGTGAAAAATTGGTGCAACATCGTTGCTGATGGCCCATCTGACCACAAGATCTACACACAAATAATGATCTATCTTACTGGATCCTCATGTTTCTCTATCCACCACACTGATAATATAGAATATAATTACCAATACTCATGTCATGGATGATATTCCTCTCAAAAGAGACCTAAAACATCATTTTTTTTCTGCATCATGACGAGCCACATAGTTGAGATGATGGTCTGATTTTCTATAAACAACATCATCTTTTAGGATGAAATCTACAAATAGAACCTATTTCACCATCCCTGTTATGGTAGTATGTTATAATAAATTTAACTATGAAAAAATTCCATACTTAATACCATCATCGCATCAATTATCTTTTAATAACTCAGCACCGAATATAGTAGGTGTGAAATATTGCAGCTCTATAAAATGGGTTGAATATATCATGAGTGATAACACACCCTACACCATGTCCATAAAGACTCTATATCTATCATCACATAGATACTCATAATTAAAGTAATATTAAGAATATATCTAAATCTACCTGGAAGTCATATCCCAATGATAATCCATCTATGTAATCATGTTGAACTATACCTTTGTCAAATCACATAGAATATACATACTTCACTTCACTCTCCTCAAAGGAGGTGTCCTGAGATTCTTTAAAACTTATATCAGGGATTCTAGAAATTTCTCAGTAGCATATGGTCTTCCATCCCTTGATAATATGGGAGGATTATTATGCTAAGACTCACATGAAAACTCTTCCATTTTTGGGTTAGGTCACACTACTCCATTAACGACCTGCAATAAGCATAAAAATCATGCTTGTAAATGGGAATCATCACCCATTTCATGTATAGATGTAGGTGAAATTAGAGGCCAAGTACCCACTAAATCTAAAACATGTCCATCTCCTCTCACATTGAAAAATTATAAAGGCCATCCTAGAGGAATTTCTATACAACGCAAAGCACACACCTTATAAAAGAGATTTTATAACATTCTAATCATATATAAATGCATAAGGGAGGTAAAATTATTCCTATAAACTAGCCAAATGCCTCTTCCAGATGAATAATAGACAATTTTTTCCTGTAATATTATTAAATGATTGGTTCTCAAAAACTTTTTATAGTGTTAGATAGGTCGAATCCTCAATGATGGTACTATTTCAAGATTATATTCCTTTTTCATTTATTTGTCTTTAGAGTGGGGGAAGGGGGTTGCATGAATTGATTAATTAAATTTATTGAGGTATGATGATTTACTAACAATTTGATAATTATTGTGGCGATTTTATTTTTGGGGATTTAATATTATGATATCCTTGAGCTATTAGTTATATTCCATTAAATTAGCACCCACTTCACAATATGATTTTGATTAGACTCCCATAGTATTGTGGATTTAATCAAAAACATCAATTAATTAGGTATCTAATCTTCATAAATATATGTTTATGGTAGAAGATTTATTATTCTAATAATATATGGAATCCAATTGATAAAAAACATTTCATTAATCTAATACATTTTATTTTTAACATAAATAATGTAATAATATGGAATATTCAAGGAGAAAGAGTTCGCAATCACTTAACATTGCTAATTAATAACTCACCCAAATAATTGATTTACTCATCCATTATGTTGGTTATTAACATGAATTATAATTATAATGGTTATGAGTAAAAAATTGAAGAAAAATAATGGTAGAAGATTAGAATTTTGCACAGAACACAAACTTGAGACATTAAGATAATTAAAATTCTCACTATTTAACGAATATGAAAGAGAACATGGTAATGGTTCTCAACATGAAATAATAAAATATAAGAAAATTAATATTATAAAACAATTTTCTAATGAGGATATGATTTAATGAAGAAGAAACATTCAATTAAAAATTTTACAACACAAACAATTATGAGATTACATATGAAGATGAATGCAAGAGTAAATAAAAAAATAATGAAGGAAAGGTATTGTAAGTACAAACCTGGGTTTTTAAGATCCTCCAAACACTTTTTAATGGCCTTATTCATGATAATATATCATTCTATGACCTGAAATTCCTACACCTTGAAAAAATAATAGGGTAGTGTATTTATAACATTAGGTGGTTGACTGTTATCATTCCAAAATTTCCCCTCATGTTGGCTCACAAATATAACAATGTGTACAACAACATATTGATATATCTTATTCTTAAATGCTTTAGATATGGATTTGGATTGTTAAACCTCAAACATTGACAACCATTGGACCTTTGGATCAAATTTCATGGTTGTTTTACTAAGAAATATGATACTATATATTTCTATCTCGACTATTTCAATGGTAATGAGGTGAATGGAATTTTGGACAAGAATATGACCCCAAAAACAAACCATTTATTCAATAAAGTTTGGAACCCAAATCATCTATATCACACCAAAAAATATCAAATCATTTTTATATCTATAATGGTTGGAAAATCAATGATTGTATTCTCCTTTTATGTCATGGAAGGAATTGTGGGTTGGAATTCAAAACATTAGTTGGGACCCATTTGTGGATTTTGGCCTTATAATTTTATCCAGTATGTATTTGGATATTCAAAAAATATATTATAATGTTTCACCAAATTTTGGACACTTGATTGAGCCTAGAAATTCTATTTTCATAGAGGTCTATTTATACTCACTGATTTGAGGGACTTTCTTTTGATGTTAATATTTCCATTTAGATAGATGAATTATCCAATGATCTGGTTTAATGATTTGTAGGAAATTGAATTTTGAACCCTACAAAACTCAGATCAAACATTTACCATAATTATAGTAAGGGTTCTGAGTAAAATAGTAAACTGACTTAAATCTGGATTATTTATAACATTGATCACAAGATTAATTTAATATTAAAACAGGTTCATTTCACACCTATATTTCAAATTTACTTGAAAATCAGCAAGGGGAGTATATATCAAGTTATACATAATTTAATAACATCTACTCATCTAAAAATACTATTATGCATGTCCTTATGTAAATAAATTATAATAACATTACAAAATCATTTTACTCACCAATAAATATTAAAAAATAACTTCTCCAATCAAGAAATCTACACCAGTTCAATTATCTAAAATGAATTTCACAAAAATTATTTGAGAAATAATGATTGAAAAAATTATATTTCATGTTCAAAATTAGAAATGGAAAATATTGGTACTCATAACTCACTCCTTCCAAGAAGAAAATAATTTCATCATGATGGTTCGCTCACTCAGCAACCAAAATTGAAACCATAAATATTTTAATATCACTTATCTTATATTCCATATTGTAATTTGAACAAGAATAAATAGGTATTTTACAAGTTTTTTAGTGGAAATAGGATGGTTGGAATATATTGTCCTAAATAGTGTAAAATAGGGGTAAAACATGTAAAAAGGAATGTTTTTCTGATATAATAAATTGAAGGAAATAGAAACACATAATTATAAGGGAACAAATTTTTTGATGATGACATGAAATATTTAGAAAATTATAATAGGTTTAAAATATGTAATATGTAGAAAAACAATCATATCCCAATGTCACATGAATAGATTATGCAAGTGTTATTTCTTTATTTTTGTTATTTTTGTTTTTTAGAATAGTTAACATGAAACAAATCTCACACACATAACACACACAATGTTTTTCTCCTCATTAAACTAATTGTAATAGATATATCATGATCAAGGGATGTGGAAGGGAGATTTTGGACCAAAACATTACACAACCTATTATTATTTTTAATTTTCTATTTGTTTATTAAAAAATTTAACACTTCTATTTATTATTTTATTAAATTTTCATAAATATGTATAAATTCTTAATACATTTTGAATGAAAACCTATCACCCACACATAAATTTATACATTATTTCAATCATATCATGATATGATAAAAATCAAGGAATGAATACAAAAAATGAAATACATTCCCCCAAACTAAAATCCCAATAAATCATGAAATTGGACTCCACATAGATATTGGATGGGACAAGGTTTTGGGCAGATAATGTGGATAATAAGAAAAATTATTTCATAAGAATGAATGGGATTTCAAAAGGAATACCAATATAAGAGAAATGAGAGGCAATTTGGATATTTTAATTCTCACGTGGTTTAGATAATTCCTCTATCATATTAATGTAAAATAATGTATGAAATTAAGCTATATGGTGTACAAACTCATGACTCAAAATTAAGTTTGAGAACTCAATATATGAATTGATGTGCATAGGTGACCTTGGAATGAATTCTATTATACATCATGTTTGGAGAATAATCAATTTTCGAAAAAAAATTCATATTGAAAAAAAATTTACCAAGAAATATATTTTCTTATCCAAATTTATAATGAAAATACAATTTTTTTTGTTGAAAACAATTATTTTGACTCCGAAAAAATGGTTGGATTAAATTTTAAAATTTTATTAGTAGTAATGAGGGATCTTTTTTATATTTTTTATTTTTTTTCTCTTTATTAAAATAAAAACCACCACAAAATAGAAATAGTGAAAAACAGTTGATTCAAAATGTTGTAAAAATAGAGAGAGTGATATGGTAAGATGAAAAAAGATAAAAAGAGAGGGATATATAGAGAGTGATAAAGTGGATGAAGAATAGATAAAGAGAGAGTTTAAGGGAATGTCCTTCCCCCTTTTTTGGATTTGGTGGGTTGTCGACTCTATCCATTGGCTGGTTAGTGGAAATTGTTATTGTTCCTGGAGAATGTGTCCTCTCAAGTGTTGCACTGAAAATTTATGTTTCATAAAATAGTATAGAAAGTAAATATCATTATTCATTTAATGAAAAATAAAATACATGTTAAGATATCATACAATTAATAGAAAACTAGGGTATCATCCCAAGATGTAAATCATTTATTTTCCAATATATGGATAGTCTTAGTGAACTACCCATAGTTCAATGGTGGCCACCATATTTTTGAAACACTGTGTGATTGTAGGGAAACCTCCCTTTTGGGAGGCCAGATTGTTTAATGGAAAATTAGTTCCATTATTTTTTTGTGTTTTTTAATTCAATGGGTGTTGTAATAGAATGTGGGTGTCCTTCAGTTGGTATTCAACATGAAGAATGATGTGATCTAAAAAGTGTGTGATTTCAATGATTTGAAATTCATGAAGATGGTTCAATTATGATGGTTCATTTATTGTATGATTTAGATTACACAATATCAGAGTGACTAATCCCAATTTTTTTAACTTATTGTTTTAATCACATTAAAAATTGTTTTAATGATGTTTAAAGGGGGATTGATATTGAATAAATTTTCATAGATAATTAATATCTATATATTTTTCCAAAAAATGGCCAATTTCAACCTCACGAGTGATCACTTTAATAATGAGGGAACAAATCGCCAAAAATTCCCTTCCACTGGGAAAACAAAATAACATTAGTTTAGGGTTTACATGATTTATAAATGAATTTTAGAATCATGGATATGAATTGATAAATGATGGATAAACTGAATTGAATTAAAAAATGGACATGGAAGTTTTTTTCACTATCATCAAATTAGAGATGAGAGGTGAGATTGGATATAGAAAAAAAATTAAATCATTTTGATCGATTTTCTATACTTGTGATATTCAGCATTAACTTCTCCATTTATGACGCAATTAATGAGGATAAAAAATTGGAAAATTCCTATATCATTAGAATCTGAATAACTTGATGGGTCATGGTTAAACACACACTCACATATCCTTTCAAAAGAATAGATAGAGAATACAGAGTGATTCTATTATGCGTATCCCAAGTCATGAGAAATATTAAACATGGGTAGTTAGTCACCAAATTTCATGGGCAAGATTCCATCATGGACATAAATATTAGGTATAACTATTATGTATAAAGGACTTCCCAAATTCAAAGGATATTAGAATGAGTAGTCTCACCTTCCAATTCAAGGACATAAATATTAGCTAGAAAGATAAGACTATTGACCCGGAAAATTATATCCTCAATTATTCTATCAAAATTGGATGTTCATTGATATTATAATTGGATGAAAATAGTCATTGGCTGAAAGTGACCATGTCCCAGGATGGAGAAGATGGATTTTGGCATGACAAATATCAAGGATCTTATGTATATGAGTGTTTCATAAATGTTATAAAACATTATTTTTTCATGGAAATGTATATATACTTAGATCCTTTCTCCACATGGGTATAAACTATTAGGTTGGATCATTCTTGACTGTTGTGAAAAAATCCGTATGAAAATTTATATACATATATATTCTTTTTAAGGAATCTAAGAGGGTAATGTTAGCCTGAAAACCTCTAGTAAGGTATACCATTTAAGAATCAATACAAGAGTGGTTCATTGGGTTAAAGGTGTCTTTAAAAAATGGTATTTGGGGTTTTAGAGCGATGAAAATTGTTGTGGGATTGACTTCAGGTTCTTTTTGTGGACTTTTGTTTCCCTATCTAGTGCTTCATTTATAGGGGATTTAGAGGATTCATTACAAGTGGGATCGATTTTATTTTTCTATCTATATTAAATTTCTCTTATATTACCCTCTGGGTTGGGAAATATTTGAGATAAGATTTTCTAAGAATTTTATTTTTGTTGTTTCTAGAGGTGGGATGTGTTTTGACCAATTCTGTATTTAATGTTTTTTATCCTAGAATGGGATAAGGATAAATGATCATTCATATAACATTCCCACTGTTTTTTTGATGAAAAGGCATGCCCATCATTGGGATTTCCATTATATTTTTGTTGAAAAAATTCTTGTATTGGGTTGGGAATTGAGAAGAATCACTGGGATGGTATAAATGAGGAGAAGAAGGAGGATTTCTCCATTGAGGTTGACAAAAAATGATATGGTTTATATATGTTACCAAAACCTTGACCATATAATAATTTATTTTTATTTTTTAGGAGTAAACTGATGGGGATGATAGATGTTATTAATACACCTCAATCTCGTTATTCGGTATAAGAGTTGGGATTTGTGTGGGTTTGCGTGTAGTTGCTATTAGACTGACCTAATTGGTGAAGGATGGTGTTCTACTGAATATATACAGCATTAATCATCAATGGATAAATATAATTTTAGGGATCAACTTCTAGTTGTGGACATGTGTTAGTTGTATTATTTTGAGATATATAGATTCCAAAAAATATGATAGGTCCAGGGAACAGAGACTATTGAGAAGCTGAGGATGGGGCTTTGGAAGCCACTAATAGTTGTCACAAAAGGCCCATAAGTTCACATATCTACATGACCATCATTTTAGGCTATATTAATTGATTCCCTTGGACTAGTTTAACTTGAGCTACATCTCGATTATGTTAATGATTTGTGTTTGTAAACATGTTCTTTATGAGATCATGTGCAACTATATGCATTTTGTCAACAAGAGAACCCCCCTCTTACCCCATCAATGTGTTTTTCATCCATATCCAATTACCCCCATATAATTATTGGATCATGATTTATTTAGGGATTTGGTGGTATGGGAAGGTCACAATAAGATGTTGGAACCTATCTCAGTACTCATGGATTGATTCATTATAGAACTGACAAATAAAACTTATTTTCTTTCCGATATAAGTGGTTAGAGATGTAGGTAAGAATATCTCTAAAAATAGATTCATCATATCAATCCATGAGTTTGTGGAACAAGTGGGGAGGTACTATATCCATGACATGTAATTGTCATCTAGGGAGAATGGGAAATCTCAATGTTTTGTTTTTTTCATCAGAAAATCCAAAAGGATTCATGGTAGCACACACCACATAGAAATATTTGAGGTTAATATTTGGATCCTCACTGGATAACCAATTAATTTGAGGTAGAATATGAAGAAAAAAAGATTTTAAGTTAAAATATTTCTTATTTTGTGGATATTAAATAACAAGGAGTTGGTAATTCATAATTGGTGCAATGAGTTATTTTAGGGTTTTTCTCTAGTATTTACCATATCTTCTTCAATTGGAAGGGAAATGAATGTTTCATTGATTGTGTGATACTTTTATTTTTCAGACAAAATTGTGGGTTGGATTTCAAACAATTTGGTGAAACCCTTTTTATAGATTTGGGAATTCAATTTGTATCCAATATTTATTCAGATATTAAATAAAATATTATGGAGTTTCATCAAATTTGTGGTTTTGTATTGAGTCAAGAAATTAAATTTCATGGCTATCCCAGTTTTCCACACAGATTGGATGAGCCTTATTGTGTGGTCCATAAGTCCCATTATACTTGATAATTAGACTAGGATCCAATTGAATGATTTTTAGAACATTGAATTTGGAAGCTTAAAAATAAACAATTTCACAATATGAATAATTAGTGTGACTTATAAGATTAAAAATGTTAATTGTCCTGAATTTGGAATATTACGAATAATGATCAGAAGTTATATTTAATATTAAAACATGTTCATTTAAAAATAGTTATGAATGTTTCATTGAAAATATTCTTGGGTAGGAGACAAAAAAAATTGATTTATTGAATAGAATCACCTTCTCCTCAAATCAGGACTCTGTAACAAGATCAACCATAAAAACCACTAGAGATACTAGCTACATCCCACTCTAAATCCAGGTCTAAAATGAGCTCCCTAATTCTCAATTTATTTCATTTGAAAATTCATATTTATATTATAATTTTATTTAAATGTTTGACCAAATTATTGACAACTTAAAATCCACAAGGAACCATTCACTTTATAAAATAAAGTGTGGCATTTAATTAATACAACCCCAAACATCCTCTATTACTTGCGAGCAATGGACCATGGATCAAAATTCCCTTATATATTTCATAGTGTTTCTTTTGTAGCCTGAATAAGAAAACACCATTTTGGTTATGAAAGAAACTCCATGTTCTAACAATTTTTCACAAATCCTTGCAATAATTCCCACATAAAAATTTCGTGTGACCAAGAAATTAATCCTATATGGCATTGAATAATGCATGATATGTCAGTTCTAAAATGTTATTAAAATAATGAATTAAATGAAATTCCATCATCATATCATTCCATAGTATAATCCATAATCATAACGAACACCATATATTAAGTATATTACCCAATGGTGAATTCATATCAACCAAAACAGGAATAATCCATTAACGATATTTCCCATTCAAGATAATTTTTAATTTTTCTTCTATAAGGGTTAGCTACTCCAAGGCCCAACTAATTACCAATCTCCAAACGTTCCTAATATCCCTTATATAGTATTAATGTAGTAAAAAAGGCCACTGATTCCACATTGTAATATCCTGAAATAGGAACCACTAAATGGTTAAAAGAGTTGATGGGTGACATGTCATCAAGAATGACTCTGTGTATGCCATTGGCATTCGACTATGAGTGAGGGCCTAGGGTGTGTATGTGCGGAGACTATTCCCTCATGTAAGAGAAGATCATTGTGGTGTAATAATAACAAATGAGAAGATGACATATATAAATCACTAACGTACTAAAATTTATATGACTATAATAATAAATAATCCCCAATTATTCAAATACAATATGATGATAATGTCGTGTATTTAAAAACAAGAAAATAGGTATACAGGAACCCAGTATAACAAATGTATCAAAAGGTTCATGATGACAATAAGTGGGATACCTCCAGTAAGCATCATGATCCTAGCTTGGTCTTGTGTCCCCTACCATGAAGAAAAATCATTCTAGTATAATATAGAAGATTATTTACTCATTACCTACAAGAATACATGAAGTATATTTCTGTAACCATTGGAAACATGATCATGGTTTGATATATATATCAGTTGACGGCCACCAATGGTGTCTATAACTATACCTATCATTCTATGATAAACTGATGTAGTGCACATAAAATTATAATAATGACAATTTTACAAGTATAAGAAATGTTGTCAAAACCAACATGGAATTCTGCGACCAAGCATCAAATCAAAAGTGCTATTCATGAATCTTGGTAATATTGAACAACAGAATATATCATGTATACAATTATTAGGCCTATATTTCCCATGATTCAAGGAGTGGTAATTTTTGACTAAACTAAAATAATCCTTGTAATTAATGTGAACTAGTCTTAAAGAGTGATAATTTCTAAGGCATCTTGAAACTTACAGTAATCTAAGCATAAATAATCAATGGAGTAGAAATTTTTAATTAATCCTAATAGGATATTGGATCCAAGAAGTAGTAATATACATGGATTCTTAGAATGTCATGTACATCAGATCCAATGAGTTTAAATATCCAAGGATTCCAAATAATCTATGTAAATTGGATTAATAGCTTAGTAATGTCCTAGGAATCTAAGTGCCTAGAATCCTTATAATAGAAAATTCCAAAGTATTCAAATAATCTATGTAATCAAGGTGAGAATTATCCAAGGAGATGAAATATTCATGTTATCCAAATTATATATATACACATTATCCAAGGAGCAGTAATGTTCAAGTCATTAAATAAATTTGGATTCTTGGAGTAGTAATGTCAAAAGCATCCTAGTATATTGAATCATTTGAGTAAAAGTGTCAAAGAAATTATTTAGCCATTACCTTAATCATTTAATAAAAACATAATACAAGTTATTATCCAAATCCTTCCACTATTCACATTTAACCTTTTTCTTAAGTTAATCCCCAAGAAAATCATTCATCATCCCTCTGCTAAAATACACATTTTGTTCATTAAGGATTCCATTACAATTGGAAATCTTAGACAACAAGTGGGATGGACTAATCACTAGTGAGATATAAGGGTGAAACCCATGGGTGGACCATGATAAGGTAAAACACATCCAACCATATCAAGAAAATATTAAAGAAACAAAAATAGGTTCTATTAATTTATTATCACTATTTTTTCAATTAAGGAGAAACGATCTAAAAATTCCCAGCATGTTGTATAATAGAAAGATTCTATAAATGTTGATTCATTGAGGGAAAAGGAATCGACCACAAACCAAAAAATTGTAGTAGATGTTTCATAAAATATGGACCATGTATTCAATGTAGAATTGGAAAAAGGGAACAATGGATGAAAACCATAGAAAAATGTAATATTATCCTGAAACATAATAACTTCATTGATATGATGAAAAAAATAATGGAATAATATGATAAAATAAAATACAAGGGATGATCCAACTATATGATCAATAATTGAATCTGATTTCATATAGCGAATCGGGAACAAATCATACCATTATACTTAAACAAACTCTAAAACTGAAAGTTGATCTACTGGGGAATGAAAGTATGAGGGTGGTAGTTTTAATTGAAGTTAGGGATAAGCTATTGTTGTTTAAAAAATAGTTGTCCATATGGTTGGAAAACCATGTTACATCTATGTACCCTTATATTCCTCAAGGGATACTGTGAACATTTCATGTGAGTGGTTTGGTATAACATACATAAATATGCTGCATGCGTCAACCAAATATTACAGATCCCTCACATTGGCGTGAGACACTAGTTTCATAGTTTTCTGAAATGGTGCAGCATCCTATTATCATCTATGAAATCTAACATGGTCATTGTGGACCCTATGACATGGTTTCCATCAAACTGAGTGGCCATGGATTGAGGTGTGGTCCACCATTCGTGGTTTCATCAAACTGTGCGTCATAGGTTAGACGGTTTATACTAATCATGAAGCCCATATTACATTCCAAAAAACTGGGCCACCAGGCTCCAAAAAAGCCTCATTCACCCCTAAAACTCATGTGATCTCATTTTTCACTCACATTAGGTCAACACCAAGGTGTAAAACAAACGAATAAAAATATCCACAACTTATATGAAAACATGAGATCGCACATAGAACGTTCCTGTATGGCATGCGAGATAGATATTATTTGATGTATTCCCACAACATGACATAGTTGAGATAACTATAAAGAAATTATGATATTTATATTGTGTCTTAGACAAACCAATAAGATACCAAAATAATCAATGAATTATATATTAACAAATTAGTATCTCATGGGAATAGGTGTTGTTGATGACTGCAAATGTTAAATATTAATTTTCATAATAATAATGATGAAATGCTTGGGAATAAAAGTAAATAATACAATATTTCACCATAACATAGCTTGAGAATATTATGATAATTCATTCTTGAAGTGAATATGGTAAGAGTTAATTAATTTATAACCAATGAATTAGATTAATGTATGATTCTTATCTATTTTTATAAATGATACATTTTTTGGTAGCCTGGGGTCCTAAGAAACAATAATGGTAACTGATTTCAAGGATAGGTTATTCCTTTAGTGTGGATTGTGGGAAATATGTTTCATATTTTAAGATTTTATATTCTTAACCACATGTGTCATTAGGAAAACTTCCACTAAAATATTTGTGGGATATAATCTCTAACAACACAAAATATTAGGTTTTAGATGGTTGAATCCTTCCTCTCTACTTATATACGTCTAGAAATTGATGAGTATTCATATCCATAAAATTAATTTCTTATAGTATAGGGTGTGTTCCTACCAGGTTAATTATGAATCGAGGTTATATAATACATTTATCTCAGGGCTATAATATATTTAGGAATAACACATACTTGTTATTGAGTGTGTGGTATTTTATATCCCACGATTTTACATGTCAAGGATTTGTTGGGGTTGCATTACTTTAGGCCTCAGTAATTCATTTATTTTTATGTGTATGGCAATATCCCAAAAGAAATAAAAATGTTAACTTTCACTCATTTCTCTAAGATATTGTATCTTCCAGGAATACACTTTTTTATTATTGTTATGATGATTTTGGGATTTTGGGATTAAAAGGATTTAGAAATGGCTATGATACTATTTCATGGTGTGATAGATGTCTTATAGAAGGGATTATCACATAATGTATTCATTGATACCTGATAGAAACAACCAAGTATATAAGTATATGTTTGGTACCATAATTTTAATTTATAGGTATTTTCTATGGCATTTCATACTTCTTTTCACTATTTCATATCCAATACATGGTGAGTATGAGAAACTTGTATTATATTTTTATGAGATGTGTCGGTTTTAATTTTTATTAAATGAGAATAATTATTTTTTTACATTTTCTAGAAATATTTTTAGATATGATACTTGTTAATATTCTTTATTTTTCATCATTTATAAATATATTTGTTTTTATCATTAGGAATTTGTTGTTGATTGATCTAAATATTTCAAGATAAGATGAGTCCATGAGAATCTGTCAATAGTCATGGTATTTTTCTATTTCATCCAGGTTTTATATTTGGTACATTTAGTTTTAAATTTAGTTTATTTATTATATTATATGATTTGGGATTTATTATAGTTTATTTATAGTGTTGGTTCACTATATTTCCGTCATACCTCTTACTCATTATACTATATAGCTGGTAGTTCCTCCATTCTGTGTGATTGATAAAATCTTCACACCAGTTGAAAACCCACGACCTATTGGTGGTGGGATTTTTGTGTCATTATCCTTCTACCTAGGTTGTTGGTCTAGGTGGAGTATCTTTGATGGATGGTCTCTTGATAGCAATTTATCCAATGAAAATAATAATGGGAAATAGACGAATTTTAAAAACTATGTTTATAATACCACTAAATATGAAGTTCAATAACTCATGGTCATTATTAATAAAATTTCACCGATTATGAATAATAATTTGAACCATGAGAAACATCCTCTTTTACTAATGTATTATCAATTTTCCATTGTAACTTTTATAAAAAAATAACAACCTTTATTTGATGTTTTTTTACAAATATATTAGTTAATAATTATTTGACACCATAGAAAATAAAATTTCAATGATTCATTGTTTTTAATAATAAAAAATTTATACAGTTCTCTACAATTTATAAGGATTAGAATATTAATGGTCGATATTTATCAAGAATATAATGTCGAAGGGTTATTAAAAATTTATATCATGGGATGATATCAAGATAATATTTATTTACATGAATTTTTCAAGAACTTTATATAAAAATTTAAATACAATATTTATAGTGCCAAAGGAAAAGAATAATATTTTTTCACGTTTTTTGTGGAATTTAAAAATATTTTCAAGGAATGAAAATCATTTTATTATCCACCATGAAATAAAATTTGATATATTATTTATTTACATAAAACCAATTCTCCAAAATGAATAGGCTTGTCATGAATTTGGGATCAATGAAGAATTGTTTTATGTTCTATTAACGTAAAGATATAGTTTTCTAAATGATATTAGGTACCTAGTGAAACAAAAATATAAATATAATTTCAAAATATACAATCAAATAAATAACAACCCAAGGGTATAGTGATATCAATCATCATTACAAAAAATGTGTACTTATACACCCATGTAACAAACATAAGGGGACTTTTAAACTGATGAAGTGTGTAAAATTAGGTAATAATACATATATATATTTATGGGATATGAATCATACCACTCAATATGATGTAGGAATGGAAGTATCCACATAATGTATGAACAACGATCCAATGCTTCAACTCCATGGATCATTGACACTATAAAAGAAAATGTACTGATTCACGGACTTCATGGATAATTGATTCAATTAACCACAAAAGAGATGGGATCGAGAGAGTTCATTTGGAACCAAAATTTTTTATGTGGAGTGATACAATGATATGATTAGTGGAACACTAACTATTCACTAAATAATGGAAAATTTATTATTTGATTTTAGATTGAAACATTCATTAATATCATGTATGTTCTCTATAAATATTGAACTACCACCTCAACAACAAGATGGTTAGATATCTATGAATGAACCTAGTGGTTAATGTTTTTCATCCTTCATATTTGAATATTTATATATTTATTTTTGTTGGAAAATTATTCCATCAAATCTCAAAATTGTTCATCGATATGAATTTGATGTTTTACTGGGCACGTATTGTATCTACTTATATAAATATCTTATCGACAACATTGAATCGGAAATAGATTCACAAATATAAAACCCTCTCATGATCATAAAATAATTATATGGTAACTATGAATATACTTTAACAAATCATTTAAATGTAAGGGGGTTGATTCATAGTGAAAAATAATTTCATGCTCAAAATATTGATCCAAAGGAAAATTTAAACCGTGAATACATTGAAATTATGAAGGAAAATAATTATTTAATCAAACTAGATTTTCATAACAATTCCCTATACCATGTAGTAGTATTATAAATAGAACATATAGATAGTACAAGACCACTATTATAGAGACCATATATAATAGTGGCGATAGAACTAGGGGAAATAAAGAAGAAACAACAAAATAATTTTAAAAAAAGGTGTTTAATTGTAAGAAAATAACCTTATGGTGAACTGTTTATCTTGGTCATTCATAGGGATTAATTAATGTTTCTTTGTATACATTATAAATATCTCAATATTATCACCATAAATACCAATTATTATTTACTATAGAATTATTTTTTTGGTCATGTCTATAGTGCTCGATAAATGTTAATTTTTTATCAATTTGGACATTATCAACTAAATGTGAATAGGGAATATGTTAAAAATGAAACCTATTTTAAATATATTGAAACTATGTGTAAATAATGACACTATTTGGGAATTAAAAACACAAATAATATTTATGAACATGGTAAATGGGGCCTATAAAAATTATCTAGATAAATGTATTACAGCCTTTATAATTGATAATCATACATACTATAAAAAATAAAAACATGGAAAATGTATAATGATTGTGATAATGTAATTAATGAACATGTTATTGCAAACCAATTCTAGTAACTATGACTTTTTTTAAAGAATATCGCATTCTTAAGGAATTTCGTCATCAACAACTGAATTTATTTTAATCCTTCAAATTTAAAGGTTATTGAGGAATCGACTAGACTAAAATTTATAAATGTGATCTATAATTATATTGTAAAATTTGGGAATTATTATCTCATTGTGATTAATATATTAAAACTTTCAAGCATAATAAATAAGTAAACATTAAAGAGAGTAATGTATGTTATAAAAATATAATGATAGATTAAAGAATATTCATAGGTGTTTAGTCACACCACAGGTAATCAGACTAACGTCATCTAGGGAAGGTTTTCTGGAATATAGAAAAGATTTATAGAAGGTAATTACTAGTGTACATATAAATTTTTTAATGTGATAGATTCTGAATTATTTTAATTATCAGCCTATGATAAAAAATAAACTTCCTGTGATATATAGTTAATAGTTATCCTCTTTATAATTGATATTGTTATGAATTAATTCTATGAGGATATGGGTGAAAAATATATTGAATATAAGATATTAAATTGAATTTTAATATATAATGATTATAATATGCTTTAATAACAATATTTAGAGTTACCAAATCACTATATATTCTCAATAAAATGCTACCATTGGATGAAAGATATGCTAGTTTATACTCATATATGAAAATAAATTTTCACTATGTTCATACAATGATTTTGAATGATAAAATTATAATGATCATTAAAAGAATAGATTAAGGCATAAAAAATTCTTGGAAGAAATCATATATTTCAGAAATAATTTCCCAACCTGGAATCTATAGGAAAATGAAGGAACACTAAATAATGAAAAAGATCTTCAAAGATGTTGAATGAAAATAACAATGGGAAGTTTTAATAATTAAATATTCATAACGAATGTGTCCTTTAGTTTGTAATTAGACTATGAGACCCATCATTATAAGGGACAAATAATTATTTATTGGATTATTTTTGTAGTTATTCTTTTTTCCATAAATCTAGGAATTTGAAAGTAATATCAATATAATTAGTGGAACATATTTAGGGACATGTTTAATATTATTATTATATTGTAAACCATATATTTATTCAATTACAAAAACATTGTTGCGTAATATTAAATTTAAAGGGTGACGAACAACCATTACCCATGTATATATATATATATAGAAATGGGAGAACATAAAAATTGATTTTATAATGGTGTTTCTAATGTAATTTAATGGAAATAATTATATATAAAATATGGTGGATATATATAAAATTGTAGAACACATCATCATCAGTTTGGTGTATTACATTCTCTACCTAATCTCTAGGATACAGGTTATGGATGTTATAAGGCTACAAGGGGATCAGTTTTGATCATATATAACCATGATCCATGTTTCAGAAATAAGTTTTGGAGGATTTTCAAACATTAATTGAAGATAGTTTGAAAATTTACTATGACTTAACATTCCAAAATTATAAGGCCCCAGCCTTAAAGCTTACTTAATCTTGAGTTATTACAAGATTACACATTGAGGATCTATTCAGGTATAGAGTTTTGGAGAATTAGATCATAAAACATTCATTACATTCCACATTTATACAAAGTGGTTACATAAAAGATAGTATTCATTTTTTTTCCATCAACAGAAATATATTTAAAAATAAAGCAAGGATTCTTTCTTGAAACTTCCTTGACACTATCATCATATCATGTACCTTTCCCTTGACCTGTGAAAAACATTTCAAAAAAACATGGGATGAGCATAAAAAGCTCAGTAAGGGTTATAAAAATATGGAAAATAAACATGAGTTCATATATACATAAGAATGAAATCATTCATTACCGATAAAACAGAGGCAATTTAACATACCTCATCAAATCATGAATAAATCATAGAAATCATAAGACATAAAAGGTAACTTGAGGCATTCATAACATTCTTACGTAGGTAGTAAACCTGTTGGTTACGTTTGGAATACCCCCCATGGTATATTCCCAAAATCTCTTTGTAGAAACCATAACGTTTCACTCCTTCACATTACCCAATGCATTGGAGAGCTATATCGGGCTCACCCGCCCTTAGTTTATCACGGAACCACCCGTATTCATAACAATGCCCAAGAACCACAACATAATCTTATCACATAAAACATGCATAACGGAAACATAACATTTCCATCTTTCAATAACAAGATATCAATACATCACATTGATATAAAAACATTATGAAAACCATTTTCAATTCCAAAATAAATGAAAATTAATACATGGTATTTATTTTTCCTTTGAAATGGGGGTATGGCTTGTAGAGGAAGCCGAAATTCAAATAATGGTCACGGCGGTGGAGAAGTCATTGTCACCGCATACGTATGAGAAAAACAATCCATTTTGTCGTTTAATAAATGATTCGTATAAATATATTCCTTTTGAATAAACGTAAAATTCAAAGGGGTTTATACACTGTATAAAATAATGTTGTGTATAAAACAAAATATGCCTCAATTAAAGGAGATTGAGACGAATTCCCATACAAAGATGGTATCCTTGGATTAAGGATAAATGAGTTACATAATTATGTGTGAAAAATGAATACACAAAATATAAGTGGGTATTAAGTGTATAAAAATCTGAGGAAATTCACACATAATTATAGAACGACATATTCAAGATGTACAAGTTTATCCCAAAGAATCAAAATTGGGTTAAGATGTTCCCTTGCAAAAATTCGACAGCCTAACGACGTCACTTCAAAATTCTGAAAAAGAGTTGATGAGAGATAAAAAGATTATCTCATCACTTGGTCATAAAATTTACCTCAATAAGGATATATAAAAACATATCCCAACATAATAGTATGTGAATTAAAAGACATAAAAAAATAAGTCTTTTAAAAAGAGGATGGTGAATGGTTCTCTTACCGATTAGGGTAACTTTCGAAATGTACACCCCATGAAAGAAGGACTATACAACATTGATGTAAATACTCATAAAAGAATTTATGTTACACAAAGAGTAGAATAATGGAGAGTACATACCCCACTCCAAAGTAAATTTTGGAAAATGTATCATGAATCTCATGAAAGCACAAAGTGAGATAAAAATCCCCTTACAAAATTTCAGCAGCCTAACAACACCAATTAAAACTTCCAAAAAAGGATTTATGAGACCAAATATGGTCTCTCATAATATGATCATAAAATGTACAGAATGAGGAATATAATATAACATCCCCATACATAAGAAATATGAGCTTAAAAGAAATTACATAAAATAGTGTACTTAAAAAGAAATAGAGAGGTTGGATCCCTTACCTCGGGTCCGACTTGACTCGATCGTTCTTTAATATCCTGAATAATAAACATGAGATAATTTTTAATTCCTTAAGAACATTTTTCAAGTTCATTGTTCCTTTTATATCACTTAATACCATGTCAGGAACACTATGTTATTATTTAAGTTAATAATGGTCGTTTTAATGATCATTGGTACTTGAGTCAAAAATAAACTCTTTATAATTACAAGCTGTTCATGTTGTAAAATATCCATTATATCCTGAATTTTATTCATTATCTAGATATCATATATATCATATATAACCAGTATATTCATGCACTTATAATATTACATAACATTTAGAGTTAAGAAACGAAATGCACCGTTCATGGAGATGGTAAGCCATACGTACGCATGAACGCTACTTCCATTTCTATTTCATATTTAATTTAATTAAAACATAATGATAAATAATAGTATTTTAATTGCAGTATGGTATCGTATATAATATAATTACTTATATCCTTTATACATACCACATATGGTATTAACGAATCAAATCACTTTGAGGGGGCGATAGTCTGCACTTCCTAAAATGAAGATATCGCGTATACCCATAATGGAAGTCATAATGGTATGTCATAAATGAAAAATACAGAAGATTAAGGAAAAAATAAACATATTATATATCATATATAAATGTAGTGACATCATAATGGCCACCATGAATGGTGTTAAAATAATATTGAACAATCATCGTTTCACGAGGCAGAAAATCGCCAACCACAGAAGCAGTATGATCTTTAACAATTAGACGAAGGTATGTGTAAGTGTAGATAGAATAAATCTTATAAAAACATCCACGTATATTTTACATATTGGAGTTTCTACAAATTAAATGATTAAAAATGGTTTAGGGGGATAGAGAAGCAAAATAAAACAAAAGGACTCAATTGAAGACATTACCTTAAAATTGGGTAACTCCCTTTAGTTTGAGCTCAAAGGCTATCTTGGAAAGACTTCTCACCAAATTGAGGCTTCTAAGAGTTATAGAGGGATGTGGAGAGGCAAAATGGGCAGGGGTTGGACAAGACAATGGCTTTAGAAATGTGGGTAAGGAGGTAGAGGTGGGGGCCTTTTATAAGAGGAGGGGAGGGGCACTCTTGGAATGTAAAGAAATGATAATTTATTTTAGAATGAGTTTTGGATTTTAATGGTCCCACAATGATGTTTTTCGAGGATAAGGTGATAAGGGTTCGAAATACACCAGTCCAATAGGTTTTGGACATGTTTAGGTCTTAGATTTTACATTATCTTACCATTTTATTTAAATCGTTAAATAATGAGGCCATCGCTTAATCATCATGATGTTATAAATAATTTAATTTATTTAATTTCAAAATATTATAAAAAAAATTCTATGATATATGAAATCTTTTTATCTATCTAATTAATATTTATATTAAAAAATATAACTTGTATAACCCCATGCAAAAATTGTTTTAGTAAAACATTTCATGTTTGTGTCATTTTTACTTTAACATTAAATAAAAAGTTATTTATGTCATTTCCCAACCAAAGTGGCTCCATGGGGTCCCCAAGATGACCCATGGGTTGTATTGGTCGCCCATGACACATAATATGAGGGTAGTACATGTGTCAATCTCATATCATATTATTAAAACATTATTTTTACCTTAAACATACTAATTACCTCTAATCGCGATTAAAAACATAATAAGTTACTATTCACCCAACAATTATTTTAATCCTGTTGAACCACATTTTAGTTCTTAATGACAACCATGTATGTCAGATTTTTGAAAATCAAAACACAAAGGTGGAAAAATTTCATTTAAATGGAAAATCAGTTTTTATAAGTACCACTTAGTTGTTTCACTATTCATCAAAAATAGAGGTTTTTCAGAAAATTACCAAAATTTCACCCTAATCTATATTTGATATTCCCAATTCAAAAATGATGTCTATTTTACAAAATTCAAAACATATAAGTTTCATTAATTAATTTAATAATTAATTCCCACTGTCAAAACAAATAGCGGGTTTTTATGAAACAAAATGTCTCAAAAGATTTACACAAGGTTAAGTCGGATTTCAAAAAGAAATTAATTACAACGACCACTATTTGATTAAATGGTATAAATATATTCTAATTTCACATTAAAAAAAATCAAAATAAAATCTACTCATATAATTAAATTATATTAAAAAGAGGTTTTGAATTAAAAAACATCATTTTCACTATTCATCAAAAAATGAACTTTATCGGAAAGATACCAAATATTTACACAATGTAAATTTTGATGTCCCGATTCTAAATGAGAATTTAATTTTCTCAAATATAACACATAAAATTGTCAAAAAGTGGATATAAAAGAGGTTCTTATTTAAAAGGTGGTTAATCGACCTTTTAATGAATATTAGAATATCTACGCTTAAAATTGTATTCATTTGCATTTTTAATCCTCTAAAATTTGTTGTAAAGAGTAAAAATATAATCATTTTGAAGTTAGTTATGTTCATTCCCACCAATACAATGGATAAGCGTTAACTACCATTTAAAATAATATTATTTTATTATTAGAGTGCATCGTAAGATTCCCAAGAAACTCGTTGTTGCGTGTTGGGTACGCCATCGAGCATAGCATCCCCTTTAAAGTCATATTAATATTTTATTCACAAATATGGATAAATGTGAAAATTTCATACTCTTTATTTACCTCGGGTGTTACAAAAATAGATTTGGAATCTTAGAGGACCATCCAAACACATTAAGGCATGATGCTATCTTCCTCAAGGAAATTCAATTGTGGCAGTGATCAATAACTTCCTTTGGATTATTTATAATATGAGATTATTTTCTACACAAATATATAGATGGATTTAAATAAATATCTATATATAAAGAAATATTTAAATGAAACATGTTTTGAATATATTTTTGAATTATATATGTTGGAATTTGTAGTTTATATATGATTTTTATGTGAAAGTTCATGTTATTTGGAAACCCATTAATTTAGAAAAACTTCAGCAAAATAATTATGCATATAATCCTTAATGAGACCTAAATTTTTTATTTCAAATATAATTTATTACTTTATATATATCTCTAATAGGGTGTGTTGTGTTTTTTCAACAAAAATGATGTAATTTCCTTAATTACATTATCTCATTCGAGATTCATAAGCAAATAGTAATTGTGGAATGTGAAATAACACATAGACCATGTCTCACTGAAGTGAATAATTTGTTCAATGAATCATTCCTATTGATGTACAAACATTATCAGTCACATATTATCAATCATGTCATGTTATAAATGGATCATGATATCTCTTATGATATGAAATCAATGAATATCTTGGATCATATATTAAAAGTTATAAAAATCTAAAAAACAACCATTAGTAATGTATTTAAGAAAAAACATATATATAAATAAGATAAATTGGAACGTAAGGATTTAATTAAAA
The DNA here is from genome assembly GCA_963277665.1 of Viscum album. Classification (NCBI taxonomy): domain Eukaryota; kingdom Viridiplantae; phylum Streptophyta; class Magnoliopsida; order Santalales; family Viscaceae; genus Viscum; species Viscum album. The sequence continues at coordinate 372,932,432 of OY728134.1, forward strand.
ATAATTAACCTATATTATTCACTATTAAGTATAAAAATATAAAATTTTCTCATTAAATTTATAAAAAATAAGATAATATAATGTATTTGAATTTTCAAAATGATATTTTCTTTCAAAACATATTTTTATGTTAAACATATATATAATTTATTTATAATCAATGGTTTCTTGGATTTTATAAATATGTCACAATTACCATAAGAAAAAAAATACTATTTTATATCATGTATATTAAATATTTTAATCAAAATATAAATACATTACATAAGATTATTATTTATACGTTCGAATAATATTCACAAGTAAACAACCAATAATTAATTTGGAATTATAATAGTTTGTGGTTAACTATTAATAAAACAAAAAAAAATCACTGATATTATAAATAAAATTATTATAAAAAACTTAGTTTTTCACAAATCCAACTCATGTAACCCAGATATGGTTTTAATTTATTATAATCATAAAAAAAATAATTGGATCACACTATTCAGGATCTATCATTTTAGTTGTATTAGGATTTTAGATAAATACATGAGCTTGAAATTAAATTAAAAATTGTAACTGCAAAAAATAAAATTAATTTAACACTAACAGTCCTCTAATATTATCTTTTCATCATCATTATTACATTTCTTAGTTTTTATGTGTAATGGGAAATAATAATAGGGTAATATTTGATGGATAGATAATTTTAGTATACATTTAAATATTACATGAAAAACTGATGTCATAAATAATTATATGTATTTAATTATTCAACTGTATTCCAAATAATAAAATATATTAATCGAATATATATTAATAGAAATAAATAATTACAAGTATAAAAATAGATAAACTAATATTTATGGGTTTCAGAATGTCACACATCATAATAATACCACTAAGGCCTCAACCATGATAAAACAATCATATCATCATGGAATTGTGTGATGAAATTATACATCAAAAGTCCAAAAATCAAAAAGTAATTGAAAATTAATTTCTTAATGATACTCTCTAATGCATTAGGGGATATATAATTTTAACCCACAAACATTGAACAACAATTAAAATGCATAAATTGTTATAAAGAGTTTAGAATTCAATTAATATCATAATTACCTAAAGGAAACAACTTATATAAAATGTATTAATAATCAATAGTTGGTCATATTGATGTAATGAGTATACATATTACAAATTATTCTTAATGAAATTAATTACATAGATATTTTGGAAAATATCCATAAATATGATTGGAGTAATAGGGTATTAAAATTAAAAGGAATGTATCCTTAATGGTGGTGTATTATAGTGGGATATATTCATCATATATAGTTTTTTATATGAATTTGTCAATGAATGAAATTGATGGGGACCGAAATGATTATAGAAAATAACCTAATATTAAATGATGTCATTGTGATTATTTTATATTTGAAATGAATTATGAGGGTGCATAATAAGAAGGAATGATACAATCATGGATTTTTCTTACTAAATCAAAACATCCTTACACATTGAAATGTAATATAATATAATATAAGTTTGAATGATATATGATAAATGTCATAAGAAAATCCATAATACGATATTTCTATTTAAAAATAATAATAATTTTCTCCTTAGAGCCTTATATAGTTGGGCTATCGAAATAGAAATTTGGATAAGGTTTTGTGAATACTATCTACACTATGTATCATCAGAATAATTCATAAAGTTATATTAGAGAAATAAGTGTTGATATACATTGGAATAGTTATCATCCTAATTATTTTCCTAATGGTTCAAGAGTGGGAAAATGAGAGAAAATCCATTATTAATGGTTTTGGAGTTTAGAGAAATGGTAAGATGGTTTGGTATTTCAAGGGAATGGGGGAATTGTTTTTTAATTTCTAACCAATGGCCATAGAATTTAGTTTGTGTGGAAATTGAAAACCTTTGACATTTATAAGGGTTTAAATAATGGTATCTAACATTATGGGCCTGTACATTCTATTTTAAAATCTTAGGAATTTATATGACTTATATAATATTGTTTATGAAGTGGATGATATTCTAATTTATAAAAATTTATTAAAACAATACTAAAAAATAATTTATCATTTTTAAAAATAATTATAAGTCTTTAACATAGGTTTTTTATTTATTTACATATTAATTTATTTAATTAACAAATTTTTAGTTAAAAAAACAATTTTTTTATTTTTAAATATAATTTTTATTATGTTATGATGTCTTTATACATAGTGTATATTCATACCAAATTTCAATTTTTACACAAAATATATTCTACGAAAAAAACTATAAAACATTGACTATTAGATAATTTTGATGTGTTAAATCTAAAATTGAATTAGTTTAATAGAAATTAACTTGGAGTTTAAGATATATTTAATCATCATATAAAAACCTCTATGTATACTAAAAAAAATCATTTAGATCCAATTACATTAAAACAATTATTTAATATGTAAAATTATTATTGCGAGACATGTGTGTGTAATTATAAAACTATTCATTGTTAAATATAAATCATTGATTATATTATTATCAAATGATATTATTTATTATATTGATTTATTTAAACATAATAGTTAACTTACTATTATAATGATCTGATTCATAATATTATGGTTTAAGCATACAACTACCATTCTAATGGGAATAATACTCCTGGTCTATTCAATTATTTTTCATATATAAAATAATTTTCATCATTCTCTTTGTCTATACACTATGCTAATTTCAATACTTATAGTTTTGTCCATTACAATAATTCTTCTTATCTATCAATCATTATTATAAGATAATGACCCTTCAATGAGATGGTTATGGATGTTCTCAATGTTGATATGTTTTATATAGTAGTAGTTGATGTAATTTTTTTGAATGTGACATTATAGATTTTTGTTTTTCTATTATTTGACTTAATATTAGTATTAAATAATAAAATATTCATTGTGTAATAGTTTTCTAATTAAATTATTATGATTATATTATATTTTTGTGTCTTATATTTATCCATCTTAAATAATATCATCCTTATATTTATATGTATATATAATTCCTTAAACAAATCAAGGTAAATTTTATCATCGCTTATAGAGGCTCCGATATTGCCTCCACAAACCATTCATTCCTTAAATGTACTATTAATAACTAGTTTAGCCTATTCTATTAAACAAGATCAATAATATTAAGAATCATGACATGATCTTTATTGTAAGATAAGAAAAATTAATTCTTCGTTTCATTGGTGGAATGTACATGAATTGGTTCATACATGTATATCATTTACAAATATAAATAGAATATGTTATAAACATTAGATAGGTTGGGTGAATAGATAAATGGTATTATATAGAAAAAATTTACGTTAAACCATCAAAATACCCAATTCAAAATTGACATGAGTTTCCCATATTAGAAAACATGAGAACACACGTTTCTAGTGACACATTCAATAAGGTATAATGAAAAAAATTGATTTATATTTTATTATAATATTTATCATAAAAACTCTTTTTTCATATTTTAGCCTTCAAAAAATTATTCAGAATGTATTATTCATTCTTATTTTCCTCCTTAATTATTTCATTGAATCCTGTTTATAGTCCCCATCTTCATCCTAACAGGGTGTAGTATGAAATCATTTCCCACACTTGACATCATACGATTCAATTTGAATGCCTACCTTTAATATATTAATATATATAAATTCCGAAAAAAATTAGATACATTCCCAATGATCCTTGTAAATTTAGTGATCATGAACTAATAATTCCCTATAATGCATGTGTATTCTATTTAGACTTCCAATCTATTTTAATATGATATGAATTTATCAAATGTATCTTCAAATTTAGATCCCTATGACGAATACCATTAAATTTTGATATGAACCGAGGGTCTTGAATATATAAAATAAATTGATAATCACCAAAAGAATACAAAAATAATTAATATAGTCACCAATAGGTAAAAGTGGTGTATCCGTCATTATTTATTAGAAATGAGAAAACATTGTTAGACTACCCATAATAACCCAAAATTGAAACATTGTCAAACATGATCACCTAGATCTTTTGAGTCAATTAAGATATGGAAATCAAATTAAATTATATTAAATTTAAATGATCATATTTTAATAGTTACTAAAATAATATATACATTAAATTTTCATTATAACATAACAATTTATTTTATTTTACTTCCAATCATTATAGTATAATGTTATGAACAAATTCGATTATTCACATTAGTCCTCTTAATTACCAAGGAAAATGTAAATCATAATGAAAATTTGATATTATATAATCTATAAGGGATAAAATATAATATAATAAAACATTTGATTATAATGGAAGATGAAATAAAACATAAATATATGAACATTTAGTTATAAATAATGATTCAAAATCAAAACCTTGTACATTAGCGAGAAAAGGAAATACATAATATCATTGAAAAAATTAAGTAATTTCATAATGATGAAAATTTATGTAATAAATAATTATAATCAATATAATCATATCACCATGACCATGTCCCAAAAAACAGAAATAAAGGGTAAATATTCATCCATTACCATATTATGGATGTCACATAAGACCTACTAGTCACAGAGGGGATATATAAACCAGGGTACCACCCATCACAACAAATTACAACGTATTCTATTAGATATTAAAATTAAATGGAAAATATAATTCATAATATCAATCAATGAAACACATATAAATACATAGATCCATTTCTCAAGTAAATTAAACTCATAAAATTTATTTATTTAGAATACTGGAATATAATGGTAAGAAAATAATTTTCCGCAATCATTGAATTTATAAGGTTGTCTCATTTAATTAAAATAAAAAATATTAAGAATAATTTTTGGATTACAATGACTTAATATATACCATTATAATGTATATAATATAGAATTTTACTTATTGGGAACTAATATTGACTAGGATGATCATGAGTTTAGTAAATTTTACACATGGAATTATAATAGTATAATAAAAAAGAAATTGTCTATAAATTCCATATAAAAATATGATTATGAAATTAAAAATATTTACATTGGATTATTGATATATGTTTATTCTAGGGAAAGTGTCCATCTCAAAAAAATTAATAGAGAATGTGATTGTTTTTCCAAAATGAGTTCGTTCAACTTGAGGCATAATAATTACTTCGTTGAAAACATTTATATCATCCGCCAATAGAGAAATATAACATGTTATGAATAATTCCTTTAGGATACTATAAATAAATTTCACTTTTAATGATATAGATAATAGAGCTTATGGAAATGAAAATTCTTAAAAAAAACCATATGAATGGATTTTAACATTTCTGAAATAGGAATTCCCATGGATATTATATCAAAGGGATATTAATTACAAATAAATGATAAAAATATGTTAATAATAATTTGGAAATTAACAAGGATACAATAATGGAATTGTAAATAGGAATTGAATGGAGATAGAAAAGGGTCATTTACCTCCATTGTGATTCTTTGCCAATATATGAATCATAAAACAAACTAAATTATTTAGGATTAAATAATTTTCAATGTGAGATACTCCTTGAGAGAAATATAAAGAGGGAAATTATAATTTTCTATAGGATAAAAATGAAAATGTGGTGGGTATTTATAGGTCTGGTGAGTGTAATTTTAGAGAATAGAGTGATTAATATTTTAGTTTTACATTATCATAAGTTATCTCCTACCCCCCACTGTGCCTTGTTTCCTCCCACAAAAATCCACTATAATTTTTTGATTCATAAATAATAAATTAGATCTTTTTTGGACATGTTTATTCATTATTACACATATATGATTTCTTATTTATTATAAGTCCCTATATTTTTCAATTTTTATTGAATTATAATATTTTTTAAAAAAATGTAATAAAATTATTCCATATATGATTTTTATGTCTCAATTAAAAATATTCACCACGTTTTAGCAAATAAATTCAATAATTATATAGAATTTATTTTAATAATTTGATGCATAAAATAAAAATATGGTACCAAAGTAAACAAAATTTAATTACTAATGTAAATTAAAAATTAATATTAATTAACCCATATATACATAAAATTAACTCACATAAGTATAATCTCATAAGGTGAGGTCTAAAACATTTCAATATTCATGTGGTTACTTGAATAAAATTTATCTTAGAGTGATTTTTGTAACATTCATCTGACACCCCAAGTTCACAGTTATGTATTTTGAATATTTCTTTCAGTTTTTTTTAAATTTTTGAGTTTTCGAGAGTTAGTGGTTTGAATGTATAAAATAAATTAAAAATTAAATGGATCACATATTAAGATCATAGTTAGTGATAATTGGGAACCAAAAACATGTGTAGTTGGATGGTTTCTTCTATTGTGGATCACATGATTAGCACACATTTCTCTAAATAATAAGTCTAAACCACAGATTCTACCCTTATCTATGGAAATATTCTAGTGAATATTTCATGGTTAACATGTAGTTCTCCAAAGGATGTATCCAAGAAGAGAATTCGACATATGTTTTTTAAAATATGATGTTAAAATTTTTCACTTAAGGTATTTTAACCCATTTATTCACCCCTCATCCAATTATTAGACCAAAAAATCTCTAGTAGTTGGTTTTACCCTATCATAGATTCCCTTAATGTATCTTTAATGATTCAAGTGATACCTTTCATAGTAATATCGTGATCTATTGAAGATCTATTATGTAGTCATAAACTAGACTCTTCTTATTCCATAGTTATTTGATATTGATTCACTTGATCTCCATGATAGTAAATTCATGTATAGGGATGGTATTTATCATTTATTCCCTTGATAAATACATCTTTGGATTATTCCATTCAATCATATTAATTTTAATTTTAGTAAAGTGATTTTTTTTATGTTTGTGGGGTAGTTATCCATGAATAATGGATATATCCCTTGGAATAATTATTATAATTGAGTTTAAATGTCTTATATTGCAATATTATGATTGAAATATGTTTTTATGGACTATGTTTTGACAATAGATTTTTGTGTGAGGGTTTTTGTCTTGATAAAGTTATATTTTACTTGATTTTAATTCTATAAAATGTTTTATTAATATATATTGTATGAAAAATGATTAAAATAGTATTTTGAATTCAAATATATTTTTGATGAATATTATGAAATAGAATTGTGTTTATTTTATTTATAAAACCTTTCCATTGACATGATTTTTAGCTATGATATTATTTATGATTGATGTTTTACAACAGATTAACCACATATTTTTATGAATTATTATGTTGCATAAGTTGAGTATATGATATTATGTGTATTATAATGATTTATTTAATGATTATATACAAAAGGGAAACCCTGGTTTTGTATTTTAGTTAATAGGATAAGTGAGGGAGAAGTCTAGATTATTATATGGAAAGTGTATTTTTTTATATTATGCAATATTATGGGGTCACCACACAACTATTATAATAGGGAAAATTGATGTAGTGTCAACATTGGATGCGTTGGATTCATGTTTATCATAAGTGATATCTGATTTACACATGTTCATATTTTTTTATGTCGCCCCGATGTTATATCCCATGTGATGTATTATAGGGTAAATTAATTACAATTTATATACATAGTTTATTTATTTAAATAATATATTAAAAGATCATATAATTATCATTGTTATGTTATAAATTTCTCATGATCTCAATTTTTTTAACGATTGGTTTACTGTTAGAAATCCATCTTGATTTAAAATGGATTTTGGAATTTTTTTTAAGAAAAAAAGCAATTTTCGAAAAGAGGATGTTCTACAAATAATGATTTTTAATAAATACTAAGTGAACATATGGTTAAATATATTTATTTTATAAATGGTTTAATCCAACATAACAGTACAACAAACCTTACATACATCCATTAGATTTATATAGAAATGATTCATAATAATAGTGGTAGTGGGAAATAATATATGTATTTTGGTAGTTCTTTGAGATGCAACTCTTCCTTATAGTTTTTTTTTGTTTTTTCTCATCATGAGACATAAGGTGTTTTCTCTTAGTTTTATTCATGGAGATCCTCAATGGGTCGTTTTTAATTTATTTTTGTGTCAAACATTTTTTTAAACCTCTTTTTTTTTTGTGTTTATCTACATATGTAATGATAAAAAAACACGTTCAGTTTTTAAAGTGATTCAAGATGTTTATTTGTTTTTTAGACGTTTTAATCTATTTGGTTATGGTTATTATTGAATGTTATAGTTGATTTTCATTTATTTCCATGTTATGGATAAAACATATCGAATTTTTATATAGATTTTTTTGTGTTTCATTGGATTACATCAATGAAATCATTCCCATTGTTTTTTTTGATACCCTCTATGCTTGTCTCTAGCTTGTGGGGATTTTCAATATTGTTATATAATTTTGGTGGATTATGTATAGGTTACCCTATTGGTTGACACATTCTAATTGTGTAAAAAATGGAATTAGATATCTTTTTTATTGGGGGAGTACTGAGAGTAAATAGATATGACTATTGAAACATGATGGCTTAGTGTGCTAGAATATCTGAACACAAATTCATTATACTATGAGATGAGTTACAATGGGAATTTGGGATTTTTCCCTAATTTAATATTTTTCTTAGTTGCGATATTTTCATTTTATGTAGTTTATTATGATTATGAGTTTTTTGCAAATAACATGATTTTTTTGAAATATCATGTTTTCGGGTGGTAGTGGGAATGATACATAAGGAACACATTTTACATGCATAGTATTCAGAATGATGAGGCTATTGTGCGACTATGGTAAGACACGTTCATATGATACTCTCACTGTTGGTGCATGGTCTACCAAAATGGGTGGTCATTCCATACACTGTGGGATATGTGGGGTGTTCATAGTATTTTCTTTTATTTTATATTTGGAGATGTTATACTGAAATATTTTACTTGTTTATGACTAAATGGGTGAAGTCCCTTGTCCAATCTACATCATTTAGAGTGTAATTATATTTTTTATATTATTTTCTTTATTTTTAAATAATAATTCCCTAAATTTCATTAGAAACCCATTGAGAGGGATATATATTGAGTAGAAAAAAACTTCAGTAACCAATTTACCTTATTATTACCATGTTTTTCTTCATAACTATTCAATATCTAGTTGGGTAATGTGAGAGAGAACTAGCTCCCATAGTAGATTATTCTAAAAATTTTATTAATTAGAATCAAACCTTATTCCATAGAAATAATGTGTGCTATAATAATAGAGAATATATGTAGAAAATTTAATATATTTTGGTTTTTTTAGGAACCGATTACACGAAAGGTCATACTATCAATATATATTCATCAATTACCATACCATGAATTGTGGAAATCCATTTTGCAAAAAAAAAAAACATGACGATATCACGTGGGAAATGTTTTAGATGTTTTTAAACTATATGTTATACCTTTATATACTGAGGGTGGTTAAAAGTCGCGACTTCATGATTATATATATATATAATCAATCATTATTTGATTATAATACTCAATTTTTTTATTTTTTCACATTTTTTCAAGGCTCCTTATAAATGATAGTCTTTTGTATAATTATTTTTGTTATGGGTTTGAGACTATAGGATATATAAAATGTTGTAATTATTTTCCTAAAAACATTTTTGGATGTTTTTTATAAGTTACTTATGGATGATATAGATATATAATAGATGAACTATATGTGTGGTGCCTCCACTTCTGCAAGAGGAATTCAAAGATCCTCACTTAGTCAGAAGTTGAAGCATGAGGAATCCAAATAAAGTAGTAGATGTATTGTGCATAAGTCAATTGATTAAACAATTATGGGAGGTTGGTTTATCGACAATGATTTTGTTATAAAACTCCTTAGAGTGTTGTGGTTTGTTTCTCATATAAAATATGATCTGTTATGTCTTATATGAATTAATGATAGCCGGATCTCATCCTTAGATGAAGTTATATTCTCATCCTTCGATGAGTTTTTATAGTGAGATCGAATATAGCATTCTATATTTAGTAGGGAAAATACCTATGGGATCTTACATTGGGAATTGGTATTTGAGTAGTAAAATTATTCTAACAGCATCTATGGATATAAAATTATTTCTTATTCATGCATACTATTACTTATTTCATTGATATATACTTTATTTCTTATTATTGTTATGTGGTTTTATTCTAATAATAGTAGTTCATTCCACTACATTCAAAAAATATGAATGAGTATCTATTCATGTGCCATGAGTGCATTATGTTAATTGTTGATGCTATGATAATATTGAATTTTTTAATTTATGATATATATTTCATTTATCCTAATTTTTAAAATTATTATATTTTTATATTTAATTTTATATTTACTACCACCATTTGGGTTTTTTGTTCTATTATCCTAAATAAAACACTCACATCTTATATGGTGTGTGGGATCCATCGTTGGGTTTGGAGATACCTACTCATTATGATATATTGTCAATTTCATATCAGATATCTATGTTTCTTGTCGATGTTTTTGATTATTCTGTATATAATTTTTATCCTACGGTTGTGTATAGTTTTCCTAGGGGTTTACTTGATTATTTCTAAAGGATTCACCTATATAACAATGTGATATTCTCTATAGATATGCTTCCTATAATAAATTAGGTTTCATTACTATACTATCAAAAGGTACACGATAACATTGAGCTATTGAATATCAAATTATAGTATTTGGGGACAATTTTTTATTAGAATGTTTATATCTATAGGGTAATAATGAAATCATATTTTAAAAGAATGATTATAGAATTCTACTATTTTTTTGATTACTAGTAGCTCAATCAGGAGACCATCAAGAATAAGATATTGTTTACTTGGATTGATGATCTTTTTACCTAGTATATGGAGTGTGTGATTCTCAATAATTTAAGTAATATACATATATAACTAGTTTTGAGTGAATTAATTACATATTCTTATGAGTATAGTAAGTGAAACTATGGGATTAATGAGTTCCTCATTATTCCATTTATAAATACTAAACCCACTTATTTTTTTAAGGATCTATTGAATCTGGTCATCCAATTGTATTAAAATAATTTTTTTGCATTTTCCACATATGATATATTGGATTACTTGATGATAAGGGAATATCATATTTTGGATCGTGGTATTTTATTAAAAACAATAAAAGAGAAACACATTAATGTAATGCAATATCACATCAATTTTTAGATCAAGGAATTGAAATTATTGTGTCATGTTCTATCACAGAAATAATTTTTTTAGAGCTTGATATGATATATATTATACTATATTTGGAATAACATATAAAATTCATTGATATTAAGAGCATACTATTTTTATCTTGATATTATTGAATGTTTAATACAAACTTATCTATGTTATCGTCTCCCTTAATAACATAGACAAAAAGTATTTTAGGTTTTATTAGGATGAGAATATACAAATATCATTTGAGGGGATGGAATATAGATTTTTAATTTCCCTATTTTAAATCTTCAATATCTAATCTAGGGATATTATGTGAATTGGTATGCTTTATGTTCTATGTTGTGTTGTGTTTTGATGTTTGATGATCATGTTGTGGTATATGTCTCATGTAATACTAACCCTAGTAAGAAATAATAACCCAACCATATCATTGTATTCATGGTGTGGGAGAATGAATTAATGTTGATTATACTTTTATCTCTTGTAGATATGTTTTTTATAAACTAATATTTAATTATTGATGAATATCATATCATAATATGATCATAATCATTAATACAAGCATCGTGTACAATATTTACAAAAATTAAATTTTTATTTATCCTGCACCCATGGTAAAGGTAATATGGTTACTAATGCCCTTATCCTTCAGTTTTCTCATCATGCGTAAAAATATTCAACACATTAATGGAATTTCATGAGTTTATTTACAAAAAATGAATCTAGATTTTAAATTTTATGATGTTCAGGTACCCAAGGAAAATGTGTAAGTAAGAACATACATAGATTATTATATATGACTAGATCTGGTATAAGTTATTTATAGTTAGAGTATTATGTGAATATTAACTGGGTGGAACACCTTTACAAACGTATTTCAGTCTCTAGATGGTTTCATTTGTTTTAAGAAAAACTATTAGTTATCTAATACTTGAGGAATAATGTGATGAAAGTGGAAAAAATTATAATAGGCAATGCACCCATGATCAAATAGGATTTCTTATACACTCAAAAAAATATTGGTGATCCAATATACTGTGGTTGATTTCAGAATTAATGTCTAGGTGACATACAATTTAATGGTTAAAATAATATCATCAATATCCTAAAATATTATTACAGTATATTCCATTTTTGTTGTGAATGTGGGATGACATCTCCATGGGGAATGTTTATAACCTATAAAATCTTATGATTGAATTATATATGGTTGATTATTGACTGATTGGTGAATCATCTTATTATATTCTTAAAAAAGAGTGGATAATGGTAAAATTACTTTTGAGCGGGACCAATTCATTAAATCCCATTTCTTTAAGGTCCTTCAGAAATTTATTGGTGTTCAGTTGATTTTAAGCACAATGTGATATCTGTAGATGGATATTTAGTCTGAGTATCTTTTTTATATTTATGAAAATATAATTTACGATTTTTTATTGAAATTGTAGCCTTATGTAAGACACAAATATCATTGGTTAATTTCACATATAATAAAAATGATCGAGCATCCATGAATATGTCTCCCTTTAAGATGATTAATGAATAAAGATATTGGTTCCCTCGTTATCGTTTAGAATTTGGTAAATATTATTATTTGGGATAAGGTATCTTTCTGGTGAGTAATGATAAGGTTTTGATTATTTAGATGATATGGGAAAAAATAAGGGTAAAAACATATGAAGATTACTTTCATCATCTGTTTGAATTTTCTAATAGTTATTAGGGGGTTATAATAGTTTCAATTTGAGAGAAACATTTTATATTGGAATATTATGGTATTTTTATTATAGATTTTGTTTATATAAAATTATATTACTATTTATAAAAATAATTTAGCAGAAAATAAAAAAACCTTCCAAAATTAATTCTATCCATGATGTGTTTCATATATCCCAGTGCAATAATTAATATCTGGATATCTATCACATGATTGAGTTAGAGGTTATGAATTTAACATATGAAACCATAAAGTTTGAGCATCATATCAAGAATTATTTTTTACCATGAGAGTGGTTTAGGAAACAATTATTCTACTATTTAGCATCTTATGATATTATTGTGGGGATAATCAAATGTCTTAGGGACTGGGGAATTTATATGTTACAAGTGGCATTAATGTTTATCTATTAAGGAGTCGTGATAAATATATATGGGTAGATACGGTATTATGGGATGAATTGTGACACCCCGAAGTGTTTTTTCATTTAATTTTGAACATATTATTTAATTATTTAATTTTAGTAATTTTTTGCATTTATAGGTAATTAAGTATGGAAAATGGAAGAACAATATTATTTTCAAAAGCTTTACATGGTAATTGGTGAATATGCACGTAAAATTTGTATAGTTGAGGATATGATCCAATTGTTACAAAATTCATAGTTCACCATTCACTAAATTATGTTTCAAAATAATAATTTTCATTGTAATTCATGGGTTTCCTCTAAATAATAGTTCACTTTTGGCATATATTTTTTTCAGACACTACAGACAATCCTTTTGTAAAATGTTTATTATAAAAATTTTGAAACTTTTATTTTCTCCTTATGAAAATATAAAATATTTATTTTCCTATCTTCTCAATTTCATAACATAGACATCACAATAAGTTGTTTTCACTTACACATAATCTCCAGGGGTGATTCTCTACTTCCTCGGGGGAGATCATTCGAGAAAAAATCTTAACAACTTATTGAATTCAACTCTACACTTCTTTTAAACTCATATTCCTATATTTTTTTCTTCATTGGTTCCCTAGTAATTCATGTAATATACTTTCTTTGTTGGTACATTGTTCAATATTTAATATATTGATATGAATGGATTATGAGTATTACCTTCATTATTATCTCTCTGTATTTTATGAATATGGTTATATTTAAATAAGAGTGAAGAAGTTGTCTCTATATAATGGATATCTACCTTGGTGTCCCTATATCAATTTAGTTTCCAATGTTAATAATATTTTTCATGAATGAAATATATTATTCATGATATTTTTAATTTCATTCATTATTTCTCTTTTAAATTTTCCTGATAAATTTATTGTCTTACTTTATTTTCATTGTAACACATGTTATAGTCAAACAATGTTGTTTGTATAATGATTTAATGAGTATATTGATGATAATTGTATTATAAAAATATTTTTTGAAAGTGAATTACATTACCGTGAATTATAATCATTGTTCCATTGAAAGTTTTTTTGACTATGAGATTATTTTTGATTGAGAATGTATATTATTACATGAACTTGTTTTAATTAATTATAATAGTTAACGAGATGGTCATATTATATTGACCTATTAAATGAAAATTTATATATTGATTAGAATATGGAGAATCAATGAGTATGTATTTTGTATAAATATATGGTTCTATATATGATTATATTATTCTCCATCTAGTGGTTGTCACTCATAATGTACAAGAGGGAAAGTAAGGGTTTGGTATGTTAGGTTCACATTGGAACTGAATGTTCCATAATAAACATCTGAGTTACCATATTCATCCATGTTTTACATTAGCTAGAGGATATATATATTTTGATTTGTTACTAAGATAATAATTTACCATATTTAAACCTCATATTTCTGTTTTAATCATATATTATGTCATCATATCTTTATCCTGGTAATATTGTAAATTTTCAAAGGTGGTATAATATTTATATTTTCCCAACAGAACATATATATCATCTATAGGTATGCATAATTGGTTCTTTCTGATAAGTATAAGATTAAATTATTTATGGATTATTGTGGATTTTCTTGATTCTCGTCTTCCTCTTTGGTATTTATCTCGAGGGTGACATTCTTTCATGTGGATGTAGATCACGAGGAGCATCTTTTGGAACCTCAAGTTTTGATTTTGGTATTTCTTTTGTTTCATCCATTTTTTCCTCTAGTTTAATTTTGATGATATATATATGTGTCTGTATGTGTGTGATATTATAGTTCAACATTATTTTTTTATATAGTGATGTTTTACATTTAAAAATTTTCATTGTATTGAACACTATAAGCTTGGTTTTATTCTTGAACTCATTTATTGTTTTGCGTAGATGTTCATCATAATGATAAATTGTATTGGATTTACTTCAGTTTTATCTGTTGTAGTTTATGTGATTATTACTATGATATAATTCCCATTGGTATTATTTGAAACTCTTAGTTCTTGGAACAACTTTATTTTATACCCTCCAGTTATGTTATGGATTCAATATGTGTATTTATTTTATACCCTCAATTCGTTACAAAATGGTACCAATTCCCACACATCATTTTAGAGAGTTCTTGATTTATGGATAGAATTTATTAAATTACATCAAAAATAGACCATAGATGATTATTTAGATACCAAAATCGTATATGTTCTTCTTGGGCTGGACAAGGGTGGACCATAGTGATTCTACACCCATTACTAGATCTAAAAATGATATATACATGGGATATTTATGCTAGTTTATGTCATGGCTTCCCCCATTGGAATAAATTATCTATCATCTATTAACTTAATATACACAAATTTAAATAGTCACTTGATAATATCTATATTAATAGTGGTTAAAATGCTCAATGGTTATATAATAACCATATTTCCACTTACTCTATATATGATCATTCAAATCAACCCCCTAAATAATACTTATAATTTCTTGATATTTTAATATTTAAAATCAAATGATTTTTTATTTTTTATTTATATTATTGTAGTTAAATATGTGGTATTTTTTAATAAACGCGATTTTGGATACATATTCATTGTACTAGAATAATTTATATATTTTTCTTATTTTTCATTCATAGTTATATAATTATTTTTAAATATGAATATTTTAAATATGGAACATAATTTTTCATAGTATATTTTTATTTTTTATGATAAAACCATGGTTGTTATATTCCTACCCATAATAATTATTCTCTCTTTGTAATTTAAGTCATCCCTTGATAAGTTTTAGATAATATTTCATAATTACATCCATAGTGTAAGGAACCGTCCCCAAGAATAACATATTATAAGAAATTTATATAAAAATTAACATTATTACAATCTTGGGGATATTTTCATGTGTGGTGTTTTGGATAATTATATCATAACCCATACAAAAAACAATAGATTAAAAATTGGACACCTCTGATTAGAAATCATTCTTTTATAATAGAAATCCTTAAAAATTATGCATGTTTTTATATCATATTATATCACAAAAAATTTGATGATGACCTCTTCTATCTCCTTATTCCCGATTAAAACCCAAAAAAAACATTATTCATTGTTGAATGTAAAAAAAAATCAATATCAGATATTATAGAAAAGAAAAAACCAATTAGTTTATGACAATTTAATATTAAAAAATATTTTAGGGATAAAAAATTAAAATTTATTACCCAATAGAATTATATTATTTGCCCAAATATTTTCATAAATTAATTAAAAGTGAAACAGAAGAATAAATAAGAACCAAAAATATTTCATTGAAATAATGACGTACACATGAAAAATTTATTATAAAGTAATATTGTTTAATCTTAAAATGTGGTAAATATTTTCCATTGAAATAATCTCATTATTTGACCTTTTTTATCAAATAATTACAATAATACCCATAGAAAGAATAGATAACACCTAATGATATATTGGGACGTCAATCTGCTTTCCATTATTATAAAGGAAATAACCATGTGTTACGCTTCGATACATTTCACACTTACAAATGGAAAAACCAAATGGTTTACTTCTATACATGCCATGCTTATAAATTAAATAACCATATAGTTGAATTGAATACCCTATTAATTGGAGGGATATCATGGACTTACCCATAATTGGATTATCGTGTAACTACCCATCAATGATATATATCATTACTACCCATCACAATGTACAACAACCACCACATAATCCCAACAAATAAAATCATACAATTTTCCACATTTCAATAATAAAATTTCATTTTAACTTATAATAAATCATTTCACATACTCAAATAATCAATTTTTATTCGAATATAATTTTATATAACAAAATACCCAAAAAATGGAATGAAGAGTTCATTTTTATTTTAAAATCATAAAGTCTTTTAGTGGAATCCAAAAAATAAATAATGGTCCTAATGGTCGAGACATTATTGATATCGTATTTAGAGATCATTACCTTTTTTGGTTTTTAATGAAAGTCTCGTGTTCCATATATTAAACATATAATAATATTTTCTTTAACTATTAAATTAAAATAAAAACAAAAATTTATTTTTATTTATAATCATTTTATATTAAAACAATTATAAAATAATATCATGAATGTTGACATGGATTAAAATTTTTTGCAACCAAATCTTTAAACATTTAAAAATTGATTTAAAATCAAAGTGTCTCAACCACATTTAAACATATAAATCATAAGACCCATCAATGAATAAGATTTAATTATATAATAAATGATAAAATAATAATGAAATAAATTATATAATATTTCTACTAGGTTGTATATAAGCAATATTTAATAATGTAGATGTATAACATCAAAATATATGTCAATAAAATAAGATTGAGATGATGACCCTCACCATGTGCCCAACTTATTACATGTCTCTTTATCTTCATATATATTAAATTATATTATTTATATAAGTTCATTAGAAAATTTTAAAAAATTATCCTTAATTTTATTTCACTTATTATAATGTTTTATACATTTAATTAATAAATTAAGTTAATGCGAGATATTTTGACCATATTTAGTTAATATGTCAATGGTTAAATATTGTCATGGTGGTAATTATTTAAATATATATAAAATAATAATCAAGGCATAATTATAATATTTTTTCATCAATAATAATTTTAAAACCAATTGTGATATCTAGTTATGAAAATTGAATCATTGATTCGATCACGGTGATGGTATGCGTGAGAAAAAATTCCATTTTTTCAATAATATTTTTTGAAAAAAAGGAAATTATCTTTTCCTTTATAATGATGATTATATAATAAAATAACAAAATATTTAATTATATAAACTTATATATGAAATTATTTTTTTTGGTGATGAATAACTAAGCATTGCATCACTTTAAGGATGTGGAAATCCACATGTCCACGAATGATGTTATCACTTATTCAGTGTGTCAAATGGAATGAATAAAATGATATATCAAATTTCCTGAAAAATATTATTTTTATTAATATCATAATTATCTAATATATATTAATTTTTATTACACTTATTACCTTACATGTAACTCCTTATTCAAAACTCTTCATATCACTTTGTGCGTAGGTAGTTTTCCGAACACACGAGCGACGTTACCGTATCCCCTACAGTATGAAATGTAAAAATGGTGTATATGATATAATAAATATTGAAATATTTATAGGTTATGTATATAATAAATATCATATATGAATAATAAACTCATCCTAATTTCGATCCATGATAGTTATAAAGTAAAAAACGAACGACATTCTTTCATGAGGTGGTAGTCCGCCATACACATGAATTATATATTCATAATTCATTTGAACGATGTGTGTGAGGGTATGGAACATAAATTAAAATAAAAACATATATGTTTTGTTATTATACTTATGCTATTATATAATAATTTTATTAGAATAATTTATGGATTGATAGTGAAATAAAACAAATGTTCTCTTTGAGGAATGTTACATCTTGTTTGGGTAACTTGTTTTGGTTTCCACTGAAAGCATTAATTGGTTTGATTTCAATAAAAATAAAAAAATTTATTATTAGGGGAGGGTTTTTCGGAGTTGATTTGGGTTCAGTTTGGATGATCCTGAATGTCATGAGAGGTGTGTAGAATGGGTAATAGTGACTCACCTTTTAAAATCGTTGACGAGTGAAATTCTTTTAATTACCAAAATGAAAATAGTATTGGTAGGTATCCCTTACATAATTTGTCTCAAATACTAGAAAAAATATACAAATGATATTATGTTTCATATATATGGCTATAAAATGGTTTTTAGACAAATCTTTAGGTCATTCTTCCGAATAATGTTTAACAACTAAGTGAACATGTTTTTTACCATAATATTTGTAATTATTTTTAATTTCTCTGAACATTATTTTTTGAAATAAAATGAATTTTTAAATAATTGAAATTATAATTTATTATGACTAAAAATATTGAATCTATTTCGTAAAATTCAATTCTAATAAGTCGTATAAATTAATTTAAAATTAATCTAGTTGATGGGACAAAACAATGGGTTTTTAAATTAAAATTTTCTAAAAGATTGAAATGTATTTATATGAAATTATATTTTTAAATTAATTTTAATTACTTAAATGGTATTTATTTATGTATAATTGAACTAATTAAACAATATTATATTTTAATATAGAATTTATTTATATAAATAAAATAAATAAAAATGTAGTTTAAAATTTAAATTCACTGTTTTTCACTATTAATTAACAAACATATCAAAAAAAAATACAAAACATTAAACCATGTCATATTTAGATATTATTACTTAATAAATGATTTTTATTATGATTATTAAAATTTATCAATTTTTTAAATTTTATTTTTAAAACTATTGCTTCATTAAAATGCGATAAAACTATTTTTTAATCCACATTAAGCATAAAATTGGATTTATTCTTATCATATGCCTATCAAATATATTGGAAGAATGTAAATAAAATAATAAATGTGAATAAAAATAATATAGTTTTTCTGATTCATACTCGCTAATATAACAACCAGGTGATAACATGAATATTAGATAATAAAATTAACATTATATTATTGTTTGGTATAAATCATTCTTGCATGAAATACATGATTTAGAAGAAATTCATTGTTGAATTTCATATATTAAATAGAAAATTTCATCAATTTTAATTCTATATTAATATATAATTCACAAATATTAGTTAATATTATAAAATATTATTCTATTATTACCTAGCTTGTTTTATTCTTCCCCCCTTGGAAATTGAATCCTTAAAATTTGAATCACTAATTAAACAAGTGGGGATATATTTCTATCATGGAATTATCAGATTCCCATTTTTCTTCATCAACCATTGGGTTTTTTATAAATCATTTTCCTTTAAAATTACCTTCTTCCACAATATGTGATCTTTATGGTCATGAATATGAAATGGTTATTCCTCATAACAATGATTCTCTTCCACTTGAACTACTCCTATACTCAAAACATGATATGAATATGGTATATATGTCCTTCACATTAAAACATGAAATACATGTTCGTTCATGATTGTACTCAAATAAAAATAAACTAAAAAGGAAACTTATCCATCAATATCATGGATTTTATATGGTTCCATGAACTATAGAATTAGATTACCCATCTTTAGAAAATGAATCATACGTTTTCAAGGATAAAATTTTAGAAATATATAATCATCGACCACAAAAGAAATGTCATTCCTCTTATTATATTCATATATTATCATCATACTCTGAACATTCCTCATATTTCCCTAAATCAAATAAATATTCTATACCATTTCCTCCTCCAAATCTTGTCTCATGAAATACATTTATCTTACATCATAAAAAAAATTTGTTGTCTGACACATCGTTCTATATAATTTCCCAAATGGTTCCATCAATATACCGGAATGAATAATAATATTATTAGAAAACTCAACCCAAGAAACATGTTGTTCTCAACTTCCCTTATAATCATTTGAGGTAGAAAAAATCATATCTTTTAATGTTTTAATTGTCTTCTTATTGGATTGTGGATTAAATACCGTATATAAATTTAATTTAGTAGTCAAAATAATCTAATGTACATTCTAGAAAATTGATTATAACCTCAGATCATGGTCTTGATAATAATTTTACAATTATATTACGAAGTCCCTTGATATATTCTTCCATTTCTACACAAGCTTTAACAAAGGTTGAAGCATCCCACTCGATAATGTTCATTATTATTTAGCCTCCTGATAAGTCAAACACATCATGTTAAATTCATTAATATCTATTTTTATTCCACCACATCAAGAGTACTCCCAAAGTTATTTGTTCATATTAGTTTTTGCGATATCTATTAAAATTGGAGAACTATGAGTTTCTATAAACAACTCATTCTTCAAATTGGAATCAAAGATGACACATATTATTTTTCAAAATCATATTCAGTTTCTTCGACAATATAAAAATCAGTAAAATTTACCTTCACGATATATTATTACTTTTCCTATATGGTTTGATCCACTTTTGATCTTCTTTAATACAATATGGTAATGTCGACTCCACTTAAACCTGGAATAAAACTGTAGGAGTCCCTACATCCATATTAGCTAGGATAAAATTTATCAAATCATTATCTAATGGGTCACTTTCCAAACATAACATTCTTAATGGACCATTATTATTTAGAATCAAAACATTAAACACTTATTTTCCCTTTTTGGATAATAATAGATTGTGCAATAAAAATCCTTGATCAGTTCTCTCCAAATTCTCTATCTCCAATTCTATTATTACTAAATTTATATATAAATTAAACATTATTTATCAGTATATATTTCTAACATACTCTCTACAAATGATGAATCTAAATCATTAATGTAACAAAATAATATTTAATTTGATCTCATGTGTAGGGTAAATTATCACATGAGTTTTAAACTACCATAAGAATAATTGATTACCTTTTCATTCTTCATTAGGACACCACCACATACTTCTAATGAAACAACATTGTAGATGAAAAGATAACCATATCTTGAAGGATGGTCCAATATAAGAAAATTTACCTATGTTCTTTTTAATTCATAAAAAAACCACATTATTATATCGAGATGAAACTATATCCTTTTTGAGTTAACATATTTAGCGGGATAGGAAGCTCTGAAAGGTTTTAAAAATAATATCATTAATAACCAACTAATCCATGAAAACTATTAATCTCTATTACATTGTTAGTTCCTGGCCACTCTTTAAAAACTTTTGTTTTATAAGACTCAATAGGTAGTCCGTTTTGAGAAAAAATTATCCTATGAATGAAATTTTACACATCTATAAATAACTATTACAAAAAATTCCATATATTTTGTCTTCATTTACTGTTTTCAAAAAATAATGAATTTTTTTTCATCTTCATCCTCACTTATAGAAAATACTGTAATTTAATCTATAAACACAACCATAACTTATCAAAAAAATGATGGAAGTCTAAATTAATAATATTCATAAATATAGAATATAAATTAGACAACCCAAAGGTAAGAAATATAATATCATAAATATTATTTATCATCTAAAATTACCTATTATAAATGTCATCTTCCTTCACATTCATATGATGGTAGAAAAATCATAGATAAATCTTTAAAAATTCTAATCTCCTTGTAGAAAATCAAATATATATTTTATTTGATGAAAATAATAATTCTTCATAACATTGATTATATTCAAGGATCTATAATCAATGCAATGACTCATGGAAGTGTCCTTATTTTTTACACAAACAAAATAGGATCACCCCATAAATAAGTGTTAGGTTGAATAAAACATTTAACAATGAATTATTGAAAATTATTTTTAATTCAAAATGTTCAACTAATTCTATTAGATAAGGGGTTTTTGAAATAATGTCATAATAAATCAAAAAGTCAAGAGAAAATTCAATTTAACAAAAAATCATAACACTAACTTATTCATTAACAAAAACATCCATATATTCATTCAATACTTGGATGTCACTAATATAAACCATTTCCTTCATTACAAAAACCAAAGCTATAAAACATTAAATTACATCTTTAATCAATTTCTTATATTCTTGTTAAGTTATAAAATGCATGAAATCATTTAATAAAAAAATTATTGGAATTGAATATGATATCATTATGATAATCTAAAATCCATTATACACACAAAATGATATCCTACTCCACTCTAGTCTGTTCAACCAGATTCATTGGTTATACCATCCCACTAGTGAAAATAATAATATTCATATAGGTCATGATTTCTTAAATACTACCAGCTAGTGTTTTTACCCATTTTTATATATCACATTCCTGATGCGATATTCCCAATTTACATGAAAATTTATTAGAAATGAAATAATGAAAAAATATTTAGAGTTATTTAGAATAAAGTAATAATTCAAATAATCTAGTAACATAACAACAACCAATTCATTTTATGGCCAAACATCAACCATAATAGTATCTAATTGTTTCTACACACCCTTTTTCTTTAAATTATTATAGTTTCTAATATGGGTAATCAGCATCTGATAAAAAATATCATAACTCCCTAACTCATGGAATCTAAAACATCCTACCATCGAATTTACATTTCATTATTGATCATCTCTATTATAGTGATGACCCATATGAAAAATATTAACACATCAAAAGAAAATCCTATAATTCAAAATACATTTTTCATGATTCATTTTACAATAATTCTCACAAGAGAAGTATTTTATTTTGGTAACTCCGCAATTATTTGACTAACTATTTTCCATTTCCTCTTAAATAGAAAATTTATTATTCCTATTTTAATGGGATAAATGATCATCATAAAACATCATTTCTACCCTATCAACAAATAAAATGTGTTTTTCATAGCCTTTTATCTCATGAGTATCCAATTTTCTTCAATTTATTCTCTATAATTTTGAGGAAACCCAATTTATCTAACTATAAAGATCTCCTAGAAATGCTTGGATGTACATTGACAAATGATTGATGCTTTATTCGTATAAAAAATTCAAATATTACCCCATTGTTATTAATTCCAGTAATTTTTTTCCATCCAATATTTAGTAGACTTAGGAATTTATTTTCCAAGGAAAATATTCTTAAATTCGTCTCATTCCAAGGACTCAATATATCCAAATTATTTGATATTTTTTACTATTGACCACCATTGGTCATCTTAACATTCATAATGATAAATTCCATAAGTTACCATTTAGTGATCCAAACAATCCATGACAGTAAATATCATTTCTAGTTCTTTTAAGAATCCTTTAGTTTGCATAGGGTAAGTTGATCCTCTGAAGGATGGGGGATCAGGTCTCATAAAATTATTAGATGTAATCATGTTCCCCACCATCTATATGTTTTATATCTTAAATGCACACAACCACAATTTATATCATAATTCAACTAATACATAACTATTAAAATATAATCAGTTCAAATTCAAACTATCATGGAATATTGATTTAGAAATATATTTTCTTCATAATTCATTCCCACTACAACATCCTTATTTCATCAATGTAAAAACATTATAAAAAACATACTTTATATGAAGAAACATAGTAATCTTAAAATTATGTATAAATTCAAATTAACCAAATGTGTAATATTGCAATGTAATTCTAATAAAACTAAACTAAAAACTAAATTTATCTAAAACTATCATTTAATACCAACTACATGGATCATTAATTAGACATAAAAGACTCTAGTGTCTTTAAAAAAGAGTTATCACTCTTAAATTAATTAGCATATTGGAAGGATTATAGAATTTGTGAATTATTTTATAACCCATACATAAAAAACCATAGATTAATAAGGTAAAACTTTTAATTATGTTGTTTTTTTTTTGAAAATAATAAACTTTTGAAATGATTCATGTTTTATTTTTATATCATATCTACAAAATTATGAGATTGAAATCTTCCTTATGCCAATTATTTTTAACTACCCTCTGAAGAAAATTATAAAACATTGGATGACAACATAATGCTGAGTATGGTATTTATATAAAAAAAATGAAACCCATATTTTCATGAAAATTCTCCATTAAAAATGATTGGGGGCACAAAATGGACACTTTATTACCCAAGAAAATTATATTATCTTCACTAGGATTCTCATAAAACATTTCATATGAAGTCAAAAAGAAAAAAAAATCACAGAATGGTTTCTTTGAAAACATTATAAAATCACGAAAACAATATCATAAATTAACACTTTTCACCCTTAAGAAGTATTAATTACATTATCATGAAAATAATCTCATTGTAACCTTTTTCTAATCACAGGATTCCCAAAAATCCCATAGAAAGAGTATATATCACATAAAAGTATATTGGGACATCATTTTAATTTTTATTCTTATAAATGTAACAACCATGTAGCCGACTTCCATAATTTCCATGAATACAATTACAATAACCATACAGAAAACATCTATATATGCCACACTAACTTGTGGAATAACCATATTGTCATCTTCCACACCCAATGAATTGGAGGGTTATCACGGACCCACCTATTATCATATTATCAGAGAACCACCCATCATTGTATTATAACATAACCACCCATTATAAGGTCCAAGGACTTTAAAAATCATAACATGTAAAATAATGTTATTTTTAACATGTCAATCAAAAACTTAATTTTCACTCATAAGATAAAATTTCATGGTATTGAAATTATAAATACATTTTCAATTTCAAAATACTATGAAAAATGTAATGATGGGTTTCTTTTTTTCTTAAAACATGAACGCATCTAAAGGAATCTAAGTATCAAAAATGGCTTTTACACCAGAGAGGTTGTTTTCGCCTTATAAAATGAACATTGGTTTTTTAAACTGTGATAATATTTGATATTTTCATATAGAATACAAAGAAAATATTTCTTTTTTAAATCCTATGAATAAAATTCAAAATAGTTATAAAATTTCTTTAAAATAATTTTATATCTATAAAAATTTGAAATAATGTCATTAATATTTCCTTATTAATATTTTAAAAATAAATAATAAAATTTTTTAAAGAATATTATAAAATAAAAGCGTCCCATACCACTTTTCAAAATTGATTCATATGCCTAATTTAATAATTACATTTAAAAAACATCAAATAATTTTATTATAAATAAATTGAATATATAATATGTTTATGGGTCGGTATATACACCTCACAAAAGAAGGTCGGTGTATAACATAAACATATGCCTCAATGAATTAATATTGACACAAAGTCCCTTAACATAAGATATTTTTTCCTATTTATTATTATCTTCATTGAAATTGTTACAATGTTTTAAAAAATTGCTTAATCAAATATGTTTACATCAGATGTTTTGACCAATTCAGCTTATGTGTCAAAAAGACATTGACTGGTTAAATATAGTAAAATTGGTCATTATTAAAATATCTATTGAATAATAATTATGAATAAATTATAAAAATTATTAATAAATTATACATTTAAAACTAATTATGATAAGTGGTTATTAAACATGAACAATCATTATGATTATAGAGATAATAGGTCGTACGTTTATATGAGTGACTTATCCATTTTTTCTATGATCATTATGGAATGAAGGAAAGTATAATTTAATTATACTGAATGATAATTATATCATTAATACCAAAATAATTATATATATATATACTTATATGTATAATTATTTTTAGTTGGTTATGAAAATACAAGAATCAAAACACTACACATTTCTTCATGAGTCGATAGTCTTCCATACACACGAGCAGCGTTATTGTATCACATATAGTGTGAAATATAAATAGATTTTATTTGATATAATGATTCCAGATTTATAATTATGTTATATATATATTAAATATAATATATAAATTGTATTTCCATCAAAATTATCAGCCCTGATATTTGATAATGAAAAAAACGAACGACTACGTATCACAAGGAGATAGTCTTTTGTATACATGAATGATGATTTTATAAATCATTTTTTATAATTCTGTGAGGTTTTTTGTTGTAAATTTACCATCACATCACATAGATATAGTTATGATACTTATTTTGTTATATAATACTGATATAAGAATAATTTATGTAGTGGATAATGAAATAAGACAAAAGTCCGCATTGATGAACATTGGCTCATATTCAGGTTTCTCCATTTCGATTGAACAAAAATCCTTCATTGAATGTTTTGTGTCCAAAAAAACTCTTATAAGATACATTTAGGGCCATTGGGAGTTTATTTGGTTAGTTTTGGGATGATAAAAACACTTGGGAGGTTTGTATAATGGGGGAGAGTGAATTCCATTTTATAATTCGGGAGGAGTGGCATTTTTTTAAATACAAAAAAGAAAATAGTATTGGGAGGTCCCCATATATATTTTTCCTAAAATAAGTATAAAATTTATATAATATAGGTTATATTATATATATGTGGTTAGTAAATGGGATTTGGATAAGTTTTTAAGTCATTTTCTCTTTAAGATTAATAATTAACCACTAAGTAATCTCGTTTTTTACCATAATAAATTTTTTTAAAAAAACAAACTTGACCATAATATAAAATATAAATTATTATTATTCCAAATATATAATCAATTTTGATAAATTAAATTGTCTTATGTGGAAGAAATTAATTTTAATCTAATCCTATAGAGTGGGTTAAACAACGAGTTTTTTTTAAAATGTTCAATGTATTTAAATATTTTAATGTCCTATTTCAATTTAAAATTAAATAAATTTATCGAAATTATATTTATTGATGTATTATTCAACTATTTATTATTTAAAACCAATTTATAATAATATATAAATATATATATTAATTATATGACAATGCTATTTTCAATTAAAATTCAGTGTTTTCACTATTTATCAAAAAAATAAAACTTCAATGAAAAATAAAAAAAATTCAACCAATGTAAATTTCGATATATGAATTTCAAAAATGAAAATTATTTTTTTATTTTTTTTATAAAAGTGTAAAAATTTGGGGTTTTATTATGTTCTTGATTAATATAAGGTAATCATTATTTTATTATAATATGCTTTTTAAGTGTAAAACCGGATTAATTCTTATATCATGACTCATAAATATATTGTATGAATGAAAAAAATATTTTATTAAAATTAGTAAATAATGTAAAGTTAGTCCCATTCATACTCACTAATATTATTTATAGGATAAAATTTTTTTATTAATAAATAACAATATCAATATATTATTGTTTAGTATAACACAGTCTTGTATGTAATGATAGATTTCGAATAAAATCATTGTTTCTTATCGTATATTCTATTGAAAATAGAATCAATTTTAATTTAAAATTACTATATAAATAATAAATATTAATAAATATTAAAATCCATAACATTATCATCACATCGGTTTTTTTAAAATTATGGTCTCATGTAGCCACGTTTAGTTGATGAATCCTACCAAGAATATTTAAAAGATGAGTCATTTGATATTATGTAGAATTTTTTATCACTTCATGAATCTAAATATGTTTTTCACTATATAAATAGTAGGGATTAAAATATTTATTATACACATTTTTAAAACTAGAAGGTTCGGATGTAAATTTCATTAAAAGTGATACATGGAATATGTTATGCACTTGAGATTGGTTTTGTGGCATGGATAAATGATATTAAACATATCATATTTACTCCAATATTAAGTATAGAAAAATAAAACTTGGAATTTAGTTCCATTCCTTTTAAATATTATGATCTCCTTCAATATAATTTGATAAGAAATAGTCCCATATATTAATTCATGGTCCTTCCTCTATATATCATTATATATTTTCAATTTAAATTATACTACATTGAAATTATTTTGGATAAAAATCACCTCCATGGATTTATTTTCCAAATGTTCATAATAAATTACATTATTTAACAATAATCATCTGAATATGTAAGACTCTGACATATATTTTCATATAAGGATCCATAGAGATATATATTTCTAACAGTGGTAACTGTTATTTCTTTAATACTATACTAGTTATTAATAATGAACAAATAATCCTTCGATATCGATGGAACATGATAATTAAATGCCTTTACAAGTTTTTATTATCATTTCAAACTATCAATCCATTTTAGGATCATAAATGTGTTAAAAATAAATATTGCATTTAACTCCTTTTGGATGCTCTAAAGGGAACAGATTAAGGACAAATGTAACATTGAGTGGAGTTGAATAAGGTATCATGGAATTAATTTTAATATAAACTATTAATTACTTTCAATTTACCAATTACACTTATTATGGTTATTTGGTTCTCATTTTTTATTTCTCATCTTCTTTTTTATTTTTTTATAGTAAAATTTATAAAGACACACAAGAAAGAACACATATTTTCAAGGTTCGATATTCAATGTGGGATGGACAGTGCATGGGGTGATATGTATTCCCCTTTGATAACATAAAACAATAGATGAATAATCATAGCATACAATCAACATAAAATATCATTTGAACAAGTTTTTTCACTAGAGTTTCCCGAAAACTCCATTGTATTTGATACATATTCATTCAAAATAAATGTAAAATATTAAATAGATTGTTTTATATGAAAACTCAAGTATAAATGAACCATTATATATTATGTATTTTATATCCTAGACACTATATTGGTGTTTATACATAAGATTAAATACATTAAGAAATAGATATGGAATTATTATCCTTAATTAACATGTTTTTATTAATTCCCAATAAATAATCATTAATTTTTTAAATAATTATTTGTGTACTAAATTAAATCTTTTTGTAAAGAACTTTATTTTTCTTTATGTTACATATTTTAAAAAAAATATATGTTCACTATTAAAGAGTTATATTAAAGAAATATTTTCTTAATATAACTATAATAATTCATAAATTACTCATCTATTGGTTATAAATGAAGAAAAAATCATTTGGGGGTAAAAAAGTTATTTCTCCAAAAAAAAAATTATATGTTTGATGTTTTTTGTTCATAATTGATTAACTAAATAACTAATTATTAATGTTTATAAATAATTGTACACAATTTTTTTCAATTTAATATTATAAAATTAGTCTAATAGTTTTTTGATGTCCTTGAATGAATGTTAAACCAGTTTATTATTAAATGATCATTTGTCTAATGAAGGAATTTGTTTAATGATGTAATTCGGGTTTAAATTTAATTTACGATAAAATATAGATATTTAATTTGAAAAAATAATTTTCATTTTATTAATAATTATGTTGAAATTTTTTAATGATCCCAAATTCAATTTATGTCATAATTAATAGTAAAAATAGTCATAATATATTACTACGGTTGGGGTTAAATTGGATTAATAAAGGGGTAAAACTAAGTGGTAAGGCTGAAAATGACACATAAACATATATAATTAGTGTTTTTTATGATAATTATAACTAATATTTTCTTTCCTTGAAGTAATTTTACATTTTGGTTTCAATTGAGATAGAATATGACTTTATATTATTTAAACTATTATTTAATTTCACGTGTTTCCATCCCCACACTTACAAAAAAGGTTCCAATTCTATTCCATTATTCACAATTATTGAAAAATCTATATCAGAAAGGACATACCAAAAAACATTATTATATTCTTTACCTTTATTCCCAAATTTCTTTTCTTATCATGTTACTACCATATGAAGGCTTATTTTTTAATCTAGTGGTGGTCTCTCAATGAAGAGATATCCATATTATCTTCCCTTTCTAGGTTTAATTATTCAAATACATCCTGTAAATCTATTTTATCAAACCTAACAAAGTTATTATATTATTTTAAACATATTTATATGTAATTATGATTTTGGGAAAACCATATTCATCCACTTTTCGATCAAATGGTAAATGAATGTATCGATCATGTATATATGCAGAATACTCTCTCCATATAAAAAATTGATTCATTTTTCATCACTAGATCACATTTAATGGATATAATGATTGAATTAAGAAAATATATATGACAATTATTGAATAATTTATTATTACTTAATTATTAAGTATTATTTATTTGTCATTACTTATTCTAGTTAGAAAATTATTACTACATTCATGTGTAACCAGAGACTACCATCAACATGAAAGATGACATTTATTTTAATATATATTCATTCCATGGATGAATATAAATATGTATATAATATTTATATATTATATTTATATCATTATTATCATTTTGGATATGATTAAACCATGACCATGATGTTGTCGAATGGAAACAAACGTGTAAAATGAACCAATTGGAACCCAAAATGTTGATAATAATGAAATATTATTAAAGAATATTTTATAATATATTATAAGTAGATAATGTATTTTTTTATAACTATGAATAATATTATGGTATAAAATTATAATTATTTTAAATTTATCTTGAAAAAAATAAAATATATTATGGAGCTAATTTGTCTTAAGGTAACCGTTTCTCATCCCAACAATTTTTTAGTGCGACATGTGTCATATTATCTACATTTTTATTTCATGCTATATATATATATGTATGTATCCTTATATAAGTTATATTCTTAATTTTTATATATTCATGTAATTTGACTTATCATTTGCTGATATTTCATTTATAGCGGTTATGAATCAAATGTTACTAATTTGGTAATAGTTTTATGTTATAATCTCACTTTTCATCCATGTAATTTTTTAATTTAAAATATTCTGAAGAATGATTTTAATATTCTTCATTGATTTATTGATTTAATTTATTCCCACATTTTAATTTGAATAAAAATTCATCAGTTGAATTATCTTTTTCAATTTAAAATGAGGTAGTTTATAACAAAGGTGTTGATGTAATCTTTTTATAATTATTTTCCACATGAATAGTTTTCCCATCTCTATGAATATTGTTTACCTTGAATCGTAATTTACATTTTTACATGGTTCATTTAATAGGAAAAAAATTCACTATTATTTTGGATATTTTTATATTTTAAATAAGTGATTTCAAAATGAATAGTGTATTTTACATAATAAATGTTCCATTGATCATATAATGGTATTTTAATCTATAAATAAATCCATATATGTGACTCATAATTAATGGGGGATCATATCCAATGAAACATATTTATTCATTTTTATATGGTTTATGATTATGATTATGAAGTATTGTTGAAACATATTTTTATTCCATGTGATTTTCAATAATGAAATGAAGAATGATCCCGGATCTTGTTTCATGCATATGAATTGATAATTATTATATAATGGGTTGATCTGATATATTCTTCTAATTCATAGGGGAATGATTAATTTTTTATTAGATCATAGGATACATGAGAAGCTAGCACATGCATAAAAGAGATTACACATTTAGTTAGGCAAAGCCCAAACAAGGCACAAGAGTGGTTAACACCAACCTAACATGTATTGAATGTCTTTTTGGGATGGATTGACATATGATTTATATTATTATGATTATTCAATGATTTTTATTCCACTCTCTACGATATATTCTTATTTTTATGATATTATCTCTTGTCTCATAATATTTAAATTTTTTTATTCATGTATTATAATCTTCTGTAGCCTTATTTCCATAATTTAATCTATGAATTATATCATAGGATTTTCAAATGATAGATAACATTATCAAATTATTATAAAAATGGTATTCTTACAAATTATCTTTGATGGATATATCCGTAGATTAATCTTTATAATAACATGAGCTCACAGTTTCATATGTTTCCATTTCCTTGGTTATGAAGAAAATTTTTTAGGTAGGGTATGTCTAAGAAGTGTCCTATATTAGGATAATATTATGCATGATGTTGGAGATACTTAATAAAATAAGATTTTTATTTTTATATTCTCTAATGAATATAATCTTTTATGAATATCATAAATGTATTCTTTTGGAATTTTTTTAAATTTACTCAAATATGAAGCAATATTTATATATGTTATTCTCGGGTAGACTCAGTTAGTATTAATATAGGGTATAGTAATTTTTTGAAATTATTATTTGGATACATAATTTATAAAACCAAGGATAGTTATATATATTTAATAACATCATATTTTTTGTTAATAAATGTTTATGGGGTTTCAAGTAAAAACATCAATTTATAAATATTGTAGCTAGGATTTTTGCAGTGGCACAAATGAACCTAGGTGAAACAACTATTAGAGGGGTTAGTTTACTCTTAACTTTATATTAATTGGGGGTAATATGAGTGACCCTAAGAATACACACATATATATACACTATCAGGGGATATTCTACTATTAATAAACATTTTTTATTAACCGTTATATGGAATTTTCGTTGATAAAGAACATGGGTGACATGGGAATAACCTAAGATGTCATAATTTTAAGAGAATGTTCCATGGTTTATACATATTAAGAATGATTATTTTTAATTATATGAATAGACATTGTAAATATTATTTCTCACACTATGTTCCTTACTATTATATAATGGATATAACTAAGAGTAATCATGTTATGAGTAAATAAGAAAGCTAGTGCAATTAAAATCTATAATAAAAACAATGTAAACTAGAAGATAGTATAAGAAATTTTTTTAATATTCCTAAAAAGATATATTGAAATATGGTTAAAAATAATAATATTGATGAGTTTTTAGATGAACCAAATAATATAGATGTTGAATTATAGGACGATTCATTATATAAAAACCATATGGGGAAGAATATTCATCTTTGTAAATGCTAAAAATTTATGATGGAGTCCCTATGTAAATGACTAAATGGAATAGGATGAATTTTTTTGTGTGAAAAAAGGGTATAAACCACATAATTATTGATGAAAAATAAGTATCTTGATGTAGGTTATTAAAATAATTATAAGGAACCACTAACAGTTAAATGTATTATTTGTGGGGAACTTGGGAGTTATTTGAGTTAATCCCCTCATCGAAGGGTTAAATTCTATAGAAAGGAATGAATTATGGTACATCAATTATTAAAGAGGATCATGACTATTAAGGAAAATTTATCCTCTACTCTAGAGTTTGTTATTTTTTATTAATGTTTGTAAGAACCTACAATATGAAAATATTATTGTTCATATTTTAATGAAATTTAATGTTATTTGGAAAACTGAATACATCTCTCCACATAGATCCCTTATAATTTTATTTAATTCTGAAATAACATTAGATACCCAGAATCTACGTATGATTATTTATATGTGTGAAGATGAATATTATAAAATTATGGAAATTTACTTCATTGTATGGGACATACTACCAATTCTTATGAGATATATGTCTCTTATGGATGGGGAGAAACATGTCATTAATGATATGCCGGTTAGGTGGGATTTTTGGATGTATTTATGACAATGTTATACTCTATTCCAATGAATTATGTATTTGAGTTTTTAATAGAACTCATACCTAGTGTTAAACTTATATCAATGACTCCATATATAATTTCCCCAATTAATTAATTATAATTAAATATGTGACTCTAATAGAATCCTGATAAGGGATTCATCTAGCTGAGGGACTCATCATGAGGTAATGTAGTTCATTTTATTAAAATAATTTTGGATAAATGAGACTCTATATTTATTATTGGGAATACAATGAGATTAAAAAATATAAATATATCCGTTACCCCATATTTAAAATTTGATTGATCAATATTGAAGAGATAAATACTTCTCAATGATTAAACCTCATTTTGGATAATATTATCTTATGGAAAAATTGATTACATACTTTATAATACATCATGTAAAAGGTATAATGATGTATTCCTATCATGTGGTGTGGAAAAAAAATTTGTTCATTACCAATTTATAGTCAATTGATTACCCCTTAGGATGTATCCTGAGTAGTCAATCACACAAAACAATGTTTTCATTTTTTTTGTTGATTTTATGAATAGTTGGTTTTAATTAATTTTTAGAATTTGAGAGCAGGAAGTGGTTTCATTTAATTTATTTTAAAACATTTTAAGAAGGTGTTGATTAGAGCATGTTTTGATAGACCTTGATCTATAAGATCATGTATTTCCAAACATTACACCAATTTTTTCTACAAGCTAGTCAGAGAGAGAAGAATCTATCGAGTCCTCTCCCCCCCTTGGTCTGATTGTAATTATAAGATTATTCATACCTAAATCCCTATGTTTTTCTACAATACATATTATGTGTATATAATTTCAGTTGGTTCATCTAATTAATTTGGATAATCCCTAACCATGAATATTTCTTGTGTAATAAACCAATAGTTAAAATGTCCAATTTTAAACATGTGTTGATCATCATTAATAACTCACAACTCAAACCTAATTTGATCCATGACATATATAAAAGAATAAACTCGAGGTAGAAATAGACCATCAACAGAGGAAAAAAAATTAATTGAATCCAAACCGAATGAAACTGCATTCTATATTTCAATTTTGAAATAATAATTTATAGTAGAAATTGAATAAATAAAGGATTTTGATTCATTTTATCCAAAATACTCAAAAATGTAACATATGTCCAGCCACACCCTTCTTGGACCAATAAAAAAATGACCTCACCATCTATAGGGTAGATGAGTTGAATTAGGATAGGGTAGACTATGCAAGAATAAAATAAAAAGAGAAAATAAAGTAGCAACATGGAATTATAGCTGGTAATCATTCAAGGATTCCATTTCTAGTAAATCCCATATAACACCAGTACCCATTTATTTATAAGAATGTAAGACCTCTAGAGTAGTAAGAAATTCGACAACATTCGGTATAATTCCATAATAGGTCATTCTGGGACCTTTAAATGTTTATTCAGTGAAAACTATATCAGAATTCCTCAATTCAGGGTTTTGATTGAGGCATTCACAACTTTTGAATTATGAAATATGTATAATGTGTGGGGTAATGTTTTTTGGGAAATTATCATGTGTTTATTTAAAAAAATGTAATTCATTAAGATTCACATCATGAATAAAATGAATGACATGCAATGTGTAGTGTAAAACCACTAATTTCATATATATTCCATGTCATGAATAGAGGATTTATGATGTGTAATGTGTAGGTCAAATCATTTGAGATATTTATTACACAACTTTTACTCCTTCAAGTTACAAATCATGATCACTTACATGACATGTATGATTGTTTTCTAGAACATTTATATCTGAATTGCCTTGGTTATAAATTAATGATCTTGGGATTTGTTCACTGAATTGTCCTTGACATTTCAGGTCTTCAATATAGCTTAAAAAATCAATTTTAATTCTGCAATACTTAATGTCATGTTGCATAGTTATTTCAGCTCACTACATTCAACTATTTTTTTGACTACTGAATAATTATTTTATCCTTGCATAAATAAGTAAATAGATTGAATAACTATAATAAGAACCACTAATATTATAAAAAAAATATGTTTTATATACCAAAATACAGGAAAAATTGGACCCTATTAACTCATCTACACATAGAATATTTTTCTTCAAGACTGTAATTTCAAAAAAAAATTAAAGGAAAAACATATTTCCAATATTAAATCAAAAAATAAAATGAATAAAACAATTATCAATTTGATGTTAACCATTCAATATTCACATAAAAAATTAATTCATCTTTACACTATTCAATGAAACTAACCAACCTAGGTATTTTAGTTTTTCCTAATGAGAACTGGAAGATCATATCCCTTTATTCAATAATATCTCCCAATTCGTTAGTATCAATCATTATGGGTCAGGATTTACCTCATAGTGGATTCTATTCTCTCATCATATATGAAACAAACAGAATAAGAGTTATGATCTTATCATGAGAACATGCTTTTTTTTCCATTAGATTGAAAATGAACTATATTTTTTACCATGTAAAGTCAAAATTCACATAAAATCATTAGCATATTGCATTAACTATTATAATGAATTCATGGCTTATGTATGATAGGTATTAATGTTCCAAATATTATAACTCAAAAATGAGTTTTTCTTTAATGAATAATTCATGACATCAAGATTAAAGTATAATAAAAATATCTATTATTAAATGAAAATTCAATATCCCAAAAACTCAAACTATCATAATTATTCTTGTATTATTAATGAACGACATTCACCTTGTTATTATAATTTTTAAATTACAAGAGTTATTTATAGAAAAAAATCCCACATCTACCCCTTAACCACATACAATTGTGAGATTATCATCTATTAATGGTTATTAACAATTTTTCCTAAATATAACATAGTTTTTCATTCATTTATTTCAATGATAAAACAATATATAAAATGTCTGAAACATGATAAATTTCAAATACCTAAATTGAAACCCCACACTTGTTTCATATAAAATATTAATTTTAATGACATCTAATACCCCCCACCTAAACATTAAAATATCATGAAATATAAATAGATAAGGATTTTAATTGGTAAAAATGGTTTGTAATATAAATCATTCCTCGTGAGGTCATTTATGACATGTATGCATTAAAAAGTGAATAATTTCATTGTAGGTCGAAGGATACAACAATAACAAAAACATAACTATATCTTTATAAATGTGGTTTTTAATAGTTATAGCTTTAATAAGATCCAATGCATGTATTATCAGGTGGCATGCCCTAAGAGAACTGAAATATTCTCAATAAGATTTCAAATTTATTTCACCCAGAAATACTCTTTAGAGTACAATATATGAATTTTAGAAAATGATTCATGGAATGATGTAACAACAAAAATTCACTATAAATTATTTTCTGATATTCATATTGTGAAAATTATTGGAAGATTTTATTTACCTCAATAATCTAATTCCACAAAATCATGAGTCATTAATTCAATATCTATTATTCACTCTAATTAATAAATTTCCCACAGTAAAATTTCAATTTAATTATCATATAAATATAATACAAGGAATCAAGGTATTGTTTTTAAATTCATGTATAAAAAATAATTCATGTATCATGGGATTCCATTGAAATCCAGTTCTACGAAATCATTCAAGTATAGTAAGAAATCTACATATGGTTCTAGATTTTTTAATTAAATATAAGAAATAATATATAAAAAAATATAGAAAATAATAAAATATATTAAATATTAAAGAAAAATACAATTAGTAATGATGTTATAGTTAGGTTGAATTGGTCATATTCCATTAGTTCCATTCTGCAGCACTTTCATGAAATGTACACACTTCATGATGTGTATTCTTTTCAATTTCACTTTTCTTGGAAAAACATAGTTTATTGGAATAAAATAATATTATAATAAAAATTTAGTGTTGGATACATCAATCATGCTAAAATATGACTGAGGGGTGGAGTGGAATAAGAAAAAAACAATGGATTCCTCATAGAATAATTGTTGTTTAACATTGTTGGGTAGACTCAAAATTTAAAAAAATTCAGAAAAACACCATTAAATAATATTACCTCCCCCATACAGAATTGATGAGTATCCTAAAAATCATTTAAAATGTTTTTCCATGTTTGTAGATTAAGTTGTTTTCACATTATTTAATCTTGTTTAAAGGAATGATGAAACATAGTTGCTCTTTATTTGTAATATGAGTAATGGAGGATGATCTCCTACACTGGTTATTTAGGTATGGTGGTAGGGAAAATCTTCATCCTATTCCAATTTATAGTGAATGGGGTTTCCTAATTTTCATTTAAATAATCAAAACATCATTTAGGTATACATGAATACAAATGGAGGGAACTTCCCATATGGAACTTAGTTTACCATGTATCCATTTATATCTGGATTAGTATAATAACACCTAATTTATAGAGTTGAGGGTTATTAGTGGAATTATCTATTCATGGTCCATCCTTATTTTCTCTTTTCAGATCAATAATTTTCCAAAGAATCCAAATCATTTTCCTCTATCTACAATAGTTCTAATCTTATCACATTCCCATATTTATCAGGTTAAGATTAATTTCTCTTACTTTATATTATGCATAGAGTTCCAATTCCAAATGGAGGTAGAACCTCATTAGATAAATTAATCTATAAGGGATTATTCCTATGGTTTTTTATAGGTTATCATATATGCTCATAAGGTATAATTAAACATTTTGATATAGTCCTTCTATTAGGTTTAATAGTATTTTCAATAATGGCATTAATTTATCTATTAGATACATCATATGTTTATTTATTATTGAATTGTATGGCTTTGATGATTTATAGTGTACCCAATACATTTTCAGTAATGCCACTATCTTCATGTGACAAAAATAATTTCCCTGGTCTCTAAGGATTTATTGTGTTACTCAAAACCTATAGAATATGTTACCCCAAACAAAATAAAAAACCATTATAGCATCATCATTCCTTATGGATTTTTATCCTTACCATTATGTAACATAATACATAGCTAACATATTATATGAATTATAAAACGATATTGCGAACATTTCCAAGAGAACTATACAATACACTTCAAAAATTTCCCTGAAGGTAATTTGTTTTTGGGAAATTTTATTCACGTTTTGAGATGTTTCTAAAAAACAAATCTGTTTCAATTTTTTACATAAACCATTTCTATATTTAAATAATGTGGTCCATTAATATATAGACACTGTGAATTCCTTAGATATCCATTATGACCCAAAATGAACCCTATAAGAAAATGCAAGAAAATATTTAAAAATTGATTCAATTTTAATTACCGAATGATATGTTATAATTACATGATCAATGCATATTTCCCATATAAATGGGTAATTGAAAATATAAAACATAGAGTCATATTTAATTTCAAGTGGATTATGATTGTTTAAATGGGATTGTACCAGATATTTTACTGAATAATTTACAATTTCAGTGTACGATGGTAGTTCTGCATAAATGATGTAATGAGGTTGAATTTAGAGTTGATCATTGAGTGTGTTATGACATGTGATTTATAATTTATTAATGTGATGTATTCTTCTTAGATGTCCAACCACTTGTGATTAGGTACCATTTTTTCCTTCTACTCCGTGTATAACTCTTGTAAGAGAATCATTCTAATCACAAGTCATGGATTAGAATTGGGAATTTTTATTATATACCTAAGAGACACATTATAAGAATAAACAACTCTAGCTACCAATAGTTATGATCTAGATTTATCTAGAGTGAACATTACTACAAGGGGATACTTTTCAATAGATGTATAATTTATCTGCATTGAATCTAATGTTCATGATAAGTAGGCAGTGACTTGATTCGATTTTTCAAATATTTTGGAGAGTGTAACTCAAACGTTTTGATTTCCAACTTCTTATATTACTTCAATATGATGATACTAATTTTGTGGTTTTCTTATTGGTGGTGTAATGATACTTTTCATTAATTTATAAAATTCCATCCCACAATCAAAATATATATTAAAATGATTTAATTTTTATAGAAACATTAAAAATGTACAAAAATATTACTAATATTGGATCCAATTTTGTTCTTTGATAATAATGGAGTATAGTTGGTGTTTTCTATCAATATACATATGGATGACTAGGGAACGATATGCAGAGTAGATCGTGGAACTAAAATAGGTTCGCGGTGAAGGTCTGAAGACGGAGGCATATAGTATGCATAAGGATGGAGGTTCATGGGATAGGTGTAGTTCACGGGACATGAGTGGTACATGGTGGAAGCTATACCAAAATCAATGATTTTGTAAATCATGGATTAGTGGATTTTTCTGATCCATTTTTTACAACATAAGGAGAAGTAATCCCCTTGTTAAGGTGTTGAATTGGATATTAAAATTCCAAAAAGGAATTTGATCAAGTCCGAAGTTGTTAATGGAGGATAAGATGGTACATGGAGAGAACCATATGTATAAGGAAAATAATCTACGATATAGAGTGGAGTTCATAACGGAATCTCTTGTAGTACGCGACAATGAACGGTAGTACACAGAGCAGGATGGTACACAGAGGAGTAGATAATTACACGATGTAAGGAAGTACGTGGTGTAAGGAACTTTTTGGAGGAGATGGAATGTACATGGAAAAAATAGTGGTATGGAGAGGAGTTTATTCGTGAACCATACCCACTACTCAGAATCCGAATGAGGTAATGTGGTATGCATTACACCCAAGGAAGCCTAAAATTGATCAAATCAGTTTGAGAAACTTGATAACATAAACTGTCAGTGTGTGGGAATGTAAATTTGAACTATTGGTGATAACATGACTTCAACATATCATCCATTTTTTGTTGCGGATTCATGATTTAATTATTAACCATTTAAGAAATATTCATGTTGATAAACTGAGTGAAGATTCATCCAATGAAGTGTGCCAGGGGGAGTCAGCAGAAGTTATCTAAGAGATGATGTATTCTTTCCCTAAAACCTTATAAAGGAAGATCACTAAGCACAATGTGACTATGTTAAACTCTTTCAATACAAAACTTGTGAAGATTACTAGTTATTGTGTCCAACTGACACACTTTTGGTGTATTCTCTTGGATGTATCCCTTAGTGGTGAACCAAGTAAAATTATTTTTTCATTGCTTTGAAATTGATTGTATGTTTTCTAAACATTCTCCTCAATCATTTTTAATATGTTCCTATCAACATGGGAATAAGATCCATCAATTATGAAGAAAAATTTTACACTCGGATTCACCTCTCCTCTCTTAGGGTGTTTTGGGGTCCTTCAACTAATTTTTTTGAGAAATATTTGGTAGAAACCTTCATGGAATAAAAATAATCTATTATTCTTATGAAAATTCAGATATCAAAATGAGTTTATTACTTAAACATTTGACTTTTCTTCCTCAATTACTTTCTCTACAACAATGTAGTCGGGCACTATTAATTTTTACCATTAAATGACATTTTTAAAAATATATAAAGATATTTTTCTCAATGAATTTTTTTGAAACAATTTCAAAATTCCCATATGAAATAATCAAAAAAATGCTATAAATATTAAAATAATTGAGAAATTATTCATGGAAATCATAAATATGATATGAAAAAAATACTCACCATACACCACTAAAATTTTCCTGGGAATTACATAGCCCAAACTGAATCCTCTTGTAGGCTATGGTGTTGAAGGGGCATGTGAAGGTCATATTATTCATCACTTATGATGTAATAAGTACCTGGTAGTATTCATAGAAACAATCTAATAATAAATAATTATATTTTCCATTTAATATTTCTATTATTTGATCAATGAATGGGATGGATAATCTGTCTTTCTCGGTAATATGATCCTTCTTTTTTGAATCTATACACACTCTAAATCTTTTTTTCACACTCAAGTGTATTAGAGCATTGTGTATATTTTTTATAATATCTATAATGATTTATATTGGGAAAAAATAAATGGGGATAATCCATTATGAATCATATTTTTTTGTAAATGATTTTATCTTCTTGAATTTTTCTTATTTCATTCATAATAAAATCCATGATTTTGGGATTATGATTACATTGTAATTTCTAAATATTTATGATTCAATTTCTAATGATATTTTATGTGATTAAAATTTTGGATTGACTTCATGTACATCACCAAAACACCATACTAGGGATTGGGCATTTCATTTTAAATTGTCAATCAATGATTGTTCTTGGGAATGAAATATGTTATTGGTAATGTTCGCCTATAATTACCCTCCATCCATACAATATAAATACATGAAATTAGTTGGTAATGGATTTAACACCACAATTAGGGGTTATTCATTGGATGATATTGATTTGAGGTTATCTACTACTAAATATTGGATCTCATGTTTCTTGTAAGTTTGTTTTAGTAAATTATTGGAAAATTACAGGTAAACAATTTCCTAACAAAAAATTGTAATTCCCAAATTTATAGTTATTGGTATTTTCAAAATACAGTCTCTATATTAATGATATAAAATTATAGAGCTTTCCAAAATCTTCGATCAGGTATATTTAATCATTATGAGAGATCAAATTGAGTGAATTAATTTTTGATGTATTCTTTACTACATCAGGTATATTGACGTTTACTGTAATATCTATAAGTTCAATTATAAGTGTAACTTCACATATATTTATGATTCTTTATAATTTTTGTAGGATTTCAATACCCAATATAATTAGCCATTGGACATATTATATTTCCTCCTCCATGGTAATGACACCAATGTATATAGAAAAAATCATTCCTCCTACACCAAAAAGTACACATTCTACATCTCATAGTATAAAAACGGAGTATCTATTTCTAATTGTATCAAAACTCATGTAGGCTTTCAATCACTGATATTCAAGAATGAAAATAGCGAGTGAGGCATGTAATTTATTAAATCACCCAGATCAAATAATAAAATATTAATATTTCAAATACAATAGTATAGGAAATATGAAATACCATTGATTTTTTAGTAGTAGTTGAGTGATCATTGCAGAGATGCTTCTCTATAAGATGATTCACTCATTTCCATCATGTCAACTACCTTTTTTTTAAACTCCATATGATATTTTATTTATTATGTGGGTTATAAGATATACTATAGTTGGGGAAGTTGATCTCATATTTATAGATGGTTTTTGGAATTTTCGATAGAATTTCCTCCTCCTCACCATTCCTTGAGTCTAGTAATGAAAAAGGGAATGGTGAGTGGATATATTATATTTATCATTAATTATTCTAATAGGAAATTAAATTTCCTTATTTTCTAAACAAGGTCTTTAAATTTTATTGATGCATAACTTCTTCTCTTTCCTAGATGGGTGGATCGTTATCATTCCTCTCTATTCATCATCTTTTATTTGAATAGGTGAAGGAAACTATTTCCTAAATTATATTGTGATAATAATGACATTATCCATGAGATTCAAAATTATCATGAAAGTTATATTTCCATGGTTTTAGTTCATGAAGCCCATAAAACAGCTAAACTGCATTCTTGATTTATCAATATTACCTTCAAATCCAATCTCCTTGGTCTATAGCTATTTCTATTAAAATGATGGTTTAATATTAGATGATTTATTGTATGTCTTCTTTAATAATTGTTTTTGTTGAAATGATTAATGATACGGGTGAGTCGTGATACATATATTGATGGAATGGAGGCTGTGGTGGGTATTGGTTTTGAAAGTATGGCTTTGATTAATTCTGGACATATCGAGGTCGAGCTAGGGGTTGACACAACTGATTCTGCTATAATTTTCATGGATAAAATGTTTCAATTTTACTCTATGTTCCTTATACCTATAGGCACTGATAAGTAATGTGAGTAGGCCAAGAACATAAACCACATACAATGATGAAGGTTTTTTTTACTTTCATATGTCACAACCTTTTTTGTACTAACATGGTGAGGTGATCAACCATGGTTTAAAGAATATTTGACTTTTTTTGATTTTTATATCTCAAGGATACGTCTCATTCCCATATATATAGTTCCAAAATGAAACGATTTTTATGATATATTATCAATCAGAACACTCGAATCTTCTCGTAACTTATCAATTATGGACCTTCCATATGAGGTGTCCAGCATGTTGTGATCGTTATTTAGGATTTAATTATATAAGAATATAATTAATTCATGCACCTCAATTTCCTTATGTTGGAAACTAACATGATCCATACTTAATCACTCTTAGTACTCATAGAGTGTATCTCTAGTGGATTTTTTATGATGTAAATATTCTTTTTGATTATTGTGAACCTCGATACTCAGAATTTTATTTACATTAAAAAAATTTAAAGATCAACCCAATTAATGATCTCACCTTGTTACCAATTTTAAAATCATTCCTTACAAACTTATTTGACTGTAAAAAAGAATTATCTTCAGATAATTTGGCATTCATGTGATTTTCTCATCCTGATGATTGTGCAAACAGAGAGGAATTCATGAAAATTACTATTTTTGTCTTATCATAAAACACCATGAAATTTCTGATGTATAGGAATCAAATTGACATGAAATTCGAAATATTCTTTGGCAGTATGAGCACTGAATGG
Organism: Viscum album; assembly: GCA_963277665.1. Classification (NCBI taxonomy): domain Eukaryota; kingdom Viridiplantae; phylum Streptophyta; class Magnoliopsida; order Santalales; family Viscaceae; genus Viscum; species Viscum album. The sequence goes on from OY728134.1 coordinate 372,977,377, forward strand.
TTATTGTAAATAGTGAATTGTTTCCTGCATAGATCAGACAAGGTTTTCTTAATATTTCTATCCATGATGTCAAATTCATAGTTAACACTAAGTGCTTCACTTGGATCATAGAGAATTATTTTATCAATGATTCCTTTTAGGTTATTTTCCCTTATTAGGTTAAATTTAATTCAATTTCTAGATCAAAATCAATTAAATAGTTTCTTTAAATGTGAAAATTGAGGGAAAAGATTTTGTTGTAGTTTAGTAGCATAACCTCACCAAAAATGATGACCATAATTACACATGGCTATTATGGTGAGTGGAAATTTTTTTATCCTAATTATATTCTAGTTTCACCAATTAGTTTTTATCCACAATAGGAGTTAAAACAAAACAATGTTATTATTTTTGGTAGATTTTTTGAAAAGTTAGATTTAAATACTTTTTATCATTTTATAGAATAATGAATTTTTATTTAATTTATATCTAAATAATGTACATAAGAACTGATCATAATGGGTATTGAAAGAACTAATTTTGTGATATCATGGATCCCACATTTTATATTTTTTTTTCTGCTAGCTTGTATGAGAGATATTCCTTAATCAATTCATCTCTCTCCTTTTTCTAGATGTTTATGATGAGAATTTTCCTATATGAATCGTTAGTTTATTCTACCATCCTTATTATATGTGTGTAATTACAATATATTATATTGATTAAATAGGTTATCCCATAACATGGAATTTTTTGTTCCATAATAAACCAATATTTTCAACATATATTTTTACACACATGACAACGATCATAAAAATATCACCACCCAATCATAACATGACTTAATATATACCGAAAAGATATGGGAGGAGGTAGAGAATGATATTTAATAAAGGAAACTAAAATTAATAGAATCAAAACCAATTTGAAATATATTTGGATTTTAAATTTTTTTATTATGAATTAAAACTAGATAATGAGAGAAGAAATTATTTTATTAAATTATATCACAAAAACTCAAATGAAGTACATAGGTCGGGAATCCCTATTTAATAATCACTCATAGATACTTAAACTCAATAAATATTGTATATAAAAAGATTTAGGATAAGTGAGAAATCACATGAAATAAAATAAACAAGAAGAGGTTGTTACGACACAACGCATCTTTTTTCTGGGGTCCAGTGCTTCCCGCACAAGTATATCCTCTATTAAAACACTCAATCCAATTAGTTATAGCTATTAAAGAGCCTTCAGGGTGTCATAAATTTCTCTTTAATAGTTCTCTAATCATAACATGTAATCACAATCTCATTGAAATGTGATTCTATAAAAAATTCGTCATAAATCATCATTTATGGTCTACGTCTGAGCCTTTCACATCATATAAATATAGCATGAAATATAATGTGTATTGAAAATGATTTCATGTAATTTAGAAAAAAATGACTTCATTTAATGTAATTCTTAGAGTTTAAAGTCTTGAATAACATTCAGGACTTGCTATTTGTAGTTAGAGACAATTGATTTTAAAAAATATATCATTTCATGGATAGTAGATTCATGACTTGAAATGCAAGGGGCCAAACATTTCAGGGCATTTTTCAAGACATGTTTTAAATAATTGTACTCTTTCAAGTTACATCCTGTGAATGAATAACATGACCTATAAAGTTCCTTTACATATATTTTCATTCCATATTATCCAATTTATTCATTACTGATATATGGAGTTTGTAATTTATTTTTCCTTCCTTTAGTTGCATCATCAATCTGGCATAAAAAATATAGTGTCACACTGCATCACATTCTAGTAAGTTTCAAATAGTTTATAACACACAATATCCACATATTTTGGTTTGACTTTAAAGTAACTATGGTATGTTCTCATAAAAAAACTCACTTAAATAAAATCACAAATAAGAAATTATATTATAAAACCCTTCTGTTTTAAATTCATAAATATTTTCTAAATATTATTATGTCAATTGACCAGCTATTTGATCATTCTTTTCCTCAATCATGTAATCTCATCATCAATTCAAAAGAAAAAGAAAATTTTCACCCTTAAAATTCTAATGAAATTTAAACAAATTTTTATCAATATAAGTTCAACCATTCATGATTCATATACAACATAAATATAACTTCACACCCCTAAAAGAAGCTAATCAACCAAAATATTTTATTTTTTCCCTTTAAAAACATGTTTTCATTATCCTATCATTCATTGATATGTCACAATTCAATATAATCAAACAATTCATGTGATGATTTACCACACAATAGATTCTTTTATATCATCATTAATGATGAAAATACAAGTAGATTTATTCTATTATAATGAGTAGATACACATTCTCTATATGTGTTCAAAGGAACTACTTTATGTTCCATATAATGAAAAAATTAACATAAAATCATGGGGGATTTTAAATATGGGTTTTGGTGAATCTAAGGATTATGGTTGGTTGGTATTGAGGTTCAAATGATTTAATCTCAAACAACAATTTTTTTTCTATGTAAAAATTCATTATATAAAAATTAAATTTAAATAAAAATATCCCTTATAAATTGAAAATTGCCTATCCCCAAAACTCAGATAACACTAATGATAAGTATAATATTAATGAAATATTTTCACCTTCTTGATTTGAGTATATTTAGACTTTTTATTATTTTTTACATTTTTGAACGATATTATAAAAAAAATCTCATATCCAACACCCACATAAAGTCGATATATCATCAATCAAGTAAAGGATAATTTTGACTTTCCCAATATATAAGTATTTTTTTAATTCATTTTTTAGAAGGGAAAATAATAATTACAATGGATGAAACATGATACCACCACAATACCCATAATTAAAAACACAAACTTGTTTCATATAACACAGTCCATCATTCAATACTTCCCTAACTACCACATATAATCATTAAAATATCATTCAGTATAAATAGAGCTAGGTAGTAACGAATAAAAATGGATTTTAATGATTCTCCTTTAGGGTATCTTAAATCATTGATTAGATGGATTAAATAAGGAATAATATCATATAATATCCATGGATATAGGATTAGAAAAAAAATTCAATCATTTTAAATATGGGTTTTCACATATATATTTTGTCACAAGTTCCAAAGTAAGGTTTAGTAAGTGAAATGCCACACGATCACTCAAGAAATATGATAAAGATAACGTAGAAATTTTTTTTTCTATAAATAAACTCATGGAGTGACTATATATATTTAATAATATAAATCAGTGATTGTATTTATAATAAATTATCAATCCAAATAAAATTTAGAATATCAAATTTGTGAAAATGGTAGGGAGAATTATTTTACCTTAGTCAACTAATTCAATAAAATCATTAGTCAATAATTCCATATCCATTGTTCACTATATTAATAAGATATATGAGTTTAATTATACAATATAATTAGCTTAAATATCTAATACATGGAATCATGTGACTCTAAAAAATTTATTTCTCTTAGATCAGGCATATTTAGAAATAAAGCTTGATTTGGGAATTAAATTTTATTTTAATTCTAACGAAAAGATCATGAAGAAAAAACATAAGAAATTAACAAAATATGTTGAATTTAAAATAAAATTACATTTAGAAATGATTCACCAGTTTAATTTTCGATGCCATGTTCCTTGAGTTATGTTCTGTCATGCTTTCATGACGTGAATACATTTCATGATGTTCATTGTCTTCAATTTCTCCATTCATTAATTGTACTCATTTATGGACCTGAAAAGTATCAATAAAACCAAATTATAGTACATTACTATTTAATAATGCTAAAATATTAATGGGGTAATAGAGGATTAAGGGAAAAAATGTTGGTTTCCTCCAAGAAGCGATGTTGTTCAACGTCATGGAACCAATCTAAAAAAATGAAAAACTATGAAAAAAAATCATTTATATGTTTTCCTCCCCCAAAATTATTTAAGGAAAAATATAAAAATTAATTTACATTTATTTTCCATGTAACAATATTATATATTCAATTACGAAACATTATCATGTGTCAATGAAATATTTAACCTAGTATGTCTTTATCAGAAACCAAGGTAATGCAGAGTTTTCTCCTCCACTGGTTAATGATGAATGGACCAATATAACGTATTCATCCTCTTACCACTTATAATGAATGAGATATTTTCATAATAATTTTAAATATTCAAAGCACCAAATGGTTATAAATGCATAATTGTTATGTGACCATCACTTGTCGAACAAATTTTACCTGGAATCATTTTAATCATTGATTCATGTAAGAAAACATGATCTCCAAGGTTGATGGTTCTCCATAAAATTATCATGATATTTTAAATCCATGTTCACTATTTATAGATTTTTTTATTTTCAAAATCATCCCCCTGATTCCCTCTATCTACTATATCTATAATATTCTCTTTGTCCTAGAATAAAAAAGGTCTAGATTCATCTCTATTACAACCTAGTAGGATTTGTGTTCCAATTCCATATAAAAGTTGAAGCTATTTATATAAATAAATCTATTTTGTATCATCCAAATTGTTGTATTATAGTCTATAGTATAAGACCATAAAGAATCCTCCAAACAGTGGCATAAGTTTCCATATTTTGTTTAGTAGTCTTTTGTATAATTCCTCGGATTTCTCTATCAGATCCTTCTGGTCAGCCATTTGTTTTTGAATGGTATAGTGTTTCCATTTAATAATGTTCTGTAAATTTTTTATATAATTCTATTATTTTTCTATTAAAAAAATGAGTTCCTTGGTAACTGAGGATTCACTAGTGTAATCCAAACCTACAAAATATATAACCCCTAACAAAATAACAAACAACATTAGCGTCATATTTCCTGGTGGATTGTTATTTATCCTATTTTTAGAAATAATCTACATATAACAAAATATTTGAATTAACGAATAAAAATGGAAATGTACACATGAATTCTATATTCCATACATAAAATATTTCAATGAAGGTAATTGGTTTTTAGATAAATTTTTATCTTTTTCTTATGTTTCCAAAAAAATGATTTTTTTACATTTTTTTAGAAAATCATTTTAATATTTTAACATTAAGGGAAAAACCATCATTATTATAAGACATTTATAACTATAAATTGATATAAAAATGTCTACAATGGTTAATGTATGATTAAAATTTAGAAACTGATTCAATTTTACTTTTAGATAGACATCTTCTTATTACACGATCTGTACATATTTTCTAGAGGTATGGGTTATCCAAATTTAAAATATAGGGATAGATTTATGTTTTTTAACGGTCATGAGAGTAACAATGTGATAGAACCTAATATGTTACTAAATAATTGAAAATTTTAGTATACCATTGTACTTCACCATCTATGATGTATATTTTTTTATCTAGGAGTTGATAATTGAATGGGTTATGACCTAGAATTTCTACCTCAGTAGTGTGACACATTCTACTAAGATGATTGGACACTATATTTTCAGTGCCCATTTTCTCTCTTATCTTTAGGTATACTCCTTTAAAAAATAATACGTCTTCCTAGATGTCAATTAGTGTTATCCTAACTCATTAATTACATATGAGCTACATGACAATCAAAAAAAATATTTAATAGTAGGTAATATTTGAATATATCTATCTAAATAATGATTTTAAAGAACTCCAATTATATAATTATGTGGATAATCTATAAGGAATATAATTTTCATGATACATAGAATAAGGAATTAGGTTACTATTAATTCATTATATGAGGGAAGATCCTACAAATTAATTTGATGCATAAAAATATATCTTCAAATGATGGTCTCAATTGGGTGGTTTCATTATTATTGACGCAATAATCCTTTTATTTAATTCATAAATTACATTTTTTCTCTCAATATCAACCATAGATTCATCATTTTTAATAGTAACATTGAAAGAGGTAGATAAATCGTAATGAAATAATTGATAAACTTATGTGATAAACCTATATGGGACAAATATAATCTAACATACCTAATACATGTTGGATATTCCAATGAGTTTATTAATTCAATATTTTACTCATCTAACTCAATTAATTTCTCTGAGATTATGTTTATCAAAAAAATTCTTTTTTTACCATGAAATGATATTTTTCAATGTATAAATCAATATGTTTTTCAATACAAATTTTTTAAAACATTTTCAATTTCCCTTAGAAATAATAAAAATAATTACGAAAAAAGTGAAATCATCAAGAGATTACTCCTTGAAGATCACATTGTGAACTCAAAAAATACTCACCATACACTGTTGAAATGTTACTATAGTGTTGCATATACCAATTGGTATCCTATTTTACGTGATCATTCCAAATAGATATGTGAGGGTCATCTACTCATAGTGTGCTAGTGAAATTGTTCCCTGAAATTATCTTGAGATCCCATCTAAAAAAATATTGATATTTTTTAGGCAATATGTATAGAACTTGATCGATGAATGGTATTGCAATGTTCCCTTTCCATGTAACATCATTCAACATTTTTAAATATATACACACTCAACATTATTTATTCACTCTCATGAAGATCATCTCTTTTTGTTCATTATTTATAGTGGTCAAACCAGTTTTCTTTAGGAAAACATGTATGGGGAAAACCCAATGTGAATCGACGATTTGGGTAAATGGTTCGATGCAAAAGAATTTTCTCTATCTCCATCCTGAAAACCATTATGATGTTTTGATTAAGTCCTCTTTTTGGAAATCTAAATGATTTAGATTCTATCACTAAAATTATTCTATGAGAGAATAATTTTGGGATGTTTCTTGTTGAATCACCTAAACTCCTTCCCATGTCTTGGAAATTTATTTTCAGAATATCAAAATGAATTTTTCGTGGGAATGTTATTGGATATTGGAAACGATCACCAATGGTTTCCCTCCATCAATAATGTATGAGAACATTAATTCACTTGGTAATGGTTTAATCAATACACATGGTGGGTTATTTATGAAATTGAGACGAGTATACCTAATTATAAATATTATATTTCATGTATAATGTCTGATACATTTAGTCAATCACTAAAAAAATATAATGAAACCACTCCTTCTAATATGAAATTTGGAATCTCAGATTTTTTAGGATTAATAATTTTTAATGAATACCTATCTCATAATACTAATAATTCTTGTTGAATAACGAAATTTTATACTAGGTATGTACCTTATTCATGAGATATCACATTGTGTGAATGACTACATGATGATTACTTAATTTAATTAAGTATGTTGAAGTTTAATATACTATCTAAATGTTCTAAAATGATGGTTTCTTTTGGGAAATTGGTGACGATTTTTCTATCATCATGAATAGAATCCCCAAATTTATGGGTGTGTGTTCTGATTCTATTTCCTCATCCATTTTAAAGATATATAAGTATGCTAGAAAAATATTTCAACTTTCTCAAATGAGTAAAGCTTCTACAACTCTTACTAGGAAGATTGTGGATCAATTTTCTTATCATACTACCACTCGTGTAGGATTCAATTTTTTTTATCCATAAGGATAAAAATATTGAGTGAGGAATAACATTTTTTGAAGAACCTAGATCCTATAATGGATCAGAAAAATTAAATGATCCCTTATTTCATGGAATAGAGAATGTCTTTGAATCTTGAAATAGTTTTGACCATGATCGCTGGAATTTTTTTTATGTAAGTAAAGAGTGTTTTCAAGAGTATGGTCTTTTGTTTTCAAAAATGATAAATCAGATCACTTTTCTAAAGGACTTTATAAATATGACGATGATTTGATATTTTATATTTCAAAAATATCATATGCTTTTTGGATAAGTTTTGATGCCATATTTATGAAGGAAATGGGGAGTTAAAGTCTTGAAAATCCAATTTATTTTTGATTTGAATGGAAGATGTTGTTGGAAGATAAATAATTTATATTACATTTCATTGAAAATATAATGATGCCGAAGGAGATCGATAAGTGACTATATATCATGATTGATACATATTTTTCTGAAATTATAGTATTATTGATTAGTCTATATTGCAGTGATGCCACATGGGTGCTACTCCAAATGAAAATATTTAAGGTGGTGTCCTTTCCAAATGTTTTCCAAAATATTCAGCCTCAAAATCTGGAGATAGTTATTTTTAAAAAGGAAGAGTATTTTATAAGGGTTATATGTACTATAGTATGTGAACCATGAAGGAAATTTTGTGGAATGCATACCAGGAATGTGTATTGGTGAAGGAAATTCAGAAAAGGAAGGATTATATGAAGAGCAGTATGAAGATAGTATAGGAGAAATAGTTCACTGGTGGGTCATTCTTCGTAGGAGAGTTACAGTTTATGGGAGGTCAATAGTTAACAATAAAGGCTGTCATTTTTGGATTTTAGGTGGTGATTTTATCCTCTATTAATTACGCAAGGAGGAATGTAGAGTGAGAATGGAAAATGGTTCATGGGATAAGCAGGATACACGGTTAATATTTTACCACTTTAATATTTTCAGTAAAAATAATTACTGAATTGTTTTGACCTATTCAATTATATATATATACTGATAATGTCAAAAATAAGCTAGAGTGATTTTATAAGATACAATAATCACTCATTGGAAAACGTTTCTCAGCCCTAAAGAGTTCACAATGAGGAATTTTACAAAGGTAAGCAGTTAGTGGAGGAATGATTCCGTGAAGGAAGAAGTTGTCCATAGAAGAAGACACGTTATTTGGAAAGGGATATGGTCCACAGAAGAAGAAATAATTTCTGTAGGGGGAGACATTCCATGGAATTAATGTAATTCCATGATTACAGAATAAGTCCATATAAGGGAATGATGCTCATGAATAAATGGTCATTTATGGAGCTGGGGGATGGTACACGAAGCATTAGTGGTATGTGGAGAAAATTTCATCCATGGATTAATGAACGTGTACAAGAAGTAGAGGTGTCTCGCAAATCAGTCATGCTACACAGTAAAAATCAGTTCATGTAGGATACATGTTGTTTTCATCGGAGGTAGGTTCGTTCATGGAGGACTTAATGAAGTTTTTACTAGATTTTACATAGAAAAAATAATTATTATTTTGAAAGATAAAATTTGTGAAACCAAATCATGAATCACTAAAATAATGAATTTCTTAATATTTTTCTAGAAGAACCCCATTCACTATTAAATTATTTTAAAAGGTCTACTTGAGTGAAAGGTAATATCCTACTTGTTATACTCCACACAAAATTATTTTTTCTAGTGGATTGTGTGATATTTGGTTATTTCCATACCATACCAAGGACACATCTACACTTGTTGAGTAGTGAACCATGTAAATTCTTATTTTCCTATGGATGTGTTTTTGGATTGCGTTCTTTATGGAATGAAATCATTTATTTGAGGTGAATGTTGTTTCATAAGTAAGGAAACATAAATTAAAAATACATCACTGACTCACCCCTCCTCTAATCAGTGATATTTGAATCCTGATTGGAAATCTATTATTAGAAAACGAGCCAAAGTTTCCCTTCATTTACCCTTTATTGATGTCTTGTAGAGATTTTGTGATGGAAAATATAAATTGTGTGAATATATAGGGTATTGATCTCTATTATGGAAAGAACTATCCTATATGAAAAGATAAAATTATTCCTTATCATATGTCTCTTATGTATGATGTTGATGAAGCATCAACATATTGATTTTATTATATTGATGACATGTTTCGTCTCACATGTGTCTATAAGAAAATTATTTATAATGATGGAAGAGCTAAAAAATATTGATTCTAATCACTTTCCAAAAATGATTTTTTATGAGTGAACGGTGTTTCCACACCTAATGGTATCTAAGAAATGCTGAAAAATATAAATGAAGGAAACAAAAAAGTGAAGAAGAAAAACAAAAAATCTATAGGATAACTTATGATGATTTGGAAATGGGTGAGTTTGAACCTATTAGGGAATTATTTACCATGTTAAATGAGATTTTCAGTAGTATTAGATGTCTTAGTGAAAATTTGGAGGACTATTAAATTTTTGAAAATATCATAAGAATTTTTCCTGAAAAGTATGATGCTGAAGATTCTTCCTTGGAATACATTGAATCTAAAACATTATTTTCGGATGATTTTCATAATACTCTCATCACTTATTAGATGATATGTGAAAATACATTAAATATAAAAAAAATCCGATAGATAATTGTATTTCAAGGCCACCTATAATGAAAAGTCTATGAAGGATCTTGAGGATGATGATATTTATGACTATGAAAATTAAGAATAGGTATGTAAACATATTGATGAAATTTTTTCCTTATTTTTTAATAATGTGATATGTGGTACAAGTAAATACAAATGGAACCTTCCCTTGAAATTCAATGAATGTTGATCTGTTGAGATATTTTAGGCTATTTGTCCTCAAACGAAAAAAAAGAATATAGTGATGAAGAATAAAAATTTCCAAAAAATTTATGAAATAAGTAGGGTGATAAAGATAAATGTTTTTCCATATATATGGATAAAATATTATTCAAATCAAAAATAAGAATATATTTTTCTAAATATAAAGAAGAAGATAATAGTGAATTTTAATATGAATAATAGTTTGTTTAAAATTCTAGGGTGAATACCATTATTGTAGTAGTGAATAATGAAAATTTTAAGAGCAGTTTTCCTAATGAATAACGAACTAAACTTGAATCTAATCTGAATGAATAGTTACAAGATTTTTTGATAAATATTATAAGGCATGAGAAGGAAAAAAATTTGACAAATGAAAATTACTCATTAAAAATCAAGAAGGAATTCATAATGATACATTGAAACTGTTAAAAGAGATTTATGATTTGAATAATTCCATTGAGAATTAATAAATCGTAATTGACATCTCAACATAAAGTTAATGGAAAAATGAGAATATTTAGAAGTATTCCAATTAAAAATTTCTAAAGATGAATAGATGAATATATGTTTCAAAAACCATTTATAATAAGTTGTTGAATATTCTATTATGGTTGATCATGAGGATAATTATTTTATACCTTCAATGGTTTAGAAGAAATATAGAATTATCTTAGAGAAGAATAAATCAAGGAAATTAATTTATGTCTCCAAAGATTACAATCCTTAAAAATAATATGTATCTAAAAATAATTTGTAAAAAAAATTATTACTGCTGTATTTGATATGTTTGGAAGGAAATATAAGATGAAAAAGGAAAATATGATTAAAAAAGGATGATTTATGTTCAAAAATGTCCTATTAAGATGGTTTTTGAGAATCTTGTCCTTAACTATAGTCATTATGGACAATTCAGAGAAAAATATATATTTTATTGATACTATAGGTACGGTTTTGGATTTAGACATATCGCAAATATGTGTGGCTTCATCCAACAACATTACTATTATTCCATAAGACATGGAATGAATGGTTTTAGGGGGAGTTAATCCTCCCACAATAAGAAACATGAGACAATTGGTGTGGAGGTTGAGAATATGTTCCAATCACTAGAAACTATTTGTGATTAATGTAAACAACCTGGACATCTTGCAAAACAGTTTTTCTATTTTGTTACCAGAAAAACAAATGTTTCGTTAAAATTATTGGATGTCTGTGGAGATGAATGAAAAGGAAAATGAAATCGATCAAGTTATTGAAACTACATTGTATGATTTAAAATGAGAAAGTAAATGGATTATTAATAGATTTTTTATTCTCATATGAATAGAGACTTATCTTTGTGGATGAATTTGAATGAATTCAAATAAGGAATTGTGATCTTTAAGAATTATGAATCTCTGAGAATCAATGCTGTTAGATCAACCATCATCGGGAAAAAAATATGAAATCATTGAAAACCCTATATGTTGATGGTATAAAACACAACATTTGGAGTGTTTCAAAACAATGTGATGAGGAAGAAAAAGTTATCATTAGAAAAGGTGGGGTTTTTTGAAAAGTGTGGAATATGGAAAGATAATAGAAAGGTTCCATTATACCAAAGGAAACTGATTCCATGTTGGTGAAATAAGAAACTCTTATTACATTGGTATGGTGGAAGAAAATCAATGGTTTCCTAAAATTACGGGACACTTGTCTCAAGGAAACATGATAACATAATCAAAGTGAGACCGTGTTCGTGGTATTTATGATTTTTCAGGATGTAGATATTTGTGTTGCAATATATATCAAAAAGGAAATATTCCAAATTCTGTGTATAAAAAGGTTTACACTAGTTCAAAACAACCCTTGGAATTTATTAATTTAGGTAATTGTGGTCCAATGAGAAAAAAATAAACTAGTATAGTTAATTAAATAATCACATTCATTAATAAATTTACTCACATTACCTATGTTATGTACATGATACATAAGTTAGATGCTGTATTTTTTTTAAAATGTTTGAAGAGGAAAGATGAGAATGAATTTGAATATTTAGTGATGAAGGTGATAACTCAAAATAGTGGTGAATATAATAATGAATAATTTTAAAATTAACTTAAGAATAATGGAATTAGGAATGTGTTTAGTCCACCATAGACACCTCAAAAAAATCAGGTTTTTGAAAGAATTAATAGAAGTCTGGTGAAAATGGTGCGAACTATGTTACATGAACATGGTCTATGTCATTATTATTAGAGCCAAGACATGAGTACTTCCTTGTATATTCTAAATTGATGTTTCTACATGACATTAATAGATATGACTCTATATAAAATATTTTATGGAAACAAATATTTTTGAAACACTAAAGTGTTTTTGGGAGTCCATGCATCGAAATGAAGAAATGTGGAATACATGGAATGTTTGAGCAGCGAGGTGAAGATGAAATTTTTCTTGGATATGATTTGGAGGCAAAAAAATATAGATATTTCAACACAGAAACATGAATAAATTTTTATTATACTGATGTAAAAGTAATATAAAATTTTGGGAATGAAATGAAGACTTATGTAGATATGGATGTTGTGGAGGATATGGAATTTTTTTTTAACAATTCGCATAATGATGTTGACGGTGGTAATCCAACTCATGTTGAAAAAAAAGACTCAGTTTTTCTGAAGTGATGAGGATCAAACTCAAACAGATCATCCTAGGGGGAGGAAGCAAGTGGAGACTTAGAATATTATTGGTGATCAACATCCCAAGGATCACATTAGAAAAACATCAACATTGGTTATGCACACTTATTTGTATTCAAAAGTTGAGTCAAATGGTTTGAATAAAGCTTTTGAGTATCCCAAATGGGTTCAGGATCTTAATGAAGAGATTTATCTGATACAAAAGAATAATACTTGATAAATCATACCAAATTTGGATAATAAAAATGTTAATGGTCCAATGAAACATAATTATGAAACTCTTATCATGGATTAAGAGAATAACATTTCTATAACTCAAGCTGCTACCCAACACATGTGGATGACAACTCAATAAAAATAGTTACTTATTGAAATAAAGCTACCCATTCTATTGGGATGTGATAATCAAAGTGAAATCAATCTTACAAAAAATACGGTACAAAATTATATTTCAAAATATATGGACATAATGTACCACTTCATCAAAGAGCATGAGGAGAAAAATAAATTGAATCTGTAGTAGGGACCTATATTGTAACATGTTGCTAACATATTCACACAAAAAAATTACCAAAGGAACCATTTTACAAATTGATATTGAACATGGGAATCTATATTATATATCATCAAGGTTTAGGTATGTGTTTCTATACCCTCTCACTCATTACCTTTGGATATAGTTTTTAGTGGGATAATTGATCATAAATATATCCTTATGGAAGAATGTGTAAAGGGGGAGTTGTGGGAAATCTTTGAATCCATCATTAAACAATGTAAACTATTTTAACTATTTTATTGAGTGGTTTAAGGAAAAAAATTCCATTTTCAAATAATGAATTATTAGTAAATAAATACGAGGATAAAGGATGTGGTAGAAATGCTATGGAGGATAGCTGAATAGGTTTCATAGTCTCTAATTTGGGACAATATTCTTCTTCTCTTAATAATTCTTATTTCTTATAATGAGTTAGCTCACAAAGCCTTATAAATGTTGATAAGTTTTCCATTTCATAAGGTTACAAGGATTAATATTTAATTAATCACGGTAGAATTCAAAATACAATTGGGGATATTATTGGTACTTTGTTGGTTGGATATGTTTTTAGTACAAAGAAATGGTTTTTTTCAGGAGTGCTGCCTTTTGTTGTCAAAAAGGATAAATCATCTCACTTTTTAGAAGGATTTGGAAAATATGATTATTATTTTCTAATTTTATTTATCAAATATCATATGTTTTTTGAAGAGCTATTGGTGTAAACATTATGAAGGTATGGGGGTAATAATATTTACAATTTTATTCTGGTTTGATGGAATAGAAATATGTTGTTAAAAGATATATTGTTATATTATTCTCCATTGAGAATATAATTATTCTTAAGGTGATTGATCAAAGAATACATACCATGAAATATATGGTTCATGATGAAATTATATTATTTTTGAATAAGCTAGACGATAATGAAGAAGAATATGTGTTCTTTCCAAAGAAGATATTTAAGCTGTTGTCGTTTACTAGTGTTTGCAAAAATTTTGTGCTACAAAATCAGGAGTTTTTTATTTTGGAAACATAATATTTTTTCGAATGTAGTATGCATAGAGTATTATGAAGAACATGAAAGACAATTCACCAAATGCATAGAAGGGTTACATCTCACAAGAGGTCAATAATTTCTAGTCAAATCTATCATTTGAGGAATTTATGATGTGATTTTGGATTTTATACAGGAATAAAGTAGACATGAGCACCGATAAGGGAAACCATTTCATAGGACGAGAATGATACACATTGAAGGTTGTACAAAATTGAAAATTTCATTAAAATTGATGAATGATATTTTTGGACCTATTTTTCTATATTAGGACCATTAATCCCTTCATTACATTAGATAAACTTTCATATGGTAACATCTTTGCTCCGAGGAAGAGTTTTACTATGTCTGAAAGTGTTTGAGAGGGAGAATTCCACGAAGGGAAGCTGTTAGTGGATGAAAGATTCCATGAAGGATGAAGATGTCCACAGAAGAAGACATGGTATGAATAAGATGATATGGTCCATGGGAGATGAAATGGTTATTGGAAGAGGAGACAATCCATGAATGTGGAGGAATTTCATGAATGAAGATGCAGTCCACAAAACGGAACGATGCTCGTGATGTAAAGGATGTCTGTAGATCCGGGGTGTTATGCAGAGCTTCAATGGTATGTATATTAATTTCCATATGTTGAGTAGATATAGTACGTGGAATATGATTTGGTTCATAATGAAATCCCGCTACGTGGTGAAAATCAAACTGTGGAGGATATATGTAGTTCATAGAGGAGGTTAGATGGTTCCCAAATGGCTCAATGAAGTTTCTACTAGCTTCTATATAGAAAGTAGAATAATTATGTTGAAAGCTAAAATATGTGAAATATGACCATGATACATTGAAGCATTGAACTGGAAAATTATGTGCCAGAGAATCACACACACTATTGGATTACTGAAAAAATTCAACACATGTTATGAGGAATATCTTACTCATTTTATTCCACAGCAAAATATTTTTTTCTAGTGGATTGTGTGGTATTGGATTCATTCCATACTATTCCAAAGACATAGATACTTATATTGAGTAGCAAAATTTTTTAATTCTTTTGTTCATGTGGATGTGTGTTTGATTGTGTTCATCTGGAAAATAAATCATTAATAGGGCGATATTTTATAGATGTAAAGAAACATAAATAGAATATTTGATTCACCCCTGCCCCTCTCAATTTTACTTGAATCCTGACTAGGCATCATTAGTTTTTTGTGTGTTATTAGTGGTTTGATCAATGATGAGATGATTCTTTTTAAGATAATTATATTGTTTCCATCAAGAACCCATCATTTTGTTCACAAACCCTTGACAAATTTTCCTTATAATGGGAATTTTTAGATGGCATCTAGTAGTGGGATGTTGATATAACATTTTTGGAAGGTTTCCTTAATTTCTAAAGGAAGATTGTCCTCTTCACCCTATATCGATTCAACTATTTTTGAATATATGGTTCATTTATATATTTATATTTAATTACCTACTTATGTAAGGTATGTTCTGGTTATTCCCTTCAAAACAGGGTCATAAAATTTTCTTGTGGCATATCCAATTCTCTTTTCTAGATTTGTGGATCTTTCGCATTATTCACAGATTCATCAATCATGAACTCTTTAGGTGGTAGAAGATCATTTATGATTCATGCCATGATAAGGGTGAAATTTTCCATGGGATTTAAAATATTCAGAGATGATACCTATCTAGGTAATTTTTTACCCAATGTACATTAGCATACAAACTAGCTTGTTAGTTTGTCTATATTATCATAAAGTACTACATCATTAGTCTTTAGTTGTTGATCTCCTATTCATGGCCCAATGGTGGATGAATTATCACATATTTTTTGTGGGAAATTTATTCATTGAAATTATTATAAAATGGGTTATGTGTTTTTATATTCTTATTGATGGAATTGAGGTTTTTGTGTGTCCTGTTTTTATAGTGTAGATTTATATGGATATTTCAATAACCTGATTGAGCATGGGGTTCATGTGGCCATTTTTTCTAAAATTATCAAGGTCCAAGAATCACAATGTGTCCCTCTGTTCCATGTACTACAGGGCACAAATCATTACAATTGTTTGAAAAAACACATAAACCACATACCTTATTTAAAGGGTTCTGTCCACATTCTATCATGAGATCCATATTCAATACTATCCTAGTGAGGTCATCAATGTTGGTTTCAATATCACCTGATGAGTCAGTTGTTTTTACATTATTGATAACTGACACTATCATACCTCTAGTGTTTAATTGGTATTATTTCTACAGAATCTTCTTAATTAGACCTATTGCATCAGATGGTGACTTACAATCAGTGGCCCTTTGAATGAGGCATCAAATAGTTTCTGATCAATTTTTTACCAGATATTGGTAGAATAACAAAATGAATTGATGATTCTCCTTTTCTTGTTGCAGGAATCCAGCACATCGCTTCATGAACACCTCCTAGTACTCTTAGAGGTTATCTATTATTGATTTTAATATATTGCAAATATCCTTTATGATTTTGTATCTATAGTATCTGGGGAAGCATATTTTCATTAATTATATTTTTTATAATATAAATTCTTAATATACCTTGGACTCGTATTGTATATACATTCCTTAGGTTCACCAATGAGTGCTAAAGGCAATTCCCTCTATTGATATCTGTGTTTAGGTTCTCCTCTCAGCATAAATCTTATGAATAAATAGCTAAATTTTTGAATAAGCTAATTTGAGTCATCTCTTTAAATACCAAAAACATTGAAATAACAATATCATTTTCAATGTAGGGGTAATGAGTTGTTTATTTTTAACAGTGAATTGATACATTCATAAATCACATGTTTTTTGGTTGGGATTTCCATAATTAATATCATTATGAGCGTTAAAACTGAAATTTTCATTTGGATATAAGAGGTTTAGTTCATAAATTATTTCATTTATGCTAGTTTACCTTAGTTGGGTTAATATTCATTCAATTTCTAGATCAAAATCAGTTACATTGTTTCTTGATCTATATAAAATTCAATGTTAAATGAAATAATTTGGATGATTAGTGGAACTACATCCCAGTTATTCTATAATGTTTTATGCAGACCTGTCATGGGTCATGGGAAAAAATTTATTACCTAAGTAATGTCTTTGGGTCATCCCATAGGTTATTACTCAAGGAGGAATGCACACATATCATGGTTGTCATATTCTGTTGATTTTTTGAAAAGTTGTTTTTAAATATTTTTATCAAATTTAGAGGAGGAAGTAGTTTGAGTTAATTTATTTTAAAAAAATTGACTATGATATTGACTATGGGAGGATTGGATAAGCCTTGGGTTAGGATATCATGATTTTTAAATATTATCCCTTTTGTTATGTTAGCTGGTAAGATATAGATTCATTTACTGAGTCCTATATCCCATTTGGACTAATGGTTATATTGAGAGTATCCATATCTAAATCCGTAGGTCAATCTACCCTACATCCAATGCATGCAGCATTGAAACATGTTCTCTTGGTCAATTAGGTCAATCCCTAACTGGGAATTTTTGTTCCCTAATAAAACAATATATCCAACAAGAAATTTATAACACATGATTAAAATCATCAAGAAATAACCACACAATCCTAACCTATTCCACCATATAAGAAAATAATTGGGTGGAGTGAAAAATGGAACATGGTCCATGTTAATGAAAATTAAATGAATAATCACGTTATTTTATAGAATTTATAATTTAAAATTGAAATTAAAAATTGAAACCATTTATAGAAAGAAGAAAAGATTTTATTTTATTTTATAAAAAAACACAAACAAAGCACATAGGTACGCCCTCCCCCTTTCCTGGTAACTCATAAAACTACCACTCAATATATTGGTTTAACATCTTGACTAAATGTAGGGTATTCATTATAGGAAATAAAAAAAGTAAAATTGAACATAAACTAGTTACATAAAAATAGGCCACTGACCGGAGATTCCCTCACTAGTTGATCCTCTACCAAACAACCCTTTCCTCTTATTTATAGGCAAGAAAGAGCCTTTGTGAAGAAATACATGGTTCAATAGTTGGTATCCAATCATAAAGGGTTACACCAGGCTATTTAATAGCTATATCCACTATCATTTCATCTAAAATTCGTTTTTATCATCTTTTTCTATGAATTTCACACTATAATAATAAAACATTACGGGTGATGTGTGAGGTTGATGATTTCACAAAATGTGTCACACATTGATTCAAAACCTATTATTTCAATTCATGTAATGTGTGGTTCCAAACCTATTATTTCTGAAATACTTGATATCATAGATTATGGATTCATGATGTGTAATGTTTAGGAATGAAATTTTCATCGATTGTAGAATAACATGTTATTATATCTTGTATTCCATCAGGTTACACGTAGTCAATTACTTAAATGATATATAAATATTATTTCTATCTCTTTCCTATTTGAACCATCATTGAACATCATTTCTATGATTGTATATTGGTCGTTTATTGTTCCATGATTTTTTTCCTTCTTCAATCCAGTGTAACAATTATGGTGTTGCGCTACACATCATTACAACACATTTCAAATTTTTTGTGTCTCCATATATTAATTTCATTTTTTTCATCATAAATCAAAATAAGATTTAAATATTAGGAAAACATAAATCAAATTGAAAAAACATTATGTTATATATACATTAAAGTTTGCAAAATAATATTCTTTCAATTCCCCAACATATAAAACATTATTTTCCTCAAGAATTAATCAGAAAAGCATTTAAGAGGAACAACATGTTACAAATATTTGAATTATAAATCAATTAAATTAAATAATTAGTCGTGGCGGGTAAACCATTCATTATTCAGATAAAACCTCAATTCAAAACATAACCCATTTTATCATTCATTTTTCATATGGGAATACAATAGGTACAATCAATGAAACATGATACCTTCCCAATACAAAATAAGAACACCCATAGTTGTTTTATATAAAACATCCCTTCTATGAATAATTCCCACGAACCGTCAATTAAACATTAATATACTATTAAATATCAATATACTTGAGAAGGAATGTATAAACTGCCTTGTAATATGGATCATTCTAAGAGATTTCATTCATGGGTTCAATAGGTCAAACCAGGTTTAATTTTAGGATAGTCTTATATATATAGTCTAAAACAAAAAATTACTTCAATCATTTCAAATGTGGTTGCTCATAGTTGTATATTTGAGAAATTCCATTATATGTTATAGAAGGTGGAGTTACTTAAGATTACTCAAGAAATATTATCACAATAAAGTTGAAAAAATTTTGGATAAAAATCCGCTCTATAATGGATGATATTAATTTGGGAAAATTTCTCATGCATTGTAATAACAATAACAATGCAATCCAAAAAAATCATAATTTTATATTTTGAAAATGATAGGGAAATTTTATTTACATGAATAAATTAATTCCATCATGTAAAGATTCTTTAATTCAATATCTATGCTTCACTGTAGTTAGTAAAATTTCAAATTGACTCATTCAATCTCATTTAATTAAAAATCTAAAACATGGAATCATGGGATTACTAATAAATTCGTGTCTCCAAGATGAATTCAGTACAAAATGAATTATAGTTATTGGTATGAATAATTATTTTAATGATCTTTGGACACTCTCCTAATGAGCATCGATAAATCTAAATGGGAATAAATACTAGAAGAGTGAGTATTATTCTCTCTGAAAACCCATGGTAGTGAAGGAAAACCACTCACATGGATAACATAACATTTATGAAGGACATGTGATAGCATGGACATCATTTAAATTACATGATCAACTAGTGATTATGATGAGACCATTTGATAGAAATTGTGTTATTTTGATGGCATCCTAAAATTAATTGGTGATCATACATAGGCTGAATGATGAACTCATCTATGCCAGGAGACATTTTGATCGATGAATGTTTGGTAAACATCCAAATAACCATATAATATAATTCCAATAAATGAGAACTCATCATACGAAGGATATTTATGTATGTATTCATGAAATATGATCATTGGTTCTTCAAGACCATGAAAAGGTCCTATCAATTTATCTACCTTGTCAAACAAATGTATGTGGGTGTGTCACCTTAATCATGTTAAGGACCTAGGAAACATTCACTCTAATAAATGATTACCCTATGGCTCCACATACAAAAATAGGGGTAAACAGTGGAAAATATCATGTGTAATCATGTAATCAATCATTGATAATGAAACACATCATTGAAAATAAGAATGATTTTCCTTGTGAAAACACACAGAACATCGACAGATCTCTTAACCTTGTTGAATAAAAGAAGTGAATAGAAAAAGATAGAATCCACTTTTGAGGAAAAAATATGCCAACCATTATGATAAAGGGGTCATATACCCCATGAGATCACCATGTATGTCATGAGTAATTCTTGAGATAAATTAATTTTACTTTGAAAAAAGTATTATTTTGGAATGTTAATTCTATAATAGATGAATGTTAGTATTATTGTATTTTTATAATAAAATTAGTTATTTTATAAATAAATTTTTTTATAAAAATATATTATAGATTTTCCTTAAAATATATAATATTTTGAGAAATTCCCTTGAATCAAGCTTGTATTACAGGATGAATTTTTTAAAGATCCTTTTAAAACATATAAATACCAATAAATGAAAGTAGGATTCTGGTATTTACACATATATGAAGAATTATCACATAATATATGAGGATTAAATATGACTAAAAAATAATTTTATTGAGGTAAGTATAGAATAAGAATAACGCAAATAAAAGTGGAGGTTAGGGTAAAAAAACCATACCATAAGTCTGAAGGTGTTCCTCACATAATCTTTATGATCTGAATAATAAAATTTAGGTTCATAAAATAATTATTATAGAACCTCATAAAAATTTAATTAATTTATTATATTCATATTAGGTTCATTCATGTCCTTTTTATGGGTTAAGAGAATCAATTTCATTATTTGGGAGTGTTATCTTCCTTGGTTTTCGTTATCAGTTTAGTTATAATAAATTATGGGTAAACATATAGAATTAGAATGGTTGTACAGAATATATGTTTTATGTCATTAGAAAAGTAACATAAGATTCTATGGTAATAAAATTCATTTTGTTCTTGGGATTGAATATGAATCATTATATAAAACATTAATGACAATTGTTTCTGTTAAATGATGGTTCTTGTTCACAATGATCTCATTTTGATTTATAAATTATATCATGTTCATAAAAGGATTCAAGAACCTTAAATTATTTATAATACATATATTGTAGATTTTTTCAACCATAAAAATGGTTTCATGATAGTAATTTAATATGGTAATAGAAATTGAAAACCTATCGTCCTTGAATGTGATAAATTAACACATCTCAGAAGGTGTATTCATTTCTAGTATACAAGAAGTGGAAATGATATATGATGAATAATTCTTCATTTATCAAACCAAAATTATTGTACATGTATGTTACTAGAGTCATCATAACGTTTTTATGAATGGATATGAGGAAATAAAATAAATCAAAGAATAGAGAATAAAAGAAATGAAAAGATGAATTTATCCCTTGATGTAATCTTCCTCAAGTGCCTCATTATAGGAGAGGTTTTGGCCATTTTATGAGATCAATGGATGATGGAAGTTGGGGAGGATCATGGGAATATTTTTGGGTAGAATTTATACAATGAAAAAGCCTCGAGAGGACTGAAGAGAAGAGGGAGGGGGTTATGGTAGATGAGAGGTGGGATTTCCCATTATTTTAATCATTATTTTTTTATTTTGTCAAATACAACCAATAGTAATGATACATGTAATCAAAAATAGTAATAAGTGCATGTATGTTTAAACTAATGGTCATTTATACCATCCATGACTCAATCGTGATACAAAAATTCATTTATTTAGAAAATTTCATAATTTATCGACTTTTACTATTCACCCAAAACACATGTATTTCAGAAAAATATCAAAAAATTTCCCTAACCATTTTTCGACATGTATATTTAAAAATTGAAATTAGTTTTTTGAAATTTACTTTCTTAATATGATTTATTTAATTTTTAAATAAATTCATAATTTATTAGAAAAATAACAATTTAAAAATAATAATTTGTTTTATATGACCTTGAAAAATGAATCATGACCTCATTATCTTATAAATATGGTAAAATAAAATAACAATATGATTTAATAATCATTAGGGTCATATTACTATTCATATGGGTATGTTATTATTAATTAAAAAATATGTTTGTCTTTTCAGACTCTAAATAACTTACTTAATGCACCCGAGTATATCATTTTTTTCGAAATTAAAAACATAGATGTAAAAAATTTATGTTTACTAGATATGTTATAACAAAGTTGTTTTTTTATATAATTATTGTTTTATGAATTCAATATTAAATTTATTTATAAAGAATTGGGGTGTTACATATTATATGATTATGTGTCTACCATAAATTTTGTGTCTCATTCATATAATGTTCATTCACGGATTATATTCATAATTTTTATAACGATTCATGACATATGAACTACTGATATCTTTATTATAGGTATCATTATTTTGATATTTGACTTGTAGGGTATGATCATATATTTTTATGATCATATTCTCATACCATTATTCTCATATTATGCTTATGTATCTCTTTTGTTTACCCATACAAAGTATTCAAGCTCACACCATTCTTATGATTCATTTCCCAAGGTTATGAGGAAAGGATTTAAGTATAAGTACTAATGGGGGATATCATTGTAGGAAACGATGAATATATTTCCCTAAGTTATAATATTTTTTTCCATTTTTTCTAATACACAAAACTACAAAGGTCCTCAAGCATGTATTTTTGTAATATAATGAATATTTATTAAAAATTATCCAATATAAATCTATTTTATTCCTAGGTTGTTATAGTTGGTATCAAAGTAACGGTATGGTTAAACATTGGAAACGATGATATGAAAACTTTTGTGAGATCCATAGGTGTTTTTCTAAGGATATGACTAGCAATGTCTCTAATGTTATTTTAAAGGATGAAGAATTTTATAGGACAATGAACTAGAATTATGGAAAAGGATAGACTGAGTGGTGTCTCAGAAATACATCTATATATGGATACCACAATTAGATGTGGTTCTGGAATTGATGTACCTAGGGGTAAGAAATCTGATAAGGTGACTCAGACCTAACTCGATCGTAATGTAGTACATGACAATGGTCGTCAATTCATACCCTGTCTGACACTCCCTAGGGATATTCATTAGAAAATCACAAACACTTCATGAACCATTATAAAGTATTTAAATATATGTTGGCTAGGAATAACCATATATTAACTGACATTGTTTCATATTGAATGAAATTTCCCTTGATTATGTGGTTTCCAATTATGATTAGTGTTACTCACACGAGAATTATGGCCTTAGTCAATGGATGGAACCCAAATGAACCCTGTTAATGATGTAGGTTATGGGAATTGAATGATACACTTCTCAATAATTTTAATGTTCTGGTAGATGGAATAAATAATCATGTTTATATGATGCCAAAACATTATCAATCGATGAATCCTTTTTATCTTTTAAATAAAAAAATAAGGGAACAACATTTTCTTGAATCAATCTTATGGACGTTCCTACCATCTTTTAGAAAAACAAATGATCCCCTAGTTGTTGAGATTTGTATATGTTCCATTGAGAAGATGTTTTTCATTCCACATTGTTCTGAAAGTGAAAAAGATTCGTTGGGAACTTATATCTTGTAAGATGAAGTGAATCATTAGGGGAACATTATCAAGTATACAATGAAGTATGTTAAAATTTAATCCATGTATTCGGATGAGTTGAAGAACATATTTTTCAAAAAGTAAATTACTTAAATGCTTCATAAAAATGTTATTGAATTTTCCTACAAATATAATAGTTATGATAATAAAAGTAAGATATAATTCAAGGGATATAATAAAAAATGCATGAATGAATATGAGATTTACGTAATGATAAAAATACAGAATATAGAGACAAGGGGAATACATGAATGAAAATTGAAGATGTATCAAGGGTGGGAAGCATGTTGATCGAGGAAAATAGTGGTATAGTGATATAAAGAGGTCAGTAAATACATACAAATCTCATGAAAATTCTCCAGTCACACTTTAGTGCTATAAATTTAGAGAGTATCGCAACTATGAACATAAATTCCCCAGTACAAGGGTTAATATAGATGATATGCCCGAGTATCCTCTTAAAAAAGGAAAAGTTATATCTCATGCAATAACTACTGGAGAAGTGTAGTACAATAACAAAGTGGTGGAAAATATTGAGTGTTCATTCTAGAATAATTTTTTAGAATCACTTTTATGGTATTATAGAATAATGAAATATCTAATTATTTCTCCACTATGGTTTTTACATAATTATTTAAGAGTACACGGTGAATAGTACCTTTATCCATGAAAAGTGATTGATATAAATATGCAAACCAGATGATTAAAGAATGGATAACCATTAACATGTGCATGATGTTGAGATAATGATATTTGGATAAAGATATGTTAGAAATGAATGCGTAAATTAAATGATACTAATTTCCTTGGAACATATTATGTGTTTTTGGAAAGGTGGTTTATCATATGATTGACAATGTTGAAAACAATTTAGACTTATATAATATATCAAATAAACATTCAAATAAGATGAAATTCAGGTTTTTAATTATGATGTGTGTAAACTCATGTTATTACACTGTTTCAATAGAATACATTATTATGGAATTCACATGTGTGGAATGTGACTACCAAGTGATACACTCTGATATTTTAAATATAAATGTAAAGGTGATTAAGTTCACTTCTCTCCACTGTTTAGGATTTTATGCCATCAGAATTATTATAGGGTTTTACATTAATGTAATGTTTGAGTTAAACTTTGGACGATGTTTGTGATATTAACCATTTTATACCACCGTAGGTAGAGTTATTTATATTTAATATCGTGTGCATAAACTTTTTTTTGTGAAAGATAATATGAAATATCATTATATTTATATATCTCATTATCTACCAATGCTTCAAGAATGAAAAACAAAACATCATTTAATGGGATAAGAGATTAAGTAGTAATTGATCAGTAAATGAAAAAGTGTGATATTTTTCTAAAATCAAGTAATTATGTATTCTCATTAGGAACTAGGTGGTGATATTAAAATTTCATCATGATAATATCATTAATGATTATATCAATGACCTCTTTCAATTTCCCTTTGTTTATGGTTTTTAGATTGTTTACATTTTATGTACCACCCACTTTCGTGTGATAAATTATCATTATCAATATATATTATTTTTTACGATTTTAAACCATTCCGAAATCATAAAAAATATTCTCCTATGCAGATAGAAAGATATAAATAAAATTGGGTAATAGTTACAGTTCCAAAATTCTTTTTTTCTAAAGGAAGTTTTACTATATTTTATTATGATGTGGGTTTCTATGAAAGAAACATTATAGTATTAATCCTTTATAACACATACACATTTCATAGAAGAAATTAATTTAATGGGGGGTAGAATGTGACACCACTAAATTATGTGAACTAATTTAATATTTTGATATTTTTCACTTCAAAAAATAATGAATGTTTATTCATTTTATTATAAATAATTACTATTTCGAGATTACGTTATAAGTATCACCGAGTGGACTGGCGTTACAAACAACACTGAGTTTCTGTGAAACGACACATTATTATTATAATTATTTATATAATCTAGGTATAACCAAGTTGTTAAACATATAAATATGAATTGAAAAAACTGCTATTCAAATAGTATTTATAATGGTTATATATATATAACTTATTTAAACTATAAAATAATATTTTTTTGAAAATTATTGATGTGTTAAAAATTTTATTTTATTCAAATGAACTTCTTTTCACGTTCTTCTATTAAAAAATTAAAATTAATTTCATACACTTTTATAAATTGAATTTGATACAATATACTTAATTTTTAAATTTAGAATGTCGAAATTTGATTAGGTTAAATTTTTTGTATTATTTTTTAGAAGTTTTATTTTTTTTATAAATAACAAAAATTATTCAATTATAGTTAAAAATGATTTTTGTCATTTCAATAATTTTTATAATTAAAATTTAAAAATAAATTTAAAGACAAAATATAGTAATTAAATATATATTAATCTAATTTAGGTCATTGGAATATTTATATATTCAAATTAGATATAAATAAATATTGAACATTTCGACATCCCATTTACCCATCTTCTCGTCACACGTACGAGGTTGATAGTAATTTTATTTTTTCAACATATGTTAATTTAAATTTGAAAAAAATACATACATTCTTGTAATTAGTATGATATTTCTAGTATAATAGAATCAAATTTTTTTTCAATATTATGAAAAGTAACTTTAGTACTTTTTTTACCACGGTTAAGGGTAAATCGGGTTATGAAAGATAAAAATAATATAATAATATTATATATTCACCATAAAAAATTTCCTAAATTAATTTTATTAGTTCATTTAGACCAAAATTAACATTATTCCAAAACCATATCGTTTTATGGAAATTTCTTTAGAATATGAAAATTATTATATTTTATATATTTATAAGTTAAAAATTGTGTACTCACATTATTAATAACTATATAATGTCTAATATAGAATTATACAGTATAAAAATTCAACTATAAATAGTAATATAAAATAAAAAATGACTATCTAAATTATATAAATATATCAGTAACTTTTAGGATATTAATAATTACATTAAAGGCCTGCAGAATGATGATGTAATATTTATTTAATAAATGAAAAAAATACCATAAATGATATTAAAAATATTAAAATAAATACAATTTTAATTAATTAACATAACTCGGCAACTTTCTAGGTATTTATGACATGTTAGGAGTATCTTGAATTTTTTTTTGAAATTATATTTCTCTTTGGATATTATTTATAGAGAAAATTATGAATAGTGTCAAAAATGACACTAATGATACTTTATAAAAAAAATATTTTATTAAATTAATTAAATATCATAAAAAAATATTGAAAATACATAGAGGTTATGATAAGGTCTAAAATTTCATAGAGTTTCCATTTATGGACATTTTAACCATTATAAGTAATAATTTATATGCACTAATCATTAAAAATGTTGTTGTAATAATTAAAATTACAATAGATTAAATAATAGTCAATCAAAATTTTAAGGCTTAAAATAAAACAAATAATTGTCCAAAAATTATTGGATAAATATGAATATCCCTTTATAACATTAGATTAACTGAGAATTTTTAATGGACACCTGACAAAGAAAATAACATACATATAATTTAATGCCAATGATATTTACAAAATATCACCCTCCAATATTTATTATCTTTTATCAATCTATATAAAGACGAAATCAATCTATTTATTAATATAAGAATATATTTTGATTATAATGAAATTAATATGATTATATGAATTTTATTTTTAATTTTTAGAAGTTATACAATTATTTTAAAAGCTTATTCAATGATAAAACAATATTTATTTAATTTACAAAACCATTTTTGTTATTAAAACAATTAATTTTAATGTATGTTGGCTGAAATATTCTATATAACAAATTTAATAGATCAATTTGATACATTTAATAATATTAAAATCAATATATTTTTTTCCAGTTTGTCTTGATATACTTAATTTCAAATTAAATGAATATAATCAAATTTGATAATAAAGATATTTTATTGATTTAATATATTATTAAATTATTTAAAAATTACAAAAATGTAAAATAATAAAAAAGTAGTTAATATATTCTATAAAATTTCTTCCAACACTCATTTATATCTCATTTATAATTTTTTCAATTAGAATACCCTATTATATTTTAATACTCTGACGATTTCCAATTGTGCCACTCACTGGAATTATAAATGGGAACCTCCTGCTTTAATTCTTGACAAAATTTTTAGCCATATATTCCCTATTCTCGTACCAAAATCCTTATACATGTTATAAATGTCTTTGTATCCTAAAAATATCATCTATTGTGTCCCTAATAAGAGATGCAGAGGAATTCCCCCGATGAAGAGGTAAATTTTTTACCAATTCATTCAGGTTCTTTTCTTCTTCTACCTATTCTTTATATGTTATTTCCATACTATAGTAAAAAATAAATTATAACCTATATTATGAGATGTTATTATAATTAGGATAAAACCATATTACTATTTTTATCTATCCTATGAAATTCTATATCACCACTTTTACATACATACAACTTAATATCTCTACGATTTGGTGTAATTTGTTTTTTCATCACCAATTTATGTGGTTGTGAATAATTTTTAAAATAATGGAGATAAATAATAAATATAACTATTATAATTGTTATTTTTAATTAATATAAAAACCAATTTCTTACCCTGTAACCAATTCTGGAATGATATCATCGCTTGTGCAAACATATGACCTACCGTCTCCACAACGCGATGAGATTCATCTTCCATGTTAACCATTCAAGAATGATTATAAAAATTTGTATATGGATAAATATATTACACTATAATTCTACTTTAATTATATATATATATATTATTTACGATGATTCATTCAATTCGAAAAGAAAACCGAAACTATGTTCTTGCGTATGTACGACCTACCATCTCCAATAACGACGTTCTTTGTTTATTTTCAAAAACTATTATAAATACGAATATTCTGAATATATATATGATATTTATATCATATTTCATATTATATAAATAAATAAATATTTATCTAATAAATAGAATCAATATCAACATGTCAAGTCATGTATGATTAACAAGGCAGTTGTCACGCGAAAAAAAAATTTAACATAGAGTTATTAGTAAACAGTACTATAAAGTATTAAGTAAATAAAACATGGTATTATATTAATAAATATGGCTGGGTTATGTATTTATAATCAACTTATATCTATTATACATGAGGTTTGAAATATAACAATGAGAGACATGTCATAAGGTAAGTGAGTTATATCCCACTTTTGTTTACATGGGACATATGTCTTATACACTGCATATTTCTTCTACATTGTGTATATAATAGACACCAATGTATCTTATGGGTATTATAATTAAGATTAAGTTAATACAATATACTTATAACTATTTTTAATTCCTCAATAATATGATTATACAGATTATAAATTTATGACTATTAATTTTAGAATATTATAAATATTGGGGATTTATTTGTTTATATTCTACATTGGGAAATATTTATCATCCAAGTCCATGTTTCCAATAAAATATTTCAATTTGTTTCTATTATCATATGGATTTTTAATGTTATTTTAACCCATTTTAGAATTATACTACACATTTTCAAAGGAATCCTTTTTTTCCATATGTGGTAATTTGTAACTTTCACGCAAAAGTTCTAAATGAATGTTTTCTTTTAACATACAGATAATGAATATAATATTACACCATCATGACATCATAATGGTATTATGATTCCATTATAATATTCTAGTGTAATTTTCATAAAAATGTTATATTTAAAAATTGTTCATCATTTTAAGAAAATATAATGCTTTCATTGAAGTAAGGGTACTTTATTAAAGATATTTTTTAAATGATATTTCAAAATTATTTCCCATATATGATGACATCTTTTTGTTTTAATCATTATATTTTTGAAAAATATTCCATATTTCCTTTCATATTATTTTTCTTAATGGTTTATATTTTGATTACATGATTCCTATAAAACTCATTTCTCTTTCAAGAGTTATGTGATATTGAAACCCACTTATTTTCACCTGTTTTGATTTTTATGAAATAATTATGAAACCTATATTTTACATAGATTATGATCTGATTACAGTATTTGGGAACCCAATTCATTTCACGTGTTATGATATTATTGATTATTCATTCATGGAATACATTTATGATTTCATTATGATATGGGTGGGTCCTATATCTCCCACATATGAATTAGGTAAAGATTTATATATCATGAGATATATTAACAAGGTCTAGGGAGTGACCATTGAATACTATTATAGACATGGTAGTTAACCATGAATACCATTTTTTTTGGGGAGTGAACTTGTACTACTAAGATGGCTATGGGAGTGAACCATGACTACCAGGATGGTATGATAATTATACCGATGATACTAATTTGGAATTGATAACACTACATTGAAAAATATAAAATTCATCTTATATGCTTATTTTCCTACCAAAAATTCCATTTCGTATTATTATGTTGATGTCTGTTGGTATATATTCTTTATTATCATTATGATTACTGACTTATGAACTAACCAATATATTTATGCCATATCTTGTGATTCGGATCTTTGAATTACATTGAATGAACATATATATTTTTTTATCATATTGGCATACATTTATGCTCGTATTAGGCTTATGTATCTATATTGTTTAACATTAATGAGAATTATAGCTCACCCATTTCATATGTTTCCATTCCCTAGGTTATGAAAAAATTATTTATGTATATGAACTAAAGAGGATGACCATTGTGTGAAGGATGAATATCTTTGAGCATGTTAGAATATGTTGGTCCATCTTTCTAAAGACAACACAATATTATTGTCCGGAGGCAGGTATTTTTTTAATATGATGAACATTCATAAAAATGATGTAATTCTCATGTATTTTAAGCCTTATTAATTATATGACATGGAATAATCATAATATTGGACAAAAGTTGTGCCAACGGTTTGAAGGATAATTATAGTGTTTGTGTCTTTATGTGACTATATCAGCCAATGTTGGGTTATAATCTTCGGATTTCGTTTTCCCCACACACCAACTGAGGGGTTAGGATGAACCCCTTGAATAAAATTGAATTGAATGTAAAATCGATACAGCGTTAATATTTGAAAAATATTATACTTTTCCACATGATCAGTGAGAACCCCATTTAAACTGGAATTGTGTATGCAATTTCCTCAAGAGAGGATCCTTATGTACAAACAATTATCTTGGTCGGTGTAGGATACGATGTAAATTTGAAATGTTCAGACATTATTAGAATTCCATCAACCTAATTAGGGTTTATTGGTGTGGAATGAACCACATAAATATTCAACAACATGGGACTAAATATTGTATCAGGGATCTCAATTTTGTAATGGTATGTGTAGATGTGGACATGATGTCATATATAGCTAATTAGAAACTGGAATGGGTCATTTATATAGTAGGGATTGATTCGTTTTTCAATATTTCCCTTGATATGTTGGAGTTGAGGATGATCTAGTAATGATATTTGAAGAGGTTTCTCATCTGCTAATTGTAATTCCCTGACCATCATGCTCGCTATAATTCCCAGGAATCCATTTTTGGTTAAGAATATCCATATATTTAGGAATATGGATATGGAATCCACCAATAAAATTCATGGTTATATCTTTTATACCACATAATAACCCTATATGATATACTCCCTCACGTCAAGGAATTATCAATATGAGCATCCACAATCACAAACATTCCAGGAAGGTCACCGGTGAGGGTGTACATCTGTCAGATGAGCACTAATGCAAGAGAGAAACCTGTTGACCCTATCATAAAAGAAGATAAGGTTTTAGTATTCATGTTTTTCATTAAATTATCTTTCAAAATGATAATAACATATCTTTTTAAGACCAGGGTTTGTGATGGGTCATCTGAGACATTTGTGGGGGGAAGGAACTCATCATATATCTCCCTATGTGGAGGTATCCCATTGAGCCAATTGTTATCACAAATTCAAATTCACACTTTACCATTGGATAAGTGGAGTGAAATTTTTTTTAGGGAAACAATGGATGATCACTTATCTAAAAAGATATTATAGATGATAGATGATTTTCTTGCAAAACCCATACAACATTGTAAAGGTGTGTGGAATATTGCTTATTAGAAATTTTTGAGCAACTCTATCTCACCTAGAATGATAATTCCCATTCATTAGAGAAATTTACACTAGGAAATAAGTCCTATTTTTTTCTCAATATGTTTTTCATATTATTTATGGAGTTGAAATATATGCACGAATAACTCTAATAAATGGGTTGGCGGGCTAAATTTTAATTTTCTAGGCCTTAATAGGGGGTTTTCTATAATATAGGTTGACCCCTAAGATAGTACCATGAGAAATCTCCTTCCTTCTGAAGTTATCACTTGAATGAAATATAAATAGGATGATAAACATCAAGAAAAAATCTTTTTGTTATAAAAAATTGAAAACATCATCCAATTGAATGAATCCAAATAAAGGAAGTGAAAACAAAAAGGGAAACCTATAATGTTCAGATGGGATGAACCGCTTCAAAATCTTATTGTCAGAGTGTATAGGGTACCTAGGGTCAGTGATTGATTCCCAATAAACATGGCCCTATGACTATATGTGCCGGTATATTTATATAGATGGGATACATTTATATAAAAGAATTCATTATATATCATAAAATAGAAAAATACTATCAAAATAGATATATAAATCCAACGGAATAATTCACATCAAATTAAATATCATGGAATTCATGATATTATGAACCGATACAGGTCTCAAGAACAACATTTCCCATGAATATCTCACTAGACACATGACCCATTAGGATTCTCTTCATAGCATGATCAGTTGAAAGTCTCACAATTGTGTGACCCTTATATGGTCTTGTGAACCACATAATGATTGAATGATCACACAACAAGTTCAATAGGTGATGTTATGCTTGCAAGAAAACCATATGGATAGGGAACAAGGTCAGGGTTTGAGGAATTATCGTGAAGTGAATCATGGATTTTGTAAACAAGATATAATAAAAAGTAGAGTTTGTGGTAAAATCATGAGAATGAATCTCAGGAAATAGTCATATAATCATATCTTATAAACATATCTTGTGATCAGTTCTAAGGGAGAGGTCTTCTGAGCCGATCATATTGTGAGGCCTAGTGAAGGGGTTACTAATTTCATAAGTGCCAGAAGAGATCTATATATTTGGTGTTTCTAGTTAAATGATTTTCCCATTTACCCCAATTTATATAAAACTTTTAAAAATTCCATGGGTAACCATGATGGCCGAACATTGAAAAATACATTGATTGGTTTCATCCCCAAGGACTCTTGCAAACATTTACCTTCCTCATAACAGAGCCCCTGCCATTGATGAGTCACTCTAAGAGGGGGTTGGGGGATTTGTTTAATCTCAGCAAATGAGAAAAAAAATCCTCAGGGTATAATTTACAATATGAAATGGTATTATTATCTCCACAGAA
Source organism: Viscum album (assembly GCA_963277665.1). NCBI lineage: Eukaryota > Viridiplantae > Streptophyta > Magnoliopsida > Santalales > Viscaceae > Viscum > Viscum album. The sequence continues at coordinate 373,011,364 of OY728134.1, forward strand.
AATTAATAGACGATGGACAACTCAGGTGGATCACATATCCATTAGTATGGAACACAATCACATAGCCTATGGAATTTCATAAGAATGAATCTTGTGTAGAACATAATATTCTATTGTGGAACCCCTTTGATGAGACACAATATTCATTCCATGGTGTCTTGATAAGAAATTTCGATCATTTAAAGGATTCTTGAGGAGTTCCTCTAAATAATATAACTTTTCAACTGGACGATACTATAAAATCATCCAAAACCCCATTAAAAATAATAAAAGCTAACGGATTAAGTGAAATGTAAAGGATAGATAAAGTGATCTTCTTTCAATATTCTCTTGTGATTTGTATGACCTATAAAACAACTTGTAGAAATGTATTCCTTGTTATGAAATTTTTTAGGTATGTTACCCTCATAATGTGAAGGACCTAGGACACATATATACAAAGAAATGATGCCACTATGGCTACATAGACAATATAAGGTGTTTTCCATTTAAATTATCACATGTCACCATAAGATCAATCACTGATAACATGACACATCACGAAAAAAATATTTCCATTGAAAACACTCCAACATCATTGAGAGACATAATTTTCTTGTATAATAAAATAAGAAATAAGATCTAAAATCCTCTTTCACGGGGATAATATGTTAACCATCACAATAAATGGGAAATGAAATATGGTAAATCTCTATTGATCAGAAGACACCCCCTCGATAAGACAACATTATCTCATGAGATCCATGAGACATGTCAGCCTGATCCCATAGAGTACCTCTTTCAAAGCCTCCTTATTCTCATAGAGGACCTCATTCATATCACCTTCGATAATGAGAAAACCTTTCAATTATTGTCCTAATATCATGAATACTAAAATACATCTCAACAGAATGTATGGATGAATTATTTTATCTACATGGTTAGGAAATATCTATTTGATCATCCAATGTTCAATAGAAATGATGATGGTGAAACATTATCATGGTCAGTGTCATCATAGGGTACTATGGATGAACCATGATAGGATCATTCAAATAAAATGAAACCAATATCCTTCCAGTGGCTGTATCTTATATTTATGAGTTATGCATAATAAAAGGTGGTATATAACTGTGGTGTAGTGGACTACAAATCTCTCCCCCTCAGCACAAAATGAAGGATGACAATGCATGTGACTGCTAAAAAAGAGTACATAAACATAATTACATATCATCTAGTCATTCAATATCAATGTTCATATACCATGTAAATTAAAGGAAGGAATATAGAGATCATGTGGTTTGAATATGTGAATGGCTTGACGACTCTATAGATCATTCCAAGGACAACCGAATTATCATCAAGATAATGTGAAGGATTCCCTGCATGTTGACTGGGTAACATGAAACCAAAAATGAGTTAACAATAAACAAAACTCACATATGAAATAAAATACGGAATAATGAATAAAAAATATAGGATGATTACCTGAATGATTATTAACTATATTTTTTCTGATTCACATGACCTTACTAGATCAGCAATAGTAACAGGACATGTCTCTCTAGTCATACAAAACTCTCTCGACATACTATTTGGATTATGGGATATCTCATGGACATGTCCAGAATGTCTGTTGATTCTTTATATATAGGACACCCATGTCTTCTGATTTCCTTCGAATGTTCCAACCAAATCTTTCATTATTTTCTAGATATGTCACCTTTGTTATGAGGAAAAACCAATGAATGATAGCAAGGTGTTGTGATGTATTCAAAAAAACTCAACCATATGATATTTTTTCCACTAGAAAATTTAAAGATATCATGAGATGTTATATGCCAAATTTAGACAGATCATGATACACCCTCCAGACATGTCATCCAGATCATGTGATATCCTTTATAAATGTTTGAATTGGTCATGGAATGTCCTCCAAACATGCCATTCAAATCTAGAAATGTCTTTTGGACAAGTCCACAAGATCATGATATTGTATATTGACTTATCTATTCAGAATACAAGACATATATAGACATCCTTAAATGTTTCATTCAAACACCCCAATCATGTCAAAAATATAATCAGTTTATGTCCTGTGGGAAATCTTGACATGTTAGGTTGGAATCTTTGGACTTGATAGAATTTTTTATTGGATATATATTGGAATACCCCTAATAGAACAATGATAACTCTGATTGCATCCATAACAAATATGTATAAGAAACAATCCTAAGGCATGAGGTTTAATAAGCATCTAATTTTGTGAAAGACCATCCATGTATCTGAAATTATAACCCCTGGAACCTAATAGATCACTTGGTATTATCATTCATCCTCATCCATCTTTTGATTTCTAATACAACTAAATTACAATTAATATGATTTCATCAATAACCATGATATGTAGGATAGATTCCTACGGATCATCCTCTACCTAAAATACACCATACAGGATGCATCAATGTGCAACTCCCACATCCATATGATGTCAGACTGATTACATTATACAACTATTTTCTCACACCATGCATTCATTACATGGTCGTAGTGAGTCATAATGAAAATATCACACCCATCATGAATCTATATTATCTAGGGAAACCATAGTGTGTAATCCTCATTCAATGACATGATATGAAATCATCCATACAAAGACATCCACCTTGGGGTTATTCATGGGGCATGATTGAACTATGGTTAATCCAATTAATTCTATAACTAGGACATGTAGGATGCCTTTGATGCTCGACTACAACAACCGATGAGTATGTTCACCATTATATATCCATTATGCATGATGTTAAATTGAATAGGATCAATCAACCACATCGTTATGATTCCTATTTTAATATTTATACATATGATTCCTCATAAAGGTTCAATCCCATCCCCAAGATACTAATCACATCCCTATATAGAAGTAAACCCCAAAATAATATTTATATGGATTCAAAATATTAGTATAAGACATGTAATAGGAAACAGATGAAGATTATCAAATACATACAGATTGACTAGATGATAGACCCCATTAAAAATAAAATGTTTAAATACATGATATTTTTGTTAGTATTATTCATCCCTCATCGAGGTTTGGTAGAGAATCATGAACATATCTCAAATATACAAGATATTCTTAGAGTAGGGAATATTTCCTCCCAAAAAGGGTGTGATGAGCATGACCTCTTATCCTCTAAACCATTGAGAGTAAATAACTACCATTGGATATGAAACCCCAATTGACTACCTACCTTTTGAAATTAGGTTTGAAAATAGTTATTGATGTGGGACCATATGAAGTTTCTACGAAAGATAGGAAAATGGTTAAACATAGATGAATGATTATACAGACTATGAACCCCCTACAATCAATCATCTAGATTTCCAAAACACCCTTTCTATAAAAAAATATCGAAAGTAGTTCATTAAATGAAAATATAGGGAAGTTTAAAAGATATTCAAAATAAAATAAATATTCCATTAGCAGTGATTCTTTAGTTAGGGTTGTCTATATCATGATTCTTCAGTTGTGTTCTATAAAACCTTCATTTGATGTATTTATTTCATGAAATGTAATAGGTTATGTTTCAACATTATTATGTTGAAATAATTTATGGATCTCGAAAATATGAAATAAAAAATCTAGTTTAATCTTGTACAATCATTCTAAAATATGAATTAGTTGAAGAGTCTACTAAGGAAAAAATTATGGTTTCTTCTTATAAATGATGTTATTTAACATCATTTGATCAACTTGAAAAAAATGAAATTTATTAAAAAAATTATATGTCTACATTATTCTATACCCCACACTTAATTAATTTAGTTTTATCAAAATAATTTAAATTTAGTATTTATGTAAGTATATAAAAAATTTAATTACTGCAATTAATCAAGTGTAACTGAATCATGAATCATAGTAGTGCATTATTGGTAATCAGGTATAATGAGTGTGATCACATGCACTGGTTGATTAGATATTTCCCCACGGAACTTCATCATCCTTACCCCATTTATAGTTAATGGGTTTAATTTTATTTACATTGAAATATTCACAATATTAATGGGGTATGTATGAATAATAATAAATGTTCCTTCTCGTATAGATCAGTTTTTACATGGAATCAATATAAGTTATTATTTTAAGGATATCACGAGATATTTGGGGTTTTATGGTTTTTGTTAGAATTATCATTTCATCAGACATCCTTATTTCCTATTTATAGATATTTATATTTTCCAAAGATCCCATATTGATTTAGTCTAACTGTTATAGCTGCAATATTATTTATTTCCATGATTTATTATAACTATCTAGGATTCTCATGCATGGGTAATATAATTATTTAGAAAAATATGCAATACATTACAAAAAACACATTATTATAATATATATTAAGATCTTAAATGTTTTCTACAAATATATTCCTATTTATAAATATTCATAAAAATACCCTAAATAAAAACATTTATCATAACCAAGGGAATGAAAATATATGAATGGGTGAGCTTAGATGCCTGGTAAAGGTAAACCTAACATATATCAGTCAATAGTGATATAAAAACATAATATAAGGATATTGGTATATGATAATGAACATAACATATGATGTGCATACCTAACCTATCATAGATCATAAACAGGATTCATGGAATTAATATTATAGGTCATATGATATGATACATAAGGAAATCAAAGAACGCAATCCTTGAGTGCATAATATTTTCAAATGACATATAATTTCATAATATACATACCTATAGAAACTCGTATATCAAGGATACCACCCATACATACATAAAATATTAGGTTTGTGATAACCACTCCTGAACCACCTTGGGATTTATATGACCTTCTCTGTATGCTCTTTCAATCTTTAGACAACCAAACATGCTCCCACATTTTCATTCTTAGCCATCCATATTTTTACCCTCCATTATAAGAATATGATAACTACTAGTTTATGATACTTTTTTCACTTCCTTTATCCTCCATTGTACCATTTTTTTGGTCATCAGCTAAACACCAATGTACCCTCATTCGCATTGTTGGACTAATGTCCTGTGTTCCCTCTGATCTCATAATTCATTTATTATTAACCAATGCATCGGAGAGAGAGACATATAGAACCCATTAAAAAAATAAAAAAACACATTTCTTCCATAATATAATAAATTATTCATCATATCATAACCAATGATATGAAACAGATTATATGTAAATTTCATCTAATCATAACATGTGGAAAATAGACATATTTCATAATTGTTTAATCATTACATCATAGAATAACATGTGAAAAAGTAATCATGTTTCATAAGAATTATATAATGTCATATAAAGTGGATGTGCGATGGGTTTCAGAAACAATTTTCCATAATAATCCATTTAAATAATGAATAAAAATGATATCCTTTTATTATATCACCAATAATTCATAGGTAACATAAAAAAATATTATATTATATGGAAAATAATTTTTACCGATTACTTGGTACATTCATTTGGAAAATATATTTTCATTTCAAATAAAATATAAAACATAAAATATTTTGAAAAGAAATTTATTTGATAATAAACAGAAAAACACATAATGGAATATTTAATGACAATTAAAATCATTTCATGAGAAAAATCAATATTCATCTTTGAAAAAAAATAAATTTTAATACATAAAACATCTTCAAATTAATATTAAATTTGAAAGAATTTACATAAAATAAAAAATTTTACAAAATATTATAGAAAATATTTTCTATGAAAATAATAATGAAAAAGTGTAAGGGAAACATGAAAACATTGATAAGTAATGAGATTTGGAAATACTTTTCATGTTGTGAATGTTAAAAATAAATAATCTGTTCACATTTTTATAGAAATAAAAATCGTAATTTTTAGAAAAAGAAATGATGATTCATTTAAATAAATTTTTTAAAAAACAAAATATGTGTAAAAATATTTTTAATACATTATTTGAATAAATGTAATAATATTTGGTAATTTTTTTTAATATAACATAGTCCTGGTAGAGAAAGTATTTTATTCCAAAAAGAGATTATTTTTTAAAAAATGTAATTTTTAAATCATTACTATATAAAGAGTGGAAAATAATGTGATTAAAAATATTATCTAGATATAAACATAGGAGAATAAAATGAATGATTTTCATGAGATCGGTCATAAGATATCTTTAAAAGTATAATCATAAACAATCTTAATAAACAATTATACTGCAACATAAAACTCTTATGACATTATTAACAATGAAATGTAATCCCAATGAAACAATAACATTAAATAATAAAATCATGATGATACATAAATTAATTTTATTACTAGTAAAACTGACTTCATATGAAACTCATTATATAATATAGGTGTATAAAATTTAATAAATTTCAATGATGCCAATTTGAGATAAAAACCCCTTACTGATTCGTTATCTTTTTACCCATAACCCCCCAGAATAATTGATCATAAACACCCTAATAGTTTTTAGGGTAAGAATCATAATATACATTCCCATATAATATATACACCACTTATCACAACAACAACTCATTTTTTCTTTTATTTTAATATTTTCATGATGTTGGATATTTTGATTGAGGTTCAATCCTATCTCCTTGTATACATTTATTATTTTTTATGTTTCGTAGTGACATTATGGAATGTTCATTGTTTTTTAATGGTTTTTGGGTTAACCGTGTGGCCTGCAAAGGATATGGGTGTTTTCATTTCAATTCATTCCTAGACAATTTGACATTAACGGTAGGACCATTGTATGGTCCAAACCATGAAAATCTTATACGTAATCATACAACTTAATTTTAGGGCAAGGGACAAAGTGCATGAATTCTGTATGATTAAGATAAACTGTGAGGAATCTATGTGAGAGACTTTTTAATTTTATTATATAGCTAAATAACGTGGTTTGTGCAGGGTTTCCCAAACTTTGTATCCAAACAATGCAGGTGTCATCATCTTATAGTGAGGGTCTGCATGATTAGATCATAGTTTTAAAAACGATCCATCCAAACTATGCGACATTCCAAGGACATAAAAAATTTAAAATTAAATATTTTACCCTCTTATGTTTTAACCTCATATTGGATTATCCACCCCTTTCTCGACCTAATTGCGCCATTGGAGATCATATTTGACCCTCCATATTTGTATTCTAGGGGATCATCCTTACAATTTATGGTTGATCCTTTATTGGGTAAGTATTATTCTACCTTATAAATCTATAGTCTTCTTGTCTCTAGATAATTCCTGGATGGGTTCCATTGTGTCAGAACCATTCGATGTATGTTGGCTAATTTCGGTTGATTATTTTATTGTTTGGGAGTGTGGTTTTCCTTTGGTCTAATTTCATTTTCCCTTGAGTGTTTTGTTACATCCTCACATTATTGATGTAGGTTTTTCTATACATTTCCTTTTCTACACATTCATTTTATGATTCAGTGTTTCTAATTTTTTTTTAATTTTTTTCATATACATTTTATGTTTTAGTGTTAGTTTTTTTGGTGGATTCATTTGGGATATTTGGTGATAAATGGGGTTTCAATTGATTTCCTAAATTATACCAATTTTTATTAATTAACAAATTCCTTGATAAAATGACACATGTATCTTAGGGATATAATTCGGTTCTTCAAAATATTTATAGAAATGTTGTTTTTAGTATTTTAGTTTTCATTTTTAATTGTGTTTACTATGGGGTTAGGATTCCTCGTTATAGTGTGATTCTTTTGTGAAAAATGGTTATAAAATTTTTCTTATTCTTAATTTGAAAACATAATGAATTTTTTTGTCTTTTTATGTGTTACATTATATGTGGCCACATCCATATGTTCACTATGTACACATATGTATTGTATTGTAAATAATAATGTTATTATATTACATTTTTAACCTTAAACTAATATTTCAAAATAGTTTTCATTATAGTATCTTCTCCTTCTTCCTCCCCAGATTCCAAATTGTTCCTCTAAAACCCATAGAATTTTCAAAATGTATATGTGGATTTTAATTTATTAAAAAAATGGTTTCCAAGGATTTTTTATATATTATGTCTTTATTGGAACCTAATAATGATGTTTGGTATGTAAATTTCACAATGAACCATTTGGAACTTGAGAGTATGTTTTGTGATTTTCTTATGATTTTAGAAATGGTTTTTGAAATGAATTTTGTTTAGAGAAATTTGTTGTCTTGGATGCTACCTTGTGGTGTTTTGGGAATGTGGTTTTGGAACTCATATGATGTTATGTCTTAGATAGCACTTTAATAAGTTCTATGTCAGACGAGAACCTTAATGGTGGACCCTTCTATGAGATTTTCATCATATATGTGGTGACGATATTTAGGGTAGACAAGCATGGGGGATTTGGTATTATGATTGATCCACCATTGTGAGGACCGAACACTCACCACATACTACTGTCATGGTATTAAGGGGAATCATCAAGATGGTCATGTGATTTTTTCTTATCAACCCCAATTAGATGGGTTGGTACAAATTGATTTGATTAGAGGCTGATGGAGAACTTCTGTTGGATTTTATAGTTTTGAGTGTACAATTTCATATTTAATATAGAGAGTTAAAATATGATGGAAGGTGATTCTGAACCAAGTATTTTCATCTATTTCATATATTTTTTTGGATATTCCAATTGTTATCTATCTATATGTTCTATTATATTTCTGTTTTAAATTGGTTGTTAGAAGTGATTCCATATTATCTCTCTCAGGTAGTTCATGATTTTTTTAGATGGGATTTGGTTTTTTTCTCAGTTTACAGATTCTTGTTCATCAGATATAAATGAATTTTGGATTTTATTTCAATTGGTTTAGAGTTTCTTTCATTAAAAGCACATGTGGTAGGGGTTGGTATGTGTAGGAAGTTCCCTTATGGGTTCTAGGTTTTTATTTCGTTTTAATGGTTGGTAATATTCTTACCCCCTCATTATTAATGTTTATACTTATTTATGTTTTCAATATATTTTATTGGGTTTTACAATTATATATGTAAGGTCACACTGAGGTTCTTCATTCTGTTTGTCTTTATTCCAGTTCTGGATCATGTTTTTGTTCTCGCTTGGCTAGGAGAATTTCTAGGCAGAATGTTTTTATGGTGGGGATAATTGCCACACCACATCCTCAAAATTTCATTTATTTTATCATTTTCATGATTATAGATCTTTTGATCCCTATTAGATTTGAGTCCATAGCGACATTCTTTTATAGTTGTAGTATTCAGGAAACATTTTGGCTTATATATGGTTTGTTGCACCATTTGGGGGTTAACCATATGGAATGTTAAGGATGAGGGTCAATTAATCTCAAATTAATTTATTATATATTAAATTTCATGGATTTATCATAGTTTGGTCCAAATTGTGTGAGGCCTAGGATTAAATGTGGGGCATCATTATTTGTGTTAGGGAAAGGAGCGTATATTGAGAGTATGTAAGAGAGATTGTGGGGAAAGCATGACGGAGAATCCACAATTTTTTAACAGAGGTGATCAACATGGTTTGTGTAAATTTTCCCTTACAATATTGCTAAATCATGATGATGTCCTCTTCTTCAAGTGAGGGTGTGCATAGATGGCACACCGTTTGACAAACCACACATCCAAACTGCGCGGCTTCTCGAGTCATTAAAAATTTGAAATTACTTCTTTTTTCAAAATATTATTAACACTATTTCAGGTTCTCATACCATTTAATGTCCTAAGAACTCCATGTGAGCTCCCAAGCAACCCATATTACATGGATTCAAAGTTATATTCCTTAAAATTTTTGGTAGATCACTCCATGAGTTAGACTTTTCTCCCATCTACTTCGTTCTTTTTCTTTTCTCATAATTATTCTTATTGGGTTTACATCATGGATGAAACCTAGTGTGAGTGTTAGATAATTTTTTTGACCCTTTTTTATGTTTCGGTGTGTATTTTTTTCCTTCAGGCCCATTTTTTTCTTATATGAGTGTTTCATCACATATATAGACCCTTAAGATATGGGGTTTTATCCATTTCCTTCTTAGAACATTCTATTTGATTCTTAGGTGTTTCTAAATAATTCTTAATTCATTTTCTTATAAATTCTATGTGTTAGTATGAATTTTAGTTGTGGTATCATGTTAGTAATTTTGGAATAAAAAGGATTTCAAACGATTACCTATATTATGCCTATATATATTTTTTCACAATGTATTTAATAAAATTTAACATGACTCCCAAGGATGGATATTAGTACTTTAATTTTTTTCCGTGGTTGTGATTAGTATTTTAGATTTCATATTGAATTTAATTTTTTGTGTGGTTTGGATTCCTCTTTTTGGTTGGATGGTTTTTTGAAAAAAGTATCAAATCTCATTTTAATCTTATATAGATTGATTCATGTAATTTGGTGGTGTTTTATGTGTTACATTGAATAATATAACATTAATAAGATTGGAGAGTACATATATGGATGGTATTACAAATTAAAATTTATTTCCATTAAATTTTATTATATTAATCCTAGATTTCGAAACACTTTTTATTATTCCATATTCTCATTCTTCCTACTTATCTTCCAAATGGATCTTCTAAAACACATATAATTTTCAAACCAAATCCATGGCTTCTAAATTATTTCAAAAGTTATTTACAAGGATATTTTCTAAATAATGGAAGGATTGGAACCATGAAATGATTTTTTCAAACAATATTGGAAGAATGTCATGTTTGGAACATACAAGTATGTGTCATGTTTTCCTTGTTGGTTTAGAAATTGTTTTGGAAATAAATTTCTTGTACAGAAATATAATGTTATGGACAGTACGTTGTGGTTTTTTGGGATTTTATTTGGAAATCAGGCTATGTGACAACCTTCTTGGAACATTGTAATGTTCTATATGACATGGGTGCCTCTGTGGTGGACCCCCTAAAGTAAGGATCATCTCTTAGGTGGGGCCAGTTCTTATGCTAGAGAACTATAGTGCCTGTAGTTTTCAGTTTGAGCCAAGCATGAGATGAAATTTGGACTCATAATGTACTATTTACATGGGATTAATAGGAGTCATCTATAGTGTCATGTGATAGTTTCTTATTTACTCCTATTAGATAGGTTGTTAACCCAGGGATTTGCTGAGAGGCCCGATGGGTTGTTCTACTGGATTGGACAGTTTAGAGTGGCCAATTAGTAATTGAAAATAGAGATACACTATATAGTTGAAGGTGATATTGAACTGAGTAAATCTAGGGATTTCATATAAAGTTTTTTAGAAAATACCCATGAATATCTCTCTATATGTTATTTTACATCTACAATGTACTTTGATTGTTATCTCTGGTATATTTTTCATTGTTTTTGTGTTTCATTTATTCTAAAAATATGCCTTTTTATCCACTGGACTGTAATATATGTGAAAACTAGTTTTTGGATAGTAATTAACTTTTTTAAAATAAAAGACATCTATTTTGATTCTATAAGTGGTTTTCTTGGAAGATGTGTTTTAATTTTGAAATGAAAAAAACATATTTTATATTTTTATTTTAAACATGTTTTTTAGGACTATTCTGTAATGGAAATGTATAGACTCTATAATGAATACCAATTGATTTGTATTATGATGATAGCCTAATTGATCCAAATGGTGATGGTAGACCTATTCTATTTTTTTGATCAGGTTACTGGATTAGATTTTCTTTGGTGCATGTTAATCAGGATGTTGGAGGTGACCCAGAGGTTACAATGAGGTCTTGTAAGATGCAGTTAGGTTTCAGGTTCATTTTTTAGTTTCTATATTTCTTATACATTAATACGACTGAGGTTTTTTTGTTTTTATTTTTATTAAATTGGTTTGGTTGTATTTATTTGTTTCAAGTGTTTCTGGATTCTCATATATTTTCTTTTCTCTCTATTTGGATTATTTATTTCAGTTATCTATATTGATAAAGAATTCCTATTGTGATATCTTTGACTCCTATTTCTAGTCACCAACCTAGAATGAATGAGAATTTCACATGGGACATGTCAGAAACCATGTCAATAGTCGGTTTAGATTTAATCTTGGTCTGTTCGTGACACCACATAGAAGAAATAGGTGTTGAATATGGCATGTGTCTCACAGAATTAAAAACGTTAGAGGGAAATCCATTACATTATTACTTTATTTCTATTGCAATCATTCAAAACTAATATATATTAATCATATAATTATTATATATCGATTTCATTACAATATTATATACACCATAACTCATATTATTTTTTGTATGACCTTTTATTACCTGTTTAGTAACAATTCCATGTTTATGTCACATTTATATAAATCACTTCTTTGTTTTATGTATAGATCATGATTTATATTTTTAATACATATTAAATTGACAATTGATTCACCATATCTATAATTTTAACCTTTATATAAATATAATGTATATTATTTATATATTTAGTTAGTGTAACACATGAAATTTAGTGATACAAAATGAAATTCCCCTTTTATGCAGATAGCATGTTGTACGTACATGTGAATGTTGTTTCCAATTATATGTAATATTGATGGAAACAAAATAAAATGATATATCAAAATTTCAGAGTCATTTTTATGTCATAAAAATTAAAAAAAATTCATAAAAACGTCCTTAATACATTACATGTAAATAATTGACCAACCACATTGCTTCATGAGGCTGTAGTCTGCTCTACACACGAGAGATGTTAACATATTCCTAAAAATGGAAATCATGATAGAATGTATGATATAATATTTTTTGAAGAATAATAATATCATTAATATAATATTTAAATAACAAACCATCAATTTATCTAACTAAATTGGTTGTAATCTAAAAATGAATAACATCGGCCCACGGGGTGATACTCCACCATACACACAAATATTGATTTTATAACACATTTGTTGGAATTGGAGATGTTTTTAGATCATTAAAATAACATAAACGGAACATAAAATATGAAAAAATATATGTTTTTTATAAAATCTTGAAATAATAACAATTTAAGAGACTATAATAAGTAAGAATACAAAAACTCTCATTGATGAATCTTAGCACTTATTTAGGAATCCTCCAATTTGTTTCTCACAAAAACCCTTCACAAAATAAAATTAATCCCAGAATAAGGATTCTAGGATGATAGGAGTTAATTTTAATTGTGATTTAGGTAGGAATTTTCTAATCCAAATTGGTTTTAGGGTGTGGGTCAGTGAAGATAGGGGTGATCTTTTATAAGTGAGTTGAGTGGAAACTGTGAAAATGTCTGAGAAGATTCAACCATTCCCAAATTTTTATCATAAATAAAGTATAAAAAATTGGACATTATAGAACCTAGAATTAATAAGGTTTAAATATTTAAATACAATTGGTGTTTTAAATATTTGTAGGTCATTTTTACCATAATATTTTATGTTTAACAAAAAGGAAAATCCATTTGTTTCCTTAAATGTAGTAATAAGTTTTTTCTTTTTTCACTATTAATTTTCGAAAAACATTATGTTGAAAATATTACATATAATATATTATTATGATTCGAAATATATAATTGTTTTTTCAAATTTTAAATCATAGTATATTAAATACTAAAATTTAAATTAAGCCCACTGAGACGATGAAAAAGGGGGTTCTTTATTGAAAAACATTAAAAGATTACAATTTTTATATCAATGTTCAATATTAAATTGATTATAATGACCGATATTGTAATAATGAATATGAAATTGAAAAAATTTACAATAAAACAACTCATTAAACAATTTAACATTATAAATTATTTAAATGAAAATGAACTTTTCAATTAAAAATTATTATATTTCATTATTCATGAAAAATGAAATATTTTAGAAACATCCACATAACGCAACCAAAACTAATATTGAAATTATTATTAAAAAATGTTGTGTATTTTAACAATTTTTTATTAAAATGTGCTAAATTTTAGTTTCAACTTATATTTGGAATGCACAAATAAACCGTATGTTAGAAAAAATAATGTTTTCAGAAAAATTTTGATTTAATTTTAAATGATTATTATTTTATTTCTATTAAATAAATATCTAATAAATGTTTGTATGATATATATTTTCATATTTTATTTAACCCAATTCGTACCCTCAAATCAAATAATTATGAGATATATTATTTAATAATTTTTAACATTACATTATTACTTGGTAATATTCATCCTTTCCAGTAATTCAATATATCATTGAAAATCATTATCTCATGTAACACAAGTTAACTCAGTGTTATGTGTAATAAATTTAATAAATGAAAATAAATTTTTACAAAAAAAAAATTTCATAAAAGAATGGGGTGTTATATTATACACACCTTAAATTGATATTCTCGGAAGAAATTCATCAATTTGAAAATAATATGGAAACTTCTCTTTCATAATATAATCATGTTCCCCCATATCTTCCACAAAATGGTGGGTTTTCCATGACAAATTAACCATTATAGTGGTCTTTTTATTTTGGGATTTTATTGAATGATCATGAATCATCACCGGTTGTTCTAGCTTTTAAATATCACGCTCTAATGGTATGAAATGTGAGTTTAGAAAATGTAATTGATTAGGTATATAATTTCTCAAGGGAGATACATGGAACACATCATTAACCTCATAAGGGATTTATTGAAATTTCAAGGGATAATATACATTCTTGATATGATCATTCATTTGAAAATAATAGATATACCTAGGTCTTAGTTTTTTCTTCTTTCTTCGATGGGTATATTTAAAGAAAGACTTTTGAACCAACATAAAATTATACATAAAACATGTGATTGTTAGCATAAAATATATGTCAAGAACATACATTCCTTAATTCTTATTAAATGGATATAACCATCCCTAATATATCAATATCTTACTCATGTCCTTACAAATTTCATTCTATAACATCATTCCAGTATGTTGGAGTTCTACACATCCTTCAATAAAGGAAATCATATGGAGCCATTTGAGGGCTCAAGTGGAAGATATAATTTTTTTAAGAACACATCATTTTGAACTTATTGATAAAAAAATAAATGAAATCCAGGGGAAAAGATCATAGAGTAACCATTAATCATATTTCAACAAAGTGAAAATCCATTACTCCAGAAATAACATTGTCATAATATAAAAACATATGTGTTGTATTTTTAAATAGACATATTATAATACCTTTAATATTTAAGATATACCTTAACATAAAACCACTAAAGGGGTGTGAATGACTATGAACCTATGATCAACCTTAAACTCTTAAACTCCTAATCGTTTCTGTAACTCTTAATTTAATGTTACATAGGGGAATCTATAGATAGAGAAGTTAATTCACCATTTATCCCTTAAATAATCACATAATGAGTAAAAATACATTTCCAATTGACACTTCGTTTCAACACTATACTGATAGAATATTAAATGTGATTTCATTATTACATAACTATTGTAATAGTGATAATGAAATAAATATCCACTAAATGATTAAAAATAAAAATTTTATATACCTAATTCATATATAATAATATATGAAATCACAAACTAAGGAGAAGAGGATTAGTGTTTAGTAATTATTATTATTCACTTTAATCATCAAGATTTCGTAATCATTCCCCTTTTCTAACATCCTAATATGATCATAGAATTAATCACAATTATTAACCCTTAGATTTGGGAACATGTTATCATAACCCAAAAACAACATTCAAATGAAACATGGATGTATGGTAGGTGAATTCTTATCATACATTCTCATTATTCATTTCATAATCTAACTATTTCCCATCACATCATCACTCATCCACTAAATTACCTTTTTTTACACACCCATAAAATATACTTGTTCCATTATTAAAATTCACTCCATGTTTCTTCCCAAATAATGACCATAAATGAATTATCATTCTTTTCATTCCATGGTTCATATATTTTACTTTAAATTCAATGTTTCTATTCTAATCAAATCCATGAGATTTATATATAACTAAAACCTCCATTTCCAACTGTATAGGACATCAAAAAATCTGTTCATAGAATTCATAGTCTTCTATGGACAATTCCATTCAAATATTCTATTTTAAGTCATTATGAAATATGTAAACCGTAACATATTTTCGAATGATAATAACTGAATATTACAACAAATTTCTTACAAAATTTTCTTGATAGGAACATAAATATTTTTCATCCGTATACTTATGCTCTATAGATTCTATCTTGATTTTGGTACTAATAATATAATTAATGAACTTATTAATAAATATGATTTTAAACACATCCCACTTCATGGACTAAATTTATTCTCATTTCCTCACAATCATAATAAAAATCAATCATTGATCATCCTTACCTTTTGTATGGTAGACAACCCAAGTCCCATTTTCATGCTCTAAAAATAGGAAAATGAAAAATAACATTTCTGTGGTACTAATCTATTTCTCATCAACCAATGGATTAGATGAACCACTAAATGATGTTAAGAGAAACCTCTCAAAGGGCCCAACAAAATATAGTTCCATCCTTTTCTAATTTGGATGTACACCAAGATTCAAATCTTGAGAATTTTGTCATAGCATAACAATGATTTTTTAATTTCATCACCCCTAAAACATGGGTTCTAATGAGAAAGGTAATTTTCATTTCCATTTCATTATTCATTAACATTGTTAATTCAGGTTAAATGCATTAAATAATACAAAAACATCGTGTGAGAAACATTAATCATAGTGGGGACACAAATAATCACATAAATCACTTATTATTTTTATAAATCATAACACCATATTTTTAATATATAACACATTAGTTTTATCCTTGTTTATTAAAATTCATAATATATTTTAATCCTTTATTACAGTTGGTAATGATTTTATTAGTGTCTAATTCATATGCCCTGGGATTTTCAAACTACGCATGCCAAGAGGCCTATTTTCATGAAAAATTTCATGATCAGGTATAACTCATTGCAATATTTTAGGCATTATTACCCATATGTACATCTATTCCTAATCCACATCCACTTTCTGTGTCTAGACATCGATGTAAATACTTGAAATCCTCTTGCACTGTACTTACCAAACATCGAGTACATTTTCTAAAACACTGACTCATACATAGACTTATCCTTAGATGCATCCCTATAAAAATCCTCAGATATACTCCTATGCATCTGACTAATGTTTACTCATCATAGTTTCGAAATATTAAAAAATACATTCCTTTTATACAAATTATAACGATTTATGAATATTATAAAATAATATTATGTGATTTTAGATGAATCTTCATTACACTACACTAAAAAACTGTTGAGGACCAAAATAGGTTATTGACTTTGGAATCATGGAAAAAAATATTCTAATCTAGTGAATGATATTTAAATTTTCCTAAAAAGTCATTCCAATTCAGTACTCTGCAGATACATACCTCAAAAAATACCTTTCATTATAACATTGGGAAATGAATCATAGAAAATGGTGATCTTAGATGATCAGTAAGGGTAAACACCATAGGTCTCAATTAATGATCATATGAGAGCATATGATAAGAATACCTATAATTGAAAGTTAATATAACTTATGATGTTCATGCACAAACTATCATAGATCATAAACACGATTCATTGAATAATTATTTCTAGTTTATAAGACATGAATCATAAAGGAATCAAAGAACATGATCCATGCAAGCATAAAATTGGTGGAAGACATATAATTATATAATAAAAATAAGAATAGAAACATTAATTTCAATGCTACCCACCAACATATTCATGACATGATAGGATTGAAATAACTACCCATGTACCTTCTTCAGGATTGGGATGACCACCCATGTTCCCTCTTTAGAGATTTGATAACCACCATTATACCATCATTTTTAAAAAATTACATAACCACCCATATAAACTTCTTTTTAGGATATTTATATCAACCAATATAATATCCCTTGACTGCTTTTGATAAGCACCCATGTACCCTCTATTTTAATCATGGTAAAACAACCAATTTACCATATTTATAGGGATTATTAGATCCTATCATGTTCCTTATCTTCCTGTTAAACATTTAACATTACCAAATGCATTGTAGGGAGATATAAGTCAAACCCATATCATAATCAAAATCATATACATGTAGTCGGATAGATAATAAACATTCCACATATCATTTCCCATGAAATATAATAGAATCCATAGACATTTAATCTAATCATTACCTATTAAAAAGAGAAAAATTTCATAATCGATTCTTCTTTCCATTGTAGCATTAATAAATGAAGAAGAAGTTGGTTTCATAGAAATTGTATCCTTGTATAACCCATGGAAGAGGGATGAGATTCATAATCATTTTGATAAAATAATCCATTCTGAGAAAGAATATGAATTGTATCCTTGGTTAATATCCATATTAATGAATATGTAACATCAATATATACCATCATAGATGAAAAATAATTTTGAATGATTACATTGGTCTGTCTTGAGAAAAATTACATTCAATTGAAATTAAAATTTTAAAAATTTAAAAATTATGAAAATTATTCTCTTTCAAAATAACCAAAAAAATATATAAAATAAAATTAAATTATTATCTAAAACATTTACAGTATAGAATATGTTTTCTTCTATTAAAAATATACTGGTTAAACATTAAAAAATTTCAAAATCAGTTTAAAATTGATATTATTTATTTAAAATATAGATGTTTCACCAATTTTGAAGAAAATATTTTAATTAAATTTACAATTGAAAAAATTTTAGGGAATCTTGAAAAAAATTGATAGTGATTATATTGGTAAATATTATTCATAACATTCATGTCAAAAACAATGATTCTAATCATATATTCATTAAAATCTAAATAGGCGTTGTTTAGAAAAATACCTAATTATTCCTTTCAAATCATTTTGTAAAAATTCAGTCATAGTTAAAATTTTAAATAATATATTGATTTATGAATGTTAAAATGAGTTTTGATAACCATTTTATAAAACTTGGTTTTGGTAGAAAAAGGGTGTTAATCAGAATAGTAGATTTTTATTAAATATGTTTTTTGGATCACTTGGTTACTTAAAGAGAGAAAAATAATCGATATAATATTTTATATAGAAAAAAACATAGGATAATTAAAATTATGATTTTACTCACATATATAATATAAATACAATAATTGAAGAATAATTATAATCATTATTGACAATCAATTATATTGTAACGTAAAACTCTTACCACTTTGATAACACTAAAACATAATCTCGGTGATGGAAAAAAAGTAAATAAAATAAAAATCACGAGGATTAAAAAATTTAAAATATTACATTTCAAAGGGTTTTTATATGAACCTCATAAATTAATATAGTTGAATAATTAAGCATGTTTCATGAATATTTAAATTATATAGAAAACCCCCTTACTAATTTGTTACGATATGAACCCTAAACACCATAAAAGAGATATTATCAAATAAAATTATTGAACTGAATAATTTTTTGTAGAACCATAAGAATATAAATTCATGGGTTGTATATATATAATATAAATGAAATTGGTGGTTAACATGTAATGTGTCTGATTTAATTAAAAAAGTGAGTCAATATCCCTTACATTATGTTTTTTATTCTTTCGTACTCATTAAAACCTCCAATATAACAAATATATGTTTATCATAAATATATTACATAACCCTATTAGTATATATATTACTAAATAGGATTTTATTATGAACTTTTATTACCATATAATTAACAATACTATGTCAATGTCATGTATTAGGAATTAATTTCTATTTTCTTTGTATATGTCTGGAGTTGTTATTTTTGGTCCACATACGTTGATCTTGGTTTCATTTCCTATATAATGATGACCATGATATAAATATAATATATGTTCATTATAAATTTATGTAGAGTAACTCATGGAATTTATTGATAGAAAATTAAATACACCATTCATATATATCACATATTTAGATTAAACCAATCATTAATATATTCCATGTAAAGTATGACAAAATCACATCGTTTCATGAGGTGGTAGTCCATCGGGCACAGGAGCACCATTATCATTTTCCAAAAAATGTATATCATTGAGGTATTTGTTATAGAATAATTATATATAAATAATAATATCACAAATATCATATGTATATAATAACATTATAATTATTTCTATTATTGAGAGTTTGTAATTTAAAAATCTATGTCATCGGTTCACGAGGTAGTACATCATCATACACACAAATGATTATTATATAAACAATTTTATGGAAGTAGAGATGGTATTAGGTCATGAAAATAACAAAAAAAACTGAGTATATTGAATATATTGATGTAATTAGATAATAATTGAATAATAACATTTTATTTGGTGGAAAAATAAGTAAGACAAAAATCCTTATTAATGAATTTTACATGATCTTCAAGTTTCCTCCATAAGTTTGCACCAAAATAAATCCTAGGATTGATGTATACCAAAAACATTTCATCTAGGATGAGAGGATGGAAGTTGTGAAATTATTTTTTGGCCTTTTATTAACCAAATAAGTTTGATGGTGCGGGGAATAGAGAGGAGGTCACTTCCTTTTATAAGTGAGGTGACTAGAAAACATGTTAATTTTTTAAATGATTTAATAATTATAATATTTTTTCATAAAAAACCCACAAAATTCCCTATTAACTAACCTAAAACATATAAGGTTAAAATATGGCCATGAAATGGTTTTTGGAAGAAATATTGGGTCATTTTACCCTTATCATCTTAGTTTAACCCAATGAACTATCTATTTTTTTTACCATAACTAGGGTAATAATTTCCTATTGTTTTCACTAATCATTTTTCTTAAAAATTATGTTTTACTTTTTATAAATTAAAGATTATAAATATTCAAACAATGGAGTCCATTTTTTTTAATTCAATTCACATTAGTGGAAAATTTTAATTCAAAACTAATACCATGGACACGATGTGAAAGAAGGGTTTAAAATAAAAAAGATTAAATGGTTACAATGTTTTTATATTACAATTAATTATGAAATAATTAAAATGAAAAAAATTGGAATAATATATATCTAATTTGTCTGATGTTACTTTAATACAAATTCAAAATATAAATTTCCATTATAAATGAGTTAATATAAAATACATTTCTCAATGAAAACTCAATTTATTCAAAATTCATGAAAATAAAAATATTTCAAAAAAATACAAATATTCACCAAAATATAATTTTGGAAACTATAATTACAAAAATAAATTTTGTTTTTTCAAATTCATTCTCTAAAAGTTTTAAAAATTAATTTATAATTATGTATGCAAAGCGTGAATAAACTGTCTTTTAAGAAATTCTATTTTACGAAAACATTTGTTTTTGAAATTTATTAATATTTTATTTATATAAATATATATATAATAAATGTTTAAAAAATATATTTTTTAATATCTTATTTAATTATATTCATAAACTTTATTCAATGGATTATGAAATATTTTAAAAAATAATTTTAATACTATATTATTTTTTAGTAAATCTAGGCCTTTCCTATAATGATAATATTCACGAAATCTCATTGTTGTGTGTAATGAAAGATAACATGGTGTTTTTTGTAATTATATATGTCATATAAATTCACTTTATTCAAAAATAATAATAAAAACTTAGGGTTGTACAATTTTCATTGTCCAAATGACCCTCTTTTACCACTTAGAAGGTTTTTTCTTACAATTCCATAGAGACGTGGTATGTCTATACATAAATATTACTATTGGGGCACATACCTATGGGTGTATTATAGGATATCAAATAATCCCATAAGGAATAATCCAACATTTTTCTCCAGTCCATCCTATTGGGTTTAATATTCTTTTCATGATTTACTTTGATTTATCTATTAGTGACTTCTATTTAGTCAGTTGTTTATGGATGGTATAGTGTTGAAATTTCATGTTTTACCGATTTTTTAATTAATCTATATTACTATTGAAAAAATTGATCACTAATAATTTCTTATTTTACTCCAAACCAATAGAATATGTTTACCCTGACAATATAACAAACATCATTAGCTTCATCAGTCCTGGTGGATTTTAAAACCATCTATTTTAGAATATAGTCTACAGCTCACAAAATGTAAGAATTACTAAATGAAATTGGGAATGAACCCTTGATGTCATTACCCCTTATTTCTAAATATCCCTAGATATAAATTGTATTTTTGGGCATTTCTTGCACTTCTGAAAAGTTTCTTGAAAATTATTATATTTCAGATTATTTAAATATGTAATTTTCATCTTTAAATAATATGGTACAATAAATTTCTGAATCTATGAATTTTATGGATATCCTTTTGAATTAACAATGTCCCCCACAATATAATGTATGAATAAATTTAATAACTGATTTAATTTAAAATTTATCCATAAATCATCTAATTATTTGATCAATGCATATTTTTGAAAGGAATGAGTCATCCCAAATACAGAATTTCAATTTAGATTTAGTTTTTTTCTACTCATGACAGTTTAAATGATATAGTACCTACAGTGTGACTAAGTTTTTGAATATTTCATCTTACCATGGTATATATCATCATATTAATTAAATATTTTCACATTAGTATTGATCATTAGGAGGGTTCTATCTTGGAATCTATTCATCAGCAATGTGAGCCAATCTATAGATATAATCAACCACATTCTATTTCATACCCCTTTTTCCCTTGATCTCTCGGTTTAATCCATTAATAGAAGAATAAATCTAACCAATCATGTTTAGTATCATCCTACCACATTAGACATAAAATTGATTCATGATTAGAAAGAAATCATCAGTTCTCTATAGGTATGATCTAAATTTATCTAGAGATAATAAGACTCCAATGATCCCCTTTTTCTGATTCCATGTAATTGATCTACCTATAATCCAATTTTCTGGATTGATAAGTGAATACATGAGTTTTTTAGTCAATTTTCCATGATAGGTCAGTCCAAACATCCTGATTTGATGCATCCAAGAGCAATTTGAAAGGATTGTCCCAGTTTGGAAATTTCATTATTAGTTGGGTAATGATCCTTTTATTTAATTGATAAAATTACTACTTTCACCTAATATCAATAATAAACATATCTTCATTTAATATGATCTTTGAAAAATGTCGATTACTATTTCATAAATTTATGAGAAAATCTTTAGTAGAAACCCTTATAGCCAAAATATTGATGTAGATTCTTAAGGAATGTTGGATATAAAAATGAGTTTATTAATTAAACCTTTTACTTATATCCATAATTTATTTTATCTAAGAATATACGGCCTATAACTATTACTATTTTGACAATGAAATTAAATTTTTTGAATTTTAAAATAATATTTTTATTAATTAATGTTTTTAGAACATTTTAAAAATTTGATAAGAAAATATCAAAATAATTAAAATAAATTTCTGAAATCATCGTGAAATATCTCATTTCAGTCCTCAATATGATCGATAGAATATTAAAGAGTCATCCTTGAAATTTATATGGGGAATTACATAACCCCAAAAATATAATCTTGTAGGTGAATGTGCTAAATTGACAGGTTAATGTTATCTTGTCCTACACTTCTAGAGAAATTTGTTCGTGGAAGTATCCTGAGAGACCATCTGAAAAGAAATAATGATTCTTTTCCAGCTAATATTTCTTGCATTTTATCAATGAATGTAAAAGTTAACTTGTTTTTTTTTTGAAAAACGTGATTCATATTTTTTGAAATATATTCGCACACAATAGATATTGGTCACTCTTATATTGATTTTTTCATTATTTTCATTTGTTTCATTGGTCAAACTAGTTTTCTTTGGGACAACATAAATGGGGTCGACCCACTGTGAATCAGAGAGTAGGTAAAACATGTTAATAGCAAGAAATATTTCTACGTAATTCATGATGACCTCCATGATGGAGAGTGTAAGTTTTTTGCTAGCTACCTAATAAGTGGGGAATCAATTTCTAAAATGATTATATAATGGAATGTTGTGTGGTTGATTATAGGTATACAACCTAAAGTTTATCCTATTTCATTGATAGTTCATTAGTTCATTTTATATGGTCAATAAGAGTTTTTTTGTGGGAATGAGATTGGTTTTTTTTGGAATTGATCACCAATACTTTACCACATTCCATAAGGCTTGAATACATTATAGCATTTGGAAATGGTATTAACTCTTGACATGGGGGTTGTTTAAGGGATTTTATTATGTGGAGTTACCTAATTCTATATATTGGATGTCATGTAAAATTTGAGTGAATTTTAGTAAATCATCTAGAAAGAGAAATTACTTATTCTTATAATATGAAATTTAGATTCTAAAATTATTGGTTATTGGAATTTTTAAAATAATAATTCTCTCCTATGATAGTAATTCATGAAATATGCTTGAATATTCATTTGGTTTTGTACCTTCATCATGAGAGATAAAATTGAATGTGTGAATACTTGACAGATTAATAATTAAGACAATCGTGTTGAAGTGTAGTGCACTATCTCCACAATCCAATATATATGTACATTATTGTACATTGATTATGGTTTTTCTGTGTCCATGAATGGTCACCCAAATACTATGAGTTATTTTA
Organism: Viscum album; assembly: GCA_963277665.1. Classification (NCBI taxonomy): domain Eukaryota; kingdom Viridiplantae; phylum Streptophyta; class Magnoliopsida; order Santalales; family Viscaceae; genus Viscum; species Viscum album. The sequence goes on from OY728134.1 coordinate 373,035,971, forward strand.
ATGGTGTTTGATCCTCTTCCATGGTAAGGACATAGAAGTCTTCTAGAAAATTTATTCATATAAATAAATTGAGAATAACCTCTATAACTAAATTTGTGAAAAATGGATATATTTTCATACTATACAACCACTCATTTAGGATTCAATTCTAGAACCATCATGGATGAAAATACCGAGTGAGGAATTACATTTTTTGAGGCACCCCAATCATATATTGCATCATTAAAGTTTAACTATCCAATTTTCCGATGAATAGATAAAGTCATTGGACATTGAATTTTTATATATTGGTAGTTTGATCAGCAATGATCTGCCTTTTCATAAGCTAATTTTCTCATTTCCATTAGGAATTATTCTTTTAATTGATAAATCCGTATTAAATTTTTCATTTTTTGTGATTTTGTGGAAGGCCTGAAGTAGCGGGATATTGATCTCTTCTTTCTGGATGGTTTCCCGAAAATTCCCCGGAAGTCATTACTCACCACCCTTCATCATCTCAACTAATTCAGAATGAAATTTTTCTTGCATATCATTATTTTCCCTTTTCTTAATATCACTAGTGAAGAAATCATTTTTTACGTCACCATTTTTTACGTCGGTTATATATAACCGATGTAAAAATGCGGCAAGTAGATTTTTAACGATGGTTATTTTAACAACCGACGTTACAAATCGCGCCTGTTGGGTTTTTATGTCGGTTATCTTATAAGCGACGTAAAAAACCAATGCGTGGGGGGTTTTTTACGTCGGTTATTTGGAAACCGACGTAAAAAACCTGATATCGACGCTTTTTTACGTCAATTATTTGATAACCGACGTAAAAAAGAAAAGCGCGGGGTTTTTTACGTCAGTTATTTTATAACCAACGTAAAAAACGTGTCGGGGCTTTGGTTTTTGTGGTCGGTTATGAGATAACCGACGTAAAAAACGTGTCGATATCGGGTTTTTTACGTCGGTTTCCAAATAACCGACGTAAAAAACCCACCGTGCTATGGTTTTTTACGTCGGTTATAAAATAACCGACGTAAAAAACGCGTAGATATCGGGTTTTTTTTACATCGGTTTCCAAATAAACGACATAAAAAACCCCCCGCGCATTGGTTTTTTATGTCAGTTAACTTATAACCGACGTAAAAAAAGAGATATCTACACGTTTTTTATGTCAGTTATTTTATAACCGACGTAAAAAACCAAAGCACGGGGGGGGGGGGGTTTATCGTTTTGAAAATAACCGACGTAAAAAACGCGTAGATATGTCATTTTTTACGTCAGTTAAAAAATAACCGACGTAAATAACCAAAGCGTGAGAACTTTTTTACGTCAGTTTTAAAATAACCAACGTTATAAATTTAAAAAATAGTTTATAACGTCAGTTATATAATAACCGATGTTATAAAACATTTAAAAAAATTAAAGCCCGTGGACTGTCATTTCAGATTTTTCGATTGACAGTCCGCCGACTTGTCTCTCTCATGTGGTAAACCCTAATTGGATCATCGATCGACCTGCGTTAAACTCAATTTGGCTTCATTGTTTATCTTCTGCACTCCTCTCGGATCTATCATATCATCTCACAACATTCAAGTAAGCCTTCCACGAATTTATTTCCTTCATTTTTGTTTCGATTCTTGATGTGCTTTTCGTTCGTTTTTGAATCTCGTGGAATTTTTTGTTATTGCAAATGGATATTTGCAAATGGTTATTAGTATTTTGTTATTTCAAATCGTTATTTGTATTTTGTTATTGCAAATGGTTATTTGAATCTCGTGGAATTTTTTTTTACATAACAGACTAATTTGTTGATATAACACACTATGTTGAGGGAACATTAAACTACATGAATAATGAGTTAAAAAAGACGTGCATCATTACTTTAAAGGAAAATAAATAATAATTACTTTTTATATCATATTTTGGATCGGTTTTTTTATAAATTAAAACAATAAATGTGATCCCCATTATATGATATTGGAGGAGTACCTTGGTTTAACCACACGGTATGGAAAACCTAGAACCAACCCTAAAAATGCATTTGCATCATGCTGTGTGATATCATGATAAATACGTATTCTTTGTACAAAATATATTTCCTCCATTATATTTGTAAACAAATGTAAAATGATTCCTAGGTAGAACCTCATGGTATTCACTAACCATGTTCCAACGTTCCATGAATAAGAATATAAAACTATAATATCCTAAAAATTCAAAAAATAATAATACATGGATGAATACAAAAAAGTTAATCAAAATAATTTGATTTAATAACCTATAATAAATATAGAGGTGTTAAAATAACACAAAACATACTAAATTCTACCACTAGAAGAATATGTTGAGGATGTTGGACCTAGATTGAGATTAGGCCACTACTCCATTATCAATGGCTCTCACACCTATGTCTCATTGGATTCAAAAACATGTTACTAATGATATTAAACCATATTAATTACCATATCATTTAGAACATTCACTTGAGAATATAAAACACATTATTATTGTTAATCATATACATATACATATTTAGTCTTGTAATTGCCGGGCTGTTTACTATTGTTGTTGATATTTGTTAATTCTTGGTGTTTAGAATTTCTGAACATGTTTCCTGTAATTAGAATTCAGTTTTTGTCCATGGTTGTTTTGTTTTCGTTTTTTAATTTTGAAAACCTTAAATAAACATAGTTTTTAGTCGAGTTTTATTTTGATTGATAATCGTTAAAGCTGAAGGCCAAGTACAAAATCAAATCCCCAAAAGATATGTTATATGGGATTAAAAAGTAGAAATAAAGGATTAAACCGAATCAGTGGGACTATTGTTATTCTGAGCAGACCAGTGTTGGACGCGCTGGGCGGCCCTCTCAGCCTTCCAATACAATTAATGATCATCAGAAACAAGAATGAGTGAATTGCTGATAAAATAATAACATGCTGGTAGAACTCTTTTTGTCAGTCACACCGAAGGGTGATGAAGACCAATATCAAGGTCTGCACGCCATTTAAAATAGGTTGTTTATCTAATATATTAAAATATCAAAACTGCAATCAATATTAATCTATTTAGGTGTCATGGTTTTCTTTGATTCAATGAAATTTAAAACTGTTATATCTTACTATATTTTTTTTAAAAAATAATATTCAACCATATTTTTTATAAATACCTATAGATTTGTTTTATATTTTAAATTGTTTTACATTCAAATTATGATTTTTTTCATGTAAACATGTATTTTCCTTATCTTAAAAATATATATTTTTTGTTGACATTTGTTATAGGTAATAATGTGCCGACGTTGGATTATGAGACATTGAATGAGGAATGAATTTGAGGAAGGTGTTGATGCCTTTTTGGAATTTGCAAAATGAAATGTTCCAAGTAGTGACATTGTTTTCTGTCCATGCCTGAAATGTTTGAATATGAAGAAGTTGAAAAGTTGAGAGATAAAAGGTCATCTGACATGTCATGGTTTTAATCCGAGTAACAGCCCTTGGATTTGGCATGGTGAAATTGGACGGAATGTCACTGATGATGATGATTTGCAAGATGGTAACTCCGATGGAATTGAAGAAATGATTCGCGATATTGTAGCAGAACAAATTGAGATAGAACCGACAGTTGCGCCGTTGTATGGTGATGCTAAAAAACCATTATATCCCGGTTGTACAGATTTTACGGTTTTTTCGGCGGTGTTAAGATTGATTAACCTGAAGGCGAAGCATGGATGGAGTGACAGAAGTTTTACAGAGCTGCTACAATTGATGAAAGACATTCTTCCAAAAGATAACGATCTTCCAGATTCACATTACAAAGCCAAGAAAATATTATGCCCGATGGTATTGGGATACAAGAAAATACATGCATGTTCGAATGACTGCATTATATATAGGAAGGAATATGAATTTTTGTCAGAGTGTCCAAAATGTGGGACATCACGGTATAAGGTGAAAGAAAAATCACAGGGTGATTTAGAGATTACAAAGCTCCCTTAAAAGGTATTTTGGTATCTTCCTATAATTAATCGTTTCAAACGTTTATTTGCTAATTCACATGATGAAAAAAGGTTATGATGGCATGCTGAAGAGCGGGTGTGTGATGGAAAAATACGTCATCCAGCTGATTGTCCACAATGGATGAAAATTGATGTGCAGTATTCTACATTTGGAAATGAAATTAGAAATCTCAGACTAGGGTTGTGCACAGATGGAATGAATTCATACTGAACACTCAGTAGCACACATAGTTCATGGCCTATATTATTGGTAATTTACAACCTCTCTCCTGAAGTTTGTATGAAGTGAAAATATGTCATGTTGAGTACAATGATCTCTGGTCCAAATGAACAAGGTAATGATATTGATGTTTACTTGTCACCGTTGATTGATGATTTGAAACTGTTATGGGCTGATGGTATTAGGTTGTATGATTCTTATAAAATGGAATATTTTCAACTGCATGCAGTGCTTCTGTTCACTATAAATGACTTCCCAGCTTAAAGAAATTTGTCTGGATACAATGTTAAAGGGCATAAAGCATATCCAATTTGCGAACAACAGACGTCCTATTGCCAATTGCATCATGGGAGGAAAACAATGTACATGGGTCATTGAAAGTTTTTTCCTATGGAACACCCTATAGAAGACTAAAAAAGGCATTCAATGGCTCACAAGAATTTGATACTGCTCCAAAACCTTTATCCCATGATCTGTATTTTGAGAGGGTGAAAAACCTTGATGTGACATTGGGAAAGACACCAAAATCTGGTAATGATAGACATATTTGGAAGAAAATGTCAATTTTTTTTGAGCTACCATATTGGAGGTATCATGAAGTTAAACATAATATTGATGTCATGCACGTGGATAAGAATATATGTGATTATTTTATTGGAACATTGTTAGATATTAAAGTAAATACTAAAGATGGGTTGAATGCAAGATTAGACTTACTATCAATGGGAATACGTTTGAGTTAGCTCCCACTCTTAAAGGAAGACGGACATTTCTTCCCCTGACTTTTCATACATTATCGAAGAGGGAGAAAATTAGCTTCTGTCAGTGTCTTCATGATACCAAAGTGCCTCAAGGTTATTCATCTAATGTAAAAAATTTTGTCTCATTGAAGGACTTGATGTTGATAGGTATGAAATCACATGATTTTCACGTCATGATGCAACAAATTCTACCAGTTGCATTGCGTGGAATATTTGACATTCGTGTCATAAAGACTATAATGAAGTTGTGTTATTTTTTCAATTCAATTTGTAACAAGGTGATTGATGTGAATTCTTTGAGCATTTGGAAAAGGATGTAATTTTTATACTTTGTCAATTGGAAATGTATTTTCCTCCAGCTTTTTTTGATATAATGGTGCATTTAATGATTCATCTGTTTCGAGAAATAAAGCTTTGTGGACCTGTATATCTTCGTTGGATGTTTTCTTTTGAAAGGTATATGAAAATATTAAAAGGGTATGTTAAAAATCTATATCAACCTGAAGCCTCCATTATTGAAATGTATATTTCTTAGGAGGTAGCGGAGTTTTGTATGAGCTACTTGGCTGCGGCGCAACACATAGGTTTGCCTCCATATCGCAATGAAGGAGTTAATAATGAGGTAAAGGGGATTCGCGTCATGAAATTCAAATCATTGTCAGCTGAACAGATGAAGAAGTTAGAATCATATATCTTGAATAAAATAGCTGATGCTCAACCTTATATCACATTTCATATTAATGAGTTGAAACAAAATCATCCAATGAAGAAAGAAATGTGGATTTTGAATGAGCACAACAAAACTTTTTTGTCATGGATTAAAAAGACTTTGCTTGGTAGATCAGATGTATCAGAGACATTAAAATGGATAGTGGGTGGTCCATGTTTAAATGTGATAACATGGTTTGGTTATGACATTAATTGTTATACATTTCATACAAAAGCTCAGGACAACAGAAGTTCAGTTCAGAATAGTGGTGTATTGTTGTTTGCAGAAGCAATGGATATTTCGAGTGATAAGGAAAAAACCCAATTTCTGCATCAAATGCATATTATGGAGTGATTGAAGACATATGGGAGGTTGATTACAATAAAATTAAAGTTCCTATTTTTAATTGTAAATGGTTTAACGGTAACAACAATGCCAGACACGATGATTTTGGAATGGAACTTGTTAATCTGAATAGATTGGAAGACACAGCTGATTCATTTATAATGGAAACACATGCAAAAAAAAATTATGTAGTAGATCAATGAGATATGTAGTGGGCTTTTGTTTTACAAGGGAAAAAACAATATGTTGGTGAGGATGAAGTTGATGAATATGCTGATTTATGTGAGATCCCTAATTCCATGGAAATATTAACAGAACATAATGATGATCATGTTGAAGACATAGTTTGTGCCATAAGGAACGATCACGACGAAGGAATTTGGGAAAACAATCCATCTGTACATTCCTAAAATTACAGGTATCATATGTTTATTTCTTGTTTACATTTATTTTTTTCCATAAATGTTAGATATTGTAAGTTTTTTATTTATTAAAACATGTTTTAAAGTAAAATATGTATATGTTTTTGTTTGTTTAAAGTTTGTTTAGTTTACTTTATCATGTTTATAACCTTTACATGAATTTTAAAATGATTATTTTTGTTCACTGACAATTACTTTACCATGTTTATAATGTTTACCAGGTTTACCATTTTTACCATTTTTTCCATCTTGACCATCTTGACCATCTTTTCCATCTTTACCATTTTTTAACATGCTTACCATATTACCAATGTTTACTATTATGTAACATATTACACTTTTCTATTTTCTGATTACAGTAGTATTAAAATATTTGAATTTGTATATTTTTTCAGTAACAATTACTTTACCATGTTTACAATGTTTAACAGGGTTACCATTTTTTCCATTTTTACCATCTTGAACATATTGACCATATTTTTCATCTTTACCATTGTTGAACATGATTACCATATTACCAATGTTTACTATTATGTAACTTAGTACACTTTTCTATTTTCTGATTAAAGTAGTATTAAAATATTTGAATTTGTATATTTGTGAACTGACGTTTGTTTTTTTGATTTGAAGGATAATGACAGATCATTCAGATGATCAACCACATGATTCTGGAGAGGAGCATATTGCTGTCCATACCTCTGGGGATGAACATTCACATGCTCCTATTACGACAAAGAGTTCAAAGGTTGGTAAACATGGGTGCACACGTTTACCAAAATTATCACTTCTCGTATGCAGGATCAGAGGATAGTAGTTGAGTTTGATGATGATGATATTCCAAGAGGTACGAATGCCAAAGATTTTAAGAGTTTTGTTGCAACTTAGGATAAGACCAAATAAAGCATTATGTATGATGATTGGAGAGGTGTGGATAAAGATATTATCTCTCAGTTGTGGGAGACGATTTTGGTAACATCTTTCGACATTGTTTGAACTTTCTTTTAATGTTTCTAGTATATTTAATATGTTTAACCTCTTCTTTATTAGATGACATTTGATATTCCTGACACTGGAGGAGTCAGGAATAAATGCTTATCATTGGCTGCCAGGAGATGGAGGGATTTCAAATCAACCCTCTCATCTGATTTCATTTATGGTCATAGGAGTCATGACAATACATGTCGTATATATCCTATTATAGATGAAGACCCATGGAGAAAATTTTTTGAATGTAGAAAAAAAGAGTCATTTCTAGTAAGGGCAATGTAAACTTTTATAAAATTTCTTATATAAATGATTTTATTAATGTTTTGTTAATGATTTCTTATTCTTAAATTACATCAAACAATGAAAGATCATCAGGAGATCCAATATAAAAATGTATACCTTCATCGTTTTTCTCGGGGAGGGTATACATTATTGGAAGAAAAAATGATGGCAGAAAAATTTCAACAACTAAGAGCTGAGTCTTCAAGCTCTGGAGAGGTGGCCCCTCCATCCCCTCCATCTATACATGAAAAATGGAAAAGAGCTCAGAAGGTAAAAAAGGGCAATATCTTTCAGAAGAATCGAGAATCGTAACTGAGAGGATTGTAAGATATCTATTTAATTTATTTATGTTAAATTTTTTCTTCATATAAGTTTCAATCATTACAGAAATGTTCAATTAATTAATACAGGACTCTCCTGAGGAGCATAGTTCAGAGGGGAAATTTACAGCTATAGGGAGGGAAGATATTTTCTTTGCAGCATTGGGAAGGCCCGAACATCCTGGTTGTGTAAGAGGATATCTGGCAGGTGTATCGGTAAGAAAAGTGTTTCCACGTTATTCAACAACTAACATTTAGGGGGTTTATAAAAACAATAGAATCCTTGGAGGCTAAAGTTAAAAATATTAATTCAAAGATGGAAGACATGATTAGAGAGTCGGGGTAGTCTATGTTTGCAGAAATGCAAAGACAATTTCAGACTGCAGCTCCCACTCCTCCACCTCCCCCTGCAGACCCCATTATTTATCCTCCACCTCTCCCAGTAGCTCCCACTCCCCCACCTCAGCCTGCGGACCCCATTTTTTATCCTACGCCTCCACCGCAGCTTCCTACATATTGCGAGTTGTATGTTGATGATTCTCAACATCATATAGTAGCATACAGGTTGGTATATTGTATATGAGATACAGTTCATCATCAAAAATTAGAGGTAGAGAATCATAGGGCCACTATATAGGATATTATAGATAGATCATCTAGGGTACCAATACCTACAGATGAGGTGGCGACAATTGGACAGAGTATCGGCCATTTTTTAGTTTGGCCATCCAGACATCTTCGACTCATTACCATATAGGTATGAATGTTATTTCTTTTATTTTATTTTTTTATTAAAGTTGTTTTATCATTTCAAAAATACTATATTTCTCAATTTTTTTTCACAGGAATACTTCAAAGGTAAAGAAATACTGTATAGAAAACAACAAAGACAATAGGCTATGACATCAGATATAGATTCTAGTGGTCTTGACAGATTGTCAAGATATTCACATTTGTTGTTGGGTATTTATGAGTTTCCAATGGAATCTCATGTTTGTGGACGTGAAATAAGTGCGGGGATTACAAAATTTGATATCATGGAGCTTGTTACTGGAGATATGTTGGGCATCAACGTGGTGCAAATTTTTTCCATGTAAGTCTTAACACTTTTTCCCTACGTTATATTTATAAAAAATGTATACTTATATATGTTTTGTATTAGGTATCTTTATAAAATTTGTGAGAGGAATGAACTGACAGAAGTATATGGATTCATGGACCCGCAATTCATTTCCCCTGAAGCATGTGCATTGACTGAGGAACAATGAATGGTTTATATTGCTGAAATATTTGAAAAGAATATAATTAGACAATGTTGGATGATTCCTTTTTGTGAGAGGTATGAAACAAATTTCTCTCAAAGAGTTAATTATATTTTAACATAAAAAACCACTAACATTAAATTTCCTTTTATCAGTGATCATTGGATGTTAGGGATTTTTTGCCCAAGGGAGAAATCTCTTTATTGGATATGCTTTGTTCATGGTGATGTGTGGGAAAGTATTAAGAATATATTGGAAAAGTAAGTTTCAATTTCTCAATAGTTCTATATATTATAATGAATATTAAATTTACCCCATTCGTATTATTTTCTAACAGTGCATGGGTCTACATTCGAAAAAACACAAAGAAAAGAAATGCAAAGATCAAATATCTAAATGCGAAGGTAAATTTCCATTTATAATTTGTACTTTTTGATTTATTACATAAAAATAATATATTAAATTTACACTCATTCAATACAGAATTTCCATGAACAACAAGGGCTCATCGAATGCGGATATTATATGTTAAGATTTATGTATGAAATAATAACAACTGGGACAATTGTGAATTTTGACCTGGTACGATATCCTCCTAAACATTGCCATAATATTTCAATTTGATTTATTCATTATACACGTTAACTATCTTCTTTTTCATTTGTAGCTTTTTGATGACCCTCAACCCTATACTGATTAAGACATCAAACACGTACAAGTGGAGTGGTCAAATTATTTTACAGGTTTGATTGAATTTTAGTTGATAGTAATGTAAAATGTAATTTTGAATATTGTCATTTTAATTGTGTATTTGGTAGTTGTTTAGGTTTGATTTAGTTTTTTTAAGTTGACAGTGTAAGTTTTGAATGTTATATAAGTGAATGTTTAATTTTGATCTACTTCTTATTTTGGTCTACTTTTGATGGTTCTTCTAGTATGGATTTGGGTCTGTGGGGGAGGGGTTCCAAGGGTGTGGGGGTGTGTTCAGTGGGGTTGGGGGTGTCCAGTGGTCTAGGAGGGCTGTCTGGTGGGGTGGGGGGACAGTCCTGGGGGGTGCCAGGGATGTCCAGGGGTGTGGGAAGCCGGTCCAGGGGTGTGGGAGTGCTGTCCAAGGGTGGGGGGGGGGGGGGTTGTCCAGGGGTGTTTGGGGCTGTCCAGGGGTGTGGTGGGGGCTGTCAAGTGGGGTGAGGGGGTGAGGAGGTGCTGTTCAGGCGGGTGGGGGTTGTCGAGGGGTGTTTGGGGGTGTCCGGGGGTCGGGGGGCAGTCTAGGAGTGTGGTGGGGGCTCCAATGGGGTGGGGGAGGGTTGTCTAAGGGGTATACATGAGGGTGGGAGCTCCAATGGGGTGGGGGAGGGCTGTCCAGGGGTTATACATGAGGGTGAGGGCTCCAACGGGGTGGGGGAGGGCTGTCAATGGGGTATAAATGAGGGTGGATGTTGTCTAGTTGGTAAGTTTTATATGTTATATATTTACATGCTTAATTTTGATGTACTTCTGTTTTTGTGGTACGATTTCTTGATTTGTTTTCTGGTTGATTATGGTGGAGAGAAGATCACTGCATTCTGTTTAAAAAAAATTGGGTTTATCATGTCGGTTATTTAATAACCAACCTGATAAAAGGCCTGGAGAATGGTTTATCACGTCGGTTATTTAATAACCGTCATGATAAAGGGCCTGGAGAATGGTTTACCACGTCGGTTATTGAATAACTGACGTGCTAAACGGCCTGGACAATGGTTTATCACGTCGGTTATTGAATAACTGACGTGATAAAACACCTCCCTCCGGTTTATCACGACGGTTATATAATAACCGACATGATAAACCTCCTCCCTTGGTTTTTCAAGTTGGTTTTATATGAACTGACGTGATAAACCACGCTCATCCCGGTTTATCTCATCGGTTTTTATAGAACCGACGTTATAAACCTCCCTCACCCCAGTTTATCACGTCGGTTCTATATGAACCAACGTGATAAACCCCCTCGCCCTTGTTTATCACGTCAGTTGTTTAAGAACCGACGTGATAAACCATTGTACAGGCCGTTTATCACGTCGGTTATTCAATAACTGACGTGATAAACCATTCTCCAGGCCCTTTATCACATCGGTTCTAAAATAACCGACATGATAAACCATTCCCCCGACCCTTTATCACGTCGGTTCTAAAATAACCGACGTGATAAACCTCGCGATTTTATGCTTTTGACTTCGGTTTTTAAATAACCGACATCAAAAACCATATTTATAACGTCGCACGTACTAACGTCGGCTAGAAACAGTCGTAAAAAATTAAAAATAACCGACGTAAAAAACGTTTTCTGCACTACTGTATGTAAGGGAACATCTGGCATTTCATTAATGAACATGTTCATTACATTTTCGTTCTTCATATCCTCTTATATTTTATATAGGGTTTGATCTTCATTATTCTTATTAAATTCCTTAGCCATACATTATTTAGGTGGTGAAAGTTATTTTCATATTTTTTATTTAATAATGATAATAATCCATTTGGAATTTAGAAATTTCATCGATGGTATATTTCTGAGGATTTGGCCATGATGTTTATAAAACATATAAACTAGCCAATAAATTTATATATTTTTTGTTCATGGAAAGAATCCATGGTATTTTATGTTGTTATTATGATGATGAAATATTATTGGAAGGGTAGTAATAAATATTTGTTGGGAAGGTTTTTTTTAAACGCTCTCTGAAATGGTAATGGGTTCTAATATTTCTACTACTGGAAATGATATTGTGGTCGGTATTGGTTTTGATAGTATATATTCATTTTATTATAGCCATATCCCAATTAATCCTTAGGTTGAGATATATAATTCTAATATAATGTTCATGGATAAAAATATATATGGAATCTCTCTATTACTTATACCTTAGGTAATTGAACAGCAAAATTACTAGGTGCGGCACGAAAAACATATTAACAAGATGGAGGTTTTTTTCTCATTATTACATCACATAAATTTTCCTTAAAATGTAGAGAGTTTTTCAACCTTAGATTCAAGAATGGATAATGTGTCATATAAATATACATTTTGGTTAATCTTGATCACAGACCTCTATTACCAAATTGATATAAGTTCTGTAAAATCTATTCAATCAGAATTCTAGAATCTAATTGCGACTTATCATTTATGGCCCCTCATGAGGAGGTGTCCAACAAGTTGAGATCATTGTTGAGTAGTCCTTGGTCTAAGAACAAATGAAAATGAATCTTCTTCATTTTTTATGTTGGATGATAGAGTATAGATTCATGACCCACTCTATGTAATCATAGTGGGTTTCTATAGTTTCTATTCACATGACATAAATCTCCATACTGATTGCAGTTCTCCAAGATGTGGGGATGAATCATTACATGAGGTATATTTTTAGATCATCCCATTCAGTAATCAAAACTGACAATAAATTTGATGACCATTCCTTAACTACTCTATATAGTTATAATCTGAATTCCCTAAACTAAAATTGGTCATCATGTTCTACTCTCATACTGAAGCTCGCTAAAACATAACCTTATTCGTGAAGATGCTGATTTGGGTCCTCTCTTGCAAGTCTATGAAACTCCAAATTTACTGGAATCATATTGACCCATATTTTAAAATCATTTTGTTTTGTTGAAAAAAAAATTTGGTATTTTTTAATAGTTAGTTGAGTCCTAGATAGATCACACTGAGATTTCATTGGACTACCAACTATAACATCGAATTTATTGTGAATAAAGAACATGTCACTTGGATCAGAGAAATTTATATCATTTATGTTTTATTTTAGGATAGTTTTCATTAGTTTGGTAATAGTTTAATAAATTTCCAAAAAAAAATTATTAAAATAGTTTCTTTTTCTGTGGGTCATTCTGGGTTAAAAGAAATTTATTGGGTTGTTTAATGTCATAACCTCCCCCAAAACATATCCATGACTGATGCATTCATATTGTGGGGAATCAAAAATTATTATTACCTTGTTATAGTCTTGGGGTAATACCTAATCTTTTATAATAATGATTAATGAACACATAACAAGGATTTAAATTTATGCTTATTTTTTTGAAAAGGTAGTTTTAAATAATTTTCAGAAATTGAGAGATTGATGTAGTTTAATATAATCGATGTTAAAAACATGAAAAAAGGTGACCTCTTAATTTTTTGATTGATATGTTATTTTGTTATCATAGTTTCCAAAATTTATCCCATTTTACATTCATCAGTAAGAGAGAGAGGTTCATCTACTGAATCCTCTCTCCAAAATATCCAGATGGTTATGATTAGAGTATTCCTATATGGAAAAATAAGGTGGTCTACCCTCCTTCCAATGTGTGTAGTGTTGTAGCGGGTTCTCTTTATTGATTATGGAACACCCAATGTAAGAATTTGTTGTTCCCTAATAAAAAATATTTCCATATTACAATTTTACACATATATGGATAACCATTGAGCACTCATAAACTATAAAGAATATATTCCACTATATATATAAAAACCATTAGCGGATGGAGAAATTGATCCTCAACCCTGGAAATTATAATTGATAGAATAATAACCTTGAAAAAGTCATTAAGAATGTAAATGTGAAATTACTAATTTAAATGAGATACAGGATGTAAAAATTATTTTATTTAATTATATAAAAACTAAAATAAAAGACAAAGATCTAGACTCCACCATTCCTAATCAATAATATAAACTACCCCACCATGTATAATTTAAATGTGTAGATATGGGTGAGGGGATACAACATATGAAATAAAAATGTAAAAGATAAATCAATGTAAAAGTGTAGTGTAGAAACCTGTAATATTCTATATATTCCCTCTCCAATTGATCCAATATCAAACCCCATTTCCATTTATTTATTTGGAATGAAGATAATTTTGGGTCTCATTAATTTCTCATTAATAGGTCTCCAATAAAAATGGTTCAACCAAGGAATTTTAAAAGATTCTTCCATGAATGATTCTTCATAAATCATTATTTATTATCTCTATCCAAGACCTTCAAAAACTATAAATGTTTCATAATGTGTAATTTATGAGGATGGATATTTCCTTTAAAATCCCTCACATTGATTTCATGTCGTGTAATTCTTATTGGATCACATCACGAATAACATCCATGATGTGTAATGTGTGGTTCCATACCTCTGATTACCAATGGTTTCCAAATTGTGAATAGTTAATTCACATCCTGTAATGTGTGAGGATGAAATTTTAATTTATTATTTTATGAATTATTTTCACACCTATTATTCCTACAATTTATATTTTTTGAATGTCCTACATGATGTGTAATTTGTGGTGATGAAGTTTTCACGGCTTGTACTCATTCAAGTTACATGTTAGAAATGAATTATAAATTGTGTAAATTAGTTTTCAAGCACATTTTTTTACAAAATTATCATTTTTATTCATTTTTAACCATGGGATTTATTCATTGCTACTTTTTTGACAATGGTGCACCATCAATCCGGATTAGAAAATCTAGTGTCTTGTCATGCTACTTCACGGAGAATGTGTAGTGTTTACGACAGAATATATTTCTCAATTTTGGTTTACGTTTTAAATAAAATTTTGAATCTATCCATAAGCCCAAAAAAATACAATAATAATCAATTAACATTTAAAAACATTGTGTTATATATATATAAATATTTGAAAAAATTTAATATGTCAACTCCCCTCACATAGAACATGTTTTTCTTCATGCATGTAATATCAATAACATTTCAAAATAACAATATGTTACTAAAATTCAAATTTAAAATAAATTAAATAAATCTATTATCAATGGAGGTATTCCTCTTAGGAATCAAATAAAACATCAATTTAACTTCAGAATCAATAATGAAACTAATCAAGCCAAGTATTTTTGTTTTTTAAATTGAGAACTAGTTGGTATTATCCTCACATTAATCCATATGTCAAAATAAATTATTAAAAAACATTCTAAGACATGATTTACCTCACGGTGGATTATTTTCTCCCATAAATCATTTTAGAAATTATAGTAGAGTTTTTCCCATATTATGAGCACATTATTCTTTATTATAGGATTATAGAGGAACAAATTTCTCCACCATGTAAAGATGAAAATCATAAAAAACAATGAGGTCTTTCAAATAAAGGATTGGATGAATTCAAGGATTAAGGTTGGTTTTTATTGATGTTCAAAATATTAAGGTTAAAAAATGATTTTATCTCTAAAGAATACTGCATTATATCAAAAGTAAAGGTCAAAGACAATCTCCACATTACAATTACAACTCCATATCCACAATAGTCAGAGTAATGTTATAATCAATATACATATAATGAAAATGTTACACCATCATGATTATTTTTATTTTTCAAAATTTATTCCTAGAAAAAATATCACCTCCATAACGGAACCACATATGATCATTAGATCATCAGTCCGACCATGGGGATTTATTATTTACCTAATGCATAAAAAAAATTTCAATTGACTTTTTTAATTGAAAACAATAAGTACAATGGATTAAATGTAATAAAATTTTTATTCCCAAAATACAATCCCCATATTAGTTCATATAAAACATATATTCTACCAAGAACTCCTGCACCACCACACTAATACATTAAAATATAATGAAATATATAAAGAGAAAAGTATGAATGGATATAAATTTCATCTAATGTGGCACATTCATAGTGTTTTCATTCATGTATTTTATTGGATAAACCTGGATTATTTTCATGGTGGGTCTAAATATATAAGCTTCAACAAAAAATTAGTAACAATAAATATGGATTTTCCCAATTATGAATTGAAATGTTTCAATTAAAGATATAATAGTTGTAATTCCCTAATATAACCCAATTAATATTATAAAGAGAATGTAAAAAGTATTTAGTCCCAAAATCCCATTGATAATAGACCATATGAATTGTTTAAAATAACTCATAGAATGAAAAAATAATAAAAAAATCACTCAGAATAAATTTCAGAAAGTCAAATTATAAAAATGATATAGAAATTTCATTTATCGTAATGTACTAATTCCATAAATCATGAGTGTTTAATTCATTATCGATGATTCATAGTAACTATTATGTGTTCGTTTTTAGTCATTCAATATCATTAACAAAAAAATGCAAAACATGGAATCATTGGATTTTTAAGGAATTGATGTCACATAGATCAGTCAAGTAGAGGAATGAAGCTAATTGTGGGTATGTTATTTTTATTTAAGGATTAAAAATAGATCTTCAAGAAAATATAATAAATTTCTTAAGATATTGTATAAAAATAAAACTCCCTTTATAAATGATGCATTATGTGGGGTTTTCAATTCATGTTCATTTAGTTCGATTCTATATCACTTTCATAGTTGGTATACATTTGAAAACATATATTCTATTCAGTTTATCTATTCTTTCATAGACTTCATGTTTGGAGCAAATAATAATAATAAAGTAAAAAAGATAGTGTAGGCCAGTTCAATAATGCAATAATAGGATTGAGGATAAGGATGGACTAAATGAAAATCATGGGTTACAACCCAAAATCACAATTGTTTAATTTTGTTGGATTGATTAAAAATTATGAAAAATTATGAAGAAAATATGTGATGATACAAGATTCCCTACCCACACATAATTTATGTCGAGTAAAAAAAGAAATTTTAATTCATTTTTTATGTAATCATATTAAAAATATAATTTCTAAATTTAATCACATTTAATGGAATAATGAAACCTGGTAGGTCATCATTAGTAATTAGGTCTATGGAGAGTGATCTCCTATATTATATCATAAGGTATGGTCCCCAAAATCTTCTTTATAATCACTCTATTTAATGTGAATGGGTTTCAATATATTTACTTTTAAATATACACAACACAAAATGGGTATATATGGATAATGGTAAAGGTAGCATCCCATATTTAATAAAGATTACATAGAAGCAATTAATATCAAGATAAGTATAACATCATAGTATTATTACGATTGATGGTTCTTGGTTGAATTATCTTTTCATGGGATATCCTTGTTCTGTCCATGTATATGTTTTAATTATCAAAATAATCCCTCATAATTATCTCTAACTCATCTAGCTATAATGTCCTCTCTTTACTAGCTTTATCATGGTATAGATTTATCTATCATTCCATATAGTAGTCTTTCTATTCAAATTCCATATGGAGGTGGATGCTCATTCAATAAATCAATCTATAGGTATCATCCCTAATGGATTATTTTAGGATAAACTATAAAACTATAAGGTATCATCCATCCTTTGCATCAAATAAGTTGTATCTGATTTAATGGTATTTTTTAGAATTATATCGATGTCCTTATTGGAGACTTTTGATTGGATATTGTTTATGGATGGTATGGTGTTGATGTTTTATGATTAACCCATAATTTTTCATAAATGCTTCCATATTCCTATAATATATGTGATTTACTTATCCACAAATGAAACCAAATGGTGATCCAAACATATATAATAAGTTATCCCAAATAAAATGACAAGAAAAAATATCCTTATTAGTCTTGGTGGCCTTTTAACCACCCATATGGAATCATAATCCATAGACAAAAGAATTTAATAATTCAAAAATTACATTGGTAAAAGTCCCAGTGAATTAGGTTCCCCAAAATTCGAAAATTTCACCGATGGTAGTTGGTTTTTTGGGTTAATCATGTCATTTTGAGATGTTTGTAGAAAACTGATATTTTTCAAATAATTTACAAATCACTTGTGAGTATTTAGATAATATGGGAAATAAATTCTAGAATTTAAAAATATCATTGCATTAATATATTTTCCAAAATATTCCCCACAAGATAATGTATGATTTATTTTAAAAATGATTCAACTTCTCCGTTAGGAATAAATCATCTAATAACATGATCATTTCATATTTTCCAAAGGAATAGACATTGAAAATATATAATATAAACATAGATTTAAGTGTTATCAAATCATAAGATTTTAGAAGTGATGGTACTTGATCTGTGACTTAATAATTCACAATTTCCGCATACCAAGTTACTTCAACATACAAGATATAACAATGATCACTTAAGATTTGTTCAATGAGTTAGTTCTAACATGGATGTTCTACTTTAGAAGTGCGATGTAGTTTGTAGAGATGATCTAACAAATATATTTTATTTTAACTTATTATCGTTGATCTCTAATTCTAACTTCATTAAGAGAAGCATCCATCTCACCAATCGTGGTGTAGAATCAGCCTTCTTCATTATAATAATGAGATCTGAAAGATAAAAATAAAAAAATTTCCCAATTGGTATAATAGGATTTTATCTAGAGTGAATATGATTACATGTGACTAATTTTTTGTAGTTGTGTAATTGATTTTTTGTTCATTCAATTTTATTTGATGTTTAGGAGATGACATGAGGCTTTCATTAAGTTATTTTTAAAAGGGGGGCTCCCACATCTTGATTCGATGTGTTATTGTGTAGCTTAATAGGATGGTACTAGTTTTCTAGTATAATTATTGGTATTATAATTATACTTTTCATTAATTCATAAAACTCATTTATTCAATCAATATCGACATTAAACTCATCTTATATAAATAGAAACCTTGATACAAGAAGAGAATTATTACAAAAATCATTGAAAATTGTTCCATAGAAACATGCATAGCCAAATAATGATCTAAAACGATTAATACATGTCTGATATGGAAGTTATTATATTACATAACCCTTTTTATTGTATTACTAAATTCCTTTCCCTAAGATTATATGAACCAACACTACTCTTGTCTCAACCATAAAATGTCATTTTTTTATGTTTAGAATAATGTTTTTCTGAATGAATTTTTTTTTTAAAATATAAATTCTCTAATAAATGATCAAAATAAAAAAAAATAGAAATCGTCAAGAAATACCACATGTAAGTACTCAATACGATGTAACAAAATACTCCAAATACACCATTAAAATATACCTTGGTTGTTTCATTGTGGAATATATTTCTTCTTGTATGAAAATATGTCAATGGTATAGGTGAAATTCATCTTATCATTGAATTCATGGGAAATTGGTACCTAGAAGTGTTTCAATAATAATTCAAAAAATAATTAAATATATATTCCTCCTAATATATCCTAAATTTTATCAGCTAATGGGATAGGTAAGTTTTCTTTCTGTGTAACATGGTAAATATTTTGATAATCTATACAATATATCCAAACATGTTTCATTGTATTGTGGATTAGTTCATTGTGATCATTTTGTAGTGGTTGTCTTTGTCTTCATTGGGAGAACATGGATGGTAATGAACCACAATGAACTATTGATTGGGTAAATGAAGTTAGTTGCTAGAAGTTTTTCCATATATTTCTTAAAAATCTTCATGATGGTGGGATTATTTCTTCTTTTTGGATGTCTAAATAGTTGAAATTTAATTTCAAAAAATATTTTATGAGGGAATGCATTTGGTCTTATTCTCATAATATCACCTGAAATCCATTCTATGTCATGGAGATTGCTTTTGATAATTTCAATCAGAGATTTTTGTTAGTAATGAGAGAGGTTATTGTATATAATCACTATTATTTTCTCTCATTTATTTAGGTAATAATAATTAATTTCATATTGTACTGATTTTAAATATTTAAATGGGTATTTCTAAAGTGTTGATATTGAGTATAGGTTCACAACTTCTAATGATTGGATTTATTGTATCATGACAGTTTTGTTAAGTAAATCATTGAAAAAATTAGAAGTACCCACTTATACTAACATGGAATTTTTATTTTCATATTTTTGGGAGTTAAAATTTTAAAAAATAATTATTTGTTCCAAATTCCAATATTTTAGGAAGTATACCTAAAACATCAATAATTTATCTACATTATTTATGAGTGATTTAATTGAGTTGGTGACTTCTGGGCATATTCTTCATTGTGTCAATTATGGTGAAGTTAATTGTACTATCTCCAAGTTCCATTATTTGTGTACCTTCATGTACATTGATGGTGGGATTTACGATGTTCATAAATAGAATCCCCAAAAGGATGGTTGGGTGGCACAAAGCTCTATCATATTACTTGTTAAAGTCATTGATTTCAATTTGATAAATATGTCTTCTAACTCCTAAGAGAACATCTTCTACAACTTACCCTAAGGAAAATATGGTGAAATTTTCTAACTATACTCCCACTAATTTATAAACCAAATTTTTCATCTATAAGGATGAAAAAAATTGATAGATTTCATATATTAAAGCTCCCATATCACCAAACTAATCAAGAAATTAAATGTGCCAATATTTCCGGGAATGGAGAATGTATTTGGATCTTTATATATTGTGGAATTGGTGGTGTGGTCCATTCTTAGATGATTTTTACTAATTTTATTCCATTATATCGATCTATTCAACTTCATTTCATGCACAAATCCTTAATATATTTTCTATATTTTTGGACTTTTTAGATAGACAATAGCTGTGGGATGTTGATCTTGATTTTCGTGAGGGTTTATTGAATTTCCCACTTAATTAAATCCTATTTACCTTTATTCAACTCAACATATATAGAATGTAATAGTGATAATATATAATTATTTTCCATTTTTCATCTATAATGGAATTTATAGACATTCATTCCAAAACCTATTCATTACAATTCCATTCATATTATCATATTCCCAATTAAGGATGGTTGGTTCTTCAAAATTTTTCTAAGATTTATAATCCTCGATTAGTTAAGTTAGCAGAAGATCATTACTAATTCATGTTATGATAATTCTAATATTCTATTTGTGACTCATATTTTTCTGTGATTGTAGGTTTCCTAGGTTTTTCTAAATGATGTCCATAGAAAATCTAAAATGATTTTTTTGTTAATATGTCTTATCTTCATGTCCAACAACCTTAGTCCATAAATACTTCTCTTTAGTTGATGCAAAACAGATAAGGAGTCTCTAAATTCTTATTCTAGAAAGGTGGTGGTGAGAGGTATGATTTAATAGTTGGTGTTATAATATTACATCCTTTAGAAATCTGATGTGGTGGGTAATGATTTTTATAGTTGATCTCCATTTGATTCGTTCCATATCCAGGATGAGCATGGGGATTATGTAGTTTATTTTTCTGATTTTTTTGGATGAAAATACACAACATTATTCCTATGTTAATGATCAGTAGAATGATTAGGTGAAACACATAAACTAAATTTCTATGATTATGTTTGTTATCCAGATTCCTGGATCATTGACATTTATCATACAAATCTAGTGAGTTCATAAAAAATCATTTTAAGAATATATCATGAGTAATATGTTCATACATATTAGATAACTATAATTAAAATACCTATTTTGTCATATTTATATGAGATCATTGAAATATTCTCAATCCCACCTCTTGTATCTACAAGTGACTTATCAATTTCCTTACTGATGCATTCATAGATAGGGAAATGTTTGGTTGGGATTGTCATCCATAATTTCAAATTCATAATGAACTATAAAAGTGTAACTTAGATATTAGAAGGATTATTTATTCAATGTTTTTTTAGTTTTACCTAGTTTGGATAAGGTAAATTCAATTTTCAGGCTATTTTATTGAAATAGTTTCTTTAAATATGGATTATTCATAGTTAATTTTTTTTCTTTTATTATATAGTGGAACTACCTCTCCAAAAGTGGTACAAATATTAATGTAGACCTATCATGGGGTAGGTAAAACAATTTTTTATTACCTGTGTGTAGCATAGGGGATATCATATAGGTTTTCTCGTAAGGAGAAGTTCACAAATAACAACTGGATTTCACTTTTGGTTGACATTCCAAAAAGTATGTTTTCTTGTATTTTGAGAAATTGAGAGTAGAAATAATTTTGATTTAAGTAAATTGAAATAAATTGTTAAAGATAGAATCCATAGTGGGTTTGTATATACCTAGTGTCTTGATATCATGGTTTCCATATTTTATCCCATTTTGTTCTATTGGATAAGAACAGAGTGACTCATCTTCTAAGTCATCAATCCCTCATAGCTTGATAGTTTTGATGATATTATTTTTATCTAAATATTTAAGCTACCTTACCCTCATTCATATATGTGTGGTGATGATGTGATTTCACATGATTAGTTAGTTAAATCCCTATCCAAATTTTTTCCCCTTATAAATAAATATTTGCAACATATCATTTTACACATGTTCTGATGATCATCGAGCACTCACAACCCATCCCTAATACATTACACCATATATGGAGAAGAGTAAGGTGGAGAGATAAATATATCATTGACCAATGAAATCAAAATTAATAGAATAAAAACCTAAATCAAACACATTCATAAATCAATACTAAAATTTTGAATTGAAACAATAAATATAAAGAATAAAGAATTATAATTATTTGATGAACTAAAACTCAAAAAAGAAGATACTTCTAGCCTTCCCATATTTCAATCATCCAAAAAAACTACCCCTACATGGATAAGGATGAATATTTTATTTTGTAAAGGGGATACATTTTAGGAAATAAGGACAGAAAAAGAGAAAATAAAGTGGTAGCATAGTGAAAAATCATATATTTTCTTCATATAATCCCTCACCGATTGACCCCCAATCAAACCCCTGATCTCTTTTTTTAATTCATGTAAGAGATTTTTTAGGAGTCATAATTTTTTCATTAATTGGTCTCATTACATAATGCATCATCATGATCCGTTTAAAAATTTTATGATACGAAAAAACTACTTAATTTAATTTTTTGGGTTGTGTTTGAGAAATTCTTACACCACCAATTTGGCATGAAATGTAATGTGGAATATTAATGATTTAATAAAAGGTTTCATATTTTATTTTAGGAAATATATTTATTTATTTTTCATGTCATGAATTAATTTCATCACATGTAATTTATTATTTTATACCATTGATTTTCAAATGAATTCATAATGTGAATTGAGGATTCATGTTGTGTAATGTTCGTGGATGGTGTTTTCATTTCTTAATCAATTTATTGTTTTTACATTATGTACTCCTTGACGTTACACAACATGAATGTCTTCTTTAAAATGTATAGTTTTTTATCAACTCATTTCACTCCAAACAACTTTTTTCTCTATTACTCAGCTTGAATTTTTCTCTATAATCATTAGTTCACTTTTATTATTCTTCAATCAATATTAAAATGTATAGTGTAATGTTGATACACTTCACGGTGTGTTGTGATGTTTTGGTGACCCATTATAATAATATATTTGTTTTACTTATGAATATTGGTTGTATCCTTCCATAAATAAAAAAACATATATACATGATATAAATTAATTAAATCATAAATACATTTCGGATTATATACTAAAATATGTGCAAAATATGACTATTCCAATTCCCCCACACATAGAACTTTATTTCATCAATCATGTAATCTCAAAAACATTTAAATGGAAAAACATGTCACCAATATTCAAATTTTAATGAAAATAAAAAAATGATTACAAATGGGGGTTTGCCTTTCATGATTCACAAAAAACATCAATTCAACTTCACACAATTCAATAAAGTATATAAATCTACGTGTTTTAATTTTTCCCATTGAAGACCAGTATGTCGTATCATATCATTCATTCAAATATAGAATTTAATTATATGAAAAAATGATATGTCATTGTTTACTTCACAACAGATTATTTTATCTTATCACTCATGATTATGCTCTGATTAGGAATACATAATCCTTTTCCACATTAATTCTATGGATATAATTTTTCTATCACATAATAAGAAACATCACATAAAATCATCAGGGATCTGAAAAAATAGTTCTTATGAATATGAGGCTTAATGTTGGTAGGTATATATGTTATAAATAATAAAGAACAAAAAGGAGGTTCCCTCAATAGAATATTTCTTGACATCAAATGTAATG
Organism: Viscum album; assembly: GCA_963277665.1. NCBI lineage: Eukaryota > Viridiplantae > Streptophyta > Magnoliopsida > Santalales > Viscaceae > Viscum > Viscum album. The sequence goes on from OY728134.1 coordinate 373,060,201, forward strand.
TGAAATGAAAATATCCTATGTGAAATGAAAACTCATTATCACCAAAACTAATCATATTTTCATGATTATTATAAGTATAATGAATGTGTGGAAACTTCTTGATTTGTATTAATTTTTCTTTTTCAATATTTTTCTTTGAAAAATCTCACATCTCTTACCTAACCACACGAGATTGATAGATGATTTGTATAGTAATGGTGATTTTTTATTTCTGCAAAACATAACCCATGTTCATTAATTTTTAGTATGACAAAGAAAATGTAAAATGGGTGAAAGATGATACCTTCCCAATAATCAAAATAGAACCCCCATAATTTTTTCATATAAAACAACCCTTTCTTGAATGACATCCCACAGCCCCAAACATAAAATTTTTGATATCATGTCTTAAAAATAGACTAGGTTATGAATGGATAAAAATGTATACTATTGTGTCTCATTCCTAGTGAGGTAATTCATATATTCCATGTGTTAAAAGGTATTAACATTACAGTGGGTCAATGGATGTATGCTTAAAAAAATCCCATCCATTTTTGATGTAGTTATTAATAGTTATAGAATCCATAAGATCCAATGAATGTTTTAGTATGTGGAATTTATCTATATCACTCATGAAATATTCTCATGATAATGTACAAATTATTTAGTCTGCAACTCATCTCGATAATCGATCAATTGAATTTGAGAAAACGACTCACATAATTGAATAAAAATTATAAATCAATCAAAATAAATTTTAGAGAGTCAAAATGTGATAATGGTAGGGATATATTATTTACCTAAATGAGATAATTCCATAAAATCATATGTCATTAATTCAATATACATAAATAACTCAAAATATTAAATTTATAGTTTTATTTATTCAATATAATTAAATTAAAAATATAAATCATATCATCATGGGATTTCAGTGACATTCATGTCTCCTAGATCAATCATGTTGAGGAAGAAAGCTAGTTTTGTTGTATTAAATTTTCATTTAATGGTCAATAATAGATATAAAAATCAATATTGGTAGTATTAAAATAAATGTATTGTTAAATAAAAATCATTTTGTCAATGATGCTTTAGTTGGTGTGTGTAGGTCAAAATCCTTCATTTTTGTTCATCAGCACTTTCATTAAATGTATACATTTCACAATGTGTATTTTATTCTGTTACTCTATTCTTTCATCAACATCATTAACAGACCTGAAAAATCAGAATAAAAAAATATTTATAATAAAAGTTTAATCATACAAAAATATGACTGATTGGAAGAGTGGAATAATGAAATAACACAGGTTTACTACATAAATCATTTTTGTTTAATGTCATTGGCTTGACTTGAAAGAATAGAAACATTTTCAAAAACTAAAACATGACTATAAAAATTTCTATCGCTATAATTAATTGATAAAGCCTAATCAAATGAGGTTAAATGGATTTTTCATGTATATAAATAAAAAATTTAATTACTCTATTCAATATTGCATAATGGAATGATTGAACCGAGTTGTTATTCATTGGTAATAAAGGTGAAGGAGTGTTATCTCTTCCATAGGTTCTTGAGGTATGGTAACATGAAACTTTTTCATCAACTTCCAATTTAATGTGAATGGGTTATCTAATATTTCCATTGAAATATTTCTGACACCAAAGGGGTATACATGAATAATAGTAAAGGTTCTTTCCCATATGGTTTGAAGTTTACCTAGCATCAGTTTAGGAATGGATTTTTATAACAACAATTGATATTATGGATTGAATATTGTTTGTAGAATCATCTGATCATGGTCCATCCTTAATCTCTAATTATAGATATTTTCAATTTCAAATTCACCACTCTTGATCTTCTATAGCTCATATAACTCCAATATCATAACTTTACCAACATTTAAAGGGTCAATATTAAATTATCATTAATCCTAGTATGTTTGTTTTAAATTCCATAAGAAGGTGTAATATCTATCTATAAATCAATCAATAGGGGCTCATCACTATTGGTGTCTTATATTATATATTATATGCCCATAAGGTATCACACATCCCTTGGATCTCTTCCTTCCTTTTAGTTTTACATTCCTTTTAAATAATGCCTTTGATTATTCTATTAGAGACTTATTCAGGGTGAATTGTTTTTGGATTGTAATGACTCAGAATTTTTTTAATGATTCCCTTATTATAATTATGTCATGAAAGTATAAATCACATAAATCAAATAGAGTAACCAATCAAAAAATTATTCTCATAAATTGGGAATGGTACATTACTAGTAAAATAATAAAATATGAATAAAAAAACTTATAATGGGACAAAAAATAGTTAATATGATAAAAATAATGGTAAAATATGGATCTGGCCGATCCATTAGAATAACTACTCCTACGAATAAATATATAGAAATATAATTCAATTTCAAAAATATAATATTAATTATGAAAATTAAATTATATATATAACTTTAATGTAAAGTATAATTCAATGTAAAATGAATGAAATAAGTGGTATGTAGAGAAATAATTAATCATATTCCATTAGAATAGTAACATAACACTTGGAATAGAAGTCGAAATGAGGGAATAATAATATTATCATTTAGAATAGTAATATAAACATTAGAATGGTAACCACACCTGTGAATGTAAAAATAATTATTAGGTACCTTATAATTTAAATATGATATATTTATATTATGGTTTCATTTAATAAATAAGTTAAATATGCTAAATTATGTGTTGGGAACTCGGTAAAATCTAAATATTTATTCATAGTTTTATAATTAATTTAATGTTTTAAATTAAATATTATTTCCCTAAAATGGATTCTATTTTTGAAATAAGCATATAAAATTATGGTGAGGCATGATATTTGGGATTATTCTTAAATAGTTTAGTCTTTTTGAGGAGTGAAATATGTTAATTTATGATACATAACAAATACAACAATTTTTGAGTCATGAATGATGTATGGATGAAATAAGAACCCACTTATTCAAAATATCCTAAACTATTTACTATATTTAGTCATTGAAATCATCAATTCTTATATTATTAAGCCAAAATAAAAAACTAATGAACATAATAATAAAAAAAAATCTCATCCACTTATAAATACCACCCCTAACTACCCATTACCCCCATACCTCTTAAACATTTTCTCCAGTTAGAATTCATCCCAATTCTATTCCCAAGATTCTTCTCAACGTTCAAACCATTGTTGTCTCAATTTATGACCTATCACATGTTCCTCAAAGAGTTTCTTAATGATATGAAATTCAAGAGTAAAAATACTCCTTTCCTTTTTAAATCCACTATTTCTTCTACCATATCCTCAACTCCCCTATCGAAAATAACACGATAAATCCATTATCAGATTTATAGTATAATTTAATTCTATTAATAGAATGTCCTTCATTAAATCCTATCACTTTTTCTTTTATACTAAAAAATTAAACATTATCAATAACTTTTTGATTCACTACATTCATGGACAATTTGTTTTTTGTTTTTCATTATTTCCTTCAAGGAGAGTCATAAAACCATCTTTCTAGAACATTTGGTCTCACGCTAAGTCCATCCTATAATGGATTAATTTATAAGCCAATGGAGGTCACTAAAATAAGTGGTAATTGTTTTGAACGAGAGTTTCATATTTTATTTCATCTTATAAACCCTCAAAAAAATTATAAATTTTAAACTATTTAAACCAATATCAACATTATATTAATATATTATTATGATTATGGTAAATTTATGTCATCCCTCCATTTTAACAAAATTATAAATTGAAGTACTGCACTTGAGTATGCGTGGACTACTATTTCCATGATGAGATGTGATTTATTTTCTATAAAAATATATCATTTATTGTTATAATGATGTAATTATATAATATATATTATATCAGTGATGTTATAAAGGTTATGTAATGTTTAATTATTATTTTACAAACTTTTTTTCCATCCATATAAATGATGAAACATCACTTGTGAGTAGTTATGAACTACCACCACCAAAAAGAGATGTAATTAATTTATCATTAATTATTTATATGCGTCATTATGAGTTGATATATAATTAATAATTATGATATTTATATCATGAGTAATATTTTTACAAGATATATCATTTATCAAAATGTATGGACCATAATTTGTAGTCCCAAATTGACATGAATAATAAAGTGGCTATCACATGAAATAATGATGATATTTAATGACTATTAATGAAACCTAATATAGAATTATAAGTATGAATATATATATATTATTTAATTATAATAAATTTAAATTAATTAATTATAATACTAAATTTTATTAAAAATAATTTTATACATTAGATATCAGATTATGTTATAATATCACTATTCATCTTTATTTTTTATGCTAAAATTTTTTATGGTGAAATTCTAAGATCTATCTCTCAAAATTATAATCTCATTTAATATCCTATATTTATTTCTTGAGATTAAAAGTTTTCATTCATTTTTGTCTCTTTAAGAACTAAAATGTCTACAATAATGTTTTTATAGAAAATTTAAATTATTTCTATTTGGTTCTAAATATTATTATTCCATATCCACATTTTTGTTAAAATATTTTTCATAATATTTTTGATGTTCTCAAATGAATATATAAATTCATTTTAACCATTTTTTATATTCTAAGAATATTTTAAATTAAAAATTCTTTTCATTTATCAAATATGTTACCATTTACTAATTTGTTGAAAAAATCATTTTTTAATGTAGACTTCCTGAATTAATTTTATAAAATTCATGACTACTCATTACATTCATACTTAATTTACAAGTTTACATATTACATATAAAATAAAATATTTTCCCCTAATATTAAAGAAGTTGGTTAGATTTTAAATATGTGATCTTATAAAAAAATAGTGTTTTCCCCATGAAATTTTTCTGGCATATTTTATCAGTCATTTAATCAATGAAAACAATAACTCATTTTTCATATGGTTCATTAAGTATATGATCAAATGATATAATTGTTATTTTTTAGATTGAAATCTTATGATAACAAACGGTTAAATATTGATGAAACCCATTTTCTTATTTTTGTGTTAATCTGGGTGAAATGATACTTTTTTCATGATATTATAGAATATATATGAATTGAATATGATTTTTTGATTTATGGATTTTTTCTATACGTCTAATGAATTGAGTATTTATTGATGTTTTATGAGACCAAAAATAGGGACATTGGTGGTTATACCAACCCTAAATGAGGTTATATGAGAGATTATCCCAAGAGAAATCGATGGAATACTAGAGGTTTTAATGAATCCCCAAAAGGGTACAAGAGAGGTTATTCAAATCCCAAAAGAGGGAATAAATGTGACTATTTAAAGAATAATGTAGGTGCAAATGTGGTTATCATAAAACCACATGTGAGGAATTACTTAGTTGCTAAACTTGACTTATGATTTCTATGTTTATGATTATACCACACCTTTTTATTCTACTATCTACGACATTATCTCATTTTAAATATTTGATCACATTGATCATGAACTATTATTCTTATATAAATCATATCTTCCACACTACCAAATCAATATATAAATATTATGATCTAAAATATATTTTCAATTATTTGAAAATTTTATAATCATATTCTCATACCCTTATATTAATATTATTCTTATATATGTTAATTTATTTATATCTTCAATGTTTCTATTTAATAAGAATATGAGATCAGAATTTCTTACATTACCTCTCACCAGTTTATAATTAAATTCTTAATTATGGTATTACTATGAAGTATGATATGTGAGAATAGAATTATTGTAGATATCATAGATATTTCATGAAAAAAATATTATGTATCTATTCCTCCAATAAAATAAATCATTATTGAATAGAAGTAGGTATTGAAATTAGGTGCATTTAACATTCATATAAAATAATAAAATATTTATATATGTTATGGTTTAATCACCTCAGTGGGTTTTAGGGAGGGATTTAGAAATTTCTATAGATTATTGTGAGATTAATTTTTTTAAAATCATGTGGACATGTCGACGTATATGATTAAATCTTGAAGAATTGGTAAGTTATATATTGTTTTGTTTTAATAGAAAAGAATAATGTTGAGTGGATACTAGAATGAGGATGTGGTAGTGTCCTAGATGATCATTGGCATATCAAATCTAAAATTTTTAGATTGGGTAATAGATTTATCATCACTTGAGAAAGATGAGTCGGAAAATGACTTAACACTTCGATAGACAATCCTGAGGAATATGATTAGGTAAATTAATATTTTTACTATGATCTATAATAACATATTTATGTATATATTATCTAGGAATGACATGGGTTTGACATAATGTTTCATTGGTTGAAAACAATGTGTCTTGGGTTTGAATAAATTATCATGATTATATGATTATTCACTATGATTATTTTTTTATCTCAATATGATTTTTTGTTTCAATCATTGGATAAAACTATGATGAATCATGTTAGTTCTAAAAATGACCAACAATTTTATTATTTACTTCCTAAGAAATCTAATCTTACGAGAGTTAGAATGTAACAAATTTTTAATATTATTAAAAAAGATCAAATTCCATGAAACCTAATTGCCTTTAAAATGAGAAAATTAGGGAAAACATATTGTTGATTACATTACGAAGAAAACCCCACTTTATATTTGTGAGTCCAATAATCCATTAATTATTAATACAATGGTCAGTAGTAAAAAAATGATATTTTGTATTATCCAATGCAATGGCCAAGAAAATTTAATTTTGTCTATTTAGTTTTTATATGAAAAAATATATCAAGGGTGGAAATTTTTTAAGAACAAGGGAATATAATAAGAAATTAACACTATTAGAAGGGATGAGTTTAAGAGGTTATATTCCAAAAAGAAAATTACTGGAAAACATTTTATGAAAATTATGATTAAATTACATGATCTAAATTAGAAGTATAATCAATCCATTATTACTTATGAGTAAAATTTTATAAGACATTCAAGGAACACTTATGGTTTTACCATTTTAACTAAAAATAATATTGATCAAATATTTAATGGATTAAAATTATTTCCCATATAGTCATCATAATCTAATTATATAGATATGATAAAATCATTCAATTTTTAATCATGTTAGAAATATTTATTGGATTAAATAATATCTCTCAAATTTTTGGTAAGAATATTATGTTTCGTGTTCAAAGGAAATTTTAATAAAAAATACTTTAGAAGGAATATGGCAAGTCTTCATTTATTTGGGATTTGTTGAAAAAAAACATGGAGTAAATTCTATTAAGGGGAGTAGAAAATGACTTATGAGTTTAATTGTTGTTTAATTAGAAATAAAATATGAATATAAATTGAATAGGTTAGTTAATTATGTGATTGGAGAGAAAGCTCCACAAAAAGAAGCACCGACAATCTAATGTTTCAAATGAAATTATAACATGAATTATGTTATCATGTGCAAAAATATGAGGCTTAATAATGATGGTCGATCTCAGAAACCTCTTAACAATAGTGATAAAGTTAAATATCATTTAAAAAATATTTTTTATATGGGTTATCAGAATGAAGTGGTGAAAGGTAAACATTATTTACAATACCAAACTCTAAATGTGTTATCTGACTATGGTTACACCCATTATTTATGTCTGATTAATTTTTTAAGGTTATAAAATTACAACCTAAATGATTATATATTGAATTAGAAATGAAAACACCTAAATTTATGATGGTCATGTATCATTTCTATGATTTTTCCTCAATATATTTTTCTAGTAACATGATTCATACAAATCATATCCTTCTCCATGTAGTTAAATATTATTGTTATTTAGGAATCGATTGTATCCATCTATATATACCCCATATAAATTCTAAATGGAGGGAAGTAAAAATTCATATTCTGAATAGAACATTAATTATTTCTTAGTTTCATGTAAAATATGTTCATCTAATAGGAATTACATCCATTTTATCGGTCTTACTAAATATTAATAAGGGTTATTTATCTTAGATATATGAGGATAAAAAATAGATGATATTCGTATTTTACAAGAGATTGTAATTTTCTATCAGAATAGTTTCCTATTATTACTCCATATCATGATTAATTGTTTTTAATAGAACTCATTTTTTGCACGGAAACTATTTCAAAGGATTTATTTTGAATAAATAAAATTGATTTATAGGAAAACCTATAAGAAACTAATAGATAATATTTATTATGGATTCACTTGACCATGTTAATCACCCTAGGATGTACCACTTATTTTTTATAAGAATATAAATGGATCAATGTGACTTTGTATTGATTTTTTGAAACACAATAAGATAATCACCGAGAATATGTAAGCTATACCTAATATTGGTGTTTTATTCACCATGTTTGAGGAGCCACCTACTTCTTGGAGATTAAATTTCTTTCTAGACACTATATATTGATGGTAAAAAGTGAATACATGTGTAAGACCTTATTCAGTGCGATGTATTGGAACTATGTTTTTATAGTGAATCCATTCGGATTAAAAAATCACCCTACCATCGATATGGATTTAATAAACATAGTATTTAGATATTAACTTAATCAATTTTTGGTAGTATTTATTTATTATATACTTAAATACTCCAAGGTTAAGTAAGAGAATGATGATCAAATTGAATTATATTGAATACCCATGAGAAGGGAAATATATATACCAAATTAAGTAACGTTGAATTATTGTTGTAGAAATTTTAATCCAGTAACTATATAATTTTAATTTAGTGTATATTAGTTGTCCCATTAATGAGGAATGTTATAGAAAAAATTTCTATAAAAACCATTATAGATAAAGACCAATGTTTATTGTATTGAATGGGTATTATCACGTGTTTTTTTAATCTCTCATGAATGTTCAATCCTCTAATAAAATTAATATATAAGAGAGAATGATTATTTACGGATGATGAATGTGAAGATAATTTCATAGAACTATAGATATATTTACTCCATGAAAATATATTAACATTGACATACCATATAGAAAAAATTTTATTTTCTAAATTATTAATTAAATAAGGGACTAAGATGTATTATTTTTTATAATAATGTGTGTTGAGATTTTCTCTACATTCAATTAGAAGATTAGGATAAAAATTAATTGATACATTAATTGAAGTTCGTAGTGGTAAATTTTTAATAATGATATGAATGAATTATATTTCAATAGAATAGTGTGATATATATAATGGTCATATAGTTTAACGAATATATTCACACAAAACATTTAAATATTCATTTTAGTAGATAATTTGAGTTGATGAAAAATTGTGACTATACAATACATTATTTCCTTAGAAAAGGATAAAACAAGGGTATTACCTTATTTCACAAGGATGACACTACCTAATATATATTTATGATCACAAAAATTAAAAAATATTATGGATATTTAAATGATGGAACATTAAAACATGAAGAATGGGAAGAAATATTATAATTTTCAACTGATTTTTAATCCATCTATTCAAGTAAATCTTAATGTTTTACATAATGAAGTTGTAGACTAAAAACATTAGTGTTATAACTTATCAAGTGTTTTTTTGGATAAATATAATATTTAATTATTATATATTCCTCAAGGAAGTATGAATATCGAATGGGACGTTAAATAGAATTTATGGTGGGATAATATGAAGAGACATATTGTATATTTAGTATCTCAGGGATATATATACCAAAAAAGTAAAGATTATAAGTAAATGTATAAGGGAATTTCACAACCATTACCCATAGTAGTATGGGAATGTGAAACAACACCATATAATTCATCATAGAACTCCTCAAAAAATCTAAATAGGATAGTGATATTTGGATTTTAGTTGATCACCTTATAAATTCAATACATATCAATTCTCGTAGGGAATATTCCTCTCTTAATATTGTTACATTAACAAACATGAATGGTTATATAAATTACAACATTACATTGAATCTAATTAATATATTATGTTTACTTCAATGTTATAGATAATTATTCAGCGAGATCTGTATATAATGTTGTTTTATATAATGTATTTTAAACCTCAGATATATTTTTAGTTTTATAAAACCATTCAAAACCAATAGGATATGGAATGAACATGTTTTTGTTGATTTAAAATGTATATTAGATCAGTACCTTTCTAAATTTGAATTATCATATAAAAATATCCTTCACTATAGAATTCATATAGTTCAATAAAAAACCTTTATGTTTGGATATCTGACTTGCTTGGATGAATATGGAAAACAAATATCAAATGAGAAATGAGCTAGGTGAAAAAATGGTAGATAAATCCATATCCATTTTAATCACATTAGGGAAATTCAAAGTCAATAGAATATTTCTACTATAAATTATCAGAAAAATAATCATTTCAACGTTCGTGAGATGTTATTCCTTTGAAGTTATCAATTGAATAACATTATTATATTTTAAATGAAAGGATTTATGAGCCATAAGAATACTATAATCATCGATATTTATTATTTAAAGGGGATGATATCTTATCACATTGACCTAAAATAATAAATACCTAATGTTTATGATGTGTTCAATGAATCTATTCTAATAAAGTACATACAAGGTCCTAAAATATATAACATTCTTATATTGTACCACTATAAAAGGATATTTCACTTGATGAAAAATGTTATAATTCATTGATGGTAGTGATAATGTGTTGTATAATATTAATACTATCACAATTAATGTTCTCTAGAGGATTAAAAAAATTCATTTTTGCTACATGAGAACCCAACGATTTGATAAAAAATTATTATAGTAATGTATTCATCAGGACTATCAAATATCAAGATTGAACATCATTTTAAGGGTTCTATTGTATTCCTTCGAAATAAATTTAAAGTTTTAGATAACTTGATTTATATGGAGCCATGGGAAAAAAATCCACACTAAATTATGAAATTTATAATGTATTCTTTGGATTGATAGGTATGAATATGATTAAAAAATTTAAAATGTTTATATAGAAATGTATTTCTAAATTAAAATATTTTTATTAAATCCTATGAAATAGTCAATTAAATATTTTATAATATCAATTTCTGACTAAGACGAAACATTTTAGGACAAAATGTAGGTTTTATTAGTGTTATTTATTTTCAAATAAACACATATATTTATACCCATTAAAAAACAATTTTAATATTATTTATTAATAGTGAATGAATATTCATCCATGTTTTTTTATCTAGTCACTTAGAATAAATATAATATAAATCGACGGAAAAAAGGTGTTTTCTTCTAAAAACTAATTTTATTTAGAAAATATATATTTATTATAAATAATTAAATATAACACAATATATTGATTATTTTAATGAATTATCTATATCAAATACTGAATAAAATATTTTTACACTATAATAATAGAACATTCTTGATGTGGATGATGTTTGGATGAAATAAGATCCCATTTATTCAAAATATCTTAAACAATATACTATATTTAGTCATTTAAATCATTATTTCTTATATTATTGAGCCAAAATAAAAAACTAATTAATATAATAATAATAAAACTCCTATCATCCACTTATAAATAACTCCCCTTACTATCCATTATCCCCACACCTCTTAAACATTGACGCCAGTCAGAATTCTTCCCAATGTTCAAACCCTTTTTGTCTCAATTTATGACCAATCCCGTGTTCCTTAAATAGTTTCTTAAGGACATGAAATTCAAGAGTAAAAATACTCCTTTCTCTTTTAAATCCATTATTTCGTATACCATATCCTCACCTCCCCTATCCAAAAAAGTAGGATAAATCCATTATCGGATATATATTATAATTTAATTATGTTAATGGAATGAACTTCATTAAATCCCTTCACTTTTTCTTTTATACTAAAATTTAAACATTATCCATAACTTTTTGATTCAACACATTCATGGACAATTTGTTTTTTGTTTTTCATTATTGCCTTCAAGGACAGTCATAAAACTATCCTTCTAGAACATTTGGTCTCACCCTAATTCTATCCTATTATGGATTAATTTATAAGGCAATGGAGGTCTCTAAAATAAGGGGTAATTGTTTTCCACGACAGTTTCATATTTTATTTATTCTTATACACCCTCAAAAAAATTAAAATTATAAACTATTTAGATCAATATATTAATATATTTTTATGATTTTGGTAAATATGTTTTCTCCCTCCATTTTAAAAATTTATAAATGGAAGTACTTCTCTTTAGTATGTGTGGAATACTATTTCCATGATGAGATGTGATTCATTTTAAATAAAGAACTATTAATTATTGTTATAAAGATGGAATTATATAGTATATATTATATAAGTGGTGTTATAAAGGTTATTTAATGTTTAATTATTATTTACTATACTTTCTTTCCATCCATAAAAATGATGAAACATCACTTGTGAGTAGTTATGAACTACCACCACTAAAAAGAGACGTAATTAATTTATCACTATTTATTTATATACATCATTATGAGTTGGTATATAATTAATAATTATGATATTTATATCATGATTAATATTTTTATATGATATATCATTTATTAAAATGTATAGACCATGATTTATAGATCCAAACATACATGAAAAATAAAGTGGTTATCACATGAAATATTGATGATATTTAATGACTATTAATGAAACCTTATCTATAATTATAAGTATGAATATATTTATATATTTTAATTATAATAAATTTAAACTAATTAATTATAATATTAAATTTTATTATAAATTATTTCATACATTAGGTATTATTTTATGTTATAATATAACTATTCATCTTTAATTTTTATGCTAAAATTTCTTATGGTGAAATTATATGATCTATCTCTCTAAATTCTAATCTCATTTAGTATCCTCTAGTTATTTCTTGAGATTATATATTTTTCATTCATTTTTATCTCTTTATAAAATAAAATGTCTACAAGAATGATTTTATGGTAAATTTAATTTATTTCTATTTGGTTATAAATATTATTTTTCCATATCCATGTTTTCTTTAAAATACTTTTCATAATATTTTAACTGTTCGTAGACGAATATATAAATTCATTTTAACCATTTTTTATATTTTAATAATATTTTAAAATAAATATTTTTATCATTTAACAAATATGTTACATTTTACTAATTTGTATTAAAAATCATTATTTTAATGTAGACTACATGACTTAATTTTATAACATTCATGAATACTCAATACATCCATACTTCATTTACAGGTTTACATATTACATATAAAAGAAAATATATTACCCTAATATTAATGAACATTGTTAGTCTTTAAATATGTGATCTGAAAATTAAAATGACGTTTTCCCCATGAAATTTTCCTGCTATATTTCAACTATCTATTAATATATGAAAACAAAAACTCATTTTACCTTTGTTTCATTAAGTATATGATCAAATGATGTCATTGTTATTCTTTAGATTGACTTCTAGGATAACAGAATAATTATTGATGAATCCCATTTTCATATTTTTCTATTAATCTGGGAGAAATGATAAATTTTTCATGATATTATAGAATATATACGAATTGATTATGATTTTTTGATTTATGGATTTTTTCAATGCGTCTAATTAATTGGGTAATGATTGGTGTTTTATAAGACCAAAACTAGGTACATTGGTGGTTATACTGAGACTAAAAAATGTTATATGAGAGATTATCCAAAGAGAAATTAATGGAATACTAGAGGTTTTAATGAATCCCCAAAAGCATACAATAGAGGATATTCATATCAAAAAAGAGGGTATAAGTGTGACTATTCTAAACATGATGTATGTACAATGGTGGTTACCATAATTCAACATGTGAGGAATGTCGTATTTGCTAAACTAGACTGATGATTTCTATGTTTATGATTATACCACACTTTTTATGAAACTATCTATGACATGATATCATTATAAATATTTGATCACATTGATCATGAACTATTATTCTTATATAAATCATATCTTCTACACTACCAAATCAATATGTCAATATTATGATCTAAAATATATTGTGAATTATTTGAAAATTTAATAATCATATTCTCATACCATTATAGTAAATTTATTATTATATATGTTAATTTATTTATATCATCAATGCTTCTATTTAACAAGAATATGAGGGAATAATTTCTCACATTAACTCTCCCAGTTTATAATTAGATGTTTAATTATGGTATTACTATGAAGTATGATATGTTAGAATCGGATTATTATAGATATCCCTGATATTTCAGGAAATAAAAATATTATGTATCTATTCTTCAAATAAAATAAAACATTATAGTTTTTAGTTAGGTATTGAAATTAGGTTCATTAAACATTCATATAAAATAATAAAATATTTATATATGGTATTTTTACATCACCTCAGTCGGTTTTAGGGAATGGTTTAGAAATTCCTATAGATTTTTGTGAGATTTTTTTTAAATCATGTGGTCATGTTGAAGTATATGATTACATCTTGAAGAATTTCAATGTTAGATATTGTATTTTTAACATAGAAAATAATAACATTTACTAGATTCTAGAATGAGGATTTTCTAGTGTCCAATATTTTCCTAGGGGTATCAAATCTAAAATCAGTAGATTGGGTAACAGATTGATCGTCACTAGTGAAAGTTGAGTGGGAAAATGACTTAACACTTGGATAGACAATACTAAGGAATATGATTAGGTTAATTAATATTTTTACTATGATCTATATTAACATATTTATGTATATATTATCTAGGAATGACATGGGTTTAACATAACGCTTAATTGATTGAAAATAATGTTTCTTGGTTTTGAATAAATTATCAGGATAATATGATTACTCACTATGATTTTTTTTCTCTCAATATGATTTTTGGTTTCAATCATTGGTTAAAACTATGATGAATCATGTTAGTTCAATATATGACTAACAATTGGATTATTTTCGTCCTGAGAAATCTAATGTTATGGGATTTGGAATGTAATGAATTTTTTATATTATTAACAAAATAACATTCTATGAAATATAATTTTCTTCAAAATTAGAAAATTAGGGAAAAGATACTGTTGATTCCATTGTGAAGAACCCCCCACATTATTTCATTGAGTCCAATAATCAAATAATTAATAATACACTGTTCAGTATTACTAAGCGGTTATTTCCTATTATCCAATATTAATTCCAAAAAAATTTAATTTTGTCTATTTAGTTTTTAGATGAAAAAATATATCAAAGGTGGGAATTTTTTAAGAATAAGGGAAAATGATAAGAAATTATCTCTATTGGAAGGGATGAGTTTAGAAGGTTATATTACAATAATTAAATTTATGAAAACATTTTATGAAAATAACGAATAAATTACTTGATCTAAATTAGAAGGATGATCAATACACTATTACATTTCAGTAAAATTTTATAAGACATTCAAGGAACACTTATGTTATTACCATTTTACCTAAATGTAATATTGATCAAATATTTATGGGATTAAAATTAATTTTCATTTAGTCTCCATATGATAATTATATAAATATGAAGAAATTATTCAATTTATAATCATTGTAGAATTAGTGGTCGGATTAAATAATATCTCTCAATGTTTTGGTAAGAAAATTATGTTTTGTGTTCAAATGGAATTTTAATAAAATATACTATAGATGGAAGAAGTCATGTCTACTTTTATTTTTGATGTGTTGAAAAAAACATGGAGTAAATTTTATTATGGGCAATACAAAATGCCTTATGAGTTTAATTGGTGTTCAATTAGAAATAAAATATGAATGTAAATTGAATAGGTTAGTTAATTGTGTGATTGGAGAGAAAGCTCCACATAATGAAGCACCCACAATCTAATGTTTAAAATGGAATTAGAATAGGCATTATGTTATCATGTGGAAAAAATATGAGGCATAATAATGATGATCGATCTTAGAAACCTCTTAACTGTAGTGATAAAGGTAAATCTAATTTAATAAATATTTTTCATGTGGGTTATCATAATGAAGTGGTTAAAGGTAAACATAATTTATATTCTCAAACTCTAAATTTCTTATTTTCTTGTGGTTACACCCATTATTTATTTCTATTTAATTTTTTAAGGGTATAAGATTACAACCTCAATGATTATATATTGAATTAGCACTAAAAACACCTAAATTTACTATGACCATGTATCATTTCTATGAATCTTCCTCAATATATTTTTATGGTAACATGATTACTACAAATCCTATGCTTCTCCTTGAATTTAAATATTATTGTATTTTAGGAATGGGTTGTATATGTCTATATAGATCCCATATAAATTTCAAATGGGGGAAGTAAAATATCATATTCTGAATAGAACATTAATTATTTATTGGTTTCATGAAAAATTTGTGCATCCAATAGGAATTAAATCCATTTTTTCTGTCTTAATAAACATTCATAAGGGTTATTTATATTAGATAGATGAGGATTAAAAAATTGATGATATTCGTATTTTAAATGATATTGTAATTTTCTTTCAGAATAGTTTTCTATTATTACTCCATATCATGAATAATTGTTTTAAATAGAACTCATTTTTGGAACTCCACCTATTTCAATGGATTTAGAATGATTAAATAATATTGATTTATAGAAATCCTATAAAAAACTAATAGAGAATACTTATTATGGATACATTTGATAGTGGTAATCACCCTTGGTTGTATAACTTTTTTTATAAGTATAAAAAATGGATCATTGTGACTATGTATTGATTGTTAAAAACACAATAATATAATCACCAAGAATATGTGACCTTTACCTTATATTCGTGTTTTACCCACCAAGTTTGAGGAGATAAGTACTTACAAAAGATTAAATTTCATTCTAGACCCTATATATTGATGGTCAAAAGTGAATACATGTGTAACACCATATTCTATGCGATGTATTAGAACTATGATTTTATAGTGAATCAATTCGGACTAAAAAATTACCTTACCACCTATATGGATTTAGTTAACATAGTATTTAGATATTAACTCAATCAATTTTTGGTAGTCATTATTTATTATATACTTAAATACTCCAAGGTTAAGTAAGAGCATGCTGATCACAATGATTTGTATTAAATACCCATGCGATTGGAAAAATATTTTCCAAATTAGGTACGATTGAATTATGGTTGTTGAAATTTTAATTCAATTGCTATATAATTTTAATTCAGTGTATATCAGTGGGCTCATTAATGTAAGGACCCGCACTTATTTCATACATAATCTTGTATTTATTCATGAAAACACTTCATTTTACATTGAGGATCTTTTCAAGTTTAGAGCTTTAGAGAATTAAGACAAAATATTCATAACATTACACATTGTTACATAGTGGATACCATAAAATCAGTTTCCATTTTCCTCAGAATATAAAACATTAAAACATAAAACAAGACTCCTTGACAATTCTTCAACATTTAACATGTCTTCCTTCCTTGTATTATTCATCCATTAACCTGTGAAAAATCATTTAAAAACTTGGGATGAGCACAAAAGCTCAGCAGGGTATGAAAAAGAAGGAAAAATCTCATTAGTCCATGAATTCACAAGACATATGAAAACATTTTTAAAATACATGATTTACACCCATAAAATCTTACTTTGTGTAACATGAGATTTACACAAGATCCATACAAACATAATTATAATCATAAAGGTATATTGGGGAATTACATACATAATCTTGTAACCATCTTGGCTACCTTAAAATTTGTAACCCTCACGGCTACCTTACTTTGTGTAACCATCACAGTTACACTTGGAGTAACCATACGGCCGACCTCCAACTTACTCATACCCAATGCATTGGAGGGAAATATAGGTCCCACCCTTCATCATAAACAATTCCCAATAGCCAATACATAATCATTCAACATAAATAATAGCATAAAAACATTGCCTTTGAATCTTATAAAACAGAATTTTAAAAGAGGATTTTAGAAGAAAAGTCCCTTATAAACATCATATACATGAAGTGATACTTAATTGAGTGGATGGAATATGTATATACTCTGTAAATACACATAATTAAACATAATATAAACAGAACCCATCACACAAACAATTTAAATAGCACATAAATTATAAAGTAGAAGGTTAACCCAAAGAATGGAAATCGGGTTAAGAATTCCCTTACCTTTGGCTTGTCCTACTTCAAAATTGTTTGAACCTCCTGTATAATGGTTAAAGGAGTGTTAATAGGATTTTAAAGAAACGTGTTCATGTTTATAACATCTTATATGGTCATTTCATAACCTCATTTCACCCCTTATTTGTTAGTATTTTGTTCCTTGCATTATTTTCGGTGAGGTCTTTTGTGATTTTCACGATCGGTTCATGATGAATCGTTCTTGTTGATTGGAAGTGAAACCCAGAATTGGAATGGAGTATTAGTTACATAACTCCAGTACCATAAATTATACCATTCATCACTTTGGTGCCTTATATGATGATGATTTATAAGTTAAAACATTAATTATGTTCGTTTAGATAATTTAAGTGGTTCTTTGATAATTACAATTTCATTTAGTCTTATAAGTTTGAATCATGAGTACAAAAGAATTACAGAACCTTATATGATTCATAAAACATATATTATAACCTGGTTCAACCATATAAATGGTTTCATGACCAGACTTGAAATAATTAATGGAAATTGAAAATGCATCGTCCACGATATCGGTAATTCGACACAAATGGACAATGTTTTTTTGATTCTTTAAATAAGTGAAAGAGGAGAGGAATAATGATTTGTAATTTTCCATAAACATGAAAACATCCAGAATATACATGATTCTGGAGATTTCATGCCTCTTGGATAAGATGGGGTGAAGAAAGAAGTGGAAGGAATCATGAAATAAAGAAAACATGAGAAATTTCTTACAAAAAATTCGGCAGCCTAACGACGCCTCTAAAAATTTCATAAAAACAAGATTGATGAGAGGAATGGAATATCTCATCAATCATACAAAATTTGGATTGTAAGGGAAAATATTTAATGAAATATCCCAACAAAAGACAAAGGGAAAGGAAGAGAATAACATAAAATGGAAGGAAAGAATGAAAATGAAAGAGGATGTTTACCTCTTGATCTCTTCTCCTTGAGATCCTTCTTAAGGGCTTTGATTTTGGTCTTTTGGTGATACCAGCAGCTCTAGGACGTGGGGAAGAAGATTGAGGAGGGAATTTGGCAGAAATTAGACAATGCTCAAGGCTTGAGTGGTGTGGGAGGAAGAGGGGAGTGAGGGTGGTATTTATAGTGGAGGAGGGGAGGTATTTTAGATTATTTTAATTATTATGATAATATTTTTATCAAGACTATGAATAATCTCAAATCAAGTGGCCTTAATTAGTGAAAATATCATGTGATTTCGAAGCAAGTGGCCTTTCATCACTTATGATGTCATAAATAGTGCATTTTTACTGATAAATTGATTATACGGTATTTTACCGTATTTCACTATTCACCGAAAATTCAAGAGTTTCAGAAAAATACCAAAAATTTACCCCAACCATTTTTCGACGTGTAGAATTCAAAAATGAACTCCATTTTTCAAAAATAATTTTCTAAATATTATTAATTTAATTTTAAAATAAGGTCACAGTTAATTCGAAAAATAACAAAATTGAAGTGCAATTAGTTTTATGTGACATTGGAAAATTAATTAAGATCCCATTATCCTATTGCCATGGGAAAATAAAATAATAATATTATTTACTATTCATGAGGTCATATTACTATTCATATTACTATTCATAAGGGCATGTTACTATTCACCAAAAAAAAACAAGTTTGTTCCATCAGACTCGAAATAACATACTGAACACAATTGTAGATGATAGTTTTTTGAAATTCAAAACATAGAAGAAATAAAATTATGTTTAAAGGATACTTATAAATATATACCTTAAACAAAATTTCAAGATTTTTCAATTTATTTTTAGAAAACCTTGGGATGTTACATTATCCCCACCTTCTTGAAATTGCGTCCTCGCAATTTTATTTACTTATTAAACAACTGAGGGTATTTTTACCTCATAGTATTTTCAGACTCCCATGTTGCTTCTTCAACCATGTGGTTTCTCCACAAAACCTTTACCTGGTGGATTACCTTATTCCGCAATACCTGTTCTCTTCGATCAAGAATCTGAACCGGTTTTTCTTCATAAGAAAGGTTCTCTGCTAGCTGAACTTCTTCCGGCCTCAAGACATGTGATGAATCTGGAACATACTTTCTCAACATCGAAACATGAAAAACATTGTGTACCTGAAACAAGCTCGGAGGCAAAGCTACGCGGTACACAACTGTTCCAACTTTATCCAAGATTTCAAAAGGACCGATGAACCGTGGACTTAGTTTCCCTTTCTTACCGAAACGCATCACACTTTTCCAAGGAGATATTTTAAGGAAAACATGGTCACCTACCTAGAAAGAGAAGTCTTTCCTTCTGTTATCTGCATAACTTTTCTGCCTGCTTTGAGCTATCCTCATGTGTTGCTGGATCATCCTCACTTTCTCAGTCACTTCTTCTACTAATTCTGGCCCCATAAACTTTCTTTCACCGACTTCATCCCAAAACGCAGGAGTCCGACACCGCTTTCCATACAAGGCCTCAAAAGGTGCCATCTGAATACTGGAATGGAAACTGTTATTATAAGAAAACTCAACTAATGAAAGATGTCGATCCCAACTTCCCTGATAGTCCATTGAACAAGCTCGAAGCATATCCTCCAAAGTTTGAATCGTTCGCTCTGACTGCCCATCTGATTGAGGATGAAAAGCTGTACTGAAATTCAACTCTGTGCCCAAAGACTTCTGAAGTCCCTTCCAAAATTTAGAAGTGAACCTGGGATCTCGGTCAGACACAATGGAAAGAGGAACTCCATGTAACCTGACAAGCTCTTTGAGGTACAATCGAGAAAGCTGATCTAATGTCATTGTATCTCGAATAGAAAGAAAATGAGCAGACTTTGTTAGCCGATCAACAATAACCCATATCGCATTGTTACCTCGAGAAGTATTTGGTAGTCCCACCACAAAATCCATGGATATATTCTCCCATTTCCATTCTGGCACCGGCAAAGGCTGAAGCATCCCCTTCGGTAACTGTCGCTCTGCTTTAACCTGCTGACATGTCAAACATTTCATTGTAAAATCAGCAATATCTCTTTTCATCCCATTCCACCAGTAATACTCTCGAAGGTCTCTGTACATCTTAGTACTTCCAGGATGAACAGAAAATGGAGAACTATGAGCTTCACACAACAATTCTTTCTTCAGCTGGGAATCACAAGGCACACACAACCTTTTTCCAAACCTTAAAACACAATCTTTATCAAGATTAAATTCTGGAAACTTACCCATTTTAACCAATTCTACCTTTTTCTGTAGCTCACGGTCTTCCCTCTGCGCTTTCATAATTCTGTCTGACAACGAAGACTGCACTGAAACCTGAAACAAAACAGATATATTCCCTGCACCAACAACTTCCAAGCCAAAATTTATCAAATCATTAATCAAGGGATCACGTTCCAAACGTAGCATGGTTAATGATGCATGATTTTTCCGACTTAAGGCATCCGCTACTTTGTTTGCTTTTCCAGGATGGTAATTAATCGTGCAGTCATAATCCTTTATCAGTTCTAGCCATCTTCTCTGCCTCATGTTTAATTCCTTCTGAGTGAATATATACTTAAGACTTTTATGGTCAGTATATATTTGGCATTTGGTTCCGTATAGATGATGCCTCCATATTTTCAATGCAAAAACCACAACTTCCAATTCCAAATCATGTGTGGGATAATTCATCTCATGAGGTTTAAGTTGTCTCGAAGCATAGGCAATTACCTGACCATTCTGCATCAAAACACAACCAAGTCCCTTCAAAGAAGCATCACTATAGATGACAAACTCACCATTCCGGGAAGGTAAGGCCAAAACTGGAGCATTCACCAATCTCTTCTTTAGTTCCTGAAAACAAACATCACATTCCTCTGTCCAAACAAAATTAACCCCTATCCGTGTTAACTTAGTTATTGGGCTAGATAACCGTGCAAAGTTCTCAACAAAGCGTCGGTAATAACTTGCTAAGCCCAGAAAACTACGAATCTCTGTAACATTTGTGGGTCTTGGCCATTCATCAACTACTTTTGTTTTGGCAGGATCAACTGTTATTCCATCCTTATTTACAATGTGCCCAAGAAAAGAAATCTGTTGCAACCAAAAATCACACTTGCTGAATTTTCCATATAGTTTCTTTTCTTTTAAAGTTTGTAAAACAACCCTTAGATGTTTTTCATGCTCCTCTTTATTTTAGAAAAAACCAGAATGTCATCAATAAATACCACCACAAACTTATCCAAGAACTCATGAAATACTGTATTCATAAGATTCATGAATACAGCAGGTGCATTAGTTAACCCAAATGGCATAACAACAAATTCATAATGCCCATATCTAGTACGAAAGGCTGTTTTCGGGATGTCATCCTCCTTCACCTTCAGCTGATGGTATCCGGATCTCAAGTCAATCTTGGAAAAGTACTGAGCTCCCTGGAGCTGATCAAAAAAGTCATCAATATGAGGAAAAGGATAATTGTTTTTAACAGTGATGTTATTCAAAGCTCTATAATCAATTCAAAGTCTCATGGAACCATCTTTCTTTTTAACAAACAAAACAGGGGCTCCCCATGTTGAAGTACTGGGACGAATGAAACCTTTGACAAGCAAATCCTGCAACTGATTTTTCAATTCAAGAAGTTCTATTGGAGCCATACGATATGGGGGTTTTGAAATTGGCTTAGCATCAGGAACTAAGTCAATTGTGAATTCAACTTCTCGTTTAGGTATGACACTGGGTAACTCCTCAGGAAAAACATCAAGGTATTCATTTACCAATGGCACATCATTGATTTGAATAGTTCCCTTGTTTTCAACAATATGAGCTAGATAACTTTCATTTCCATCTTTCAGTAGTTTCTCAGCTTCTTGATATGTTATCAATTGTATGGGTTCATTCTTGTATACAAACTGAAACTCTTTCTGAAAAACAACTTCTTTAGCTCTACAGTCAATCTTAGCATGATAACCAGAAAGCCAGTCCATCCCCAGAATAACTTCAAACTCGACTAAGGGTAAAACAACAAGGTTTGCAGGTAAAGTCATTCCACATACCACAATAGAAATATTCTTATAATTCCTCTTTGCTATAACATTTCCCCCTGGTGTTTTAACAACAAGTTCGGGTATCATTTGTTGAGGTGATATTTCCAATTTACTAGAAAATTTCTCAGAGATGAAGGAATGTGTAGACCCCGTATCAAACAAAACTTTAGCAAAATCTGAGTGAACAAACAAAGTACCTGATACAACTTCATTGGATGGCCCAACATCTGCTGACGTAGTCGCAAAGGATCTCACTACACCTTTCTTCTTGTATTCTGGCTTCTTTGCATCATTTGGATCCCTCTTTGGACAGGCATTTGCATAGTGACCCATCTCACCACATTTAAAACACTTTATAGTTTGCTTATCAGGATTAGTCTTTGGATCATTTTCATTGCAATCTCGGGCCATATGTCCAAACTTACCACATTTAAAACACTTCCCAGTTTTGATAAGACATTCCCCAGGGTGCTTCTTGCCACACTTTTCACAAACTGGAAACTGTATTTTCTTACCATCAGATTTCATTGGTTGATTCTTACCCATTGCTTTCCAATTTGACCTCTTCTTCTCTTTGATTCAAAATTGCATGTGATCGTCAGCAAACTCCATCTCTACCCTCTCAGCACATCGGACAAGTTTCTCATAACTTTTGAATTCACGGGAGGCCAACGCCCTTCGATACCTTGGCTTCAATCCTGAGTAAAAGCGGTTGATTTTGCTATCGAGATCCAGAATAAGATTCGGAGCATACCTCGCCATTCGGGTGAAGTTCGCCTCATACATAGCCACTGAATCTTCCTCCTTTTGTTTCAGTTCTAGGAATTGTTTCTCCATTCTAAGTCGCACCACCTTAGGAAAATATTTTTCAAGAAAAAGACTTTTAAATTCATCCCATACTAAGGCATCAAAATCCTCTCTACCCCTGATATTCCTTACCATTGACCACCACTAATCAGCTTCCCCTTCAAAACGATAAATGGCAAGACTTACCTTTTGATTGTCTGAACATCCCATAACATCAAATATCTTTTCAAGGGCCTTAATCCATCCTTCTGCTGCCACTGGGTCAGAAGATCCACTGAATGCAGGAGGATGTGGTCTCATAAAATGTTCCACCACTGTCATGTTCCGTTGGGGTACATCTATTTGTCCTCTTGCATGGATGCCACCACCATTTATTGCCTGTGTTAGCTGAGCCATTACTGTCACAAACTGCTCGGTTCCAATCCCTACCATTCCGGGCTGTTGATCAGGAAGGATGTCATTCTGTCGGTGCCTATCCTCTTCAGCATCCATGTTCCTTCTGCGGACAACCATTCTAAACAAACATTTCTTAGATGAAGCAACATGGTAATCTTTAAATTCTATAACAAATTAAACATAGGGTGAGAATTAGTTATGGTATTCTATTAGCATCACCTTAACCCCTAAAGTTATCTAAACCATCCTTTGATACCAACTGTAAGGACCCGCACTTATTTCATACATAATCTTGAATTTATTCAAGAAAACACTTCATTTTACATTGAGGATCTTTTCATGTTTAGAGCTTTAGAGAATTAAGACAAAATATTCATAACATTACACATTGTTACATAGTGGACACCATAAAATCAGTTTCCATTTTCCTCAGAATATAAAACATTAAAACATAAAACAAGACTCCTTGACAATTCTTCAACATTTAACATGTCTTCCTTCCTTGTATTATTCATCAATTAACTTGTGAAAAATCATTTAAAAACTTGGGATGAGCACAAAATCTCAGTAAGGTATGAAAAAGAAGGAAAAATCTCATTAGTCCATGAATTCACAAGACATATGAAAACATTTTTAAAATACATGATTTACACCCATAAAATCATACTTTGTGTAACATGAGATTTACACAAGATCCATACAAACATAATTATAATCATAAAGGTATATTGGGGCATTACTTACATAATCTTGTAACCATCTTGGCTACCTTAAAATTTGTAACCCTCACGGCTACCTTACTTTGTGTAACCATCACAGTTACACTTGGAGTAACCATACGGCCGACCACCAACTTACTCATACCCAATGCATTGGAGGGAAATATAGGTCCCACCCTTCATCATAAACAATGCCCAATAGCCAAAACATAATCATTCAACATAAATAATAGCATAAAAACATTGCCTTTGAATCTTATAAAACAGAATTTTAAAAGAGGATTTTAGAAGAAAAGTCCCTTATAAACATCATATACTTGAAGTGATACTTAATTGAGTGGATGGAATATGTATATACTCTGTAAATACACATAATTAAACATAATATAAACAGAACCCATCACACAAACAATTTAAATAGCACATAAATTATAAAGTAGAAGGTTAACCGAAAGAATGGAAATCGGGTTAAGAATTCCCTTACCTTGGGCTTGTCCTACTTCAAAATTGTTTGAACCTCATGTATAATGGTTAAAGGAGTGTTAATAGGATTTTAATGAAACGTTTTCATGTTTATAACATCTTATATGGTCATTTAATAACCTCATTTCACCCCTTATTTGTTAGTATTTTGTTCCTTGCATTATTTTGGGTGAGGTCTTTTGTGATTTTCACGATCGGTTCATGATGAATCGTTCTTGTTGATTGGAAGTGAAACCCAGAATTGGAATGGAGTATTAGTTACATAACTCTAGTACCATAAATTATACCATTCATCACTTTGGTGCCTTATATGATGATGATTTATAAGTTAAAACATTAATTATGTTCGTTTAGATAATTTAAGTGGTTCTTTGATAATTACAATTTCATTTAGTCTTATAAGTTTGAATCATGAGTACAAAAGAATTACAGAACCTTATATGATTCATAAAACATATATTATAACCTGTTTCAACCATATAAATGGTTTCATGACCAGACTTGAAATAATTAATGGAAATTGAAAATACATCGTCCACGATATCGGTAATTCGACACAAATGGACAATGTTTTTTTGATTCTTTAAATAAGTGAAAGAGGAGAGGAATAATTATTTGTAATTTTCCATAAACATGAAAACATCCAGAATATACATGATTCTGGAGATTTCATGCCTCTTGGATAAGATGGGGTGAAGAAAGAAGTGGAAGGAATCATGAAATAAAGAAAACATGAGAAATTTCTAACAAAAAATTCGGCAGCCTAACGGCGCCTCTAAAAATTTCATAAAAACAAGATTGATGAGAGGATTGGAATATCTCATCAATCATACAAAATTTGGATTGTAAGGGAAAATATTTAATGAAATATCCCAACAAAAGACAAAGGGAAAGGAAGAGAATAACATAAAATGGAAGGAAAGAATGAAAATGAAAGAGGATGTTTACCTCTTGATCTCTTCTCCTTGAGATCCTTCTTAAGGGCTTTGATTTTGGTCTTTTGGTGAGACCAGCAGCTCTAGGACGTGGGGAAGAAGATTGAGGAGGAAATTTGGCAGAAATTAGACAATGCTCAAGGCTTGAGAGGTGTGGGAGGAAGAGGGGAGTGAGGGTGGTATTTATAGTGGAGGAGGGGAGGTATTTTAGATTATTTTAATTATTATGATAATATTTTTATCAAGACTATGAATAATATCAAATCAAGTGGCCTTAATTAGTGAAAATATCATGTGATTTCGAAGAAAGTGGCCTTGCATCACTTATGATGTCATAAATAGTGCATTTTTACTGATAAATTGATTATACGGTATTTTACCGTATTTCACTATTCACCGAAAATTCAAGAGTTTCCGAAAAATACCAAAAATTTACCCCAACCATTTTTCGACGTGTAGAATTCAAAAATGAACTCCATTTTTCAAAAATAATTTTCTAAATATTATTAATTTAATTTTAAAATAAGGTCACAGTTAATTCGAAAAATAAAAAAATTGAAGTGCAATTAGTTTTATGTGACATTGGAAAATTAATTAAGATCCCATTATCCTATTGCCATGGGAAAATAAAATAATATTATTATTTACTATTCATGAGGTCATATTACTATTCATATTACTATTCATAAGGGCATGTTACTATTCACCAAAAAAAACACGTTTGTTCCATCAGACTCGAAATAACATACTGAACACAATTGTAGATGATAGTTTCTTGAAATTCAAAACATAGAAGAAATAAAATTATGTTTAAAGGATACTTATAAATATATACCTTAAACAAAATTTCAAGCATTTTCAATTTATTTTTAGAAAACCTTGGGATGTTACAATTAAAGTGGAAAGTTATAGATAAATATTATATGAAAACCATTATAGCTAAGGTCCAATGTTTTTTTGTATTTGATGGGTATCATCACGTGTTTTTATAATTTCTCATGAACGTTTAATACACTAATCAAATAATATGTATGGGAGTCTGATTCTTTACGGATGATGAATTTGAAGATAATTTCATGGAACTATAGAGAAATTTAGTCCATGCATATATAATCACATTAAAATACCATATAGAGATATTTCTCATTTTAAAATAATTAACTAAATAAGGGAAAAAGATGTATTATTTTTTATAATAATATGTTTTGTGATTTTCTCTACATTCCATTAAAAGATCAGGATAAAAATTAAATAATACATGGATTGATGTTCATAGTAGTAATTTTTTAAAAATGAAATGAATGGATTATATTTAAAGATAATAGTTTGATATATATACTGGTCATATAGTTTAAAGAATTTATTCACACAAAATAGTTAAATATTAATTTTAGATGGTAATTGGAGTTGATGAAAAATTATGACTACTCAATACATTATTACTTTAGAAAGGGATAAAATGTGGCTATTAACTTATTTAAATAGGATGAAACTACCTAATCTATATTGATGATCACAAAATATCCAATATCTTGTGGATTTTAAAATGATGGAACTTGAAAACATGAATAATGAGAAGAAATATTATAATTTTCAACTGATTTTTAATCTATCTATTCCTGTAAATTTTAATGTATCACATAATGATGTTTTAGAGTGATATAATTTTTGTTATAACTTAAGTGTTTTTATTGGATAAATATAATATTTAATAATAATCTATTCTTCAAAGAAGTATGAATATAGATAGGGACTATAAATATAATTTCTAGTGGGATAATATGAAGAGACATGTTATAGATTTTGTATCTCAGTGATATATATGCCAAAAATGTAATGATTATAAGTAATTGTATTAGTGGATTTCACAAACATTACCCATAGTAGTATGTGAATATGAAATAACAACATATATTTCATCATAGGAATCCTAAAAAATCTAAATAGGATAGTGATATTTGGATTTTAGTTGATCACCTTATAAATTCAATACATATCAATTATCTTGGATAATATTCCCCTCATAATATTGATACATTGACAAACATGAATGGTTATATAAATTACAAAATTCCATTTAATCTAATCAATATATGAGGTTTACATCAATTTTAAAGAGAAGTCTTCAGCTAGACCTGGATATAATGTTGTGTTATAGTATGTTTTATAAACCTCGGATAGATTTTCAGTTTTATAAAACCATTAAAACCCAATAGGATATGGAAGGAACCTGTTATTGAAGATTTAAAATTTATTTTAGATCAATACCTTCCTAACATTGAATTATATTATAAAAGTAGCCTTCACTATAGAATTCATATATTTCCATAAAAACCATTATGTTTGGATGTCTGACATGCTAGGATGAATTTTGAAAACAAATATCAAATGAGAAATGAGGTAGGTGAAAAAATGGTAGATAAATCCACATTCATTTTTCATCACATTGGGACATTCATATTTAATAAAATAGTTTTACTAAAAATTTCTAGAAAATTCATGATTTCAACATTTGTTAGAAGTTATTCCTTTGAAGTTATCAATTGAATAACTTTATTATATTTGAAAAGAAAAGATTTATGAGACAAAAGAATACTATAATCTTAGATATTTTTTTATTGAAAGGGGATGATATCTTATCACATAGCCCTACAGCCATAATTACCTAAAGTTTATGATGTGTTCAATGAATCTATTCTACGAAAGTACATACATTATCCTTAAAATATATTGCATTATTATACCATACCATTGTAAAAGGATATTTCACTTGATGAAAAATGTTATAATTAATGGATGGTAGAGATAATGTGTTGTAGAATATTAATAATCTCAAAATTAATGTTCACTAAAGGATTAAAAAAATCATGTAAGCTAAATGGGAACCCAAGGATTTGATAAAAAATAATTATAGTAATTTATTCATCAGGATTATCAAATTTCAAGTTTGAAAATCATTTTAAGGGTACTGTAATATAACCCCTATAGAATTTAATTGTATTCCTTTGGAATAAATTTAATGTGTTCTATATCTTGATTTATATGGATCCTTGGGTCAAAATAAACCAAAATAAATTATGAAATTTATAACATATTGTTTTGATCGATAGGTATGAATTTGATTAAAAAATTTAAAATGCTTATATAGAAATGTATTTCAAAATTAATAATATTTGTTAAATCCTATGAAATAGTCAATTAAATATTTAATAAAATTATTTCATGACAGAGATGAATCATTTTTGGAAAAAATGCAGGTTTTATTATTGTTATAAATTTTTAAATAAACACTTATATTTATACCCCTTAACAAATAATTTTAATTGTATTTATTAATAGTGAATGAATATTCATCCATGTGGTTTTTATCTACATGATTAGAATAAAATAAAATAAATCGATCGTAAAAATAGTTCTTTCTTCTGAAAACTAATTTTATTTAGAAAATATTTATTTGTTATAATAAATTAAATATATCAAAATATATTGATAATTTTAATGAATTATGTATATCATAAACTGAATAAAATATTTTTGCATTCTAATAAAAGAAATTTCTTATTATGGATGATGTATGGATGAAATAAAAACTGATTTATTCAAAATATCCTAATCTATTTACTAAATTAAGTCATTGAAATCATCATCTCTTATCTTATTAGCCCAAAATAAAAACCTAATGAATATAATAATAAAAAAACTCCTCTCATTCACTTATAACTACCACCCCTAACTTCCCATTATCCACACACCTCTTAAACACTGATGCCAGTCAGAATTCTTCCCAATTCCATTCCATATATTCTTCCCAACATTCACACAATTTTTGTCTCAATTTATGACCAATCCCATGTTCCTTAAAGTGTTTCTTAAGGATATTAAAGTCAAGAGTAAAAATTATTCTTTCTATTTTAAATCCATTATTTCTTCTACCATATCCACACCTCTCCAATCCAAAATAGCATGATAAATACATTATCAGATATATAGTATAATTTAATTATGTTAATGGAATGTCCTTCATTAAATCCCTTCACTTTTTCTTTTTTACTAAAAATTTAAACATTATCCATAACTTCTTGATTCACCACATTCGTGGAAAATTTATTTTTTTTCATTATTGCATTCAACGATAGTCATAAAACTATCCTTCGTGAACATTTGGTCTCACCCTAATTCCATCATATTGTGGATTAGATTATAATCCAATGGAGGTCTCTAAAATAACTGGTAATTGTTTTCCACGACAGTTTCATATTTTATTTCTTCATATACACCTTCAAAAAATTATAAATTATAGACTATTTAAACCAATATCATCAATATATTAATATATTATTATGATTATGGTAAATTTTTTTCGACCGCTATTTTAAAAAATTGTAAATGGAAGTGCTTCTCTTGTGTATCCATGGACTACTATTTCCATGATGAGATGTGATTAATTTTCAATAAAATACTATCATTTATAGTTATAATGATCGAATTATATAATATATATTATATCGGTTTTGTTACAAAGGTTATGTAATGTTTAATTATTATGTACCGTACTTTTTTTCCATCCATAAAAATTATGAAACATCACTTGTGAGTAGTTATGAACTACCACCACCAAAAAGAGATGTAATTAATTTTTCAATAATTATTTATATGCATCATTATGATTTGGTGTATAATTACTAATTATGATATTTATATCATGATTAATATTTGTATATGATATATCATTTATCAAAATTTAAGGACCATAATTCATAGATCCAAACAGACATGAAAAAATAATGTGGTCATCACATGAAATAATGATGATATTTAATGACTATTAATGAAACCGTATCTAGAATTATAAGTATGAATATATTTAAATTATTTAATTATAATAAAATTAAATTAATTATTTATAATACTAACTTTTATTAAAAATAATTTCATACATTAGGTATTAGTTTATGTTATAATATAACTAGTCATCTTTATTTTTTATGCTAAATTTTTTTTTATGGTGAAATTCTATGATCTATCTCTCAAAAATCTAATCTCATTTAGTATCCTCTAGTTATATATAGATATTTCATGTTTTTATAAATTTTTATCTCTTTAAAAACAAAAATGTCTACAAGAATGTATTTATGGTAAATTTAATTTATTTCTATTTGGTTCTAAATATTATTATTCCATATCAAAATTTTCTTTAAAATATTTTTCATAATATTTTCACTATTCTCAAGTGAATATATAAATTCATTTTTAACGAAGTTTTATATTCTAAGAATATTTGAAAATAAATATTCTTATCATTTAACAAATATGTTACCTTTTACTAATTTGTTGAAAAAATCATTATTTTAATGTAGACTACATGAATTAATTTTATATCATTCATGACTACTAATTACATTCATATTTTATTTACATGTTTACATGTTAAATATAAAATAAAATATTTTCCCCTAATACTAAAAAAGTATGTTAGATTTCAAATATGTGATCTGATGATGAAAATGGAATTTTCCCCATGAAATTTTCCTACTACATTTTAATAGTCTTTTAATATATGAAAACAATAACTCGTTTTACATATAGTTCATTAATTAGATGATCAAATGATATCATTATTATTCTTTAGATTGACATCTTATGATAAAAACCATTATATATTAATGAAACCCATTTTCTTATTTTTGTGTCAATCCTAGAGAAATGATAATTTTTTCATGATATTATAGAATATATATGAATTGATTATGATTTTGTGATTAATGGATATTTTCTATGCCTCTAATGAATTGGGTATTGATTTATGTTTTATGAGACCAAAACTAGGTACATTGGTGGTTATACTGAGCCTAAAAGAGGTTATATGAGAGACTATCCCAAGAGAAATTGATGGAATACTAGAGGTTTTAATGAATCCCCAAAAGGGTAAAAGAGAGGTTATTCATATCCAAAATGAGGGTATAAGTGTGACTATTCCATACATGATGTAGGTACAATGGTGGTTATCATAATCCAACATGTGAGGAATGTCTTAGTTTCTAAACTTGACTTATGATTTCTATGTTTATGATTATACTGCACTTTTTATGCCACTATCTATGACATGTTCTCATTATAAATATTTAATCACTTTGATCATGAACTATTATTCTTATATAAATCATATCTTCCACAATACCAAATCAATATGTCAATATTATGATATAAAATATATTGTGAATTATTTGAAAATTTCATAATCATATTCACATACACTTATACTAATGTTATCCATATATATGTTAATTTATTTTT
Source organism: Viscum album (assembly GCA_963277665.1). Taxonomy (NCBI): domain Eukaryota; kingdom Viridiplantae; phylum Streptophyta; class Magnoliopsida; order Santalales; family Viscaceae; genus Viscum; species Viscum album. The sequence continues at coordinate 373,093,038 of OY728134.1, forward strand.
ATCTTCAATGATTCTATTTAACAAGAATATGAGAGCAGAATTTCTTTCATTACCTCTCACTAGTTTATAATTAAATGTTTAATTATGATATTACTATGAAGTATGATATGTGAGAATATTATTATTGTAGATATCATAGATATTTCATGAAATAAAAATATTATGTATCTATTCTTAAAATAAAATAAACCTTTATGGTTTTGAGGTAGGTATTAAAATTTGGTGCATTGAACATTTATATGAAATAATAAAATATTTATATATGTTATGGTTGCATCACCTCTGTGTGTTTTAGGGAAGGGTTTGTAAATTTCTATAGAATATTTTGAGATTGATTTTTTTAAATCTTGTGGACATGTCAATGTATATTATTACATCATGAATAATTGGTAAGTAATATATTGTTTTGTTTTCATAGAAAATAATAACATTGACTGGATATTATAATGAGGATGCAGTAGTGTTCGAGATGATCCTAGGGGTATCAAATCTAAAATTTTTAGATTGGGTAATAGATTTATCATCACTATTGAAAGTTGAGTGGGAAAATTACTTAACACTTTGATAGATAATCCTGAGGAATATGATTACGTTAATTAATATTTTTACTATGATCTGTAATAACATATTTAAGTATATATTATCTAGGAATGACATGGGATTAACATTATATTTCATTGGTCAAAAATAATTTGTCTTGGTTTTTAATAAATTATCATGATTATATGATTACTCACTATGACTATTATTTTTCTCTCAATATGATTTTTGGTTTCAATCATTGGTTAAAACAATGATGAATCATGTTAGTTCTAAATATGACTAAGAATTGAATTATTTTTTCCTGAGAAATATAATTTTATGAGAGTTAGAATGTAAAGATTTTTTTATATTATTAAAAAAATCACATTCCATGAAACATAATTATCTTGAAAATGAGAAAATTTGGGAAAACATACTGTTTATTCCATTATGAAGAAAAAACCACTTTATTTTAGTGAGTCCAATAATCCACTAATTAATAATACATTGGTCAGTATTACTAAAATTATATTTTCTATTATCCAATGTAAAGGCCAAGAAAATTTAATTTTTTATATTTAATTTGGAGATAAAAAATTATATCAAAAGTCGTAATTTTTTATGAACAAGGAAAATTAATAAGAAATTAACTATATTGTAAGGGATGAGTTTAAAAGTTTTTATTCCAACAAGTAAATTTCTAAAATACATTTTATGAATATGAAGAATAAATTACATGATCTAAATTAGATGTATTATTAATCCATTATTACTTATTATTAAAATATTATAAGACATTCAAGGAACACTCATGTTTTTACCGTTTAAACTAAAAGTAATATTGATCAAATATTTTATGGATTAAAATTAATTCTCATATAGTCTCCATAAGATAATTATATAGATCTGATGAAATCATTCAATTTTTAATCATTGTATAAATAGTGGTTGTAATAAATAATAGCTCTCAAGGTTTTGGTAAGAAAATTATTTTTTGTGTTCAGAGGAAAGTTTAATAACAAATACTATAGAAGGAAGAAGACAAGTCTTTTTTGTTTTGATGTGTTGAAACAAACATGGAGTAAGTTCTATTAAGCGGAGTAGAAAATTCCTTACCAGTTTAATTGTTGTTCAACTAGAAATAAAATATGAATGTAAATTGAATAGGATACTTAATTAGGATATTAGAGAGAAATCTCCACAGAAAGAAGCACCCATAATCTAAGGTTTTAAATGAAATTAGAACAAGAATTACGTTATCATGTGCAAAACATTGAGGCTTCATAATGATGATCGATCTCAGAAACCTCTTATTAGTAGTGATTCAAGTAAATCTCATTTAATAAATATTTTTTTTTGTGGGTTATCAGAACGAAGAGGTCAAAGGTAAACATAATTTAAACTCTGAAACTCTAAATGTCTTATTTTATTGTGGTTACATCCATTATTTATGTCTGATTAATTTTTTAAGTGTATAAAATAACAACATCAATGATTATATATTGAATTAGCAATGAAAACACCTAAATTTGTGATGGCCATGTATTATTTCAATGATTCTTCCTCAATATGTTTTTGTAGTAACATGATTCCTAAAAATCTTATCCTTCTCCTTGTAGTTAAATATTATTTTATATAAGGAATGGATTGTCTCTGTCGTTATATATCACATATAAATTTCAAATGGAGGGATGTAAAATTTCATATTCTGAATAGAAAATTAATTAATTATTGGTTTCATGAAAAATATGTGCATCCAATAGGAATTACATCCATTTTATCGGTATTAATAAATATTAATAAGGGTTATTTATCTTAGATGGATGTGGATAATAAAATTGATGATATTCATATTTTACAAGAGATAGTAATTTTCATTCAAAATAGTTTCCTATTATTACTCCATATCATGAATAATTGATTCTAATAGATCTCATTTTCGGCACTCCATATATTTCAAATTATTTATATTTAATAAATACAATTCATTTATAGAAATCCTAAAAGAAACTAATAGAGAATATTTATTATGGATTCATTTGTCTATGGTAATCACTCTATGTTGTACCACTTTTTTTATAAGAATAATATTGGATCAATGTGAATCTGTTTTGATTTTTAGAAACACAATAACACAATCACTGAGAATATGTAACCTTTACCTTATATTGGTGTTTTATTCACCAAATTTGACGGGGTAACTACTTCTAGAAGATTAAATTTCATTTTAGACATTATATATTGATGTAAAAAAGTGAATACATGTGTAAGACCTTATTCAATGCGATGTATTGAAACTATGATTTTATAGTGAATCCATTCAGACGAAAAAAATTACCCTACCATCAATATGGATTTATTAAAACATAGTATTTAGATATTAACTCAATAAATTTCTGGTAGTAATTATTTAATATATACTTATATACTCCATGTTTAAGTAAGAGAATGATGATCACATAGAATTATATTGAATACCTATGGGAAGGGAAGAATATATTCCAAATTAGATAATTTTGAATTATTGTTGTAGAAATTTTAATTCAATAGCTATATAATTTTAATTTAGTTTATATTAGTGGGCCCATTAAATAAGAAATTTATAGATAAATTTTCTATAAAAACCATTATAGCTAAGGTCCAATGTTTTTTCGTATTGGATGGGTATTATCACGTGTTTTTATAATTTCTCATGAAAGTTCAATCCACTAATCAAATTAATATATAAGGGAGTTTAATTCATTACTTATGATGAATGTGAAGATAATTTCAAGAAACAATAGAGAAATTTATTCCCTCCATATATAATCACATTAACATACCAGAAATAAAAAATTTTAATTTCAAAATTATTAACTAAATAAGGTACTAAGATGCATAATTTTATATAATAATATGTGTTGAGATTTTCTTTGCATCAATTAATAGATCAGGATAAAAAATAATTGATACATGAATTGATGTTCATAGTTGTAATTTTTTAATAATAATATGAATTCATTATATTTCAAGAGAATAGTGTGATATATATACTGGATATATAGTTTAAATAATATATTCACACAAAATAGTTAAATATTAATTTTAGATGATAATTGGAGTTGATGAAAAATTGTGACTACTCAATACATTATTTCCTTAGAAAGGGATAAATTGTGACTATTACATTATGTCAAAAGGATGAAACTACCTAATCTATATTGAGGATCACAAAATATCTAATATATTATTGATTTTAAAATGATGGAACTTGAAAACATGAAAAATGGGAAGAAATAATATAATTTTCAACTGATTTCTAATCCATCTATTCATTTATATTTTAATGTTTCACATAATGAAGTTTTAGAGTGATAAAATTAGTGTTATAACATGTCAAGTTTTTTTTTGGATAAATATAATATTTAATTATTATCTATTCGTCAAGGAAGTATGAATATCGATAGGGACATTAAATATAATTTCTATATAACATCCCGCCTTTTTATAACATAAACATTCATTACATTACACATAATTGAGGATCTTTAAGGTCTAGTGTCTTGGAAACCAGGAAGATAAAACATGAAAACAACATAAAGCATTCTTCATAAACACTTGAAAGTCTTCTCCTTAATTTAATCCTAGGTTCATTACCGCATCTCATAACCTGGGGACATACATCACAAGAAAGGGTGAGCAGAAGGCCTAGTAAGGAAAACAAGAGGAACATTTTACATGTGAACTTGATATACTTCAATAAGGACATGAAAAGAACTTTAAGGCATGAGAAAGAAATCATGAGTCATTCCATAATAAAAATAACATTTTTCATAACTTGAAAATGTGGCTACATCATTTAACATAGACAATCATGAACATATCACCAAGGTCCATCCCCAAGGTGTCATTTGAAAACTACAAAGGTTATTCACCAAGGAATCGTGAAAATTGTAATCTCTAGTGGTTACATCATTACCCAATGCATTGGAGCGCTATCAGGGCGCAGCCTTAATTTGTCTTTATTATCATGTGAGCCACATATATCATCATCAAACATTTCATAAATAACCGATATATCATAAAATAAATATGTTTCATTTCATAATCATAACGTTTTAAAAACTGTTTTAAAGACATGATCTTTACATCACTTTAAACCCACGGAAAGGGAAAGCGGGTCTCATGTATGTAAATACCAGAATTTAAAATGGAACATTTTGATATATATGTAAATACCCTTGTAGAAATAAGAGCTTTTAGTATTCCCTTTATAACATAAAATAATTTTGAGAAAAGAGAGAGGCAATTTGAGACGAAAATTCTGCAGCATAACAGCTATGTTATAAGGTTTTAGAAAACATTGAAAAGAGAGGGGACATGGATCACCCACTCATAAATGATCCATAAAACAGTAGGGGGATAGAATATAAGAAATTTAATAACATGGTAATGAAATTTTAAAGATATACCATATGAAATGAAAAACATGGAAGTGAGACAAAACAAGATTTCTCTTATGAAAATTCTGCAGCCTAACGGCGTCACTTAACTTCAATAAAAAAAGACTTGAAAAGATCAAATAGGTTCTCCCATCATATGATCATAAGATATCAGTATGATAGATATGGAGATCATACCCCAAAATAATAAAAAGTAACTTGAAATATGTGACATGAAAATCGAACATGAAAAATGAGAAAGGTGAAATGATCACTTAAAAATTCGGCAGCCTAACGGCGTCACTTAAACTTTCATAAACCGAAATGATGAGAGTAAGAGGGGATCTCTCATCTTATAAACATGAAAGTTCAGTAAGAGGAATATAAAAGAACATCCTCTCACATAATAACATGGAGCATAAAAGGAATGACATAAAAGAGATTACATGAAAAGAAGGAGGGAGGTCGGATCCCTTACCTTAAAACGTGACTCGTGAAACTCAATGTGTTGGACCTTGAGGGCTGGGGGGAACCTAGGGAGGACTCCTTGGGAGGTAAGGAGACCAGAAAATCATTGGGTAAGTGTTGGGAGTGAAAACTAAAGGAGTAAAGGGTGGGTATTTATAGGGAAAGTGAGGGGATAAGGCATTAATGGCCAAGGGACACCTCATTAGTGGTTTTGGCAAAACCATGGGCTTGCCCATGGTATTTTCCCATGGTATTGGCCACTTGGCACACCTCATACCTTATCTTACTATTCATAATTCGAATATATTGAATATATACTTAATACATCATTTAATGATGTCATTAAACACCCGTAACTTAAAAACTATATTTTCACTATTCATCGAAAATTCAACTTCCTCAGAATAATCGCAAAATTTCATCTTAACAAAATATCAATGCTCTGATTTCAAAAATGAAATCAATTTTCTATATATTTTTAATTTTATTTTTAAATAAAAACACTATTCATCGAAAATTCATTTTTATCAGAAAAATCCCCAAAAATTACCTTAAAATAATATCGATGCTCTGAGTTCAAAAATAAGGTCCTTTTTATAAAAATAATTTTCTAATTATTTGTAATTAAATTTTTAATAAAAAAACACTATTCACCCGAAAAAACTAATACTTGAATAATAATTTATGAAACCGTTATTTAACCATTTTATTGAATCACATTACTTAATCAAGGTGCCTAGATTATATTAATAATTTCTTTAAGTGAGATTACTAATCCATTTGGTCACATTAATAATACCAAGAGAAAAAACAATATTCATAATTTACTATTCATCAAAAATTATGTTGATCTTATTAGACTCCAAATTCCTTACTGAACACATTTGTAGAAGACCATTTTTTGAAAATCATTACACATCATTAATTATTTAGGGTTTACATAAATGTTTTAAAATATTCCTTTTTCAAAAATTCATCAATAAAATATATCCTAAAATTATCCGGACAAAAGAAATTCCACAAAAATCACTAAAGGGAGAGATCTCTATTTATTCACCCGAAATGATTACACAAGGAAGCTAGGGTCTCGTCACATAGCCCCTTATAACACCGGCATAAGACCTAAGTGTAAGGTGTGCTATGGTGAGAGAATCTGAGGGAGACTCAGATAACATTGCCCTAGTAGTAATCTCTACTAACTTGAACTTCTCCCGTAGGCATTTCTGTTCAAGCTTGACATGCTGGGGTTCGGCTTGGGCTTGGTCCCAAGTGAAGCCCACAGATACTACCTCATTCCCAAGCTCTGATAAGTGGGCTTCATAAGGGTCGAGTCTACTGGATGAAGCCATCGACTCCTCTTTCTGCATTAACCATTAATATCTTATTAAATCAATAAGAGTAAGTTAATATACTACTCAAAAAGATTGGGTCGTTACATTCTTCCCCCCTTACGAAATTTCGTCCCCAAAATTTATACTTGAGGCCTATTCGAAAAGGTGAGGGTACTTTTGCTTCATTGTTTCCTCAGGCTCCCAAGACGCTTCTTCATATTTATGATTCCACCACAACACTTTCACAAGGAGGGTAGTCTTGTTTCGTAGGACCTTGTCTCTACGGTCCAAGGTCTCCACTGGCTGCTCCTCATAAGAGAGGTCATTTTCCAGTTGTACCACCTCTGGGTTCAGTACATGCTAAGGGTCGGGTATGTACTTCCTCAAAAGAGATACATGAAAGACATCATGAAATTGAGCTAGGTTCGGTGGAAGTGCTAGACAATAGGCCACTGCTCCTATGCGATCAAGGATTTCATAGGGGCCAATGTACCTAGGGATGAGCATACCCTTCTTCCCAAACCGCATGACTCTCTTCCATGGAGAAATTCGAAGGAAGACTTTGTCACCAACACCAAACTACATGTCCCTTCGACGATTTTTAGCATAGCTCTTCTACCGACTCTGCGCAGCCTTTATGTGTTATTGGATGGCATAAACCTGTTCTGTCATTTCTTGCACAAGATCATGCCCAAGAAGCTTTCTCTCACCAGTTTCATCCCAACAAGTAGGAGTTCTACATTGCTTTCTATACAGAGCATCATAGGGTGCCATCTGAATACTCGAATGGAAGTTGTTGTTGTTGGAGAACTCAACTAATGGGAGGTGTTGATCCCATCCACCTTTAAATTCCATTGAGAATAATCTCAGAATGTCTTCGAGTGTCTGAATAGTCCTTTCAGATTGGCCATCAGTTTGAGGATGATAGGGCGTACTAAAATTCAATTCAGTATTCAGAGCATGTTGAAGACTTATCCATAATTTTGATGTGAATCTTGGGTCACGATCAGATACGATGGATAGTGGTACCCCATGCATCCTTACCACTTCCTTCACGTATATCTTGAAAAGCTGATCCAGAGAAAAATCTTCCCGATTAGAGATAAAATGGGCTGTCTTGGTGAGATGGTCCACAATAACCCACATCACATTGTTTCATTTGGATGTTTTCGGGAGACCAGTTACAAAGTCCATAGTGATATTATCCCACTTCCATACTGGTATGGGTAGCGGTTGTAATACCCCCTTAGGAAGTTGTCGTTATTCCTTTACTTGCTGACACACCAGGCAGCTTGTAGTGTAATCAAGAATCTCCCTCTTCATGTTATCCCACCAATAATGATCACGAAGATCTCTATACATATTAGTGCTTCCCGGATGTATAGAGAAAGTAGAGTTATGAGCTTCATCCATCATTTGTTTCTTTATCTCCAGAATAGATGGAACACATAGTCTTCTACGAAATTTAAATACACCTTCTTGATCAATATTGAAATCAGGGAACTTCCCATCCATTACAGCCTCGAACTTCTCCTACAGCAAAGGATCATCTTTTTTATCCTTCTTGATCTTCTCTAGTAATGAAGGTTGAGAAATCATTTGGGATAGGGTTGATGATGTCCCTTTCCTTATAATTCCCATGACCAGTTTTACTAGATCTTTAATCAAGGGATCTCCTAAGATCCTCATTGTTTCCAGAACAACAGGATCTTTCCTGCTTAACGCATCCATGACTTTGTTTTCTCTTCCAGGGTGATAATGTATCGAACAATCATAGTCTTTAATAAGCTCCAACCATCTCCTTTGTCTCATGTTAAATTCTTTCTGTGGGAAAATATACTTTAGACTTTGGTGGTCAGTGTATATATCACATTTCTCCCCATAATGATAGTGCCTCCATATCTTTAGAGAAAAAACAACTGCCGCCAGCTCTATATCATGCGTAGGATAATTTTGCTCATGAATCTTCAACTGTAGAGATGCATAAGAAATTACCTTGTCATTTTTCATGGGGACGCACCCAAGCCCTTTCAGAGATGCATCGATAAAAATAACGAATCCTTCTCCGATAGAGGGTAGTGTTAACACATGTGCAGTAACCAATCTCTTCTTCAGCTCTTGGAAACTTTCCTCACAATCCTTTGTCCAGATGAACTTAACCCCTTTTCGAGTCAACTTGGTTAGTGGATTAGAAAGCCGTGAATATTTTTTCACAAACCTCCTATAATATCCCGCTAAACCAAGGAAACTACAAATCTCAATTACTGTTGTGGGTTGAGGCCACTCCTCCACAACCATTGTCTTTGTAGGGTCAACCGAGATTCCTTCATTGGTTACGATGTGCCCCACGAAAGCCACTTGTTGTAACCAAAACTCACACTTGTTGAACTTCCCAAAGAGCCTCTCCGTCCGTAGAGTTTTCAAAATAACCCTCACATGATCTTCATGCTCCTCATGACTTTTTAAATATATCAAAATATCACCAATAAACACTACCACAAATTTATCAAGGTAGTCCTTAAAGACTCTATTCATCAAATCCATGAAAATAGCAGGAGCATTAGTCAAGACGAAAGGCATAACAGTAAACTCATAATGCCCATATCTTGATCGGAAGTTAGTCTTTGGAATATCTTCCTTCTTCACCCTCAGTTGATGATAACTAGATCGAAGGTCAATCTTAGAGAAGAATTGAGCCCCGCGAAGTTGTTCAAATAAATCCTCAATTCTTGGAAGAGGATATCTGTTCTTCACTGTGATCCCGTTCAGTTCCCTATAATCAATGCATAGCCGCATTGATCTATCCTTCTTCATCACAAAGAGAACTGGTGCTCCTCAAGGAGACACACTCGGTCGGATAAACCCCTTCTCCAACAAGTCTTGGAGTTGTTTCTTTAACTCTTCTAGCTCCACAATTTCCATTCTATATGGAGTCTTTGATATCGGTTGAGACCCATGTACGAGTTCAATGGATAACTCTACCTCTCTTTATGGGGGAGGTCCAGGTAACTCCACAGGAAATACATCCATGTATTCCTGAACAATCAGAACATCTTCTATTTGTATGCTCCCTTTTCCTTATTCATCATCACCGATTAACTCCATAAAGAAAGCTATAGGAGGTGCTTCTAGATAGGGATCAGTTCGGGATATCTCTCCTCGGAAGATAAATGTAGGTCGTTCATTCAAGACTACTGAGATTTCCTTACTTCTGCATTTGATCATAGCATTATACTTTGAGAGACAGTCCATCCCTAGTATAACGTCGAATTCCAACATGGGAATGACTACTAGATTTGCGATAAGATTGTGCTCACTAAAGTAAACACTAGAGTCTCTAAACACTGTTGATGCATGGATAATCCCACTTGGAGTCTTGACTGACAACTCTACCTCAAGAAACTCGGGGATTGATTCTATATTCTTTGCAAACATGGAAGAAATAAAGGAATGCGTAGAACCAGAATCAAATAAAGTACTTGCTAGTTTTGAGAGGACGACAAGAGTACCTGCTACCACATCGTTCGGAAATTCAACTTCAGTTGTTGTGATAGTGAAAGCACGACCTTTCTCCCTTGGCCTCTGCTGAGGTTGATGGTGATTCCCCTCAACTGCCCTCGGATTTGGACATTGATTAGCAAAGTGCCCGAGCTATCCACACTTGAAGCATGTGACTTCGGGTAGGGCCAGAACCATCTTCCCACATTTATTGCATGTGGCATGTTGCATATGCTTTCCACCTCTTTCCTGATCAAAACATCTTCCCAGGCTTGGTTCTAGAGTTCTCTTCTTCTCATTAGATTTGTGAGACCACTGTGTCTCCCCAAACTCTAGTTCAACTTTTATAGCACTTCGAACAATTTCTTCATAGCTATCATAGTCCCTGTTGGCTATATTCTTCCGTAGATGAGGTCGTAGTCCAGCAAAGAATCTATCAACCTTCCGATTAGAGTCCATGACGAAGCTTGAGGTATAATGGGAAATCCTTGTGAAGTTTATCTTGTAGGTTCCAACTGATTCATTCTCCTTTTGCGTCAGCTCGAGAAATACTTTCTCCATTCTCGTTCTCATCGAACGAGGGAAATACTTATTAAAGAATATTCCCGGGAACTCTTCCCACCCCATAGCTTCCATCTCTCCTCATGGCATCGTGTTTTTGATCAGTGAACACCACTGATCAGCTACTCCCTCTAGGAGGTAAACAGAAAGGGTGACTTTTTCTTGTTTCGAACAATGAAGTACAGAAAATATCTTTTCAATGGAGCTTCTCCCTTGTTCCGCAACCAAAGGGTCAGTAGATCCACTGAATGTTGGTGGTCGTTGGCACATGAAGGACTCAACAGAAAGTTGTTCCCTTCGTGGTGAGATTGGCCTCTCAGCTTGATTCAAGTTATTACTCATAACTTGAGTCTGTTGGTTCATCATTTGCATGAATGTTTCCATTCCAGCTTCCATTTGAGAGAAGTTAGCACATGGTGTATTGTGGTCACCATCGGCACGGTTCCTCCCATTGCCCACCATTTTCTAAAAGAATAAAACCTTAGTGAGAAACTTATTTCATTTATGAAACTTTTAACTAAGACTTCATCCTTAGACAATTACACTTTTCTATAATTCCTTCATAATGATTCATAAAAAGCTTGTGATTAACCAAACATATCCCCCAGAGGTGTCATAACCAAGAGTGCAGTAAGGCCCGTTATCGTGCAGTAGTTCCCGTTCGAGTCTAGCTCAAAGCGGTGTTTTCGGGTTTTACCACTATGTACATCTGTGCCAGAGCCGCCTCTACCTGCTCGTATCCAGACAGGGATGTATTTGTTTGATAAACAACTTACTCAATACTTACCAAAAAACCAGGACGTTTTCCTATATTTAATCTTTTCTATAGGGTTCTCCCTAATGTTTTTATATCCTAATTTATTCAACTAACTAAACCATCCTTTGATACCAACTATAGAATCCCGCCTTTTTATAACATAAACATTCATTACATTACACATAACTGAGGATCTTTAAGGTCTAGTGTCTTGGAAACAAGGAACATAAAACATGAAAACAACATAAAGCATTCCTCTTAAACAGTTGAAATTATTCTCCTTAAGTTCATCCTAGGTTCATTACCGCATCTCATAACCTGGGGACATGCATCACAAGAAAGGGTGAGCAGAAGACCCAGTAAGGGAAACAAGAGGAACATTTTACATGTGAACTTGATATACTTCAATAAGGACATGAAAAGAACTTTAAGGCATGAGAAAGAAAGCATGAGTCATTTCATAATAAAAATAACATTTTTCATAACATGAATATGTGGCTACATCATTTAACATAGACAATCTTGAACATATCACCAAGGTCCATCCCCAAGGTGTCATTTGAAAATTACCAAGGTTATTCACCAAGGTATCGTAAAAATTGTAATCTCTAGTGGTTACATCATTACCCAATGCATTGGAGCGCTATCAGGGGACACCCTTAATTTGTATTTATTATCATGTGATACACATATATAATCATCAAACATTTCATAAATAACCCATATAGCATAAAATAAATGTGTTTCATTTCATAATCATAACGTTTTTAAAACTGCTTTAATGACATGATTTTTATGTCCCTTAAAACCCACGGAAAGGGAAAGCGGGTCTCATATATGTAAATCCCAGAATTTAAAATGGAAAATTTTTGATATATATGTGAATAAACTTGTAGAAATAAGAGCATTGAGTATTCACTTTATAACATAAAATAATTTTGAGAAAAGAGAGAGGCATTTTGAGACGAAAATTCTGCAGCATAACGGCTATGTTATAAGGTTTTAGAAAACATTAAAAAGAGAGGGGACATGGGTCACCCACTCATAAATGATCCATAAAACAGTAGGGGGACATAATATAAGCGATTTATGAACATGGTAATGAAATTTGAATGATATACCATATGAAATGAAAAACATGGAAGTGAGACAAAACAAGATTTCTCTTATGAAAATTCGGCAGCCTAACGACGTCACTTAACTTCAATAAAAATAAGATTTGACAAGATAAAATAGGGTCCCTCATCATATGATCATAAGAGATCAGTATTATAGATATGGAGATCATAAACCAACATAATAAAAAGTAACTTGAAAGATGTGACATGAAAATCGAACTTGAAAAATGAGAAGGGTGAAAGGATCACTTATAAATTCGGCAGCCTAACGGCGTCACTTAAATTTTCATAAAACTAAATGATGAGAGTAAGTGGGGATCTATCATCATATAAACATTAAAGGGAAGTATGATTAATATAAATAAACATACTCTCAAATAATAACATGGAGCATAAAATGAATGACATAAAAGAGATTACATGAAAAGAATGAGAGAGGTCGGATCCCTTACCTTAAAATGTGACTCTTGAAACTCAATGTTTTGGACCTTGAGGGATTGGGGGAACCTTGGGAGGACTCCTTGGGAGGTAAGGAGACCAGGAATTCGTTGGGGGAGATTTGGGAGTGAAAACTAAAGGATGAAAGGGTGGGTATTTATAGGGAAAGTGAGGGGACAAGGCATTAATTCCCAAGGGACACCTCATTAGTGGTTTTGGAAAAACCATGGGCTTGCCCATGGTATTTGCCCATGGTATTGGCCACTTAGGACACCTAATACCTTATCTTACTATTCGTAATTCGACCATATTGAATATATACTTAATACATCATTTAATGATGTCATTAAACACATGTAACTTAAAAACTATATTATCACTATTCATCAAAAATTCAACTTTCTCAGAATAATCCCAAAATTTTACCTTGACCAAATATCAATGCTCTGATTTCAAAAATTAAATCAATTTTATAAAAATATTTTTCTAAATATTTTTAATTTTATTTTTAAATAAAAACACTATTCATCGAAAATTCATTTTTTTCAGAAAAATCCCCAAAAATTACCTTAAAATAATATCGATGCACTGAGTTCAAAAATAAAGTTTTTTTAAAAAAAAATAATTTTCTAATTATTTTTAATTAAATTTTTAATTAAAAAACACTATTCACCCTTAAAAACTAATACTTGAATAATAATTTAAGAAACTGTTATTTAACCATTTTATTGAATCATATTACTTAATCAAGGTGCCTAGATTATATTAATACTTTTTTTAAATGAGATTACTAATCCATTTGGTCACATTACTAATCCTAAGGGAAAAACACTATTCATAATTTACTATTCATCAAAAATTAAGTTGATCTTATTAGACTCCATATTCCTTACTAAAAACATTTGTAGAAGACCATTTTTTGAAAGTCATTACACATAATTAATTATTTAGGGTATACATAAATGTTTTAAAATATCCCTTTTTCAAAAATTCATCCATAAAATATATCCTAAAATTATCCGGAGAAAAGAAATTCCACAAACATCACTAAAGGGAGAGATCTCAATTTATTCAACCAAAAGGATTACTAAAGGAAGCTAGGGTCTCGTCACATAGCCCCTTATAACACCGGCATAAGACCTAAGTGTAAGGTGTGCTATGGTGAGAGAATCTGAGGGAGGCTCAGATAACACCGCCCTTTCTTCACAAACCGCATGACTCTCTTCCATGGAGAAATTCGAAGGATGACTTTGTCACCAACACCAAACTGCATGTCCCTTCGACGATTGTCAGCATAGCTCTTCTACCGACTCTGAGCATTCTTTATGTGTTGTTGGATGGAATGAACATGTTCTGTCATTTCATGCACAAGATCAGGCCCAAGAATCTTTCTCTCACCAGTTTCATCCCAACAAGTTGGAGTTCTACATCGCTTTCTATACAGAACTTCATAGGGTGCATCTGAATACTCGAATGGAAGCTGTTGTTGTAGGAGAAATCAACTAATGGGAGGTGTTGATCCCATACACCTTTAAATTCCATTGAGCATAATCTCAACATCTCTTCGAGTGTCTGAATAGTCCTTTCAGATTGGCAATCAGTTTGAGGATGATAGGCCGAACTAAAATTCAATTCAGTATTCAGACCATGTTGAAGACTTCTCTAGAATTTTGATGTGAATCTTGGGTCACGATCAGATACAATGGATAGTGGAACCCCATGCAGCCTTACCACATCCTTCACGTATATCTTGGCAAGCTGATCCAGAGGGAAATCTTCCCGAATAGAGATAAAATGGGCTGTCTTGGTGAGACGGTCCACAATAACTCATATCACATTGATTCCTTTGGATGTTTTCGGGAGACCAGTTACAAAGTCCATAGTGATATTATCCCAAATCCATACTGGTATGGGTAGCGGTGGTAATACCCCCTTAGGATGTTGTCATTCTGCCTTTACTTGCTGACAGACCAGACACCTTGTAGTGAAATCAGCAATCTCCCTCTTCATGTTATCCCACCAATAATGATCACGAAGGTCTCTATACATATTAGTGCTTCCCGGATGTATAGGGAAAGTAGAGCAATGACCTTCATCCATCAGTTCTTTCTTTATCTCTGGAATAGACGGAACACATAGTCTTGTACGAAATTTCAATACTCCATCTTGATCAATATTGAAATCAGGGAACTTCCCATCCTTTACAGCCTCAAACATCTCCTACAGCAAAGGATCTTCTTTTTGAGCCTCCTTGATCTTCTCTAGTAATGAAGGTTGAGAAATCATTTGGGATAGGGTTGATGATGTCCCTTTCTGTATAATTCCGATGTCCAGTTTTACTAGATCTTTAATCAAGGGATCTCCTAAGATCCTCATTGTTTCCAGAACAACATGATCTTTCCTTCTTAACGCATCCGCGACTTTGTTTTCTCTTCTAGGGTGATAATGTATTGAACAATCATAGTCTTTAATAAGTTCCAACCATCTCCTTTGTCTCATGTTCAATTCGTTGTGTGTGAAAATATACTTTAGACTTTGGTGGTCAGTGTATATATCACATTTCTCCCAATAATGATAGTGCCTCCATATCGTTAGAGCAAAAACAACTGCCGCCAGCTCTAGATCATGCGTAGGATAATTTTTCTCATGAATCTTCAACTGTCGAGATGCATAAGCAATTACCTTGTCATTTTGCATGAGGACACCCCCAAGCCCTTTCAGATATGCATCGCTAAAAATAACGAATCCTTCTCCGATAGAGGGTAGTGTTAACATAGGTGCAGTAACCAATCTGTTCTTCAGCTCTTGGAAACATTCCTCACATTCCTCTGTCCAGATGAACTTAACCCCTTTTTGAGTCAACATGGTTAGTGGATTAGAATTCCATGAAAAGTTTTTCCCAAACCTCCTATAATATCCCGAGAAACCAAGGAAACATTGAATCTCAGTTACTGTTGTGGGTTGAGGCCACTCCTCCACAACCACTGTCTTTGCAGGGTCAATCGGGATTCCTTCATTGGTTACGATGTGCCCCATGAAAGCCACTTGGTTTAACCAAAACAAACACTTGCTGAACTTCCCAAAGAGCCTCTCCTTCCGTAGTGTTTTCAAAATAACCCTCAGATGATCTTCATGCTCCTCACGACTTTTTGAATATATCAAAATATCATCAATAAAAACTACCAAAAAGTTATCAAGGTAGTCCTTAAAGACTCTATTCATCAATTCCATGAAAATAGAAGAGCATTAGTCAATACGAAAGGCATAACACTAAAATCATAATGCCCATATCTTGATCAGAAGGCAGTCTTTGGAATATCTTTCTTCTTCACCCTCAGTTGACGATAACCAGATCGAAGGTCAATCTTAGAGAAGAATTGAGCCCCGCGAAGTTGGTCAAATAAATAAACAATTCTTGGAAGAAGATATATGTTCTTCACTGTGATCCCGTTATGTTCTCTATAATCAATGCATAGCCGCATTGATCCATCCTTCTTCTTCACAAATTGAACTGGTGCTCCCCAAGGAGACACACAGGGTCGGATAAACCCCTTCTCCAAAAATTCTTAGAGTTGTTTCTTTAACTCTTCTAGCTCCACATTTTCCATTCAATATGGAGTCATTGATATCGGTTGAGACCTAGGTACGAGTTCAATGGAGAACTCTACATCTCTTTCTGGGGGAGGTCCAGGTAACTCCACAGGAAATAAATCCATGTATTCCTGAACAGTCAGAACATCTTCTATTTTTATGCTCCCTTTTCCTTCTTCATCATCACCAATTAACTCCATAAAGAATGCTATAGGAGGTGCTTCAAGATAGGGATCAGTTCGGGATATCTCTCCTCGGAAGATAACGGTAGGTCATTCATTCAAGACTACTGAGATTTCCTTACTTCTGCATTTGATCTTAGCATTATACTTTGAGAGACAGTCCATCCCTAGTATAATGTCGAATTCCAACAGGGGAATGGCTACTAGATTTGAGATAAGATTGTGCTCACTAAAGTAGACACTAGAGTCTCTAAAGACTGTTGATGCATGGATAATCCCAGTTGGAGTCTTGACTGACAACTCTAACTCAAGCAACTCAGGGATTCATTCTATATTCTTTGCAAACATGGAAGAAATAAAGGAATGCGTAGAACCAGAATCAAATAAAGTACATGCTAGTTTTGAGAGGAAGACAAGAGTACCTGCTACCACATAGTTCGGAAATTCAACTTCAGTTGTTGTGATCGCGAAAGCACGACCTTGCTCCCTTGGCCTCTGCTGAGGTTGATGGTGATTCCCCTCAACCGCCCTTGGATTTGGACATTGATTAGCATAGTGCCCGAGCTATCCACACTTGAAGCATGTGACTTCTGGTAGGGCCAGAACCATCTTTCCTCTGTCGTTAGTGTTGGGAAGTTGAGGCTTCACATCACTACGACAATTCCGAGAAATATGGCCTTCTTTTACACACCTATAACACTTACCACTTCCGATCAAGCATTTCCCCGAATGTTTCTTCCCACATTTATTGCATTTGGCATGTTTCATATGTTTTCCACCACTTTCCTGATCAAAACTTCTTCCCAGGCTTGGTTCTAGAGTTCTCTTCTTCTCATTAGATTTGTGAGACCACTCTGTCTCCCCAAACTCTAGTTCAACTTTCATAGCACTTCGAACAATTTCTTCATAGCTATCATAGTCACTGTTGGCTATATTCTTCCATAGATGAGGTCGTAGTCCACCAAATAATCTATCAACCTTCCCATTAGGGTCCATGACGAAGCTTGAGGTATAACGGGAAAGCCTTGTGAAGTTTATCTTGTAGTTTCCAACTGATTCATTCTCCTTTTTCTTCAGCTCGAGAAATTCTTTCTCCATTCTCGTTCTCATCGAATGAGGGAAATAATTATTATAGAATATTCCCTGGAACTCTTCCCACCCCATAACTTTCATCTCTCCTCGTGGCATCGTGTTTTTGATCAGTGAACACCACTAATCAGCTTCTCCCTCTAGGCGGTAAACATAAAGGGTGACATTTTCTTGTTTCGAACAATGAAGTATATAAAATATCTTTTCAATGGAGCTTATCCATTTTTCCTCAACCAAAGGGTCAGTAGATCCACTGAATGTTGGTGGTCATTGGCGCATAAAGGACTCAACAGAAAGTTGTTCCCTTTGTGGTGAGATCAGCCTCTCAACTTGAATCAAGTTATTACTCATAACTTGAGTCAGTTGGTTCATCATTCTCATGAATGTTTCCATTCCGGCTTCCATTGGAGGGACGTCAGCACATGGTGTATTGTGGTAACCATCGGCATGGTTCCTCCTATTGCCCGACATTTTCTAAAAGAATAAATCCTTAGTGAGAAACGTATTTCATTTATGAATCTTTTAACTACGACTTCATGCTTAGACAATTACACTTTTCTATAATTCCTTCATAATGATTCATAAAAAACTTGTGATTAACCAAACATATCCCCCGGGAGTGTCGTAACCAAGAGTGTAGCAAGGCCCGTTATCTCGCACCAGTTCCCATTCGAGACTAGCTCTAAGCGGTGTTTTGGGGTTTTACCCCTATGTACATCTGTGCCAGAGCCGCCTCTACCTGCTCGTATCCAGACAGGGAAGTATTTGTTTGATAAACCACTTACTCAATACTTACCAAAATACAAGGAAGTTTTCCTATATTTAAACTTTTCTATAGGGTTCTCCATAAAGTTTTTATATCCTAATTTCCAAAAATAAATAAACCATCCTTTGATACCAACTATAGCATCCCGCCTTTTTATAACATAAACTTTCATTACTTTACACATAACTGAGGATCGTTATGGTCTAGTGTATTGGAAACCAAGAACATAAAACATGAAAAAAACATAAAGAATTATTCTTAAACACTAGAGAGTCTTCTTCTTAAGTTCATCCTAGTTTCATTACCGCATCTCATAACCTAGGGACATACATCACAAGAAAGGGAGAGCAGAAGGCCCAGTAAGGGAAACAAGAGAAACATTTTACATGTGAACTTGATATACTTAAATAAGGACATGAAAAGAACTTTAAGGCATGAGAAAAAAATCATGAGTCATTTCATAATAAAATTTTTTTTTTCACAACATGAAAATGTGGCTACATAATTTAACATATACAATCATGAACATATCACCAAGTTCCATCCCCAATGTTTAATTTGAAAATTACCAAGGTTATTCACCAAGGTATCATGAAAATTGTAACCTCTAGTGGTTACATCATTACCCAATGCATTGGAGCGCTATCAGGGTGCACCCTTAATTTGTCTTTATTATCATGTTAGCCACATATATCATCATCAAACATTTCATAAATAACCCATATATCATAAAATAAATGGGTTTCATTTCATAATCATAACGTTTTAAAAACTGCTTTAAAGACATGATCTTTACGTCACTTTAAACCCACAGAAAGGGAAATCGGGTCTCATGTATGTAAATCCCAGAATTTTAAATGGAACATTCTGATATATATGTGAATATACTTGTAGAAATAAGAGCTTTGAGTATTCACTTTATAACATAAAATAATTTTTAGAAATGAGAGAGGCATTTTGAGACGAAAATTCTGCAGCATAACGGCTGTGTTACATGGTTTTAGAAAACATTGAAAAGAGAGGGGACATAGGTCACCCACTCATAAAAGATCCTTAAAACAGTAGGGGGACAAAATATAAGGGATTTAAGAACATGGTAATGATATTTGAAGGATATACCATATGAAATGAAAAACATGGAATTGACACAAAACAAGATTTCTTTTATGAAAATTCGGCAACCTAACGACGTCACTTAACTTCAATAAAAAAGATTTGACAAGATAAAATAGGGTCTCTCATCATATTATCATAAGAGATATGTATTATAGATATGGAGATCATACCCCAACCTAATAAAAAGTAACTTGAAAGGTGTGACATGAAAATCGAACATGAAAAATGAGAAGGGTGAAAGGTTCACTTAAAAATTCGGTAGCCTAACGACGTCACTTAAACTTTAATAAAACGAAATGATGAGAGTAAGAGGGGATATCTCATCATATAAACATGAAAGGGAAGTAATAGTAATATAAAAGAACATCCTTTCACATAATAACATGGAGCATAAAAGGAATGACATAAAAGAGATTACATGAATTGAAGGACAGAGGTCGGATCCCTTACCTTATAATGTTACTCTTGAAACTCAATGTTTTGGACCTTGAGGGATTGGGGGCACCTTGGGAGGACTCCTAGGGAGGTAAGGATACCAGAACATCGTTGGGGGAGAGTTGGGAGTGAAAACTAAAGGAGGTACAGGTGGGTATTTATAGGGAAAGTGAGGGTACAAGGCATTAATGGCCAAGGGACATCTCATTAGTGGTTTTGGAAAAACCATGGGCTTGCCCATGGTATTTGCCCATGGTATTGGCCACTTGGGACACATCATACCTTATCTTACTATTCATAATTCTACCATATTGAATATATACATAAAAGATCATTTAATGATGTCATTAAACACTCGTAACTTAAAAACTATATTTTCACTATTCATCAAAAATTCAACTTTCTCAGAATAATCCCAAAATTTCACCTTAACCAAATATCAATGCTCTGATTTCAAAAATGAAATCCATTTTATAAAAATAATTTTATAAATATTTTTAATATAATTTTTAAATAAAAACACTATTCATCGAAAATTCATTTTTTTCAGAAACATCCCCAAAAATTACCTTAACATAATATCGATGCTCTGAGTTCAAAAATAAATTCCTTTTTATAAAAATAATTTTCTAAATATTTTTAATTAAATTTTTAATTCAAAAACACTATTCACCCGAAAAAACTAATACTTGAATAATAATTTATGAAACCATTATTTAACCATTTTATTCAATCACATTACTTAATCAAGGTGCCTAGATTATATTAATACTTTCATTATATGAGATTACTAATCCATTTGGTCACATTACTAATCCTAAGTGAAAAAACACTATTCATAATTTACTATTCATCAAAAATTAAATTGATATTATTAGACTCCAAATTCCTTACTGAACACTTTTGTAGAAGACCATTTTTTGAAAATCATTACACATCATAAATTATTTAGGGTTTACATAAATGTTTTAAAATATCCCTTTTTCAAAAATCCATCAATAAAATATATCCTAAAATAATCCGGACAAAAGAAATTCCGCAAACATCACTAAAGGGAGAGATCTCAATTTATTCACCCGAAAGGATTACACAAGGAAGCTAGGGTCTCGTCACATAGCCCCTTATAACAGAGGCATAAGACCTAAGTGTAAGGTGTGCTATGGTGAGAGAATATGAGGGAGGCTCAGATAACATTGCCTTAGTAGTAATCTCTACTAACTTGAACTTCTCCCGTAGGCGTTTCCGTTCAAGCTTGACATGCTAGAGTTCGGCTTGGGCTTGGTCCAAAGTGAAGCCCACAGATGCTACCTCCTTCCCAAGCTCTGATAAATGGGCTTCATAAGGGTCGAGTCTACTGGATGAAGCCATCGACTCCTCTTTCTACATTAACCATTAACATCTTATTAATCATTAAGAGTAAGTTAATATACTACTCAAAAAGATTGGGTCGTTACATTCTGATTGGATAATATGAAGAGACATGTTGTAGATTTTGTATCTCTGTGATATATATTCCAAAAAAGTAATGATTACGAGTAAATGCCTAAGGGGATTTCACAACCATTACCCATAGTAGTATGGGAATGTGAAAGAACACAATATATTTCATCATAGGACTCCTAAAAAAATCTAAATAGGATAGTTATATTTGTATTTTAGTTGATCACCTTATAAAGTCAATACTTATCAATTCTCATAGAATGTATTCCTTTCTTAATATTGTTCAATTAACAAACATGAATGTTTATATAAATTATAAAATTCCATTTAACATAATCAATATATGAGGTTTACTTCAATTTTATAGAGAGGTATTCTGCTAGATCTGGATATAAATTTGTGTTATAGTATGTTTTATAAACCTTAGATTGATTTTCAGTTTTATAAAACCATTCAACACCAATAGGATATGGAAGGAACACATTTTTGTAGATTTAAAATGTATTTTAGATTAGTACCTTCATAACTTTGACTTATCGTATAAAAATATCCATCACCATATAATCCATATAGTTCCATAAAAAACCATTATGTTTGGATGTCTAACATGACTGGATGAATTTGGAAAACAAATTTCCAATGAGAAATGAGGTTGGTGAAAAAATGGTAGATAAATCCACATTTATTTTTCATCACATTAGAAAAATTTAAAGTCAATAGAATAGTTCTAGTAACAATTTTCAGAAAAATCATGATTTCAACATTCGTGATAAGTTATTCCTTTGAAGCTATCAATTGAATAACTTTATTATATTTGAAATGAAAGGATTTATGAGCCATATAAATACTATAATCTTCGATATTTATTATTGAAAGGGGATGATATCTTATCACTTATCCCTACAACCATAATTACCTAACGTTAATGATGTGTTCAATGAATCTATTCTAAGAATGTACATACATGGTACTTAAAATATATTACTTTCTTATACCATACCACTGTAAAAATATATTTCACTTGATGAAAAATGTTTCAATTCTTGGATTTTAGAGATAATGTGTTGTAGAATATTAATACTCTCACAATTAATGTTCTATATATGATTAAAAAGTTCATGTAAGCTATAGGGAATCCCAAGGATTTGATAAAAAATAATTATAGTAATTTATTCATCAGGATTATGAAATTTCAAGTTTGAACATAATTTTAAGGGTGTTGTAATATAACACCCTAAGAATTTAATTGCATTACTTTGAAATAAATTTAAAGTGTTCGATATGTAGATTTACATGGAGCCTTGGGTAAAAATAAACCACACTAAATTAGGAAATTTATGACATATTATTTGGATTGATAGGTAAGAGTATTATTAAAAAAAATTAAATGTTTATATAGAAATGTATTTCTAAATTAAAATATACTTATTAAATACAATCAAATAGTCAATTAAATATTTTATAAAATCATTTCCTGACTAAGATGAAACATTTTAGGAAGAAATGTATGTTTTAATAGTGTTTTGTATTTTTATAAAAACACATATATTTATATCCCTTAAAAATAATTATAATAGTATTTATAAATAGTGAATGACTATTCATCCTTGTGTTTTTTATCTAGTTACTTAGAATAAAGATAAAATAAATCGATGGTAAAAATAGGGTTTTTCTTCTGAAAACTACCTTTATTTAGAAAATATTTATTTATTATAATAAATTAAATATATCACAATATATTTATTATTTTAATGAATTATGTATATCATATAATGAATAAAATATTTTTAATTTATAATAAAAGGAAATTTCTTGTCATCAATAGAGATCAAATTCGATTGTATGCTTAAAAATGTATTTCTCTAAAAAAACATTTTCAATTTTTACACAATTATATTATTGTTAATATGTTAAAAATACTAAAAATGAATTTGAGAAAATTTAATTGAAAATTCGACTCATAATTTAAAATTTTTATAATGACTAAATAATAATTTTTATCTATAATGAATAATGAAAACAGAAATTTTTTTACCATAGTTACTGATAAAATAGGTAACATAGGGGTGTTAAAATAAAAGATAATGTTAATAAATGCACAAAGACTTTTATAACTATTATAATTATAATTTACTTAAAAAATATTATCATAAAATTGAATTTTTGATTCTATTTAACCTCTTTAAAAATAAAATGAACTTATATTTTTTAAATATTTTATATAATTCCATGTCTATCCCACCCTTCACTTAGAAATGAGAAAATATTATCCATCAATATTCATAATAATAGATCCATCTAGATCATCCATAATAGAAAACAAATTTATAGATTCCTTACCTTTTTCATGAACTTATGTTGCTTCCCTATTACAATCATATGAAGGCTTCATGTGTATGCCAAATGATTTCTCTCAATAAAGAGGTGATCCTCTTACCAAAATATTTCAAAGAGTATTTCATCTTCTATATCCTATTAATTTTTTAATCTATATTAAAATAATTTATAAATAATCATCAACATTCCAAGATGTTATTATGATTTTGGGATAACCATTTTACACCTCCACTTTCTCATATGAGATATGTAAGTATCACTTATGCATATGTTTAGACTACCATATCCACAAAGTGATGTGATTTATTATCCACCACTATTTTACATTGATGGATATAATGATGGGTTAATTGATATATAAGGAAATTATGATATTAATATAGTTATTTATAGGTGAATTATAATTTATAATTCTTTCATTCCATATATCAAATAGTTTAAATTTGACTCATGCATATTTATAGATTACCATCTCCATGAAATGATACAATTATTTTTTCACCACCAATGTATAAGAATTTATATAAAAATGTACATAAATATTATATAAAATATTTTTATCACTATTAATATTATTGATATGATAGAAACATGATCAATGTTCATCAACATTAACTACCAAATTAAAACATAAAAAATGAACATGTTAATTACCAAAAATATGATATTGATATACCAATAATAAAAAAGGTGATAAGATGTTATGAGTAAACCATATATAGTATTTAAATTATGAATATGTTTAATGTATTTAATTATAATAAATTTATATATATTATAACGGTGGATATAAGTGCTTATAATGAAATTGAGACATGAGGTAATCATTTTATAATATAATCTATCTTTTTTACTAGGATTGTTTATCCTAAA
Source organism: Viscum album (assembly GCA_963277665.1). Classification (NCBI taxonomy): domain Eukaryota; kingdom Viridiplantae; phylum Streptophyta; class Magnoliopsida; order Santalales; family Viscaceae; genus Viscum; species Viscum album. The sequence continues at coordinate 373,117,981 of OY728134.1, forward strand.
TTTTCAGAGGAAGATTTTATTCGATAAATATCTCATAAATTTTACGTATGTTATTATCATATAAATAGTTCTAGATATTCTATATCTTTTTTTATTTCCCCTATAAATTTACAAAAATGTGGAATAATATTTTTGAGAAAAAATGTATTTATTTATCTATTTGGCCAGTGATGTTTATATTCAACATCGAGATTTTCTTTAAAAAGTTATAAAAATATTTTAAACATTCACCAATGATTAAATGAATCAATTTCATAAAAAAATTTGTATTTTTATGAAAATAATTACAATGAATCACCTTTTCTTTCTCAAATGTGGTACCTTTTTATAAACATGTGAGATAGATCTTGGTATTACCATTTACTATAGGATTGGTCTATCCCACCATCACTACTAATAATATCATTCAATATATAGTTATATGTTTTCATGATAATTTTCCAAAAAATTTATCTTAATAATATTAGATATTTTTTAGATTTAAAAAAATTATTTGCAAATGAAAAGGGTATTTTCAGTATTATGAATCAGCCTTGGTCAACCTAGTACATCACTAGAGATGAGTCAGAACAAGGATTAAAGCACATTCTTTATTACCATGAGTTGGAGACCAAAACCATATAGGGAAAAGTATACAATCATGGGAATTATTTTACCCTTAATGATAACACAACATGACTCGTGTATAACATGCCAAATATAATAATTAGTGTATAATTTATAAGAAAGTTTACACAACACTGAGAAATATAAAACAAAGAAAAATGACTATCATAAAAATTAAAATATACTGGGACAAAAAACAAATATACATGTAACAATATGTTTTATCTTACACAAAAAATAAAAATAAATTATAATCATGGTGAATATTTTATTAAAAGTGATTCCATTACCTTGACTTTTGTCCCGCAAAACCAAGTATACAACCATCCAATGTCAAAATAGGAAGCGATCACAGAAAGTATATAAGATACCACTGAAAATATATACCATATCTAATGACAATAATATGATAGTTCTTGAATAAAAAATATTTATAAATTAGGGAAATAAATTTTTTTCCATTTAAAATATTCAATTGGTTTTCTTTTAAAGAACATTCCATATTTAAATAAACAAAGCTATATGACATTACAAATATCAATGGGGGAAACCTATATGAATTAATTAGTTTTAAATCATAAATATTAATATAAATAAATATAATTTAATATAAAATTAACTTGAATATAATTTTTCCATACTTTACCATGAGATAAATATCAATACAAGGGCGTAAAAAACATTGAAAAATAATTTACCCTATCCAAAATAAGTGAATCATAATGTTTGGGGGCCATGGTTACGAAAAAGGTCATCCACTAGTAACCATGGGAACATCATAACCTACCACAGTGATAAGTAAATACAATTAGGTATATATATATATATATCAAACCTCATAGTAATCCTGGTCTGTTAATACATTACACTTTGTTTCAAAAAACAAAATTCATAAAACCTTTTCCACATGAAAATAAATTTAATTTCTATTACCACATTTTTATAAAAAATTTTATAGAGTGGATACACACCAATTCCATGGTTTTAAAACCAATTATTGTTCTAAATAACCTTTAAGGTATTTTAGAAAACAAATAATGTGCATAAAATATAGATTTCAAAGCGATAAATTTTGAATACCCATTAATTTTACATGAGATGTTAATTATAATTCATATATGAATTTCATAATAAAAACTAAAGGAATGAGTCACAATAATGATATCATGAAATGTTATATACCCTCAAAAAATTAATCCTACCTCCCTAATGGAGGAGACATCAATGCCTTCAAAATTTTTGGATGAGAATCGAAATTATTGTGTCCTCAGAACCCTAGATCTATGATAAACCTCAACAATTATCTATCTAAACCATATATTGAGTATTAATAACCAATATAGGGCTGAAGTATTTATATACGGTGAGTGTTTGGAGGTATATCTAGATATAGGATAATACAAAACCATAAAACAAACAAACCTGAAACAAATATATCTTGATTAATGAATATTCAACTTATGACCAAGGAGAAAAGATGATAGATTATTATGGGGAGACTTGTTTTGGGTAATGTAGTTTTATTAAGGGGCTATATGTTTAATAAATTATTGGAATCATGGTAATTCACTATTTTAACACGTTCTAATTAGGTTGGACTATTGGGAAATATGTATTGAAAAACAGAAGAAATAGTCAAGTGATAGAAACATTCCCTTGAAAACTATATCACACGATTATCAAGGATGATTTGAATGTTAAAAAATACAATACCCAATCCATGATAAATCTTCTTGAAAAAAATAAATAGAATGGTTTTGATATCAACTCACATGGATATGAAAATTACTCTTTAACCGTTAAATACACATTGGGGTAAAAAAATTCAATTTCACATGGTTACTGTATGGTTATTACTAATAATGCTTCAAAACATTGCACTTAGGTTATTATCCTTGATATTGTGGTTCTTTAACCATCATATACTAAATGTTTCTAGAACAACATACTAGATAAAAAAATGTAAAATTAAAAAAAATATAACCCAAAGGGTGCCATAATTCTTCCCACTATAAAATACTTCCATTATTAGAAAGGCTAATGTGTATAAAAAAATTTACAAGTTTACTTATACATCGTCAATTCCTATTTTTTAAATGTCTTAGGGATTTAATTACAACCATTACATCTTACAAAAAACCAGTGGGATTATCATTCCCCACAATTTCTTATCATGTCAGTATACTATCTGAATATTCCATTCATCCAATGAGGTTTCGAGATCAAGATCCACATCATTCATTTAAAACACATGAAAAGGTTCTAGTTGAAACTCATGAATTGGGAGACATGAGACATGATGTGAGTTAAAATTATTTATGACCTGAGCTCCAACCAATATTCCACTTTTCAATGTCACTCAACAATATTGAATGGGCACCAACCCCTGGTTCCAACTTTTTATTCTTTTCAAAATAATGACATGCCAAATGATGTTAAACCATGTGAAAATCCTCATTACCTACCTCAATAGAAAACAAAAACTAGGGGTGGTATTCGTAATATATCTAATTTCATATATTAATATTCAAGCCTTCATTAAAATAAAATTACATTCTTTATCACCCATATAAAAGACTCAGTAGTAACACAAACTGATCACATACTATTCCCTAATACAGAAGAGATGATTAAAGCCAAATTTATGAAACATCAACCTATATATACTTAATCATATACTAGGAATATTTTTTTAATGTAATTGAAATCATGTAGACATGCATGAATTATATCCTAATGAATTGGATGACTCATCTAGTCCGACCTTCAATCTAAATCATTAACATCATTACTGATTCATTCAATAACTTTCTACATTTAAAAAAACCATCAATATATTAATTATAGAAATCTCGTAATATATACATCTCATTGAAATGGATATTATGATACTATTTAGTCAATCAATGAATGATTACCAAAATCATATATTTTTCCCCAATAGGAGTCTATGGTACATAAATTATTGGGTCGATGGATCCTTTATCTCACTCCCCTTACTAAATGTATATTGTTACATCTAACTAGTTGGTATGTTGTTTTCTAATTAACCTTTTTAATATGAATTAAATTGTTACAAAAATATTAAAATTAAACCTATCTTTTTTGAAAAATAACATTGATATCAAAAATCAAACACAATAACTAACTACTTCTGACGATATAAAGAAACAAAAAGATAATTAAAACAAAAACCTAAGGTATCCCCACAAAAAATTGATCCATTATAATACTATAGACAAGAAACCAATGTATGATCATTTAGATATTGATTGAATGAATAAGAATCAACATTCTCACAATCTATGTAAACAATAATATTAAGGCCTCTTACACAAACGAGAAATTTTCTATAAATTGGGTCACCAAGCATCCCCATCAGAATCATTTATATAGGGCACTGGTAATTCCATACTAAAGGCCTCTATGAGAACACATAATATCCAAATAATTTTGACAATATAAACATTAATGTTCTCACATCACATAGATTATAATTTCTTTCATATGATCAGATTCCCTTTGGTAAATTTTCACATTAATCATCTATAATCGGATTATATCAGGATCCTCACCCAGATGGTGGAGTTGTAACCATGTTTTGAGAGTATTTATATCTTCTATAAACTGAAGGTCATTTTGTTATAGATTATCTAAATGAAGACACAATTGGTGAAAGATATACACCATCACATATTTTATAACATTAATGCATGTCCAAAATCACAATTTGGGGCCTTAAAATATAATTTTAAAAAACCAACATGGAATATCATGAAACAATTTGATAAATGATGTTAACATCATATCCAACAATTCAAAGGAAATTTTTATTCCATATTATATATCATGAGGATCTAAAAGAATATATACCTAACATATAAATTACTACCAATTTGAGTCTATATAAAATTGTGAGATAGAAATCAACGGTATTGATATAAGATATAATAAAAATTTCAACAACGTTTTCACATATCATCCAAATTAATCCCCGTATAGTTCAATCATAAACCATGAAAAAATGATAAACTCACACTATATGAAACCAAAAAAGATGGGAATATATCATCACAATTTATATGTAACCAACCAATGGAATGATCCTAGTATCGTCATGTAAAATCCCTCAAAAAGCACCTAACATGGTATACTCTAAATCACTAATCTAACATATATTACAAAAATATAATAAAAATCAAATGAATATACTCCTCGATATGCAATAACCTAGCTATAGTATTTCATTATGCGAATACATCGATGGTAACTCGTGTTTAGAGATCCAATCCTACTAGTCCCCACAATACATCTATTAAAAATATATATATGATGAATTTTTTAGTAAGTGTTCTTATGATAATATACATTTTTACACATGTTGACACCCATAGTTCACCTTTTCTAGTGCACCATGTAAAATCCTATGACATATATTTACCTAAAAATTTATCCCTAGAATTATTTTTAAAATGTGAAGTGAAACAATAAGGAATGTAGAAACATGAGATGTACATTTATTTTATTGAATAAGACAAAATAAGAAATAAAATATCACCCTCTATTATGATTAGCAAATAAACAAAACCACTTAGAAATTATAGAGCACAACCCCATAGGTATTGGCACACTGATCACATGATTCACCCATAAAACCACTCCTCTCTAGGGACACATGAGATTTTTAAAAATTGATCCTTATCGGTTCAAGTTCACATAAAAACCAATACACTTATATATTTTATATTTTAGATAACATTTATAGATATTATTGCACATTCCACTCCACTCGGATCATAGCGAAGATTAAATATAATAGGAGAACACCATTTTAGTGGAAATAATCTCACATAAACCAATGAAATCTTTCGAAGACTTATCCAATCCACAAAAGATAAAAATATCATCTTATCATGTAATGTTGATCCCATTAGATAACCCATATTGACCAGAAATTGGTATGGAATAACATGAAATTCATAAATGCTATAAGATATTTTTCATACATGGTTAAAAATTAACACAATTGTGGATAAGTAACCACTTTAAAACACAATTATTTAAAATACCTCCAAAATCCACAAAAAAATTAAGTATACATAAAAATTTAATAAAAACACATCGTTCAAATATTTATATATAATATAATAGAGGAAAATTTCACAACTCATCATTCTTAATATGAAACATGGTAGCTTCCATTCCATGGGATTAAATAAAATTCATTTTTATCATGAAATAAATAATTCATTCTAGAATTTGTTTAAATGAATGACTATTAATGTTATAAATACATGTTTTTTATAAATAATGGATTCTTATATTGATTTCTAATTCCAATATCATTACCATTTTCACTTTATGATTGAATGCTTCTGAAAATCCTGGGTTTTTATTTTAAAAAAATTACTACCAGTTAAATATTTATAGTAAAAAATAAATTACAATGAAATAAGTTAGTAAATATAATACCTTTTTTATAAGTTATTAATTATTCATTCTTAAAATAATTTTTTTGAAATCCATTTTTCATAGGTAAATGTGCTTATACAATTCCTAGATAAACTAAATCACACAATAACTTTCATGAAAAATAATTCATGATATCATTATATCCCAGGGGATACAATGATTCCTTTTCCATTAATGGTAGTGGGTCTATGAGTTTAAGAATAATGACTTATATTCAATAAATGTAAAAGGATGTGGAGTTGAGATCGATCCATAATCTAATATGATGACCATTTTCTAGGCCTACCAAAACCACTACAATGTTTTCAAAAATCAAGTGTTTAATCACTGAATAGTTTATAGGACCATAATAACATCAAAACATGAAATAATCATTATTTTTAAGCCCCTAACTCGTAATAAAAAATATGGTAGAAAAAACATCTAGTTATGATCATAATACATCATATAAAATTATTACTCATTAGTGAAATTGAATAAATATTAATTTCAGATTTCATATGATTACAAAATTGGAGTCACGGTAAGTGGTAATCAAGCACACACTCGATATGTAATCCTTGAGATCTGAAATATCAATGAAATTAAATACCCATCACTAAACAAAACCCATGACGTTTTCATCACACTTATGGTGGGGTAATAACACTGAAACTATTTCTTAATGAACCAACATGGTTAAACATAAAATATCACCAGATCTATCATCACACGTGGTCTGTATCACATTCACCATCACCGTAGATATGAGAGAAGCACCAAGGTTACCAATGTATAAAACCATAGGAATAATGTTTCCCATAAATATCACTCACTATGTCTTATGAAAAAAACATCATTGATAATAGTTAAAGTACAACATGGAATAATAGTTACCCAACCATGAGACATAATAGTCCTAGAAAAACGTATTTCCATAGAAGTAAAATAATCCATGGAAAACACTAATTCTCTATTTTAATTTCACTCAATTCAACCCAAAACAAGAAAGAATGATATATAAATGAAGTGAAGCTATTATTCATCATGGATCCCTTCCCCTTTCTATTATCCTTTTAAAACAAAGGCTACAACATCTCAAAAGAAAAAATTGGATATGATCACAAAAGATCCATAACATATCACCAAAAATCAACATATTTAATCTCCATATTCATTATTGAGTTCTTTTATAAAAAATATATTTATACTGTAAAAATAAATTCTTTTCTCAATAAAATAAACCATTTATTTTCCTCTCATGATCATGACACATTCAAATAAACAACCTAATTGATATAACAAGTATACATGAGGAATAAAAATATTAAAAAATAGATTCGAAATATAAATATCAATATCAAATGTGAAAAATGAAAATCAAATTGAAATGAATATAATGTATACACATATAAAAAAGGTGAAATTCATAATAGATTCATGTACACAATATAGAAAAACATGTAATAGTAACTAACATAATGCATTTATATTTTCCAGGAGCATCACTTCTCTAGAAAGTCTACCCACAATCAACCATGGAATTATGAGAATATCCCACAGTGATAAGTAAAGCTACTAGGGCTTGAATACATCGATTTATCTAGAATACATAATGGAAATACCATTTTTCTAACACATTTCCTTTGAATTCAGGAAAATAATTTCATAATATAATTTCAATGCAAAAATTCATTTCATTTAAATGGACACATTTTCATAAAACAATTTATATTGTGAATCAAAATAGCCCTGATTCTTGGAAACCCAATTTAATTTTAAAAACACATTTGAGGAATTCTATAAAATAGTTCATGATAATAAAAATTATATTTTAAATAAAACCCTTTTCAAAAACGAATTCTATTTCTAGAAAGGGCGAATTCTAATTTCAATATCAAATTTATAATAAAAAAACTTATATAATCAAATGTATGAAAAAATTCAAAGGGATAGATAAAGGGATTGATAAATATACCATGTCTATGGAAGCGACATGGAAAAATTAAATTATTTTTATTAGGAATGAATATATTATTTCCTAAAAATCATTGATAGAAGAGAAACATCATCAATCATATATCAAAATATTTTCTCATATCGTCATTCCCCTTTATCTATTTAAAAACATAGAAAATATAACATATCAATGGTTTATATATAATGAGGAATAGATAACAACATTAAAACACTAAAAAATCATAGATATCCATCTATATTGATAGAGATTCATCCTAGGGACAAAAGAAATAATAACATATAGTGTTACCGAGAGGTTGGTTATTGATAATGGGGAATTAAGAGGGGTCGAAGGTTTAATTGAGATATGGGATCAATGTAATTCACCATTTTAGGATGTTCAAATTTGGTTACAAAATTAGGCCACATGGTTAGATAATCCTTTCACCAACCATTTGGTAGATAATGTCTTATGAAAAAAAAATTGTGGTATCCTAGATGGATCTTAAAGGTAAGAAAAACTATTCTCAATATATGTGTTATTCTATGGAAACAACTGATACATCTATATGGGTTTCATAGACATTCACACAGTTATAAAAACCATGAATAGACTTTGAAAAGGGCCTCTAAAACAATATATTAACAATATATGGTTACTTACTAGTTATTACTAACAATGTTCATTCCCCGATTACCCAGACACTCTAAATTTTAAACACCCAACTATTTATTGTATATATATCCATGAAATATAAGATCAAAGTTAAAAATTTCAAAACCTATTATCTGTACGGTTAGAAAAACCAAGATGAGGCTGTGGGAAAACCACTGAAAAATCCTACATAACTATATGGTTTTTATGGACACATTCATAGGTTTATAAATCAAGATTAGATAATGAATACAATTTTTGTAACAAATAGTGAGATATATTATGATTACCAAATGTTTTATACTAAACATGGGATTAAACCATGTTCTTGACCTATTTCCCCTAAATATAAAAATATTCAACCATGTCTCCTAAAATAATCTATAATATAAAAATACATGAAATGTGAAAAAATATAAACACACCTTTCACATAGAGGGTGCCACAATTTTTAGGTAATTTTCTACTAATCATTTAATTGTGTATTCTACTATGAAATCATCCAATGAAAATGTTTCTTCTTTAATAGTGATATGGTCCAACGATACCATAATTATTCATTCTATGGAGGGTTTATGATTATGATGACAAGGCTTCACGAACCAAATTTTATTTTATATGGTTACTGATATTTTTAAATAATAATATATTAATGATATTGTGGAATACATATGAATAGATTATTATTATTTTATGGGTGGGTCCGTTATAAAATTATTGTTTATTAGTCCATGATTAATGTTTTATGATCCCAAAATAGGGTGAAAAAACGGATATCCCTAGCTAAAAATAGGGTAAACATGTGGCTTACCCAATTTCAAAAGATGATCCTATCTAGGTTACCCCAAGCCCAAAATATGGTACAAGAGATTTATCCCAATCCCAATAGATGGTGCATGGTAGGTTATCCAAATCCCGAAATATCAATAGGTTGGTTATTCCATGCCTAAAATTTGCTGAATGTCTTGGAAGATAGACATAAAATTTGATTTCAATGGATATGAATTTACCACACATTTTCTGCCAATATTTATGAAATATTCACATGCTTTTGATAAGATCTCATTTCTGTTTGTATTTAATTATTTGATAAAAAGTTTTTTATCACATTCTAAATCTAGATGTCATGATTTTGATGTTTGAAATTTCTCATTATGATTTTAAAATGATGGGATTTGAATCTAAAACATACATTCTATTATTTTGTTTATATATGATTATTGATTGATATCTCGCATTACTATCCTTACCGAGCATCTAATCACACCCATTCTTATGTTTCCTTCTGCTGGGTAATGAATAATATTTTTATATATGGTATGACTATGAATTGTAATATATGAGATGAATTTTTTGGGAGATAATTATAATTTTTCACTAAATATAATAATTTAGTATATAGTCATCAATGACACTAAACCATTATCATTTCTCGATGTAGATTATTATTATATTTTTTTGAGTATAAATGTAAAATGATTTATGACTTATATATGTTATGATTTGGTTGGATCTATTTTCCAAGAAAGATCCTATACAAAAAAATATAATTATTATAATAATATAATTACATATTTACATATATTCATGTATATATAATAATATATTATACTAACTTACATAATAATTTTAGTTTTTATATTCATGTATATATATATATATTAATATACATATTTTATATAGAATTATAGAAATTAAAATTATAAATATACAGATTAAAAAATGAATTAATGAATAAATATAAATATATATATAAATTTATTATTTATAAAAATATTTTTAAAAATTATATACAAACATACATGAATGATTATATATATATATTGTGTCAATTAATACAACTAAATACCATTTAAAATTTATAAAATATATTTACGGTACTATTTTATAATTTATATTTAATTAGGAACAGAAACATTCAAAAAATTATTGTTTAAAAATTTAAAAATTATATTTTTATAAACTCTACATGTACGAAAAATTCTATACTTATATATATACACATAGATGTTATAATGGTAAAGAAATATTCATAATAATGTAAATAGTACATACACACACAAAAACATTCATGTATATAAATTTTTTAAATTATTTAAATACTATATATATATATATCAATATTCATATACTTGTTTTAGTTAATATATATATATTATAATATATTTCAAATGATCCCACAAAATATATTTAATATCTAAATTATATATACCCACACACAAAAATATTTATTTATATATATAATCAATATTAATAAATTAATTATTATTATTATAATAAAGAAATATCACTAAAAATTGGGAAAGTGAGAGGTTGAAATTAATTGGACTTGTTTTTTTACATTATATTATCTCTTACTAATTAGTCTTGTAATGGACCGGACCTCTCTAGTCTATTACTTTGTAAAAATGTGGTGTTGGAGGTGTACCAGGAGGTCAAGGTGACATATCCCTAACACATTGCCAATTTTTTTAGTTCTGTGAACAGTGTTTCCAAAACAGTGAGGTCCATCATTTGCCTCCATCCTTCACCTTTATCCTTCACCTCTAACATGAACAGTGTTTCTAGAATAGTTAGGTTACATCCTTCACCTCCATCCTTCTTGTTTATCCTTCACTTCTTGCATGAACAGTGTTTTCAGAACAGTGAGGTTACATCCTTCACCTCCATCCTTCACCTATATCCTTCACCTCTTGCAGGAACAGTGTTTCCAGAATAGTGAGGTTCCATCCTTCACACACATCCTTCACCCACATCCTTCACCCCCATCCTTCACCTATATCCATCACTACTTGCATGAATAGTGTTTCCAGACCAGTGAGGTTATATCCTTCACTATTATTTCCATTGAAAAATTTCGAGTTCAAGAATAGTGTTTCCATAACAGTGACCTTATAACTGTCACCCATTCATTCCTTTTTCAAATTTCAAGTATATGAACAGTGTTTCCAACTTCCTACAGTTTCACCCCATTAACATTTCCTTTGGCGTAAAATACATTTAAATCCTTATTTTAATGACTCTAAGGTCACATAAAAGGCCATAAACCCAATATTAATTATACCTAAGGATATGATTTTTTAATTGGTCTATCCACATGGGTTAATTTGATCTATTTTCAATGGAGAATTAGGAGGATCTTAAACAGTCACCCCAATAAATCTTTAAAAGAGACAAGATATCATCCTCCCTTATTCTTCCTCTTTGTTCTCGTCTATGAGATGCTAGAACCTTTAAATCCTATAGGAGTTTCAGAATCAAACCCTACTCTTTTGATTGGTTCCGCTCTATTTTGGATGCAACAGAGCTGTGTCGGTCAATCTTACACATAATGTATGTTTTAACATCTGTAATTTGGCGATCATCTTCTCTTGTTTCTTTCTTCCATATTATACCATGTAATCACCAAGATTCTAAGGGATTTTTCTTGTGTATTGGTTGGTGATGTCATACCGTGGCATTCGTCGGTGGATGTAGTTGTCGCGAGAGGAGGATTGTGACCCATTGTGTGGATAAAGAACATCATGAATTTTTTAAGTAGGGGATTTGTGTCTTCTGTAATTGTTTATGTGCAATCGTAGAGATAGCATTATTTAACCCTTTGGATCACAATGAAAATGATCTGATTAAATACTTTAACCGGATTAAAAGAATTGTTTTGATCTTATATTGTTTCTATATACCATGATAAAGTATTGCCTCATGTTTTTCTAGATAGAGTGATATTTATGCCTGATTCGATTATTTGTTCATTATTGATGGAAATTGATAAATAATTTAAAGCCATATTTAATTGATAATTAATTTGATAACGATAAAGAGGAATGTAAATGAATCTGTTTGTTGTTGTGGTAATATTTGTTCTAATTTGATGTTAATCAAATTGGCATAGTAATCATGTTAAATCTTTTGTGATAGCTTACTGATTATGTTTCCTGGAATTGGATCCTACGAATTGAATCTGTTAATTCAAGAGGTATTAAGGAATATGTTGTTTGATAAAATATAATGTCTGATAGGGTTCTATGTTACCCTCTTGATTGTAATTCCGAATGACATGTGGTTTGGAGCCACAAGTGATCATTATTTATGAGGGCTAGATGCCTTGTTAAAGGGCCAAGATCCTATTTGATGTGATGTTTGATTCCTACTACTTGTGATGTGATGTGATCGTAGAGGGGTGTTGTGATATGTGGAGGCAGGGAGGCCTTGTGTTTGTTGAAGTGAATGGTGCCTAGAGTGGCGATATGCATCGGTTTATGCATGTGGGTGTCGGGGAGGACACCAGGGATGATGGTATGGGGTGGATCTGTTGGATGAATGTTTGGTTGATTGATTGGTTATTTATCTTTTTCAATTTTCCCCACTGCTCAAGGTAGCTATTTTTTCTTACACTTCTTCCGAAAGAGGAGAAGACACGCGGGGTATTCTACATGCTTTCCGTGATTAGCCACTCGAGGGAGAATGGTTTTACACTCATTCTATAGGAGCCAAAAACTCTATGGGGAGTATATATACCTGCTGTGTTGACCCCCTTGTGTCTAGTATCATATGATGCTTTTTCTAGAATGCCTGGGAATATGGGAAAGTAATTCTGTAATGAAAGATTGATTAAATGATGATAATCCAATGGGGATAGAGATGATGTAAAATAATGGAGATGATGTAACATTAAAGGAATAGTTTATTTTTAATGTGATGCCCATGAATTTTAATGTGGTTTTTTTTAATGGTTAATTAATGTGCAAATAATTAATTAGCGTGATGTGGAATTGATGAAAAAGGGAATGACATAACCTAATGAAGTTATTTAAATGGTGGTGTTCTTATTGGATGCCTATTCATAGAAGTATCACCCAGAGTCCGAGAGACGTTAGCTGCAGTTGTGTCCAAGACTAGGTAATGCCCATAGTGTGTATGTGAGTTATAATATATCCTATACTTTTTGTGTTTCTATACGCTACTCCACCCTGTCAGTAAGGGAAACTGACAAACAAGGGATTCTTATACTTGGGGGGTGATTTCCCCAATATTCCAGTGGGAGGACGAATGGCTGACAACCCCCTTTGGATCAACCATCTTCTCATGGTTGATACTTGTTCCAACAGGCACAGTGGTTAGTTTCCCCATATATTTGTTTAAAGGGAGGTAATGCCTTGTTGTTATTTCAGTTAGATATATTCTATATGTAGTATCCTATGGACTACTATAGGTGTAAAGTGTATAGGTTGTAATGGCTTCAGGATCCTCAGTCGATGTATGAACTGTAACAACTTGAGGTATAATACCTGACGTATTATACATGTTATGTGGGTGGTGGTGGCTCCTGTAACATACCTAGTTACTTTTGGTTGTGAGGATGGTGTGGTTCTTCGACCATGTGTCTGCGGGCAAGCCTTTTTGGAGGGAGATTCTTAGGACATGAAGCGTTGGGGAAAATCGGCAATCCAGTGGGGATGTAGTAGCGGAGTACCCTTGATATTCTTTATTATATAATATATTCTTGTATGCGTTACATGGTGAGAGTATTCATGGTGAGGTTAGGAACATAGTATACCTATTTAGGTGATGAGTTAGTTTCCCTTGTTGTTCACTATGCTTTATCATGATTCCTTTACTTTTGCATGATAGGCTTCTGGGAGGATCCTACTTAGTATACTATTATATTCACCCTATATATATATAAACTGTTTCTCCGGTCACTTGGAGCAGGTTGTAGATCACACTAGTTTCTACTAGCTTAGGGTTGTCGGAGCTGTTCGGGGTTGTAGTTGCAGCTGTTTACTTTCTTTTTGGTACTTGATGTTTTTCTTCTTCCAGTTGTAGTACTTTTTAATGAACTTACATATGTTCACTTGGTTTTCTTTTATATATCAGTTTTCAATCAGAGTTGGTCGGTGTCTATTCTATCTCACTCTTCCACTTGTGTTCTATTAGAGGGTAATGCCTCCCATTTTTGTTTTTATTATACCCTCAGTTCTAGTCACCAACCCGAGGCCTACTGGAGGTGGGACGCGTGGTTCATTATCTCACTTCTCACATTTCTGGCCCATGAGGGGTACAATTTGTGGGGAGGGGATCATGACAGAGTGGTATCAGAGTTCTGGTTGAGGGATAGGATGGAGTTTGGAGTTAGGCCCTGATGAGGTTGCATGCGTTGGTAGGGAAACAATGTCATTCATGTTTAGAAAGTGAGGTAAACACTGGAGACTAGCTGAGACATAGGCATTTAGGCCCCCCTATGATCTGATGTACGAACCTTTATGTTTACAATGGCTACTAAACTAGGTGATACTAGTTTCCAGGTAGAGACCTAGGAAAATATCATGCATCATTCTTCCTTGTGTCTATGTTTGAATGGGTAGACCTTGGGATAGGTTAACCTAAATGAAAAAAAATAATAATTAATTAATGTTGAGTCTTCCATATTCCATGTTTAGGATCTCTAAGCATTTTTTTTGTAGGAATCGCTCCAGGTCAACGTCATCGTTAGGATCGTATAGAAGATGTCTAGTAGGATGTGCTAGCATATCGTCGCTGAGTAGAGGTTGATGAGGACGACACTTGGAGGAAGACACTCTGAGAGTTTCAGCGCCAGAGTCTGCAAAAGTATGAGGGCTCCATTTCAGATGCAGTCACAGAAGACTAGTTGGAGGAGGTCATGATCGGCTTCAGTTGGATTCATGCTCTTAAGGAGAAATGGGTGTCCATGGTTGTGACAATACTGTGTGGAGTAGTGAGGAAGTGGTATCTCTTGTTCCTCGGTGATCGTGAGGAGTCAGGGATCTCATTGGAGGAGTTTGGAGACAAGTTTCGAGTTGAGTAACTTTCTTCGACTATGAATTCATCCTATCTCCAGGAGCTTCATACCCTTCGACATGGGATCTCCTGTGTTTGAGAGTTTGGAATTAATTTTAGGAACTATCTATGATATGCTTTAGACCTACATCCAGATGAGGAGGCCACAAAGAGGCATTTCGAGGAGTCTTTGAATCCAAACATCCAGCGCCAGGTCACCCCATTTATGCTGAAGAAATATCATGAGGTGCTGGAGAGGGAAGAGGTTGTTGATAGGACTTTGGCCAGGACCAGATCGTCATTATATGGGAATCATCATGATTCCTCATGAAGCAGAGCTATAGTCAGGGGTTCCTTGTGTTTAGGGCATAAGAGATTCTATTTACCTGGGGGTATGTCCCACCCCTTACCATATAATTTCTCTGGAGGCAATAACTCTGAGGCCTATTCCAAGGTATCAGGCGCTTTTTTTTGTGGTGGTCATGGTCATCAGCAGCGGGAGTGTCTGAATTTTCAGAGCATACATCGTGCACCGGGCACCTCGCTCCAGGTTCTTCCATTGAGGCAGTTCCAGCCGAGGTAGCAGCAGAAGGTTGCACCAGCTTTAAATCACCAGAGGGTATATGGGTTATGCAGAAGATAGCCCCATGACACTCCTCATCCTCAGAGAGCAGAGTGCGGCTGTGGTGGTGATTTTCATCAGGGTCACAGAGGCCGTGGAGGAGGTCGTGGTTAGCTTCATGCTCTAGCGTTTCCATCTCCTGGTAAACCAGACGTCGTCTGAGGTACCCTTTGCCTATTTTCTACCATGTTGTATGCCTTGTTTTATTCAGGAGCTACACACTCCTTCATATCACCTACCCTTGTCCATGCTTTGGGACTTGAGGTAGAGAGGATTCCAGTGCCCTTGGCATTGAATATTCCAGTTGGAGGTCAAGCTGACTTGTTTGAAGTATGTAGAGACTGTGAGATATTGCTGGGGAAACAACGCGCTTGGGTTGATTTCTAATGTGTACGAATACAACCATATGATGTCATCCTTGGAATGGATTGGTTGTATTCGGTGCAGGCTATTATGGATTGCTACAGGTGGAAGGTTGTTTTCATTGATGCAGATGAAGATAAAGTGGTGTATGCTGGTGAGAGAGATCCTTGGATGGGTTACGAGAGCATTACATCCTTATCAACCATGATAAATGAGATGATGTTGAGTTCTTCAGAGGTTCAGTAGTTGGAATTTCCTAGTGTCATAGAGGAGTACCCTGATGTCTTTCTAGAAGAGGATGTAGCATTACCCCCTCTATGAGAGATCGAGTTTGTAATAGAGCTACAGCCATGAGCATCTCCTATCTCTATGTATCCTTATAGGACAGTCTCTTCTTAGTTACAAGAGCTACGTATACAGCTTGATGGTCTGTTATAGTGCGGTTTTTTTCGGCCAAGTGTGTCACCGTGGGGTACCCCAGTCTTGTTCGTGAAGAAGGCCGACGATAGTATGCGGTTGTGTGTCGATTATCGTCGCTTAAACAAATTGACAATAAAGAATCACTATCCTCTTCTGCGAATTGATGATTTGTTTGATCAACTGAAGGGTGAAAGTTGGTTCTCAAAGATCGACATGGAGTCAAGATATCATCAGACGCATGTGAATGATGAGGATATCACAAAGACTGCATTCTGTTGTCGTCATGGGCATTATGAGTTCATTGTAATGTCGTTCGGAATGATGAATGATCCATCTGTTTTCATGGGTTTGATGAAATCTATGTTTTGTGAGCTCGTGGACAATTTTTTGGTGGTTTTCAATGATTACATCCTTATTTACTCCACATATGAAGAGGAGTATGCAGATCATCTATGAGCCGTTTTGTGAGTTCTTCACCAACATCAGTTTATTGGGAAGTTGTCAAAGTGTGATTTTTGGGCTCAAGAAGTCCTTTTCTTAGGGAATGTTGTGTCCCAAAAGAGATTATCCATGGATCCATCGAAGATAGAAGTAGTTGTGTCTTGGGCAGCCCCCAAGACAGTTTCAGAGGTGCGAACATTCCATGGTCTCGCAAGCTACTACAGTAGGTTCGTAACCAATTTCTCAAGGGTTGGGACTCCTCTAACATCTCTGACCAGAAAGGATCAGGCATTCGTATGGACTGGTCAGTGTCAGGAAGCTTTCGAGTATCTAAAGGAGAAGTTAGTATATCCTCCTATTCTTTGTCTTCTAGCTTAGGGAGTCTGGATTGATGTTTTCTGTGATGCTTCACATCTCAGGCTCGGCTGTGTCCACATGCAGTAGAGGTCAGTTGTTTCTTATGGGTCTCGGTTGTTGCATCTCCATGAACGGAACTATGCCACCCATGATCTTGAGTTGGTAGCTGTGTTGTTTGTACTGAAGTTGGGAGACATTACCTCATTGGTGAGCGCTTCGTGGTTTTCACCGATTATAAGAGTTTGAGATATGTTTTCTCCCAGCATAACTTAAACATGCGACAACATTTGTGGATAGAGTTCTTGTAGGAATACGACTTCGAAATATCATATACACCTAGAAATGGTAATTTTTTAGCTGATGTGCTGAGCCAATAGTCACGTAGTGATGCTGTGTGTGAATCCAGTGATTCCTGAAGAGTAACGCAGGAACTGTTAGCTTTGCATCTTGATATGGAAGAGGTTGGAGGTAGAGTTTGTCTTTTCTAGATGACGGTGTTATCATCCCTAATGTAGAAGGTGGAAGAGTCCCAGTTGGGTGATCCATAGGTGGATTTTTGGAGAGACAAAGTTGTTTGTGGTGAGGCCCCTGATGGTTGGTCAGACGATGAACAACACCGATTGTTGTATCATGGCTGGATTTTTGTTCCCTTGGTGATGCATGAGACGTTTCTCCAAGATTTCCATAGTTCAACCATAGTAGTACATCCTAGTGTGACAAAGAGGCACCGATCCTTGAGGAGTCAGTTTTGGTGGCCTGGGCTTAAGCGTGCGGTTTCAGAGTTTATGTCTCGATGTTTAGTCTACCAGAAGGTGAAGGCTGAACACCGTGTTCCTGGTGGTCTTTTCCACCAATTAGATACTCCTCAGTGGAAGTGGGAGGATATCTCAATATACATTGTTATAGGTTTACCTTGAGCTCCAGGAGGACATGATGTTGTTTGGGGGATAGTGGATCGTTTAACAAAATCAGCCCACTTCATAGAGATCAAGGAGTCGAGCTCAATGAATGATTTGTCGAGGCAGTTTCTAGATGAGGTGGTGAGACATCATGGAGTACCTACGATGATCTTTTCTGATTGAGATCCTCGTTTTAACTCCAGGGTATGGAGAGGTCTCCAACATGATTTCGGTTCTCAACTATTCCATAGCACTGCTTTTCACCCTCAATAGGATGGTCAGACAGAGCGAACCATCAAGACTCTTGAAGACATGATACACTCTTGTGTTATTGATGTTGGAGGTTCATGGATGAAAAACTTACCCTTGGTAGAGTTCGATTACAATAATAGTTTTCACTCCGCCATCGGTATAGCGCCGTTTGACGCCTTGTATGGCCAGCCTTGCCATTCTCTGTTGTGCTGGACTGGGGTCGGAGAGTCAGCAATTCTCGAACCGGAACAAGTGCAGAATACATCATAGATGGTCTAGGTGATTCTTGAGAGGTTTAAGACAAGGAAAGATCATCAGAAATCATATACTGATCAAAGGAGGAGACCATTGGAGTTTAATGTTGGGAATCATGTGTTTCTGAAGGTGACTCATTGTCCTGGGTAGTGACGGTTTGGTCGTGGAAGTAATATTTCTCCCTGGTATGTTGGGCCTTTCGAGGTGTTAGCTCATGTTGGAGTCATGGAATATCGAGTAGCACTTCCCCCACAGATGAGTCAGGTACATGATGTTTTCCATGTATCGCAACTCCATCATTTTCTCCATGACGACTCTCACATCATTTATTGGGTAGAGATCGATGTTGGTGATGATGCAACTTCTAATGAGAGACATGTGGAGATCCAAGACCGCGAAGAGAAGGTGTTGCGTGGGCGTTTTATCCCCTTAGTTCATGTCTTGTGGCAACACGGTGGTATAGAGGACACTACCTGGGAACACGAGTCACATATGTTTTTCCAGTACTCAGAGTTGTTTTGTGTTTTTTTTGTGTTTTCTTCGATCCTTTCCTTATGTAACATTTGTGTGATGTTATGATTGAATTGTTTGAAGATGGATTGTTTGCTCCCTTGCACTCGGATTTCGTGGTTTTGTTCCAGCATTATAACAACTCTGGGTGGTTTTCCCCTGAGAGGTATCTTACCAGGTGGTTGTTCGGACCCCTGTTTTCCTTAGGTTGGTTTTAAATTCTCGAGGATGATAATTTTTTAAGAGGTATCTGATGTAATGGCCCGGATCTCTCTGGTCTATTAATTTTTAAAAATGTGGTGTTCTAGGAGTATCGAGAGGTCAAGGTGACTTATCCCCAACACTTTTATAATTTTTTCAGTGCTGTAAACAGTTTTTCTAGAACAGTGAGGTCCATCCTTCACCACCATCCTTCACTTATATCCTTCACCTCATGCATGAATAGTTTTTCCAGAACAGTGAGGTTACTTCCTTCACCTCCATACCTCACCTTTATCCTTCACCTCTTGCATGAAATGTTTTTATAGAACAGCGAGGTTACATCATTCACCTCAATCCATCAACTATATCCTTCACCTCGGGCATGAATAGTGTTTCCAGAACAGTGAGGTTCTCTCCTTCACCTACATCCTTCACCCCCACCCTTCACCTATATCCTTCACCTCTTGCATGAAATGTGTTTCCAGATCATTGAGGTTCTATCCTTCACCTTTATTTCCTTTTCCAAATTTCGAGTTCATGAATAGTGTTTCCAGAACAGTGACCTTCAAACTATCACCCTTTCTTTCCTTTGCCAAATTTCGTGTATATGAATAGTGTTTCCAACGTCTTATAGTATCACCCATTTAATGTTTCCTTTGGCATAAAATACATTTAAATCTATATTTTAAGGACTCTAAGGACAATTCAATGGCCATAAACCCTATATTATTTATACCTAAGGCCGATGTGTTTTTACTTGGTCAAACCGCATGGGTTAATGTGATTCGTTTTCAGTGGAGAATTAAGCGGATCCTAAATTGTCACCCCAATAAATCTTCAAAAGGGCCATGATATCATCCTAACTTATTCTTCCTCTTTTTTTTCGAATAGGAGATGCATGAACCATTCAATCCTATAGGGGTGTCACAATCAAACCCTACTCCTCCGATTGGTTCAACTCTGTTTTGGATGCAACCGAGCTGTGTTGGTCAATCTGCCATATATGGTATGTTTCATCGTCATTCCTTAGGGGATTGTATTCTCTTGTTTCTCTCTACCATATTATACCATGTAATATCCATGATTATAATGGGTTTTTTCTTGGGGTTTGGTTGGTGTTGTCGTGTCGTGGAATCTTTTTTTGGATGTACTTTTCATGAGAGGAGGATTGTAACCCTTTGTGTGGATAATGAATTTCAAGAATTGTTGAGGTATGGGATTGATAGCTTCTCTAGTTATTTATGTAAAATCAAAGAGTTCGCAGGATTTGACCCTTTGGATCACAATGAAATTGACCTGACTAAATACTTGAACTGGATTAAAAGAATTGTTTTGATCACATGTTGTTGCTTTGTACTATGATAACGATTTTCGTCATGTTTTTCTAGATAGAGTGACATCTATTCTTGATTTGATTAGTTGTTCATTATTGATGGAAATTGTTAAAGAACTTAAATCCGGAATTAATTGATAATTAATTGGATAATGATAAAGAGGAATGTAAATGAATCTGACTATTGTTGTTGTTTTAGTTCTTCTAATTTGATGTTAATAAAATTGTGATATGTGGAGGTAGGGAGGCCTTGTGGTTGTGGCAGTGGATGTCACCTAGAGTGGTGATATGCATCAGTTTATGCATGTGGGTGTCATGAAGGACACCCGGGATGATGCTATGGGGTGGATTTGTTGGCTAAATGTTTGGTGGTTTGATTAGTTTTTTATATTCTTTATTTTTCCCACTGCTCAAGGAAACTGGTTTTCTTTACCCTTCTCCCAAAAGAGGCAATGACACGAGGGGTATGCCACATGCTTTCTGTGTTTAGCCTCTCGAGGGAGAATCGGTATACGTTCTTTCTATAGGCGGAAAAGACTATACGAGTATTATATTTACTCACCGTGTTGAGCCCCCTTGTGTATAGTAGCATAGGATGCTTTTTCTAGAATTCCTGGGAATATGGGAATGTAATTCTGAAATGAAAGATAGATTAAATGGTGACAATACACGGGGATAGAGATGATGTTATTTAATGATGATGATGTAACATTGAAGGAACATTTTATTTTGAATGTGATTCCAATTATGTTTAATGTGGTTTTGTTCATGGTTAATTAATATGCAAAGAATTAATTAATGTGAAGGGGAATTGATGAAAAAGGTATTGAAGTAACCTAATGATGTTCTTTAAATGGTTGTGTACTTATAGGATACGTAGTCTTAGAAGTAGCATCTCGGAGTCCGAGAAACGTTAGCTGCAGTTGTGTCCATGACAAGGTAATGCCTATAATGTGGTTGTGAGTTTTAATATATCCTGAACCTTTTGTGTTTCTATATGCTACTCCACACTATATGTATGGGCAATTGACACCCAAGGGATTCTGAGCCCTAGGGGGTGTTTTCCCTATCATTCTGGTGGGAGGACGAATGGCTGACTACCCCCTTTGGCCCCACACTCTTCTCTTAGTAGATACTTGTGCTAAAAGGCACAATGGTTTGTTTTCCCATATATGTGTGTAGAGGGATGTAATGGAATGTGGTTATTTCACAATCATTTATTTTGGATATAGTATCCTATGGACTACTATAGGTGTAAGGTGTATAGTCTGTAATGGCATGAGGATCCTTACTCGGTGTATGGGCTGTAACAGCTTGAGGTATAATACCCGATGTATGACACACGTTATACAGGTGGTGGTGGCTCCCTGAACAAACCTGGTTACTTTTGGTTGTGAGGATGGTTTAGTGCTTCACCCAGGTGTCTGTGGGAAAGCCTTTTTGGAGAGAGATGCTTAGGACAAGCGATGCTGGAAAAAATGGCAAACCAGTGTGGAAGTAGTAGCGAGGTACCCTTGATATTCTTTATTATATGATATATTCTAGTATGCATTACTCGGTGAGAGTAACCATGGTGAGGTTGGGAAATTTGCATACCGGTTTAGGTGACGAGTTAGTTTCACTTGTTTTTCACTGTGCTTTAGCATGATTCCTTTACTTTTTCACGAGAGGCTTCGGGGAGGATCCTGCTGATTATACTGTTATACTCACCCAATGTATATATAAACTTTTTTTCATGTCACTTGGAGAATGTTGGAGATCATGCTGGTTTCTACTAGCTTGGGGTTGCAGGAGGTGTTCGGGGTTGTGGTTGCAGCTGTTTACTTTCTTTATGGTACATGCAGTTTTTCCCCTTCCAATTGTATTACTTTTTCATGACATTACATATGTGCACTTGTGTTTTCTTTTATATTTCAGTTTTTAGTTATAGTTGGTTGATTTCTGTTATATATCTCTCTTCCACATGTGTTCTCCTAGAGGGTAATGACTCCCATTTGGGTGTTTATTATATCCTCAGTGCTAGTTGCCAACCTGGTGCCTACAGGAGGTGGGACCTTGGGGTCATTATCTCTCTTCTCACATTGTTGGCCCAGGAAGGGTACACTTTTTGTGGAGGGGGTCGTGACAAGTCTTACAAGAAACTAATCTCCCAAAAATTGTAATTTTTATCATAATTACTAAAAAAAAAGGTTGATGATGGAGATTTGGGAGAAAATAATGGACCAAGATCATGTTCAATATCTTATTCAAACCAAAAATTATAATTTTAACACCAAAAATAATAATTTATAAAACTTCAATCATAAAGATATTTTCTCAATTTGTGGCTCTCTATTAGATGATGATATTTAAAAATTAAAAAAATCATAGAATGGTTTGTAAAGATCTAGTGATTTTTTGTAAATTATTTCTCCCTAAATTGTGATTCATAATGATCTCATGAATTTACAAATATAAATCTGTAGGGATTATCATACCAGGTCTGCATCAAGGCCTATTTTCTTTACAATATGTAATGATAGAGTAAAATCCCCATGCACTTTATTTGGGATTATTATCCATCGATACAACTACTCTAGATCCAAATCCAATTTTAATATACAAATAGGGATATATTCTCTTTAAATCCTATTACTCTATACATTACAAAAAAATATAGATGTTTTCCTTTTTTTAGTCTCATCCCTAAGCCTTTTATTATGGTTTTATAATCATATTAAAAAAAACAATACTTTCCTATAATACCAAAAATGAAAACCCATGCCTAATACACATATTACTTTTTGACTTATTTCATAAATATACATGATACAATACTATAATATCGAGAGATGTAGTGTCTTCATGAAGTTAGATACACGTTATTGACACTTAAGATGAGATAATATGATATTAGTAAAAAACACCACAACATGTCCCTAAAACACCCATTCTCTTTTAAAACATCATGAAATAACCAAGCGAAATAAATATGAATGTTTGACACCACATGATCTGTGAAATATTGTTTATCAAATAAATTAAATTTCTTTGATATCTTCTGTTATATACAACAACTAGTTTAAAAGAATATATGATATACTATTAAAATAATGTTTTTTATGTGATAGTTATAATTTGGACATTAAATTGGATGGTATAAAAAATAATATATAAATTTTAATAACTATATGATTTACACATCTATATAATTAATTCTATGGTTATCAATTGATTAGAAATGAATGCCAAATTCATTTGAAATTAAATAATTGTTTTTATGGAAAACTATATTCATTTATGCAATTTTTGTATCTTAAAGAATGGTATAAAAAACTATTGATTAATGTTTTTAAAGAAATTTACATATTATGTATTAAATTATTTATATTTTAACAATAATTTAATATTTTTCAAGGAATGACATATGTATTAATCTGGAATTATACATAAAAACAATTTTTCCGATAAAAAGAATGGTTTCATCTAGTTTCAAAAAATTAATCACAAAATAATGTTTTCATAACTTAGTAAAATTTATTTCAAAAAATTAGAATAGGGTTTTAAATTATCATTTCATAATTATATTATATTGAATTTTTGAGATATTTCTCAAAAGGTTTATTTTTTAAAGAATAGCGAAAATACACTTATAAAAAAAATCCATCTCATTTAATGAATTAAAAATTATTTAGTTATTTAAAAGTTGTTTTAAATGTAAAATTATTTTAGTCGTAATATAATTAATATACTTTATTTCATTTCAATAAATATTATGTTGAATTTTTATATATAATATTTCTATACATTAGAAAACCTTTTCATTGGAAAATAGATTATCAGCAAACATATGGGTTTAATTTTAAATTAAATTCATCTTATTAAGTTAAATGAATATGGAAAAATTGATTTGAGAATAGTAATAATAATAAAATATATTGTGTGATTCTTCGGCTTTAGTTTTTCATAATTAATAAATATAGGAAAAATTAATTAACACATTAAATATTAAAATAGAATTATGAGATGATTAAACTGAAACATAGTGTAATGTTTTAAAAATAATTTTTTATAACTCTTATTTTCAAGAAAAATTTCATCTTTATACTATCCCACATTCTAAAATATGTAAATTTATAACAATATTTCTTATGAATGGCTTTATCGATTTGTATTCATTTTTGAAATTCAATATAGGATCTCATCGCCCAATTATAAAAGAATGTCTACTCTATTATCCTCTACACACTATAAGATCTTATTGTTTATATAATTTATAGCCAAAAAACTTTATAAAATCATTCATAATGTCCTTGAGTCCCTTTTTGATAAAAAAATCCACATAAGAAGGCATTATGTAGAGTCTTCGAGAGATTGTCTGAATAAGATGTATTGATCTCTACCTTGCATTTTTATTTTATTTATTCTTCCACCTCCTTAAAAAAATATTCAAACCAGATGATATAATAAAAAATTTTATTTCATATAATTATATTAAATTATGTTAATGAAAAAGATATATAACTCTTCTTCCACTAAAAGTGAACATAATCAATTGATAGTGAGTACAGTGAATTGCTATCTTGTGAAATGATGTAATTCATTTTCAATCACCCCTTTTACCAGTTTGATATAATGAAAAATATATTGATTATATAATAAATTTTTGACATTATTATTCACTTGTAATTATAATATCAAATCTACATTCTCACATTCCATCACATTGAAAAATATAAATGTCACTGATGCATATATGTAGACTGTCGCCAACACGAATCGATATGAATCATTTTTCATTTTATTTTTACATGGATGGTAAAAATATATATTTATTTAACATATTTGTAATAATTTATATAAAAATGAGTATGTAAAGAAGAATTATTCTTTCAATTATTTCATTTGATCTATCAAAAAATGAAAATGGCAGTAAATGCATACGTACGGCCTACAATCTCTGTGATCGCTGTAATTATTTTTTAAATAAATATCCATTATATATGAATATAAATATATATAATTAATATATATTATATTTAAATAATTATTAAAATTCAATAAATTTTTGGAACCACAAAAAATTTACAAGGACCAAAACTACTAAACAAAAACACACATGAAAAACAAATCTGTTAACACTTGTAACAATGAAATTAATGTGGAATTTATAAAAATTTGGTGGAAAAGTTTATATTTAAATTATATATTTTATAATATATATGATTGTAGTTCAGGAATATATATATATATATAATCATATATTTATGTCACTAGATGTTTGAAAATGTATGGAGGAAGTTGGAACTCAGGTAACCAATTTTCATCTCACGTTAATTTCTATTTTAAACATGTCTTATTCACAACTTTTTTATTATATGTGATGTATATAATGACTAGTTTTTTCATTATTGATGATTGAAATTAAAATTAAAAATATTTACATTTTAATATATTTTTCTTTTCATGGGTCTCTTGATTCCAAAATTAGTTGTAAGTGATTAATAATAGAATCTCATTATTTATTTGGATTGTATATAATTAAATTTACAAGGAATAAATTTTATGAAATAAATCTTGAAAATATCATTTATTTTATTTTATTAGGTTTATTAAATTTTATTACATGTTTTTATTTTTTTCCACTCTTAAATAATCCATGATTCCAAAAAAAATATTTTCTGGAAAACTAAAAATATTTATCTACTTGGTTGGAACCCCATTATCTATTACTTTAGTGATTTATGAAAGGATTTATGGATTTTTTACTATTATATAATGAATCATTAAATAATTTTTTACCCCTGTATTATTTTGGTTGAAATATGGTTTAAAATTAATCTTATTTTTTATTTTTGAGTGATATGTTTTTGACTTTTTACAATCAACATGAAAAGAATCTTTTTTATGTGTACTACATGAAAACAATTTATCACATTCATGACCAATAAATGATATATTGATTCTATTATATAATACCACAGTTATTTTCAAAATAATATTATTAAGAATTTTTCTTTGAATTCATAGTTCTATAAAGTTTATTTTCAATATGGATTGACTATTTTTCTCAATAATGTTTTAGTGATATTTTAATGTTATTTGTATTCATCAAGGAAAAAAACTGTGTTTATTATTATGGAATAATGGCGATATGATCCAAGGATACCATAATTATTATTTCATTGGGTGATTTATGATTATGATGACAATAAATTTATGAACCATGTTCCCTTCCATTAATTATTCTTTGATGAATTGGTTAAATTATTATGAAGATCATTTCTTTCTGCATGTTATAACATGATACAATTTTTATAAGACCCATTATTCATGTTTATTGATATGGTGAATGTTTTATGATCTTATTGAACAAATCTATTTGATTTTCATTATGTGACTGGTGGAAAATGAATTATATATCCTTCTAATGAGTTGGGAAAACAATGATATCGAATGAGAAAATATGATTCTAATGGGGAATTAACCCTATTTATTAAGTGACTTTATTCACTATGATAGTCTTTAGAGTGAACCATTAATACTATGATGTTATAGTGAGGAATCCCAATCAACTATTATTGTCTTGTAAATGATCCCATATAAGTATGGAAATTATCCTCTTTACTTATTTTTATTCCACGTATCTTTGTATTATGCCAATGTTCTACTATAAGGATTCATGTTTTTTGATTACATAATGATTATTGACTTGTAATAATCTATGATTAGTGACCTGATCCAAGATTATGTTATAAGATATGAAGGATATGGGCTTAAAAATTATAATATTATATTCTCATACTCTTATGTTATTTTTATATTCATATCTCCTTTTTTACCGTTAGTGAACTACCGTTAGTGAACATTTTATCTCAAAATTATATTTCCATTATACAGGATACATGGAAATGTATTATGTATGATATGTATATGATTTTTCTAGTTAAGAATATTTTATGAGATATGTTATAGTTAACTAATGAAACATTTAATTTTTTTATCCAAGTTTCCATGGCTCCAAAACCTTTATGGACCTCATGCATGTTTTTTTTAAAATGAAATTAATATTCAAATATTTTAATGTAATATCTATTTATTAACTTCCAAGGTAACTATAATTTTAATCGGAGGAATGGTTTAAATAGCCATTGATTTCTATTATGATAAATATTTAGTGGTTACCCTTAGTATAGTCATAAGTATAAGTAAAATTCTTAAGGAATATTCAATAAAGGAGTGTGGTTTGTCCTAGAAAAAACAACGCTTTCTTGAAACTATAATTATACATGGTTTCTGAATAGATCTATGTACGGGTAATATCCAAAAAAGGGATAGTTGAGCATATTGTACCAATCATTCCAGTGCATGGTGATTATGGACATAATTCACAAGAGGGTTGACACTCCCGAGGTATATTTGTAGATAACTCAAATATTATTTATGATAAATTATTAATGACTTCAATAGATTATAATCATAAATGTACTATGTAAAACATCATGTATCAATATTGGAAATAAGATGTCATGATTTAAACATCTATTAAATTATTTCTCACTCTAATCAAATTTTCCGGACTGTAATGGTGAAAATTTTGGTCTTACTAAGGTATTGAATGCTGGATCATGAATCTGAGGATGTTACTTGAAATATAAGATATTGAATCATCGAACTTGAGAATAGTTGTATAAATTTAATATTTTATAGAAATATTATCTTGTATTCTTAATTAATATACTCAAAAATAAGATATTGAATTTTCATTGAAAAATCCTAAGGATACAATGATCATATCTCAAGAATATGATCATTTCAAAGTTGAATTATAGATGAATTTGTTTCTCGAAAATCTCATTATTCACCCTCTAGTTGAACATAATATTATCATAGGCATCTAATTTATTTTTCTACAAAAACTCCACATCAATTTCTAATGAAATGAGGCACATTTAGTATTCGGAACCAATCTATTATATTCTATTAGTGTAGAAATAAATGTGAACCTACAATGTAAATTGAAAATATTGTGTCGGTCTTGATTTTTATCCAAAATGAATGTTTTTATCGAAAGATGAATGTGAAAAAAAATCATTAAAATTAATGTTATGAAATTGTTTGTTTTTATTGTATTTCAGGAATATCAACCTATTATTCTACTTAATCACGATGTTTAGTTCTCAAAAAAATTATAAATTGTGAAACATGTATTTCAAAGTCTCTATATCGAATTGGCCAAATTGAGTTTCATGAATTGAAGAAGAAACTCCAGGAGAATCTTCACATGGGATTAATTTATCCAATATTTCCACCATGGGCTGCATCATATTATTTTTGTATGAATATATATATATCTATGAAAAACTACACTGGTTATTAGAAATTGAACATGACCAAAATAAAGAACAATTTTCATCTACCACATATTGATGACATGTTTGATAACTATTTGGAGCTCAATACATTTCCATGATTGGCCATTGTTCTAGATATCATCAATTGTGGTTCAATAAGGATGATATTCCAAAGAAATAATTTTGTACAAGTTATTAAGAATATGAATTTATTGTGATTCCATTATTTTATACTAACTTTCAATATTTTTATGCATTTAATGAATAGATATTGATTATCTTAATAAGTTTTTTAGTCTTTATAGATAATATTCTATTATATTCATAGGTATTAGAATGTTAGGAATATTGCATACGAATAGTACGACCAACCCTACAGAATGAAAATATGTTTAAAAATTTATCATGTGTGAATCTTCTATATAAAATGTCTCATTTTTTGGATTATATAATCCAAGTAAATGGTATATTGGTGGATCAATCCTATAAGGATTCTGCTGAATTTTGGACAAGACCAACCACTATGAATGATATCCATATATTTCTTTGGTTATATATATAAAATAAAATCTATATAGATAATTTTTCATGATTACATAATCTACAAAACAAGATAACATAGAATTGATATTGGGGTATATATAATGATGAGTGTGGAGATGATTTTATATATCTAATGAGAAGTCTAGTTCGTGAACATGTTCTTAAAATACAATTTAATTGAGATGGGTATATATTCTATTTTGATTCATCAATTAAAGGTTTGGTATGCATACTCATGAACAATGGCATCATTATATCATAGGACCCATGGAAATTTAATTTTTGTGAGAAAAATTAACCAAATACTAATTTGATGTAAGATGCACTGATATTTTGGGTAAATATGTTGATGCATTATCTTTACAGATGTAGGTGTGATATATATAATGATCATTAAATATTAATGTATATATTATCCTTTAATGAGTTGAATATGCACCGTAGAATATATTTTGTGTCGATAAATGATTATGAATCTTCTATACAATACCACCATTGGAAAGTGACGATGGTGGATAACACATTGAGATGAAATGAACATGAAATATTATCTATTTTTATGATCTAAATTGATTGGATTTTTATGGATTCGTAGAGGATAGATATAGAACTAATAATGGAAGGGGTGAAATCTCATCTTTTTCAAATGAATATTCATCATTCAATCCATGTAATGATTATAGAGAAAAATAAGGAAGTTATGTGAATGTAATAGAATGTGTGAAAATCCCATATATTCATCCTTGAATATAAGGGAATGATAATGTTTAGAACTATTTATGTGTCCCATCCATGACATATTTTAGGAATGATCTATTGGATGAAGATCATAGTTAATCAATTTCTAATCATACTAGATGTGTGATGATTTATATTGATCTGAATGAGTATTTATGTTAAGATTACATCAAGATAGATATTCTAGAGTCAGTATATTGGTGATTTTTATGTTATTATATTAATATTTAGACATAAAAATCAATGGTATGATACAAAAATTATCTATAAAACCATGGATATGGGAAAACATGACCATGGAATTTAAGGTTGGAAACACAAAAAAAATATAAATGGTAGAACACTATTTGGCATGTATTTGATCATCTTATGAATTCAACTAACATAAATTCAATTATAGAATATTTGAAATTAGATTAGATTTCCACGATATACATTGATGAGTGTTAATGTTTCATGGTGTATCATATTCTATTATATCTGATCAGGATCCAACATTTTCCTTGAAATTATGGAGAAGTCTTCAGATGGTTCTTGAAATAGGGTTGAGTTTTAATACTACATATTTTCACTACATAGAGGCTTGGTATACAAGATCCATTCACACCATAGAATAAATTTTGAGATATTTTTCTATGTATTTCAAATATGGTATGGATCAACACCTTCATTCAGTCAAGTTTTCTTAAAAATATATATTTCATGTGAGTATTCTGATATTTTATCCAGAAAAACTCCAGAGAAATAAGTGTATAAACATTATGTACTATAATAACATTAAATAAATAAATCTATTATGACTTGAGTATGAATAGGAAATGGTATAAGTAGTTAAATATATTTAGTAAAAAGATATGGTAGCACAATGTTGACATAAATGTTATTATGACAGTCATTGGGGTGATATAGAGTAAATTATTTTTACATGGTTCATCTATGAATTTATGTAGAGAAAAATGTTATGAAATTCAGGGAGAAAGGAATGTTGAACCACAATTATATTACGAAATTTAATATTTTTGATTAAGTTTGAATAGTATCTTATATTTTCGTACTTCCACCAAAACTCTATGATGTTCATGATGTGTTCCATGTATTTCTCTTGAAGAAGTATAAAACTAATGATTCACATGTAATGAAGTCAATGGTTATACCATTATAAAAATATCTCTCTAATAAGGAACAATTGGTGGTTATTTTTTATCATAGAGATAATGAGATATGAAAAAAGACCATTCACCAGGTCAATGTTTTTCGGTGAAACCACCAATCCAGTGAGGCTACCTGAGAACTTAAGGGTATGGTGTGGTAGAAAATTCATTAATTATTTGTATTAGAGTATCAAAATATTAAGGGAGAAAATAAATTTAATTGGTCTAGAATATATCACACCCACAGTTTATGTTTTTTTTAATAATTTTAATTTTTTTTAAAGATTCATTTACTGTCAACATTGAGATTAAATGATGACAGATATAATATTAAATTATTACATTTAATGTGAAAATTATAATCAACACATTAAATTGACTTGTATGAATAAGAATAAATAGATTTTGAGAATTATTTGGTTTGAACATGTATTAAATAAATTCAATGGTGGTCAATAGATTATAATTAAAAATAAAAATGACATCAAACTAAAATTAATTCCTTTCTAAAAAACTATTTTTATGCGCATAATTTGTTTTTATCATAAAAGAGTAAATTAATAAATATTGGTGAATGATAGAAATAAAATTAATATTTTATACATTTATTATTATTATTATTATTAATTTATATAATATTTTCTCTAGGCATGAGATTAGAATATATATAGTGTTATGCATTAAAATATTACTTTTTCCTAAAAATCGTTTTTTCCTTATTTTTCACTATTATCATTGAAATTAATTTTTTCAATTTTATGATATTTATTCGAATATAATAAAAGAATTATTGAAATAAATATTAAATAATTATATTATAGTAATTTTTTTGAGAATTTTTAGAAAAATAATATTTTTTTTAATAAATAATGAAAAGTGCGGATTTTTATTAAAAATTGTCGATTCATTTAAAAAAATTATAATGATATTTTATTCAGAATAATTTTTTTGTAAAAATAGTTATAATATAATATGATTAGTTGAATTTTTTTATTTGAGTCAATTTTATTCTTAATTTTCTTATAAAACATTTATATACTTGGGAATCCATTTACTTTAGAAAACTTATTTTCATTATGTTTGTAGGCTTATTTATAAATCATATTCTTCCACTTAAACAAATTTTATTTTGTAATTTTTTTTTCAATATTTATAATAATAATATCAAATATTATTTAATGAGGTAAAATTAATTTTTGTTCATAATGAACATAAAAAGAACTAAAAATTAATTATCGTGGTTAAGTTTAAAATGGGTTTATTGGGGGTTAAACCCAATAATAAGGGTACCTTAGCCAATTAAACACGACTAAAACCTATTTTATACAATATATAATGAATTTTAATATCCTAAAATTTAATATTTTACCATTTTGAATCATTTTTATTTGGAATGAAATTTTAATATTGTAATCTATGATGAACGATCATTGTTCCCCCGGAAAAAAATAGGCACAACCACTCTTTTCCTATAATTACAACATGATGCATTTTTTGAGAAAAAAAGTAACTCAAACCATTAATTACATCCCACTATTACCTTTAGTCATTTTTATCATAAAACCATCCAAGTAAGAGTTTAGGAATATTCCAAAAGAGGCTGCTAGAATTAGAGGTATACATATAAATCGTTAATTTTGGTTTTATTACTTCTTCAACATCCATGAAATAATTTTAAAATATTTTTCAATAATAAAAGTATAATATTCCATATTCAATGTTTTTATATTATTTATTGAGTAAAATTTATCCATCGAACCATCCATTAAATGGGATGCAAAATTGTCAATCGTGTCTACGACAGACTACCGCTCAAAAACCAATGTAATTCATTATCAATAAATCTATCTCATGGAAATAGTTTGTAATGAATTTAATTTGTTAAATTTAATATATTTCATAACAATACACCTTAACTTATATTATCACGTCCAACATATTACCAGGAAATCTGGTGAAATTTAATAATGTCTCTCATGAGTACATGTGGACTACGGTCTCCATGCAGTAATATGATATGTTTTTTAATGTATTTTTTAATGAATTATAATAAGGTTAAATTTAATCAATATATATAGTATTTATGATATAAAAACGGTAATTTAAAGGTGAATTATTATTCAACTTTATTTTGTTCCATCATTTAACAAAATGGAAACAATGGTCATCTATATTTATAACATACAGTCTCCATAAATAGTGTAATTCATTTTTTTATCTTAATTCATTATGGATAACTATAAATATTTAAAAAATGAATATATATTATAATTGAATTATGATTTATATTTTGTAAAATATATAACTATAATCAAAGTATAATGAATAAAATAACCAAGCAAACACATAAATTAAAAATGAAGTGATTATTATCTAAAACAATGTTTTTCTTGTAAAACTATTGTTAATAAATAGATGGAAAAATGTTATATTTTTATAAAATATGGTATGTTATAATTTATTAATTTTATGAAATATAATAATAATAAAATTTATAAATATTTTTCATGTTAGAAAATCTATAAATGAACTCATAGGTGATGTAATTGATATTTTTTCTGTTGTTAATTTTGGAGGGACATAAGTTGTATTCACCACCTAGTGATTTTATTTTGTGTATATACTATATATTAATGTATTTAATTATTATTTTATGGAAAATATAAGGATTTACATATCTATAAATGTTTTTTCTTTCATTTTTCAAATGATTCAATTATTACCAATGTTGTAATGGATTAATGTTACAATATCATTTTTTATCCATTTTTACTATGATTATGTTGATGATAATAAAATTTAATGATATATCTCTGGTGAATATCATGTTTTTCTTCTAATATAATTATTTCTTAAGATTTCATATTTTTTTCATTATCCTATTTTTAAGAAATCAACATATGATAAGAACGTTTTAATGGAAATAATTTTCAATTCTATCATTGGTAAAAAATATTTTCACTTCGATGTACATGTTTAATAAAAAGTTTTGAGGATCACTTTTACTATTATATGTTTAATTTTTAAATACAATTTTACATTTTTTTACATTTATTACTTAATGTAATAAAATAACTCTTCGTTTTATTTTCTAGATGTGGTAATTCTGACTTTATACCAAAAAAGTGAAAGGAATCATTATTTTAATTTGTACATATTGAATGAACCATCCCCCTTTATGACTAATAAATGTTTTATGTCTTATATTATAATATTGAAGGGTTATTTTCAAGGATTATTTTTTAATATTTTTAATATTTTTAGTTTTAAAATGTTATTTTCAAATTGCAATGTCAATTTCCACAAGAATGATTTAAATTTATCATAATGATTATTCTATTCAATAATGAAAAAAACATTGATTATTATTTTTCCATATTGGGAATGTTACTGAAGGATAAAAAAAATTTATTTTTATTTTTTATGACAATAAGGAAATCATTTTTATGAAACCCATTCCATTTTAGAGTATTATTCTATGATTAATTGATGAAATTGTTATGAACCCTGTTTCATTTCTAGGGGTTATACCATGACTAAATATTTATGATACATATTTATTTTTTCACATGTTATGATATTATTAGTGTTAATGGGCCAGTAAACCTAATACTATATGATTTTAATTAAATGTTATGTGGGTCAAACATTAAATCCCTCACTAGTTCATTAGGTATGTATTAATATCTTAATATATAAACCGGTCAACAATCGGGTGTGAACAAAATTTAGTAAGGAAATTTTTTCAATATAAGAGTCCTGGGAGTAAACATTTAGTACTAATATGATGGTGGGGTGGGGGTGGGGGGGGATTCCAATCCTATAAAATACTAAAAACGATGATCCCTTATTACTATATAAATGGTTTTCTATGCTTAATCGTATTTCAAAAATCTATATAATTTTAAAATTTTATGATATTATGTTTCATGTTCCATGATTTATTTATGATTCAAGACATATGAACTTCTGTGATTTATGAAATAATTGAATACTATGATCTGTTATATGTTGGGTGTATATTTAATTATCCTAAACTCAATTTTCAAACCCTTATAATCATGTCTTGTTTGTATCTCCCTTTTTACCAATAATGTGCATCCTACCTCAACATTTCTTATGTTTCATTTCCCTAGCTTAAAAATAAAGGTATTATGTATAATATGTCTAACAAGAGTGATATTTATTAAGAACATTGTGGGATATTATTTTCTACACGTATGAACTTACATTTTATAAATCCATGTCTCTATGTTTAATAAACATTTACAATCCTCATATGATTTTTTAAAATGAATTGAATATTCATATTTAATGATTTAATATATATTTATGAAATGTATAGGTATCTATATAAAGCGGATAAGTAAAAATCCTAGTAATGGAATAAACATAAAACAAAATAATTAAAATTAGTATATGTGGTTAAAATGGAATAACATGATGAAATAGTAATGTGATAATCATAATCATGAACATCTAAGAATGATATATGATAACCACATCAATGCGTTATTAGAATGTAGATAAAACATAAAACATGAAATAATAACCATAAATCAAGGACAAAATCAATGAAATAAAAATATAGAGTTCCTAGGATAACCTCATATGAACTATTCATGGTACCTTATTAGATAAAAGTACTCCCCAATTATTTAACGTGCAATGTAACTACATGTCCACCTGTCTTATTTATATCATGTATATTCATAAGTGAGACACATAGATCACACAACATAAGGATTTATTTAATAAATTATAATCCCAGTATTAATGTGTGTGTGTAATATACATGTAAGTCCCCAATAATTTAATTATATGATAATATAGGTGAATACCCTTGACTGGAAATTTGTATGGGTATTGAAAATGTAAAATTTTTGGCATGGAAAATCAAAAGGTAATTATAGTAGCATAATTCAGGTATATAATGAACCATGTAAGGTTTTAATGCAATATAATGGCGCATCACATCACTAATAAATGATATGTTATGCAATAGGTATGCATAAAAATATATTCAAACATCAAGAATTGAAATCAGAAGGTGTAAAAAAATAGGGTTTCTTGAATAAAGGGTTGAAGGAGAGGATTATTTATCCTGAATAGGCACTTCTATAAGATTTGGACTAGATTATAGTGTGTTGGAAAAAACATTGGAGGTATCTAGGTATGGAAATTTAGATTAATTTAATGATAAACGTGTATTGAGTGTATATGAATTAGGGGTTGGGTGGGGGTTATTAAAAAAATAATTGGGAATTCCTCATCAATTTCTAAGCGTTGGTTTTCAACTCTGTACGATTAAATAATCAGAATAAAAATCAATCTCTTGGAATTTTCCCATGGTTTATACTAAGTAGTAGTGGATATAAATATTTTATAAGGCTAATAACTGAACTCATTGAAATAATAACCTTGGTTATTCGAAATTTAGTCTTATTTATATATAACTAAATTTAAAACCATAAAATATAATATATGTTTTAGAGAGTTCTTTAAAGGAATATATATTTAATAAAATAATTTAAAAACACATTAATATAAATGGGAAATACCATTTTTAGGATTAACACTATTTAATGATCTTATTATATTTCATTATTGAATTTATGATGTCACAACACATAATATATATTCATACATTATTTAATTTTTACTAAAGAAATTGGTTATGTCTAAAAATATTTAAGAAATCATCATTGGATAATTTTTATATCCTGATTTCAATATATTATTTATTTAAAAAATTTACATTTATAAATACTAAAATATAAATTTTTTAATAACAACCCCCATTTATTGAAAAAATATCATTATTAAGACTATAATTGTTTTCTGAACCTTATATTTATTATATTATACATCATTACAATATATTACCATTTATATTCCAATAAATTTTTTTAAATGTAAAATTATTTAAAAAATTAATGAATTTATATATAGAGTATGTCTATATATATATTTCTCAAAATAAAAATGTTTATTTCTTTATATCAAAATTTTATTTTAATCAAACTCATTAATCATTAATGACAAAATAATGGGCTAGATATAATCATAATTTTGTAAAAAATATAATATAAAAATCCATAGAGTTAGTGTCTTGAAACACAAACCCTTACTATATTTGTGTATGCCCAAAGTGGAAGGTATGTGATGGTGACCATTTCTTGTGGTGGTTTGGGGAACTTGTTTTCAGTCGTGATATTGATAATCATAGACAACTCCCATAAATTATTTCAATCATTATATTGATGTTGAATCTTGGCATGAGATTAGTCAAGGGAAAACCTAATGATTTTATATCCAATATAAACTCCGATAGAATGGCATTATAGAGTATGATCCAATTAGTCAAGCCAATTATATCTTTCATCCAGAGAAATTAGACTTTTTCATAACCCATAATATATAATAATCATAGTGGTAATTGTATAATATATATATTATAAATGTTTATGATTCTTATTTTTCTCTTCAATATGATTGGATATAAGTTATAATAGTAAAAAATAAACAATGAAATTAAGGTGTTTTGTGTAATTTCATTACATAAAAAGATATTTATTTATTTTAAATAGGAATTTTATTTTTAAAACACTCATTATTTTCATCCCAAGCCTTTAATATCTTCCAAAAACACCTTAGAATGGAGTTACTACACTTGGAATTCAGATTTCTATCTCAAATATGAAATAATCCCCATCTCTTGGGCCAAAAAATTAAACATTCCTTAATTTTCACAAAACCATATGATCTTATTTATTTCAACATCAAACACCATTTATGAATTTCTATAAAAACACTCATCAAATTTGAAACACCACAGAGCATATATGTGACCTACCATTCAACAACATCTTTTCAAAATTATAGGTTTACTGTTACTAGCTGTAATACATTTATGAATCTATATATATTATCAAAAAATAAATAAATCATAATCAAGGATTTAACCTTGACTATAAATGGTCTATTTAAATATATCAATTACCAAATATCATTTCCCATATTGGGTAACTAATATTTGAAGTACCTCACCATTACACATTAATTTAGATAATAATTTAATTTCATTACAACTTCAAATCTCAACATCATTGAAATATGATAAAAAATATCATAAACCTCTTATAAAAGTATATTTACCATCTCATATTCTTATTCTATCATCAACAATAAATATTACAGCTCTTCCACAAGAACTACATCCTTACTATTTCACAGAACACGTAAATCCACCTCTATAATAATGATATTCTAACAAAACCACCACCAACACAACATTGACATACCCAATACTTGTTTTCACCACCACAAACCAAAAACATGACCAATATTTCCATAACAGTAAAATAATAACAAAATTTATGCAATTATTATATTATTAGTAAATAAGAATTCCAAAAAATATTACATAACAAATATTTTATTTAGAAATTTGGTCTTGAAACCATTAATAATAAAACATGTATCTTCATTTCATCAATTTTATAACCATATATACTTAATTAACCAAATATTAAAAGATTAACATACAATAAAATAAAGAATAATTATGTTAAATAGAGAAAAGTACAAAATCATCACAAACCATACAATATCCTATCATTCTTCAAAAATATTTACCTACCACATGCATTACAAAAAAATAATATAATCATAGTTTCAAAGTATATAAATTCAAAAAAATATTAAAATTATCTTCCAATGAGGAAAGGTTAATAAAACACATAGTTATTGAAAAGGTAAAAATTCACCTTGTAAAATATCTATATATAGGAATCAATATATTATTTAAACCCTGGAATCTCAAAAAAAAGATGAGAATCAAAATTCTATTAACATTAAATTATTTAATATAGATCACTATATTATTAGTTTAATAATATCCATATAACCAATTAAAGTCTTGATTACCCCATATTCACTCATAATTAATGAAGGGGATGTTTTTAATTCCCTACCTCAACCAGATCAGCAATGAAAATCCATAAAAAATGTGTAATGACTATTATCAGAATACAAATGATGTAATAACATGAACATTCATAAATGGTATTACCAAACTAAATAATTATTTCTTTTAATACAGTTATTGAAAATAGTTTCACTAGATTGGTAATTTTGATCCATTATATAATCCATAAAAATTTATAATTTTATTAATAATAATAATTATTGATAGTATAACATTTACATATTTATCACTTGATTTATATAAATATTGCTTTATGATATATCCAATTGACATATGAAAAGGCAATGATGGCCTCAACCAGTAGGATCACACCCTTGTTGATAATTTTCCTAATCCATCAAGTGAGAAAACATGACAGATCATTGACCATTACCAATACCATGATGAGATCAAAAAACTATGGATAATGAGTAATCATTAATGGGATAAGCTCATTCTCATTAAGATAATTATCCAAACCATGTATGCCAAACCACTCTATTAACATTTTACCACCATGCTTCATACCCCTAGGGTGTTTGACAAAGCATTAAGGGGATATATTTCAATACCCAAATAATATGAATATATATAAATATAATATGTTAAAAAATTTAATTTATATTTACTCCATTTTTAACTTTATAAATGCATAAATTAATTATTTTCATAAAAAATATATTTTATTATGATAAAACAATTTTTTTGTGAAATATACAATTTAAATTAAAAAATTCCATTTGATAAATTTTAGAATTTTAGAAATCATTTTTTTATCAAAATGTTATTATTCATATTTTAAATAAAATATATATGATAATATGATACTATGAATTGAAAATGAAAATTTTATAAGGGTCATAACATTGTTATTGTAAAAAACTGGTATTTATCAATAAACATGGATTCTAATTTAAAGTGAAAATTAAAAAAATAGAAAAATATTTTGGTAAACTAATGATTATTTTTGGAATCAAATTATTGAAATTTTCTAAGGGAAATCTTTTGATTATTTTCATAGAAATTCTATTTTTTTTAAAATAATTAAATATTGTATAAATATACATTGTCTATTATGAAAACATAAATGAAAAGAAATTGATGTAATATAATATATAAAGGGTATAAAAGAACAAATAGATGTTTATCTTGTAAGATAATTTCTTTTTGAGGTAATTTTTGTAATTATATAAAACATTTATGAACCCCCTAAAAACATATGTTATATATTAAATATCTAATATCAATTATTTATAAACATGACTAAATTATACATTGGAAAGTGAAATATTTTAATGTGATCAGTTAATGGTCTTATAAAATAAATAAATAAACTTATCCTTGTAAAATCCCTCTGAAAATACAATTTTAAGGATTGTGGATTTGATTAAATTTTAATTTATAGTAGAAAACCTGTTATATGAAAATAAAAAAGAACCCCGCTATATTTTCATATATACACCCACCCACACTCCTATTACTATTCAATAAAATAATGTGGATCATGTCCTTAATCTACTCTCACCTCTCTAGATACCTTTCATCATTCTCCCATGATCTCAAGAAGCACCACCAAATC
Source organism: Viscum album (assembly GCA_963277665.1). Classification (NCBI taxonomy): domain Eukaryota; kingdom Viridiplantae; phylum Streptophyta; class Magnoliopsida; order Santalales; family Viscaceae; genus Viscum; species Viscum album. Next base: position 373,159,416 of record OY728134.1, read on the forward strand.
TTTTGGAGTTACCCACTCAATGTAAGGGAGCCTCTCATCCTCATTTTATTCATGTACATTATTTATATAATGAATTTTTTATTCCAATTAAAAATGATAGGTTTTCTTCACATCCCTATAAATTCCCTTAGAATTTAAAATTGATTTTTGATCCCATTCACTCTGTTTAATCCCTATCACGTTTCATTATAGACCCCCTCTATTCCTAAAAAATTATCCAAATTTGTTTCCTCATAAAATTTTATTCAATAACGGTTCTTATAATATTTCATTCAATTCCAATATGTTCTTGTTTTATGATGTTATTAAAATTCTCTAATTATTTAATTTTTTATTTTACGTTATTAAAGACCATATTACATCTAACTAAACCATTTTATTATTCTTGATTGCCATTATTCTACAAAAATTTTACTATGATCTTCAATGCCAAATATTTGTGACGTGTATACCCATACACATTTTCATTTAATGTTATTATCCTTTTATACCAATTATTCATTGATTGTAGAATTTAATCAATCTAACACAAGTTCCTTTGTCATGGAAATAAATTCAATAAAATATGATCATATTTCAAATTATCTATTTGGAAAACTTATGGATGTACACGTTATAAAAGATATGGGAAGGATAAAATTATATAGCACTCTTGTGAATTGGTTAATGTTTTAGTCTCATCAAATATTATGTATGTGATTTAGAAGTGAACCTAATCCATTATGAGAATTATTTCCCCTTGTTATTCATATGATCATGATATATTGGTTAAAGTTATTATTATATTCCCCTGTTGATTTATTTTATCAAGTTAAATCATGCCCCAATTTTAATTTCTATTATTATTACCCATTTAATTCCTAAATGAACTTCCTATATTCTAATATATAATATATACTTCATGTCATTATTTAATTATTCCCTTAGTGGGTTATATATATTACCCATTTCTTATGTATTCCCTTAATTTATACCATATAGTTTTAAGAAAGATGAAATATTATGGGCATGCAAAGGAAATAATCAACAAGGTTGATGTACCCCTACTTTAGGTTTTTATGTAATGTACATAATTACAAAAATACACTTGGATAATCAATGTTTAGTGTTTTTTTAGGTGTATTGTTATGCAATAAATCATGAATTAATGTGTAATATAAATATTGGTTGTTGTAGTTTTTATCAATGATAAGTATTTTCATTTTTGGGAGTAGACTTATACAAATTTATTGATATCCTTAGGGATAATAATAGATATATAAAAACTTGTTTATGTTTTTTAAAAATATACCCAAACGCTCAACCAGAGACAATGTATCTGACCATTTATTAAAATAAAAGTAACATATAGTAGAAAAGCATCACAAAAAACACCTACATGTCATAAAAACAATACCCGTAATCATTTCCATAATAAAGTGCTTCATCTGCAGTGGATGACTCCCAGTCTGATCTTTCATACTGCTTCATAGTCTTAAAATACATTCTTCTATGATATAACTTTTCCAAATATAAAAACTCATTATAAGGGCTTGTACCTTTTCCATTGCTGACAGACGACCTAGTGGGCATTGGATATTACATGGATGAGTAATCCTTCCTAAGACTTCTACTTGTTGTAGTGGTTATTGATTATTCATTCTCTGACATAGACTTTTTTCCACCCTGAACAATATCACTATAAGATGTTCTAAATGTCCTTCCCGCATTCTCCTTTTCACTTTCAGATATATGCCCCAAATTTTTAGAAATATACACCCTCTGGAAACCATCATTTACACCTTGCTCTTTCTCAGAGACATTGTTAGCATCAACCATTGCTAAGCATTGAGTATGTTCCACAATATCATGATCACCATGCATCTACTTCTTCAGAGTATCTTCACCAAAACAATATTCAGGGATTGAAATTCAAAAAGTATTTTGGCAGCATCATTCCCTTGAGTTTCCTCAACAACATTAGAAATCATCCCGTGATTACAATATTTTCTCAGATTAGGATAACTTACACCATCATGTTTATCAACAACATATAACATCATATGGCCAGGAGACGTAGAAGATGCATCATGGTCCAACATAACTCACTCATGAGTCATATCCAAATCATCATTCATCAGACCTGCAAAGAAATTACCATGTGTAATGCATGTCACATGTTTTCCAATATGTGGTTGTATCCCAGGTGAATCCTTCACCCATCCTTCGTTTTCATCCAATGAAAAACCTTCCTCTAAAACCACAGTAGGGATTCCCCTCAATGAATCATTAATTCTATCAGGTTCAACTACTGGATTCACAGTATTCACAATATCTCTCATTTTTAGAGCCCCAAGAACATCCTCATTAATCCCGACTGGTTTTATTTCCTCCAGAACATTGGCCACCAGACCTCCTGTTTTGATCACACCAAGATACTGCATCAACCTTCCAACCACCACATCCACCCCCAAGTTTATATATGCCTCAACCGACATCAAGAAGTATCCATTAACAACTATCTCACAAGTAGGATTCAAGACCTGTTTCCCATGCCAAACCTGCAAGTTCCCCGCAACCATTCCATCCCATATTACATGAAAAGAAACCCTTCTTCCCCTGAAAACATCCTTATGATTCCCAACTCTGAGACACCAGGAGCAATTCTCAAGCCATGACTCAACCACATCATCTATCTTATACCTAAACTCATCACTCTCACCAATGAAAAAAGACATAACCGAAGGATTCAAGAGATTAATTTCACCATATATTCTCGGTGAGATATGATGGTTCACATCAATAGTTATACTATCAGAATAATGAAACTGTCCTATAAAATTTCCAAGCATGAGGATAATGGCAGTATTCTAAAATAGAAGTAGTGATTTGGGAAATCTTAACTAAATTTTAGCGGTCGGTGGATCCCAGTTCTTGTGGAAGTCATAAGACCATTAAACCAGAAAAAATCATTCGCCTTCACAAGTTTGTTGAGCAGAGGACCATGCCATAATAAGTTCTTCCTCCGAATGAAAACAAATCCTTATTAGTATCCTATTTACATTCTTAGTATTTTAAAATTAGTCATCCATAATATACACTTTATTATAGCATATTGACATACAGAGGATGAAATGAGTAAATACCCAATTTGAAGGAAAAAGTGACACCTACCCAGACGAGATTACTAACCTAATGGGAGGAGAAATGATGAATGTTGCGGTTATAACCTCATGGATTAACCAGGCTTGTAATAGAAACCTAAACAAAGAAGAATTCCCAAATCACCAAAACAATGAATATGGTATCATTGAATCCTTTATTGGACAAATGCCTCTTGTTTTCAATAGATTATCTATTACACTAATCATAGAACAATGGATCCTCTCCATTAATAATATCTTATAAATCCTTCAATTTTTAGAGAGAGACATTGTTTTTTGTATTTTTTATCATATTGGGAGATAACATGATTAGTGGTGTACATTGATAAAAAATACGAAGACTGAGCAGTAGATCAAAGTGATGGGGTGGATGAAATTCCTTAAAATTTTGTTCAAACAATATTTTATCAGACTCTCTAATATCAAATAGAAATTGTATTTCATTTCACTCATGAAAACAAATTATTAACCCATTTTAAAATATAGGTAAAACACCCCAATAATTTCAAGATACACCTCCGTAATTTTCATTTCTTCGAATTCGATGTTGAAAACTTCTTTAGTGGGATATATACAATTCATTAAAAATAATATGTGATTCCTGAACATGATGGATAAAAGGAAATTGTATGATGTTCCTGGAGAGTCAAAAATAGTGAATATAAAATCTCAAGGATCTCATTGAAATATAATGAGAAAATTGGAGTTTATTTTTCGATGTGTGATAGAAAAATACAACAGTGGAGTGTGGATTGAAGAACTAAATAAATTTCTTAAATTGGAAAAGGATATTATTTCAGTGAGAGATGTAAGGGAGCCTATCAAGTGATTTTCAATGGTTGAAACCAACTAATTTGATAAATGAAGGTAATGATCCAATAAATAATTATCATATTGTTCAATACTTTAATTTCATGGAATAAAAAATAATTAAAAAACAATCAACTATGAAAGGGGTTATCATAAAAAATAAATTCCTATAATATCAATGGTAGAAAGGGATAGATTATTCCATCACACCCAATGAGGTGGATCAAAAAACGGAAGTGGTGACATGTTTTCTTTTCATTCATTAAAAAATATAAAATGTAATTTTTTATTCTAGTTCAATGTAATATTCCATATCAAGATATCATAGAATAACTATTCAAATACCATCAAAAAATCAAATTAGAGAAATTATTGAAAATAGTAAATGGTGAAATTATTGCATCCCAAGTATATAATTCCTCCCATGTAAACATTTATGGGATATAATTAACATAAGACAATATTATACTCCCTTTTGAAAAAAATTTCATCAATTATATATATGAAATTTCATTTAGATGGAAACGACACTCAATATATTGGATTGCCATCTGATTTTATACAAGTGAAAGGAAGATAGTGATTCTTATTTGGAATCATAATATCAAGCATGGGTATTATTTCCTTATAATAAATCATATATAGCTCAAATTATTAAGACTAAATATAATATCGCCCTTGAATAAATTACCATTACGAAGGAATATGTTGATGTATTTCCTAAAATATTGTCAAGTTTTCCTCCTATCTGAGAAGATGGTGTTTCAATCTATCTTATAAATGGGACTCTTCTAATAATCGAGACATCATATTGAATGCGCATTTTTGAACATGAAAAGTAGGAGAATCAACTTCCAGAGAATCTGGATAAAGGGAGTATATGATAATTTTCATTACCATAGGGTGCACCCATCCACATCGTCAAGGAGAAGGATGTGCAAATGTTCCTTTTCATTGATTATCATTTTCTCAAGAAGATATTGTTAATGATCAAGTATATCATTATACGAATTGATGATTTTTTTGATCAACTATATGGATCTAAATACTTCTCTATGGATTATTTTCACATCCCCTCCCCACAATGTGTACCCCTTTTGGTCCGAAAATGCGAGAAGGGAGATAATGACCCCCGAGTCCCACCTCCAGTAGGCCCCAGGTTGGCGACTAGCACCGAGGGTATAGTAACACACAAAATGGGAGGACTTAACCTCTAAGAGAACACATGCAGAAGAGAAAGATACGATAGACACCAATCAACTCCTACTCAGACTACAATACGAACGAAATCCCAAGAACACATATGAAATTCCATACAAAAGTAATACAACTAAAAGAGAAAAAATTTAAAGTAACCAAAAGAATGTAAAAATAGCAACAACCACAAGCCCAAACAGATCCTCAAAGCCCAAGCTAGTAGAAACTAGCGTGATCCCCAACCTACTAAAAGTGACCTGAATAATAGTTTATATATATGTAGGGTGAGTATAACAGTATACTCAGTTGGATCCTCCCCGAAGCCTCTCGTGCAAAGTAAAGAAAGCATGATAAATCACAATGAAAAACATGTGAAACTTACTCGTCATCTAAACAGTTATAGTATGTTCCCAACCTCAACATGGCTACTCTCACCATGTAAAACATACAAGATTATATCATATAATAAAGAATATAAAGGGTACCCCGCTACTACTTCCCCACTGGTTTGCTGCTTTCCCCCAACGTCTCACATCCTGAGCATCTCTCTCCAAAATGGCTTGCCCGAATACACCTGGGAGAAGCACCACAATATGTACCTCATGAAAAAGAACCACCACATCCATACACCATTGTATCCAGGATGTTTTTGTGAGCCACCACATCTCACATAACGTGTATTATAAGTCGGGTATTATACCTCAAGCCATTATAGCCCATAAACAGATTAAGGATCCTCAAGACATTATAGCCTATAAATGCTACACCTATAGTAATACATATAAAACTATATCTATAATATATGGGTATGAATAACCACAAGCCATTACAGCCCTCTACACACATATATGGGGAAATCTATCCAATGTGCATGCCAACACCAGTAACTACAAGAGAAAAGAGAGGGGAAAAGGGGGTATTCATCCATCCATCCTCCAACCGTAATGTTGGGGAAAACACCCCCCAGGGCTCACAATCCCTGGGGTTTCAGTTTCCCTTACTGACAGGGTAGAGTGCATTAAAGAAACACAAAACGTAAAGGATATATTTTATCTCACAACCACTCTATGGGCTTTACCTATTCTTAGAAACAAATGCAACTAACGTCTCTCAGACTTTGTGCTAATACTTCATAGACTAGGTATCATATAAGCACACAACCATTTAAAGACATTTATTATATTACTTCATTCTTTTTTTAACAGTTCCACTATACGTTAATTAATTCATTAATCATTAATTAATAACAAAAAATTCCACTTTAAATTTCATTAGCATCACACCGAAAGTCAATTGTTCCTTCAAATATTACAACCTCGTCATTATGTTCCATCATCTCCATCCCAATGGGTTAACACCATTTATTCCATTATTCAATATATAAATGCTTTCCCACATTTCCAAACATTATATATAACATTATATTCTACACAAGGGCGATCAACATGGTGAGTATATGTACTACCCTTCGAGTATTTTCCTCTTATATCAATAGCATATACCCATCATTCGTTGAGAATCTAAAAACGGAAAGCACATGGCATACCCCGCTTGTCTTCGCCTCTTTCGGAAGAACGGTAAGTAAGGCTAGCTGCCTTGAGTAGTGGGGAAAAGTAAAACAGGTAAACAACCAATCAAAATTACCATGAATCCAACAATCACATCAACTCCATTCCATCATCCCTGGTGTCCTCCCTGACACCCACAAGAATAAATTGATGCATCTCGCCACTCTAGGCTTCATCTTCTACCACAACCAAAAGTGTCTCCATGCCTCCACATATTACCACAACCATCCAAACTCACGTTAAAACACAACCAGTAGTAAAACATACATCTTCACAATTGGGCTCTTAGCCCTTAAACAAACAAGAGGGTAACTTAGAACCCAAAAAGAAATTATATTTTAACAACCACCAGTTCTTTAATCTATCCTGGATTTACCGATTTATTATTCGTTGGTTCCAAATTTGGGAAACCTAACTAATGATTTATCACAAATAATTAAACATGCTTACTGCACTAATTGAATTAGCATCAAATTACAACATGAACCAGATTCGTTTTCAGGCCCCTTTATCATTAGCCAACAATTATCAATTAATCCCAGTTTATGTTCTTTACTGATTTCTATCAAGAATGAATAGCTAAAGAAAGCAAGCCTAGATATCACACTATCTTGCAAAACATTAGGCAATAACACATGATATATATGAAATTTTATATCCAGTTAAATTTTTTATGTCAATTAAATTGTCATCCAGTTTGATAAAAAATGCTAACAATACAATTGCATGTAAAATAAAAAGAATAAATGAATCACATACCTCAAACAGTTCCTCACGTTCTTTACCCACACAACGGGTCACGATCCTCCTATAGTGACAACTACATCCACCCGAGGATGCCACGGTACGACCGCACCAACCAAACCCCAAGAAAAAAACCATTAGAAGCATGTAGATTTCATGATATAATATGGAATGGAGAAACATGAGAAGATTATCACCAATGGAACGATAATAAAACATACCTTATATCGAAGATTGGCCGATATAGCTCGGTTGCATCAAAATAGAGCGGAACTAATCTGAGGAGTAAAGATTGATTGTGCAACTCTTACGGGAAGGATTGAAAGGTTATACCGTCTCATAGCCGAGAAGAAAGAGGAAGAAAAATGGAGGATGATATCTTGTCCATTTTGATGATTTAATGGGGTGAAAATTTAAGATACGCTTATTTCTCCATTAAAAGCTGATCGCATTAACCCACACAGTTTGACCAAATGAAAACATCCTGAGCCATGTGAATAATTATTATAGTATTTATTGTATTTGAATCTACCTTAAGAGTCCTTAACATAAGTCTTTAAATGTATTTTATGCCAATGGAAACGTCAAAGGGGTGAAACTGCAGGAAAATGGAAACAACGTTCAATGATTGTTGTTAGAAGTCTGATGTTAGATGTTCAATGTTAGAAGTCCGATGTTAGAAGTCCTCTGTTAGACGTCCACTGTTAGATGTTTGTTGTTTGTAGTTCGTTGTTAGAAGTTCGCTGTTAGAAGTCCGCTGTTAGAAGTACGCTATTAGAAACTCACTTATAGAACATTGTTCACTAAATCATCACTGTTAGAACACTATTAACAGAATCCTCACTGATAGAACATTGTTCACTGAATCCTCACTGATAGAACTGTGTTCACAAAATCCTCACTGATAAAACATTGTTCACCAAATCCTCACAGATAGTACACTGTTCACTAAACCTCACTGATAGAACATTGTTCACTATATTCTCACTGATAGGACAGTGTTCACTAAATCCTCACTGATAAGACATTGTTCACTATATCCTCACTAATAGAACATTGTTCACTAATTCCTTGCTAATAGAACACTATTCACAAAATCCTTACTAATAGAACATTGTTCACTAAATCCTTACTGATAGAACATTGTTCTCTAAATCTTCACTGATAGAACATTGTTCACTAAATCATTACTGATAGAACACTGTTCACTAAATCCTCACTAATTGAACACTATTGACTAATCCTCACTGATATAACATTGTTCACCTACCGTTATAGGTTATCGATAGAAATGTTCACTGATTAAACTATTCAAATAATTGGAAATTTGGCAATGTGTTGGGAATAAGTCCCCTTGAAATCTTGGAACACCTCCAACACCACATTTTCACAAAGTAATGGACCGGAGAGGTCCAAGACATTACATCAGATACCTATCAAAACATTCTCATCCTCGAGAATTCAAATCCACCCTAATGAGAAAAAAACAGGGTTTTACCAACCACCCATTGAGATACCTCTCAAAAAAGAGCAAGCCAGAAAAGCAACAAAAGAAATTCACAAATAAAACATGAAAGGATTAACCAAAAAGGGGACATAATTACATGAAAAGAGTTAAACATCGAACAAATCTGGGTACTAATCATGTATATATGTCTCAAGTTCCTAAGTACTCTACTCCATGCCACCATGTCACCAGAAGACATGAACTAAGAGGATAGAACGCCCACACAACACCTTATCCTAGCGGTCATAGATCCCCACAGCCGCTCCTCGAAGGTTGCATCATCATCAACATTGATCTCTCCCCAATTGATGATGTGAGAGTCATCATGAAGATAACAACGGAGCTGTGATACATGGAAATCATCATGTATCTGAATCATCTATGGGGGACATGCTACTTGATATGCCACATCTCCAACATGAGCTAACACCTTGAAATTCCCAACAAACCGGGGGGAAAGCTTACTACCATGAAAAATCCTTTGCTACCCATGATTGGGAGTCACCTTCAAAAACACATGATCCACATCATTAAACTCTATGGTCCCCCTTCTTTGATAAGAATATTATTTCTGATGATCTTGTGTTATCTTCATCCTCTCACGAATCACCTGAACCATCTCTATTGTATTCTTCACTAGTTCCGATCTGAGAATTACTGACTATCCGACCCTAGTCCAGCAAAACGGAGAACAACATGGTCGACCATACAAGGCTTCAAATGGTGCCATACCAATGGTGGAGTGAAAACTATGGTTTTAAACGAACTCCAAAAAGTTTAAGTGCCTCATCCATGAACCTTCAAAATCCTGAACACAAGAGAATAACATTTCTTTAAGAGACTATATGGTTCGCTGCATTTAACTTACCGTTTGAGGATGATAAGAACTGATAAGGCATAGCTGAGAACCAAAAGAATGTTGGAGACCTCTCCACACCCTGGAGGTAAAATAAGGAACTCAGTTAGAAATGATCATCCATGGGACTCCATGATGTCTCACCACCTCCTCTAGATATTTCCTAGACAAACACATCAACTGAGCTTGACTCCATGATTTAAATAAAGTGGGGTGATTTTTCTAAATGGTCCACTAAAACCAAAATAGCATTATGCACTCTTGGAGCATGAGGTAAAATAGTAAAAAAGTCCATTGAGATGTCCTCACACTTCCACTGGGGAATCCGTAATGGATGGAGAAGACCACCTGGAACACGATGTTCAACCTTCACCATCTGGAAGACTAAAAATCGAGACACAGACTCTGCAACCGTACAGTTCAGACCATGTCACCAAAATTGACTCTTCAAGGATCAGTACATCTTTGTCACTCAAGGATGTACTACTAAGGGAGAACTATGGAACTCTCAGAGAACCATCTCAAAATCGTTAAGGGAATTAAAATCCTTCAATGAAACAACACTCAATGTTGTTCATCCTCCGACCAACCATCAAGGGCCTCACCATAAACAACTCGGTCTCTCCAAACCTCCACCTCTAGATCTCACAACTAGGACTCTTCCAACTTCTGAACTAGGGATGATTGTACCATCATCTGAAAAAGACAACATATGCCACCAACTTCTTCCATATCAAGATGCAGTGCTGAAAGTTCTTCCATTACTCTCCAGGAATCACCGGATTCACGCAAAGCATCACTGCATGACTTTTGGCATAGTGAATCATCTACAACATTCCCTTTTCCAGGTGCTTACGATATTTTGATGTAATATTCCTATAAGAACTCCATCCAATGATGCTGTCATAAATTCAATTCATGCAGGGATAAAACATACCTCAAACTCTTATGACCAAAGAAAACCACAAAGTGCTCACCAATGAGGTAATGTCTCCACAACTTCAGACAAAACACCACAGATGCCAACTTAAGATCATGGATGGCATAGTTTCATTCATGGGGATGCAACTGTTGAGACCCATAAGAAACAATTTACCAATGATGTATGAGTACACAACCTAAATCTAGATGTGAAGCATCACAGAAAACATCAAACTTGACTCCCTCACCTATAAGACAAAGGACTGGATCAATTACTAACTTCGCCTTTAGATACTCGAATGCTTCTTGGAACTGATTAGTCCATATGAATGCCAGATCTTTCCTAGTCAAAGATGTTAGTGGAGTTTCAAATCCATATAAATTGGCTACGAACCTCCTGTAGAAGCTTATGAGACCAAAGAAACTTCACACCTCTGACACTGTCTTGGTGGATTCCCAAGACAAAACTTCTTATATATTCAATGGATCCATAGCTAATCCCTGTTTGGACACAAAATTCCCCAAGAAACAGACTTATCGAGACCAAAACTAACACTTCGACAACTTCCTGAACAGCTTATGTTGGTGAAGAACTACAAAAACGGCTCGTAGAAGCTCTGTATGCACCTCTTCAGATGTGGAGTACATAAGGATGTCGTCAATGAAAACTACCAAGAACATGTCCAGGAACTCATGGAACACAACATTCATCAATCCCATTAATATATCTAGAACATTCGTCAAGCCAAATGGAATTACAACAAACTCATAATGCCCACAAAGACATCTGAAAGTAGTCTTCAGAATATCCTCATCCTTCAAACGCATCTGATGATAGCTCGAATGCAAGTCGATCTTTGAGAACCAACTTGTACCCTATATTTTATCGAATAAATCATCAATTCACGGAAGAATATAGCGATTATTTATTGTCACATTGTTTAAGCAATGATAATCGACAAAAAACCGCAAACTGTCATCGGCCTTCTTTACGAACACAACTGGTGCACACCATGGTGACATACTTGGCCAAACAAAACCACACTGTAACAGACCATTAAGCTGTATACATAGCTCTCGTAACTCAGAAGGTGTAGTCCTATATGGAGACATAGATATTGGAGATGCACCTAGCTGTAAATCAATCCGAAACTCAATCTCTCGTTGAGGGGGGTAATTTTGAAACCTCTTCAAGAAAGACATCAGTGTAATCTTATATGACCCTAGGAAATGCCAATTTTTGAACCTATGAAGGACTTCGAATCATCTAAGCCATCACAGTTGATAAGGATGGAATGCACTTATGTCCTATCCAAGGATCTCGCTCACTAAGAAACACCACTTTCTCTCCATCCGCACCAATAAAGACAACCATATTCCTGAAGAAATCCATGATATACTTCACCGAATACAATCAATCAATGTCGAGGATGACATCATATAATTGTATTCGTAAACATGGTAAATAACGCCTAGAGAAGTGTTTCTCCAACACTATCTCACAGTCTCTACATACATCAAAAAAGTCATCTCGACCTCCAACTGGCGTAGTCAATGCCAAGGGCACTGGAAGCCCCTCTACCCCAAGTCCCAAAGCATGGACAAGGGTAGGTGATATGTAGGAGTGTGTGTCTCCTGAATCAAACAAGGCATACACCATGGTTGAAAACAATCAAAGAATACCTCGAACGATGTATGGAATGCATGGAGCTGGAAACGCTAGAGCATGAAGTTCTACACGACCTCCTCCATGGCCTCTGTGACCTTGATGATGACCACCACCATGGCCGTTCTCTACACTCAGAGGAACGGGAGCATCAGGGAGAAGTCCACTGCCTGTCCCATCTACCATCTAGTGATATAATGCTGGTGAAACTGGGTGTTGGTGCCTCAGAAGGAACTTACTCAATGGAGGAACCCAGACCATAGCGCCCGGTGTACGATGACTGATCTGAAAGGTCGGGCACTCCCACTGCTGATGGACATGACCACCACAAGAAAAACAAGCACTGGATCCCTTGGTATAAGCCAACGAGTGGAATCCTATGAAGAAATGTGATATGAAGGGCTGAGACCTACCCCTAGATGAACGTAAACACTTCTGCCCTAAATGTAGGGAACCTCTTACCACATCTCTGCTTCCTGAGGAATCATGCTGATTCCCCTCTCATGATTATCTAGTTCAGGGAAAAGAACTCTCAACCACCTCTACCCTCGGCAGTACCTCAAGATATGTTTTCAACATAAATTGGTTGACCAGGCACTGGATATCTATGCGCAAATCCCCCTCCAAATACATGTCACTATCCTCCTCATCTGGCAATAGGTCTAAAGAATTTCGTAAATGGTTACTGAAACCGATTCCAAACTCTCGAACATTGCAGCTCCCATGTCGAAGGGTAAGATACTCCTGGTGACTGGATGCCTTCACAGTCGAAGAAAGAAACATGAATCTAAAGATGTCTCAGAATTTCTCCCATGTAATCATTGACTCCTCACGATCCCTGAGGAACTAGAACCACCCCTTCCTCTCTCCTCCAGACATCATTGTCACAACCAAGGACACCCAGTGCTCCTTATGAGCTCAAATTGAATTGAAGCCGATCTCGACCTACTCTAACCAGTCTTCCCTAACTGCATCTGAAACAGATCCCTCATACATCTTTAGAACATGGCATTGAAACTCTCGGAGTGTCTTCCTCCATGTGTCTTTGTCATCAACCTCTACCCTGCGACAATCTGCTGGAATAGCCTACTGAACATTTTCTGCACAAACCTGACAAGGACGTCGACCTGGATCCATACCTGTAAAATAGAAACCATTAGAGTTTCTAAACCTGGAATATGGAATACTCATGATTAATTAATTAAATGTTTTCTTTTATTCATTTTAGGTTAACCTATCCCAAGGTCTACCCATTAAAACATAGGCACAAAAGAGAATTATGCCTGATCCTTTCCTTGGTCTATACACTGCAACATGTATCAACTTGTTTAGTAGCCATTAAAAACTAAATCTTCCGTACATCATATCATAGGGGGACTAAACACTTATTTTTCTTCTGGTCTCCAGTTTTTACCTCATGTGTTAAAAATGAATGACACTGTTTCCCTATCAACCCATGAAACCTCACCTGTTCCAAACTCCAAACTCCATCCTATCCCTTAACAAGACCTCTGATAACACTCTGTCATGCCCCCCTCCCCATAAGGTTTACCCATCCTGGGAAAGCAGTGTGAGAAGGGAGATAATGACACCCGAGTCCTACCTCCAATAGGCCCCGGGTTGGAAACTAGCACCATGGTATAGTAATACACAAAATGTGAGGCATTACCCTCTTAGAGAACACAATAAGAAGATAAGGAAAATATAGACAAAAATAAACTCCAACTCAGAATGAAATATAAACAAAAATCCGAGTACACATATGAAATTCCATGCAAAAGTAAAACCACTAAAATGTAGAATCTTAAAGTACCCAAAAGAATGTAAAAACAACAGCAACCACAAACATGAACCGCTCTTAGAATCCCAAGCTAGTAGAAACTAGATTGATCTACAACCTTCAACAATTGACCTAAAAATAATTTATATGTACATAGGGTGAGTATAACAGTATACTCAGTAGGATCCTCCCAGAACACTCTCATGAATAGAAAATAAATCTTGCTAAAGCACAGTGAACAGCATGTGAAACTTAATCATCACCTAAACATGTATACTATGTTTCCAACTTCACCATGGCTACTCTCACCATGTAATGCATAGAAAAATATATCATATAATAAAGAATATCAAAGGTACCCCGCTACTACTTCCCCACTGGTTTTCCACTTTTCCCCAATGTCGCACGTCCTAAGCATCTCTCTCGAGAAAGGCTTTCTCACAGACACCTGGGTGAAGCACCATAATATGAACCTCGTGCAACAAAACCACCACCACCAAACACCAAAGTAATTAGGTAGTCTTTGGGAGCCAACGGAGCTCACATAACCAGTATCATATGTCAGTTATTATACCTCAAGCCATTACAGCCCATACACTAAGTAAGGATCCTCACTCCATCATAGTTTATACACGTTACACCTATAGTAGTACATATAAAACAATATCCATAATATATGTTTGTAAATAAACACAATCCATTACAGCCCTCTACACACATATATGGGGAAAAATAACCAATGTGCCTTCTAGCACCAGTAACTACAATGAGAAGAGAGTGGGGCCAAAGGGGGTAGTCAGCCATCCATCCTCCCACCAGAATATTGGGGAAGCACCCCCCATGGCTCAGAATCCTTGGGGTGTCAGTTGCACATAATAACAGGGTGGAGTAGCGTATAGAAACAAAAAAAGCACAGGATATATTGTATCTCACAACCACAATATTGGAATTACCTTGTCTTAGACACAACTGCAGCTAACGTCTCTTAGACTCCAGGCTACTACTTCTATGACTGGGTATCCTATAAGCACGCAACCATTAAAAAAACTTTATTAGATTACTAAATTAACTTTTAATCAGTTCCACAGTATGTTTATTAATTCTATAAAGATTAATTAAAAATAAAAAATTCCACATTAAATTTCATTAGCATCACACACAAAGTCAATTGTTCTGTCAAAAATTACAACCACATCATTATGTTCCTGCATCTCCATCCCCATGGATTAACACCATTTATTCAATTATTAATTATATAAATACTTCCCCACATTCCCAGGAATTTTACAAAAATATAATATGCTACTAAACACAAGTGGGATCAACATTGTGAGTAGATATACTACCCATCGAGTCATTGCTGCTTATAGCAAGAGTGTATACCCATCCTTCCTTGACATGCTAAACACAGAAAACACGTGGCAAACCCTGCGTGTCTTCACCTCTTTCGGATGAAGGGTAAGTAAGACCATCTTCCTTGAGAAGTGGGGAAAAGTAAATCAGATAAACAACCAATAAAAATTACCAAGAATCCAACAATCACATACACTTCATTCCATCATCCCTGTTATCCTCTCTGACACCCACATGCATAAACTGATGCATCTCGCCACTCTAGGCATCATCTGTTGCCACAACCAAAAGGGCCTCCATGCCCCCACATATTACCACAACCATCCAGGCCCACATTAAAACATATGCATCAGTAAAACAAACATCTTCACAATTGGGATCTTGGCCCTTAAACAAACTAGAGGGTAACTCAAGAAACCTATAAGCAATTATCTTTTAACAACCACCAGTTATTTAATCCATCTTGGGATAACTAATTTATTATTATTTGGATCCAAATTTAGGAAACCTAACCAGTAAGTTTTCAAAAATAAATAAACATGCTTACTAGACTATTTTTATTAAAATCAAAGTAAAAGAAGAACTAGATTCATTTTCATTACATTTTATATTTAGCCAACAATTATCAAATAATCTTGGTTTACATTCTTTATCGATTTTCATCAAGAACAAATAGCTATGAAAGTCAAGCATAAATATCACACTATCAATAATAAAAAGATTTAATAACATATGATCGATATTAAATTATTAATTTGATTAAAATATTTATTATATCAATTCCATTGTCATCTAGTGGGATTAAACATGATAACAATACAGTTTCACGTAAAATAAAGAGAAGAAACAAATCCCCTACCTTAAATAGTTCCTCACGTTCTTTATCCACACAATAGGTCACGATCCTCCTATAGTGACAACTGCATCCACCCGAGGATTCCACGGTACGACCACACTAACTAAACCCCAAGAAAAACCCCATTTGAAGCATGAAGATTTCATGAAATAATATGGAAAGGATAAACACCAGAAGATAATCTCCAAAGGTATGACTATAAAACATATCTTATATAGAAGATTGACCGATATAGCTCGGTTACATCAATATAGAGCGAAACCAATCTAAGGAGTAAAGTTTGATTGTGCAACTCCTACGGGAAGGATTGAAAGGTTATAGTGTCACATAGCTGAGAACAAAGATGAAGAACAAGGGAGGATGATAACTTGTCCCTTTTGAAGATTTAATTGGGTGACGGTTTACGATACGCTTAATTCCCCCTTAAAAGTAGATCTCATTAACCCATGCGGGTTGACCAAGTGAAAACTTCACGAGCCCTAGGAATAATTAATATAGGATTTGTGGTCTTTGAATCGGCCTTAAGTGTCCTTAAAATAAGGATTTAAATGTATTTTACGTCAAAGGAAATGTCAAAGGGGTGAACTATAGGAAGCTGGAAACACTATTCAAAGTCCACTATTAGATGTCTGCTATTAGAAGTCCACTGTTAGAAGACATCTTTTAGATGTCCGTTGTTAGGGTTGATACTGACATCTACATCAGATATACATTGTTTTCAAGGATTTTCATTAAATTACATATAATTTGGGAGATATTTCTCGTGAATTTAAAACACTATTTACCAAGATAACTCAGATGGTATTCAGTGTTTTTTATTCAATATTTTTTAGTTATATTTAAGGAGTTGATAAAGATATATATCACTACACATGTACTTATGATATCCACAAATGTGGAAATTTTCAATGTATACAACAATGATTCAAACAAGTTAACAGGAAATGTACAAATCTATAATGAAAACGTTATAACCTATTCTTAAAGGAAATTAAAATTTAATATATAGAACTTCCAAAAAACGATTTAGAGTTAAATTTTGTAATATTTTTTTTGAAAATATTGCATCATTATATCTACTGGGAGAACTGTGAAATCATTGCTGATTATAAGAGTGTCATGTATATATTCACATAGAAATAATTGAATAATAACCATTGAAGACAATTAGTGATGATCGAGGACTATGACCTAGCAATCCACTACGATACTAAGAATGGAATCAATGTGGAATATTCTCTAAGTTGATGGGATATGAAAATTTTACCATTACTGAGAATTTTTATGTATCATTCCTTTTTAAACATGAAGAGGATTGACAATGAAATAACAAATGGAGGAACATAATCAGTCCTTTCACAAATAACAGTTCAACCATCCCTTATGGATAATATGAAGAATAATTAAAAAGATGATGTGAAACTCATTAGAATGTGGATGAAATAATATAACATAAATCCTTGATGTTAAAAATTAATGAAGAAGTAGTTGTAGTATTTATGTGATGACTATCAGTACCATCAAATCATGAGGAAATGAAGGAGCTATTGGATGATTCACATTGTTCAAGATTCTCCTTCCACCTTGGGAGAATAAAGATGTATTGAGGTCTCTAAGAAAACTATTTGTGGGTGAATATGATAAAGGAGATATTGGAATATACATAATCGTTCTTTTAATGTAATTAAGTGAATGATGGAAGGGTAAAAGTTAAATGGTGTGATGAAATAATTACCCATACCTATATGGACATGAGAAAACATCACCATGTAAATTGTTATTTGTCTTCTAAGGACATTTAAAGGACATAATTCTATATGGGTTTTTTGGATCATCTAACAATGACTACTCACTTCATTTAAATTAAAGAAAACCTCTCACTAAGTCACAATTCAGGGAAATTCATTAGATACCTGTGGAGGATATGTGGAAAAAACTATCAATTATATTATACTGATATCCAACATTTACCTCTATGTTCTGAAAGAGTCTCCTGCATGCTCTAAATACTAATGTTGAACTTCAATTATGATTATCACCTCCAAAATGAATGAGAATCTAATTATACTATACCAGCACTTGAGGACATATTTACAGCATATATGATAGACTTCAAAGGAGGATGTGATTAAAATATTTCAGTAGTCGTGTTCTCATAAAATAATTGTTTTCACTCATGAATCCTAATAGATCCTTGTGAATCCCTTTATGTTAAGATATATAGAACACTTGGATACTAGGATGATGTTGGTGACCATAAAATGATGTTTCCTGATATAACTGTTAAAATAGTAGAAAATATAATGAAAAATTAACAGTACATCAAGGTGGGTCAGAGTCGATAGAATATTTTTCTGATAATCGTCGATGAGACCAAGATTTTGAGTTTGGATTTTAGGTATTCCTTCACATATATTCATTGAATAAAGTCATGATATTTTAGAATAAAGGAATCCACAATCTTTGATAAATTGATCTATTTGTGATCATTTATCATATCAGAGTGGTTGAATATCGACTATAACTGCCACCTAACCTAAGTCATGTACATTATGTGATCAATATTTCCCACTAGAGTAAGTACGTAGTAGACACCACATGAGTACTTAATATAAATGTAGAATTGTTGGAGAATGGTCATTAATATGTTGTGAAACTGTTGATGATCATTGATCATAGAGACAATGTCCTATGAAATAATACAATTTACTTTTTGAATGATCTACGAAGAAACCAAATGTTTTAAAAAGAGACATGGGAACAATATTAGGTGATGAATCAGAATAACCATATCATGTATTAGTTTTTGAAATTAAATTTACTATGGTGTAATTAATGAATGGTGGAAGATTGTAATGACATGAAATTTCAAGAACAAAAATCCTTTTCAGATCAAAAAAATATTTATATAGAGAATAACATTTGAAATAATGTTACAAATTATAACCACTGATAAAATATTCTCCATAAAATTATGATATTATTAGTATAAATATAGGGTTATGATTGTAACATACCAAGACATTAAAATACTCTCCTTTTAAAATAAATTCAATTTTATTAATATCTTGAAATTCACACAACACTGTGATTAAAGAAAAACAGTTAAGTCAATATTGTGTCACATAATATTAATATTATGTTTTAATTATTTTAGATAATTTACTTGAAAAACATCATTTTTGATTTTGGAATTTAAAAATTATCTTCTGGTGATTTTTTGGGATTCTTATTTGATGTTTCAATTTTTTGTGAATAATGAAAACACTGAATTTTAATTGCAAATTTTTATTTCATATAAATAATTTATATTTTTGAATTATATTTGAATTTTGGGTTTTAACTCATAATATTTCAATTATAACTATATTAATCTAATAGATGTCATTATAATCATTTTCATGTTGAATTATGAAGTATGACCATTGTAAAATGTTTAATATTCTAAATTTACTAACCAAATTTTCACCATGTCTGGGGGTTTAGTTATAATTTAATTTTTTTAATTTTTTGAATTTATTTATTTAAAATTTATTCCAAGTAAATAATCATCATAATTAAAAATTTATAATAATTTTATATTAAATTTTTACCAAATTTATTAGTGAAAATTTTAAATATTAATTATAGTGATTATGATAAAAGAGAGATTACATAGTTGTTAAAATTAAAAAATATTGTATACAATCATAGAAAACTTATCAGAAATGACTAATTTCGATATATTTCCAAATTATACTTTCATGTATCAATAATGGATCATTATTTGGGCCTAGTTAGAGGAAATAACAGTGGGTGGAATTCACTGTTTTAGAAAAATACATGTGTTCCACTCACTCCATAATAAAAGGCATCCTCCCCACTCCACTTCATAACATAAAAACAATTTTTTATTGACGATACCTTCCCAAAAAACCATCAAATTTCCGCCCATAATCCTAGAGGTATGAATTTACTCATAAATAAACTTAGGATAATGTTTGTGAAAACTTAAGGATGAATCATGAAGAATATGTAATGATCTTGTAAATGTGTTTTTATTTTAATTAGTTATCCACCTCATTCAACTACTTTTATACCATGATTGTATAATAACATCAATATATCTAATATAATAAATTTTTTTATGTTATTGGAACTATATAAAACAACACAAAAATACATCCAATGGCTTATGATTACATCATTTTCATTACAGAGAACCGCCGCTAATGAACTGATATTGTTTATTCTTCTATTACCACCTATCCTGGTTGAGAGTAATGATGGGTTTATAATTATTAAATGGTATTTATGATAATTAAATTTTATTACACTTATTGAATTAGTATATTACACATTCCTACAATAATTCTATTGTTTTTTCAATGTGATATTGTCACTCGTGTGTACGACAAACAACCACCTCGTGAAGTGATGTAATTCATTCAAGCATTAAATGGAATGTATTCAGGATGATTTTTATAAAAATTTGGGATATGTGTGACATAAAAATAATACTAAAATGATAATATATATATATATATATATCATTTAATAATATTTATTTTAGTATGAAAATAAAATATAAACGACGTTAATCCATTGGTACAACCTAACAGATCTATGAATAACTTTTTTATTTCCTATCATAAAATTTTATGGATTAATATAATTAAATAAATAATATATATATATACATATATATATATATATCATATTTTAAATTCTATATATTATAAAATCATGGATAAATAATGTGGAATAAAAAATAATATGTCGAAAGATACTAAAAAAAGATGTTATTACCCATTTAAATGAATACATTGAGATATTTTTAGTAAACAATTGATAAGACTTTTTAAAATAATCATTTATGATATTGTGAATATGATTATAGTTCATGTTTAACTAATAAACATTATTATAACCATTATAATAGAGGTTAAAGATAATTCTACTAAATGGAAGCATAAGGAAATGGATTTGGTCCCAAATTTATATCATTGAGGGATACTGTAATGTTTAGCACATTGTTATTTTATATGGTGTATATACACACACTTTTACATGTAATATCATGAATAATTAATTATTAATGGTAATTTAATATTTAATTTGAATTATTTCATCCAAGTGTATTTGATTTGGAAATTACCATGTTATAAAATTTATCATGAAAACTCACATTATTTTGTGATTGTTAACATTATCTTAAAATAATCACACAATTACAATCCATTTAAATTGGAAATTAAATTATCCCTAAATATACATATTCTAGTGTTATGGATATAATTATTTCCTACAATTTATAACATTTTTAAAAATTGGGTTTTTTAATTATTTTATATACTTTGAAAATATTGATAAATATGCATACTTTACTTAATATGTATATTTGATGATATGAAATATTGGTCATGAAATAAATTGATTATTTGATATATGATGAATTATTTATAGAGGGAGTGATGGGTGGGGTTAAAAAATTATATAGACCTTAGATTCATTAATGGGTCTCATGAAAAATATTGGTTGGACAAATCAAATAGTTTTATACGTGTAGTTTTGAACTATCTATAGGATATATCATGAGAGTAGGGATTTTAAGGTTCTAGATACATGAAATACATTAATTATAAATATTGTTTATTATGGATTTAGAAATTATTACCCATTACATTTTTCCTATGATATTATCAATAGTTGTTTTACACTCCTAGTTTTTTAATTAAATGTCATGTGTTTTTAGTAATTTACATCTCAATAATTATTTACCATATATATTTTCGAAATAAATCTTTTTAAATATAAATAATGTTTATTTATTTACATTTTAATATTGTTTATTCATATTGATTCAGGATTTATTCTTCTACAATTATCCCATAATTTTCATTTGAAATCATCCTTAGTATATTATTTCCCCTATAATATGAAGATGAATTCTTGTAATTAGAATCAATGATGGAAGGATTTTAATTTATATACACTTGATTTTACATTCACAATGTATAACAGGTGTCATGAATATAAGATGGTTTTCCAAAAAAAACTATTCTATCATTTGAGATATGAATATTTTATCTAAGATAAGGTACTAAAAAGTGAGTTTTGAGCATAACTCGAGTGTATGTTGGTAAAAGACAATGAGACTCACTACATACATGGTTTGAAACACCTATAGAATTTTTTTTATAATTCCAATTTTATTTATAAACAATTATTAAATACATGAATATAAGTATATATCCAAAGAAAACAATGTTTATGGTTCTATGATTAACAATGAATCTATTTTTATTTTATGTTATCCATTACAAAATATTTGTGATTATAAATTGTGAATTTAAATTTATAATTTTATGAGCTAATAATGTACATTAATTTGTTTAAAAATGGATCCTAGAAGGAAGAATGATATAAATACACAGGGAAAAGGTATAGATTACCCTACCATGGGATCTATTATATATTGTATTTTAATGTATAAAATTAAGGATATATTAGGGAAATTTATTAAACTTACATTAACTAACCTTTCAAAAATGGAGAAAACTTTTTCATAATGATATTCTCCCATGTTGGATATATATATGCAATAGAATCACCCATCATTTTGTGGGGATAATAATGCAATTATATTCTATCAATTGATAAAGTCGCTGGTGGAGATATTTATCGAATTTTAATGAGGTGAAATGGAAAGTGTTACACTTGTGGTATATTGTCTCAAAGGATATGTTGAACAATATAGGTTATTGATTTATAATACTAGTGAGGAAGAGAATGTAGAAAAAATGGAATTAGATGCTTTTAAGGAAACCTTTTTAAATAAATATTTACCTCATGAGAAACATATTTTGATAAATATAATGTTCCTTATATTAAAGAAAAATTATTAATAGAGTTTCATTTATTATGAATCTAGATTTACATGGTTTTCAAGGTAACTCAACAATTATATATGCTACATAGAGTTCAAGATTGATCACTTTTTAAAGCGCCACAATAATTTATTTGATTGTATTTGATTTGAAATTTTTTTTTTCATATGATAAAATAGTTTTATGTTACATTCAAATAGATAATTTATTTCATAGAATCAAATTATTAAATAGGGACCATTAAAAAAGAGTTCATCTCAGCACTAGGAAAAAGTTAATGATTCCAATTATATTAAGAAAACCCATGGTTTTCCACATTGTAATAAATGTGGAAAAACAACCTAGGAAATTATTTATTTGATTTCGAGTATGTTTTATGTGAATTGAGAAATTCCCCTAAAAACATTAATGAAAGGAGAAAAAGGAAAAAATATCAGTTCAGTGTTTCAACTATAGGGAGAAGGGGTACTATTCAAATGAATGATATTAGAGTTAAGGAAATATTCTAGAAAAGAGTCAATATGGAGATTTATAAACAAATTTGATCATCAAAAATGAGGTAAATTTTCCAAATTATGTTGAGGTAGGTACACCAATCTTATCATTAAATTTATCCAATTATTTATTTTATTATGGATCATTGAAATCATTTATATATAAGCTGATTTATGATAAAATAATACGTTTCCATTTTTAATTAATAATGGATTTGTAAATAAAAAATACTAATTTATGTCTCATTGTAACAAATCTGTTTGAATAAATCCATATTCTGACACATAAAACGTATTTATTTTCAGAACATATTATCAAACATATAGTCAAATTTTATAAAATCATCATTGTTCCATGGTTTTCATAATTTGATGCAAAAATTCATCACAAGAACAATACAATCGTTATGTTTTTGGATGAAATAAAATTTCCTATCATTATAGAGAAGACCTTATCATCTGATTTATATCTATATCTACCCCCTGTAGCTCTACTAAATGATATTCTCCTTTAAGAGGAGAAAAAACATCAAGATATGTGGAAGGAATTCTTAAATTTGAGGATGTACATATTGTACAAGAATAAATTGATGTATTTCATGATGAATAACCTATATAACCTTATAGTATTAAATTAAGTTTTCAATTGTTCTTATCATTGATTCCATTCAAATATTAAAGACTACAAAAATAATGGACACTGTGGAATTATTTAAATGGAAGGAAAAAATAAAGGATTTAGGTTGAAATGGATTAATCCTCTAGT
Organism: Viscum album; assembly: GCA_963277665.1. Taxonomy (NCBI): domain Eukaryota; kingdom Viridiplantae; phylum Streptophyta; class Magnoliopsida; order Santalales; family Viscaceae; genus Viscum; species Viscum album. The sequence goes on from OY728134.1 coordinate 373,183,946, forward strand.
TTTTCACCATAGGGAGCCCCTATTCTCTTGGTTAAGAGGAAATATGGATCCCGTATTTTATGAATTTTTCATAGGAAAATAAATTTTATTATGAGATAGAACAAGTATCATATTACTCACATAAATGAATTATTCGATCAGATTCACAGAGGCCAATATTTTTCAAATGATGATCTTTGTTATGAGAATCACTAATTGCGAGTAATAAAGGATGAATTCTGAAGAAAAAATTTCAAAATTAATATTGGAATTATGTGTTTATTGTAAAACCATTTGGATTGAAAAATTTTCCATATTTTTCATAGATCTATTGAACATAGTATTTGAAAAATATTTTGATGATTTCATTGTTATATTATTTGATGATATTGTAGTGTTTTCTAAATGATATGAGTAACTTGAGAATAACTTGTGGATTATTATTTGGATTCTTATATGGAAGGTGTTATATGTGAAATTTAATAATTTTGAATTCTTTCTTTGAGAAGTTTCTTTTCTTGTCTATATTTTCTACGATGATGGAATCTCATTTTATCCTATAATGAAAATTGTTGTCATAGAATGGCCTTCACCAAGGATTAAAATATTGATATGTAGTTTCGTTGTTTATCAAGGTTACTATCGGTAGTTCGTTCATAATTTTTCATGCTTGGAAAACATGTTAATCATACTTATATGTAATGGGGCTATGTTTTCATTATTAAAGTATGTGAAGAATGTTTTGATGAACTAAATAATATATTAGTCAATTATCTGATCTCGACTCTACCATATGGATGTTATGGGCTTGTGATATTTAGTGATGCAATAAAAAATGTACATTATTGTGTACTAATGAATAATGTTCATGTTATTGAATATGAATAATGGATTCTGAATACCCATGAAAAAAATACCCAACACATGATATTGAATTAGGAGGTATAATTGTCACTTTCATGATATAGAGAAATTATAATTATGGTGAATGATTTGAGATATACATTGATTCTAAAACCCATAAATACATATTTTCTCAAAAGGCATTCAATATGAGACAAAAAATGGCTTGATCTGCTTATGTTTTTTGATTTCTCAATAGACTACCACCCATGGAAATCAAATAAGGACGTAGATGTGTTTGTTATGAAATTCCATGGAATTATAATCGAAATGAGGAATGAGGGGGATCTTCTGACAATGTATCTAATAAATATATACATGGGAACTAAAAATTAAGAGGATACATCATTCATTTCTCAAATTATGTAAAACCCATATTTATTAGTGAAAATAATTAATTCTACATATGATAATTATTATTTTCCAATGAAAATTAAAATTTTGAATGATGATAAATTATCAATCATCATTTTTCAAGATTGTGTTTTTTTATTTGGGAATAGATTATATATTCCATCTATACATAATCTAAAATAAGAAATATTTTATGACATGAATAGCCAAAATTTTCTTTTTCCACCGAGATAGCACAAATATGTATATAGATAAGATGGATCATTTTTCGTGGTATAACATGAAACACAATGTTTATGATTATGCGTCATGATGATGGGTTTTTTAATTGGTGAATTTTATGAGGAATAATCCTAGATGATTATTGATGAATATTTATATCCATGTGTGTATGTGGGATGAAAATATATAAATTTTTTCAATGTTTTACCTTTGAAAAATAAAAATATTGATGAACTGTGTTTTATCATTGATCACATAAACAAATCATTACATTTCCTTGTTTATGAGAAGATTTACTATTTGAGTGTCTCATAGGCTCTATATTGATGTTGTTTTAGGACTTCATGGAAAACCTATATCAATTATTTGTAATCAAGATCCCCATCTTACATCAAAAATGAAGAATAGTCTTTATAAGGATCTTGATAATTAGATTCATTTAAAATATTCGTACCACCATAAAATTGATGGATAACCATAAATAAAAATTAAACTAGTGGAATTAATTTTATGCTCATGATCAATTGACTATAATAATATTTTGGATAAGTATTATCTTTTGGTAGTGTTTTACTTTAATAATAGTTTCCATTCATGTATTCATGTTGTTTTGTATGAAGAATTATATGCCATGCGATGTCCCCCTCCAACTTGTTGGGATGAATCTTCTGAAAGGACAATGATTGGGCAAGACATTTTTTTTCTGTAAACTACAATGTAAAAGTATAATAATTATCCCATTAAATAATCTCATAGTAGGAATGAATTTGATGGGGATAATTGGATGGAATTTTTTGAATCCCATGTGGGAGATCATGTTCTCCAGATAGTGTCTCTAAAGTGTCCAAAGGATTGTGCAGTCACATTGAGATGGGGCCGAATCAGGTGTGACCGAGTTCACTAAATTATTTTTTAACTTTTTATTCAGTCCTTTGTCACATATTTAATACAAAACATTACATAATCAATGTTGAATGTAAATGTAACAAAGACCACACTATTTTTAAAAAGAAAAATACTAAGACATATTCCATTACAATGTTGGTTAGACCCCCACACAAACATACCCATCCCTTTATTATTCACTAAAATATTTTTATTAATTAAAATGGTTCTAGAAGAAAATGGTAACACACCCCAGTAATCAATCATCCATTTGATCATGGTTATACCCCTATAAATGCAACTTTTCTGTCATAGTTGGTTAGACCCCCTAACAATACGATTGCTTATCCCACCAATATCTTGAGAATCTTAAGCCACTAGTTAGACCCCCCCCAGTCACAAAATTATTCATCTTAAATATGATTCAGATATTAGATAATCTTTTGATCATACTCCGTGATATTATTGGAACAAATAGGATTATATACAATTTAAGTTCCTTTGCACTAATGTTGTCATTAATCAGATAATTCTATTCACTGAATATAATTAGCTACCTTAGTACATAATTGCTAATGAAATAATTCTCTCTTATGCAAAATACATGGTCTCACTATCCAATGAATACTCAGATACAAAAATATTCTACATCATTGATATATATAATGTCATGTCTTCAAACATAAATAATATTTTCCACTATGTGAAGTATTTAATTTATATTTCATGTGTATTATTAAAAAAACATCATTAATGTATCTTACATTGCATGTTCATCTCATATATTTTCAATAATTCACATACACACTATCCACACTTCATTAATGAAAATATTATTACACAGACTTACTTTTTGTTTACTTCTCAATTACATAATAACTGCCACATAAGATGTATACTGCTGAAGTACATACACACACTATCTATTTTATATGCATGGGTATCATGAATAATAATTTAAATTCTGAATTGACTTTTCCCTATGGACACTTCCTTTTTTTCGTAACTGATATAAAAAGTGAAATTTTGGAAAATTATCTTAGTATGACCTTCTTCATGTGCAACAACAAACACTCGTTTCAAAGAGTATAATTATTTTCTTTCATGAACAAAGCTAATTAGTTATTATATTCATGAATATTTTTTTTAAAAATATAAATAAATTATGAACTATCTACAATGTAAGAATTTCTCTATGTTTTTTAATCATGAGATCTTTGTTCTTCTCAAAAACAATGACAATTTCATAAAAATATTGAGTTCCAATTTGGATTCAGGGATCATCGTTCTTTGAAAATAACCACAATTATTTTATACACAGGTCGAATACCTGAATATTATTCTTATTCTTCATGTAAACAATGTTGGATGGAATCATTTTCAAGTGAGACCTCACATTTCCCCATTTCATCAAAAACATGACCTTATCAAAACTCACCCAAAACAAAACTGAATTCATCAGATGGTTATTATTGGAATCAAAGATCATATCATAACCTTATAGAATCCTGGTGGCCCATTTATTTTAGAACCTTCTAGAATTATTGATGAATATATCTCTTTGAAAATTATTACCATCACTAGAAAAAACATTTTTTTCACTAGGCTTCAAAACAAAAAATCAATCACCATTAAATCATGAAGTTGATTTCTCATGTGATTTTGGTACATTTGAGTTATTAGAAATATGAAACGACGATCTGGTGGATGTTTTCAATATCTAAAAGGGGGAACTGAGCTTCTATGAAGAGTAATCAGGTGAAGGACTTAGTGAAGACGATGACTTGTAGAAATGTTTTAGTCTACTTTTGGAATTTGATCAACAGATAGCATGGTTGAGAGAATATCAAGTTAATCAAAAGGCTAGAATTGTTCAACCCAAATGATGAGTTGATTTTTGTTCATTTTTTACAATCAAACATACAAACAGACAGATATCTCATGATCCATTTTTAATACAATGTGTTACGTACTATCCTCGGAAATCTCCTCTCCCTCAACTAGTACCGTACCATACATATTCCGCAGGTGTGTTTCTGTACAAACCTCCATCATTGTGTAGCCCTGTATGGTGGATATCTTCTGCACCAATGCCCGGGGAAGGAATTCCCTTGTCCTACCTCGGCTACGTCCTCATAATTTATGACATAGTAATGTTCATGAATTCCCTTATGATGCTTTTATCTTATATGGATGGCGTAGAGGCTAATTTTTATATAAGTTTCATATAAAATGTCCCCCGAATTTCTCAATGAGTAGCCAACTAAAAATATTCCATAGACAACATTAAAAACTTCCTCATGAAAAATAAATCCCTTTTTCATGGTATCTTCTTAAAAAATTTTAAACAATGTGTCAAACTCAAATCACAAAAGAAAGATGTTTTTATAAACTACTATATTGCTATGCAAGAATCTAATTTCAACATTCATTGAATTTTTCACATTGTTAATAAATTGAAAAAAAAATCAAATTCAAAAAATTATTTAACCACTTCAATATCACAATTTCGATTTGTTGTCATTACCCATTTAAATTTTATGGTCAATGAAATATTATCCCCTTATTAGAAATAAATCCAATGATATAAGCTTGGGATAGAATTATCATTTCAAAAATTATAATACATTGAATATCCAATTACCTTCTAAATCATATTGACTGATTTACTTTTGAGAATAATAGAATTACTACTATATTAGAAAAGAGATAACATTAGTAAACACTATGTCTATGTGAGAAATTATCTATGTAAAAAAACAAGAGTGATGAAATTTAATGTCAATGTTTTCAATAAACATCCTTCATGTGTTACCAATAACTGAAACTCCTTTTTTTTGAAAATTCCCAAAATAATTTCTACTAATCTACTACATAAATATCAGTAAAAAGATTAAATACTTTACAATGAAATGATGAAATATCTCTTTTTCATCAAGAAATAAATCACTTCCTTTCAAAATTGATGAATTTTTATTGTATCATAAAAATTGGATAATGTGATAAACATACATTAATGATGAAAAGATTCAATTTCATCAATTTTTTTATATTTATCAGATTCAGACATATCAAGAACTTATGATATTACTATTATTCCAATTGAGACAGAAATATATGATAAGTGATTTTTTATGCACCCCTAATGATTTTCACACAATAATTCTTCATCATGATTTTCATTCATTAAGAATAAATTCCAAAAGTATTTTGAGATTATTAGACAAGTTGAAAATATAAAACATGATGACAGTAGTCTTCAATGATGGAAATCATTTGAGCTATAAGAAATTAACATTATTTATAAATTAATGTCTCCCCTGAATATACTATTCACCTTCAATTACTTACTTGTAAAACAAAATCAATATATATGGGAATAAGGTGGGTCTTCAATGATCCTCAATTAGATCAATGTGGAAGAGAGTTGTTTCAAAACCTATCAATCGTTTTAGATGAAAATAGATTCTACATATTTGATAGTAATGAAATTTTATTTTACTCGACTTTCTCTATATTTCTTTGTCTTTCCAACTATTTTGCCTATATGAAAAAAAACTATTTAGGAACATGATCAATATTCCCTATGTGTGTAAAAATCCTTTTCCCAACATTTTATGCCACAGATAGATTCCAAATCTTATTTAATATTTATAATGTTTTCAAATAACAATATATTTTTTTAATTTAATTTCCAAACATGTTGCACCCAACACACAGAAAATTATATTTAAAACATACCACTTTTAGGAAACATTTCAGATTCGTCAATAGTAATGTCATTAACAGAATCACTCATGATGTTTTTCTTCTGAATTGGTTATCTCTTTAGTTTCATCTTTCTTTATTCAGTATGAATGTTCGGGTGTAATTCATAGTGATCCATGATGTTTCCTCTCTTAACATAATAGAATTTTTTTTGTTTCGTGTGAATCTCTTCACATCATTATTCGCAAACATCTTTGGATTTTCCTATTTAAACAACCCCTCTTATATTTTAATCACATGGTTAACTTATCATATTCATGTTTTCTTACTTCACTATTTGTTTTGATCATATATTCACATCAGAAGATGATTTGTGGATGATTATTACATACAAACAATCATCATAATAATGACCACCTCTATTGTAATAATCACATAAATTTTCATAATAATCATTTCAGTTCTTGATAAAATGATTATCTTTCAATGAATTATTCTTGTGTCATGCAAGTTTCAATTTATTTTGAGGTATCCTCCCTATAAATGTATTCATTAAGTATTTTTCATTTAATGAAATATTATTCAATAATTAAATTTTCCAATTCCCAAGATTCCATCATCACCATCAATAAAAAAATATCTTTACTTCTTATTCTATGAAAAATTCTAAATATTTTTTAAATTTTGATTCTTATGGTTATCACATTTCTTCATCTATACATTCGTTGGGGAACAAGAATTTCCACACATCGTCACATCAATCATTGAAGGTATTGTGGATTCTTGGGTATTTTTATTTTCTTATGCTTGTATATATTGAAATGTTCAATCTTTATTAGTAAAAATACAACATTAGTATTCATATATTTATCACGATAAAAACTTACATTATTCAATGAGTGAATAGTAGATTTATCCTTTAATAGTCTCAAGATCTTATTGATACTATATTTATTCATTTCAGAAATAATACTCTTATTAGATGAATCCTTGCCAATAGCTATTTTCTCATCAACTTGGGATGTCTCAACATGAGTCTCTTCAATATTTCTCAGTTTTACTTCTTGTTCAACACACATTATGTTGAGAGAAATCTTCTCATATTTAAATATTTCAATGTTTCTTAAAACTGAATCATCATCTTCAGAACCTCATAATCATACATCATATATTCTATAAGATAAAAAATTTCAATCTACATGATTCTTTCTACATTATCAATCAGCTGATCATTTTTAAAATTTATTGATGTATTATGCATCTTTTCATGTGTCTGAGTAACTTCGATAAAATCAATTTATAAATTTACCTTCTCCAAAATAATACTATCCAATTATTAAAAATATCTGGTATATATTTCATTGCAAATAGATATTTTTTGTTATTTTTCGTTCACAATTTTTTTGAGAGTGTTGGATATGAAAACGTTTTTTGTAAATTCCTCGTCCACATAATTTTCCACATTTTTAGCTGTAATTTTTCATCCATAGGTTCCTTTCAAACAATGTTCATACTTGTTACTGATTATTTAGGAAATTACTTCATATGATTTTTTATTTCATAATTGATAATAACATAATCACTTATTGATATTGATTTATCAACTCACTTCACTGAACAATTCACACTTTGAGTTTATTTAGATACCATTTGTTTATCATTCATCATTGAATTATAATTCAGATTATTTTCCACACTATTATTCTTATTTTTCTCTGATTTTATTGAAACATTAACATTTTTTACATGAGAATTTTAGATAGGATTTTCCCTTTAACGTTCATATGAATTTTTTCAATCTCAAATCATTACTTCATATAATTATGATATAAACCATTGGACATGTAGAGAAAATCCAATAAGCAGTGGTATTTTCATTGATACCAATTGAAGTTCCCAATGTATCATGTAGTAACACTATGAGGGTAGGTGATTCAGGTCAGACCTATTTTACTTAATTCTAATTTACCTTTTGAATAAAACCATTTTCAACTATTAAGATGAGGGTATCAAGTATTCAATTGTGAATATAAATGAAACACATTAGAAAATATTTCTAGAAGTTTCGATACTAAGGCGTACATCATTTTCATGTTGGTTTGACCTCCCAACATTAATTTTCCACTATAATCTTATTATAAATTACAATGGATTAGGAGGATACTAGTTATACAGCCTAGTAATTGATCCTCCAGTTGATCCTGGTTATACCCCCAACAACCCAACTCTTCTAACACTATTTTTTAGACCACATAACCATTTGAGTAGATGGATTTCTCAGGTATCTCCAGCCTTGTTAGAAACTAGTTAAATTTTTTAGTCAGAAGCTCGTTCTTCTTCATGGATCTGATCCACTGATATGATAATCATTTTATCCTACTCTGCGAGCGTGCTAGACCAAACCAGTTCATGTACAATTCATGTTCCACTACACCGATGTTGGTCTTGTAACACCATGAGATTTAATGAGATATATTAATTCCTTTGATATCATTTGTTGCACACTACACCAAGATTATCTTGCGATATATGGAACTATGTATTATCTTTCAGTATACGCAACACTATTCTTGGATCGTGTTACACAGAATTTCTAGTTCGTTTGGTAGAAGTTATTCTACGCAACATTGCATATATATATATATTCAATGTTTAAAAGAAATATTGTTGGATTATTTTATACACAATAAAAATGGAATCTTCTACTATAAGAAACACTATCATGGCTTTCATTACACACAAGAGCTACCTTCCTCGATAGCATGCTTAGTACGAAATACCGAGTTTCACTAAACCATGATATATTATAATATTATTATGAACTAGCTGTTATGAATAGTATTAACCACATTTTTAATTTTATAACATTATCATTCATCTTTCACATTTTCTAGAATATAGTATGAGAACAAAATAAAATTTTTGTGTAAAATAAGTATTTAAAAAAAATGCTATTTTACCACCTTTTAGTGGTGTACCCACATTAAATCTAGTTTTTGAAATGATTATAAGTAAATTTTGAAAAAAAAAATTCTTTGGAATTTGGATATTAAAATTTCCTTTGGATAAATTTTTCATATTATTCTGAGAAATTTCATATTTTAATGAATAGTAAAAACATGCTATATTTTAATTAAAAACAACTTTTTTCATCGTAATAATATATATGGGTAAACTATAATATTGAATGGTTTTAAAGTATTAATAGAATATATTTTTACCATTTAATATAATGTACATAATTTTCATTGATTTTACATTGAATTTATAGGTATAATCATTTCAATCATTTGCAATGTTTTATCTTTTAAAACTCGTTTTCTTAAAATAAGATTAATTTTAAATTAATATATGTAACTTCTATGATTCAAATTTGGACAAATGGATTCCATATTTGGAATCAGAAGGTCCAAATTTTTTTAGTAGTCTATTTTTATTTTTGGGCACAATGAATAATAACTACGGTAAATTTTATTTACCATAGTTAAAGGTAAATCAGGTAATTAACGTTAAATATAATATTATAAAATTACACTAACAATTGTATTAATGTAATTGGATGATTATATTTCGTCCTAAGGAAAATTTTGTCGAAGTGGAATCCATTGGAACCGACTTGTATGTTATGAAGACCTTTAATTTGTTTTAATTTAAAGAAAGTGAAATATGTCTCACTCAACCTTCAATAATTAAATTATTTTTTATATAAGGTAATACATAATATAAATTCAAATATAAATACTAATTTTAAAGATAAGATGTTTATTTGTTATGATAATTTATTTTTTATTTTTAAAAGATATTTAATTACCTTAATAGCTTATTCATTAATGATGCAGAAATTATATATTTCGTGGAAAATCAGTAATATAGTTTTTATTAAACTAATAATTCCCAGTAAAAGCCCCAAAACCAGACAAAAACTTATTGGTCATATATATAAAAACCACAACCATCCAATGGAATAACGTTTGACCATTTACATTTTTATAAATGCGATTATGACACATATATTATTTTATTTTAAATGATATAAAAGTTGTCACCTTCATAATTTAATAAATACAACAATTTACATGTTATTATTTTAATATGATAAATTCATGTAAAAGTATTATTTTGAACTATATTAGATTTATCATCATCATGGAATTTTAATTTTCATTTTTATAAAATTAATAAGTATATTAAATGATTATACAAAAAATAATGTAGTAATTGTTTTATTAATAGAAATATCAAATAAATGGTTTTATAAATATTAAAATAAATATTATATTAACTAATTAATGTTATCCAAAAATTTTATAGAATAATATGACATGTTATGAATCTATTGAATTTTTTTTCCTAATATATCCTCTATGTGTATTTTATTTAAATTTAATTAAATGAATATTGTCAGAATTGACACTATTGTAATTTTATAAACATGAAATATTATTAATTTGTTTAAAAGTATCAAAAATATTTTCAAATTATAAATTTAAATTTATATAGTCTATAATGTAGAAAATAATCTGATTATATTCAATTATCACCATATAAGTAATTATTTATAAAATTATACATTTAGAATATTATTTCCACAAATAGAATTAAATGGATTAAATAAGGCTAAATCATGTTTATAAGGTGTAAAATAAATTTACAACTATTAAAAATTTAATTGTTTCATGAAATTACAACCCTATAACATCTATTCTTCGGATTTGAGTAATTTAGGAAGTTTTAATGTGGGTTTTGAATTTATATTAAATTAATATTTTTAGGTTTCCAAAGGTGCCCCTCTCCTCCCTTATAAAAGGGCACCTACTCCCTCTCTTCATTAAACAGTATTGAGCCTTCATGCTCAACTGACGCCTAAGAATTCCTATTCTCAACCTCTATATTTATATCATAGAGGTTCTGGTCTTCTAAAAAGACCAACTCTCGTTAACTAAGAGGAAGTTTAAAATAGACACGTCGAGGAAGAGGTAATGTCTTCTACAGATTTTTTCAAATTTCATTCTTCTTCTACTTCTTCATTATCTGTTTCATTATAAAGTAATAAAATCAATATTACATATATAATGCTATGTTATTATATATATGAAACAACCCCATTTCACCACCTATCCATCCTACGGAAAACGAAATCACTGCACGTGCGTACGTACGAAATGCCATCTCCACGCAGTTGTGTAATATGTTTTTCCACCACCACCTTAATTGGATGGGTATAAGGGTGTAAAGAATAAATATATATCATTATTATAAAATGATACTAATTATGAGATATTCTATCATCTACTCCAATTCCATTCAATAATTATGGGAACAATATAATCACTCGTGCGTATGTACGGATTACCGTCTCCACGACGCGATGACATTCATTCTCCATGTTAACCATTGAAGAATGATTATAAAGTATATATAATGAATAAAAATGATATATATGACATAATAATGATATTGTATTTATCTATATTTTATTTACTTACATCCATTCAATTTAATAAGGAAACGAAAAACATCGTTCATGCGTACATACGGTCTACCGTCTCCATGAACTGTGTTTTTCATTCCATTAATCAATCTATTATTTGTATTTATATTTGCAATATATATTATATATAAATCATGTTTTTAAATTTTGGATGTAAGTAATCATGATCTATGTAATCATATGAATAATTACAAGTCAAAACATGTATGAAAAATGAAATGATTTAACCCAAAATGATGCATTAACATGGAATTGACAAATGAACGGCTAATATAAAGTCATAAGTGAATCATATATGATATCATAAATATAATTATGGTTCTTTTACAAGATAATAATATGTTTAAAACTACTATACATGTTTCTCGGACAATTACAAAAGAAATTGGACATAAGGTAGGGATAACTTCGTCAATGTCGTTTTTATCTGAGATTTTTTATTCGTAAGAATTTTCTGTTCTTATATTTATCATCCATATCCATGTTTTCTAAAAAGGATTTCATGTATGATTAATGTCCTTTTTAATTATTGTTGAATTATACCACATTTTATGTAAGGAATCTTTCATTTATTTACCTTACGATGTAATTTTTGACTTTTCCGACAAAAGTACGAGAAGAATGTTTTTTAACATATAATGCGTGAATGGATTTTTAAGGTTTCATTACTCCTTATTTTCATGAAGCATCATGTACAATATTTCATGATTATTTTCAAAAAAAAATCATTTTCTATTAAAATTTCCTGGCATTTTGATAAAAGAAAATGATTTTGAAGAAGAAAGGATATTTTCCTCAAGAATTCATTTCATGTGTTTCATCAAGACTATTTTCCATCTACGATGGTATTCATTAATATGGTCATGTTTCAAGTAAAATGTCTCTATTATTTACATGGTTTTATTTTTCTATGATGAAATGATATCATTTTTTATATAGATTATTTTATGATCGGATGATGTTTATTAGACCTATTTTATTTGTTTGGTTATGATGAATGATATATGTTTATTTTGTGTCTCATGAAAGAATGATTTATTATTAGATGGGTGGGACCTATATCTCCCTCCAATACATTGGGTAAATATTTATATCTCCTGAGATAGAAATGGATAGAACAAAATGAAAATCTAGTTCAGTAATACAGGGCTGGAACTGCATGTAAACTCGGTTCAGTAATGGACTTTGTCCACTATGATGGTCTTGGTAGCAATTCCTTGGCTACTTTGGAATTCATATCATTTTCATAATGGTTTCCCACAATAACATGTTTTTTCCCATGCTATTTTATCATGATTAATGTTTCTTTATGTTCTATGCCTTATGTAGTGCCAATATTTATGTCATTTATCATGATTTTGATGTTTTATGTTTATGTTTTTATGTTAAAATGTTTATGCATTGTTTTTATGTTCTCTATGATTAACCTTAATGAGCATTTGGGCAGTAACGATCCGAAATTTTTAAAAAATCCTGTTTCATAATTTTGTGTGTTATTTTATTTAATACTCAAAAAAACGTTTTCAATTAATAAAATGAGTATAATTTAAATGACACTGTTGGGTTTCATCTATTATATGACCCTTAGTTAGTATGATCGTTGGAAACTAAATGTTGCGACTATTGTCAATAAATACAAGTGGTCTTGGTTAATTAATATAGAAAGAATATTATATGGCCTCATCCCGTAGTCTAGGGCCAATCGATGCCCATCTAACAGAACATGGGAAGGAGGTAGCACCATTAGGCTTTGCTCTGGACCAAACCCAAGCCGAACTTCATCGTGTGAAGCTATAATGGAATCGCCTTCGCGAGAAAGTTCAAGCTGGTAGAAATCAATACTTGAGCAATTTTGACCGAGCCGCCCCAAGATTCTATCACCCTAGAACACCTTAATCTTAGGTCCAATGCTGGTGTGATAAGGGTATATGTAACTTGAACATAGCTACTTTGTGTAATCCTTTGTTATAAATAAAATTGTTTTTTCTTCTTATGGTGATGTTTGTGAGTTTCCAAATGTTCGAATGAATATAAGATGTATTTTATTGATGAATTTTGAAAAAGGATATTTTAAAATATTTATGTAAACCTTAAATAATAAATGATGTGTAATGATTTTCAAAAAATGGCCTTCTACAAATGTGTTCAGTATGAAATTTAAAGTCTAATAAGATCAACATAATTTTTTTATGAATAGTAAATTATGAATAGTGATTTTATGCTTACGATTAGTAATGTGACAAAATGTATTAGTAATATCACTTAAAAAAAGTATTAATATAATCATGGCACATTGATTAAGTAATGTAAATCAATAAAATATGTAAATAACTGTTTCAGAAATTATTATTCAAGTATTAGTTTTTTTAGGTGAATAGTGTTTTTTAATTAATAAATATATTAAAAATATTTGTGAAATATATTTTTATAAAACGGAGTTCATTTTTGAACTCAGAGCCTCGATATTATGTTAATGTAATTTTTGGGGATTTTTCGGAAAAAATTAATTTTCGGTGAATGGTGTATTTATTTAAAAATTAAATTAAAAATATTTAGAAAAATCTTTTTATAAAATGGATTTCATTTTTAAAACATGAGCATCGATATTTGGTTACAGTTAAATTTTGGGATTTTTCTAAGAAAGTTGAATTTTCGGTCAATTGTGAAAATACAATTTTTAAGTTACGAGTGTTAATGACATCATTAAATGATGTATTAAGTATGTAATAAAAATGGATGACTTATGAATAGTAAGATAAGGTATTATGTTTCCCTAGTGGCCAATACAACGGGAAAATACCATGTGTAAGCCCTTGGATTTTCCAATACCACCAATGAGGTGTCCCTTTGCCATTAATGCCTTGTCCCCTCACTTTCCCTATAAATACCAAGCCATTCTCTCATCATTTCCACTCCAAAATCATCCTCAACAAATTTATGGTCTACTTACCTTCCAAGGAGTCATCCCAAGGTTCCCCCAAGCCCTCAAGGTCACAACCATCGTGTTTTAAGAGCTACGTTTTAAGGTAAGGGATCCTACCACTCTCTTTCTTTTCAAGTACTCTCTTTTAAGTCATTTCATTGATGCTCGATATTCTTATGTTGGGGATGTTATTTTATATTCATAATAATTTCCGTTTAATGTTCATATGATGAGATACCCCCTCTTTCTCTCGTCAATTCATTTTAAGAAAGTTTAAGTGGCGTCGTTATGGTGCCGAATTTTTAAGGGATCCTTTCACCTTTCTCATTTTCTCGTTCTATTTTCATACCAAGCCTCTAAACTTCATTTTATTATGTTGGGGTATGATATCTATATCTATAATAATTATCTAGTATATTCATATGATTATACAACCTATTAGATCTCATCATTTCTTTTTTTGAATTTTTAGTGGCTCGGTTAGGCTGCCGATGTTTTAAGGGATTCTTTCACCCTTCTCATTTTCAAGTTCTATTTTCATGTCAAATATTTCAAGTTCATTTTATTAGGTTGGGGTATGATCTCTATATCTATCATACTTATATTTTATGTTCATATGATTACAGACCCTATTTGATCTCGTCAATTAATTTTTTGAAGTTTTAAGTGACGCCGTTAGGCTGCCGAATTTTCATAAGAGGAATCATATATTTTTCTTTCTTTCATGTTCTTAATTTCATAGGGTATATATTTCAAATTTCATTACCATGTTATTAAATCCTTTATATTTTATCCATATACGATTTTATGTATCATTTATGAGTTGGTGACCCATGTCCACTCTCTTTTCAATGTTTTCAAAAATCCCGTAACGTAGTCATTATGCTGGCGAATTTTTGTCTCGAAATGTCTCTCTCTTTTTCTCAAATTCATTTTTTTAATTATGTGAATAGTAAAAACATTTTATTTTATAGGGTTATTCACATATATATCAAAATTTTATATTTTAAATTCTCTGATTTACATACATGAGGCCCACTTTCCTTTTTCGTGGGTTTAAATTGACATAAAGATCATGTCTTAAAAGCAGTTTTTAAAACATTATGATTATGAAATGAAACCCAATTATTTTATTCTATATGGTTTATTTATGAAAATTATGATGATGATATATGTGACTTAAATGATAATAATGTCAAATTTAATGGTTCTCCCTACTAGCGCTCCAATGAATTAGGTAAAGAATTAATCTCTAGAGATGACTTTATAACGATGCCTTGGTGAATAACATTAGTAATTTTTTATGACACCATTGGGATGGGCCTTGGTGAAACAGAAATGATTGTTTATCTTAAATGTTTTAGCCACATATTAATGTTATGAAATACGTTATTTTTATTATGATATGCCTCATGATTTCATTTCTCATTCCATAAAAGTTCTTTTTCATGACTTTATTGATGTATATCAATTTCAATGTTAAATTTTCCCCTTGTTTCCCTTTCTGGGCCTTCTGCTCACCCTTCCCTTGATGTATGTTCCCAGGTTATGAGATGCAGTAATGAACATAGGATGAACATAATGAAAAGCATTTACAGTGTTTAAAAATAATTTTATATGTTTTCATGTATTATGTTTCTGGTTTCCAAGACACTAAACCATAAACATCCTCAGTTTTGTATAATGTAATGCAAGTTAATGTGATAAAAAGGCGGGATGTCATACTTGGTATCAAAATATGGTTTAGTTATTTATGGAAATTCGGATATAAAAACATCAGGAATAACCTTATAGAAAAGTTTAAATATAGGAAATCTTCTTGGAATTTTGGTGAGTATTCACTAAGTGGTTTATCATGGAAATACATCCCTCTCTAGATATGAGCAGGTAGAGGTTGCTCTGGCACAGATGTTCATAAGGGTAAAACCTGAAAACCCTGCATTGACCTAGACTCGATTGTGAACTGGTACATGACAACGGGCCTTGCTGCACTCTTGGTTATGACACCCTCGGGTGATATTTTTGGTTAATTAAATGCTTTTTATGAATCATTATAAAGTAATTATAGAAAAATTTAATTGTATCAGGATGAATTTTGAAGACATAAAACCTTTTTTTAGTTAAAATATTCGTAAATTAAATAAGTTTCTCATGAAGGATTTATTCTTTTAGAATATTTCCCCTTCATCTAGAAATACGTTGATGTATTTTCTGAGAAGTCACCCAAAACTAGAATAGAGAATATGTGATTAGGTTAATGGCACCATGTCTGAGACTTTAATAGTAGTCAATGTTATTTAGAGATAACTCTTATGATTTATTTTGGAAGACGTTCACTATTTTGGGAACCCTATATGATCAATGTAAATAGATTACTACAGTATTTTATTTGAGGATTAAATGTTGAATTATATTTTGAAGAATCATTGAATTTAAGGTGAGTATAGGGTAATATAGGTTTCTTATGGAAATTATTTACCTATCTTGGAAAAAAATGTTTAGGTTAGCTACTTTGGTTATAAGATGTTAGGAGTGGTTGATGTTGTTTGGAGATGAACAATAATATTTATCATGGAAGACTATGTAATCAAATAATTCTAATATTTGGGTTTCAATCTTAGTTTGGTTTATTTTGAGGAATTTTAAGGATAGATATTTATGGAATAGTCCATGATGAACTTGGGTAGTACCATTGAATTTTTATGATTTAAAATTAGTTTCCCTTCTTATGGGGTTCTTTCTTTTTGAAGAGTTGTTTTATCTTACCCTTGTTGTTTTTTGGATAAATGTTTAAAGGTTGATAGTTTTTCATCTATGGATTCCGTGATTCTCTAGAAGATTATTCTTGTACATTTGATGAGACCAAGTAGTTTCGAATGATAATTCTTTGGAAAAAATATTAGTTTTGGTAGAAACATAATAAAGGATTAAACTCTACTTGAAGGTAAGTATATTTCCTTATATTTTTATTCTATATAGTAAATTAATTTCTAAAAATTATTTAAAGGAATGTAAAACAAAGATGTTGTTGGTTTAAGTTACCTTCTGGGTAATCAAGGACCGTTTAACCCATCACAATTTTGTGATTTTTTGGTTGTTAACCTCCTCTTAGACATGTTTTCTTTCACTCTCCCTCAGAACGTGACCCTTTGATTTCTCTTCCATGTATATGTTTGTCTACATGGAATCCTAGTATAGGTTAACTCGGGTGACCTTTTGTAACATCCCAGGTAAATAAAAAATATTACATTATAGGTTTATCAATATTATTGAATAATATGTTAATATTACTTTAAATGGAATTCTATGCTCGATGGCGTACCCAATACGCAACAATGAGTTTCTTTGAAATCTTATGTTGCACACTAATAATATAATAATATTATAATAGTTAACGCATTGCCGTTGTAATGGCGGGAATGAAGAGAAATAACTAAAAAATGATTACATATGTTTGTTAAATATTTTTACATTTATCAAATAAATGTTAGAGGCTTAAAATCCAAATGAATCCTATTTTAAGAATAAATACTCTAATATTATTTAAATGATTGTTTTACCGCCTTTTGATGGAGTTCCATTTTTTAGTCTAACTTTTGACAATTTTATATGCTATATTTTTCAAGATAAAGTTATTATTTATTATTGGAAAATTGAAATTTACTTTTGTAAATTGTTTGGTATGTTTTTGACATTGTTCATTTTTTTAATGAATAGTAAAAAAATTCTACATTTTACATGAAAACTACATTTTCATATAATTTAAACATATTGTTAGATTATATTTTTAATTAATTTTAATGTTTTATTTGAATATGTTTTTACAATTTAAATCAATTTTGGTCATTATAATTAATTTCACATTGAAAATGAATTTAAACAAGTGCCAAACTTCACATAGATATTGCTTCAAAAAAACCCGCTATTTCTTTTTACAACGAGAAATTTTTTTAAATTAATTATTGAAATTTTTGTGTCTGGAATTAGGTAAAATCGATTCCATATTTGAAATCAGATGTTCTAAATTATGTAATTAATAATATTTTGTTTTTTTACATTATGAATAGTAACGATGTTAATTATCTTTAATTATCGTGATTAATTAGTAATCGGATAGTTAAGGATAATAAAATAATATCATAATAATTACAAATGACCCCAACATGCGTCCTAATACTACAGGTTGTGTCATTTCCGACCATGGTATGCCATGTGCCAAACTTTGGGACCCCATGGAATCACTTTTGTGTGATAGTGACACTTTATCCTTTTATTTTTTTTAATGGAAAATATAACAAACGTATGTGTCACCCTAGTAAAACAATTTTACTTTTTTCTGTGTAAATGATCTCTTATACTATAAATATTCATTTTAAATCTAAAAATAGTTCCTACATTATACTATTTTTATATAATTTTTAGACATTAAACAAATTAATTTATTTATGACACTGTGATGATGCAGTGATTACCTCATAAATGAACGATTTAAATAAAATGTGAAGATAGGGTAAAATATA
Source organism: Viscum album (assembly GCA_963277665.1). Lineage (NCBI taxonomy): Eukaryota > Viridiplantae > Streptophyta > Magnoliopsida > Santalales > Viscaceae > Viscum > Viscum album. Next base: position 373,202,931 of record OY728134.1, read on the forward strand.
AGTCTTCAAATTGTCACAAACATATTTTATGGTTGGATTTAGAAACCTTATCACCATATCCTTGAAATATATATTTTTGGGACCTTTATAATTTGAAAATCATTTTATAATAAAGTAATATTTTATAACTTTCTAAGAGTGCCCCACCTCTTCTCTTATAAAATTCCCCCAACTCTACCACCTTACACACACCTCTCAAGCCTAAGGCTCGGCCAAACCCTACCCATTTCATCTCTCCCCATCCCTATATTCATCATTTAAGCCTCACCTTTGGCATAATGCTCTTCAAAATACCCTTTTGGTTCAAACCAAGACGAGTTACCCGGTTTTAAGGTAATGACTTCACTTGGGTTATTTTGTTTTATTTTTCTCATCCAATCCCCTAAATTATTTTTATTCCATTATTTTGTAACAAAACCAGTATATTAAATATACTAGGATGTTTTTGGGTGATGGATTCGAGCTAAACTTACACAATCCTCCGTCTAATGGTTAATAAACATACTGTTTCCGTGGATGGAAAATTACTGCCTCACGAAACGATGATTGTTCAATCATCTCTTAAAACCTTTCATGGTGGCCATTATGATATAAATGTATTTTATATATGATATATATGGTATTTATTTTTTCCATTTTCTTCTATATTTTATTTTTAAAACATACATATATGCTTTGCATGTTGTGCAAATACGATAATTTCATACGAGGAAGTGTGGACTACCGCCCCCTAAAGTGATGTGACTCGTTCATGAAATACATGGAATGTATAAATAATGAAAGTAATGAAATTATGTGACCTATAAAACATATATATTATTCTATAATTATAATATATATATCTCTCAATTATTTTTAATTTTATTAATATGACAAAGAAATGAAAGTAGCGTTCATGCGTACGTACGGCCTACCGTCTAAATGAACGGTGCATTTCATTTCTTTTTATCTCCAAATATTATCGAATAGTATAAAATGAATATGTACAGGATATATATGATATTTAAATCATTAATACAATTCTGGAGATGATTTAATTATAACTACAAGGACAATCATTTTCAAACAAGTTCATTTTTAACTAATGTACCAAACATCGACAAAAACGTCTGATATGAACTCACATTATTAACCAATTATTATAACATTATAATAAATTATATGAACTGAAAAAAATCTTTAAGTTATTACCTTAATAAATTATAAATTGACCAAAGTTTATTATTATGGAATATAAATAAATGAACAAGACAAGTCATACTTGAGGTAAGGGATCCGACCTCTCTATTTCTTTTTATGTACCCTCTTTTATGTCATTTAATTTATGCTCCATGTTCTTATGTAGGAGGATGTTATTTAATATTCATCATACTATAATTTCTATATTCATATGTTGATATAACCCCTCTTACTCTCATAAATTCATTTTAATAATTTTTATGTGGCACCGTTAGGTGGCCGAATTTTCATAAAAGATCCAACCTCTCACTTTCTTTTTAGGAACTCTCTTTTATGTCATTTCGTTTATTCTCATATTTCGTAGGATTGGTGATATTAATTTATATTCCTCATTATTTAAATTTTATTATCTTTTTATTAGATACCCTATTTGATCTCATAAATCAATTTTCAGATGCTTTACGTGGCGTCATTAGGTTGCTATGGTTTGGTAAGGGATTTTTCATCTCACTTTTATTCCCATGAGATTTATGAAACATTTTCCACCACTTCCATTGAGTGGTGTATGCAATGCCCATTATTCTATTCATTGTGTAATATAATTTTTTTTATGATTATTTACATCAATGTTGTATAGTCTTTCTTTCATTGGGTGTACGTTTCGAAGGTGGCCGAAATCGGTAAGGGAACCTTTCACACTCCTCTTTTTAAAAGGCATATTTTGTTATGTCTTTTAATTTACATATTTTAATGTTGGGATATGTTCTTCTATATCCTTATTGATGTCAATTTTATTTCCAAATGATGACATACCATTTTCCATCTCATCAACTAATTTTATGAATTTTAAGGTGACGCCGTTAGGCTGTCGAAATTTACCAAAGGAACTTCTTAACCCAATTTCGATTTCATTGGGTTCAACTTGTAGTTATTGAATATGTCATCCTATGAATATGTGTGAATGACCACTTGTTGTTTTACACATAATATCCAATTATATTGGGTGTATTTATATTTTTCACACATAATTATGAGATTGATTTATCCTTAATTTAAGGATACCTTCTTTATAAGGGATTTCATCTCATTTTACATTTCTATTGGGAATTAATTGTTGTTATGCACCAATTCACACTTATATGTTGTATATAATGTCATTTGGAATATTATATCATGAATCCATTTACCCTGATGATATTATAAAGTTCTAATTAAATGTTATTCCTCAATTATTGTATTCAGGTGTCTCTCATTTTGTTAAAAACCCTTTAACTAAAATATCATTTTAAATGTTTTAATGATTTATTCTTATAAATATTTCTCATTAATATCCATGTTTTCAAAATGGTTTTAAGGATTTATTTATATGGATATTAATGGTTTAAAATGTTAAAATATTCAAAGTGGTATGGTACACTTTGATTCAAAAATATATTTATTAAATGTTTTAAATGGTTTTGAAAATGGTTTTTTGAAAGAATCAATTATTTCAATATCTTAAAATGTTATATTGTTATTATAATGTGGGAATGTTATATTTCATTTATGGTTAAGTTATGTCCTATGATTATGTTATGGTTCTTGGGAATTGTTTATGAAGACTGGTGGTTTCGTGATAAACTAAGGGTAGGTGAGCCCGATAAAGCTATCCAATGCATTGGGTAACGCGAAGAAGTTAAACAGTAACGTTTCTACGAAAAGATTTAGGGAATGTACTGTGATTGGTATTCCAAACGTATCCATGATGGTTACTCCCTACATAATAATGTTATTAAAGCCTCATGTTACCATTATGACTAATGATTTCTATGAGTTATTCGTAAATCTTATGATTTCATGAGGAATGTTAAATTGATTATGTATTACGAGTAATGTATGATTTCATTGATTCTTATGTATACATGGACTAATGTTTTCTTTCCGTATTGTTATAAACCTTACTGAGCTTTTTATGCTCATCCCATGTTTTTCTGAATTTTTTTTCACAGGACATAATGATGAATAGGGTCAATGATGGGATCAAGGAAATGTCAGGCTGTATAAAACAAAGAACTAGACACGACTCTTGAGTTCAAGATTTTTTATTTTGTGATAAAAATGGAAGCTGAGTAGATGTTTCTACTTTGTAATCTTTGAGATGTAATAGTTATGACCTAATTCTCTAAAACTCTAAACCTTAATAGATCCTCAATGTGAATTATTCATTTATTTCAATAATAAGTAATGTTTAGGTCTAGGTCCTTATAGCTGGTATCAAAGGCCGATTTAGATAACTTTAGAGGTTAGAGTATTCATTTATCATAAGTGACATTACCATAATGGTTAGGATTTCAGAAAGAGTCATAGTTTTTAGATAAAGTGATTGAGTAAGTATATCTTAGTGATAATATTTTTCATTAGTATATGATGATTTTTTTTATATACTCACACTGACAGTTTCGGTTTTAGTAAATGGATGGATCTAGCAGTCACCAAAGTGAAAAATGGGTTTGAAGGAAACTGTGGTGGTTCTCTGATTAAGAGACTTGATGAAATGGGGGATTCAATGAGAAATATCGTGGTTATTCTAAACCAACTATCAGGAGTCATGATCATCAACTTGAACCTTGTTGAGTTCTCTAATGCATCATGTATGAGAGAACCAACTCGACGTGGATGTTCATGTAATAATTATAAATGTAACTATTAGGGTTTATATGATCCTTTCATTTGAGGTAATTATGGGTTACTATATGTTATGATGGAATATGAACAACATGAGATAAACATGAGGTTAAATTGTGTTATGGTTATTTTTGAAGATTTTATCACTTTTTGGGGAATGTTATAAGAATTATGTAGTTTTGGAAAATAGAAAACACGTAGACCATGGGACAACCTTTTGCCTCTGACGAAGCTATGAGAATCGAACCCACAACCATAGTGCGACTAGTATTTATCGCCTACCACTAGAATACGTGAATTCCCTAGATAGTTTGACTAATTCGTTTTAGTTAGATGATATTACGAATCAAGAATAAGTTGATTTTGGGTTATCTATGGAAATTATTAACCTATAATCGAGGATATGTGATTAAGTTAATTACTTTTCAGTATGAGACTTTAAGAGTAACTGATGTTATTTGAAGATAAATATTGAGGTTTATCTTGGAATACATTTTAATTAAATCCTTCAGAGATTTGAGTTTCAGTCTTAGTATTGTTTACATTGAAAAATATTATGGATATATTTTTATAGAATGGTCTTTGCTGAACTTTGGGTATTGTTTGAGAAATTTTGGAGACTAAAAATAGATTTTTTTCATAATGGATTATCCTTTTTGGGTATTATCTGATCTCATACTAACCTTTTTTCTTTTGGTTAAGGTCTAATGACATGAGAAGTAGAGAGTCCTCTTTTTTGGATTATGTGATTCTCTATAAGTTGATTATAGCTCTCTTAATGTGAACAAGTCATCCTAAATACTCGTCTTTTGGAGAAAATATGAGTCCGTGTAAGAAATCTAGTAAAAGATGATATTCAACATGACATGTAAGTATATTTCCTTATGCTTTAGTTAAGCTCCTAAATAAATTCCTCAATAGAAAGTAACTTAAAATAATGTTGTCTGTTAATTTTTCCTACAGGGGAATCAAATACCGTTTAACCCATCAGAAGTTTGTGATTTTCTTGTGGTTAACTTTATCCTAGACATGTTTACTATCACTCTCCATCAGAACATGACCCTTTATTTTCTCCTCCATATCCATATTTTCCTACATGTAATACTATAATGGGTTAACTTGGGTTACCTTTGTACTTCTCTCCCTTCCTTTTAATGTGATTGTTTTACTGACTCTTTTTCTGATGTGGGACTTTCAATGATGTTTCCTAGCCCAAATTTGAAATTGCAGGGATGCAATTCCCAAAAGGTGGGAAGGATGTGACATCCCAGGTAAATATATAATATCACATTCTACGGTTTATCAATATTTGTGAAAAAATTGTTAATATTACTTTAAAGGGAATGCTATGCTCGATGGAGTACCCAATACGCAACAACGAGTTTCTTTGAAATATTACATTGCACACTAATAATATAATAATATTATAATATTTAACGCCTAGCCGTTGTAATAGAGGGAATGAACAGAAATAACTACAAAATTATTACATATGTTTGTTAAATAATTTTACATTAATCGAATAAATGATAGAGGATTAAAATCCAAATGAATCAAATTTTATGAATAAATACTCTAATATTTTTTAAAAGATCGTTTTACCGCCTTATGATGGAGAAACTTTTTTAAAATATATATTTTGAGAATTTTATGTGCTCTACTTGTCAAAATAATCTTATTAATTATGATTTGAAAATTGAAATTTACTTTGGTTAAATGTTTGGTATGTTTCTGACGTTGTTCATTTTTGTAAATGAATAGTAAAAAAATACTGCATTGTACATCAAAATTGCATTTTCATCTAATTTAAATATATGGTTAGATTATATTTTTAATTGGTTTTAAATATTAATTAGAATATATTTTTACCATTTAGTTCAATGGTGGTCATTATAATTAATTTCACTTTGAAAATGGTCATAAACAAATTCCAAACTTTTCATAGAAATTTCTTAAAAAACCCACAATTTGTTTTGACAACAGGAAATAGTTTTAAATTAATTATTGCAATTTCTGTTTTTGAAATTTGTTAAAATGGATTCCATATTATGAATCATAATTTCCAAATTATTTAATTAAGACCTTTTTTTGACATTATGAATAGTAATGATGATAATTATCTTTAATTATCGTGATTAATTAGTAATCGGGTAGTTAATGATAATAAAATAATATCATAATAATAACAAATGACCACAAAATGCGTCCTAATGCTACTGTTTGTGTCATGTATGACCATGGTATTCCATGTGCCAATCTTTTGGACCCCATGGAATCACTTTTGTGTGAGAGTGACACTTTATCATTTTTTAAAGGAAATTATAACAAAAGTATGTATCACCCAAGTAAAACAATTTTAGTTTTGTCTGTGTAAATGATATCTTAGACTATAAAAATAAATTGGAAAGATAACAACATTTCCTACATTATAGTTGTTTTTTTTTAATTTTTGGACACAAAATAAATTAATTTATTTATGACACTGTGATGATGCAGTGATTACCTCATAAATGAACGATTTAAATAAAATGAGAAGATAGGGTAAAATAAAAGTCGTACACTTTTCAAAAACCTATTTTATGGGTTAATTTAGAATCCTTATCACCTTAACCTTGAAATATATTCTTTGGGACCTTTAAAATCTGAAAATCATTTTATAATAAAGTAATATTTTATAACATTCCACGAGTGCTCCTCCTCTTCTCTTATAAAAGGACCCCACCTCTACCACCATACACACACCTCTCAAAAAACCATTTTGGTTCAAACGAAGAAGAGTTACCCGATTTAAAGGTAATGTCTTCACTTGTGTTCTTTTGTTTTATTTTGTTTCTCCAAACCACTAAACTCTTTTTATTCCTTTATTTTGTAAGAAAACCAGTATATTAAATATTCTAGGATTTTTTTATGTTAATTATTTGAGATAAACTTACACACACCTCCATCTAATGGTTAATGAACATACTGTTTCTGTGGATGGCGAATTACTGCCTCACGAAACAATGATTGTTCAATCTTCCCTTAACACCTTTCATGGTGGCCATTATGATGACACAGTATTTTATATATGATATATATGGTATTTATTTTTTCCATATTCTTATTTATTTTATATTTAAAACATACTTTTATGCTTTTCATGTTGTGAAAATATGATAATTTCATACGAGGAAGTGTGGACAACCGCCCCCTCAAGTGATGTGACTAGTTCATGAAATACATGGATTGTATAAAGAATTAAATTAATGAAATTATGTGACCTATAAAACATATATATTATAATGTAATTAAAATATATATATATCTCTCTATTATTTTTAATTTCATTAATATGAAAATGAAATGAAAGTAGAATTCATGCGTACGTACGACCTATAATCTCCATGAATAGTCCATTTCTTTTCTTTTTATCCCCAAATATTATGGAATAGTATAAAATGAATATGTACTGGATATATATGATATTTAAATCGTTAATACTATTCTGGAGAAGATTTAATTATACCTACATGGACAATCATTTTCAAACAAGTTCATTTTTGACTAATGTACCAAACAACAACAAAAACGTCAGATATTAACTAACATTATTAACAAATTATTATTACATTATAATATGTGATATGAACTAAATAATAATATTTAAATTAAGACCTTAATAAATAATAAATTGACCAAAGATTATTATTCAGGAATATAATGAAACGAACAAGACAAGTCGGACTTGAGGTAAGGGATATGACCTCTCTCTTTCTTTCAAGTACCCTTTTTTATGTCATTTCATTAATTCTCCATGTTCTTATGTTGGAGGATGTTATTTAATATTCAACATACTGTAATTTTTTTTCATATGATGAGATACCTCCTTTTACTCTCATCAATTAATTTTAATAATTTTTATGTGGCGTCGTTAGGCTGCTGAATTTTCGTAAGAGATCCAACCTCTCTCTTTATTTTTAAGTACTCTATTTTATGTCATTTATTTTATGCTCATATATCTTATATTTGGGGATGTTCTTTTATGTTACTCATTCTGTACTTTTTATGTTCATTTTATGAGAGACCATATTTGATCTCATAAATCCATTTTTGGATGCTTTACGTGGCGCTGTTAGGCTGTCGAGTTTTCGTAAGGGATTTTTCATCTCACTTTTATTCCCATGAGATTTATGCTACATTTTCCACCATTTCCTTTGAGTGGTGTATGTCATGCCCATTATTCTATTCTTTGTGTCATATAATTTCGTATATGATTATTTACATCAATGTTTTATAGTCCTTCTTTTATGGGGTGTACGTTTCGAAAGTTTCCCAAATCGGTAATAGAACCTTTCACACTCCTCTTTTTTAAAGACTTATTTTGTTATGTCTTTTAAATTACATATTTTTATGGTGGGATAAATTATTCTATATCCTTATTGATGTAAATTTTATTTCCAAGTGATTAGATACCATTTTCTTCTCTCATTAACTAATTTTATGATTTTTAATGTGACGTCGTTACACTGTCGAATTTTACCAAAGGAACTTCTTAACCCAATTTCAATTTCCTTGGGTTCAACTTTTAGTTATTGAATATGTCATCCAATGAATATGTGTGAATTACATATCGTTTTTTTACACATAATATCCAATTATATTGAGTTTATTTATATTTGTCACACATAATTATGAGATTGATTTATCCTTAATTTAAGGATACCTTATTTATAAGTGATTTAATCTCATTTTACATTTCTATTGAGACGTCATTGTTTTTATGAACCAATTTACTCTTATATAGTGTATATACTCTCCTTTGGAATATTATATCATGAATACCTTTATTCTCATGATATTATAATGTTCTGATTAAATGTTATTCCTCAATTATTGTATTCAAGTTTCTCTCATTTTGTTAATACCACTTTAAATAAAATATCATTTTAAATGATTTAATTATTTATTCTTATAAATATTTTTCATTAGTATACATGTTTTTAAAACGGTTTTAACAATTTATTTATATGTATATTAATGGTTTAAAATGTTAAAAGCTTCAAAGTTTTATGGGAAACTTTGATTCAAAAATCTCTTTATTAAATGTTTTAAATGGTTTTGAAAATGGTTTTTAGAATGGATTCATTATTTCAATATCGTAAAATGTTATATTTTTATTGCAATGTGGGAATGTTATCTTTAATTTATGCTTAAGTTATGTGCTATGATTATGTTATGGTTCTTGGGAATTTTTTATAAAGAAGGGTGGTTCCATGATAAACTAAGGGCGGGTGAGCCCGATATAGCTCTCCAATGCATTGGGTAACACAAAGGAGTTAAACGCTAAGGTTTCTCCGAAGAGATTTAGGGAATATACTATGATGGGTATTCCAAATTTAACCATGAGGGTTACTCCCTACATAAGAATGTTATAAATGCCTCAAGTTACCTTTATGTCTTATGATTTCTATGAGTTATTCGTAAATCTTATGATTTATTGAGGTATGTTAAATTTCTTATGATTTATGAGTAAAGTATGATTTCATTGATTCTTATGTATACATGGACTAATGTTTTCTTTCCGTATTGTTATAACCCTTACTGAGTTTTTTATGGTCATCCCAAGTTTTTTTGAAATGTTTTTTATAGGACATAAATATGAATAGGGTCAAGGATGGGATCAAGGAAATGTCAGGATGTCTAAAATAAGAAAGTAGGCACGACTCATGAGTTCAAGAGTTTTTATTTTCTGAAAAAATGGAAGCTGAGTAGATGTGTCTACTTTGTAATCTTTGAGATGTAATAGTTTTGTCCTAATTATCTAAAACACTAAACTTGATAAGATCGTCAATGTGAATTATTCATTTATTTCAATAATAAGTAATGTTTAAGGTCGGGTCCTTATACCTTTGCACTTACCTTTCATTCTTTTAATGTAATAGTGTTACTGACTCTTTTTCCGATATGGGAATTTCAATGAAATTTCCAAACCCAATTTTTAAAACTACAAGGAAGCATTTTATTAAGGGGGGAAGATAGTAACAACCCGAAATTTTGAATAAATCTTTTTTACTAATTTTGTGTGTTATTTTATTTTTTTACCCAACAAAACGTTTTCAATTAATTAAATGAGTATAATTAAAGTGAGACTGTTGGTTTTTGACTATTATATCACTGTTATTCAGTATAACCATTGGAAACTAAATGTTGTGACTATTGTCTCTAAATACAAGTTATCTTGGTTAATTAATATAGAAAGAGGATTTGATGGCATAATCCAGTAGTCTTGGGAAAATTGAAGCCCATCAAAAAGAACATGGAAAGGAGGTACCACCACTGGGCTTTACTCTAGACGAAACCCAAGCCATATATCATCTTGTGAAGCTAGAACAGAATCTCATTCGCATGAAGTTCAAGATGGTAGAAATCATTACTCGGGTGATGTTGGCTGAGCCGCCCCAAGATTCTATCATCCTAACACACCATACTCTTAGGTCTTATGCTAGTGTGAAAATGGGATATGTAACGAGACCATTGCTACTTTGTGTAATATTTCTTTAGAAATAAAATTGTGTTTTCTTCTTATGGTGATGTTTGTGAGTTTCCAGAAGATTGAATGAATATAGGATGTATTTTATTGATTAATTTTGAAAAAAGGATATTTTATAATATTTATGTAAACCTTAAATAATTAATGATGTGTAATGATTTTCAAAAAATGGCCTTCTTCAATTGTGTTCAGTAAGAAATTTAGAGTCTCATAAGATGAACATAATTTTTGATGAATAGTAAATTATGAATAGTGATTTTACACTTAGGATTTGTAATGTGACCAAATGGATTAGTAATCACACTTAATGAAAGTATTAATATAATCTAGGCACCTTGATTATGTAATGTGATTCTATAAAATAGTTAAATAACTATTTTAGAAATTATTAGTCAAATATTAGTTTTTTCGGGTGAATAATGTATTTTTCATAAAAAATTAAATTAAAAATATTTTATAAAATTATTTCAATAAAATGGAGTTCATTTTTAAACCCAGAGCATCGATATTATGTTAATGTAATTTTTGGAAATTTTTTCTGCAAAAAATGAATTTTTAGTGAATAGTGTATTTCTTTAAAAATTAAATTAAAAATATATAGAAAACTATTTTTATATAATGGTGTTTATTTTTGATATCATAGCATCAATATTTGGTTAAGGTGAAACTTTGGGATTTTTCTGAGAAAGTTGAATTTTCGGTGAATAGTGAAAAAACTGTTTTTAAGTTACGGTGTTAATGACATTATTAAATGATGTATTAAGTATGTAATCAATATGGTTGACTTATGAATAGTAAGATAAGGTATGTGGTGTCCTAGGTGTCCAATAACATTGTTATGCCCGTGGTTTTTCCAATACAACCAATGAGGTGTCCCTTGGCCATTAATGCTTTGTCCCCTCACTTTCCTTATAAATACCAATCCATTATCTCATTCTTTAGACTCCAAAATCATCCAAAACGATGTTCTGGTCTCTTAACCATCAGAGGAATCCTCCCAAGGTTCCCCCAAGCCCTAAAGGTCCCAACCATTGAGTTTTAATAGTTACGTTTTAAGGTAAAGGATCCTATCATTCTCTGTCTTTTCAAGTACTCACTTTTATGCCATTTCTTTTATTCTCCATGTTATTGTGTTAAGGATGTTCTTTTATATTCATCCTAATGTCCATTTAATGTTCATATGATGAGATAACCCCTCTTTCTCCCTTCAATTCATTTTAAGAATGTTTAAGTGGCGCCGTTAGGCTGCTGAATTTTTAAGGGATTCTTTCACCTTTCACATTTTCACGTTTTATTTTCATATCAACCCTCTCAAGATAATTTTATTATGATGGGGTATGATCACTATATCTAACATACTGATATTTTATTTTCATTGATGAAAGTACCAATTTTATCTAATCATTTCAATTTTTGAAGTTTTAGTGGTGCCATTAGGCTGCCGATCTTTTAAGGGATTCTTTCCTCCTTCTCATTTTCAATTTCTATTTTCATGTCAAGTCTTTCAAGTTCATTTTATTATTTTGGGGTATTATATATATATTTATCATACTGATATTTTATGTTCATATTATGAGAGGCCCTATTTGATCTTGTCAATTCAATTTTGGAAGTTTTAAGTGACGCTGTTAGGCTGCCAAATTTTCATAAGAGAAATCTTATTTTTGTCTTACTTTCAGGTTCTTCATTTCATATGGTATTTATTTAAAATTTCATTACATTATATTAAATAATTTATATTCTATCGCCCTACTTTTTGATGGATCGTTTATGAGTGGGTGACCCATTTCCCCTCTCTTTTCAATGTTTTCTAAAACCCCATAACATAGTCGTTATGCTGCTGAATTTTTGTCTCAAAATGTCTCTCTCTTTTTCTAATATTCTATTATTTTATTATGTGAAAACTAAAAAATATTTATTATACAGGGGTATTCCCATATATATCAAAATTTTCTATTTTAAATTCTGGGATTTAGATACATGAGGACCGCTTTCTTTTTCCATCGGTTTAAAGTGACATAATGTTCATGTCTTAAAAGTAGATTTTAAAATGTTATGATTATGAAATGAAACCCATTTCTATTATGCTATATGGGTTATTTATGAATTGTTTGACGATGATATATGTGGCTTAAATGATAATAAAGGAAAATTTAAGGGTACGCCCCAATAGCTCTCTAATCAATTGGGTAAAGACTTAATCTCCAGAGATGACTTTTTAATGACGCATTGGTGAATATCCTTGGTAATTTTTAATGAAACATTAGGGATGTACATTGTTGAAATGGAAATGATTATCTATGTTAAATGTTGTAGCCACATATTAACGTTATGAAATACGTTATTTTTATTAATATATGCCTCATGATTTCTTTCTCATGCCTTAAAGTTCTTTTTCATGACTTTATTGATGTATCTGATGTTCTCATGTTAAATGTTTCCCTTGTTTCCCTTACTGGGCCTTCTGCTCACCCTTTCTTTTGATAGATGTCTCTAGGTTATGATATGTAGTAATGAACCTAGGATGAACATCAGGAAAATCCTTTCAAGTGTTTAACAAGAATGTTTTATGTTTTCATGTATTAATTTCTTGGTTTCCAAGACACTAAACCTTAATGATTCTCGGTTTTGTATACTGTAATGAATGTTAATGTGATAAAAAGCCGGGATGTCATATGAGATCACCCTTTTTATGTTTTATTTTCCCCAGGATATAAGGAATGGTTTTAGGAAAGAAAACAAAATGGGAATATCTTTATGGGAGATGTTGAATATCATTCACCATGATTAGTTGACAATGTTCTGAGTTTACAAAGACAGTAAACTAATACAGTCATTGGGTGTCTGTTTTTGTCATGTATTAAGTATTATGAAAAATTAATATAATGTCCATGTACGTCAAGCTTTGGGTCTCTACAGTTGGTATCAGAGTGAAGGATTACTTAACCTTTGGAAATTAGGATGCGAAAACATTAGTGAGATCCCTATAGATATTTCTAAGGTACGTCTATGGATGTCCCTAAGGTTATGTATAAGTTTATTCTGTAGTTCTTGGATTACGGTAACGATCATAGAATTAAAAATAATCTGTTAGATTTTGAATGCACTCCCCCTTTATTATGTTGTTTTCCTATCATGATTTTTTCTTCTCAGACCATTCTTTTTGGGTTATAGATGATGGATGGAACACGAAGGAACCATGTTGATCAATGTAATGGGAATGATATGATTTTCCCCCTGAACAAATCAATGATATGGGAGATAGAGTGAAAAATCTTATTGCTATACTTACAGAAGCTATGAATCATTCTGGAATTCCGAATGAGCAGAGAAGGGAACAATATTCTATTGAGTTCTTCATGAGGCAACATCCACCTTCATTCAGTGGGTCTTCTAAGCCACTGGTTGCAGAACAATGGATCAGTACCATTGAAAAGTTATTTTCCATACTTTGATGTTTGGAACATGAAAAATTCATTCTTGATGTTTACCGTTTAGAAGGTGAAGCAGACCAGTGGTTGACTCTAATTAAGAATAAAATTCCCATGATGAAATTAAATTAAAATAATTGGACGAGTTCAAGAAATTGTTTTTCTATAAATAAATTCCTCGTATTCTTCAAACTAAGATGGAAAAGGAGTTCCTTGAGTTTAATAAAAGGATGATTAATTTGTTGTTATATATGAGGAAAATATCACACAGATGTCAAGTTATGCTTCTGGATTTATCATCTAACCTGAAAGCATAGTTGATCGATTCTTTAGTGGATTAAAACCAAATATATGAAAGGAATTATCTATAAGATACATCAGTAGCTATGAATAAATTGTGCATTGTGTTATCAAGGTATAACTAGAAGTTGGTGTTACACATCCATCTCATGGTTTTAAACGAAATGAATGATGGAGTTTAATGAAAAATCTCAAAATAATGTTGAAAAGAAGATGAATGTTTCTTTATGCTCAATGTGTGGAAAGATTCATGGCGGAGATTGTCTTAAAGGGACAAGAAAATTTTTTAAGTGTGGAAAAGAAGGTCATTGAGTAGTTGAGTGTCGATTTAATGGAAAAAGGGTAGATAATGATGTGAATAATGAAAAGACTGAAGAGAATGCACCACCAACACTTCAATGATAAAGTGCAAGGAAATGGGGAATTATGCTAACCAATACCCAAATCCAATGGTTAATGATGATCAGCATCAACAAAATCTTAAGGAAAAGGAAAAAGGGAAGTCACATGCGATCACTATTGGTGATTTTGAGTCTGAAAACAATGTGGTAAAATGATAAAGTGTTTATGTAATCAGACCAAAAATATTGTTGTTGTATCATGGAATATTGGAACTATTATGTATTGTTGTATTGTGGTTTTCAATAATTCTATTGTACCGGTAACCAAGACAAGTGATTGAAATATTTTTGGAAATCAGACGAATGCGCATAATGAAGGGATGAGGATAAAATAATATGTATGATATTATTCATGAGCTCATGACTGATATAAGGACAAAGTGATATCATGGTTTGAGTATATTAAAATTTTGGATTTTGGTATGTGGAAACAGTTAAATTTTGACAGAATTTATGTTTTCACTATGGTTCTATGGTAATTCATGTTTGAAGATAATACATGATTAAGGTATTCACATATTTGGAAGGTGACCAACAAGATATATCTTATGATATATAGGAGGTAAATGATGGTATTCACATACTTGGTAGATGACCATTCTAGTAAGTATTCACTTTATACTATGACTTTGGAAAAAAGTATTTTGTATAAGTTTTAATTTTGGAATGGATTAATTTAAATATCAGATAATACTGATTAAGGTTGGAACTTTTTTCTGGAATGTTATAATAGTATAGTTTTAGAAAAAGGACTACATGCAGGACGAGCAACAACCCGTCACGTTGGAAAAGGTTGTAGGATTCAAACCCACAACTGATGTGCAATTGGAATTTATCGCCTACCACTAGCCTACATGAAGTCCCTAGTTAGTAAAAATTAGTTTTATTTTATTATGCGGCATGATATATGAAGTATTAGTCCATTTTTGGAACCATGTATTATTAATCTAACCATTGATGGACTTTTGTATATTTAATAAATTGTGTTAACCTTATGTTTGAGAGAGATGGAATGACCTATCATTCTATCTAATTATCTGCTTACACCTCACAAAAGACAAATTCAACTTCATTTATTTAAGAGATAATGTGGAAATTGCTCAAGGCACAAAAAAAATGAGATTGTACATAAATCAAGTAAGTATTTCTTTTATTTCAAATATTCTATAACATTAGGGAAATGATCTTGAAAACCGAAAATGTTGTCCTAGTGCCCTCATATCTAACGAATCAGATGGAACCATAGATCATCCTAAATTTATGGCTTTGTGATTTTTGACTTTTTTATAGCCATGTCCTCTACCACTCTTCATCAGAAGTTAATGGTTAGAATTCTCTTCCATATCCTTGTTTTCACCTATGTTGTACTATGTGGAAACCAGTGCTGGGTTACTTTGGGTGAACATTATTATTCTAACTTTCCTTTTTAAAAATAGGTTTTAGTATTCCATTTTACGATATGAGTATTGATGAAAAAAACTATCAAGTAGTAAACAATTTATAACCCTGATGAATTTCGAGGGTGAAATTAATTTTAAAGGGGGTAGAATGTAACACCCTAGTATTTTTTGAGATATATTAATTCCTTTGATATATTTTGGTGTATGATACACCAAGATTATATTTCACTATTCGCAACACCATATTAGCTTGCAGTATACGCAACACTATTTTTCGATCGTGTTACACACAATTTAATAATCGTTTGATATAAGTTATTGTAAGCAACATTGAGTATATATGTAAAATCCCAGGTAAAAAAAGAATAAATAATTTTAATATTTATTAATATTTAAGAATTAAATATTAATTTTACTTTAAAGGGGTTGCTATGTTTGATAGCGTAGTAGATACGCAACAAAGAGTTTCTTTGAAATCTTACATTGCACACTAGTAATAAAATAATATTATTTTAAATGGTTGTTATCATGTAGACGTTGTATTGGTGGGAATGAATATAAATAACTAAAATATGATTATATATGTTTTTCTAATTGTTTTTACATTTATCCAATAAAAGTTAAAGGCTTAAAATTAGAAAAGAATTCAATTTTAGTCATATATACTCTAACATTCACTAAAGGTCACCTTATCGCCTTTTGATGGAAAAAAATCCATAAATATAGTTTTGTTCACTCTTATAAATTCTATTGGACCAAATTAAATTCGTCTTTAGAATCGGGACATCAAAATTTACTTTGTGTGAATTTTTGATATTTTTCCGATAAAGTTCATTTTTTAATGAATAGTGAAAAATCTTGTATTTTAATTCAAAACCGCATTTTAATCTAATTTACTTATATGATTATATTATCTTTTAAATTGTATTTAAAGTTCCATTAGTATATATTTTTAGCATTTAATGCAATAGTGGTCATTGGAATTTATTTCACTTTGAAATTGGACATAAACTAGTGTCAATCTTTTGATACTTATTGTTTCATAAAAATACGCTATTTGTTTTGACAGCGGGAATTAATTATTAAATTAATTAATGTAACTGATATGTTTTTAATTTTGTTAAATATAAATCTTTTTTAATTCATAATATCAAATATAGCTTTCGGTGAAGTTTTGGTATTTTTCTGAAAAACATCAATTTTTGATGAATAGTGAAACCACTAAGTGGTACCTATAAAAACTGATTTTCTGTTTAAATGAAAATTTACCACCTATGTGTTTCGAATTTCAATAATCTGACATATATGGTTGTCATTAAGATGTAAAACGTGTTACAATGGGGTTAAAATAATTTTTTGGTGAATAGTAACTTTTAAGTTTTTAATCACGATTAGAGGTAATTAGTGTAGTTTAAGGTAAAAATGATATTATAATAAAATAAAAATAACATGACACTTGTCCTAACCCTATTGGATGAGTCATTTTCGACCAATAAAACCCATGTGTCGATTTTTGGGACCCCATGGAGCCACTTGGGTAAGATGATGACATTAATGCCTTTTA
This sequence comes from Viscum album, assembly GCA_963277665.1. Lineage (NCBI taxonomy): Eukaryota > Viridiplantae > Streptophyta > Magnoliopsida > Santalales > Viscaceae > Viscum > Viscum album. Next base: position 373,220,399 of record OY728134.1, read on the forward strand.
TTTAAAGTAAAAGTAAAAATGACACAAACATGTAATGTTTTACTAAAAAAATTACATGGGGTTATAAAAGTCAGATTTTTGAATATAAATTGTTATTATAAAGGTAATACAAATTTCCTACTTCATGAATGTTTTTCTATAATTTTTAGTCATTAAATAAATTAAATTATTTATGACACCATGATGATGCAGCGATTACCTAATTATTTGATAATTTAAATAAAATGAAAAGATAATGTAAAATATAAGACCTAAACATGTAAAAAACCTATTAGATTAGTGGATTTATAACTCTTATCACATTATCCTCGAAATATATAATCTTGTGACCTTTTAAATCTGAAAAGCATTTTATAATAATGTAACCATTTATAACATTCCAAGAGTGCCCCTCTTCTCTTCTTATAAAATGCCCCCACCTCTACCAACTTACCCAAACCTATCAAGCCTTTGACTAGGCCAAAACCTATTCATTTTTACTCTACACGTCCCTCTATTACTCTTTTAGCCTCAATTTGGGCAGAAGTCTTCCCAAGGAAGCCTTTGAGCTGAAATCAAAAAGAGTTACCTGTTTTAAAGGTATTGAATTCACTTGTGTTCTTTTGTTTTATTTTTCTTCTCCAACCCACTAAACTCTTTTTATTTATTTTTTTTGTAACAAAACCAGAATCTTACATATACTATGATGTTTTTTTAAGATGTATTAGAGCTACACATACACACACTTACATCTAATGGTTAAAGAACATACTGTTTCTGTGGATGATGAATTTCTACCTCACGAAACGATGAATGTTCAACACTGATATAACACCTTCAAAGGTGGCCATTAAGATGTCACTATATTTATATATGATATATAATATGTTTATGTTTTACTTAATCTTCGTTATTTTTCATTTATGGCATACTTTGATGGTTTCCATTATGGGTAAACGCGATATCTTCATTTTAGGAAATGCGGACTACAGCCCCCTTAAAGTGATTTCATTCGTTAATACCATATGTGGTATGTATAAAGGGTAGATTTAGTAATATTATATATGATACAATAATGGAATTATAATACTACTATGTATTATTAGGTTTTAATTCCATTAAATATGAAATAGAAATGGAAGTAGCGTTCATGCGTACGTACAACTTACCGTCTCCATGAACGGTGCATTTCATTTCATACCTCTAAATGATATGTAATATTATAAATTCATGTATATACTAGATATATATGACATATTTGATATCTACATCATGAATATAATTCTGGATATAATGGATATTTTACCCCATGAACAACTTGTAATTATAAAGAGTTTAATATAGACTCAAGTACCATTGATCGAAAAAACGACCATTATTAACATAAATAATTACATAGTGTTCATAACATGGTAATAAGTGATATAAAAGGAATAATTAAAGTGAAAAATGTTCTAAAGCAAGTATAAATTAACTCATGTTTATTATTCTGGACGTTAAAGAACGATCGGGTCAAGTCGGACCCGAGGTATGTGACATCGTCTCAATATCCTTTCATTGAGGAATATTATGTGTTATTAACAAATTTATTTTATATGGTGTATAAAACCATTTGAGTTTTACGTTTATCCAAAATGAATTTTTTTATATGAAGCGTTTTACTAAAAGACAAAAGGGAATGTTTTTGTCGTGCGTATGCGGCGACAATGACTTCTCCACCACCGTGACCATTATTTGAGTTTCGACATCCACTACAAGACATAACATTTTTTTAAAAAATACCATGTTATACTTTTCTTTTATTTTGGTATTGAAAATGGTTTTTCATAATGTTTTCATTATATCAATGTGTTGTATGTTTATCTTGTGTTTGAAATGTGGAAATGTTATGTTTCCTTTACACAGGTTTTATGTTATACGATTATGTTATGGTTCTTGGGAATTTTTATGAAGACCGGTGGTTCCATGACAAACTAAGGTCTTGTGAGCCCAATATAACTCTCCAATGCATTGGGAAATGGGAAGGGGTTAAATTTTTAGGTTTATTCGAATAGATTTAGTGAATATACTATGATGGGTATTCCAAACGTAACCAAGAGGGTTACTCCCTACGTAAGAATGTTAGGAATGCCTCAATTTACCTATATGTATTATGATTTCTATGATTTATTAATGTTTTGATGAACTATGTTAATGTGCTTATGATTTATGAGTAATGTATGATTTCATTGACTCTTGTGTATACATGTACTCATGTTTTCTTTCCATATTATTATATCCCTTGCTGAGCTTTTTATGCATATCCCATGATTTTGAAATGTTTTTCACAGTTCAAGGGAAAGATACATGATGTGATGATAGTGTCAATGAAGTGCCAAGAAAGAATCCATATTTCATTTTAAATATGTTTCTGCTGATGGGAAAAATGAGTACTATCTTTTATGTAACCACTTTGTTTAAATGTAGAATGTAATGCATGTTTTATGATCTAATTCTCTAAAACTCTAACCATGAAATGATCCTCAATGTGTAATCTTGTTATAACTCAAGATTAAGTAATGTTTAAGGCTGGAGCCTTATAGTTGGTATCAGAGGTAGGTTTAGATAACTTTAGGAGTTATAATTCTATTAAATAATTATCCAAAAATATTTTCTTTATGGTCGAATTGAAATGATACAGCATTTGAAGATTACCATGTTGCTTATCTAAGACATGTTTTTTCAGAATGGTTTTCCGCAAGGAAATAGGGAAGCTGTGCTAGGAAGGCATACAGAAGGAAATAACCTTCCAAATCAGCATCCTGAGATGGTTAGAACTGGAACTGAACAGTTTGTTGCAGTAATGGAACAGTTGACTCAAGTGATAAATTGTTGTGGTATCCATGCTCGAGATCATCCAGATCAACCGCAGAGGAACATCTCAGTGGTGGAACATTTATTGAGGCAACATCCCCCATAATTCAGAGGATCATCTGACCCTGTGATAGCTGAAGGGTGGATTAAATCACTGGAGAATATTTTAGATGTCATGGGGTGTTCAGACAATCAAAAGGTTAGTCTTGCTATTTACCGTTTTGAGGGTGAAGTAGATTAGTGGTGGTCGATGGTTAAAAATATCAGGGACGCTAATGTGATTGATACTCTTGTATGGGATGAATTCAAAGGTATGTTTCTTAAGAAGTATTTTCCTAAGACTATTCGACTTAAGATGGAAAAAATATTCATGGAATTGAGGCAAGAGGAAGACTCATTGGATGCCTATGAAGAGAGGTTCACTCGATTGGAAAGGTATGCTCCAAATTTTATCCGAGACCTTGATAGAAAAATCATTCATTTTTACTCAATATTAAAGCCAAAATTTCGAAGGGAATTGGCTTCTCATGAGTTAAAAAGTTATGAAATGCTTGTTCGATGTGCTACGAAGGTGAAAATGGAGTTTGCTGATGATCATGTGTTCTATAACAACAAGCAGAAGAAGAGACCGAGGTGGTAGGAGAAAGGAAATAATTCTTCCAAAAGGCCTGACGGTAAGAAAACTAAGTTTCCAATTTGGGATAAATGTTGTAAAAGGCATGATGGGGAATGTCTTCTGGATTCTGGAAAGTGCTACTGATGCAGTAAGATGGGACATAAGGCTCGTGATTTCACTGAAAAAGATCAGGGTGAAGGTAAGACAAAATTTTATTTATAGTTAGTGAAATATTTTAAGTGCAATGAGATGGGTCACTATGCAAACAAGTGTCCGACAAAGTTCTAGAGTGATGGGAAGCAGTTAGATTACCATTAGAAAGGGGTGGTGAAATCCTTTGTAACAACTTTAGTAGATGTAGGGACATCTAATGAAGTGGTATCTGGTACATTATTTGTTTTACCAGATTATACCAGTGTGTTGTTTGATTCGGGGTCTACACATTCTTTCATCTCTGAAAAATTCTCTAGTTAAATGGGAATACCATCTCATGAAATGACTCCTGAACTTTTGGTAAAAACACCTGGAAGAAATGTTGAGGCAAAACGAATTTATAAGAATCTTCATATCCTTATCTGTGGAAAGAACATACATGCAAACCTTATTGTTTTCCCTCTAGTAGAGTTTGATGTTATCTTGGGTATGGATTGGCTATCTATTTGTCATGCTATGATTGATTGTAGAGCTAAAGATGTTTCTTTTCAGAAAGCCTTTCAGTTTGTGTACAAGAATGAACCCTTACTGTTGATAACATATCAACAGGATGAGAAACTTGTAAAAGATGGAAATGAATGTTACCTTGCACATATTGTTGAAAACAAGGGAACTATTTATATTAATGATGTGCCAGTGGTAAATGAGTATCCTGATGTTTTTCCTGATGAGTTGCCTGGAATAATACCAGATCAGGATGTTGAGTTTACTGTAGACTTAAATCCTGATTGTAATCCAATTTCAAAACCCCCTTATCGAATGGCACAAATTTAACTTTTAGAGTTGAAGGAGCAATTACAAGATTTATTAGAGAAATGTTTCATTCGACCTAGCACATCACCATGGGGTGATCCTGTTTTATTTGTTAAAAAGAATGATTATTCTATGAGACTTTGTTTTGATTATAGAGCCTTGAATAACATCACTGTTAAGAACAAATATCCTTTGCCTCATATCGATGATTTTTTTGATCAGCACTAGAGATCTCAGTATTTTTCAAAGATTGACCCGAGATCGGGGTACCATCAGTTGAAGTTAAAGGAAGCCATTATTCCCAAGACCACGTTTCATACAGGATATGGCCATTATGAATTTGTAGTAATTCATTTTGGACTAACCAATTCACCTTCTGTATTCATGGACTAAATGAATAGAATTTTCAATGAGTTCTTGGATAAGTTTGTGGCTGTTTTAATTGATTATATTTTGGTGTTTTCTAAAAGTAAAAATGAGCATGAAAGACATTTAATGGTTATTTTTCAAACCATAAAAGTAAAGAAATTTTATGGGAAATTCAGGATGTGTGAGTTTTGGTTGCAAAAAATTTCATTCCTTGGTAATATTATTTCTAAAGATGGGATAACTATTGATCCTACATAAAAAATGTTGTGGAAGAATGTCCAAGACCCACAAATGTAACTGAGATTCGTAGCTTCCTTGGTTTGGCAGGCTATTACCGAAGGTTTGTTAGAAATTTTTCACGATTATCTAGTCCAATGATTAAGCTAACTTGGAAGTTTGTTATATTTTTCTGGACAAAAGAATGTGATGATTGTTTTTAGTAATTGAAAAGAAGATTGGTGAATACTCCAATTTTGGCACTACCTTCCATGAATGGAGAGTTTTTTATTTACAGTGATGCTTCACTGAAAGGACTTTGTTGCGTCTTAATGCAGAATGATCTGGTAATTGCTTATGCTTCACGATAGTTAAAAACTCATGAGGTAAATTACCCTACACATGATTTGGAATTAGTTTCTATTGTTTTTGTTTTAAAAATTTGGAGGCATCATTTTTATGGTGTAAAGTGTAAAATATATACCAATATCAAAAGTTTAAAGTATATATTCACTCAGTAAAAATTGAACATGAGACAGAGGAGATGGATAGAATTAATCATGGATTATGATTGTACAATTCATTACAATCCAAGAAAAGAAAATAAAGTGGATGGTTCATTGATACGAAAAAATATTGCTTCATTAACAATGTTACATTTGGAACGTGATCTTTTGGTTATGGATTTTATGAATGTTGTCATAGAAGTTGTTGGTGCAGGATGTCCTTCTGTTTTGTTTCAGGTTTCAGTGAAATCTTCTCTATCAGACATAATTAAGCAGGAATAGAAGCAAGACAGTGAGTTGTAGAAAAGGGTAGAGCTGGTTTAGAAGGGTAAGTTTCCATAATTCAATATTGATAATGATTTTGTTTTGAGATTTGGAAAGAGATTGTGTGTGTCGTATGATTCACAGTTGAAGAGAGATTTCTTAGGTGAAGCTCATAGTTCTCCATTTTCAGTTCATCCTGGCAATACTAAGATGTATATAGATCCTTGGGAGTATTACTGGTGGGACAGAATGAAAAAGGATAATGTTGATTTACCTATGAAGTGATTTACTTGTCAACAGGTTAAAGTAGAGCGGATGTTACCAAAAGGGATGCCTCAACCTTTACTAGTGTAAGAGTGGAAATGGGAAAATATATCCATGGACTTCATTGTGGGATTGCCGAAGACACCTGAAGGTAATAATGCAATCTGGGTTATTGTTGATCGCTTGACTAAATCTGATCATTTCCTTACTAAAAGAGATACTTTTTCACTAGATCAACTTTCCCGTTTGTATCTTAAAGAGGTAGCCAGGTTACATGGAGTTACTCTCTCCATTGTATCTGACTGTGAACACAGGTTCACTTCTAACATTTGGAAAGGCCTTTAGAAGTCATTGGGTACTGAATTAAATTTTAGTAAAGCTTTTCATCCTCAATTAGATGGGCAGTCATAATGAACAATTCAGACTTTGGAGGTTATGCTACGTGCTTGTTCATTTGATTATTAAGGATGTTGGGACCAACATATTTCTTTGGTTGAGTTTTCTTATAATAATAGTTTTCATTCTAGTATACAGATGGCACCATTTGAGGAATTATATGGGAAGAGGTGTCGAACTCCAGATTTCTGGGATGATGTAGGTGAAAGGAAGTTGATGGGACCAGAATTGGAAGAACAGATGGTAGAAAAATTTCAGTTGATTTAGAAACACATGAAAACAGCTCAAAGGAGGCAGAAGAGTTATGCGGATAACCAGAGGAAGGATCTATCATTTGAGGTCGGTGATCATTTTTTTCTCAAAGTTTCACCATGGAAAAGTGTGATGCGATTTGGTAAGAAATGAAAGCTGAGTCCAAGGTTCATTGGACCATATGAAATTCTAGTGAAAGTTGGATCAGTTGCATACTGAGTGGTGTTACCACAAGTTTTATCTCAGGTACACAATGTTTTTCATCTTTCGATGTTGAGAAAGTACATTCCAGATCCATCTCATGTTTTGAGCCCAGAGGTAGTTCAGTTGGAAGAGAATCTCTCTCATGAAGAACAACCAGTCCAGATACTTGACCGTAGAGTGCATGTGTTGCAGAATAAGGTAATTCTCTAGGTAATAGATTTATGAAAAAACCATATGGTTGAAGAGGCGACATGGGTATCTGAAAATGCTATGAGTGATAAATACCCCCATTTATTTTGATAAGTGAATAAAATTGCGAGGACCCAATTCCCAAAACGGGGGAAGGATGTAACATCCCAGGTAAATAAAGAATAAAGAATAAATCATTTTCATATTTATTAATATTTATGAATTTAATATTAATTTTACTTTAAAGGGGTTTCTATGTTTGATAGCGTACCCGATATGCAACAAAGAGATTCTTTGAAATCTTAAATTGCACACTAGTAATAAAATAATATTATTTTAAATGGTAGATTACACGTAGCCATTGTATTGGCGGGAATGAATAGAAATAACTAATATATGATTATATATGTTTTAAAAAATGTTTTTACATTTATCCAATTAAATATAAAGGCTTAAAATAAGAAATGAATTTAATTTTAGGCATATATACTCTAACATTCACTAATGGTCGATTTACCACCTTTTGATGGAGAACTGTCCTTAAATATAATTTTGGTCACTCTTATAAATTATATTGGACCAAATAAAATTTTTCTTTAGAATCGGGAAATTATAATTTACTTTCTGTGAATTTTTGGTATTTTTCCGATAAAGTTCATTTTTTTAATAACTAGTGAAAAATGTTGTATTTTAATTCGAAACCTCTTTTTAATATAATTTATATGTTTTATTATATCATATTTCAAATAGTATTTAATGTGAAATTATAATATATTTTTACCATTTAATTCAATAGTGGTCGTTGAATTAATTTCACTTTTAAATTGGACTTAAACTAGTGCCAATCTTTTGATACTTATTGTTTCATAAAAACACGCTATTTTTTCTGACAGCGGGAATTAATTATTATATTAATTAATATAACTTATATGTTTTTAATATTGATAAATAGACATCACATTTGAATTAGGAATATCAAATATATCTTAGGGTTATGTTTTGGTATTTTTCCGAAAAACTTCAATTTTTGATGAATAGTGAAACCACTATGTGGCACTTATAAAAACTGAATTTCCGTTTAAATGAAATTTTACCAACTCGGTGTTTCGAATTTCAAAAATCTGACAAACATGGTTGTCATTAAGAAGTAAAATGTGACTCAATGGGATTAAAGGAATTTTTTGGTGAATATTAATTTTTATGTTTTTAATTGCGATTAGAGGTAATTAGTGTAGTTTAAGGTAAAATTGATATTATAATAAAATGAAAATAACATGAAACTTTTCCTAACCCTATTGGATGAGTCATGGCCGATCATGAAAACCCATGGGTCGATTTTTGGGACACCATAGAGAAACTCGGGTAAGATAATGACATTAATGCCTTTTATTTAAAGTTAAAGTAAAATTGACACAAACATGTAATGTTTTACTAAAACAATTTTCACATTGGGTTATACAAGTAATATTTTTTACTATAAATGGTAATTAGATAGGTAAATGAATTTCCTATATCATGATTTTTTTAATTTTTCGACATTAAATAAATTAAATTATTTATGACAACATGATGATGCGGCGATTACCTCATTATTTAAATATTTAAAAAATGAAAAGATAATGTAAAATCTAAGACCTAAACATGTCAAAAACCTATTGGATTGGTGTATTTAGAACTCCTATCACCATATCCTAGAAATATATAATTTTTGGACGATTTAAATCAGAAAAAAAATTTATAATAAAGTAACCTTTTATAACTTTCCAAGAGTGCCCCTCCTCTCCTCTTATAAAAGGTGCCCACCTCTACCACCTTACCCACGCCTCTCCAGCCTTTGGCTCAAACACAAACCAGTCCATTTGTTCTCTCCACATCCCATTATTACTCCTTGATGCCTCACATTGGGGAGAAGGCTTCCCAAGGTATCCTTTGAGCTCAAATCAAAAAGAGTTACCCATTTTAAAGGTAGTGTCTTCACTTGTGTTCTTTTGTTTTATTTTTCTTCTCAAACCCCCTAAACACATTTTATTCATTTATTTTGTAACAATACTAGTATATTACATATACTAGAATGCTGTTATAAGAATTATTATTGATACATTTACACAAACCTACATCTAATGGTTAACGAACATACTGTTTCTGTGGATGGTGAATTTCTGCCTCACGAAACGATGATTGTTTAACACTCATATAACACCTTCAAAGGTGGCCATTACGATGTAACTATATTTATATATGATATATAATATGATTATGGTTTACTTTAGCTTCTGTATTTTTAATTTTTGGAATTCCTTTATGGTTTCCATTATGGGTAAACGAGATATCGTTATTTTAAGAAGTGCGGACTACCTCCCCCTCAAAGTGATTTGATTCGTTAATACCATATTTGGTACTTATAAAGGATAGATTTAATTATATTATATATTATACAATACGTGAATTATAATACTATTATATATCATTTTGTTTTAATTTCATTAAATATGAAATAGAAATGGAAGTAGCGTTCATGTGTACTTATGGCTTACCGTCTCCATGAACAGTGCATTTCATTTCTTACCTCTAAATGTTATGTAATATTATAAATGCATGTATATAATTGATATATATGACATATATGATATCTACATCTTGAATATAAGTCAGGATATAATGGATATTTTACCCCTTGAGCAACTTTTAATTATATAGAGTTTAATTTTGACTCATTACCAATGATCAACAAAACAACCATTATTAACATAAATAATTACATAGTGTTCATAACATGGTAATAAGTGATATAACAATAATCATTAACTTGTAAAAGGTTTTAATCAAGTAGAAATTTACTCAAGTTTATTATTCAGGATGTTAAAGAACGATCAAGTCAAGTTGGACCTGAGGTATGGGACTTCGTCTCAATCTCATTTCATTGAGGCATATTATGTTTTCTACACAACTCTCTTTTATATTCTGTATAAACCCATTTGAAATTTACGTTTATCCAAAAGGAATATTTTTATATGAAATGTTTTACTAAATGACAAAAGGTAATTTTTTTGTTGTATGTATGTGGCGACAATGACTTCTCTGCCACCATGACCATTATTTGAGTTTCGACTTCCTCTACAAGCCATACCTTTTTTTAATTAAAAAATAAATAAATACCATGTTTTACTTTTCATTTATTTTGGTATTGAAAGTGTTTTTTCAAAATGTTTTTATTATATCAATGTGTTGTATTGATATCTTGTGATTGAAATGTGAAAATTTTATGTTTCCTTTACGCATGTTTTATGTGATACGGTTATGTTGTGGTTCTTGGGCATTATAATGAAGACGGGTGGTTCTGTGATAAAATAAGGGTGGTGAGCCCGATATAGATCAACAATGCATTGGGTAACGCGAAGGGCTTAAACGTTGAGGTTTCTTCGAAGAGTTTTGGGAAATATACTATGATGGGTATTCTAAACGTAACCAAGAGGGTTACTCCCTACGTAAGAATGTTATAAATGCCTCAAGTTACCTTCATGTCTTATGATTTCCATGTTTTATTAATGTTTTGATGAAGTAAGGTAATGTTCTTCTACTTTATGAGTAAAGTATGATTTATTGATTCTTATGTATACATGTACTCATATTTTCTTTCCATATTTTTATATCCCTTACTATGCTTTTTATGCTCATCCCATGTTTTTGAAATGTTTTTCACGGGTCAAGGGAAAGGTACATGATGTGATTATAATGTCAAAAAAGTGTCAAAAAAGAATCCATGTTTTATTTTAAATATGTTTTCGCTGGTGGAAAAATGAGTACTATCTTTTATGTAACCACTTTGGTTAAATGTGGAATGTAATGAATGTTTTATGATCTAATTCTCTAAAACTCTAAACCTGAAAAGATCCTCAATGTGAATTATTCATTTAATTCAATATTAAATAAGGTTTAGGGTTGGGGCCTTATAATATATATATATATATATATATATATATTAAATGTATATGTTAAATATCGGTGGATTCTATTACACACAAAAATAAAAAAATCATCCACTACAAGAAACATTGGTATGGCTTGCATTACACGGAAAAGCGACCTTTTTCACTTTAATTATTCCTTTTATATCACTTATTACCATGTTATGAACACTATGTAATTATTTATGTTAATAATGGTCGTTTTTTCGATCAATGGTACTTGAGTCTATATTAAACTCTTTATAATTACAAGTTGTTCCTGGGGTAAAATATCCATTATATCCAGAATTATATTCAAGATATAGATATCATATATGGCATATATATCTAGTATATACATGAATTTATAATATTACATATCATTTAGAGGTATGAAATGAAATTCACCATTCATGGAGATGGTAAGTTGTACGTACACATGAACGCTACTTCCATTTCTATTTCATATTTAATGGAATTAAAACCTAATGATACATAGTAGTATTATAATTCCATTATTGTATCATATATAATATTACCAAATCTACCCTTTATACATACCACATATGGTATTAACGAATCAAATAACTTTTAGGGGGCGGTAGTCTGCATTTCCTAAAATGAAGATATCGCGTTTACCCATAATGGAATTTTCCCTGAGTTCTTGGATAAGTTTGGGGTTGTTTTCATTGATTATATTTTTGTGTTTTATAAAAGTAAAAATGAGAATGAAAGACATTTAATGGTTATTTTTCAAACCATAAAAGTAAAGAAATTGTATGGGAAATTCAGGATGTGTGAGTTTTGGTTGCAAAAAATTTATTTCCTTGGTAATATTGTTTCTAAAGATGGGATAACTATTGATCCTGCATAAAAAATGTTGTGGAAGAATGTCCAAGACCCACAAATGTAACTGAGATTCGTAGCTTCCTTGGTTTGGCAGGCTATTACCGAAGGTTTGTAAGAAATTTTTCACGATTATCTAGTCCAATGACTAAGCTAACTTGGAAGTTTGTTATGTTTTTCTAGACAAAAGAATGTGATGATTGTTTTTAGGAATTGAAAAGAATATTGGTGAATGCTCCAGTTTTGGCACTACCTTCCAGGAATGGAGAGTTTTTTATTTACAGTGATGCTTCACTGAAAGGACTTGGTTGCGTCTTAATGCATAATGATCAGGTAATTGCTTATGCTTCACGATAGTTAAAAACTCATGAGGTAAATTACCCTACACATGATTTGGAATTAGTTTCTATTGTTTTTGTTTTAAAAATTTGGAGGCATCATTTGTATTGTGTAAAGTGAGAAATATATACCAATATCAAAAGTTTAAAGAATATATTCACTCAGTAAAAATTGAACATGAGACAGAGGATATGGAAAGAATTAATCATGGATTATGATTGTACAATTCATTACAATCCATGAAAAGAATATAAAGTGGATGGTTCTTTGATACGAAAAAATATTGCTTCATTAACAATGTTACATTTGGAACGTGATCTTTTGGTTATGGATTTTATGAATATTGGCATAGATGTTGTTGGTGCAGGAATTCCTTCTGTTTTGTTTCAGGTATCAGTGAAATCTTCTCTATCAGACATAATTAAGCAGGAATAGAAGCAAGATAGTGAGTTTTAGAAAAGGGTAGAGCTGGTTCAGAAGGGTAAGTTTCCATAATTCAATATTGATAATGATTTTGTTTTGAGATTTGGAAAGAGATTGTGTGCGTCGTGTGATTCACAGTTGAAGAGAGATTTCTTATGTGAAGCTCAGAGTTCTCCATTTTCAGTTCATCCTGGCAATACTAAGATATATATAGATCCTTGGGATTATTACTAGTGGGACAGAATGAAAAAGGATAATGTTGATTTACCTATGAAGTGATTTACTTGTCAACAGGTTAAAGTAGAGCGGAAGTTACCAAAAGGGATGCCTCAACCTTTACTAGTGGCAGAGTGGAAATGGGAGAATATATCCATGGACTTCATTGTGGGATTTCCGAAGACACCTCAAGGTAATAATGCAATCTGGGTTATTGTTGATCGCTTGACAAAATCTGATCATTTCCTTACTGTAAGAGATACTTTTTCACTAGATCAACTTTCCCGTTTGTATCTTAAAGAGGTAGCCAGGTTACATGGATTTCCTCTCTCCATTGTATCTGACTGTGAACACAGGTTCACTTCTAACTTTTGGAAAGGCCTTTAGAAGTCATTGGGTACTAAATTAAATTTTAGTAAAGCTTTTCATCCTCAATCAGATGGGCAGTCAGAATGAACAATTCAAACTTTGGAGGTTATGCTACGTGCTTGTTCATTTGATTATCAAGGATGTTGGGACCAAAATATTTCTTTGGTTGAGTTTTCTTATAATAATAGTTTTAATTCTAGTATACATATGGCACCATTTGAGTCATTATATGGGAAGCGGTGTCAAACTCCAGCTTTCTGGGATGAAGTGGGTGAAAGGAAGTTGATGGGACCAGAATTGGAAGAAGAGATGGTAGAAAAATTTCAGTTGATTTAGAAACACATGAAAACAGATCAAAGGAGGCAGAAGAGTTATGCAGATAACCAGAGGAAGGATCTATCATTTGAGGTCGGTGATCATGTTTTTCTCAATGTTTAACCATGGAAAAGTGTGATGTGATTTGGTAAGAAAGGAAAGCTGAGTCCAAGGTTCATTGGACCATATGAAATTCTAGTGAAAGTTGGATCAGTTGCATACTGAGTGGTGTTACCACCAGGTTTATCTCAGGTACACAATTTTTTTCATCTTTCGATGTTGAGAAAGTACATTCCAGATCCATCTCATGTTTTGAGCCCAGAGGTAGTTCAGTTGGAAGAGAATCTCTCTCATGAAGAACAACCAGTCCAGATAATTGACCGTAGAGAGCATGTGTTGCGGAATAAGGTAATTCACTAGGTAATTTATTTATGAAAAAACCATATGGTTGAAGAGGCGACATGGGTATCTGAAAATTCTATGAGTGATAAATACCCCCACTTATTTTGATAAGTGAATAAAATTGCGAGGACCCAATTCCCAAAACGGGGGAAGGATGTAACATCCCAGGTAAATAAAGACTAAAGAATAAATCATTTTCAAATTTATTAATATTTATGAATTAAATATTAATTTTACTTTAAAGGTGTTGCTATGTTCGATAGCGTACCCGATATGCAACAAAGAGATTCTTTGAAATCTTACATTGCACACTAGTAATAAAATAATATTATTTTAAATGGTAGATTACACGTAGGCATTGTATTGGCGGGAATGAATAGAAATAACTAAAATATGATTATATATGTTTTAAAAAATGTTTTTACATTTATCTAATTAAATATAAAGGCTTAAAATAAGAAATGAATTTAATTTTAGGTATATATATTCTAACATTCACTAATGGTCGATTTACCACCTTTTGATGGAGAACTATCCATAAATATAATTTTGGTCACTCTTATAAATTATATTGGACCAAATAAAATTTTTCTTTAGAATCGGGACATCATAATTTACTTTGTTTTAAGTTTTGGTATTTTTCCGATAAAGTTCATTTTTTAATAACTAGTGAAAAATGTTGTATTTTAATTCGAATCCTCTTTTTAATATAATTTATATGTTTTATTATATCATCTTTCAAATAGGATTTAATGTGAAATTAGAATATATTTTTACCATTTAATTCAATAGTGGTCGTTGAATTAATTTCACTTTGAAATTGGACTTAAACTAGTGCCAATCTTTTGATACTTATTGTTTCATAAAAACACGTTATTTTTTCTGACAGCGGGAATTAATTATTAAATTAATTAATGTAACTTATATTTTTTGAATATTGATAAATAGAAATCACATTTAAATTAGGAATATCAAATATATCTTAGGGTTATGTTTTGGTATTTTTCCAAAAAACTTCAATTTTTGATGAATAGTGAAACCACTAAGTGGTACTTATAAAAACTGATTTTCCGTTTAAATGAAATTTTACCACCTCGGTTTTTCGAATTTCAAAAATCCGACAAACATGGTTGTCATTAATAAGTAAAATGTGATTCAATGGGATTAAAAGAATTATTTGGTGAATAGTAATTTTTATGTTTTTAATTGCGATTAGATGTAATTAGTGTAGTTTAAGGTAAAATTGATATTATAATAAAATGAAAATAACATGAAACCTTTCCTAACCCTATTGGATGAGTCATGGCCAATCATGAAAACCCATGGGTCGATTTTTGGGACCCCATAGGGACACTTGGGTAAGATAATGACATTAATTCCTTTTATTTAAAGTTAAAGTAAAATTGACACAAACATGTAATGTTTTACTAAAACAATTTTTACATTGAGTAATACAAGTAATATTTTTTACAATAAATAGTCATTAGATAGGTAAAAGAATTTCCTATATCATGATTATTTTTAAATTTTTGGACATTAAATAAATTAAATTATTTATGACAACATGATGATGCAGCGATTACCTCATTATTTAAATATTTAAAAAATGAAAAGATAATGTAAAATCTAAGACCTAAACATGTCAAAAACCTATTGGATGGGTGGATTTAGAACTCCTATCACCATATCCTAGAAATATATAATTTTGGGGCGTTTTAAATCAGAAAATAATTTTATAATAAAGTAACATTTTATAACTTCTCAAGAGTGCCCCTCCTCTCCTCTTATAAAAGGTGCCCACCTCTACCACCTTACCCACGCCTCTCCAGCCTTTGGCTAAGACACAAACCAGTCCATTTTTTATATCCACATCCCTTTATTACTCTTTGAAGCCTCACATTGGGGAGAAGGATTCCCAAGGTAGCCTTTGAGCTCAAATCAAAAAGAGTTACCCATTTTAAAGGTAGTGTCTTCACTTGTGTTCTTTTGTTTTATTTTTCATCTCAAACCCCCTAAACACTTTTTATTCATTTATTTTGTAACAATACTATTATCTTAAATATACTAGAATTCTGTTATAAGAATTATTATTGATACATTTACACAATCCTACATCTAATGGTTAACGAACATATTGTTTCTTTGGATGGTGAATTTCTGCCTCACGAAACGATGATTGTTCAACACTCATATAACACCTTCAAAGGTGGACATTACGATGTAACTATATTTATATATGATATATAATATGATTATGTTTTACTTTAGCTTCTGTATTTTTAATTTATGGAATTCCTTTATGGTTTCCATTATGGGTAAATGAGATATCGTTATTTTAAGAAGTGCGGACTACCTCCCCCTCAAAGTGATTTGATTCGTTAATACCATATTTGGTACTTATAAAGGATAGATTTAATTATATTATATATGATACAATACATGAATTATAATACTATTATATATCATTTCGTTTTAATTCCATTAAATATGAAATAGAAATGGAAGTAGCGTTCATGTGTACGTATGGCTTACCGTCTCCATGAACCGTGCATTTCATTTCTTACCTCTAAATGTTATGTAATATTATAAATGCATGTATATAATTGATATATATGACATATATGATATCTACATCTTGAATATAATTCAGGATATAATGGATATTTTACCCCTTGAACAACTTTTAATTATATAGAGTTTAATTTTGACTCATTACCAATGATCGACAAAACAACCATTATTAACTTAAATAATTACATAGTGTTCATAACATGGTAATAAGTGATATAACAATAATCATGAACTTTTAAAAGGTTTTAATCAAGTAGAAATTTACTCAAGTTTATTATTCAGGATGTTAAAGAACGATCAAGTCAAGTTGGACCTGAGGTATGAGACTTCGTCTCAATCTCATTTCGTTGAGGCATATTATGTTTTCTACACGACTATCATTTATACTGTGTATAAACCCATTTGAATTTTACGTTTATCCAAAAGGAATATTTTTATATGAAATGTTTTACTAAATGACAAAAGAGAATTTTTTTGTTGTATGTATGTGGCGACAATGACTTTTCTGCCACCATGACCATTATTTGAGTTTCGGCTTCCTCTACAAGTCATACATTTTTTTAATTAAAAAAAATAAATACCATGTTTTACATTTAATTTATTTTGGTATTGAAAGTGTTTTTCTTAATGTTTTTATTATATCAATGTGTTGTATTGATATCTTGTGATTGAAATGTGAAAATTTTATGTTTCCGTTACGCATGTTTTATGTCATACAGTTATGTTGTGGTTCTTGGGCATTATAATTATGACGGGTGGTTCCGTGATAAAATAAGGGGGGGTGAGCCCGATATAGATCAAAAATGCATTGGGTAACGCGAAGGGCTTAAACGTTGAGGTTTCTTCGAAGAGATTTGGGAAATATACTATGATGGGTATTCCAAACGTAACCAAGAGGGTTACTCCCTACGTAAGAATGTTATAAATGCCTCAAGTTACCTTCATGTCTTATGATTTCCATGTTTTATTAATGTTTTGATGAAGTATGGTAATGTTCTTCTGCTTTATGAGTAAAGTATGATTTATTGATTCTTATGTATACATGTAATCATATTTTCTTTCCATATTTTTATATCCCTTACTGTGCTTTTTATGCTAATCCCATGTTTTTGAAATGTTTTTCACAGGTCAAGGGAAAGGTACATGATGTGATTATAATGTCAAAAAAGTGTCAAGAAAGAATCCATGTTTTATTTTAAATATGTTTTCTCTGATGGAAAAATGAGTACTATCTTTTATGTAACCACTTTGGTTAAATGTGGAATGTAATGCATGTTTTATGATCTAATTCTCTAAAACTCTAATCCTGAAAAGATCCTCAATGTGAATTATTCATTTAATTCAATATTAAGTAAGGTTTAGGGGTGGGGCCTTATAATATATATATATATATATATATATATTCAATGTATATATTAAATATGGGTGGATTCTATTACACACAAAAATAAAAAAATCCTCCACTACAAGAAACATTGGTATGGCTTGCATTACACGGAAAAGCGACCTTCCTTGATAGCTTGCGTAGTACGCAATACCTAGTTTCACTAAACCATGATATATTATAATATTATTATAAACTATCTATTTTGAATATTATTAACCAAATTTTTAATTTTATAACATTATCATTCATGTTACACGTTTTCTAGAACATGGTATGAGAACAAAAAAAAATTGAGTAAAATAAGTATTTTTCTAAAATGCAGTTTTGCCACCATTTTATTGCACACCCACTTTAAATCTAGTTTTTTACATGTTTATAAGTTCAATTTGAAAAAAATTAAATTCTTCTTTGTAATTAGGATATAAAAATTTAATTTCGATAAAATTTTCATATTATTCTGATAACTTTCAAAATTTAATGAATAGTAAAAACAAGCTATATTTTAATTAAATTTTTTTTCATCATAATAATTTATATGGTTAAATTATAACATTGAAATGTTTTAAAGTATAAATATAATATATTTTTATCATTTAATATAATTTATGTCAATAACATTGATTTTACATTGAATTCAAATGTAAAATTATTTCAATCTTTGGCAATGTTTTAACTTTTAAAACTCATTTTCTTAATAATGAGATTAATTTTAAATTAATTTCTGCAACATCTGTGATATGAATATTGAAAAATGGATTCCATATTTGGAATTATTCGGTCCAGATTAGGTCAATATGCTACTTTTTATTTTTGGGGAATATGAATAGTAACTACAATAAATTTTGTTTTCCATAGTTAAAGGTAAATCAGGAAATTAAGGGTAAATATAATATAATAAAATTACCCTAACACTTGTCATAATATAATTTGATGATTATATTTTATATTAAGGAATATTTTTGTAGAAATGGAATCCATTGGAACCCACTTGGATGTGATTAAGACCATTAATTTATTTTATATTAAAGAAAGTGAAATATGTCTCACTCAAACCATAATAATTAATGTATTTTTAATATAAGGTTATACAGAATATAAATTCTATTATAAATACTCATTTTAAAGATAAATTTTTTTTCTTTGTTAAGGGAATTTATTTGGTAATTTCTAATAGATAATTAATTACCTTCATATCATATACATTAATGATGTAGATATTATTTATTTACTGAAAAATCAGTAATAGAGTTTTTATTAAAATAATAATACCAATTAAAAGGCCCAAAAACTTGAGAAAAACATATTTATAGTATATATAGAAACCATAACCATCCAATTGAAAAACTGTGTACCATTTGGAGCTTTATAAAAGTGATTATGACACTTATATTATTTTATTTTATATGATATCAAAGTTGTCACCTTCATAATTTAATAAATATAACAATTTACATGTTCTGATTTTAAGATGATAAATTCGAGTAAAAGGATTATTTTGACCTATATTATATTTATCATCATCATAGTATTTTATTTTTATTTTTTATACAAATAATATATACATTTAATGATTATACAAAAATGATGTAGTAATTGTTTTGTTAAGAGAAATATTAAATAAATGGTTTTATAATTATTAAAATAAATATTTTATGAACTAATTAATATTCTCCAAAGTTTTTATAAATGAAAATGACATGTTAGGAATCTAGGAAACATTTGTTTTCTAATATATCATATATGTGGATTTTTTAAAATTCAAATAAATGAATAGTTTCAAAATTGACCCTATTGTTATTTTATAAACATAAAATATTATTAATTTGTATAAAAATAACAAAAATATGTAAAAATTATAAATTGAAATTAATATCGTCTAAAATTTCGCAAGGTCTCCAATTACTAACAATTCACAATAGATAAGTAAATATATATAAGAATTTAAAATTTTGAATATTATTACAACAAATAAAATTAAATGGATTAAATAAGGAAAAATCTAGTTGATAAGGTGTAAAATAAATTCCCAAATTGACTAAATTTTATTGTTTAATGATATTACAACACTATATCATCTAATATAATGATTTGAGTAATTTTGGATGTTTTTATGTGGGGAATGAATTTATATTAAATTAATATTTTTTGGGTTCCAAAGGTGCCCCGCTCTTCCCTTATAAAATGGAACCTCTTCCCTCTTCTCTTTACACAATTTTGAGCCTTCAAAATCGTCTAACTCAAGAAAATTTTTCTTCTCAACCTCTCTATTTATAATATAGAGGTACTGGTTTTCTCAAAAGACCAACTCTAGGGCCCTAAGAGGAAGTTAAAAAGACACACGTCGAGGAAGAGGTAATCTCTTCTACAAATTCTATCAAATTTCTTTCTTATTCTACTTCCAAATATTTAGTTATTTAATAATTAAGTAATAACATAAGTAATAATTATATACTGATATGTTATTTTAAATATGAAACAACCATATTTCACCTCTTATACATCATACGAAAAACAAAATCATCACGCGTGCGTACCTACAGAATACAGTCTCCATGCTGTGGTGTAATTTGTATTTCCACCTCCACCCAACTTGGATTGGTATAAGGATGTAAAGAAATACTATATACAATTATTATACAATGATACTAACTCTGAGATATTATATCATCCACTCCAATTCCATTCAATAATTATGGGAAGAATATCATCGCTCGTGCGTACGTATGGATTACCATCTCCATGATGCGATGAAATTCATTCTCCATGATAACCATTCAAGAATGATTATAAATTATATATAATAAATAATAATGAGATATATTATATAATAATGATACTAGATTTATGTATATGGTATTTACTTACATCCAATTCATTTAATAAATAAACGAAAACAATGTTCATGCATACGTACGGTCTACCGTGTCCATGAACGGTGTATTTCATTCCACTTATCAATATATTATATATATTTATATTCTGAATATATATTATATATAAATCATGTTTTACATTATTTAATTAATTAATCATAATCTATGTAGTCATATGAATAATTACAAGTCTAAACACGTACGACAAATGAAATGATTTTACCCAAAACGATGCATTAACATTGAATTGACAAATGAACGGGTAATATAAATTTGTAAGTGAATAATATATGATATAATAAATATTATTATTGTTTTCTACAAGTTAATAATATATGTAAACCCGCTATAGTGAAGTCTCAGACACATATGGAGGAAATTGGACATAAGTTAATGGATAACTTTGTCAATCTTTTTTTTGTCCGAGATTTTTTAGTCGTAAGTATTTTTTGAAGTTATACTTATCATCCATGTCGATGTTTTCTAATTTTATTTCATATATGTTTAATTTCATTTTTACCCTTTGTTGAATTTTAACACATAGTATGTAAATAATTTTTCATTTTTCTACCATATGATATAATTTTTGACTTTTCCGACAAAAGTATGAGAAGAATGTTTTTCTAACTTATACAGCATGAATAGATTTTTACTATTTCATAACTCTTTATTTTCATGAATCATCATATACAATAATTCATGATTATTTTCAAAAAAATAAATTTCTATTAATATTGCATGTAATTTTGAGAAAAGAAAATGATTTTGAAGAAGAATGAATATTTTCTTCAAGAATTAATTTCACGTGTTTTATTGAGACTATTTTCCATCTAAGATGACATTATTTAATTCTGTCATGTATCACGTATAATTTCCCTATTATTTAAATGTTTTGATTTTGTTTATAATGAAATTATATCAATTTTTTATATGCATTATGTTATAATGGGATGGTGTTTATGAAACACATTTTATTTGTTGGGTTATGAGGAATGATTTATGATTATTCTGTGGAACACGAAAGAATGATTTCATTATGAGATGGGTGGGACATATATATCCCTCAAGTGCATTGGGTAAAGATCTATATCTCATGAGATATATACGGCTGGAACGACAAGTAAATCAGTTCCTGTAATATGGGGCTTGAACGGAAGGTAAACCCAGTTCAGTAATGGAGATTGTCCACTATGATGGTCTTGGATGTAATGCCTTGGATACTATGGAAATCATATCATGTGATTAATGGTTTTCCACAATTTCATATTTTATTCCCATGATATTTTATCATGATTAATATTTCTTTATGATATGGTCATTATATACTGCCATGATTTATGTCATTGCTCAAGATGTTGATGTATAATGTTCATGTTTTTACGTTCAAATGTTTATGGATTGTTTTTATGTTCTACATGCTTACCCTTACTAGAGAATTTCAGCTCACACTTTTTATGTTTTATTTTCACCAGGATATAAGGAAATGATTTAGGTATGAAAAAAGGGGAAGATCATTATGGGAGATGTTGAAGATCATTCTCCATGATTAGAAGACTATGTTCCGAGTTTTCAAAGGCACTAAACTAATATTGTCTTTGGGTGTCTATTTTTTTCATGTATTAAGTATTCCGCAAAAGTAATGTAATGTCCATGAATGTCAAACTTTGGGTCTCTATAGGTATTTTTCAAATAATTATGATCACTCAACATAATTAGCTTCATCATTACAATACTACGTGAAAAATAATTTATTCTTCTTCTGAAGAAATGACCTCACTCACCATAAAAAATACAATACATAAATATTCTGAATCACTGAGAGAAATAATGTCCTGAAATGAGTCTCAGATAATTCTACTCAGTGTGCCATGTATTAATTTTTATTGAATGTACACTATTATTAAAATATCATGCATGTGTGTAATATTTCATGGTTTCTCATCATTGATAAATAATACACTTACTCACTATCAACACTTATGGCATGTAAATTTTGTTACACACACATCCATTTTGTATACTACTCAATTTCATCTTAATAGACACATAAGATGCGTACATAAAAAGCACATACACATACTATATATATAATATTCATGGGATTCATGCATGTGAATTTACAATAGGAATTGTATATTCTGTGTGCACAATTCATTTTCATGCATCTGAAATACACAATGTAATTTAAAAAAAATAATTATAGTATGTACATAGTCACATGAAACAAAAAACTCTCACTATACAACTTATAAATCTCTTATTTCATTCAAAAACAGAAATGGGTATTTAATACATTCCATATCATCTTTACAAATTACATTTTATGTACACACTCTCTCCTTTGTTCAAATTACTATGTATGTTTAAAGCCAAAGATCATGGTTCGTTGAGGAACCCGTGGAAATATCGTAACAATTTAGAGTTCCAAAGTGGCTTCGTGGAACATAATTCATCATAATAAAACATGAGTGTAGTATTCACATGTTGAGTAATTGAGGAAATATTCATCTTCTTTGTAAAAACAATGTTGAATGAGACCCTTCACTAGGAATATAGCCATAGTGCTCCATTTCACTAGACATGTGAGCTTCAAATAATACACCAACAATGATACTGAATACCTCATATAATATTTATAGGAAACAAATATCATCTTAGAACCATTTAGAATCATGATGGGGATTTTATTTTTAGATCCATAGATAATCATGAATAAATAGATCACTTGCCAAATGATCACCATCATGAAAAGAATCATATTTTCTCTATGATTCAAAACATCTGTTATTTATTCATTAAATCAGGAAGATTATTTCTCATGTAATTTCTGTAACATTAGATTTCATAGAAAGATAAAAAATGATCTGATGGATGTGTTCAATCTGTATACTATGTGTCATGGACCTATGTTAAACAGTAATTGAGCGGAATACTATATGGAAAAGATGAATTCCAGAACATGATCAAAGAGCACATGAAATCGATCAATAGATTACATAGTTGAGACCATAGTGATATGATTGGATGAACTGAATGATTTGACCTAATTTATCTGATAATTATTATTCATTTAGTCCAATCCCACATCGAAATAGACTCATAACTCATGATCTGTTTATTATAGAATGTGAGACATCCTTGTCTCAGAATTAACCTCGTCATCCTCAAGTACTACCCCATACTGGTTATGTGGGCAAACTTCTGCAACCACCTTTTTCACTGTACCACCCTGCACAATTGATTTTCTCTACACAACTACCACATATAAAAATTTCCTTACACTGCCTCAGTTATAGACTCATACTAGATAGTTTAGGGTCGAGCTAATTTTGTATTGTGGTCCTACTCCCCTAGCTTCCAAGAATGAAGGAAACATTTTATGTGAGGGCCATATAAAACTGTGACCAAATTTCTCATAGAATAACTAACTAAAAATATTCCTCAAAATTCATTAAATACATTCTCATGTAAAATAAATACCTTTTTATGTAATTTTATTAAGATTTTGTGAAAAATGCGTCAAACTAAAATCACTAATGACCCATGTTTTTTTGAACTATAGACCATCTCAACAATTATATAATTTAAGTAATTTTTTATTTTTCATGTTCTCAATAAATTGAAAACAACTTCATCATCATTAAATCCCTTGACAACTTCAACATTAATGGGAGGGTAATATTTGTTTTGGTAACAATGGGAATCAAATCCCCGGGAACATCAATATTATTAAAATTAAGGAAATAATTGATTTAATACTTATCATTTTGAAATACCACCTAACCTTTCAATAGTACATGACTTTTTCAATATATCATTTCTAAAAAAGTTCATTCCATACACAACACATGTTATATCTCCATGTGAAATTGAATTTAAACTATATATATCAAAATTTTATGTTACCATCCATATTCATGATACTAGAGATAATTTATTGGGGAATTAGATGACTCATCTGGTAAAAGTACCCTGGGTGAATCAAAAAATAGAGGTATCATCATGGGAGACATAGGATGTTATAAAAAATAAATAAACCATATTTTTAGAATGTATTACTCATAAAATTTTGAGTTTTAATTTTTTTTATTTGGGAAGAATATAATAATCCATGACATTAGAATATTTTATATTTAAAATAAATTTAATTATATTGATAGATTGCAAGGCACACAACACTGGATTTTAATAAAACACAATTTAATGACATTTTACACAAATTATTTTAAAATTAAATTTATACACATTTATAAAAATAATTTGAAAAAAATATAGATTTTATAGTAAAAATATCTAAATTATTTTATGTTTTAATGTTTTATTAGGATTTTTTGAGAAGTTTAATTCTTTACTAAATAGTGAAATGTAATGAATTTTAATTCAAAACTCCCTTTTCATAAAATTAAAATATTTTGTTAAATTATATGTTGAAATGGGTTTAAATTAAATATGATATATATATATATATATCCAATTTTGTTCATTTTAATCATTTTAATGTTAAATATTTATATAAATAATTGTAAACATTTAAACATTTTTCTATTAAAAGGTCGCTATCCTACCACATGTGTGAGGTTAATTTTTAATTATTTTTCCACGTCTATGGACTGAATTTGAAAGAAATAGATTTCATATTGAAAATAAAAATAATTTATAATTTATAATAAGATCTTATTTATTTTTTACCCAAATAATTTTTGAATGAAGTAAAATTTATTTATTTCAATTGAGTTAAAAATGAGTTTACATAGTTGTTAAACATTGAAAATTAGGTGCAAAAAGTACCCATCCCTTTTATGAAACCCATTTCATTGACATATTCTGTCCTAATTCCTTATATAATCAATAATTTCTCATTATTAGGGATGAGTGAAACGAAACAAATGTGGTGGATTTTAGTTTTTCCAACAAATTACATTTGTGCAACATACCCTATTATATAAGGCCTTCCCCTATCCTCTCTATGTCACATATTAAATTTATTTGGATTGGCGGATAACTGCCCAAATAAATTCCAAAATTCATTACCCTTATTCTATAGTCATTTTATTGAGAATAAATCCATCTTTGGAAGGAATTATTTAAAACCTAAGGGTCATACTTGAGGAAGATGTGATGTCCATCTAAAAGGGTTTTAAATTTTTATCCTTCTCCACACACATGAATTTCTATTATACTATTATTATATAGTAATATATGTATATTCCCGAAAAATATGTTTTTATGTTAATTTTATTACCTACAACCACACATACATCCATTAAATGGGCTACGATGTCATCATTCTTGTTTATGGAAGACTACCGCTTAACAAACCAATTCCTTTAATTACTTCATTATCACCATTCATGATGGTATAAATGACGTGTTTATATTTTTTATATGATATAGATGAATTTTATGATAATTTAAGACTTATTTAATTATTATATTACAAATATCATAACACTATCCATTTTTGGGGTTATGATATCATCGCTCATCTATACAGTGGACTACAACCTTACGAAGAGGTGTGATTCATTCATGCTTTACATGAAATTTATTAGATTTGGGTTTAATAAAAATATTTGATATTTATAAAATATAAATTTAAATTTAGTGATTAATTATATATATATATATATCATTAAATTTATATTCCTTCAATATTATAGGAAAATGGTAACAATGTTTATGCATACATACAGTCTATCATCTCTATTAATAGTGTATTTAATTTGCAATCAACAAATTTTACGGATTAATATAAATAAATATATAATAAATTTTTATGATATTTAAATAGTGGATTAAATTTATAATCTCATTAAATAATGAATATTGTAAGAAAAACAAATATTTACTAGTAAAAAATTACTAAAAAATCATAGTAGTTATTACTTGAAACAATGAAAATAATGAGAACTTATTAATTAACATGTGATAATATGTAATTAATGAATCATATATGATATGATGAATTTGATTATTATTCTATTATAAGTAAAAAAAATTCATAAAACCATTAAATTTTAGGTTAATGGGTGTTCCACTAAATGTAATATAAATGTAATAGTTTTGTCTCAATGTCATTACATTGAGGAATATTGAAAAAATTTCACCTAGTAAATTTATATGGTGATTATAATTCCAATTTCATATGAAATATCATGAATACTTAATTATTCATAGAATTTTATCTTTTAGTTTGAAATTGTTAATCAATGTAGATTTGATTTGAAAATTACCAAGTGATAAATATTATTGTGAAGTCCAACATTTTTTTTATTGTTAACGTTCTCTTAAAACAATAACTTTATTATAACCATTTTTAATGGAAATTAAATTTTATAAAAATATAAATATTCTTATGTGATGGATATTATTCATTCATATATGAGATATCATTATTTATATATGGTGTTTATTTTGAAAATTATATGATTAACTGGAGAAATATTTATAAATCTATAACCATTACTCAATATGGTAATTGATTTTAATGAATATTATTTATGAATTATGTTGATTATTATAAATATGAAAAATCATTTTTAATTAATGATTTTGTTGGTTCCTATACTTTTTCTTTCCCAGTACTTCTTACATAATTATCATAAAAAAATAAATTGGCCAAATTAAACAGGTTTATATCTGTAGTTTCAATTTTTTGGAGGAATGATCTTGACAATAGTGGATTTGATATGACTATGGAAATATATAAATTAATTAAGTATTTTCATCATTGATAAATGATTAATTATTATCAATTTTACTTTTTCTATGTTTTTATCTATTGATGAACTTTTATCTTAGTTTATTGATTAAATAACATGTTTTTTTTCAGTTATTTACCTTTATATACTCATTTATAATTAACTATTAAAGTAATCTGGTTTTTTAAATAGAATTTTTGTTCACTAATATACCATGAAATATTATTTATTCTTATTCATTCATGATTAATTATATTGTACATAACCCTTACTAAACATTTTATATCACCCTTATTCATTCCCCAGGACATGATGATGAATTCTTGAATTGAGTTTTGAGGATTCTTTGATTTTACTTTTTTAAACTTTATTTTATTTTCCAAATGTTAAATGGGTATCATGTATGTAATACATTTTTCCAAAATAGTAAAACTGGTAGATCCTTTGGTATTTGAATCTTGTAATTATGGAAATTAAATAAAGTATAGAACAATCTCTAGGTTAATTGGTCAAAGTTGTTACAATGACAAATCCAATCGATGTAGACAAATAATGTTATGACCTCAACTAGAAGGATTGTAAACTATAATTACCTTTTGTCATTGATTTTAGGGAGGTAAAATCACATTGATTTTTACATGAACACGAGAAAGATGAGTACTAATAACTAAAGTAAGACCAAAACAATTTATGGGAGATTTTTAAGATCATTGATATGAGGTCAAAAAAAATAATCTCAAACCACCCCATGAAAAACTCACAATTGCCCACCATAACAATATGGTGTTTTCTAGTGTAATAAAGGGATATTAAGAAAATCATTCTGATAAATTCATAATATTTTTAGAAATAATATTTCGTAAAAGTTATTTATTAAATATTTTATATTAATATAATATTATAATATAATACAATGAAGTGAAAATGGAATCTTTATAAGGGAAATAAAATATTTATTGTAAAAAATGTATATTTCAAAAAATAGAGAATTAAATTTAATAGTTAAAATTCACAATTTTAGCCAACTTTTTTGATAAAAGAAATATTATTTTTGGAATTAGAACTTTTAAATTATCCAATATGGAATTTTTCATAAATTTGGAGATAGTCGATTCTACAGATTAAAATTAAATATTTTATAAATATATTGTATGTATAATGGAAAAATAAAATCTCAATAGAGGTGTAATACATGATCTAAAGGGTAACTAATATAATATCTATGTTTTTCATTTAAAACAATGTATTATTATGTCATTTTGATATGTTTATAAACCCTTTTGTAATCCTCCAAAAACAATATTATATATTAATTATTTAAAATCAATTATTTAAAAACACGACTCCCGTTCAAATTGCCAATTATTTTATTTTTTGAGTAGTTCATGGTCTAATAAAAAATTAAAATATATTTTGATTTTGAATAATCCATAGAAAAATACCATGGTAAGGTTTTAGGATTTGATTAATTTATTATATGAATTCAAGAACCAATTTTTGGGAAAAAAATAATGAACCCCTTTCATTTCCTATATAAATCCACACAAGAACCCATTTATCATTACTTTGTATACTTAGAGAATGTACAAACATGACCACCCATATCAAGTGTACACCAAGTATTTACCCAATATCTGAAGTAGCTCCACCCATTATTTTGGAATCACCTTCTCAAGGTAATGGGTCATATATTTATCATCATATTGAAGCAAAAAATTTATGTAATTCATTTTTCATTCCAATTCCAATTGATGGGATGTTATTTTAAACATAATACATACATACTTTATTATTTATATGTGATTATTGATCCATTAAAAATTCATTAATCCCTCCCATAATTCATTTTTTACCCACGTTATGCTGCCCACATTATCCCTTAGGTTTTCCATGAATTTGTTTATTCAATATCCCTTCTAGACTTATGTGTTTTAATTACAATATTTACATGATTGATTATAATCATATATGTACCTAATAATTTTAATTTTTTAAGTAACAAGTTATAATTATCCCCTTTATATCTAATTAATCCTTTTTATGATTATTTATATATTATCATAATGCAATCTAAATTTCATAACGATTTTACAAGTCACACTATTGTGATGTGTATACCCATTAAAATTTTCACTCAAGGGTATTAACCTAGTTGTATCTATATAGAATTTATTGGATGAAATACATGTATTAATCCTTTATTTTTTAATCATGGGATTTTATTTTATGAAATATGATCTTATGATTAATGATCTATGTGAACACTTATGTATGAATGTTATATAGAAGCGATGGTTGTTCCCAGAATTATATAGAACCCCAATGATTTTTTCAATGTTTTAGTTTCATGATATATCACGCCAAGGATTAGTGAGTATACATAATCCAATATAGTACTTTTATCACCGTGTTATTATTTATTGGAAGTAATCTGTGACCTACGTTTTGATGTAATGTTTTCTTTTTTACAACATTCCCATGTTTCCTTTATGTTATCATTTTGTATCATGCATCATTGTTCATGTTTATTATTATCAAAACTTTTTTCCCGTGGAATTATTTTTGGTTATCTTTTAATACTTTCTTCATTTTATGATTTTTCTATTTCCATAATAGTATTTATTGATCAATCCATTATTATTAATTTCACTAGGATATCTCATGTAGTTTTCAGAAAGATGGAATATTATGATCACGTTATAGAGGATTTAAATTATTCAAATATATCCCATATTATAATTTTTTATGTATTGTACCTAATTACTGAAATACATTAGGCTTATCAATATTCTTATTTTTATTATGTTTAATCTTATGTAATAATTCATGAATTAATTTGTAAAAAAATTATGGGTTGTCATAATGGATCAACATAGAAGGCATAAAACTAAGGGAACAGTCATCATCGTCAAGATGATGAACCAAATCCAAAAAAAGTGAAATAAAACCACATCAAATCTATTTCAATGGGATGAAAAACATTATGGAGTAAATTATAGAATAAAAAAAACTGAATTCGCATAACATAGAAAATGTAAAAAGACCACGAAATTATTATCAAGAGATCCCAAGAACAAACTTGTGGAAATTAGTATTTGATGAATGTTTACTAAATTTTTATGAAAATAAATGAACAAATAGTTTCATATTTTGAAATAAATAAGTCATAATGATGATTTAATTCTAATGGTTAAGGTAAGTTGCAATAAAGTAAATTGAATCTTTATAAAAAATTCCATATTCCCCCATATCACTCCCATGAATTAAATTGAAAATTCACCTAAATAAATGAATAAATAATGATGATTAAAGAATGAATACACTCAATTTGTAATAATTTATCCTCTGAGAGTCATATCATGAAGTCTTACCTTTCCATCACAAACAAAAAATTTATTAATATACACCATTAAACAACATCCATCACTATTGTGAAATCATTCCAATATTGTATCGACCTAGAAAACTAGTCATCTACGAGTCCACATTTATGTGAGTAAATACACTATACAAAATCACATCATGTTATATTAATAATAAATACCTCATGAGTCACCACAACATAAATTAACCAACGACATAAAAATAAAAAAAATCCAATATAAATAAAATTTCATAAAACATTCAATTCACATGTCCCACACAATTAAACATAAGAACACGCTATAAACCCAACATTAAAATTAAAACACTCCAAAAAAATATAAATCCTATTATATATGTACTTGATCACATAGAAATAAATTTTTTTTCAACAAATAATAAATGATGAAATTTTAAATTTAACAACACTACTTTATAAATCACCCCAATACATCCTCCCAAAACCAAAAATGCCTAAAAAAAATAAGGGATTTAAAATAGTATTATCTCTACCATTGGATACCTATTAAGAGATTATTATCATTGAGAAAAAACCCTATGTTAAAAATAGAAAAAAACATCAACATCATGGGAAGAAAATATTAAATCAATACTAACACAATCCAAAACAAATACTCAATAAATCACTAAAATTAATACCTCAATGAGGGAAGTGATCATTTAATTTGTATGGATTATCACCCCTAAGGGAAAAATATTTTAAAAACCTCAATTAACAAATTTCATTGAAATACCCTTTCATATAAACCATTTTATTATGAATAACAAATTAAAAGATATTTTTCTTAAACATTAATACTTCAATAAAAACTTTTTCTGTTAAGGCCAATGATGGGCTAAGATGGCATAAATAACATTAAAATATAGAATAAACTCTATTACTAACCATCAATCCTTTCCTAAATTTTAATATATTTTATTAAATTATATTTTTATGTTATTAATTATAACATCTATGATAACTTATTTCAAAAAATCGGAAGAAAATTAAAATATGGTTTAAATATCAGGGTAAATTTGAATAATTTCTTTCCTATCGATTTTATATTAGGAAACACAATGATAAAATTTCAATGCATTGATAAAAAAATAATGACCAAATCCAATAATAAAATTTAAAATCATTGATAATATACGTAGGAAAATAAGTTATATTAAAATTCATATTAACATTTTATGTAGTTTCTTATGATATGATTAATTTCAATTACTCAGGACACATTCAATTGTTAATTATGAAAATGATATCCCTCCATCCTAATTGAATAGAAACTAAAATATGAAAAAACTACCAAATAATTAATTAAATAATTAAATAAAATGAATAAAATTGATAAAATTGAACTCATATTGTCATTGAGCAATTACATTACCGTAAAATCAAATCGAGTTAATGAATAAAGAATGGAACATGATAAAAAATCCCAAATATCAATGTCATTCTAAAAATAATGATATCCAAATAATAATCTAGAATTATCTAATAAAATTAATATAACTCATGGTTTCATCCCTATAATCATCATCATATTGGGTCTAAACTATCTATATCATCTTATCTCCATTCTTCATTTTGAAAAATGACTTTAATCACAAATTCTCCAATATCAATTGAATCTCTTATGAGAACCCTAAATCCAATAACCTAGAGTTGAAGTTTAATTTATTATATTGGTAAAACATACAATAGGTTACATTATTATTTCTTGATCAATATATTGTTCTATAAAAATTACGATATACGTTATTTAAATATTTCATTTAAAAAATAAAACACTTTGAGAAAAACAATCTTCCATCCTTATTAATAATTCAAATATTTATTTTATCCAATACTTGGGAATGGAAAAAATAATTTGGTGATATTATATTCTCATTAGTATTTACAAAAAAATCAATCTATTATGATTAGATAGGGAAACAACAATCTAGAAAAGTGTATAATCAAATCGTATTCCATTTAATAAAAAAACGAGCATAAAAATTTATTTCCTTGGAAAATATCAATATAGTGATCTCATGGAAAATAATAATTTAATTTTATATGATGGAAATTTATAATTATAAATTTAATGATATTTTAATAAAGTCCCAATTCCATGACATCAAGGAACTTACCACAAAATCCTTATGGTAATACATTTCTATGAATGGATAAATATAAATAAATTTCCAACAATTTTGTAAAATTGTTTATCTCATGAGACATATCAATGAATAAAAGGGAAAAATAACTAGAAACCACCCATAATATACACATTTCCAATAAATTTAATAACTAAATAAAAAATAATATAACATATATTCGATATTATATTTTAATAAATACAAAACTACATTGAATCAAGAAAACATAATTTCAATACTTCCTCATTCAATGAAATAACATTATTAATAATATTTCTTCACATAAAATTGTATATTGAAATGGTATTCAATAATGGAAATATAGAAATATCATAAATCATATTTACTATATCGATGACACAAAAATATGGACATGATGATGTAAAAAATATTGGACTGTAATAGGGAACATGATCAGAAGAAAGCAGTTGATCATAAAATAAGTTATAATCCATAAATCAAAAATGGAAAATAGAATGAAATAAATTAATTATAAATTTAGGTTTTAATGTTTTGAATTTTGTATAATAATTTGAGAGTGAAAGGGAATCGAAAAAATAAAAATATCATTTAAAAAAAATTGAATCATGTTTTAAAAATAATGCAATAAGTCATTTATAAACATTTTTAATTAGGTAAAAATTATAAATCGATAAAATTATTTTAAAAAGTGATTTAAATTTTATATATACTATAATATTTAAATAATATTGCAATTTTGTGATAACAAACTACTACAATATGAAATATCATTCAATCAATTAATGAAAAAATAGACTTCAAATTTAATATGATCACTAAATATTCCTAGAAAAATGGAAAATATATTTCCATTGAAAATTTAAAATAAATTATATAGGAATATATGATGAATATAATATCCATATTGTTTAAAATATCTATTCACAATATATATTATATAGGAAAATTCTCTTCATATATTTCTAGGAAGCAAAAATGACTTTCTAAATTTTTTTGAAAGTATTCACATTAATTTATTGTAAAAAAAGTCATTTTTATCTAAACAATTCCTTTTTATGTAATTTGAATGAATAAAAATTACCCATAATATAATATGATGAATATGGATATGGAATTGAAATTTTTTTGCTGGAAATGATAAATAATTATGATTTTTATTTTATACAGTCCTTCATTTTTTCAAATATAAAATGGAAGATATTAATATAGAAACCATTGGAATCATATAAATAAACATATTATAAGAAAATATATGGGTGTTTAAATTCAATGAGTATATAATTCATCCAAAAAAATATAAATGTGATCAACCCAAAAAAGAGTTACATTGTTTTATAAAACATTATGCCTTCTATCACAATTGATGATATATTTTATAACATAGATGACATGTATAGAAACATAAATAACCTGAAATAAATATTAATTAATGATAAAATAAATCATAATAGAAATACATAATCTATATAAAATAAATTCGGGGAATAATCTACAATTTTTATCAAACAATTAATTTGTATTGATCTTGATTACATCCACTAGTTAAGGTTGTTAAATAAATATATCTTAAAATTCATAGAAATATTGACTATGGTTAAATATGTTATGAAAGTATTACATTATATTAAGGATGTTATAATTAAAATTAATATCATTTATATACATTTTATAAAATTTTATAACCATCCATTGAAGGAGGTAATTTAAAAATGAAATAAATTATTGATGGATGTGGCAGTCTGCACATACGCATAACAATCTTTTAATTTTAATTATTTTTGTAAAATAGAATTTTTATAATGGTTAATAATTAAAAAATTATAATTACATCATAAATATAATTTATATTATTTCAATAATATATTATAATCATCCACGAAATTGAAAATGAAAAATGAATCAAATCGCTTCAGGGGGTGGTAGTCCACCCATACATGCTAGAAAATTTATAAATTTCTAAAAGATGGGAATATATTTAGATAATAATTTATCAAAAAACATTGTTATATTTTTTTATTTTAATGAAATTAATTTCCTTATTTTTTGATTGATATAAAAAATATTAAAGATGTATAAGAATAAGTATATTGAATGGAGTTAGTTAAGTTGACTGCCTTTTATTCCAGAAAACTACATTGGATTAAAAATTATTCCGGAATTAACTAGAGTTTTATAGTGATAAAACTCTATAGGAGGTGTATATTGTTTATTTGATAATATTTGGGATGTATTTGATCGATCTAAGTTGCTGATGGAGTATGGATTCGTGAGTGGATTTTGTTCTCTCATTATCAGAGTGGTGGGTGGAAAACTATAAACTACATGAGACATTATTAAATAATATATGTATCACAGAATTCATGTCACTAAATGATATCGTGATTTTTAATTTAATAAGGATAAGGTTGAAAGATTACTAAAAATTCAATTTAATATATTTTTTCCACTTATCTGGAATTTTTATCTCTCTATATTAATCCATTACATCTATTTTATCCTTAAGCATGTGGATAAATGATTACCATGTATACTATTCATGATACCAAAAATTAGATTCACCATAATTTTTTTATGAAATTGATGAGTGTAACAACCCGAAATTTTGAATAAATCTTGTTTCCTAATTTTGTTTGTTATTTTATTTTTTTTATACGCAACAAAACTATTTCATTTAATAACATGAGTATAATTAAAATGATACTATTGGTTTTTGACTATTATATGACTTTTAGTCAGTATAACCGTTGAAAACCGAATGTTGTGACTTTTTTCTCTAAATACAAGTGATCTTGGTTAATTAATATAGAAAGAAGATTCGATGGCCTCACCCAGTAGTCTTTGACCGATCGATGCCCATCTAACAGAACATGGGAAGGAGGTAGCACCATTGGACATTGCTCTGGACCAAACCCAAGCCGAACTTCATCGTGTGAAGCTAGATCGGAATCGCCTTCGTGAGAAGTTTAAACTAATAGAAATTATTACTTGTGCGATGTTGGCTGTGCCTCCTTCGGATTCTCTCACCTTAGCACACCTTACACTTAGCTCCTATGCTGGTGTGATAAGGGGCTATGTAAGGAGACTGTAACTGTCTTCTGTAATACTTTGTTTTAAATAAAAATTTTGATTTCTTCTTAAGATTATGTTTATGAATTTTTAAATTTCCAGATAAATATATAATGCATATTTTTGGTGAATTTTAGGGAATGGATATTTAAAAAAAATGTTTATGTAAACCTTAAATAATTAAAAATTTGTAATGATTTTCAAAAAATGGTCTTCTATAATTATGTTCAGTACAAAATTTAGAGTCTAATAACATCAACATAATTTTTTATGAATAGTAAATTATGAATAGTGATTTTATTCTTAGGAATAGTAATGTGACTAGATGGATTAGTAATATCACTTAAATAAAGCATTAATATAATCTAGGCACCTTGATTAAGTAATGTGATTCAATAAAATGGTTAAATAACAGTTTCATAAATAATTAGTCAAGTATTATTTTTTTCAGGTGAATAGTGTTTTTTAATTAAAAATTTAATAAAATATATTTAGAAATATATTTTTATAAAATGGATTTCATTTTTGAACTCAGAGCATCGATATTATGTTAAGGTAATTTTTGGGGAGTTTTCTGAAAAAAATGAATTTTCGGTGAATAGTTTATTTATTTAATATTAAAATTAAAAATATTTAGAATTTTATTTTTATAAAATGGGGTTCATTTTTGAAATCAAAGCATCGATATTGGGTTAAGGTGAAATTTTGGGATTTTTCTGAGAAAGTTGATTTTTCAATGAATAGTGAAAACATAGTTTTTATGTTACAAGTGTTTAATGGCATCATTTAATGATGTATTAAGTCTGTAATATGTATGGTCGACTTATGAATAGTAATATAAGGTATGTGGTGTCACATGTGGCCAATAACATGGGCAAATACCATGGTAAAGCCCATGGTTTTGCAAAAACCACTAATGAGGTGTCCCTTGGCCATTAATGCCTTGTCCCCTCACATTCCCTACAAATACCAAGCCATCATCACATCCATTAGACTCCCAACTCTCCCACAACGAAGCTCTGGTCCCATTACCTCCCAAGGAGTCCTCCCAAGGTGACCCCAAGACATCAATGTCCCAAACATTGAGTTTTAAGAGTTACTTTTTAAGGTAAGGGATCCTACCTCTCTCTTTCTTTTCACGTACTCTCGTTTATGTAATTTCGTCTAAGATCCATGTTCTTATGTTGGGGATGTTATTTTATATTCATCTTACTTCCCTTTTTAAGTTCATATGATGATAGATACTCTCTTAATCTCATTATTTTGTTTTATGAATGTTTAAGTGGCGCCGTTAGGCTGCCAAATTTTAAGGGATTCGTTCACCTTTCTCATTTTTCGAAGTTCTACTTTCATGTCAAGTCGTTCAAGTTCCATTTTATTTTTTTGGGGTATGATATCTATATCTATCATATATAAATCTTATGTTCATATGATGATAGACCCTATTATATCTCTTCAATTAAGTATTTTGAAGTTTTAAGTGGTACTGTTAGGCTGCCGAATTTTTAAGGGACTCATTCAAGTTACTTTTTATGTTGGGGTATGATCTCTATATCTATCATAATTAACTCTTATTTTCATATAATGAGAGACCCTTTTTGATCTTTTCAATTCATTTTTTGTTGAAGTTTAATTGACGTCGTTAGGCTGTTGAATTTTCATAAGATAAATATTATTTTTTTCTTTCTTCCATGTTTTTCATTTCCAATGGTATGAAGTTAATATTTCATTACCATGTTAATATATTCTTCATATTTGGTCCATCTAGTGTTTTATGGGTCAATTATTATTTTTTGACCCATGTACCCTCTCTTTTCAATGTTCTCTAAAACCTCGTAGCATAGCAATTATGATGCAAAATTTTCTTCATAAAATGTATCTCTCTTTTTCTAAAGTTATATTATTTTATTAAGTGAATACTCAAATCTCGTTCTTCTAAGGCGGTATTCACATATATAGCAAAATTTTCTATTTTAAATTCTGGTATTTACATACATGAGACCCACCTTCCTTTTCTGTGGGTTCTAAAGTGACATAAAGATCACGTCTTTAAAGCTACTTTAAAATGTTGGGATTATGAAATGAAACCCATTTATTTTATGCTATATCGGTTGTTTATGAAATGATTTATGATGATATATGTGGATCACATGATTATAAAGACATATATAAGGGTACGCCCTGATAGTTCTCCAATGCATTGGGTAACAACTTAATCTCTATAGATGACCATTTAGACTGATACCTTGGTGAATAACCTTGGTAATTATTATTGACACCTTGGGGATGGACCTTGGTGAAACAAAAATGATTTTCTTTGTTAAATGTTGTAGCCACAACTTCATGTTATTAAAAACATTCTTTTTATTATGATATGCCTCATGATTTCTTTCTCATGCCTTAATGTTCTTTTTCATGACATTGTTGATTTATCTCATGTTCACATGTTAAATGTTTCCCCTTGTTTCCCTTACTGGTCCTTCTGCTCACCCTTTCATTTGATGTATGTCTCCAGGTTGTGAGATGCACTAATGATCCTAGGATGAACATAAATAGATTCCTTTCAAGGGTTTAAGAACAATGTTTTTTTTGTTTCATGTATTATGTTCATAGTTTCGAAGACACTAAACCTTAAAGATCGTCAGTTTTGTATAATGTAATAGAAGTTTATGTGACAAAAATAAGGGATGCTATAATGAGTCCAAGGATGAAATATATATTTTCAGATTAAATTCCTAATTTTTTCATAACTAATTTTAATATATGTTTTAAAAATGAAATGAAAAATCATTTTTTGAAACATGCCTTCTTAGGTATAAAATATATTTTATAAAAAATTAGGTATATGTCATATTCATAGAATTTTGTTTGGTTTATTATTATAATGATTATGTTTATTTAAAATTTATATCATTACATTACCAAATGGAACAATGGAATCATTCTATTAAATAAAAAACTAAAAATAATTTTTTTACTAGACTGAAATATAACTTTTGGGTTTAAATTGACTTTAATATGTTTCCAAATGTAAAATAAGGTTTTCAATGCTTTATTTTAATCCTTAAATATTAATTTTTTCAATAAAAAGTAACTATATATTTTTAAGTAATTGTTAAATCATAATTATTTATTAAATTTAACTCACTAAATATTTACATGAAGAACATTATATTAGATATTGTACCTAACACAAAACACCAAAGAAAAGTAACCCACTAAATATAATTTTTTAAATCTCTTATCTTCAATATATGTTAGAAAATTAATCTTTGAGTCTAAATGAACAATAATATATTATACCATTATAACCTAGCCATTAAATAGGTGGTTATGAATAGTAATAACTAATTTATGAAAAATTTCCATATAATTTGATTAAAAAAAAAATAAATAAATTAAAATTGAAATTAATATTTTTCGAAAAATTCCTTTTTTAAGAATGTTTAATAACACTTTGCACACATAAATTATAATTAAAAAATTTCCAATTTCTGAAAATTTATTTTTGAAAAAATGACTCATTTATGAAAAAATAATATCTAAATTATATTGGGAGATTTATAGGATTTTTATGAATTGTTTCATATTTTTTGATTAATAGTGAAAAATACTAAATTTTTATTGAAAAGTTCATTTACATTTAAAATATATATAAAGTTAAATTTTAATTTTATTTTGTTTTAAAGATAAGCTAAATTAATTATATATATATATTAATCTAAGTTATTTCATTGGAATCATTTTCATATTGAGTTTTCATGTAGAAACATTGTAAACTCTTAATCATTTTATCTTTGAAAACCTGATATCTCATCACATAACTAATATTAATTTTAATATACTTTTTTAATATTTTTAAGGGAATTTGGAAAATTAGATTCCATATTTTATTCATGATAAATTATATTATTTAATATGTTCAACAAAATTTTATATCAATATGAGTAGTGAAAACATTAGAAATTATTTAATAAGGTTGTGGTATGAATGGATATACTAAGTTTTAAACTATAAATATAATAATTAAAATGAACTAAAAACATCTCTAAAATATATTTTATTTATATAGTTTTATCCAATGATGTTAAAATTTAGATATTACTCCATTTTTTACCCTTTTGGAAAATGAAATTTGTTGGCAAAACATTTTAAAAAAAATTACAATTTTACTACCCTCCTAACTAATAAAGGGATACACCCTCCCCTCTTTGTTTTACAACTTCATTGCCATTTGGATCAAAAAATGTATGCATAAATAACATCCATAATTCCATCCTATTATCATATAATCCTTAGTTTTTTCATAATTCCATTTTAGGATGGATTTTGTTGAAAACCTATTGAGGACAACTGAAGAAGAGTTAAGTATATTCAATGAGTGTTTTTATATTATTTCTTCTTAAATGTCCATGAAATATTTTTAAACCATCTTTATATAATAACCACGATATATTTCATATAATGTGATATTTTTATAATAAGGTAATTACATTCTCCCATCCCCACTTCATTCCAATGGTTTACTAGATCATCATTTGTGTGTACAGGGGACCACTTCTATTCGAAAAAATGACGTTCATTTTTTCCATTACCTACTCTAATAGTTGGGAATGAAGATGAATCTAAAGTTTATATATTATATTCATAATAAAAATATTCATATAGATTCATTATTTCATATATTACGTTTTTATTCCAATACATAAGGTATATGATAACATCGCTCGTGTGTACGGTAGACTATCGCATCACGATATCATGAGACTCATTTTGACTGACACATTACATAGAATATTATAAGGGAAAAGATACTTATTATGTGTTATAAAAGTGAAACCAATATGATAATCATTAAATATTTATCTTTTTATAATGTTGATATATCATTTTATTCCTTACATATTCAATCATATAACTATGATAACATCATTCGGGTACGT
This sequence comes from Viscum album, assembly GCA_963277665.1. NCBI lineage: Eukaryota > Viridiplantae > Streptophyta > Magnoliopsida > Santalales > Viscaceae > Viscum > Viscum album. The sequence goes on from OY728134.1 coordinate 373,261,361, forward strand.
GTGGACTACCGCCTTTCGAAAGCGTTGTTACTCACTTTTGGGTCACCACACCACATGGATAAAATATTTTAGTATACTGAAAAATATAAAATGGAATATATTATATTATTATAATTTTCATAATATAAAATATTGCATAAAACAATTGCAAAAAATAAATGGGAAATAAAAACATTACTTGTGTGTATATACATCATACCATCTCCATGATAATAACATAGAAAATTTTTCATAACTGTATTTGATGATTAGTTTTTAGTGTATAATTGATTTTGAAATATTATAAATTTTTCATTATTTTGGTTTTATAGATTATGAAATAATTTAATATTCACAATAACGCAATCTTTAATTACCAAGAACGCATGAGAAAACTAGACAAAATGATCATGTTTGATATTTACACCCAAAACAATGAAAATTATGAGTTATTAATAAAAATTGATCATAATATATAATAAAAATATCATATAAGTTATTTTAAATATTAAAATAGTTATATAATATGTTAATAACAAGTTAATAACCACTATAAATGAGTTTAATGAACTTTTAACCAAAAAGAAGCATGATGTATGAGATTTCGTAACTCAATTTAAATTAAATAGGTCAAACTTATACTTTATTTATTATGTAATTCTAAAGATAATTGTGTAATTAAAATCGATTATTTAATGTTTTATTTCAACATGTTTTATTGTTATTTAAATTTTAGACACATTATATATTAATTGAGTAATCCTTACATTAACAATATTATCTTTGTAAGGGATGTCGTCTCAATTTCTATTCATTGACGAATATTATAGTGTTATGAACCTAATTGATTTTATATGGTGTATATACTCTATATTTAACATATAATTTCATTATTAGTTAATATTTCATTGTACGTTAAGTTTCAATTTTAATTATTTCATATAATGATATTTTAATTAATAGGTAGAAAGTGGAAATGAATTTCATAATTCAATTAATTTTCATTTTGTTATATTAAATTGTTGAAATATTTAATATTATAAGATTATTTGTGTAATTACTATTTATTATCTTATATTTTATTTATAATTTATTTACATTGATTTATAGTTTATAGACATAATATAAACATTGAATAATTATCCGTCAATTTTATAATCATTTTCTATGTTTATTTCACAATCTAATCCTTATTGAGATTGATTATTCATAAATTTATTTGATGGAAATTGTTGCAACATTGACTAAAAAACCAAAATAAATTTCCCCTCTCGTGGTTATTCATGATATTTTAATGGAATTTTACTATTTAACACTCTTTTTTTACTTATAATAATTGATTATTTAAAAACAAAACATTATTTCCTTTCTATCTTCAGGAATTAATCTGAATTTTTCTCGAACCATATTTTTTTTAAAAAAAATCCAAAATGTTTTTGAACATATCAAAATAATTTTTGAATATAAATTTAAAACATTTTTAATTTATAAATTTTTTTTAATGGGATATTCATTTACATTTCAATGAACATTTATTTTTATTTTCCATAAAATTTATAAGGATTTTTTTTAACATTTATGACATAAATGTATTTTCCAACCATCATGAGAACTAAATTTTTTAAGGGATTAATTTAATTTTTTAATAACTATTTTCAAATAATTTTTTTAATTATTTTGTGACCTTTTAGTTTTTAAAACTTGTTTTCAAAATGAAAAATATATTTTCTATAACAATATTTTTAATGATATTTTTATTTTAGTTATTTTAATAAATGAAAAAATTGTTTATTCTTAATCTAATATTTATATATTCCTTTGATACCATCCTCATTCTTCATCTGTATAATTTATTATAAATTTTACCACTGAAGTTATTGAAATTCATTTGTGGACTCATTTTTTTTAGTCATTACCTTTCGATTGATTTATACACTTTTTTGTTAAAATTAAATTTCCCCTAAATATCCATATTACTCATCATGGATATGATTTTTTATAAACCTATATAATATTCCAACATATGTTGTTCTTCATTAAATGTTATTTTCTTATATGGGGAAATATTTATCAATATTTATTCCTTACTCAATACAATTATTTGATGTTAAGGAACATTATTTATGGATTAAGTCAATTATTATATTAATGAGGAATTATATTGACATACATACATGATTGGGTTTTAGTTATATATTTCCCCTTGATGTGATGAATGTCTCATAAGACATATCAATTACATAAAATAGGAAAAAAATCACCCAATAATATTAAATCTCTAGGCCAAAAATGTTGAGTTTGTAACCATTATTTTTAAGAAATCTTCTGGATAGATCTTGATAGTAGAGGTAACAAGTTCCTAATACATTAAATATAATAATAAAAAATTTCCATCCTTGAGAATTAATTTTATATTATCATCCATGATATTTTTCCTAGGATATTATCCCATGATAATTTTCATTCTGAATATTTTCTTTAATGGAATCTCTTTTATGTTATTTACATTCAAATATTGATTATGCATTATATAATCATTATAGCCAATTTATTTAATTGAAATTTGTATTTAGCTTTTAATCATACCATTTTTATTATGCTTATTTATTACCGATGGATTATTTTATACATAACCCTAACTGGGCATCAGCGATAAGCCTATTTTTCTTTCCACCCCAAGTAATCCATCAGATGAACTCTGAATGATATATAAGGATATTACAGATTAAGTGATGATGATCTCAAGAAAAATTATTTTGTAATTATTGTTTTTAAAAGTATTGATTTTTTGTTTATATATAGTTTACCTATTCTACATAACTATTTGATCCATAACGATGTGATTCCTTATATATTATGCCAATTTAATAATTTTGACATCTCCTTCCTGCTACTTGGTTCGAGGTAGATTTAGTTGGTATCATATGATGTTCAATAAAAACACTGGGAACTAAATTTATGAAATTATAGATTAGGGATCATAAACATATGATGGAATTTGTCAATAAGTATCTTATATGATCGTAATGTTATGTTAATGACGATGTTAGGTATTTTTTCTATTAATAAAACCATTTTTGGATATTAAAGGTGGATTTGGTACGGTAACATATGTACCTATTTATAATAACTCAGAAAAGAGTGAATTAGTCAGGACTTTATTGTCTGTTTTTGAATGAAAATTTGCCTTACTGCACACCTAGTTTGAATCTCGTAGGGTATATAATTTTTATTTTTACATATTCTTTAAAACCATTATAATGTATTTGAATAGATTATTGAAATGAATGACCTATATTAATCAAAACATATCTTAGATTGAAAATAAGTCATCTCAATATAATGGGGAATTTTTTTGTCTGTAAATGAAGGGAATAAAAAAAAGTTAATGAAGAAAAATAAAGGGTAAAATAGAAAAAATAAATATCTTAACATGTATCAATTTATAGTTCGTTATCATAAATTTGGATATCCATTTCAATATCCAGTTCAATTCCCCCAAATAATGGTTGACTCTTTGACCAAGGATGGATCAGTGTAAAAATAGAAAAGTTGATTTACTTATCATTATACAAGAACTATATTATTGAATAATTTTGACCAATTGTATTTTTGTATGAATTTCATAAACCATATAAGGATTACATTATATTTCATAAAATATATGTATTAATCAACTTAATAGTTATAGATACCTTAACGTGATAATGATTTAAGATTAATTATATGTTCAAAAACATAAACACCCCATTTTTGTATTATGTGATAGAATCCTACCATGAGTAGTTATATTCTGTGAGAATGTTACAACAAAAATATGTTTTAGAGGAAATGTTATTTGAGGAATAATTCCATTACATTTTATAGACATATGTTAAATGGTATTAATAACCATTAGAGTTATTAGGAACAGTAATTAATTTTTAATAAATCTAAAAAATTATTTTTTTTATTTGAGAAAAAAATTAATAAATAAATAAAAATGTATTGAAAAAAATAGTAAAAAATTTATTTTATGAATAACATTATTTCATGGTTGTTAATAATTTATTTTGGGAATTCTATTTAAACTATATTAATATAATTTATAAAAAGAACAACATGTATTATGGGTGAGAACAAGTTGCATAGGTAAAGGCCATTGGTCTTGAAACAATGAATGAAGGGAGATAAGGGTTTATCACTTACCACTAACCAAAATGATGTATTGGTTACTATGTCATTAATTATAGATTAACAATTTGATATGTTAATATTAATGACAAACTAGTTTTGTAAATTTTGAGGTGTAGATATTACATTACTATATTGGACAGTGTATGATAACTATATACGATTTTGGAAATAGTTAGGGACAACTAGAAAGTCCTATAAATCATTTTTGGATCTTATGATTGATTATTAGTCATCCAGGTACTAAAGAGAATATTTTTGGAAAATCATTTCATTGACTAGGAGATTATTTCAATATTTTTCAAACCACAACAAATGTATTAAACCGTTCTTATGAAATAGTATAAATTATCTATATTTCATTATATTATTATACAATAAAAGAATTCCAAATTGGTATGAAATGGATTTGGAATGAAATTATCTTATTGCATTCATATCTGGCGAATTATATGTCCTTTAAAAAACCATATATTTATGATTTTGAAAACATTAACGTTCAATTGATCATTCATTTTATTGTTATCAATAACCTCAATCACTATCTAAAAATATATACACATTTTCTCCATGTCCATATATTCACATTCCAAAAATTTTCTCATACATAGAAATATATTTATGTGTTATTATCGAATAACATTATACTTCTATTTGTATATCATTAATTTGGTGTTTTATTATCATATTTATGATGTGGTTTTTTTCTACAAATATACATTCAAATGAAATAACGTTTCTTACTGATATCAATTTTAAATCAAGAGGATGATGTTTTTAGAATTTTGAAAAATGTAACACCCCATTATTCTAAATGATGAACATTTTATTTAATAGAATATGATACATGCAACATGAATCTCAAATAACCCATGAAATATTTATCATTAAATTAAATCCCACTGATTGCTTATGGAACATGAAAAACCGAGTCAATATAAATATAAATATAGTATACTATTATATCATAACCATTAAATAAGAGTTTACAAACACTAATAACTAAATTATAAAAAAATGTTTATTAATTGGTTATAAAAAAATTAATAATCATTTAAATTAAAATTAAATTGTCTCTACAAAATATATTTTTTCAAAATAGTTATTTAGTCACACCTTGCAAAAAAATTTAAAATAATTTTTACCAGGTTTTGAAAATTTATTTGAAAAAATATAATAAAATTTTGAAATCAGAATATCATTTTTATAATAGAGTGACATTTTTTTATTTTAATGAAATGTATCATTTTTTGATAAATATTGAAAAAATACAGAATTTTAATTTATAATTTCCATTTCAATTAAAAAAAATTCAATTATAAATCAATTATTCCAATTTTTATCATTAAGATGACTTTAATATATAATTTTAAATTAAAAATATTGTAAACCTTTGAACATTTTCTCTTTGAAACCCAACTTTCTAATCCCATATTCAAGATTAATTTTTAATTTAAAATTTCAACTTATATGAATGGAATATAGAAAAATAGATTTCATATTTTCAATATTAATAATTCAAATTTTCTAATATGGTTATAATAATTTCTTACCAAAATTAATTGTGTCAATAATAAAAATTATTTACCATGATTATGGTAAAAATGGATTTATTGAGGTTTAATCTAAAATGATAATGTTTAAAATGACAAAAAAACATGTCTATAATATATTTTGTAAAAATATATAGTCCTATTAATTTATAAGTATATATAAAAATTCTATTCCGACCCTTCTAGTATATTTAAATCGTTTGTACAACCTTTTATCAAAATTTACATGTGTGACACTCAAATCACTAATAAAAGGCCACCCCCTCTAATTTATATGTCATAACTTCAATTCCATATTTTTTACAAACACCATCTTAATAACTAAAATTAATACAATCTAGTCATCTTAGAAGATTTTTTTGGATAAAATCCACCTGTTTCCCTCAGAATTCGGGGATGACCTCCTGGATGGGAGATTCAAACGTTCCGATCGGTTTCTAGTGGGATTGTTCGTAGAACCAGAAACATCAATTGATTCCACATCCATTTGGACCTACATTCCAAAGGTAGGCGCTCATTAGCTTGTGGACTGATGAGGCTTAGGAATTTGCATTGGTCGAGAGGATGGGAGGTCAGACTCATCACACATTTTTGAGGGGAATTATTATCTATTCCGGACTCTCTTTATAGATTTAAGTTATGTTCATGAATCCTTATTACATTACCAAGTATAAAATGAGATTTTCCTTTAGTTTTGACAATCAATGATTAAATATGTAAGAAATTTAGATAATCTTTTATATGTATTAAAGGTTCTTCATCAATAGAGAATCATCTATATCTATTTAGAGATTCTTGGTCAATGGTAACCTTCAAAATATTCATTTAAAAGTCTCTTGGTCATTATGATGACCATGCTGGTTTTAAAGCCACTCAACGGGGCACTTGAAGTTTATTGTCATTCAGATGGACATGGATTATTTCAAAGTTGGGATCGAACCCATAAATGGGCTACCTACGTATCCTTTGTTTTGAAAAAAAAAATCAGAACCCACATAGTTCGAGTAAGGGTATGATATTTATGATTGATGGCTCAAATCAGGATGTCACAATTAATTTTACACTCTAAGCTCACGTGAGTCATGCTCGGTGTGAGAAACAAGAGGTATTGGTAAAAATTAGACAATTGTGCCATGAAAGATGCTATCATAAGAAATGGTTTGGGGCTTATGTATGTATGACTGCCCAGATAGATGAAGGTTTAGGATTCACTTTTATGGAGAAAATCCATGAATAGGGTCCATAAAGGTATATGTGCTTCATGGAGATTTGAATACTCTAATCTTGATGCCTACTGCTAAAGAGGATGCCCAAGTTAGGAGGGGAATTGTGATTGGGTTTTACTCTTGAAAAGGAAGCCCAAATCAAGGGTAAATTAGGACTGGTTAAAGAGAAATTAAGGGACTTGGGGCTTACTCCTGAAGAGGATGCCCATAATTATGACTGGGACTTATTCCTGAAAAGGAGGCCCAGGTTAGGGGATTTGGGGATTACTCCTGAGAAGGATGCCCATATTTGAGATTGGGGCTTATTCCTAAGAAGGATGCCCAAATTAATGGACTTGGGGTTTTCTCCTAAGAAGGATGCCCAAAAATTAGAGGACTTAGGGCTTACTCCTATGAAGGTTGCCCAAAATTTATGACTGCGACTTATTCCTGAAAAGGAGGCCCAAGATTATGATTCTCTCATCTTAAAGGATGATGTTGAATGAATGAACTCTCAATATTTTGTGACATAAAAAATGTATAAATCACTATGTTTTGGGAGATATTCCACAGAATTCCATTCAAATAAGGAAGTCAAATCAAGAAATCATGCCATAAATGGCTTTGAATAGTATCTTGAAGACTGAATCTTGAATAGAAAAGGTGAAATGGCTTATGTGGGGTAAAATGGGCAAGATGGGCACCCAAAAAGGTAGGGGAGCGCAATTCTTGAAAGGCGCTCAAGTCTTACGTGGGCGTGCAAGTATTGGTCGCGCAGGTATACCTGCGGGACATGTGGGGTACTTGCGCGATTTTCAACCAGCATTTAGAATACTTGAGAGACTCTTTATTAATCCATTTAGAATCCTCTTGAGGTTCTTGAAGAAAAGGGACGCGCAAGTTATATTAAAGGAAATAAGGCGGCGCGCAAGTGTTGATGAGTTTCAACACTTAGGCCTTCCTTATTCTCTTTAGATCTTCCGTTCTAGGTAAGAAATTACCTTTAGAAGTTTTCTGGATGCTTTGAAAAGAGACTTGGGCGTCCGGAACATCAATCTGAGTTTCTGGAAAAAAATCCTCTCGAATGGGGGGGCCCCAGGGTCTATTTATAGGCAGGAGAAGACCCCGGGCGGTCACCGGGCAGTTATCACTTAGGTCGCGCAAGTCACTTGCGCGACCAAGGGCGTCGTGCAAGTGTAGTTTTGCGACAGTGCTATAACATGCGTGGTGAAGTTGATTTTGATCCATTGTTCATGCCTTTGTCGATTTTTTATATTTTCTTCAAAGTTTGAATCCCTTTGAGCTCAGATATTCCCCTTTTCCGATTATTAGATTCTGTGACGAAAGGACCGTCAACAACTATAAACACC